>OY764961.1:43918555-45206532 GCA_963668005.1 Melieria crassipennis
TAATTGGTTGTTCCTCTTTATGCTTTATTCTTATGTTTTTGCATTGCTGTCTCATTGCATTGAATTGTAATAAATTAGTTCTAATGATACCACCGCATGAAACGCATCGTTTTTTAATCGCCGTATTTAAATCACCCCACAACCCGTTTCTATCGCTTTCCTTATAAAGTCGCGAGGTTAAGGAAAACGCTCCTTGACTCTACATTTTTGGCGCCCAACGTGGAGCCTGATCTAAATAAATTGTTTTGCTTTTTAAGCAGCTCATCGCTGGACTCTTCATCGTCGAGGAAACATCGTCGCTTTCGTCACCAGCGCATTGCTGCGCTTCACTTTCATTTGGCTCTATCAGTTCAAAACATCACAAATACATTCTTCAAGATGAGTTTAGAAGAGCTCAAACAACAGCGCTCTAATATTAAATAGAGCATAACTCGCATCAAAAATATTGTTGAAGGAGGCGCAAAAGGAGAATGTAAAGTGCTGTCCGTGCCAGAATTGAAATGCCGCTTGGGAATACTAGAGGCATATTTCAAACAAATGCTCACACTTCAAACTGGCATCGAAAAACTTGACTCTGAGGATAATGCTCGTCCCGATTTGGAGGATTTGTATATTTCGACAAAATTGTCTATACAATCAAGCCTAGGAGAAGATTTTCACAACGCTTCTCTTTCTGAAACTTCATGCATTATGCCCATGCCTAATTCGAAATTGCCGCACTTAAAGCTCCCATCTTTCAGCGGGAAATATTCTGAATATCGCAATTTTATCACGTCATTCAAACAAATTATTGACCGTGAGTTGACCCTGTCAAATATAGAAAAGTTTAATCACCTGCGTAACTGCCTCCAAGGTCAAGCGCTTAAAACAGTTAACGCTTTCCAAGTCACCAACAAAAACTATCCCAAGGCTTTGGAAAGGCTAAATACCCGCTTTGGCAACGCTACGCGTATTTTCCTAGAAAATATAGCATCACTTTTCGAACTGCCATCTGTTTCAAAAACTACTGGTTATCAATTACGCAGTCTTATCGACAACGCTTCAGCTATTTATGGTTCTCTTTTGTCCCTTGTCACAAGCCATGCTCATATACTTGGTTCTTCAAAAGGCTGATGAGGAAACCAAACGTAAGTGGAAAGAATTTTTGGACTTTAAGAAATTGCCATCATGGGAAGACTGCACTACCGTTTTGGAGAGACATTGCCAATATTTGGAATCACTTGATTGCAACCATGCTCCGGTCTCTAGTGATAGCAACAACAATGGCAAATTTTCAAGGGCTAAAAAGCAACAAAAAGGCTACTCATTTGCTTGCTCAAATTCGCCGTGCTCATTCTGTTCCAGCATGGATCATAACATTTTTTACTGCGATCGCTTTAAGGCTCTTACTATTGATCAACGTTTTGATCTGGTTTTTGCATGAATTGTCTCACGAAAGGACACCAGATCTCACGTTGCCTATCATCGCGTAGGTGTAAATTTTGCTCCCGACAGCACCATAGCTTGCTGCATCGGAACCATTCTGCAAATTCTGCAGAAAACTCCTTACACCCCACGCTTCAAACAACTTTGGAAATGCCCAAGGCATCTACCTCGCGCGAAGCCGCTGTGCATACGTATATTAATGACTCGTCTATGGATCACATCATTCTCGCCACCGCCATGATTCTTGTTCGTGATGCCTCAGGTAGCTACAGACTTGGGAGAGCCTTGCTAGACTCTTGCTCTCAAGTCAACTTCATAAGGGACGACTTTTCCTAGAAGCTGCAACTACCAAGAGGTAAGCACAATCTTGCGATTTATAGTATCGGAAATACGTGAACTAACGTTAAATTCAAAACTTACACCACTATAAAATCGCGATCAACTGGATTTGAGCTTCCACTGTCCTCCAAAAGACGTTATTAAGCTGGATTGTTTCAGGCCGATATCAGCGGCCGCCTAGCCCACGTATATCGACATGCATGCTGGCTTGTGATGATTCATTGGATGCAAAGTTGGAACGCTTGTGGAAATTAGAAGAAGTTTCTACTCCTGTGGATATGTGGACTCGTGAACAACACAGTTGTGAGCGTTTGTACATTGACACAGTTTCTCGACATCACGATGGTAGAGTCGTAGTTAGTTTGCCATTCAAAGATGATCCTAGTTGCTTAGGAAATTCTTACACTACAGAACTGCGCAGATTTGTCTCACAAGAACGTCGCTTATCCCGTTCACCTGATCTCAAGATGCAGTATGTTGCCTTCATGGATGAATATGAGAAGTTGGGTCACATGAGTGACCCAATGAGTCACATTATTATATCCCGCATCATTGCGTATTGAGGCCTACTAGCACAACTACTAAACTGAGAGTTGTTTTTGATGCATCCTGCCGCACTACGTCGCAAAAATCTCTCAACGAGATTCAGATGGTTGGACCAACTTTACAAAGCGAGTTTTTCATGCTTCTTCTTTGTTTTCGTTTATACCGCTTTGCTCTCACCGCTGACATTGTAAAAATGTATAGACAGGTACTTATGGCTCTAAAGGATCGCAAGTATCAATACATTCTTTGGAGAAGTTCGCCCACAGAAGAAATTCGCACTTATCAACTCAATACTGTCACTTACGATATGGCTGCTGCAGCTTATCTTGCTGTGCGAAGTCTCATTTACTTGGCCGATCAGTATGCATCACAATTCGAACTTGGCTCAAATGTTGTTAATGCCTCATTTTACGTAGATGACCTGCTGTGTGGTGCTGATACTATCGCTGAACTATCTCGCATCAAATATGAAGTGACGAAACTCCTAAGATTAGGTAAATTCGAACTAGCAAAATGGCATTCTAATCTTCAGGAATTCAGAGATGATAAAACACCTAAGGATTTGAACCTCGATACCTGAATTACTAGCGCACTCGGCCTGAACTGGGATCAAGACAAAGACTGTTTCCTCTTCTCGTTTCATCAAAAATCCGATAACTGGGTCATTACAAAGCGCTCAAATCTTTCTATCACATCTTCGTTGTTTGACCCACTAGGACTTCTAGCTCCAATCATAATTTCAGCTAAAATTATTCTTCAAGAATTATGGTTGCTTAAACTTGAATGGGATGAATCTGTCCCACAAAATCTTCATTCTGCTTGGACAAATTTTCTCGCCAGTTTGTCCCACCTTCCACTCCACGATATTCCTTATCATCTAATTTCGAGTCTTTGCAGCTACACGGATTCTGCGATTCGTCGATACGCGCATATGGTTGCGTTATTTACACTCGAGTGGTGGACAAGACTGGCAAAGTTTGCGTAAACCTTCTTACAGCGAAATCAAGAGTCGCACCACTGAAAAAACAATCACAACCAAAACTTGAACTTTGCGGTGCTTTACTCCTGGCTAGGCTAATGGATAAAATAAAGTCCATCTTTTGTAATCATATTTACGAAATTTATCTTTGGACAGATTCGCAGATTGTTTTACACTGGCTCAAGGTACACTCAGCTACACTCTCAACTTTCTTCGGGAATCGTGTGTTCGAGATACAGGACCTGACATCAAGTGCAAATTGACCAACCCATTCAACCAGTCATGCAACGAAATTTGTTGAAGCGGAAAAGAGGAAGTCAGCTTTTAAGATCGAGCTGTCAACAAATTACCTTCTCGATATAATTAACCAATGCAGTGCCCATATTCGCAGCATTCGAATATTTGCTGGGATGTTTCGTTTCTACAATAACGCACACAAATGTTCAAAGAGCGAACGCAATATATTTCCGCGCAGGAATTGCATCATGCTTCAGAGTGCATTATATGGAATATACAGCAAACACATTTCGCTGAGAATATTCGTCAGCTGAAGAAAGAGCAAACAGTAACTGGTCCACTTCGGTTTCTTAACCCGTTCATCGATTCTTCTGGAAAATTCCCGTTGCTGAAAGTTGGTGGTCGACTTGAACTAGCTGAGCTACCTGACAATCGTAAACACCCTGTTTTGTTGCCCGGTAAATGTGAATTCGTCATGCGCTACGTTAGGTACTTACATCTCAAAAACTATCATGTGGCCCAAAAGCTTTGATATCATTCATTCGTCTCGAATTTTGGATTGAGAATGCACGTGACGTTGCCAGGCGTGTCGTCAGAAGCTGTATTCATTGCTTGCGGTACAATCCAAAACTATTGCAGCAAATCATTGGGAATCTTCCTGTAGAACGTCTAACGCCATCACGCCCCTTTCCCCGCTGCGGTGTCGATTTCTGTGGTCCTGTTGATGTATGCCTGCGCATCAGAGGCAAACCGCCATATAAGGCCTACATCGCAATCTTCATATGTCTTGCCACCAAAGCAGTGCATTCAGTCGCCGAACACTGTTGAGTTCACACGCGAATTTTTAAGCTCCCGTCATCAATTAATTTAACACCGTTCAATTAGTTAAAATGCCGTGTATTTGCTCAGCAAGAGTAGAACGTCATCTGGACGAGGACAAAAAAATCAAGTGTGTGTTCTGCAACGAATTTTTTCACTGGAGCTGCGCCAATTTAAAAAAATGTGATATAGAATTTATGCACAAGAATCAGCAATCATACAAGTGCAAGGCCTGCCTCTCAGCTCGACGCGCATCTCTTCGCTCTCCGCCGCACCGGTGCCGTTAGCAACATCTTCCACCGCCGAAGAAGTACTCACTCCACCAGCGTCGATCATTCAACGGGAGCAACGTGCAGGAGAACAGCTTAATTCTCACTCGACTCATTCTCCGTTGCTCGCTGCTGTACCGTTGTCGCTAGCAATCAACACCGCTGCTAATAAAGCGCACACTCCGCCAGCCTCTACCACCCAACAGCGTTCAAGTGTGCATCCCAAAAGTCACTCGAACTTCTTGCCTCTTGAGTTTTTAACTGAAAAATTTGCCAAGCTAACTGAGATGATGGATGAACGCTTCTCTAAGCAAGTTGAGCTAATTAATGAAAAGCTAATCAACGCCATACAAGTGAGTGAAAACAGAATACTCGGTCAGCTTCGTCAGCATATCACTGCCACTGCAAGTGAGCTCAAAGCAGTCACAGAGAGTGTCTGTTCTTGAGAAAAGTGCAGCAGATCTTGGGTCATTGAAAGATCACCAATCTTAAGCTCAGCTCGCCAGGCAGGATAATACCTTGGTTGCCTGTGACCTGCAGATCAATGGGATTCCCTTTCTCGCTGGGGAAAATTTACACGAAATTTTTAACAATTTATGCCAGTCCCTAAATATTGCAGCACCAAGTGTAAAATCAATATTTTGATTGGAGCCTTTCAACGCACCGCGCAGAGATCAAAGTATTCTCGACGCACCGATTATAGCTAAGCTTGAAACATCCTACGAACGTAATCGTGTGCTGAGATCATTAGCTCTATTTCTCGAGAAAAGAAAACCTCTCTACGCCTGCATCATGCTGGTTTCAAATCACAACAGCCTATCTACGTGAACGAGTGCTTAACAAAATCAAATCATACAGTCTTGCTTGCTGCATTACATTACAAGCGGAAGAAAGTTGTTGCATCCGTGTTTACTCTTCGTGGCTTAGTTCACATTAGGCTCAACGAGGGTGATACTGCAGAATGCGTTGAGTGCGTTGAAAAACTTTCATTCTCTCGTCGCCTCTTCCTCATGTGTTGTCCCACGGAACAGTAACCACCCCAATCACACCTGCGACGGGCAAGCTAGCCATACTAACGCTGATAAGAGCGCCGCCGACGCACAGTGGGGTATTTGATGGCCAAAATGGCGATTAATTCAAAAAATGAAATTCAAATATCTTGATAATATTTGGTATGGGGGAAAAAATAAATGATCTACATTGAACGGTATTGTCACAGCACGCTTTGCAAAATGCATATTTGCTCATTGCTCCGTTGTGTTTAGAGCGCGTTACGCATTTGCCAGTGATTTGAAGTGCATTTTTTAATATCATTGTTGTAAAACTTAATTTTTTTAATATGGAACCTTCAACCTCAGGTATTGTACTAATGTTTAAACAAAATTATGTTTGTAGAATAGGTGTATTAATAATTTATAAAAATTTGTTAGTTATAGTCTTAAAATTGTACATATTTAGAGGATATAGGTAGACATATAGTTACTTAGGCTGTGAAAGGCCGTAATAATTTTGTATGATATGTAAAGAACATATATTTGACTACTATATTGCAAAAAATTAAAGTGCACTTTTGTGCATTTTCTGAAATATTGAAGTTTTAGTGCTTCAAAGTCAGTACCAAATTTTGTGATTTCGCTTGATCTTCATGGAGTAATGAATGTTGTTGTTATCATGTGTTTCTGTTTTGTTTTTGTTATTCTACTGCAAGGCACTACAAATAAGGTTGGGCATATTAGTTTTGTTAATATTTTTACTGTACCTTCGTAAAAAAAATGTTATATGAAATTCTTATAATTTCTGATTTGATATTTTGACATTCCGAGTTAAACTGACCCTGTCATTGATACGAGTATATTCAGATTTCAAACCTATTTCTAGACATATGTGTAGGTTTCTATATAAGGATAGAAGTGGAAGGTTGATAAAAAGGTTGCACGTTATACTGATAGTGGTTTCTTGTGGCCATGAGGTAGATATTGCAAAGTTTCGAAATTACGCACATGATACTGCGAGATATTTTGTATCAAAGTATCCATGGTGCAATATGCCACCTACGGTGCACAAATTTCTAATTCATGGGCCAGAAATAATACACCAAGCTCTGTTACCAATTGGCCAATTAACTGAGGAAATTCAAGAAGCACTGAATAAAGAATTTAAAAAATACGGAGAACATTTTACACCCAAGACTAGCAGAGAAAAAACCAATCATGATATTTTGCATAGATTTCTTGTTGCTTCCGATCCAATTTAATCAAGTTTAAGGAAACTTCCTTAAAAAAAGATTCAACACCTACCACTATCAGATATTGAACTTTTAAAATCACCATCTGCAAAAACTTCAACACATAATACTAATTTCCAGTCTGGTAATGATATTGCGTTTGATGATGATCATGATCATGATGATGATGATGATGATGATGATGACGATGATAATAATAGTGATTACATTTAATAATTCCAGTGTGAGAAGCCCAAAACATGAAATATTTACTTAAATTTAATAAATTGAATAAAAAAAAAACAACAACAATTTTTTTTTTTCAATTTGTCTTATATATGTTTCATCTATGTAAAAAAATACTTTACATTCATTTTAATAGCTCAGGAGAATTGATCGCCGTTTTCAATGGTCAATACCCCACTGTGCGACGTCTCAACCGCTCTTCTTTTTCGTGAGGCTCATAACTGATGACGCATATCGCGATCTTGCAATGTACTCTTACTGCTATACTATACTTTCTCTTTCACTTTATTGCCGCTGTATCACTCGAACTAACTTTATTTATAGTATATATATATTTTTCACACTTCGATCACCTTTTTTTTTTTTGAAAAAGTATATCTTAATATCATTGCAGCTTCTTCATACCGAAGGCAGGAAAGCCCAGCCACACTACGGCTAAAGACTATAGACCTATCAGCCTCTCCTCATTCTTATTGAAAACGCTGGAGAGGCTGTTGGATAGATATATAAGAGACAACCGGGGACTATCTTCTGAACTCTGCAGGGCACAACACGCCTACCTCCAGGGGAGGTCGGTAGACAGTGCACTGCACAGTGTTGTAGACCCCATAGAGAATTCTTTGGCCTTAAAGGAGTACACAATGGCTGCTTTCCTCGATATAGAGGGGCTTTCAATAATGTCACCACTGAGGCCATAACAAGAGCACTTCGTGCACACAATGTGGAAAGCTTCGTTATCGATTGGGTTGAAACGATGCTGCAAGACAGGATAATCAACTCAACGATAGGACCGGCTTCCATCAGAAGAAGAGCCACAAGGGGAACACCCCAAGGGGGGGTGCTATCCCCTCTCTTATGGCTGCTGGTAGTGGATGAGATTCTAAAAGTCTTTCAGAGAAGACGCATTAGAGTAGTGGCCTATGCGGACGACATCGTCATCATGATACAAGGCAAATTTTTGCCTACTATCAGTGAATTGATGGAATCCTCATTAGCCGACTTGTCAGTGTGGGCAAGAGACAACGGTCTAGGGATAAATGCCGAAAAGACCGAACTAGTCCTGTTCACCAAGAAAACGAAGATTCAGGAATTTTCTCTTCCCTGTGTGGAAGGGCATCCCCTGAAACTATCAAAAGAGGCCAAATATCTTGGCATCATTCTGGACTCAAAACTTTCGTGGAAGCGAAACATTGAAGAGAGAATGAAAAAGGGGCTCAATGCGCTGTATGCCTGCAAGCGAACCTTTGGTAAAAGATGGGGATTAAAACCCTATATTATCCATTGGATGTATACGGCGATAATCAGACCCATCATCACCTATGGTTCTCACGTTTGGTGGCCAGCCATGGACAAAAAGAGCAACCAGAGCAATCTGGGGAGGGTGCAGAGACTTGCCACGATGGCGATCACGGGAGCGGCCAAAAGCGCTCCACGAATGGCTCTGGAAATGCTTCTGCACCTTCCCCCAGTGGACCTGTTCGTAAAGGCCAGCGCAGCAAGGACAATCCTCAGATTGAGGGAGTCTAACCAGCTGAGGCCAGGCGGATACGGACATTCCAGCATCCTGAACGTTCTTACGACTAGCTCTACCGGACAAGGTCTTCTAGATAAGGCCACCGATTTCCTGGTAAAGCGCAGCGATTTTGAATTGAAGATTCCCATTGACTATCCCTCCAGGGACAACTGGCAACAGCCCGAGGTGGAAGACTCTGCAGGGGTCTACTTCACCGACGGCTCGAAGACAGAAGATGGAACTGGGGCGGGTGTCTACTGTGAAACGCAAAATGTCTACTGGTCTTATAGACTACCAGACTATTGCAGCGTTTTTCAGTCGGAGGTTTTCGCCATCATGAAAGCAGCGGCACATAAAACACTCGGCACTTAGTGTGGCCGTCATTTGTGTTGATAGCCAGGCTGCTCTAAAAGCAATTGAATCCACTGTAGTGAAGTCAAAGGTAGTACTAGACTGTCGGAAAGCACTAGGTGGCATAAGACAATGCAGGGTTCGTCTGTGCTGGGTTCCCGGACATAGTGATATCGAAGGGAACGAGCAAGCCGACGGACTAGCCCGTGCAGGGTCAGCTATGCCGGCGTGCGAGGCGGTCAACACGGTGCTACCACCGATCTCTGCTATGATGGGTTCAATAGGAGAGTGGCTCACACAAGCTACAAATAGAGCCTGGACAACTAGGTGTGATTGCAAGATTGCACGCACCTTATGGCCAGCACTCAACATGAGAAAAATTAAGAGCCTCCTGCTCCTCGACAAACATGCTGTACGCATGGTCACGGGGGTAATCACAGGTCACTGCGCCATTGGTGTTTTGTTATGCAAATGGCGTCTGGCGACCGACGATTTATGCAGAAGCTGTGGAGATGAGGATGCAGTAGAATCAGTCGAGCACCTGCTATGCCACTGCCCATCACTACAAGGACGACGGCTCCAGACTCTTGGGGCAAGGTTCTTTGACGGGCTCGCGGAGGTAGCAGATGCACAGTTGACTGATCTACACAACTTCCTCGCGAAGACCAAATGGTTCCCAAAAGATCCCATTTGGATCTACAGGGATCCAAGCAAGGATCCGAAAAATTAAGGGATTCACAATGGACCCAACAGGGTCTCCGAGTGGAAGTGCTTTGCCGCACACACCCCTTCCGTAACCTAACCTAACCTATCATTGCAACTCCTATTTTCAGAATTCGCACACGTTACCATTACGCCTTTTTTTTTACATATTTAAATCGCTTTGAGCAATAAAACCTCCAGTTCCAAAGACAGTGTATCTCACCTTGTTCGTATTCTTTCTAAACAACATAATGGTCTTCGCCTATGTCACATTAATGCACAAAGCCTGATTAATAAAATGGATGAATTTAGATACATCTTCGAGGGCTCTGATGCTGATGTAATTTGTGTATCTGAGACGTGGTTCAATATTGATATGCCAAATACATTATTTAGAATGGACGGTTATAAAATCTTTCGTGCAGACCGAAACAGCCACGCAGGCGGTGCTGCTATTTATGTAAAATCAAACATCTCTTGCAAATTATTGCGCAAATCTCCTGTGAACAGTGCAACTGAATATGTTTTTGTTGTCATCTGTAGCGACAATCATAAAATTGTTGTTGGTAGTGTTTATCGTCCAAACCGTAAAGTAGATACCTCGTTACTCTTAAGTTGTTTAGAATACATCGTTAAACTTCACACAAGTTATTATCGTGGGTGATTTCAACAGCAATCTTCTGTCTGAAAATCATCTTAAGGATGATATGCAGACACTTGATCTGTATCCTGTTAATGTCTCCATTGCCACCCACTCTTCCAACTACGGCAACTCGCTACTCGATCTCTTCTTTGTTAACGATATGTCAAAAGTCCTACTTTATGACCAATTAAACGCATCGGCCTTTTCCAGACACGATTTGATCTTTCTAACCTATGATTTTCATCTTAAATGTCTGCCTACCACATTTACCTTTCGTAATTTCAATCACATTGACTACACTAAACTTGGTCAGAGCGTCCATAAAATTTATTGGCAACAAATTTTTCATATGCCTTCTGTTGACGATCAGGTGAACTTCTTTCAGAATAATATTAACAGCTTATTTAACAAATTTGTCCCTCTAGTAACTAAGCACTGCAAATCTCAGCATAAGCCCTGGTTTAGTAGCACCATAAGATCTTTGGTAAATTCGAAAAATTTAAATACGCTGTTGGTGGTAAAAAGTTATGGAATACTATTCGTGAAATCGGCGCAGGCAAAGTTCCCACTAGCTGTGTCGACGTAGTGGAGACTGATAATCTTAATAAGAAGTTTACAGACATCAACATGCCAGATGTCGTTAACAATGTGTACAAAAATGTTTCTGGTGACCTTGATAAGGATATAAGGTTTTCGTTTCGCTGTGTTGACCAATGTGAAGTGCTTCAAAGCTCTCTGTCCATTAAATCAAATGCCACTGGCCTTGACGAAATTCACCCTGTATTTTTTAAAGCACTGCTTCCTGCGCTCTTGCCTTATGCCACTCACATTTTCAACACTATTCTAACAACATCCACGTTTCCCAGCTGCTGGAAGAAAGTAAAAATTATTCCGATTCCTAAATCCAGTAACGACTTCCGACCAATTGCAATTTTACCATTCCTCTCTGAAGTCTTGGAACGTCTTTTATATCAGCAAATTAGCAACTTCATATCTTCCCATCACCTACTCACCGATAGGCAGTCAGGAATCAGAAGACAACGTAGTTGTGTTACAGCACTTATTAACGTAGCCGAAGATATACGCTCTGGCTTGGACGATAACAAAGTGAGTTTTTTAGTCCTCCTGGATCACTCCAAGCCATTTGACACTGTCGATCATACAATTATAATCACTAAACTATCAGGTGTACAACTTTGCTTCCGCCGTTTTCCGATAGGTGGCTGTACCGGCTGAGGCTGGTTGAAATACATAGATGGTAATGCCTTTAAAGTGAGTGTGGACAGTGCCTAACGAATTGTCATCGCCGTTTCAGTGACAGTTGTTCTTGTTTTCGTATTATTCACGCTCGAAAATGTCCGTTTATGTGCCCAATTCTCGCCATTTGCGGGAAGTTTTCCTTTTCTGTTACAATTCAAAAAAAATGCAGCTGAAGCGCATCGAATGCTCTCATAAACTTACGGTGATGCTGCTCTGAGTGAAAGAACGTGTCGGGAGTGGTTTCAACGTTTTAAAAATGGTGATTTCGATGTCGAAGACGGCGATTCACGGCGCCAAGGTTATGATTTCTATTTGGTGGGATCAGCTCGGTGTGATTTACTACGAGCTCTTAAAACCGGGTGAAACCATCACAGGAGATCGCTACCGAACGCAACTGATGCGCCTTAGTCGCGCGCTAAAAGAAAAGCGGCCACAATATCAAGAGCGACATGACAAAGTCATCCTCCAACACGACAATGCTCGGCCGCACGTCGCAAAAGTGGTCAAAAAGTACCTGGAAACGCTGAAATGGGAAGTCTTGCCCCACCCGCCGTATTCCCCAGATGTCGCCCCTTCTGACTTCCACCTATTCCGTTCGATGGCACACGGCCTGGCAGATCAACATTTTCAATCCTTCGAAGAATTGGAAAAATGGATTGCTTCATGGATAGCGTCAAAAGAGGACTCCTTTATTCGAGCCGGGATCCGAAAATTGCCGGAAAGATGGGAGAAAGTTGTCGCTAGCGACGGACAATACTTTGAATAATACATCTGTAAGCACTTTTTCGCAATAAAGCTTTTAATTTTGGAAAAAAAACGGCGGAAGCAAAGTTGTACACCTGATACTAAATTTGTTTAATTTTTCCACATCAGCGGCTAGTATGATGCTTTCGTATTTATCAAATAGAACGCAAGCAGTTTGCGCGAATAAGCAAATATCAGCGTTTCTGCCTATAAAACGAGGAGTCCCTCAGGGCTCTATTCTTGGGCCACTTCTTTTTTCTTGATCGATTTTTCGACTTGCCTAAAATTTTAAAGTATTGCAATATACATATATATGCAGATGATGTACAGCTATATGCAAATTGCCACCGTCTTTCAGTATCTAATTGTGTTTCAAAGTTCAACAATGATCTTGCTAGTGTAGTTAAATGGGCAAGCGAAAATGGTTTATGTCTTAACCCTTTAAAATCCAAATGTTTAGTCATATCGAAAAAAGTTATGGACACCTCGCACTTCCCTAAAATTATACTCAATCATTGCGCCATCGACCAAGTCGACTCTGCCAAGAACCTTGGCATCATTTTTGACCGCACCTTATCTTGGAGGCCTCATATCAGGGGTATTGCTGGTAAAGTGTACGGAATGTTGCGCAGCTTATGGGTTACACATTTTGTAACGCCGCTAAAAGTCAGACTACTACTTGCCAAGACGCATCTCCTTCCTGTTCTCCTATATGGTTGTGAGATATTTGCCAACTGTGCCGCCGCTTCCAAAGCAAAACTCAATGTTGCTTTCAACAATATTGCTAGATATGTACGTCTTTGGTCTTAAACGCAATGACCATGTTTCTCTATATGCTACGCGAATATGTAACATGAAATTTGATTATGTGCTCAAATTCCGGACTTTGCTGCTGCTGCAGAAGGTTTTACACTTTGGCGAGCCAGCCTATTTACGCAGTAGATTGACTTTCTCGCGGTCGAATCGTACTTCTAACCTGACACAATTGAAACAACTTAGCCTTACCTCGGAAAGGCAATTCTACGTCTACGCCATACGTCTTTGGAACTCGTTACCTCCCCTGATAAAAAGCTGCAGAAACGTTGTGCAATTCAAATCAATGTTATTTAAATATCTATGCTCGTTGCAATGATATTAATCTACAATGGTCTTTTTTCGGCGAGTGTAAAATGCATAGGGTAGTATGTTTCCTATTTCTTTTTTTCTTTTTTTTCTTTACTGTATAAGATCACCATTGTAAGCTTTTTTGAAATCCTAGTTGCTAATACTTTAATTATAAGACTCGAAAGAATCTTGTTGTATTAGTATATAAATTTCTTAGTAAATAAATAATAATAAAATAATAATAATTGAGTTGGTGTCAGATCTCTCGACAGATGCCTTCCTCGCTTCGCTCAAACGATTCATCGGGCGAAGAGGCTTGCCAACCAACATGTTCTGCGACAATGCAACGAATTTTGTTAGCGCAAACAACAAACTTGCTGACTTGAAGGCATTCCTGTTTCACCAGATGTCATAATTAAGTATTGTGCGAAAGAATTTATTAATTTCAATTTTATCCCACCTAGAGCTCCTCATTTCGGCGGTATTTGGGAAGCTGCTGTGAAGTCAGCTAAAGGTCATCTGAATCGCAGCCTGATGAACGCTAAACTTACGTATGAGGAAATGACGACAGCCCTGGTTGAAATTTAAGCTGTACTCAACTCTCGCCCCATAGCACAATTTTCATCTGGCCAAAGTGACTACGAAGCGCTGACTCCAGGTCATTTCATCATCGGCTCTGCTCTCAAGGCATTGCCAGAACGTATGGTCTCTGACGACATTACCTATCTCGATAGATGGACACAAGTCAGTGGCATTAAGCAGCTCTTTTGGAAACGATGGTCCCATGACTATATCAACGAGCTGCAGATGCGGACTAAATGGCTATGTGACCAATCGAATGTCTCAAATTAAGAGGGGAAGGTTTTAGGGCCAACCCCTCCCAAATATTTGTATCTTGCAATAATTATAGTTACCAAAAATTGTTTCAACTGGCATTGCGCTTGGAAGTTGTGGACGTAACCCCCCTCAAAATGAAATCCTATCCTAACGCTGCTTTTGTTGTAATTGGCAAACAAAAAAGTCAGCGGTGTACTGTTTTTCGCGCTGTGCCGTGTAGGCGGGAATAGCGTGGAAGTTTTTGCGTGAGCACACGAGTTGAGAGTCTTGAAGATTCGGTGAACAGGAAAATAGAGGAGCGGCTTAGAAAAGTACAGCCGCGAGAATGGTTGTCGCCAGTTCGAGAAAATTCGGCTACCAGAAAAGAAGTGCCTACTTATGATGGTACTACGCCTTTTGACATCTTCAAACTTCAATTCGACATGGCTGCTTTAGAGAGTCAGTGGACCGATGTTAGGAAAGGTCGGAGACTGATACTGGCTCTAAGAGGTCCTGCGGCTGAGGTTATAAAATCAGTTCCGGAAGGTTTGAGAGGTGATTACGAGACCGTCATAAGGGCGCTGGTGGTCAAATATAGTGACGAGCACAACAAAATGCTGTACTAGTGCGAGCTGAGGAACCGTAGGTAAAGAGCCAATGAGGCGCTGCAGACGTATGCGGCAGATATTGAGCGGCTAGTACAATTGTCCTACCCAGAAGTCGGCATGGAAGTTTCGGAAAGGCTGAAGATCGAGGCGTTTATCGAAGGCATTCTTGACCCGGAGAAGTGTGAGTACGGTGACGATGATGCGCGATGACATATGAGGCGGCATGGATTGGTGGCTCTCGGTATGCACCTGCAAAGATACGCCGAATCCAACCGGAAAGCGACATCTCAATTCAGACCATAAGCTCTGAGATACCACCCATGGCACGGGTGGTCTCCTCTAAAGTTGTTTGCTGGCTATGTGACAGGGCCCAACAGCTTGACAATTGAAGGAAAGATAAATGGAAAGTCGTTTGTATTGCCACTGGATACTGGAGCGTCATATTCAATCATAGAAAGGAAGCTTCTGAGGAATTTTGAACCACTGGGCACCAGCAGCCTGGAACAGTTCATCATTCGCAGACACAATGGACTACATAATTATCGACGTGCATTTCATGATTAGGCACGGATTTACGCTGGACCTGAAGAAAAATGTGCTGAAGTATGCCAATGTTGAATTCCCGCTGCGCACCGGATATGAGCAGAAAGAAAAGTTATCTCGTGTCAACACCAGAAGGTACCAGCGAATTCCGAGGCGATTGTGTGCACGAGGACGAATACTGAACAGTCAGAATACTGAACCCGCTTGATACACCCAGATGTCAGAAGAGATGCGGTAATTGCCGAGTGTAGAGAAGCTGTAGCAGTTATCAATTGCGAGAGTAGCCCACCCGGAAGAAGTAAGAACAGCGGTTTTAACATGGACACCATACCACATGAAAACCAGTGGAGCAGCGACTTGACAGCAAAGCAGAAACAGAAGGCGCGGTCCATCCTGCAGAAATGTGGGTCAATATTTGCAGCAGAAGCAGGCGGGAGAACAATTATAGTGAAGCACAACATCGACACCGGAAGTGCGAAACCGATCCGACAACCGCCAAGACGAGTTCTTCTGGCCAAGAGGGAAGAGGTCACAAATTTGTTCGAAAATATGCGGAAAGAAAAGGTCATAGAGCCTTCTTCGGGCCCCTGGTGCTCGCCGGTCGTGCTAGTCAAGAAAAAGGATGGCAGTACCCGGTTTTGTGTGGATTATCGGAAGCCGAACTACGTGACCAAAAATGACAGCTACCCACTAAATCGGATCGATGACACCCTGGACACACTGTCAGGCACTCAGTGGCTTTCCACACTCGACTTGCGCAGCGGATATTGGCAGGTAGAACTTGCAGACAAGGACAAGGAGAAAACGGCTTTCAGTGTTGGCGATGGTTTGTGGCAGTTCACCGTCATGCCGTTTGGACTCTGCAACCACCAGCGACATTCGAGCGGTTAATGGAACGTGTGCTAAAAGGGCTACATTGGCGGACGTGTATGGCATATCTCGACGACATAATCGTGATGGGTAAGAGCTTCGACGACCACTTGGAAAAGCTAAAGGAGGTTTTCAAGTGGATACAAAAAGCCGGGCTTAAACTCAATCGAAAGCAATGCTCGCTGTTCCAAAATAAGATCAAGTATATGGGTCTCACGATTTCCGCCTGCGGAGTACATACGGATGAAGGCAAGATCACGGCGGTGAAGAAGTGGCCACGACCGCGCAATCTACACGAACTTGGCAGTTTCTCGGGCCTGTGTACATATTACCTACGATTTATTTCTGGATTTGCGAACATAGCCAGCAGATTGCACAAACTGACGAAAATGGACCAAGCCTTCGAGTGGAGCGAAGAGCAGGAACAGGCTTTTACACGACTGAAGGAAAAACTGCGCACGGCCCCAATTTCGGCTTTCCCCGTGCCCGGAGAGATGTTTGTGCTGGATACAGATGCAAGCGGGCATAGTGTTGGCGGAGTGCTATCACAGATAATAGATGGTCAAGAATAAGTGAAGTGACTGAACGCAACTACTGTGTAACACGGAGAGAACTGCTGGCGGTATTGGAATGCGTAAAACACTTTCAAAAAAACCTGAACGGACAAAAGTTTCGCCTGCGCACAGATCATGCGACATTGCAATGGTTACTGAACTTTAAAGATTTTGAAGGCCAATTGGCGGATCCAGCGGCTGTAGAGCTACGACTACACGATAGAGCATCGCAAAGGCAGTAACCATGGAAATGCCGGTGCCTTGTCACGCCGTCCGTGCAAAACCGAATGCAAGCATTTTTCGCGAGCCGAGAGCAAAGAGCAGATGGTGGAAGTACAACGTGGAAGCGCCCTTCGAGCGGATTGCCATTGACGTCGCCGGCCCATTCCCAATTAGCACTCAAGGCAACAAATATGTGATGGTGGTAATGGATTATTTCAGCAAATGGCGCGAAGTGTATCCTATTCCTAACCAGGAGGCCACTACGGTCGTGGAAATGCTGGTAAACAACTGGGTGGCCAGGTTCGGAGTTCCGCTGGAGTCAGTCCGACGGCATGGTGGAACGTTTTAATCGGACACTGGAGGAATATCTGCGGAAAGTGGTAGGCAGGAATCAAAAGGATTGGGACACGAATATCCCTCTGTTCCTGTTGTCGTATAGGTCAGCCGAGTACGACATCACTCACTCCAGCCCGAGCAGTGTTTGGCACAGAGTTGCCTGCTGACTAGAAGTTCGGAGTGGTCAGCACGACGGACGGCGCTAGGACTGACAACGTGGTAAATAAGCGATCGGAGATGGAAAAAAATCTACCGGGTTTATAAGCATCCGCACCCAATTGGTCAGCGATAAGATGAAAGCCAGATATGATCTACGGGCTAACACGGCATGGTTCCAAGAAGGCGATCTGGTAATGCTCTACAACCCGCAGCGGAGGAAAGGTTTGTCTCCGAAACTTCAAACATCATGGTAAGGACCGAACAAGGTCGTGACCAGGATTGATGACGTGGTATACAAGTTATCGGAATCGGTTGCGAGAACGGCAGTGGTGAAGTGTAACGACGTCAGCAGAACGGCAGTGGAGGAACGCGGCGCTGTAGCTTTAAGTTTAGATTAAGAATAATGTGAGGTTTAGTTTGAATACTGGAATAAAACCGTTCGGATCGCCAGCCAACGCTGCGACCAGAAACAAAATTGTTTAATTGGCGCCCAACGTGGGGCACGCGGAACTGTGTAATCGTTGCAACATTACAAGTCAAAAAGTGAAAGTAACGCGAGTACGACTAGCAGCGAAGCGGGCAGCAAACGCAAGGACAGAAACCCGAGTACGACTAGCAGAGAAGCAGCAGACGCAATAGCGGAAACCAGCAACTGTGAAATCTGTGCAACACTACAAGTCGAAAAGCAAAAGTAACGCGAGTACGACTAGCAGCCGAAGTAGCGGATCGACGGAAAAAAGGGAAACAAGGAAATCAAAGGAGCAGGGCATAACAATGGAAATGTAAGTGAAATGCTCGTGCGCCATTAAAAATTAAATGTTAAATAAAATTGCCATCCCACGGCGAATAAGTGATAATAAATAAAACTGCCATCCCACTACGCATGAGTGAAATATTGGAGGATTTATTTAGGAATTTGAAACTAGAAAGTACTGACATCATGAACACAGAGCAGGTAACTGAACTAGTGAGGGCGGAAGTAGGCCGTGCATTGGCGCTGCAAAAATTGGAATTTGATAAGAAATTTGCATCGATACAGAATCAGGTCATACCAAAAATAGAGAAATTCCTGAAGGTAGCGATTGACCCGTTGATAACGTGCGCGGTCGAGGGACGCGATCAAGTCGCTACCAGAGTTTGTCGGTCAGCCTGGTACGTACGTATCGTGGCGCGAGGCTGCGCACAATGCGTATGAATTGTTTAAACGCTCCGATGGTAGCGAACGTCACTACCAGGCGGTGGTTATTCTTAGGAACAGGATACGAGGTGCAGCCGACGCAGTACTCTCATCCTTCAATACTGTACTTAATTTTAACGCGATAATTTCTCGACTCGACTTCACCTACTCGGACAAGCGGCCGATATATCTCATCGAGCAAGAGCTGTCCACTCTGAGGCAGGGTTCCATGGCGTGTTTGGAATTTTATGATGAGGTAGAGAAGAAATTAACCCTATTGGCTAATAAAACTATTATGTCGTACGAAGCTGAGGTAGCGGACACGATAAATGAAAAGTACAGGGCCGATGCTCTAAGGGTATTTATCTCGGGTTTGAGGAAACCGCTGTGCGATATCCTTTTCGCCTCAAGACCGGCTGATCTTCCGTCCGCATTGGCGCTGGCACAAGAAGTGGATGCCAATCACGAGCGCTACACATTTGCGGCTAACTTCGCGGCCAGATCAGGCGAAAACGGTAATAACAAGAAAAGCGGCCCGGCACCGAAACCAAACAATCAGAGAGCTAACAACCCTGAACCCTACTCAGGACAAAAGAACCCTCATTTTTCAAACAATAGGCAAAACCCTTTTAATAATCAGGGGCAAAATAATAGATTTAATAATGGTCAAAAACGGGAGATAGGAGTGGAGCCAATGGAAGTGGATCCTTCCTTGACGCAATTCAGGTACCAATCACAATACATGGATGGAAATTCTAACCAGGCTCGAGATTACCGACCACAGCAGGGCAATCAACAGAAACGCGCGGCGGGATCCGGGCGCTACACCGGACCGAAACTACAGCGGGTAAATCATTTGAATGACGAGCTTGACTCGCCTAACGACTCAGTGTATGGCGAAGAGGCGGAACAGGCGGTTAATGACATTGAGAGTGACCAACTTAATTTTTTAGGTTAAGATCCCTCCTACCATGGATCTCGAGATCGGTGGGGGGAAGGAAATAAAATTCCTCATCGACACTGGGGCGTCGAGGAGTTACATAAAACCGTTACCGGCTCTGAGGGGAATACACCCCGTTCAGAATACGTTTTCGGTCAAATCGATACACGGGGTCACTTCTATCAAACATAAGTGCAAATTGAAAATCTTTGGGATAGTATCAGACTTTTTCATATTACCAGATCTAACATCATTTGGTAGCATGATTGGGCTAGATCTATTGGGCGACTATAGATTTAAGAACAAATACAATATCCCATGACTCCGGCAAGAAGGTCATCCTTTTTATTAACAGCCAGGACATTGCCCATTTGCAACAGCAAGCTATGTCGGTCCCAGGGGATCTTAAGGATTCTTTCGCCAAAATGATTAGTAGCGTGAACGGGGTTTTTGCGGACCCCAACGAGGCACTACCGTTTAATACGAACGTAGTCGCAACTATTCGCACCGAGGACGAGGACCCGGTGTACTCCAGATTATATCCTTACCCGCTAGGGGTGTCGGATTTCGTAAATGAAGAAATCCAGGACTTATTGGCAAATGGCATCATCCGACCGTCCAGGTCACCTTATAATAATCCCATATGGGTAGTTAGGAAAAAGGGGGTGGACGAGGCAGGTCGCCCGAAACAGCGATTGGTTATCGATTTTCGTAAACTGAACGAGAAAACTATCGGTGACAGATATCCAATCCCCGACATCGCAGGGATTTTGTCAAATCTGGGTGGAAGTAAGTTTTTCAGTACTCTCGACCTAAAGTCTGGTTTCCACCAGATTAAATTGGCGGAGTGTGACAGAGAAAAAACGGCTTTCTCTGTGAAAAACGGAAAATACGAATTTTGTCGTCTGCCCTTTGGGCTTAAGAACGCGCCCAGTATTTTTCAGAGGGCGATTGATGATGTTCTAAGGGAGCACTTAGGCAAAATTTGCTTCGTCTACATGGATGATGTTATCATATTTTCGCAAAATGAGCAACAGCACTTAAGGGACGTAGAAACAATCTTAAGAAGCTTATTTGAAGCCAATATGAGGGTCTCGGCGGAGAAGTCGAAATTCTTTAGAACGGAGGTCGAATACTTGGGATTCCTGGTCTCACAAAGGGGGATAAGGACGTGCCCCGACAAAGTCGATACGATACGAAACTTCCCGGAGCCCACCTCCTTGAGGGGAGTAAGGTCATTTTTGGGCCTAGCGGGGTATTACAGGTGTTTTATACGGGACTTCGCTAAATTGGCTAAGCCACTATCGAATATTCTGAGAGGGGAATACGGCCGAGTTACTGCTTCACAGTCAAAAAAAATCAAAATCAGTTTGACTGAAGAACAGCAAACCCATCCCATGACTCCGGCAAGAAGGTCATCCTTTTTATTAACAGCCAGGACATTGCCCATTTGCAACAGCAAGCTATGTCGGTCCCAGGGGATCTTAAGGATTCTTTCGCCAAAATGATTAGTAGCGTGAACGGGGTTTTTGCGGACCCCAACGAGGCACTACCGTTTAATACGAACGTAGTCGCAACTATTCGCACCGAGGACGAGGACCCGGTGTACTCCAGATTATATCCTTACCCGCTAGGGGTGTCGGATTTCGTAAATGAAGAAATCCAGGACTTATTGGCAAATGGCATCATCCGACCGTCCAGGTCACCTTATAATAATCCCATATGGGTAGTTAGGAAAAAGGGGGTGGACGAGGCAGGTCGCCCGAAACAGCGATTGGTTATCGATTTTCGTAAACTGAACGAGAAAACTATCGGTGACAGATATCCAATCCCCGACATCGCAGGGATTTTGTCAAATCTGGGTGGAAGTAAGTTTTTCAGTACTCTCGACCTAAAGTCTGGTTTCCACCAGATTAAATTGGCGGAGTGTGACAGAGAAAAAACGGCTTTCTCTGTGAAAAACGGAAAATACGAATTTTGTCGTCTGCCCTTTGGGCTTAAGAACGCGCCCAGTATTTTTCAGAGGGCGATTGATGATGTTCTAAGGGAGCACTTAGGCAAAATTTGCTTCGTCTACATGGATGATGTTATCATATTTTCGCAAAATGAGCAACAGCACTTAAGGGACGTAGAAACAATCTTAAGAAGCTTATTTGAAGCCAATATGAGGGTCTCGGCGGAGAAGTCGAAATTCTTTAGAACGGAGGTCGAATACTTGGGATTCCTGGTCTCACAAAGGGGGATAAGGACGTGCCCCGACAAAGTCGATACGATACGAAACTTCCCGGAGCCCACCTCCTTGAGGGGAGTAAGGTCATTTTTGGGCCTAGCGGGGTATTACAGGTGTTTTATACGGGACTTCGCTAAATTGGCTAAGCCACTATCGAATATTCTGAGAGGGGAATACGGCCGAGTTACTGCTTCACAGTCAAAAAAAATCAAAATCAGTTTGACTGAAGAACAGCAAACGGCCTTCAACGTGCTAAAACAAATATTAGCCTCTGAAGAGGTAACGTTAACCTACCCAGACTTTAGCAAATCGTTTGATTTGACCACCGATGCATCATCACATGCGATCGGTGCCGTTCTCTCCCAGGAGGGCAAACCAATTACGATGATCTCTCGAACTTTGTCCAGTAGTGAAGAGCATTTCGCTACCAACGAAAGGGAGTTGTTGGCAATCGTCTGGGCCTTGAAAACGCTTAGGAATTACCTGTACGGGGTAACTAAGCTGAACGTGTTCACAGACCACCAACCCTTGACCTTCGCAGTCTCGGATCGAAATCCGAACTCGAAAATCAAAAGATGGAAAGCTTTCATTGATGAATGTAATGCGAAGCTCATCTACAAACCAGGTAAGGAGAATGTGGTGGCAGACGCGTTGTCTAGACAACACATAAACGCTGTGGACAATATGAGCACAGAGACAATCCACAGTGAAATATCATCAACTAACACAATTGAAAAAACTGATAAGCCGGTGAATTGTTTTCGCAATCAAATTTTAATAGAGGAGGGCCTAGAACATCAGAAAAGAAGCTTTATTATATTTGGGAAAAAAATGAGGCATCTGCTCTCATTCCAAACCAAAGAAGATTTAATGAGCCTCTTGCAGGAAGCAGTATGGTAAATGTGGATGCGGTAAACGCAGTACATTGCGACTTGCCGACGTTGGCGAAGTTTCAACACGAATTAATTGAGTTATTTCCAACAAAAAAATGTAGGCATACAGAGAAATTTGTTACAGACATATCAGACCCGGGCGAAGAACAGGAAATTATAGCGGCCGAACATAATCGAGCACATCGAGCAGCCCAAGAAAACGTAAAACAGATACTAGAAGACTACTTTTTTTCCGAAAATGGAGAAAAAGACCAAGCAATTCGTGGTGAACTGTCGTGTTTGTGCTCAGGCGAAGTATGACCGCCATCCAAAAAAACAACGTATAGCCGAGACACCCATACCAACAAATTGCGGGGAAATCCTTCACGTAGACATATTCTCCACCGGCTCGAGGCAATTTCTGACTTGCATCGACAAATTTTCAAAATTTGCGATCGTACAGTCTTTAAGATCCAGAACAATAGTGGATGTGAAGCCGCAGTTGTTGCAATTGCTTAACATGTTTAGTGGCACAAAAACCATTTATTGTGACAACGAAAAGTCACTCAATTCACACAGTATCAAAGCAATGTTAAAAAACCAGTTTGACATTGACATTGTGAATGCTCCACCCCTTCACAGTACGTCGAATGGTCAGGTGGAGCGATTCCACAGCACACTGATGGAGATATCACGATGCCTTAAGCTCGACAAGGATCTGGACGATATCGACGAGTTAATCCTCCTGGCCACAATTGAATACAATAGGTCCATCCATACAGTAACCAGGACCAAACCCATAGCCACATTTCATTCAGCAGATTGTAACGAACAAATAGCATCGCGCTTGCAAACCGCACAAGAAAAAGAGCTGACAAATCATAACAAGAACAGGAAGAGTAGAGAATTCTCGGTGGGAGAAAAGGTAATGGTAAAAACCAACCGGCGACTAGGGAACAAGCTAACACCTCGCTACGTCGAAGGAGTAGTGGAGCAAGATTTAGGCACGACAGTGCTTATTAGGGGGAGGAGGGTCCATAAGGACAACCTTCGCTAAATAAGCTGACTTAAGGATAATTTTTACTATTTTTAGGACCATTTCGGGATTGGTTATAGCCATATTAATATCGGCATCGACGGGACGGGTAATTGGCTACTCCAATGCGAACTACATTCCGGTGGCCATTGGCGACGTCATAATCTGGGAGAACCTCGGGCATATAAAGCACGTTTCGAATCTGACCCTGTACGAGCTACTACGGGAAGAGACAATCAACGCCACGAACCACTTTCCTCAGTCGCACATGAAAAAGCTGCTGGAAGCGGACACAAATCAGATAGGTAAACTAATACAGACGGTGAACGTACACCACAGACAGACGAGAAGCTTAAACGCGCTGGGGACGGTACTAAAATACATTACAGGGACTCCGGACCATGATGACTTTAACAGAATACTAACGACGGAGGAGCGGTTGAGGGAAATTAACAGCTTGACAATTACAATAAATAAAATCCTAAAGACAGCCAAACAAAGGGAAATAGACACAGGTCACCTCTATGACATACTTTTAGCCAGGAATAGAGCTATTATAACAGAGTTGAATGGCATAATTACCTCTATCACTTTCGCTAAAATTGGGATTTTAAACCCTGTCATCCTGGATGGCAGTGAAATAAATTTGATAATAAGAAACGAGCATTTCACAAACCTGACAGTAGCCGATATCATGTCCGTAGCTAAGATTAAGACTTTACAATTTAACAATGTAATATATTTCTTGATAAGCTATCCTATCCCGAAACTTAGGTGTAAGAAAATAAATATTTTACCAGTAGCTCGCGGGAATCGAATCCTGCACCTTCAGGAAGCCGTCTTAGCCGTGTGCCAGAACAGTACGGTGGCTGTGAAGAACTGCAGTAACACAACACCGACATTCTGCCTAGCATCGACGACTGCATCATACGCTCTACAGCTGATGACACGCAACTCCGCCAACTGCAGCACAACGTTCAACGACCTCGCGCCAGTTACCTCAATAGGCGACGGATTGGTGGCCATTAACAATCAGCTGGTCACCATAGAAGAAAAGGGCGAAGCTCCCGTTACAATCAACGGTACCTACCTGGTGCTCTTCAGGGACTACGTAAAAATTAATGGAACGATCTTCTACAATGAGAATGCAACCGCACCCCTAAAGCCCGAAACACCTTGGGTATCCGCCGTCAACCTAACACAACATACGGAAATATTAAGCGCGCCCTACCTCCACCATGTGAACCAACAAAACCTCCAACACATCAAACATCTGCAACTGAGCGTTGAAAGGGGGCACATTACATGTTGGTCTATTGTAGATGTGCTGTTGAGCGTGGGACTTATAGCCTACGTATTTCGGAGAATGAGAGTGGCCAAGAAGAAGATCGCCATAAACAAATCGGTCGAGGTAGCAATAAAAACCGCCTCTGCAAGGACCGTGGACGTTCCTCACTTAGAAGGGGATTAGTTATCGGAAACAAGTCCCGCTAAATGCTGACGGCGCGTAACTTTTCATTCGTTGTTGAATGCTGACGGTGCATCTGGCCGACACAAGACACTCGGGCCGTTGACCACCCAAGAGCACGGAGCGCTCGGGTTATTGACCGCACCAGCGCGTACGCTTGCGCTAGTGAAACCCTATACGCCACGCGAGGCGCGGAGTCAGCTAAAGTTGCGAGAACGGCAGTGGTGAAGTGTAACGACGTCAGCAGAACGGCAGTGGAGGAACGCGGCGCTGTAGCTTTAAGTTTAGATTAAGAATAATGTGAGGTTTAGTTTGAATACTGAAATAAAACCGTTCGGATCGCCAGCCAACGCTGCGACCGGAAACAAAATTGTTTAATTTACATACAGGATTCAACGTTGCAGCAATAGAAGTTCTAGGCTGAAGGTAGTCCATTTAGAGCGTCTGGCGTCTTACTACGGCGGAGTCCCGGCACGAACAAGTCTAATTGGTGGGCAGTGTGACGATCAGACACCCTGCCGCTGTGCAAGGCCCCCCTGTCGCTATGCAAGGCAACCGGTCGCTGTGCAAGGCACCCTGTCGTTGTGTAATGCACTAGAACGCTTTTACGGGCATACTTTCAGACACGCATTTTTAGAATACGGCCGGCTTGCTATAATTTCGCTATGACAAGGATGGCTCGCGATGGTAATGGAAATTTTGAGTCCAATTGGAATGTGCGAGAGCGATCAAGCGCTATGCGCGACAAGCAGACAAGTATAAAATGCAGCCGGGTACAGCGCAGAGGAACAGTGTAGTTTTGGCAAGCAAATGTAAAACACAGAGTAGTCCAAGTGTAAAGACAGTAAAGCGTCAACTTGTAAATAAAGTGATTGCTGGTTATTAACTGTGTTGAAGAATTGAAGTGTGTTTTATTTTGAAGCACAATCCAGAGAAACGAACAAGCCTACAGAACTAATTTTTGTAAGAACATTACATACCTTACATGCTAAGAAACAAGTAGACGAAAATTTCTATTCAAAATTTCCATTTTGCTAATTTTCGTTTGTTGTGATGTTGAACTGTCAAAAAGAGGTAAACGGTTTTGAAGCTTTTGAAAGCGTCTTCATTTTGTGATGCGTTCGATAAAATTAGACATGTATTATCGCATTTGCTTCGTCGTTTTGTTGAAATTAGTCATTTTGTAGATTTGAATTTGTATGAGGAAATGCGTGATTTGGCGTCGCATTTGAGAATTTTTGCCCAAATCACGCATTGGGCTCAATTAAGCAGCGCAGTACCTGCTGCAAAGTAAAGTAGACGAACTAGGTATAGATATTGCGCTACTAAGTGAGCCTTTTCGCACTCATGTAAACAACTCAATAAAGCAGCCATTTGGACTAGTGGCGGGCATGTCTTTAATCGTTGTCATCAATCCGCAGCCATTATGCAAGAGCAGTTATCCGTGACACACCTTTTTTCAGCTGTTACTTCCCCCAGCTTTACGTACAAAGAGTTTGAACAAGCACTTGACGGTCTTGTTGACGCTAGAAGCAGATCACAGTTAGTAATAGCAGGAGATTACAATGCATGTTCCACGTCCTGGGGTAATATGCGATGAAATATTCGAGGTCTGGCGGTAGTCGTTGTGCTTTCAGAGCTAAATGTAGGAAAATTTTCGCTAAAGGCAGCACATCGGTCATCATTGACTTAACCTTCGCAAGTGACTGCGTTGCTCGCGACCCCAGTGTGATGGACAAAAGCATCAATCACCCCGAAAAAAAAAAAATTAGCAGTTCGAAAATAAAATCAAACACGTTATAACGTAGAGCTTCGAGCCGGATTGAAAACAATAAACATACGCAGTCGACAGCAGCGAACGCTATCCGGGAGCAACAAACTTGGTTGCTCCGCGGTTTTTAATGTGTTTACTTGTTTGCGCGTGATAAAAAAAAAAAAAAGTTTACATAAATGTTTAGTGTGCCGATTGTCCGACTGCCGCTGCTGCCGCGTTGTGGCCTGCCGATTTCGCCCGTCCAAATTAATATTTGCCAAAATTAAATTAAACGCGTCATGCACTTGCAAGTGCTAAACTGCAGTGCAAGTGCCCTTACGTTCGCTGTCCGCCGCTTCGACCTCTGTCCGCGTTGTGTTGTTGCTGTGTTCTTTTTTCCCGTGTTGTCTTTTTCCTCCGTCCGTATTCAGTGGCGCTACATGCGGTCTTGTTCGACACTGAGAAATTGACTGTTCTGTGGTAAAGGCATAACACTTACCACAGAGCATAATCAATTTCTTAGTGCGGCAGATCTCATTCCCGGCTACTTTCCTTGTCCTTTAACCCACCCAGGCCATGGTGCTGGACAAATTTAGCATAGCCTTCTGCAACGTGCGCGGGCTCAGGGCGAACTTTTTTGCTGTATACGCGTTTGTTAACCTCCATAAACCCCATGTAATGGCACTAGGTGAAACCCAGGTGTGTGGGGATGCAGATCCACTGGATTTTCACATCTCTGGTTACCACCTACTGCCATTATTCTCTCCTCACAGGGGTCTTGCCATTTATGTGTGCAGTAATGTTGCGTACCAGTGCCAGCAACAACTATACACGACGGATGCCGAATTTAGCTCCATGTGGGTTAAATTCAATATCCAGTCGCACATTCTGCACTTCTGCTTTCTATATAGAAGCCCGAATTCAGGGAGGGATTTTACTTACAACAAGTTTGATCTTCTCTCTGATTCTATTTCTCGTATTTTGGAATCGTATCCGAATAGTGAAATTGTAGTTGCTGGTGATTTCAATATTCATAATTCCAATTGGCTACGCCATTCCAGCCACACAACTCCTGAAGGCTTATTTGTCGAGCTCTTTGCCGAGTCTAATAATTTGACTCAAATAGTGCATGAACCAACGCATATCCCCTGCGTTGCGGGGCAAGCTCTCAATACTCTAGACCTTTTTCTCACTTCACATCATGAAAAATATGATGTTGAAATGCACGCACCTCTTGGTAACTCGGACCATTGCACCATTTTGGCGTCTTTCTCATACTCTTCTATCCGCAATGCTTCGCCCTTAGCCCCGAAGCGCCTAGTGTGGATGTATGATAAAGCTAATTGGAGTGGACTTAATGAATTTTTCGCCCACTTCAATTGGAAATTGTGTTTTCTAGATAGAAACATAAATGCCGCAGCCAAAATGGTTGAAGAAATTATTTTATTGGGAATGCGGTCCTTCATCCCTAATAAGAAAATTTGCATTAAACCTAAGGACAATCTCTGGTTTAATGAGACATGCAGAATTGCTGTCAGGTCTAAAGAGGAAGCTTTCAGAGCATGGCAGGCAAATAAAAATGCCGCCACTGAACAGCTGCGTAAACAGACTAGAAATAGATGCAATGCCATCCTAAGGCGCCAAAAGTTTCTGCACGAACAGCGCCAAAGGAAAAAAGTTCTTCAATGCCAGCGTGGTAGTAAGAACTTTTGGTCATTCGTTAAGAAGGTGAAGAACCAAACATCGTCTTCAATTCCAACTCTCCTTAACAATGATCAAATCATCACTCACTCGGTTGATAAAGCTAATTTGTTGGCTAAAATTTTTGCAGAGAATTCCTCTCTGCCCCCCAGCGATCAACCACTGCCCGTAGTCGAAAACGTATCTTGCTTTATGCCAGAAATTCATTTTCGGACACGGGTAGTTAAAAGAGTGCTTGCAAATCTCGATGTAAATAAGGCTTCAGGGCCGGACGGCATTCCAGCCCTTGTTTTGAAAAAGTGCGCTACCTCACTGGCTTGTCCATTACGTAAACTTTTCAGCATGTCATACACCACTGGTGTATTTCCGACATGCTGGAAGGTGGCAAATGTTCAACCAGTTCCCAAAAAAGGCAAGACTACTGACCCTGCGAACTATCGACCTATAGCAATTTGCTCGGTGCTTTCCAAAGCAATGGAAAGCATTGTAAACTTCAACCTTGTGAAATATCTGGAGCACAATAGACTGCTTAGTGACCGCCAATACGGCTTTCGGAGACAGCGATCGCACCGAGAAATGGAACCATAGTATTCTAAACCTCGGTGAAAGCAAGGTTGTTGCATGGGATATTTCCAAGGCCTTCGACCGGGTGTGGCATAAAGCACTCGTGTCAAAACTTATTGCTTATGGTGTCGGTAGTATCTTCTCTCGTTGGATTACGAGCTTCCTCTATGATCGCTCTATTCGTGTTGTAATAGACGGCATAGCCTCGGAAAAACATTCCCTTAGCGCGGGAGTGCCGCAGGGTTCGGTCCTTTCTCCAACCCTTTTCCTTATCTTCATCAACGACCTATTGTCGTCGACGAAGAATCCCATCTACTCGTTTGCGGATGACAGCACCATTTGTTATTCATACTCCTTCACAAAGCGCCCCAGCTCTGTGGAGATTGAGAGAGAACGGCGCCGTATGAATGACACACTTAACAGCGATCTACAAACAATCTCCAAGTGGGGTCAAGCGAACAGGGTCGATTTTAATCCTCGCAAGACCCAATGTTGCCTGTTATCCCACAAGCGAGTCTCCTCACATCCCAACACATCCCTGGTTATGGGTGGTGTGGGTATTGCGGAATCGGCAGCTCTTGATGTTCTGGGCATGTCCATTAAGAACGATCTTCGTTGGAACGATCATATTTTTGGCGTGTCGAAAGAAGCAGCCAAGTGCCTCGGCTTCCTAAAGCGGTGCAAAAAATATTTCACTCCGTCTGATCTCCGCATTATTTACACTACCTATATCCGACCTAAAATGGAGTTTAACTCGCACCTCTGGGCGGGGGCTTCAAAAACCCATTTGGAGTTCCTCGATCGGGTGCAAAACCGTGCGACTAAACTTATAGGGGACAGTAGGGCATCCAGCTCTATTGACTCCTTGGAACATCGTCGAAACGTGGCATGTGGGGTGTTATTTTACCGGTACTTTTTCGGTAATTGCTCAGTGGAGATGAGCAGTTTGCTGCCATCACTCCGGGTATTCCCCAGGGCAACCCGTTTGAACACTGGCGCCCATGCATTCCACGTTGAAACGATGTTCCAGCGCACTACGCACTACAGAGAAGGTTCGTTCCTGGCCCGTACAGCGCGATTATGGAATGGTCTCCCTGCAGATATTTTCCCCAGCACTTATGATCTTGATGGGTTCAAGGCAAGAGTCCACAAATTCTTCACCCAACATCCTTTCTCCTAACCTATATATCCTTCCTGAACCAGCGCAATGCCTCGCATTTATAGGGGTATCCCCTGCGCGTTGGCTCGTATTAAATTAAAAAAAAAAAAAAAAAAAAAACTGCATTGCCTACCCCCGTGAGTTGTTCAATTTTTTACAATATTTCAACATCAACCCATTCCAGCCGGATGGGATGAAATTTCACCCTAGAAATGTGATTTTCCTTTGGCCTCTCTGACTAAATGTGTTATGCGATTTGGCCGAAATTTTGTAGAATGAAATGGAATAGATGCAGGTTTATTTCGTTTTTAATAATATTGAAGAATTGTAATATTAAGTTATCCCAATCCGTGTTGAAAGTCGAATAATTTTTTTTGTGTACCTCATCGAGAAAATTCTTAAAAATAGTAAATATTGGAAATTCCAGCAGTTTTTTCTGGAGTAAGTAGTTCATTGAACTGCATATCTTCTGTGATTTGTTGGTATTGCTTGTACGATCTACCTGTGTACAATGAATGATTTTCCAGAAAGGGGTGAAATTTCACCCGTCCGGCACCAGGATGGGTAAAATTTCGCCCCCTCTATATCTCAGGGGCTATATCAGGTAGATAACTATTCTAAGAACCCCTTACCAACATATGTAAATTTAGACAAAATTCTCTGGCTAGAACTGTATGAAGGCAGCAATGGGTTAAGAACCGAGGATGTGTTGCGTGGAATCTCTTCGCTAAGAACGAACGGACGAGAATTATTGTCTACAAGAACTTATGCTAATATGATTACCATTTATTGTTTTTGTCGCTTAGTCCCTACTGGTTGATCACAATCACTGTCAACTTCACTTTCTGAATCGTTCTCAATTATTTTATGTGACCACCAGCAAATTTCACCAAGAAGTGCGTCTATTTTTTGTTCCTTTATAACGCATTTTCATTGGAAGTGCCATCTGATGAAATCTGCAGTAATATGAGAATTGTTTTGAAGAAAAAACTTTATGTGACCAACGTGCCTACCTTTCACCATATTCATCCGATTCTGTTGAGAGTTGGCTGGAAAGTAAATCTAGGTGATGGTGTAAAAAATGCATTTTCAAGCTCATGTTTACACCGATCCGTGAAAATGTAGTCACAAAGAAATTTCAAGTTTTTATTCCATGTTTGGTAGCGCGTGTATTTGTGAAAGTGCTTCTTCGAATTTAAAATTAACAAAAAGCAAGCATAGAAATAGAATAAGCAACGAACATTTGGAGGCTTTATTAAAATTGTCGACAACTCACATTGATATAAATGTTGATAATTTATTAGAAGGATCATGGAAGAAGGAAATCTAGATTTATAAGTTTGCTTTTATAGGCAGAGCCGTCAGGGCTCCATCTGCCGAGAAGCATCGACCAGGACCATTCGGGGACGCCAGCCATCATCCAGGGCTGCCAGCGACCAGTTACGTCGCTTCACATCATCCGGGATGTTGACGTCGCTGCATGCCGTCGCCGTTGAATATGAATTTTATACCTTAATATAGCTTTCAACTTTAACTTTGTTCTCATTCTGAGCCAGAAAACGACAAAAAATTGAGCAGTTCGAAAATAAATAAATAGAGCTTCAAACAAAGTCTGGACAGTCCGAACGGTCCGGACCTTCGAACAGTTGACTTCATGTAAAATTACAAATTTTTTTTGCGTAGTGTGTATTCTTAGTTCATATGGGTTTTCTGCAACTTTCCAACACAAAATCGCAAATTTGCATCTTTTTTTCTCAACTCTTTGCCACATAGCGCCGAAGTGGTTTTGCCGATTGCAATCGCTGGTACCTCGATTTGACGGCTTATTGATTGGCAACATATCCAATATAATTTTGTTGAGAAGCGTGGCAGAAAGTTTATATCAAATAAGAAAACATACTTTGCGCATGAAAAATTTGTAATTTTGCATGAAGTCAACTGTTCGAAAGTCCGGACAATCCGGATGGTCTGGGGACAGTTTGAATCACTTGTTATAACGCATTTTGAAAAAATAAAAGAAACCCAAACTTCATATTCTTATTTTCGCGCGCGACTCAACGTGGCGAACAGTTGTGTTATTGTTATTGCCGCCGTTAATGTAGTGGTTTTTGTTATTTGTTTCCATTGATATACGCATAGCTGATGGTGTTGGTGACGCGTGTTCAAATTTTATAAAGGCACTGTATATTACGCAAATTTTCTGCAGTAAGCAAAAACGTCACAGTCGCTATTGTTGGCCGCGCACACCCACGTGCCAGTGTCGCCAATTTGCGACTAACACGTAATTAATGTCAATAGCGCATTACGTTCAGCGTAACACACAATGGCGCAACAGAGTAATGATCATGCATCTCGCTTTGGCATAGGCGACATGACAGAGTAAGGCCGATGTTATGCTGCCGGTCAAATGATCGTCGGTCACGGATAAATTGTTGTTGTTTGTTGTCCCAATTTTCTCTTTTACATTGAAACAACAACAATTTATACGTGACCGACGATCATTTGACCGGCAGCATAACATCGGCCTTACAAAAACTGGACGGGCATGTGTCGGCCGCAACGTTTGCCTTTGCATTGCCTATTCGACAGAGTATGGCAGAGATGACTCAGGCGATGACGGAATGTTCGAGAACAAGTCGCGCTCCGGTTGGGCTGGTATAAAAGGCCGCCCGTACAGCTTGGGAGGCAGTCTGTTTTTGACAAGAAACGGAACAACACGGAGGAAATTAGTGAAGTGCAAGGAACTACTGAGAGTAAAGTGGAACAAGTGACAAGCGTAAAAACAGTGAAGTCCAAATTGTAAATAAAGTGGCTGCTAGTGGTGAACTGCGTTAAATAATTTAAAGTGTTTTATTTTGGGCAAAATCCAATCGAACGGAATTTTCGTAACACTATATTACTATCACGATTTATGAAAATCCGTAATGTACGTGAGAAAATTTATCACAATTGCATGACAAAGCACTTTGACACAGTATCATAAGTAGGGATCGGAATTATATTCACATGCAAATCTTTTTGGAGCTTTTGAACGGGGCCAAGACAGAAATTATTTTTATTGAAAAATATTAAAAATGAGCAAACATATGGACTGCATATTTACATATTTTGCATTTTTTTTTCATTTCTAGCCGTATTTGGTGTAAGTATGTACTACTGTGCCCAAAAAATAAGGTGACATTTGAATTTAAACTGCGCGCGTCGAAGGATTTGGAGAATTATTTTTTGTTAGTCAACAGTCAACAAGGAATATTATTTGAACGTTATGCGTCGTTTGCGTAACGCTATCCGCCTAAAAAGGCCGGAATTGTGGAAAGACAATTCTTGGTTTTTACACCACGATAATGCACCATCTCCCATGCTGCACGTAATTCGTGATCATTTCGCCAACAACTCAACCCATATCGTTCCGCAACCACCGTATTCACCTGATCTGGCGCCGTGCGACTTCTGGCTGTTCAGCAAAGCTCAAAAGACCGCTCCGGGGACACCGTTTTGATACTATAGAGGAGATTCAAGCCGCAGCGAAGACGAAACCGAAGGCCATCCCGGAAAGTGACTACAATCAGTGTTTCGAAGATTGAAAAATCCGTTGGCATAAGTGCATTGCATCGGGATGGGATTACTTTGAAGGGGATGAAATTGATTTGGAAGAATAAATAAAGAATTTTCAAAATAAATACAATGTCACCTTATTTTTTGGACACAGTAGTATATAAACATACCTATTAGACTTATGCTCTTACTTACTTGTAGTTTGGCTAACTAAGGCCGATGTTATGCTGCCGATAAAAAGATCATCGGTCACGGATAACTTCTTGTTGCTTCAATGTAAAAGAGAAAAATTACGCTCTCCCAATTTTCTCTTTTACATTTTGAAGCAACAACGATTTATCCGTGACCGACGATCATTTGACCGGCAGCATAACATCGGCCTAAGCTATTTTCTGGGGCATTGCTGGATAGAGCATACAAGAATAATGAACGTTTTCGTACTCCAGGAGCTGGAGTACGGCATAGGCTGACTGTGGAATATTTGGATCAAATTTTAGTTAATTTTTGGACTTTTTTTGTTTTGTGGACAGTAAATAAATAAATTTATTTATTTATTTTATTTAAATCAGAAAAATTATAATACAATTATAATTTTACACGAGAAAGAGTACTGGCTGCCAGGACCTTCGACTCATTGGTAAATTGCTTTTTTTTATGAGAGAAAATGTATTAAACTAAGTGTAAAATATTTGCAGATGTGAGGAAGTTTATAAATAGTTCAATGGTTTTATCATCTGTGTTTTTGAGGAGTTGGGAAGGATGATTATTGGGGAAAACTTCTACCCGGGTGTTCCCGGGTAGAAGTTTGAAAAAATCGATTTTTTTTTTGGCGTTTTATTGTACCTTATACTATATACTATCACCCCCCAAAGTCGTTTTTCAATCCGCAAACTCAGTACCCACTTTTTTGCATGTTAATTGAAGTAATCTCAGCTCTTTTTGCTCCGCTGATACATTGCGCATACAAACTTTAAACGCGTTTTTCTCGAAACCACATTTTTTGTACTGGCCGATATCAGCAACTATGAGAGGTATCGAACTGAAATTTTGGGAAAATGTTCTAGATAGTTTTCATTGGAGGCTAAACCAAAGTTTTCATCAAAAAATTATTGTTAAATATATTTTCAAGCACTCTAAAGGTAAAAAAAGGTGGCAAAACTGGACAATTTTTTTTCATATGGCCGCCATTTTGTTTCTAATCAACATTTTGACTAAAACTGTGGTTTAGCATCCGCGGAATTCATTGCAGATTAATAATTGCATACCCATTTCTGTTTCAGATTACTGGTTCCCGAAATTTCGGCCAGCAGTGAAAATCTGCGTGACAAGGTCACATTGACCACTGAAAATTTGTACTTAGAAAATAAAATTTTTTGACACAAATATGAGTTTCTGTTCTCCAAATAATAAGGAACAACAAGCAGAATATTGCATGTTGCCTTGTAGCTCCAAAATAAGCTTTTTGAAAAACAGCCTAAAATCGGCATTCTAGACGGGAACACTCCCTTAAAGCGAGTTGGGTTGATGGTAGTGTACCGGTGTTGGGTATTTTTCCATGCATCAATTCTTGTAGTTTTTAAGAAGTTCATTCCCAATCGAAGTATGTCGTGTTTCTCCACGTATTCGAATGTATGAAGTGGTTGCAGCGTTGAGTTCTTGGCTTGTTTATCTGCTGTTTCATTTCCTGCTATACCGATATGGCTTGGAATCCACATTAGTTTAATTTTTTTGTTGCTGATTATGATGTCCCGTATGAGATTCACTAGCCAGGAGTTGTTTGTTTCGTTTAAAATTGCATCGACTACGGAGTTGCTATCTGTGCAGATTACGAATTTCTTTTTTGTAGCGGCTGCGTGTTGTGTTGCTTTTAAGATTGCTGTGGCTTCAGCAGTGAAAATTGAACAAAACGGTTGTAGGAGCCCGATTGATATGGTGTTGCCGTGGTCATCGACAACAGCAAATGAGGTGCTTTCGGCTGTTTTTGACCCGTCTGTGTAAATGAATTCCCATTGATTCGTGGCCATTTTTGCTTTTGTATGAAGGAAGAGTTGTTGGTAGGTTGCGGCGGGTGTTGTGCGTTTAGAGTTTTTGCGGATTTCTAGTAGGAAAGAGTCAAGTGAAAGTTTCCAGGGTGGTGCTTTTCCTATCGGTAGTTTTTGTGGTAAACTGGAAAGACCAATTTGTTTGGCGTATTCGAGACATCTGGATACGGTTGACTTCTGACGTAAACTGCGCTTGTGTGTTGCGGCTTTGCGTGCGATCGTGAATAACGTGTTGTTGTTATTGTATAGGAGCTTTGGTATAAGGCGCATTGTATTTTCTTGTATCCTCTTCGATGGTTGGAAGTCCGGCTTCAGATAGAATACATATGGTTGGCGAGGTTGGAAAAGCTCGAATGCTGCGGCGGACCGCTGCATGGTAAGGTGCGCAGATTCTCTTAATGTGAATTTTGGCGCAGTGACCATAGATGGCGAGGCCGTAGTCAATTTTTGCAAGGATTAAGGACCGGGTTATATTGATTAGGGTAGAGATATGTACAGTTGCGGTCAAAATAATAGTAGTACGCATACAACGAAAAGAAAATTAAGAAAAAATAATCTGCTTTTCTTTACAAATATTTTCTTTGTATTTTTTTTAACAAGTTATATGTGTTAACAATGCAATCATAAAAGAAAATTTAATAATTAAACTCAGTTTGATTTGATTTAAAGTAAATGCGCCAAAAGCTCCAAAATATGGACGGTCAAAAAAAAATAGTAGTTCGCTTTACTTTCATAAAAATGAAGCAAAAATTGTGTTACATTTTAAAAGATTTAGTGGTTAAACAGTAACAGCGTAATTTTTCTTCAAATTAATATTTAGTTGCGTGATTGTTGTTCGCTATTACTGCAGCACAGAGCCGATGCATTGAATTAACCAAATTTTCATATCTTTCTCTAGGTATTATATATTCCTGCTTCTCAAAGTTGATTATTATTAGTTAGATTATAGTGAGCAACTGCTCTCTTCACGTCGAACCACAAATTTTTAATTGTATTGAAGTCTGGTGATTGTGCGAGCCATTCCATAACCCTAATACTGCTCTTGCGAAGCCCCTTTCGTGCGAACTTGCTTGTATGCTTTAGGTTATAATCCTGTTGAAAGACCCAAAGCAGTGCCGTTTTTTCACGGACATATGGTAGCACGATTTCCTGCACGATTCGTACACATACACATCGATCCATCGTTTTCTTGATCAAATAAATAGCGCCACCTCCATAAAACGTAAAACATGCACACTAAATAAATGCAAGAGCAGTATTAGGGTTATGGAATGGCTCGCACAATCACCAGACTTCAATACAATTAAAAATTTGTGGTTCGACGTGAAGAGAGCAGTTGCTCACTATAATCTAACTAATAATAATCAACTTTGAGAAGCAGGAATATATAATACCTAGAGAAAGATATGAAAATTTGGTTAATTCAATGCATCGGCTCTGTGCTGCAGTAATAGCGAACAACAGTTACGCAACTAAATATTAATTTGAAGAAAAATTACGCTGTTACTGTTTAACCACTAAATCTTTTAAAATTTAACACAATTTTTGCTTAATTTTTATGAAAGTAAAGCGAACTACTATTTTTTTGACCGTCCATATTTTGGAGCTTTTGGCGCATTTAATTTAAATCAAATCAAACTGAGTTTAATTCTTAAATTTTCTTTTATGATTGCATTGTTAACACATATAACTTGTTAAAAAAAAATACAAAGAAAATATTTGTAAAGAAAAGCAGATTATTTTTTCTTAATTTTCTTTTCGTTGTATGCGTACTACTATTATTTTGCCCGCAGCTGTATGTGGCTATGTTTTGAAGAAAAGTATTTTATTAGGTTTAACCTGGAGGCTGTACTCTTTCTAACGTGTTCACATTGATGCTTAAAGGTAAGTTTTTTATCGAATATTATGCCTAGAATTTTTAACGTATCTACATGTGCTATGTTTACATTTGTGTACACTAAATTTGTGAAGTTACAGTTTATTTTTTTACATATATGAAAGGTTTTACATTTTTCGTATGATATGCTGGCACCTGAGTTCATGGACCATTATGAGATTTTGTCTAGAACGTTGCAAAATTTTTCTTTGACATCATCTAAGTTTTTGTGTTTGCTGAATATGAGGACGTCGTCCGCGTAAATTATGTGTTCAATTTTAGTTACTTTATTTAATATTTCTGAGACCTCGTTAAATGCTATAATGAAGAGCGTTACTGACAAGGGCGATCCCTGTGGGATGCCGTTATACAAATTATAGGTATTTGAATTAGTGTTATTGACAATTACTTTGAATTTTCGATTAGTTAAAAAAGCTTTTACGTAATTGTATATCTTTTTCCCCACTTTCCACTTTGAGAGCTGGTGTAAAACGACGTGAGCTCCAACCCTGTCAAATGCTTTTTCGAAATCCAAGCTGAGTACTGAAATATGGTTTTTTGTGGATAGAGCAGTCGTCATGTAGTATTCGAGGTGGAGAAGTGCGTCTATCGTTTCTTGACCTCTTTTGTAAGCGACTTGGTTTGTGCTTATTAAGTTGTATCTCTTTGCGAACCACATAATGCGCTTTGCGACTATTTTGTCGAGTATTTTGCTCATACAGGGAAGTAGAGAGATAGGTCTGTATCCTTGGGGTGAAGTGGGACATTTGTTGGGTTTTGCATATCTGCGGATATATTCCTTGATTTAATATTTTGTTGTAAAGGCCTATTAATCTCTTCTTAAGGTTTGACGGAAGATTTTTTATTATGGGGTACGAAATTTTGTCTTCTCCGGGCGTTTTGCCTTTTGTTGATGCAACAGCTGCTTCATATTCTGGTAGCGAAATTTTGCTTTCGATTCTAGCTGCCTTTTGGGAGGTGTTTGGTTGGTAGCAAGTATTTAGAGTGGAATTTTTGTTTGTGGGGAAACCTTTTGGAAAGTTTTGGTTGGACGAGTATATTGACCAGGTTGAGCCCAGGTAGTTTGCAATATCTTTGGGTTGGAACAACGTGGATGTTGGTGTGTCTATTTGCTGTATTTGGTTGGTTTTGAAGCTGCCTGAAAGCCGTTTGATGTCGGACCAGATTTTTTTGGGGTTGGATAAGGGCGTGATAGACTCCGTAAGTTTTTCGAATGATTTTCTTTTAGCTTGTTTTGATAATAATAATAATAATAATAATTGACTGGCACGACAGCCCGCTTACGCGAGACTAAGGCCTAGCTTCCCGCAACTACCCGTGTTGTGCGTGTGACTTTGCACACGGGTTGGAGGGACCTACAGTTTAATGCCGGTTCCGAACGGCAGGTTGGGAGCTTTTTCATAAGCAATTTTTACTCTCAGAGGTTTGCCATTTCCAGCTGAGAGGACAGCCACCGAAAGAGAAAACGAGTTTTCCCGTTATTTTTTTTAGGTGTTATTTCAGGCAGTATTGCTTGTTTTGATGCTTGTCTAAATTGGGCGTTGGCTTTTTTATAAGCGATTAGGTTGTTAATCGTGCGATTGTGTTTGTATTTAGCCCAAAGGTTTTGTTTGTTTTCCCGAAGTGTGGTTAACTGGGGGTTCCACCATGGTGTACCGCTTTTGATGGAGTGTCTGGATATTTGCGGTATCGATAAATGTGCAGCATGTCGAATTGCTTTAGTAATGACGGCCGTTTCTTGTTAATATTATTAGTAGGTGGAGATTTTTCGACGAAATTGGAGACGAATTTTTGGAACTGATTCCAGTTGGCTTCATCAGTTTTGAATTTTGGTTTAGGTATGTATTTAGTGTTTGTTTGGGTTGTAAGTTTTGTAAGTAGAGGATAATGGTCGCTGCCGTGCAAGTCGCCTAGTGTTGTACATTCCAATTTCGGAGTAATAGAAGCAGAACAAATCGACAAATCGATATGGGTGAAGGTTTGGTGGGTGGAGAGGTGTGTCGGTTTGTTATCGTTGAGGACTGTTAAATTGTTACTTAAAATTATATCTTCTAAGATTCTCCCTCTTGGGTTGGAATGTGCAGATCCCCAAAGGGGGCTCCACGCATTGAAATCTCCAATAATGATTAAAGGTGTATTAAATTGATTGAGGATCGATGTGATGTCATGAGATGTGACTGCCTGTTGTGGCGGGATGTAGAGGGAGATGATGTGAAATTTGAAGTCGAGTTTTATTTCAATAATAATCGTGGCGATGTTTGATTGTATAGGTATGTGTTTGTGCGGGATGCTTTTCTTAACGAGTACGCCAATTCCTTGTTTGTTTGTATTAATGTGAGATAGATTCGAAAGATAACCACAGTAATTGACCGGTATGTTTGGTATAAAATTGTATTTGAGATGTGTCTCTTGTAAAGAGACAATGTGTGGGTGGTGCTCTTTTATAATAATTTCCATTTCGCTGTAGTTGTTGAAAAAGCCCTTGATATTCCATTGAATGATGTTGAACATTAAGAGAGCGGAAAAAAAGTAAATGGGGAGAGTTTTACGTATGTGGGGGAGCGTGCAGTTAACGATGAGACAAGTCATTGCGTTACTGACGCGCGTTACTTCCAGCGAGAGTTTTTCTTGGGTCATCTTCGTCAATATTGTAAATATCATCGGAGAGAAGAGAGAGACTGGAGCTTGAGGTGGTGTCGCCGAATGTGACAGGTGATGTGTTGGAATTTAGTATGCGAGTTGGTGTAAATGAACAGTTATACTCTTTGCTTGTTTGGGGCAATGCTGCAGTTTTTGGAGTATACGTGTGTGAGTTTTCTTTATGCGCTTTGTTTAATGTTTCTGCGTTTATGTTGTTGGTGGGAATATTGGTTGAGGTTTTATTTTCTGTTTTGCTGATGATTATATTAGTTGTTGTAGGGTTAGTGGTTGTAGGTTTTTCCTGTTGTAGGATGGAGGCATATGATGATGTGGAGGTTGTTTGTTGTTGTTGTTTAAGTATGTTAATTGCTTGGCGCAAAGAACATTTGTGTATTGTTTTTGTTTTTAGTATTTCTTTGGCTTGTTTAAACTTTTCACAGTCTTTTGATGTTGCTGGGTGTTCAGCAGCGCAGTTAGCACAGTGTGTGCGAGTGCAGTTTTCGGGAGAGTGCGGAGGCAGATTACAGGTGACACATGTTGGTGGGCTTTTGCAGTGTTTTGCGGTGTGGCCAAGGCGTTGACAATTTTTGCACCTCATCGGAGTCGGAAAGTATTGCCTAACAACGACTTTTCTCCATGCGATTGTGATTTGTTCAGGCAGATTGTACCGGTTAAATGAGAGTAAGATTACCCCGCTTGGCTGAGCTTGACCATTTATGACTTTGTTGTACTTGTAGGCCGCTGAGACGCCTTGTTGGCTCAGGTTTTCTATTATTTCTTCTTCTGATACTGAGTTGAGAAACGGAGCGAAAATTGTGCCTTTAGTGGAGTTGAGGTTTGGGTGATATTTTGCACTAATAGCGTTCTTTAGTTTTTTTGTGGATATAAATTTTTCTGCAACATCACTATTTTTCACCAACAGAAGTAAATTGCCACTTCTCAAATCGGTTGTATTTATTATGTCTTTACTTATTTGCTTAAGAGCTTTATCAACTGCAAAGCAGGAGTAATGGGAGAGTGGTTTGTTACTGTCAGTGGCTTCAATGACGATATATTTGGGGGTTGGGAGTTGCTTTGAGGGTAATTGAGGGAATTCGTCGAAGGTTTCAGGTTTGTGTGTTTTAAATTTTTTCCTTGATTGCTCCGAAAGGAGTGCAAACCTGTTATGGTTTATATCTGGCGGCCCTGGGGCCATTGTAATTGATCGTTTTATCTTTAACAATCAGAGTATATGAACACGGGTGATGAAGGGTAAAGCGAATTGGGTAAACGGTAAATTTGATAAGTAACAACCGAGCGCGCAGAGAACACGACCTGTTAACCGCGAGTGATAGTCGGTGACTGTAAATAAATTAATTCTATTAAAAACAGAGTATATTTCGTATTTCCCAAATTTCACTAAATTCTTGGAATATAAGTTTCATGAAATACTACCAGTTACCCATGGCTTTGCACGGATGAATTTCAGATAATTTTTATTCCCCAACTAGCAGGGCCCCGCTGCTTTGCACGCAAGTATGAAGTCAATGGGCTCAATAAATCAAGTTTCTCTTAATCCTTTGTTGTCCCAGTCAGATTCTTATGAAAAAGACTTGTCTAATTATATCTAATTTAAAAGGCTTCCGCCATATTTTAAGTAAATTGACTCTTAAATCATGTTTCCCTATACAAACTCTTAATCCATCGTTGACCCTGTCAGAATTCGAAAATATAAAAAACTCGTGTCGCTTTATTTATCATTTGGTGCACTTTTACCAAGTTTGAATGGAAAACCCCCATTAAATCATGTTTCACCATACAAACTTTTAACCCTTGATTTACCCTGTTAGATGTCGATTTTCAAAAGCACGTGTCGAATTGTTTCTCATTAAGAGTACTTTCACCACGTTCGATGTCAATAGGCCCATTAATTCATGCTTTTTCACAGTTTCTTCATACAAACTTTGAACCCTGTTTGATTTCGATTTTCAAAAAACTTAGAACACGTGTTTAATTATTTCGTATTTCAAGTACTTTCACCAAGTTTGAATTCGAACAGGCCCAAAAATCGTGTTTCTCCATAAAAACTTTTAACCCTTGGTTTACCTCGTTAAATGTCGATTTTCAAAAAAGTGTGTTTTAAATTATTTTTAATTTCAAATGTATTCACCAATTTTTAAGTCAATAGAAGTATCGGTTCATGTTTTTTTTCGTAGTTTTTCCGTATACGAAACTTAACCCTTGGTTCACCCTGTTAAATTTTGATTTTCGAAAAATTGAAAATACTGTCGAATTATTTTTGATGTGGAGTATTTTTACCAAGTTTGAAATCATTAGGCCTATTATATCACTTTTCTTCATACACCTTAACCAATATTTCGTTTTTTTAGACCCCGAATTTGAAAAAATTCCTTCTTAACGAAGGTTCATTTTCGATATGTACCTACAGTAGAGTGTCCCAAAAATATAGAGTAATTTTTTCCCAACGCATACCCTCTTATTTGGTTCCAATGATGTCAAAACTATTATAAATAAAATTTCACGTATTTAGAACCACGGCAACCTGTGCCGACTTGCATCGAAATATGTCGGACTTGTTTACTAAGGCTGGAAACAACGCAAAGCGCACATAGTGACGAGAAAAGCGTTGATTTGTTTTCGTCGCTTTGCTCTTTGCTTTGCTCGTCGCTCCACTATGTTTTCAGCCGAGCGCACGGGAGCCAACTTATTGATGCACTTGTTGTTGCCTTTTGTTTATTAGTAGACGCATTGTTTTCATTCAGTCAACATGTCAGTGGAATTACGCAGTTCTTAACAGGGGATATTTTTAATAGGGGACGTAAAACATCAAATTACCGGTTCAAAACTTCCCTATAATGGACAGATTCTGGCAGTTCTGTTCTATAATATTCGAGAAGTTGATTTAAGTGTCAATGAAAGCGCCAATCTTACTATTCGTGAGTGCATTATTTACTGGGAAAAGGCGCGTATACCAACTAAATCTTTACAGAACTGTGTTAAAAAACTAGTTGCAAAAAAATGCAAATAAAACTCAAGGCGTGTTTGAGCAGCGTTGGCAAGAGTTTATTTCAAACTTAAATGATTTGTTTTATCTCGCTATCTCGCGCATGCGAGAAGATAATATGAAGATAATATCTTCCTGCAGCGCCAGAGGGAGCCAGGTCGGCCTGGTCACTTAGCTGGAGTGGATAAAAAACTGGCCGAAAAGGAGAAAAAAGGGTTACGTTAGAAACATTGACGAGTAAAAACGACGTGATAAATATCTGGTAACTCCTTCAACACCTTCTTATGAACCACTGCAAGAAAATACGTCTTTTGAATCTGAAATATGGGATGTTCAAGAAAACTTTCCCACCTCTACTGAGAGCACATAGTCTAACACTTCTATGAGGAAAAATTTCATAACTCCGAAATTAGTGGCAGCTTTAGATAGGTGTCAGTTAAGTATGCGAAATTCCGTATTTATTATTACAGCAACTATTGATGCGCTTGGACATAACACTGACGAATATCCTAGAAGTCCTCAATACAGAAAAGCGAGAAGAGCGCGCGCAGAAGCTATAAAAGTTGATTTTCAAAATGAGGTACCGGATACTGACCACTGGGATGGCAAACTCTTACCAGCTTTAGATGCACGAAAATATAAACAAGAACGTCTACCGATAGTTATTTCGTACGATCATAAAGAACAACTCATCGCTGTGCCACAATTAGAGAACTCTTCGGGAAGCGAACAAGCACAGGCAGTTTGGAACGTTATGATTGATCGAAATCTTGAAGACAAAATGCAGATTCTTTGTTGTGATACTACTGCTTCCAATACAGATCGTATTAATGGTGCCTGTGTGCTTCTTGAACAGAAAATGAATAGAGAGAAATGCTTGTTTTTGGAATTAAAAGGCGTGCTTGAAGCCAAAATTAGCCAAGTCACTACGAGACCTGACATTCCACTGTTTCAAAAGTTCCGAGAAAACTGGAAAAATTTTGATTTCGAGAGGATACACAGAGCTAGCATGCCTAAATGTTTCAGAAATTAACAAACGGCTAGACTTTTTCCGATCTGAATTAAGTAAAAAGATAGCTAGAGATAACTATCGTGAATTAATAGAGCATTCAATAATATTTCTCGGCGGAGATAGAGAGAAAAAATTTAAGAATCGGCCTCCAGGTGCCATACACCAAGCTCGATGGATCGCAAGAGCAATTTATTCATTAAAAATAACTTTACTTAGCTCTCAATTCAGATTTCGAACAAAGACAAGGTAGCTGTGTTAGACGTGCGCCTGTTCATCGTGACATCCTACGTAAAGCCTTGGCTGCAATGCACTTTAGCGGTACAGGCACCATACCAGGATTTATGCTTTTTGAAGACCATGAAGAGTTACGAAAGAATCGAAAAATGCATCTAAAAAGCAGCACTCAACAGCCCACGGTAAACGCTACATCCCATCGAAGGAAGAACTATGTGACCCACTTTTCGGTTAGTAGAACTAGTAAAAATATTTGTTTTCTTTTATAACCTTGTTTAGATAACTTATTTCTATCTTTTTTAAGTTCAGAAAAATGCATTGATGATTTTGTTTCAATCAAAAGCAAGGCCGTATTCAATCGACTCAAAATTGATGACAGTTTCCTAAACGAGTGTCCTGCTTCATTGTCGAATAATACCTCGTTTCAATATGCTAAGAAAAAGGTGCTGGCACTGAGAGCAGTTAACGATACGGCTAAAAGAGCGGTTAAGTTAATGCAAGACTTCCATGGCTTAATTACTGTGGAAGACGAAAAAAGCAATTTTTACTACGTTGCGGCGTACAAGAACAAAGACAGGTATATCCGGATTGCAAAAAACAAACCTTAAAAATAAAATTTAGTAAATAATGTTATTTTAATGATAAATACTATATAAATAAATATTATATACGGGTAAAACAGTGCTTCATTTAGTGTAATACGTATTAAGTTCTAAAACCTCTCTATGACTTCCATACTAACTTTTGATTCTAAAGTTTGACATCAAGTTGGCACGGGTTATCGCTATCCGATCGCCATAATATTTATTATTTTAGTCATTAGGGTCAAATGGAAAAAAAGGGGTATGCGTACCTCCATTCGCAAAAAAAAGTTGCCCTTATAGCCTGGGACACTCTAACCTACAGTTTAAATTTTATGTTTGCAGCTTCAGCGGTTTGACCTGGTTGTAAGCTTGAAAAAATCTGGTGTGCGAATTTTGTGCATATATTTTGCTATTTCGGTCATATTTTTGTGTGCATATAATTTCGATACCTAATCATAAGTAACATAGAGATCTACTTCATTATAGAAACAAAATTGCTGCGAGGTTGGTGAACCATGAAATTATATTATTATTATATTTATATACATACCCAGAAATCTCCACGTTGTTTTCAGCTCTCAGTATCAAACCACGCATTCCATCCATTAAAACTGGTACAAGTCCATTTTCAGCAAAGTTTGTATTGTATTGAAGTTTAAGGAATTCGTATTTGGAATTCAACTTGCCAACATATAAACGACTATCACCCCGTATATTTCGCCGAACTGAAAATATTTTTTTATTAATATTAAATACGTATGTATAACAGTGTTTTTCGAAATGTGGTACGCGGGGTCCCCAAAGGTGGTTCGCTAGCAAACAAATAGGCGATATGCACTCCCCTCAAGCAAAACAAACATTGGCATCATTTTGCTTTTATTTCTACCTTTAATAGCGGCAACACTGCTTCTGAGTACATTTTTTATCCGTTTTTGTTTTACGGCTACAACAATCGGTTGCAGTATCCAGTAGTTCTTATTACGTTACAATTTCAGTGGTAATTTACATAGAATTTATTTAGTTCGCTGGTACGAACTTGATCTACATTGCACATGAATAGTTAGCCGGCCAAATTTAAAACACGTATGTCCGCTTTTGATGTCAACTTTATTCTGAAAAGATCAACTGTACAAAATCTGCTTACCAGCTAAGAAGATGATGCAATAATGAGGGGAAATCTTACATGCTAATAGCACTACTACAAAAATTCAACTAAAAATAAAAATGTTTTCGAGACTACCTTTGAACCGCTAAACACGAAACTGAAAATCCAAAAATTGTTAAGTGTTTTCGAAAATCTTTGAAAAATCAGTTTTTTCCCGGTTGTTTCAGTTATGAGTACATATTTCGTAAACGAATCATCCGACTAACACAAACTGTCCGTCGGTCAGAAGATAATACCTTAGCCTTTGCCGATATGCAGATTGTCCTAATCAGATGAGATTTGGGGAGGTTACTGACGGTGAAAGTTGTAAAAAAGTGAATTTTTCGACCAATTTAAAAAATCATAAACTGTAAATCGCTGGAAGCTGTACATCGCTGGAAAGGATAAGGTATTATCTTCTGACCAACGGATATTTTGTGTTAGTTGGATGATTCGTTTACGAGATATGTACTCATAACTGAAACAACAGGGCAAAAAATGGTTTTTCGAAGATTTTTCGAAAACACTTCTTAAACAAATTTTTTGATTTTCAGTTTCGTATCCCGTGGCCCAAAGTTAGTCTAGAAAATACTTTTGTTTTTAGGTGCACGCGAATGACCCATTTTTTGTCGAGTAGTGTAATCAGCTGTAGTGACAGTACTTAAAAGCTAGAAAGATGATACAATAAGGAGAGAAGATGCGCTTACATGCTATAAGGATGGCATGATAATCAGCAGTGGTAGCGTCTCTTGGTAGTAGTAAGAAACTTATTGAAAAAGGGTGATCAATACGGATTTTTTTCCTCAAACTGCAAACGATATACCAAGTTATCCCGTCATTAAGGCGGAAGACACCAAAAATCATTTAAGTGCCTCACAGACTGCATCGAAACTGCAACTTCCAGTTGGAAACACGAAGAGTACAAAGCCGCAACTTATGTCTGCTCATAAAAAACCAAGTTAGCTTTTGCAAAAGACACATGCATTGGACTGAACTTTGGCAAAAAATAATTTTTTCCGACGAGTAAAAGTTTAATCTAGATGCGCTGATTTCATCAGCAAATCCGCTGATTTTTATTGCGCCGCTTCTGTTTGTGCTGATTTTTTCAAATTGCGAAATCAGCACATGAATCTACTGAATCTATTTTCTGAGTATGTACTGATTTTTGTGCTGATTTATCAAAATTGCACCAAAAATCATAAATCTGTACGAACTTATAATTAAGAACAATTTTAACTTGTCGTGCACACAATTTTGCAATTTGTTAAACAAAAATTAGGTGCAAGGAAATCATAGCTGCTATGTTAAGTACCCGTAAATATGTTGTATATATATATTGTAATGATAGGACAGTCTGCCGCGAGTGGAAACTGTTAGTCCAATCTGGCAATGCTGGCCCGCGATCATCATGGAAACCTTTAGTCCACTCTGGAATGTGCGAGAACGATCTGCGCGGTATCCGGACAGGTATAAAAGGCAGCCGGGTACGGCGCAGCGAGGCAGTCTGATTTTGACTAGCGAAGGTGCCACACAGAATAATTAACCAAATATTTAAGTGTAAAGACAGTGAAGTGTAAATCTGTGAAATAAAGTGATTGTTGGTTTTTATTGACTGCGTTTGAGAAACTAAGTGTGTTTTAATTATTTCAAATTGCACAATCCAGTGACACGTACCCTCCCACTTCTGACACCAAATGTTACGCGAAAATTTGTTCTAGTGATAATAAGTTTTCATTATCGCGGCCATCATTGCCAGGTTGAATTATAGCACGGCGCGTAGCGACAGGGTTGCTTTGCACAGCGACAGACTGTCCTATCGTTAGATAGGACAGTCCTATCGTTACAATATATAATATATACTACTGTGTCTAAAAAAGGTGACATTTGAATTTAAACTGCGCGCGTCTAAGGATTTGGAGAATTATTTTTTTTTAGTCAACAAGGAATATTATTTGAACGTTATGCGTCGTTTGCGTAACGCTATCCGCCTAAAAAGGCCGGAATTATGGAAAGACATTTCTTGGTTTTTACACCACGATAATGCACCATCCCATACTGCACTCGTAATTCGTGATCATTTCGAAAAAAAACTCAACCCATATCGTTCCGCAACCACCGTATTCACCTGATCTGGCGCCGTGCGACTTCTGGCTGTTTAGCAAGCTCAAAAGACCGCTCCGGGGACACCGTTTTGATACTATAGAGGAGATTCAAGCCGCAGCGAAGACGAAACCGAAGGCCATCCCGGAAAGTGACTACAATCAGTGTTTCGAAGATTGGAAAATCCGTTGGCATAAGTGCATTGCATCGGGAAGGGATTACTTTGAAGGGGATGAAATTGATTTGGAAGAATAAATAAACAATTTTCAAAATAAATACAACTAGTTGTAACTCCCGAAATTCGGGTGTATTCCAAAAACTACCATTTGGTTTATGTTATTAAAATTTAATGTATATTTTTTGCATTATAGTACTTCTTGAAAGCGCTTCGCCGTCTGCGTTCACATGGGCTTTTTTGTAAAACTTGAATTGGACTCTTAAGAATAACGTAAAAATAATAATAATAATGATCAAAACAAAACATAAAAATGCAAAATTTGGAACATAGCAGCACTGGCTAGCCTTAAAGAGGAACAAAAGCTTGTCAAAAAATAGAAATCGTTTCCTTTCCTTTCGCCAGCGCAACCACAACAACGTTTTTACCTCACATCGGATACAAAATGCTTGGCTTTACAATGTGAACCACCATCGATGTGGTTAATTTTTAATTACAGCAACAAACTTTTGTATGCAGCCGCCGTGGCTCAGTTGGTTAGTGCGTTGGACCGCGAGTCGCAGGCAGCAACCTCAGGTTCAAATACTGCCTGTAATAACACCTAAAAAAATAACGGGAAAACTCGTTTTCTCTTTCGGTGGCTGTCCTCTCAGCTGGAAATGGCAAACCTCTGAGAGTAAAAATTGCTTATGAAAAAGCTCCCAACCTGCCGTTCGGAACCGGCATAAAAACTGTAGGTCCCTTCTACCCGCGTACAAATTCACACGCACAACACGGGTGGTTGCGGGAAGCTAGGCCTAAGTCTCGCGTAAGCGGGCTGTCGTGCCAGTCAATTAAAAAATTATTAACAAACTTTTGTAGTCGATGTTGCCATTTTTCAAAAAGAACTCTAACCAGTGTTGCCACGACAAAAAAAATGTGTTGCCAAATTCTTAAGTAAAAATTACCAAATCCTGAAAAAAATAACCAAATGCCTGGTACATTGACAAAAACTTCAGATCACACATTTTATTTCAAAACATAACGTAACAAATCTTATTTTGCATGACTTCACAAAATTTTTGGTTTTAAAAACATACACATATGTTAAGATTATAAATCCTAAAGCAGACTTGTATTGAGCTTGCTAAAAAAAGAACCAAAATCTGAAGCATGTTATCATGTAACCATACGAAAAAAACATAACCAATTTTTCTTAAATTTAACCAAAACGGCAACTCTGACTCTAACTACATTTTTGTAAGATTTGAATCGGACTCTTAAGAATAACGTGATCAAAACAAAACATAAAAATTCAAAATTTGAGACATAGCAACCACTGTTGCCAACTTAGTGCTTTTCGCACTAAATTTAGTGATTTTTGAAAATTTTCTGAAATATAAAAGTTGGCAACCGTGCTCTCACCACATGCGTGTGTGGAACGTGTGGGTTCCATGCACGATTTTGTTTGTTTGCTTATTCCCATTTTCTCGCTCAAGCACACAACTTTCTGATTGGATTTGATAAACGTAAAGAGCCATTTTTAATTTCCAATAGGGAAATTAATGCAACTTTCGATGCAAATATCTCCAGATAGGCTTTATCAATCTACATTTTGAAAAGTTTGTGCAAATATGCTCATCAAGAGCTTTAAAATTATGTATCATATGATATTGTACGATGTGTGGATAGCGAGATCTCAGCGCCCTTATTCAAATAAATATATAGATGTCGCCTTAGTTTCATTCATTCATTTCAAGTTTTTCATTGTAAAAGTTTTTTGTTTAATTGAAAAAGGTAGTAAGTGTAATGCTACATAGCAATAAATAAAACTAAGTGGATTTCTATAAATGTACCTTTGTAAACGTTACCTATTGTTTTTGAATTATAAGAATGCATATACAAAAATGTAAAAACGTATACCAGTTTTTATTTTTTGTTAAACCAATGAATTTTTATGCTAATAATAAATGCGTAATACGCTTAAGAAAAATGTGCTGATTTTTTTTGCTTTGTACTGATTTTTCTTTATTTTTTTCAAATGTGCTGTTCCTCACAACTCTGGCAACCCTAGGCCCGATGGTTATTATAACTATTATTGGCATGATCTTCGTGCAAACGGCCCTCAATAATGAGCCGAAATTTTGGAGTAGGGTCAATCAATGATGTCGGCCTCGATAGCTCAGCGGGTAGCGCGCTGGCTTCTCATACCGAGCGCCCCGGTTTCGATTCCTGGCTTGGGCTGGAAAAAACACTCATCTACTTCTATCGCTATCCACATGAAGGGAATGAGAATTACACGAATCGCACAAGTGCGCTCTTGGCAGGCAATGGCAAAACCTCCAAGTGTGAAAGAAAAAACTGCCAATCGCCGCTCGGATTCGGCGTTAAACTGTAGGTCCCCTCCCTTTTCCCATCAGTTTGAAATGTGTGTTGTATCACATGTGGAAAAAAAAGGTGTTTGCATACGCATTTCAAACGGGTGAAATCTGTGGTATCACAACGGGCCCGTTAAGAGGCCTAAGTGTGTCTCATACAGAGGCAGCCACCGCAACCTAACCTAACCTAACCTCAATCAATGACTGATTATTTGGAAATAAATGCTGACACAGTATTAACATTTCAAAAGGGTACTGCTTTTCATATCTCAAACACGTTTAAGGAGTACTTTTCATCCCGCTCAATACCACTCTTTGCTTGCCCAGCTAGAAGTCCGGACCTTAACCCGATTGAAAATGTTTGGAGCATAATTGCCAGAACGCTATCCATAAATGAGTTCGAGTTCGACGCCCACTTACGTAGGTGAAATCCAGCCTTGGAGAGGATTTGGGATGCACTAGTACTTGCTAACTCACTAAGCCCACCCTACACTTGCGGTTCCATATATCCCAGGCCGGAATATTATCGCATGAAGTAGTACATCAATACTAAATAGGCGTTACATTGCTGAAAGTCTTTTCACCGCAGCCAAATGCGATTCGCCCAGATCAAGTATCGACCGCTGTCGTCGCGGCGCACATGCTGCCTGCAGCCTTCTACTCGCCGGGTGTAAAATGTTTTGTTGGATGTTAAGGATCGACGACCTCCTTAAACTGTTGGAGCTGTTTTCCTATTTCTATGCAAGTGTGTGCGATAGTGAGATGATGGTTACCTGAAGGTATTGCCTTACCCATGATAACCCAGCCAAAACTGTGTAGAGCGGAGGGCGATTAACTTGAATGCGTTAATACGTCTTCACCAAAAGTTTACATGAATAAGGGTCTGCGATGTGTTTGAAGAATTCTATACTTTTTGCAGGCAATTCCCAAGAGTTCATGCAAGTCCAGAGGTTCTGAATTGGTAGCGAGTTCACCTGCTGCTGACGCTATGTTCAACTTTACCCCTGGTACAAGTTCCATTAGTCGAGCTTACTCGCTAATCGTTTTATCGAGCATACGCTTGAGATACAAATGTTGCACACATGCCTCAGAGATCAAGGAGCCTTGTGACCCTGAGTTAAGTAAAACACTACATGCTTGAAAGACATTGTATCCGTCCTGCACCAGCACTATGGTGGTTGGCTTAGTTGCTTTTGTGACGGTGTCCTTGGCTGTCCGCTGCTTGTAGCTCATCTCTTTGCTTCTGTTCAACTTCAGATGTCGGCAGATGAAGTTACGTATTGTATTTTGCGCGACATTTCCACACGATGACGATGCAATCGGCAACCCTGTGATTCGGTGGCAAGCAATTAAAACATATGCGATTACGCTGTGAAGGCTTGCGCCTATCCGCTACGTAAATTTCCTTAAACTGTGGGCAATAGTACAAGGAATGATCCTTTGCACACAGGAAGCACGCTTGCACGAAAGTAGCGAAGGTACGCGCTTGAATTCTCCTGTGACCCGACCTCGTCTGTGTATTTTCTGGTTCAAAGACCCTTTCCTCTAAAAAGTCTAAAAACTCTTGAAATGTCTACTGTCTTTTCTCGATACCATAACAAATGTGTATCGGGGTCAAACTTCTTCGCCAACATAAATATTAAAAATTAATCCTACTGCTGCACAGGTTCTTCAAACACATTTAGAGCATTGACACTCTCACGGAATTCTAAAAACGTTTCACGTCAGCCACGGCCGATCAAAAAGAAGTTCAAAATAACCTATCTTCACCTTGCCGACTTATCATATTTTTTCTTCAACACTTGCCAAGCAACTTCGTAGTTGGCATTGGCCGGCTTCAGATGTTTTATAAGTGAGATTGCTTGCCTTTAATTTTTTTTTGCAAATATTCAACCTTTTATACTTCGGATATGTTGCTTCTATTTATTATGAATTAATGTTTCGAAGATGTTTCCACTCCATGACTTTCCCGTCAAAGTCTGGCACCTGTATCTGTGGAAGCCTTAGCTCATACTGAATACTTGCTTGCATTACAGTATTGTCGGTTCATTAGCGTTGGAACTTGCAGGAAGATTTTTCTTCTTCTCCGTTCTAAGATTGCACTTGATGCTCCATTAAAGCTCGAATTACTGTTGACCATTTCCCGGGGGAGCTGGGGATTTTCTACTACTATATGATTTGTTTCTTCTTCTACCAAACTTGCATGTATTCCCTTAATAACAAATATTTCTCTTCCATTGCCTTACGATACGCTTCTTCTTGTTCCTGTTGCTCAGGAATCAGGCATTCAATCTCCTCTAGGCGCTGAAGTCGCGGATTCGCTACGTTGTCGTCGATTATGTGGGAAAGTGCCCGTCTGGGAGCTGAAGCTGTGATTGAACGCCGCGTTGGACCCTAGATGCTCTAATTAGGCGATCCAATATACGCTGATGTTGGATGCTAGCGGTGGATGAAAAGCTGCGATCGCCAACTTTGCACACGTGTATTCGTGTATGAATATAGAAACATTAATTCGTTTTTATTATGAACACTTCTTGTTTTTTTTTTTCAGATGAACGCAAGGTTTCAAATTGAAGTTGTTCTTGTTTATCTTCTACTATATAAAAATAAGTCGGGTTTTCCTTCCTGACGCTATAACTCCAGAACGCACGAACCGATTTCCACGGTTTTGCATTCGTTGGAAAGGTCTCGGGCTGTGTGAGGTTTATAGCAAAGAAAATTCAGGAAAAGAACAAGGGGCGTGGCACATTTTTTATGACCCAACATTTCAGCAGAACTGTAAGTCGCACATCAATGAAACTTGGTACGAACCTACCATTTAGTCATATCTTTCGACAGAGGGAATGGGGCGGGTATTTAACAAGAGGGCGTGGCTCCGCCCATACAACTAAAATCTTTTATATGGAATAGCTTCGGAATTGTAAGTCGCACAGCATTGAAATTTGGTTTGACATCCTCCCATAGAAGTTTTCATTCTACTGTTAAATTTTGATAGGCGTTGGAGAAGGGGCGTGGCACATTTTTTGTGACCCAAATATTTCGCTGAACTATAAGTCGCACAGCAATGAAACTAAGTACGAACCTACCATTTATTTATATCTTTCGACAAAGGGAATGGTGCGGGTATTGAACAAGGGGGCGTGGTACCGCCCATACAAGCCAAATTATTAATATAGAATATCTTTGAAATTGTTAGTCGTACAACACTGAAATTTAGTACCCCGTCGTCCCATAGATGAGTTATTCTACTGGTAAGATTTGGTGGGCGTTTGACAAGAGGCGTGGCACATTTTTTGTGATCCAAATATGCCGCTGAACTATAGGTCGCACAGCAATGAAATTAAGTACGAACCTACCATTTATTCATATCTTTCGACAGAGGGAATGATGAGGGTATTGAACAAGGGGGCGTGGCACTGCCCATACAAACCAAATTTTTAATAGAGAATATCTTTGAAGTTGTAAGTCGTACAACACTTAAATTTAGTACCGCGTCGTCCCATAGATGGGTCATTCTACTGGTAAGTTTTTATAAGCGTTGTACAAGGGGCGTGGCACATTTGTTGGGACCCAAATATTTCGCTGAACTATAAGTTGCTCAGCAATGACACTTAGTACGAACCTACCATTTTTTCTTTCGACAGAGGGCATTGTGCGGATATTGAATAAGGGGCCATGGCCCTGCCAATATAACTTAAATATTGTTCAAGCGCGAGCGTGAGGAAATCGAGGAGTGCAGGAGCAGGAATGACGCCCGAAAATTCTTCCAAAAAGTTAAGCGTCTCACGGAAGGATTTAAGCCCGGGGCATCTTCTTGCAGAGACGAAAACGGGGATCTGGTTACGGATGCGCAGGGTGTGCTGAGGTTGTGGAAGGAGCACTTCACCAAGCTGCTCGCAGGCGACGAAAGGAACAATACCGCCAGTGGTGAAGATGTCCAGATGGCACCAATCGACGACGACGGTGTGGATGTGCCACCGCCCAGCCATGACGAGGTCCGGGTCGCTATCCAGCGACTCAAGAACAACAAAGCTGCAGGGCCGGATGGGCTACCAGCTGAATTGTTCAAGGCCGGCGGCGGTGAGCTGATTGGGTGCATGCATCAGCTCATTTGCAAAATATGGCTGGAGAAACGAATGCCCAACGATTGGAACCTCAGTGCCCTTTGTCCTGTGCTGAAGAAAGGCGACCCAACAATATGCGCCAACTACAGGGGTATCAGCCTACTTCCCATTGCATACAAGGTCCTGACGAGCGTACTATGTGAAAGATTAAAGCCACTCGCCAAGGCGCTGATTGGACCTTATCAGTGCGGCTTTAGACCTGGTAAGTCCACCATCGACCAGATATTCACTCTACGCCAAATCCTGGAGAAGACCCATGAGAACCAAATCGATACACACCATCTCTTCATCGATTACAAGGCAGCATTCGATAGCCCGATAAGGGATCGCCTATATGCCGCATTGTCTGAACTTGGTATCCCTGCAAAGCTCGTTAGACTTTGCAGAGCGACGTTGAGCAATACGCGCAGCTCCGTCAAGATTGGAAGTGACCTCTCCGACCCCTTTGATACCGTTCGAGGTTTCAGACAGGGCGATCCTTTGTCCTGCGACCTCTTCAACTTCATCATGGAGAGTGTTCTGCGCAAGGCCGGTGTACATCGTAATGGCACAATCTTCAACAAAAGTGTCCAGCTCCTTGCCTACGCTGATGACATTGATGTCATCGGGCGTAACAAGCGAGATGTCACCGCTGCATTTGCTGCTATCGAAAGAGAATCTGCCAAAATGGGTCTGGTGGTAAATGAGGGCAAGACGAAGTATATGCTGTCTACACGCAGGGACTCGCAGCGGCTAGGGTCTCACGTCGAGGCCGACAGGTATACCTTTGAAGTTGTCAAGGAATTCGTCTACCTTGGCACCGCCATCAACAGCAGCAATGATGTCAGTCTGGAGATAAAGCGAAGGATTACTCTTGCCAACAGGTGCTACTACGGTCTCGGTAGGCAATTGAGAAGTAGAGACCTCTCTCGACCGACAAAACTTGCACTCTATAGGACGCTCATCTTGCCCGTGCTCCTCTATGGCGCTGAAGCATGGACAATGACACGAAACGACATAGCGGCCCTTGGAGTGTTCGAGAGGAAGGTACTTCGCAAAATCTTCGGCCCTGTTCGTGTTGGTGACGACTATCGCATACGAACCAATAACGAGCTGTATGAGCTGTATAAGGACATGGACGTAGCGCAGCGAATTAACATCCAGCGGCTACGCTGGCTCGGTCATGTCTGCCGCATGGACGACGAAGCTCCGGCGAAAAAGGTGTTCGATGCGATGGTTGGAGGTCGACGGCGAAGAGGGAGGCCATGTCTCCGGTGGAAGGACCAAGTGGAAGAGGCCCTGGTATCTCTTGGTGTGACCAACTGGAGAAGGCGCGCGCGAAGCAGAGGCGCCTGGAGAGAAGTTTTGCGGCAGGCCGTAACCCGATAACGGGTTGTTATGGCCAGTTAAGTAAGTAAGTAAGTATTGTTCAAGCGCTATCCATTTCTTTACTGAAACTTAGCAGCACCATTGCTTATTTACGGGCCTCGATTGCGTTAATCAGTAGCTCCCTCCTCTTCCGTCAGTTGGTTTTCTTCGTCAATTTGCCATTTGCCACATCGCCATTGATTCGCCATCTCGCGTATTTCATTATAAAAAAACAACAAATGTCGTGCGAGACGAAGTTCGCCGGGTCAGCTAGTCTTCTATAAAAACTTTGGAACTGGGAGAAACTGGAACTAAGCCAAATTTGCCGCTGCTCTGAACGGGATGTTAAAAAAAGTATTTAGGATACTGCGTTGCATTGACCCCTATAATTTTATAATCTAAGATGAAAGTCAAATTATTTGGGTCTATTTTGAGCCCAACATAACCGCAATCCACCAAAAAATGTAGAAGTTGTAAAGAACTAAGCGAGAACACATGCACATTTTCGGTTAATGTAATTTGATTTTCTGAGAATCCAATTATATCGATTGAAATTCTAATTTGATTTTTAACACAAATATGAACGTGTTGTCGCTTAGTTATGGTAATGTTAGGCCCAAAATTTATGCAAATAATGTATCTTTCATCTTGGATTTTAAAAATATAGTGAATTCTTTTTTATTTATAAAAATGCAACAACAAGCTGTTAGTTTTTGAAAATTGTAGAAAACTTAATTTTTTGTTCAACTTTTATCGTCAGTTACTCCACGAAATCTTGTCTGATTTGGGTAATCTTATTTGGAAAGAATAAGGCATTACTGTTTAGATATTGAACCACTTGCGTTGATCGGATGATTCGTCTTCGAGATATGTGCTCATAATTAAATTAAGAGGAAGAAAATTGAATCGAAGATTTTTTGAAAACGCTTCTTAAACCAATTTTTGGATTTGGATGTTCGTTTTTAAGCACATTTTTCGTGTCGAATAGTATAACATTTGGTGGGCTTTAGGGTACTATTCAGCAAGGTCGTTCGCCTGAAAAAACAGGATGAGGATTGGACAACGGAAATGTGTTTGGAATTCTGAGGGCCAATTTTTCAGTGCGACTTTAAACCCAGTTCAAACGTAGTTTGCTTGAACTTCGTTTACATTTAAACTTAGTTTAACCTTTATGTCAACAGCAGAAAAATTATACGTAAGTCAACAGCAGCATACCCTGGTATGCACGTATATTTTGTATGGGAAATGGCATAACTTTGTGATAAATATGTGAATATTTAACATTTTTTTTAATATTTCTTTTAAATCTGCCTAACTTTTTGTTGTTATTTTATTGAAAAATATGTTTTTTAAGTATGTATGTGAAAAATTTGAGAAATATATTATTTTATTGTATAAATATTGAGTTTCTTAGAGCATCCTTGTTTGGTTGGTGAGCGGATCAATAAAACCACGGTGGTTCGGGTTTGGGGTTGGGGACCAAATCGATATGTGTGCAAAGATTTTGCCATAGCAATTAATGGAGTGAGCCATTCAGTTTTGGTTTCAAAACTGGCTTGCCTGGGTTTCATTCCTCATTTCTTCGATGGATGAAATCATACCTAACTAATCAGCGTTGTGTTGTCACGATTGATGGCACGTCTTCTAAATCATTTGTTTGTGTCCCTCAAGGCAGCATATAAGGTCCGCTGTTTTGTTTATAAACGACATTGTTCCTGCTTCTCATTCGCTAAATATCTTTTATATGCAGACGACCTCAAGATATATGTGGTAGTTAATAATGAGACGGATTTCTCTGCCTTGCAAACGGATCTTGGCAATGTCCAAACCATGTGGTCATGCGACTTATTCAAGGAGGCTCAGCCCCTTGCAATCATCGTATTCCATATCCGGTTCTGTGTTAAAAACAGTTAATAGAATAAAGGATTTGGGTGTCTTTTTCGACGGAAACCTTAGTTTTTCTAGTAATTTTGATTACATTACATCGAAGTCTTATGGCATGCTGGGTTTTATTCGACGGAACTGTACTGCGTTCTCGGACGCATATACTTTTAAACTGCTATTCACGACTTTTGTACGCTCTAGACTTGAATACGCCCCTTTTATTTGGAGACCTTATTAGGCTACCCATACCAATCGGATTGAGCGTATTCAAAAGGTGTTCATAAGATTCGCACTGCGATCATTCAATTTCACCGAGCCTCTGCCATCATATGAGTCTCGTTGTATGTTGCTGAGCCCCAAGTCTCTGCACTCGAGGCGAACGTTTTGTGCTTGTTCTTTCGTGCTAAATCTACTATATAGGGATATTCATTGCCCTGCTCTTCTTTGTAAGATCAGATTTAATGTTCCAATCTGGAACTTGCGCCATGCAAACACATTTATAACCCCTCTTAGCTTTTAGATCTCGATGTCGCTCTGCCCAAGAACGACGTCTTTATCAAACTAAGATTTCCATTATAATTAGGGTAGCGTGGTCCGAAACGACCGGTGGTCCCATACCGACCTCCACATGTTTCTCAGTCATTATGCTGCCCCCAAACTGTCGGTGGGGGCATTTAAAAGCTCTTACAACACTTACAAGTTGTAGGCGGAGAGCCATCATATTACACATTTTATTTCGTGGTTATGTGACGTGTTGTGTTTTGACATTTTTGAGCCTACACGGAACTTCAGTTACAAGTGCTTTATTGTTTTTTGAAAAATCAAAAGGTAAGTTTTTTATATTCGTTATGACCTAAGCTTGAATAGGTGCTATCAAATTTTGATGAATTTTATTGTTGTTGAGGATTTTATGGGGAGGTCGGTTTCGGACCACGATTTTTGAAAACAACAAATATGCAAACTTTGAATATGACCTCGTTATTTAAAAAAAAAAAATTCCAAAAACCTTGTCAAGCTACTTTTATTATTATTCCCGGGGAAAGTGCACCGCGACCTGAAAGATCTAAGGTTTGCGCACGATGAAATTAGTGCATACGTTTTTAATCATACTGTTCTATTAGTTCAAATTTAAAATTTGTTTCTTATAGAAATAGTTTTGTTAAACATGTCCAAGCCCTCAGGTCGAGTTTTGAGATCATTCGATAGTTTTTGCCTTCAAAATGAGCAGCGAAATAGAAGTGCGTGAAAAAATTATTAGACTGCGCAATGAAAATCCAAGTTCGACTTTCAAAGCAATTGCTCAAAAAGCACGGATTTCACGAAATACCGTTTTATCTGTTATTAAAGTACACAATGAACGTCTGAATATTAGTAGAAAACAAAGAAGTGGCAGAAAAAGGGGCTAAGTAACCCTGCTATGGGCAAGAAGGTGATAGCAATTTTGAGAAAAAATCCAAATGCTTCAGGCACAAAAGTGGCTGAAAAACTAGGATGCTCTGAAAATTTTGTTAGAAAAGTTCAGAAGAAGGAAGGGCTGAAGTTATACAAGGTCCAAAAAGTTTCAGACAGAAAATCGAAGAAGAACAGCGAGGCAAAAGAGCGAGCCAAAATATTGTACCGTGATTTCATACGGAATTTTGATTGCTGCATTATGGACGATGAAACCTAAGTACTGGGTGACTTTTCACAGCTTCCAGGTGTGGATTTTTATGTTGTAAATCATAGAGGAAATGTATGAGAGGAGTATAAGACTCATAAGAAGTCTGAATTCCCTAAGAAGTTCTTGGTGTGGCAGGAAATCTGTAGCTGTGGTATAGGAAGCAGTTCATTTGTAACAACTGGGACAATCAACACCGATATATATATCCAGGAGTATCTGCAAAAAAACGTTTGCCATTCACAAAGCAGCACGCAGTTTCTACTTTATTTTGGCCTGATTTGGCTGCGTGCCATACAGTAAAGCAGCAGTTAAGTGATACTAAAAGAATAATGTAACACTTGTACCCAGATATGCGAATCCACTTAACTGCCAAGAGCTCAGACCAGTAGAAAGATATTGAGCTCTGGTAAAAAGGACCATAAAAGGCACAAAACAGGTTGCTCACCCCATTACTAGTTTTTCAAAAAGTAGCTGCCATCAAGTAAAAAAATGTGTGAAACCCCTATAAAAAGCTCAATGCGAGGCATTTCGGAAAAAATCGAAATTTTTGTCAAAACTTAATTTAAAAAAATAGTTTGTTGATGAATCAAAACATGAATAAAATTTCTGTTAATATAACGTTGTTTTCATTTTAATATGTTAACTAGTTCAGAAGTAATTTGAATTTATTTGTGCACTAATTTCATCGTGCGCAAACCTTATTGTGCCCCCTTCTTGGCCTTCACAGTTCGTCCGTGAGTCCAGTATCAGAAGGAAATCTTAGTATATTTCCTAAGCCTTTGGAAACCCAGTCCGATCCTGGTATAATATAGTCATCCAGGTGCTTCTTCCGTTTGTGCATTAGTGCAGGGCATATACCTAGTATGTGTATTGCAGTTTCATCGTCCTGCAAACAGAACCTACAGAGTTCGTTCACCCTGATACCTAGTTTGGTTAGATGATAGTTCAATCTACAATGCCCTGTCAATATACCTGTGATAATCCTTAGATTATTCTTTGAGAGACTCATACATTCCTCGAACCTTTTCTTGTTATAAGATCCAATAACCATCTTGGAATGTTCAAGGCCTGGTTGATTTTCCCAGTATTGATTCCAGTCAGTCAAGCTACTTACAACCCAGAATAATGTTTATTCTAAAAAAAAAAAATTTGGTTTGTGAAAAAATATCAATTGAAAGCACTTTTATTGCATTTGCCAATTAGGGGATCGGTTTCGGACCACGCTACCCTACTGTTACTATTTCTAATGTTATCTCTTAGTCAGTAAGACATAATGGCTAAATAAATATAGAACTAAAAAAAAAAATAAATAAATAAATAAAAAAACCCGTGTGTGCAGAACATTCCATCGATATACCGCAAAGCAACAAATGAAGTTGAATACTTGATAATTTCTAATTCATTCATAATTTTTTTATTTTATGTATACTATTTTACATTATAATCACTTACACTATTTTAAAATTTACCTGGAAAATAAAAGTTCACTTTTCAATTATCATATGGGGCATTCCACGCGAAGCGGACAGGTAAGAAAACTCGATGTTTCTGATTTCGGTTGGCATGCAGTACTTCAAAGCCGATTATGGAGTCATAAAATTATATATTAAAATAATTAAACCACTGGATTTCTTACTTCATTTACTGAGCTTTTTAATTGTATTTTTGGAAAAGAAAAAAAAAATTTTTTCGTAATAAAAAAACCAATTAATTTTTTTCCCTTGATTTTCACTAAGTTAGACCATTTCGTTTTTTTTATTTTTTTTATATAAATTGCTAATATTGTATAGAACATTGGTGCCAACTTTTATAATGGGCGTGGAAGTGGATTAGGAGCTAGACTGAAAATACTGCCGCGCCTGATGCCCGCCGCTTGTGCGCGTTTAGTGAAACTGTGTGCTTGACGCCACCCTTCGGAAGTACTGCATGCCAACCGGTTGTCAAAAACTTCAAAGTCCCATAACTCTTTAACAAGTCATTATATCACAAAAATATTTGGTACACATATCAATTATACGTATAGGTAGAACATACTCAAATATTAATCGGAAACATCGAGTTTTTTACCTGTCCGCTTCGCGTGGATTGCCCCATATATCAACATATTTACATGCGTTTTCATATACATACCCGGGTATGCTGCTGTTGACGTAAGGGGTATGAATCGAAAAAAGGCCATATATCTGGACCAGGTGGTCCAATTTCAACCAGACTTAAGATATGGTGTAAAATACTTTTGTAGAGGATATCAAGAAATTTCAGGTCGCTCAGAGTGTTAGCAAAACATACCCGGGTATGTTGCTTTTGACACAAAGGTTAAACTACAAAGCAGTTTTTCAGTGCGAGTTTAATTTAGTTTCTAGTTTAAACTTAGTTTAAACGCAAAATCGAATTTTCCATTGACTGAAGTTTAAACGCCCAATCCTGCACGGTTAAACTAAGTTTAAACCGTCAACAGCGTCTGACAGTTCATTTATTTTGGAAATTTGAAAAGCGCAAAAATAAATATAATTTATTTATTTATTTATTTAAGCCAATCGAAATACAAAATATCTACAGGCTAGAAAATATACAAAATGTAACATTACTTAAGAATTAGACTAACAATTGGACTAAGTATAAAACATATTAATTAATTCTTTAAACTTTGGTTTTGAAATAGAAAAATCGACATCATTGCTGCAAGCCAAATTATTAAATTGCATTAATGATCTAGCAAGCGGTTGATTACACTGATCAACAGCAAAATGGCTTTTCTGGGTTTGACATCAGTTCTAGGGTAATTAGGGAGCGCTGATTTCGAATCCGCAAACCGTTTTTAAAACTTAGTTTCCGTTTTCGCAAAAAATGGGCGTGTCACTTTTTCGGATTTTCCCCGACTTTTTTCACGTTTTCAATTGTAATTTCTAAACCAATAGACCGGTTGATATAATTTTCACTTTGTGTCATTTACAACACCTCACGGCTTCTTTTCCAATGTAATTTATTTGTATAAGTTTTAAAAATCCGCGGCAATTGGACCTCAAAGTTGGAAAATATGGAATTTCATGGCGTTTTATTTAATGTTGAAAATCATGCACATTTTTCGTAAATCAATTAACGAATTAGGTGTTGAATAAAAGCGGAAACATCAAATAATACAACACAGCCAAATTATTTGGTGTGGTTTCCATTCTCATCGAAATAATAGCAAAAATTTACCATAGTCATTGTAATGTTTTTTCATACTTATTCCTTAAAAAATTAGGGGCCTCAAAATATGCAAAGTTTTTAATTTTTTTTTGTTTCGAGCAATTCAAAATATTTTTGTTTTTTGCTTGTATTTCAGACTATAAATGGAACATATAAAAGAGCATATTTTGAGGCCCCTAATTTTTTAAGGAAGAAGTATCAAAAAAGATGAAAATGACTATGGTACATTTTTGCTATTATTTCGATGCGAATGTGTATTCCGCCAAATAATTTGGCTGTGTTGTGTTGCTTGATGTGTCGGCTTTCATTATGCACATAACTCGTTAATTGATTTACAAAAAATGTGTATGTTTTTGACCATCAAAGAAAACGCCATGAAATTCCATATTTTCCAACTTTGAGGTCCAATTGCCGCGGATTTTTAAAACTTATACAAATAAATTACATTGGAAAAGAAGCCGTGAGGTGTTGTAAATGACACAAAGTGAAAATCATATCAACCGGTCTATTGGTTTAGAAATTACAATTGAAAACGTGAAAAAAGTCGGGGAAAATCCGAAAAAGTGACACGCCCATTTTTTGCGAAAACGGAAACTAAGTTTTAAAAACGGTTTGCGGATTCGAAATCAGCGCTCCCTAATTACCCTAGAACTGATGTCAAACCCAGAAAAGCCGACCAAAAGTCGAAATTTGTTGCCCTGTGTTATAAGCATAGTTCGACTTTTAATGCTTTACTACAAATAATTTATTTGTGCGAGTAGTTCTGATTGGGACGAAGAAGTTTATAAGACTAAGTAAAGCAGGGCACTTGGTACTGCCACAAATGACGTCATAGAGGAATAATAATGAATTTACCATGCGCCTCGATTCTAATGATTACAAATTTATAAGTAAGCAACGTGACTTATACGAAGGAATCGGTTCATGAAAGTTTAGTGAGAATAGGGAAAATTTTAGAAATTTCTTCTGTACACTTTCGAGGCGATTATATGAACAGCATAGAACGGATTCCAAATAAAAGCAGCGTATTCTAGCCTAGACCTCACGAAAGCAGAGTATAAAAGCTTGTATGTATAGGGGTCCTTAACCCTTTTAGTGCCGGGAAAAAAGACGTGCGTATGCGAGAATAACCGGCCGAATTTCACAGTTTTACTAGGGTTTGGGAAAATGCTCATAAAAACCAAACGAGAAACAATATTTACATGATTCAAAAAGCAGTATACTAAGGATGAAATAGAGAATAATAGAATAATAGAATTTTCGAAATCCTGTATTGCTAATTGTTGGTTTGTCAAAAACAACAATATTTGACACAAGCGGAAAACAGCGGCAATAACAAAAATTACGCATTCAAACTGCAACTGGGACGAAATATACAACAACGATCGAGGAGACAATAACTGATCCTACGTCTCGCTGCGGCAATGCAACGTTATTTCGCAAGAGTCTTCAAACAGTTGTTAACATAAAACGCTGCCGAAAAGTTCCGATAACATAAACGTCCACAAAGAGTTAAAACAAAACACTATTTTTTTTTTATTCTCTCGTAATGAAATTAGATAATTTATAACGTATTACAAAATTATTTTGAGATAGAGTTGTCCCGCAATGCGAATAGTAAAGCGCTACAAGGCGCCGGCCGATATATCGGCTCTGGCACTTCTCGCTAGTGCAGCAAGAGCCGATATATCGGCCTCCGGCACTAAAAGGGTTAAAATCAGAGCAGTTTCGACGTACAAAGGCTAACATAGCATATGCTTTAGGGATAATATTATTTAGGTGATTGACAAACGTCAATTTGGAGTCGAACATCTTTAAGGCGATTATTTGCAATGGAAAATAAAGTGTGAATATTATTATTCAATCTGGAAAAGGTTATGTGAGAGCATTTTTTAACATTAAGAGCTAAGGTATTTTTAAGCCACTAGATATTCAAACGATCCAAGTCAGTTTGAATACTTGCCACATCACTAACACAGCGAGTTCTAAGAAAGATTTTAAGATCATCTGCATACAACAGGAAATTTGTGTTGCAGAAGCAAGACTCGATATCGTTTATGAACAACAGAAAAAATAACGGCCCAAGGATGCTTCCTTGGGGAACGCCAGATGTGGCAGCAAAAGACTTCGACTTTATGCTATCCACAACAACATGGCAAAGTCTACCACATAAGTAATAGCGTATCCATTTCAAAAAAGAAGAATGAAAACCAAGCCTTTCCAATTTCAAAATAAGAAGTTTGTGTGACACTTTGTCAAAAGCTTTCGAGAAATCAGTGTAGTGTCAACTTGAAGTCTCTCTTCAAAAGCTGAGAAGCAGTATTCAGTGAAAACAGCTAAGTTAGTTACAGTGGACCGGCCACCGATGAATCCATGCTGATTAGGGGAAATAATTCTAGAGAGAGGAAAATCTAAGTATTCCTTCACAATTACTTCAAACAATTTTGACACGGTTGAAAGTTTCGAAATTGGGCGATAGTTTGAAATATCATTTATGCTCCCATTTTTAAACACTGGAATATGCGCATTTTTCCATCTTCCAACGAAGTCACCAGAAGACAAAGAGAGATTGAAAATATGACACAGAGGCTTACAAATTGTAGAAGCACAGTTTTTAAAAAACAGAGAAGAGAAGCCTTTACTATCAGCCTTAGCCGAAAGCTTTAGTTTTACGATACCTGCCATAACGTCCCCTTCAGTGATTTTCAAAGATCCAAACTCAAACGCCGAGTGAATATTGTCAAATATGGAGCTGTCAATTGACTCTGAATCCGCTGCGAAATTTGACATAAAGAAATTAGCAAATAGGTTTGCGATACCAAGCGTAGAGTTCGAAGAAACTCCATTATAAGCCATTAAGGAAGGGATGTCCGAGTGCGATTTTTTGGATTGAATAAACAGCCAAAAGGCTTTTGGGTTGCTTTTAATACTGGTTTCAAAGTTTAAGATGTAGTTATTAAACAATCGAGAACAGCGAATTCCTTGGAATAGTTTAGGAATACGTTTTTATCATTTGCGTCATTTGACGTCTTGAAGCGATTGTAAAATTTATTTCTTAAATTCTTCAATTTTTTCAATTCTTTAGTGTACCAGGGGAACTTGTAAACATTTGGTTTGACCAAAGGAACCCATCTGCAACGCATCATTTAGTTCGTTGCAAAATATATCAAAGCAAGAAGCGGTATCAAAGTTAGTAAATTTATTAATCCAATCAGTACTACCGATAAAGGTATTTAGGATATCAAAATCACAAATTTTAAAGTTGAAATTCCGCTTATCCGAAGAATTTGGTAGTTTTAAAAATTCATAAAATTCAACATGGAGCAACAGCGGCACATGATGCATATCTGATGGAGAAATCGGGAACATACATTCGACCAGAGTGTGTTTGACAGCGTCACTTAGGAAAATTAAGTCTAACAAACGATTCAATTTGTTAAAAAATTTATTAATTTGCACAAGGTCAAAGCAGCAAAGACTGTCAATTAGATATATCTCATGAGCAGCAGTCACATTCGATGGAGTTAATTTATTCCCTGCATCAGAATAGGACCACGAGAGTTTACTGAGATTAAAATCTCCCAAAACACAGAAGTGCACATTTGCTTTATCTAGATCCGGCAGATTTAAGATATTATTAACATGAGCTGAATATAATGAATCAGAGCTATTAGGCGGAATATAAGAAACACAGCTAACTAACTGCTCAGGTGAACCAGAAATAGAAACACATAGCTGGTCAAGCAAAGTATCATTATCAAACAGTTCATGCGCAAAGGAGCGCAGCGTACGTTTAACCGCAATAAGTACACCACCACCTCTTTGGCACCCTGTTTTTACTGAATCGCTATCCTTACGATAGACTTGGTAAAGTGATTGGTTGAAAAATTCTACATCACCAAAGTCCCCATTTAGCCATGTCTCCACCAGAATAATCACGTCATAATCCATATGAGACGTGGCAAGAAAAATTGGCTTGGATTTAGTACCAGCGACATTTTGGTAATAGATTTTAGGAGTATGCCAATTTAAATTATAAACATTTGACACAAAATTCGTTTTTAAGTCCCTTGCTTTTGATTCACCGGTTTTTGAAAAAATTCAAATGGGCGTATTTTAACATTTGTTGGCTACAGTTCAGGACTAAGGAATTTATCAACGAAATAATCGGGAATACCTAACTTAAAGTTGATACGCTTTAAAGTTTCAGTTGGCGCATATCTCAATATTTGCATGCTTTGAAACGTAGTCGATGATGTTATTAGTAGTGACCGTTGGTAGGAATGATGAGAGGTGCAACCACTTTAGATGAACAGCAACGCCAAGTTCGGAGTTATCGTTGGATCCAACAATGCGCTTATGTTTATGTGTTTTATTTTTCCTCACCGCAGTAGTCCAACCTGGACTAGACGAATGCCCAGCACACAAAGAGACTTCACGATGCATAGCAGCAGAGTCAATCGTTGGCAAAGAGACGGCAGAATCCAAAAAACGAACAGCAGCCGCATAAGAGCATGGCGCATCAGCAGGATCGGCAGAGAGAGCGTGATCAGCAACAATACCACGATGTATATTCGAAGCGACAGTAGCAGCCGGCGAGTATTGGGCGTTCGGAGCAGCGGAGTGAGCAAGAGTAGCAGCATCAGGGCGAGGCGCCTTCAAGGCAGCAGCAGCAGGCGAACATTGGACGTTCGGAACCGCAGCCAGAGCAGCGGAGTAAGCAAGAGTAACAACATCAGGGCGAGGCGCCTTCGAGGCAGCACCTGCATTGTCAGAGAGAGCTGCACTAGCGGGCATAGCGCTACCAACACAAGCACTGGATGGCGAGAGAATGTTCGGTCCCGGCTCATTGTTGTTTACGAAGCCATGTAATTTGCGTTGAAGGCTCTTAATATCATTAGAAAGAAGCAAGATAGCCGTGGTAGGATCCTGTTCCGAAAGTTTACTTTGCGTAGATTGAACGTCAGCTTGTAGGTCTTCCAGTTTTTGGATTAAGAGTTTGTTTTCAGATTGCAGAGAATTAATTAAAGTGAGCGCCTGGGCATTCACAGCTCTGAAGGCAACGACCTCATTATAGACAGCATTGAGCGAAACCGTTTCCTTAGAAAGCGTTTGTTGCGCAGGGAGAGTAGTAGGCTCAGCTCGTTGTTGTGCTAGTTGCTGAGGCACAGGAGTACTAGATTTTTTGCTTTGCACTAGGTGTGGCGATTGAGCACTATTGGCAGCAGAGATCGCCATGGTAGAGTTGACATTAAACGGTGTACTCTCTGCCGATGGCGGGGGCGAGCGAATAGAATTTCGACGGGACGCCGCGCAATCTTTGCAATGAAAAGGCTTGTTCGTATTTTGCAAGAATTCCAGATCCACTAGCAAACATGTTTACACAGTTCAGATGAAACAGCTCATTGCAATTAGCACATTGCAACTTAGGATGACTTCGATCAACCTTTTGGCCACAGCCACAAGGCATTATAAAGAATGAATTAGCGAGAAAAGTGCCAAAGTAGAACGATCGCTTTTAACATAACATTTTCTGTTAGACGTCTGTAGACGGCAAAACTGAGTTAACTCATATTTCACGATTTGCTTTTTCAAATTTGCCCTTCATTGCAACCATTAGCTGGCTCATGTCCAATGCTTGTCCGTACTTTGCAGCGACGCAGCACCCGCAGGCGATTCTTCTACCTTGGCCGACGAATCTAGCTCCTGCGTCCTGAGCTCGTGCGCAGCCCAATCGATGCCACGTAATTCACACGCCTCTCGCAAGCGCAGCTGCAACTCCACCTTTCCGCCAGCAGTCGGCAAATTCCAGGCGGCCAGCTCCTTCTTCAGTTGCTCGAGTTTAACCATGTCTGCGTTTTACAATTGTAATTTATTTCCAGTAGCACAATCCCACTTCTGACACCAAATGTTACGAAAATGACTTCTCTAAGTTCGTTTTGGATTGTAACATTGTATTGTATTATTGATTGTATTATTGTATTATTGATTGTATGCATTTAACATCGCATTTAAATGCTCTAATTCCCATGCAATTTGTATCAAAGTGAGTTAACTCACTTTCAAAACTGAGTTAACTCAGTTTTGTCGTTTACAGACGTCTAACAGAATATGTTATGTCCATAGTTTGCTGTAAGTAATGGCAGGTGAACCGTTATGCACTCTTTTATAGTTTGCGTGATCGTGCAAAGCATTCAGACCGGCTAGTGTTTTCTCAGAGTTGAAATGTGGCATTTCACATAAACTCAGCGATTTAAATTGATCAGTGCAACAAAAATAATTTAAGGTAAGTTAAGGCTTCATAAGCTGATATAGTAGATTTTTTTACTATTAAAAAAGTAAAATTTTGATTTTCTTCAGACCTGTGAAAATGACAAGAGGAAAGTAATTGCCACCTGAAGAAAAGGAAAAAAATTGATGCATTCAATCAATAAGAGTTTTCGACACGGGAAATTGCGGATAAAATAAGCAGGTCTGAGACACCAGTATGTCATTATTTAAAATTAAGCGGATCTTAGGGTAGAAACATGGTGAGCAGGTCGAGGTGACTAACAAGCTGACTAGTAAGCTGACTATCAGGTTCTGCTCGAGGTCATGTGCACATAACGGAGTAGGTTATTATTTGTTAGTCAAGAAATTTTGTAAAGGTATCAAGCTATATAAAACTTTGAAAATTAATCAAGATAGTTCTGAAAGCGAAAACGAAAGCGCAGTTACTAGTTGGTGGCTATTGGCGAAAATTGGAAGAAGACAATATTCAGTACATCCACTAAATGCAGACCGACTAAGTTATGGCGAGTTCCATCATTTATATAAAGAAATAAAAGAGCACCCGGAAAAACTTTACGAATACCTGAGGATGACTCCCGATACATTCAAATATATTTTGGACATCATTACCCCAAAATTATGAAGCAAATCAACGATTTCTCCAACTTCCTTCCAGTATTTGTCCATCAAGAACCTATTAAGATGGTCCTTATTTTTGGCATCCCAAATAGGGACCCTATCATGGACGGCAATTATCAGTTTTTCTTTTTATTTGCGCACATTTTCTTCACACATACAATGCTTGAGTTCAAAAACTGTTCACTGTTTGATAAATTTAGCTGACTACCTGACTGACAAAAACAAACATGTAGAAAGTCAGCAAAACTTGCTAGTTAGCTGAGCATGATCTGCGCTCTCGTAATGTTTCCTATGTTTGTTTCGTCAGTCAGCTTACTAGTCAGCTTGTTAGTCACCTCGACCTGCTCACCATGTTTCTACCCTTATGGTGAAAACCGTAAGATATAATTGAAACACGAAAATTATCGAGGGCAAGAACGTGTGGTAAATAATGGCATTGGGAATCAAAGAAAACCTGATGTCGACGGAGTTTGTTCGCAGAATAGATCTGTGTATAAAGCCCCTGTGTATAAAGCCCTCGTAATGTTTCCTATGTTTGTTTCGTCAGTCAGCTTACTAGTCAGCTTGTTAGTCACCTCGACCTGCTCACCATGTTTCTACCCTTATGGTGAAAACCGTAAGATATAATTGAAACACGAAAATTATCGAGGGCAAGAACGTGTGGTAAATAATGGCATTGGGAATCAAAGAAAACCTGATGTCGACGGAGTTTGTTCGCAGAATAGATCTGTGTATAAAGCCCCGACATGTTCGACAAATTTTACAAACTTCAAACTGCGATGTTTACACTAACCGCCTCTAAAAACCCCCTTTGACTAATGGTCTTAACGCCCTAGTTCCCAAGTTTTTAATTTTGTTAAAAAAATTACCAGTGATAGTTTTGTGGTGGAGAAGTAATGTTTGTTCGGGGAAAAAAATTTCGTGTCAATAGGAGGCGTGATAGAGGGTGTAGAAAGTAGCAGGCCTAGAGGCCTGCTTGGGAAACAAAGCGAAAAAAATCCCATACGAAATTTTTTTTTTTAACGACGGGTAACAGTTTCAGTTCATGCGCGTAATAGACAATTAATAAAAAGGGGTTAGGTAAGGCGAGGGGTAGTTTATACTGCTTTTGGGGGGTGTATAAACTAGGAAAACTAAAAAAATCGGTATACACACAGATGTCGAGAAATCTACTCCATGAAATAAAAGACTAGGGGAGACTAGTTCTCTTATCTACCCCGCGGACTACGCCTTAGTATAAATTTTTGCAGTGACATGATTTTTTTTACATTGCGGTGTATCAAAATTTCGATTTACGCTTTTCATCTCAAGCAGGCCTACAGACACTCTAGGGTTTGTGTTAGGTAGGAGGAGTGTAACAACTTTTTTTCATAATTTTTTTTTATTTTCTCAAAGAACACATTAACAGCTACTCACTAGTATTTTTTTAGTTTTATTGAGGCCTACAATTAATTTAAAACAATTTTTGTTTCTGACACAATTTCAAAAATAATTATTTGCTTACTTTCTCACGAAACTTCAACTTTGTCTTACAATTACTACCGTTGTGCATGTGCCAGCGTTATCTGACTACATTTATTTTATAAAATGGAGATTCCCCTTTCCATACGTGTAAAATCAGCTAGAAAAATGATGTGTAATTTACAGAATTTTTTAAGCTTAGGATGTCTACAGGTCTTCTTGGGAACTAGAGGGTTAAGCCCAAAAGAATGGAATTGCGGAGAAGCTATTTAGAGGTAAGTTGGTTGAAAAGTAAGTCTGTATGAGCCGGACACTATAAGGTGGTGATATAATGGTTTGGGCCGGTATTACCATGTATGAGTTTTTGAAAAAATTAACTTCTACATTTACTGCGAACTTTTCAACGTCAATGATAATAGAATAATCAGAAGAAATGTGTGGGCCTACATTTTTTTTCGGCAGGATAATGCTGCAGTTCACAGTTCTAGAAAAACAATGGGCATTTTCAATGACAAAAATATTAAAGTTTTTGATTGGCCAGTCCGAAGTCCTTACTTAAATCACATCGAGCACCTCGATGGGTGGGTTCTTGCTCGAGGGGTTTACGCAAAAGAACGATAGTTTTATTCAAAAATTTACTTTAAAAAAGCGATTAAATTGGTTTAGGCTTGCATACCGGCACACACTCTTCAGAATGTTACTTTCTGTGTGCCTAAAATATCTAAAACCGTAATGGGAAATGGACAAATTATAAAAAAAAACTATTTACTATAGAGTACTACCTTGAGCTATGAAAACATTTTTACTCTACGCAGTTTTATATTTTATATGTACTAAGTTTATGTGAATTGCAACCTCAAATTGTACCATTTTTATTAAAACAATAAATAAATTGGTAGAACAGTTAATTAAGGGGTGAACCAGAAAACATTTAGAATTTTTAAGGACACATTAAAAAAAGTAATAGTCTGATTTGACTAAGATAAACTGCAGTTTATTACTTATATACATTTCTTAAACTCATAATTAGCGGTTCCAAAATTTTTTTTATATTTTTCTTAAAGTTCTTAGTTAGAGACTGGACAGTACGTTCGGTGCCAAATGCACAGGCTTGCTTCCATCGATTTCGGAACTGTACATAATTTTTGCAAACTTTTTTGTTTTTCTTAAGGCCCAAAACAAAACTGTTCCTTTGTGCTGTTCAATAAATGGTAGAAGGCGTTTTTGCAGGCATTCTTCTTTATAAATTCTAGACTTAATTGGTCCTGTCGTAACAAACGCCTTGCTCCGTAGACCGCAGGTGCAAATAGCTTACCAAATCATAAAGCGTTTTGGAAATTTGGTGTATTTTTCTTCGGAGTATTTTCTATGTGTTCCATCCTTATTCTTTGTAGTGAAATAGACATTCCCAGGCAACTGCTTCAAGTCCGTCTTACAGTAGGTTCCATCAACGAGAATCACGCAATCAAACTTGGTTGCGTAATTGTCATACAGTTTTCAAGCCCGCGTCTTCGCTTTTTTTTTCGTTTGTTCCGCAAGGCGTTTCGTTTGACCCGCGAGGCACTTTCAACTGTTTGTAGGTCCTTAATCCTTGACTTCGCTTATATCGCATCACAGTTGATTGCGATGTGCTTGCTGCAGCTGCAACATCTCGAGTCGACCTCGTGGGGTTATTCCGATATGTGCTAACAACCCTTTTCAGCACTTCTGGGTTACTTGGACCCTTTTTTTCTGCCTGATCCTTCGGTTCTGTAGATGGAGTTTCCCGCTTTGTAGTTGTTTATAACATTATAAACGGTCGCTACGCTCGCTTTGCTTTCTCTTGCAATGCTTAGTCTACACTTCGTTTTATCAGTCAAGTTAATGTCCAGTATTAATTCGCGGCAACGTTCTTGTGAGCTAGACATGTTGACTAAAGTAGATTCAAGATGCAATTGATTAATATAGCAAGAAACTGCAATATATATAGATACTTTTACTCGCGAATACCAGGCTCCTAATTCCGTATTCTGGGTGCGTAAAAATTCTAAAATTTGTCTGGTTCACCTCTTAATTGCGATTTCTTCTTTTAGTTATATACTATATTTTACAATAAATATTTCAGTAAAACTATTTAACTGAATCAATTTTTTAAGGAAATATGTAACAAAATCCAAGCAGATTTTAGTGAGTTTATGTAAATTGCCACCAGTGTATTTGTATTTAAGAAATAAATATTGTCTAGCACAAATTACTAGCCCTATTACCGTTTGCCGTTACCGTTACCCTTTAAAGACCTGAGGCCAAGCACCAGCCGAGGAAGAATACCTTCCAGAGTGGCGAGGGGCTCCCTCAGGGGCGGTCAGGTGGGGGGGGATCAATACGGGGCAGACCACTGTTTGACATCTCTGCTTTGACTGCATCTGCCAGCGCAAGACCCACCACAAGCCAGGTGAGCACGGTTTCAGCTCTTCCCCCTTGGCCCGGAAGCACACCTTCCGGACTGGTGGTAGGAGCAAAACCTATAGGCCCTGCTCCTGGTACCGGTGTCGCTGCGGTCGTGACGAGGAATACCCCCGTCAATACCCGTGGTAGGGCGGGTAGTGGGTTGACGTAGTGGCCCCTAGTACCAGTGCTGCTGCGATCGCGCGGGGAATACCCCCGCCGACTTCTGCAAATCTGGAGAGAAGGCCTAAAAGGCAAACCCTAGAACTACCCCCCTTAGGGCAACCAGGTGGCCTGGACGACCCCCTAAGACGTGGCTTAAGCGGTGCGAGGGTAAAGTGGTACCTCCACTACCTTAGGCAAGGCCTGAGTAAGGAGGAAGCGAGGAGCAGAGCGGTAGAGCATGGCGGAACACCCGCGGCCACGGCGGCTCAACCGACTCTGCCGAGAAAGAGAGGGAGCGATAACATCACTCCCACCCAACGTCTTGAACTTAAAAAATCCAGGACCACCACTCAGGCACCGGTTGCTAGGACGGGCAAGCACCAAAATAGCGATCGATCTGGGGAAGATCCAATGACGGGCGCAACCTACTCGAGTGTCCTCAGAACACCTGAGGCCATCCGAGTGGCGGTCCTGCCTACGGAATATCCCCAGAAGACACTGAGTAAGGAGGAGCTCTCTTTTCTCGAGGAGGCTATCGTGGTGGAGATAGCCAAAGGGTGGGCCACCCCACTGGTGTTCAGTGGCATCCACTTCCGGCCGGGACATCTGCTGCTGGACTGCAGTAACCAATGTACTGCAGGCTGGCTCCGGCAGATAGTCCCGAAGCTGGAGGATTGGAAGGGGTAGGGCTTCGTGTGTGCCTTGGCGATGATGTCCCCAAGACACACCACGTCACCGTATTCCTTCCCAGGAGCGCTGGACAGGAGCCCAGCAAGCTTTTTGCGATAATTCAAGCGCAAAATGCTGGGGTCTACACAAACCTCTGAAAGGTGGTTACTTCCAAGGAGGAGGGCAGGGGTGTGCTGTGGAACCTGGTGATTGACGAGAAATCCCTCGCCAAGATCAGGGAAAACGGGAACGCCCTCAACTTCAGGTATGGGAGCATCCCAGTTCATGACCCCAGACCTGGAGGCCTGAATAGTGCGGCAGGCCCCCCTACGCTAACAGTGGAAACCGGGAATACACCGGTGGAAGCAGGGTCCTCAGGTGAAGCACGATCTGCCGAATCCGGGAAAACACCGGAAGGCGGAAAGGCAGCCGGGGCAGAGGTAGATTTGCAAGCCTCCCAAGATTCCCTTGAGGAGCTAAACCTTAAAACGCTGGGGCTTCAAGGTATTACAAACGAGGTAGAGGAGCAGCTGTCGGACGAAATTTCGTTAACGACGCTGCTGGAGATGGATGTCGAGGCCTCTCCTAAACTCTAACCCTCGAGACATCAAGGTTGTTCAAATCAAACTTCATCACGCGAAGGCGGCATCGGCCGTCCTAGCTCATAAGTTCACCCGAGACCACATCGGGGCGGCGCTAGTGCCGGAGCCCTGGTGCTATAACGGCTGAGTCCGCGGGCTCAATTCGCAGCAAACCAAGGTAATTTGGGACACAAGGCACGAGATACCTCGTGCCTGCGTGGTAGTTGAGAAAAATACTAACTATGTATTTCAGAGTACATGTCCAGGGACCTGGTAGCGGTGGCGATGACGGTCCAAATCGAGGGTCGTGACCTCGAGATCGTCCTGGCGTCGGCGTATTTCCTAGGAGAAGCCATGGCTGTTCCCCCCCATGAAGTGCAGGGGCTGGTGGAGTACTGCAGGGCAAGCGCCCTGCCACTCCTAATGGGCGGGGACATGAACGCCCACCACACGATCTGGGGAAGTACAGATGATAATCTAAGGGGTGAGTACCTACTCGATTATATACTAGCAACTAACCTAGTTATACTCAACTTGGGATGTTCCCCGACTTTTGTCAACAGAGTTAGGCAGGAGGTCCTAGACCTTACCATAGGTAACAGTAGGATTAGTGACTATGTATCTGATTGGAGAGTATCGAATGAGCCCTCCCTATCGGACCATAGGATGATCGAATTTAGATTAGCAGCCACCCTAGTGGAGTCACCTCCAACTAGGAACCCCAGGAAGACCGACCCCGAATAACAAGGTATGCCAGATAGGGAGAGTACTTTTCATGTACTATGGGATGTAAATGTCAAACGGCAAAAATTAGAGGTGCTTATGAATGGGAGTCGTGCGCAGGGCTGCACAGAAAATACTGAAAAGCATACAGTTTTTACTTTTGCCGCACGGTAGGGTCTCGTGGTGGGTGGAACATGCTCACCGCCTTATTGTGCGTCCTTTGGCACAACGCACAAGAATTTCCCGGAATTTTTTAATACACACGGACGATTTTCTATTTAGTAATGTTTAATTTGTTTCACTCAATCACTTTTTTAAATAAAAAGCACTGAATCACAGCAAGGCGAACAGTAAACAAAATTTTGGCGCGGCTTTACAAATATTAAAAAATACATGACAAATATATTGTACAAAAGTCTCTCTATCGCATTAAGTTAACACCCCCTCCCATTGAAGTGCAGCCCCCACACTCATATTTCTGCATGAAACAAGAGAAAAAGAAAAAGTTTTGCTTTGTGAAAAAGTGCAGTTTTTTTTTTATTTCTTCACAATCTCTTCATTACTCCAAGGCAAAGTTTAGCAACATTACTTAAAGAAATAAAACTATTAGGTATGTAAATAAACATAAATATAAATTATTTTTACTTGTTTTTTGTCTTTCCTGTAACATTTGAAAAAGTGGATTTAGCACCTTTTCTCTCTAAGCCAGCTGGTGCATATTTCTTGTTTGTTTAGTATGAACATTTCCAAAACGTATGGTATGCATGGAAAAAGGTACTAAATTTCTAGCGTACACGCAACTCTAGTATCTCTGTTTGACAGCATTTCCAAATGTAAACAAAAAAATTTTTCTAATTGGCATACCTTGTTAAATGGGGCAATATTCAATGCTTTTCACTTAAGTTGCCCTGAGAGTAAGAGGACCAGGAAGAAATCCACATCGTGGTGGAATACCACCCTGGCGAAACTCAGAACAGACACGCGGAGGCTCTTTAACAGGGCAAAGCGAACAGGTGACTGGCAGGAATACACTGCCGCTCTCACTAAGTATACAAAGGAAGTACGGAAAGCAAAAAGGGCTAGTTTCCAATCGTTTTGCGAAGAAATTTCTTCCACCCCCCAGGCAGCAAGGCTGCACAAAGCGCTAGCTAAGGGAGCAACGGAAAATAAGATGGCTCTCAAATTGCCGGATGGTAGTTACACGCGCAATGAAGAGTAAAGGGCTCTCGCTCTTCTAGGTGCACATTTCCCTGGGGCAATCCCCCAGGACGCACCTGCCGAATGTACCATCTACCGTCCAAATAGAAGGGACTGGGAGCTGGCGCATAAAGTCATCTCTCGGGATAAGATTGACTGGGCATTGAACACCTTTCAACCCTTCAAATCGCTAGGCCAGGACGGGATCTTTCCTGTCTTTCTACAAAAAGGCAGGGGGGTCCTACTCAGGCATCTCACTGGCATAATGAGAAGCTGTCTAGCAACAGGGTACATCCCCGCTAGTTGGATAAGTGCCCTGGTAGTTTTTATACCAAAAATAGGTAACGGTACGGGGCCGAAGTCCTTTAGGCCAATCAGTCTAGCATCCTTCTTCATGAAGACCATGGAGAAGGTGTTAGATCAGTATATTAGAACCGTGACACTCAACATGCGTATAGGGCAGGCAGATCGACAGAGACTGCTCACGAGTTCAATACAAGAAGCTCTTAAAAGCAGGGAATTTACCCTGTGCGCTTTTCTGGATATCGAAGGAGCTTTCGATAACACCTCGCATGAGGCGATAGAAAGACCGCTCAACAGGAGAGGGGTAGAAGCCTCGATTAGCCGCTGGATAAGAGGCATGCTCTCTACCAGATCGGCAATTACGAAGGTGGGCACCACCACCAGGAGCGTGTTAGCGAAAAGAGGATGTCCAGAGGGCGGGGTACTATCACCGCTGCTGTGGAGTCTGGTAGTGGATGAGCTCCTGACAAGCAATAGCATAACGTGTCAAGGTTATCGCTAGGGGAAGGTTTGAAGACACTCTCTGTGACATAATCCAGAGAGGCTTAAGAATAACCCAAGAATGGTGTGCCCGAGTAGACCTGCGAATAAACCTGGACAAAACCACCATTTTACATGGAAAAGAAAGCTGCCACACATGCGGACAATACGCTTGCTCGGAAAGAGCATAGCTTATAAACCAGAGGTGAAGTACCTAGGTGTAACACTAGATTCGAAGTTACTCTGGAACAAGCATGCGGACGCAGTTATCAGTAAAGCAACAAAGGCGGTCATGGTATGCAGATCCTTGGCAGGCAAAACTTGGGGGCTGTAACCCGAGCATACTGAAATGGATGTATACCATGATTGTGAGGCCAATACTCACATATGCAGCAGTGACATGGGCCCCGAGAGCCACACTCACGACAGTGAGGAAAAGACTCGACAAGGTCCAGCGACTTGCGTGCAAGTGCATTACAGGTGCTATGAGAACCTGTTCCACAGTGGCACTGGAGGTGATACTCAAATTGCCGGATGGTAGTTACACGCTCTTCGGAGTTTATATGAGCAATAAAGCAGACTGGGCCTGGGAAGACCACCAGATCCATTTTAGACCACACACAATTAAGTGGTTTTCAGACGGCTCGCAAACGCACGAGGGAACAGGGGCAAGGGTGTTTGGACCTCGCCTCAAGCACTACGAGCCCATGGGGAAAACACCCAGCATATTCCAGGCGGAACTGTATGCTATCAGGCTCTGTGTGCAATTCAATCTCGAACGTGAGTACAGGGAGCAGGACATCGTCATCCGACAGCCAAGCAGCCATCAAAGCACTAATCTCATATGAAATAACCTCAGGGTTAGTGCTGGAATGCATTGGGGCATTGAATGCACTGGACAGATGGAACCAGGTGAAGATCCTCTGGGTTCCAGGACACAGAGGTATCGAAGGAAACGAGGAAGCGGACAGCCTCGCTAGAACCGCGGCAGCCACGTTCCCCCTGGGTCCTGAACCCTTCATTGGGCTGGGCAAAAGCTCCAAAACGGAGTCACTGAGACTTGAGGAAAGGATCAGGCAAACAGAATACTGGGCTAGCGCCTCCGGTCTCAGGCAATCGAAAATCTTCATCGAAGATTATAACCCCAAATGGAGTGAAGAATGCCTCAAACTAAGGAAGAACCAGCTTAGACAGGTCACAGGTCTTCTAACTGGGCACTGCAGATTGAGGAAACACATGCATACAATCGGGATAGAACAGGTAAGCGTCTGTAGACTCTGCGAAACAGCAGAGGAGACTTCCCAACACATTATATTGCACTGTAATGCGGCTTGTCGTAGCAGGTTACGTTACCTGGGCCAGTATTGGCTTGCAGAAGAGGACGTCAAGCACCTAGACCTCACGAGTTACTAAGTTTCATTAGGGCGGTAGGTCTAGGGGATGTACTCTAACAATTGTAGAGGGCACAATAGATCAATCCTGGTCTCAGTACAATATACCCCTTACCAATTCTATTCTCTATTCTACCGTTTGCGAGTCGCCTGAAAATTTGAGCGAGTCTCTGCATTTCGTATTATGGTTTGCGAGTCGGCGAATTCAATTCGCCTGAACTATCAAAATCAATCGAATGAGATTGAGATACTACATTTTATGAAGTAAGTTTAATAGATACATATGAAAAAATTGCTACTGTAACTGTATATCTTACCTTCTTCCACTGATAATATATCGTAGTATGGTTTCAATGCTTTAAACAATCTTCTTTCATCTACAAAGGGTAATAAAGCTACACCTTGCCATGCAAATTTTTTGCCGTTTAAGTCAATTTTAAAATCTTCCGGATAAAAATCGATTATTGGAGAATTCTGAAAAACAAATAAATATATGTTAAAAACATATTATAGTAAAAAACTTTTGAAGCACAAGTCAATGAATGGAACTCGTTACGTGTATTCCGACTGTAAAACAGGACAAGGGCCTGTGATTTCGCTTAGGGCGATGTTATGCTGACGGTCACGTCTCTTTATACGCTCTCGTTTTGATTTTTCTACTCCGAGCCAAAAGTATGTTATGCCGGTCACAACTGCGCCTTTCGCTTACTTTTAGTACTTTTTCCGAACTTTTTATTGGGACTATACTTTTTCAAATACAATTTGCAATTAAAATGTTAGTCTTTTTCGCACTTTCACTGGTCTGAATAGCACACATTTACAAAAGCATTCGGAACATTGTTATCAGCGCCTCAGTATTTAATTGGGCTGAATTTTCTGTCATTCTTAGCTAATAATTTACACATGAAATTAATATAATATGTAGGGGAAAGTATGAAAACATTTTTTTACTATTAAAATTACCCCTTTTTTTCTTCTTTTTTAGCGAAAAAACACAAATAAAAGCACATGTTAGTAATAAGGGATGCTACGAACCATTTTCTTGCTCATTCCATACACATTTTCACAAAAAGGGAACAAATTTGTTCTCCAAACACAACTATTTTAAATAATCTCACAGCGCAATACTGATTTTATCGCTTGATTTGGCATCGAAAGCCTCATTATCCCGTGACAATGATGCCAACCGTAGGGAAAAGAGGCTACATGTTGGGAAATTCAGCCTTAAATTTGCGATGTAGGGAAAAAAGGATTTTTAATATTTACTTCAACGTAGGAAATTTCAGAAATCTGAAATTTGTCTCTATATTTAAAAAAAATTTCTTTTTCTGTTCGCATATAATTTTTTTTCGTGAACAATGCGTTCAAATTTTTTCAATGTGGCAATCATGGCAAATAAATTCTTCATATATGCTTGAACACACCCACTGTACGGGTGGGTACGGGCTGTACTTCTCTAAGCCGCTCGTCGACTTTTCTGCTCACCGAATCCTCCAGACCGTCAACTCGTCTGTTCAGGGAATCATACAGGTCGTCGGCTCGTTTGTTCAGGGAATCATCCAGGCCGTCGACTCGTTTATCCAAGTGTTCCACTTGAGCTTCCAGGTGCTCCACCTTCACATTTAGCTTGTTGGAGATTTCTTCCACTTTCTGCACAGCACAGCTCTTCTGTGCTCTTCATATATGCTTGAACACACCCACTGTACGGGTGGGTACGGGCTGTACTTCTCTAAGCCGCTCGTCGACTTTTCTGCTCACCGAATCCTCCAGACCGTCAACTCGTCTGTTCAGGGAATCATCCAGGTCGTCGACTCGTTTGTTCAGGGAATCATCCAGGCCGTCGACTCGTTTATCCAAGTGTTCCACTTGAGCTTCCAGGTGCTCCACCTTCACATTTAGCTTGTTGGAGATTTCTTCCACTTTCTGCTCCAAACGCGCAGAATTTTCCTGAAGCATGGTGGACAGCTCGCAATTTGCGCTTTCGAGTTTCGCTGACACCTGCGCCGATATTTCGTGGGTAGCCGCTTCCATTTTAGCCATTTCTTGATTCGTAGTTTCAAGTTTTGCTGCCATTTGCGCCGACATTTCGCGATTTTCATTTTCCATTTTGGCTATTTCCTGATTCGTAGTTTCCAGTTTCACTGCCATTTCACGGTTGGAAGTCTCGAACAAACATGCCTTTAAGTGTAACCTGGCTCATGTCCAATGCTTGTAGTGGCGCAGCCGTATTCTGCAGCGACGCAGCACCAGCAGGCGATTCCTCCACCTTGGCCGACGTCTCTAGCTCCTGCGTCCCGAACTCGTGCGCAGTCCAATCGATGCCTCGTGATTCACATGCCTCTCGCAAGCGCAGCTGCAACTCCACCTTTCCGCCAGCAGCCGGCAAATTTCAGGCACCCAGCTCCTTCTTCAGCTGGTCGACCTTCAGCAGCTCGATTTTAACCATGTCTGCGTTTTTACAATTGTATTTATTTATTTTTTTTCTTGTTTATTTTCAGTAGCACAATCCCACTTCTGACACCAAATGTTACGTAGATGACTTCTTTAAGTTCGTTTTGGATTGTGCTTGAAAAATAAAACCACTTCAATTATTCTGCGCAAACGCAGTGAAAAACCAACAATCACTTTATTTACAGATTTACACCTCGCTTGTATCTACACTTGTTACTACTTTGCTTATTCAACTAAGACTCGACCCTCTGCGCTGCCACTGCTGCTTATTATACTTGTTTTCTTATCGCGCCGATGTTTCTTGCACATTCTAGTTGCAGTCTCTATTGTTCTAGCACAGCCGCCACCTTCGTGAACCATCCTTGCCATATCGGAATTCTAGACAAACGGCCGTACTCCAAAGTGCATGCCTAAAAGTATGCTTAGAAAAGCATTTATGCACAGCACAGAATTTCTCATCGTTGCAGTATTCTTAAAATAAAACGACAGCATGTTCGCTGGCAGATTGCATATGCAAATCTCTTGAATAAAGTACTTACAGGATCCGACATAAGCTGAGCCCATGGTTCTGGTACATGTGCGCTGCTAGCAGCAGGAAATACGCCCATTAATTGTTCCAATGGACTAAACTGAAATTAGAAAATGAAAGATTGAAAATAAACATACTTCACTTTAAAAGTATTAACGTATGCCAATAAAAAGCTAAACTTTGGAAAATATGTTTAATACATTTATTGTGAGTTGCGTGTAATGTTAATTGTACAGGTCGCCGAGTAGTCAATGTTGTCAAAGTTTACAGGTCGAGCACACGCCAGCTGCGGGAAAAATGCGTATACCTTTCGTCTAAAAAGCCCAAAGACCATAGCCAAATAAGGTTAGCCTTCCTTCTCACACCAAATTTGATCGCATCCTCGATCGTGTGATTTGATGCCATTAGACCTTTTGTGAGACGACGTGAAGTCACTCGTGTATGCCGATAAACCAGTGTCAATGCAGCCTTGAAAAACACATTACACGTGTTTTATCAAACTGCTATGCTCGAAAAATTGTTCAAAATTGAACTCGCATGATTTGTGTCTACTGAATGTAGTGAATGAGTGGTAGTCAACATTTACAGGAAAGGATCTTGAAAAAGAAAATGGGAAACATTGATTTATTGAATACAATAAGAATTCACTTTTGGGCATTTTTGGTTTTTGTATTACAGTTGAACTGACAGTATATTACAGTTGAACCAAAGACAATTAAACAATAAGATGTCTTACGGCCATACAACCGAATGGCATAGGGCGAGCTCGAATTTGCAAAATTTGTATTATCGAGAGCAAGCAAGCGTCGGTACAGTGAGAGCGTAATAATATTAACGCTCTTTGTTTTGCTCACACAAAGCACAACGGCTTTGATCACTGCCAAGCAAAAGCAAAATTGTGTGCGCTCACTTCACATGAGTTGAAGTCAGTGGCGCAGGCAGGACTTCTTTTTGGAGGGATATTTCACTACTAATTTTTGTATTTGAGGGGTTTGAATCCCCAAACTTCCCGTCCCTTGTGCGCTACTGATTAAAACAATCAACCACCAAAAAAATCAACACAAGAGCACATAGAGATCACACGCAAGCAGAGAGAGTTGCTTGCGTGGCTGCACCGTTGCGCAGAGACAGTTGCTTGCGTGGCTTCATCGTTGCTCTCCGGATGTGGCGCTGCTGTAAAAACCACTCTCACGTGGCTTTATTGAAAAAGCCACGGCAAATTTTTGAAGCGCCACTGATTTGTATGAACGTGAGACATGTTGAATTGTCTTTGGTTGAACCTATCCTAACCTCCATTAACCGGGAATATCTATTAACCGGGATGCTGAGTGGTTGATTTTAATAATCGACTTGCACGTCAGCCCGATTACGAGACTAAGGCCTAGCTACCCGCAACCATCTGTGTTGTGCGTGGGAATTTGTACAAGGTTGGAAGGGACCTACAGTTTTATGCCCGTTCCGAACGGCGAGTTGGGAGCTTTTTCATAAGCAATTTTACTCAGAGGTTCACCATTTCCTGCTGAGACGACAGCCGCCGAAAGAAAAATTGTTGTTTTTCTCTTTTTTTTTCGGTGTTAGCAGCAACGGAGTCTTGAACCTGGGCTCGAGCGTCATTTGACTCGCTGCCCAAGGCACTAGCCACCTGAGCTACGGTGGTTGGTTGATTTTATACCTCTATTAATCGTGATTTACCTCTATTATCGGTGAAGCACATGTACTTGTGTTTGTTTTTACCGTATAACACACATATACATATTGTTACGAAAATTAGTTCTAGTGGGCTGGTACGTATCACTGGATTGTGCAATTTTAAATAAACAAAACACACTTAGTTTCTCAAACGCAGTCAATAAAAACCGACAATCACTTTATTTCACAGATTTACACTTCACTGTCTTTACACTTATATATTTGCTTAATTATTCCGTGTGGCAACTTCGCTAGTCAAAATCAGACTCACTCGCTGCGCCGTACCCGGCTGCCTTTTATACCTGTCCGGTTACCGCGCAGATCGTTCTCGCACATTCCAGAGTGGACTAAAGGTTTCCATGATCATCGCGGGCCATCATTGCCCGATTGGAATAAAAGTTTCCATTCGCGGCCATCATTGCCAGGTTGGACTAAAAGTTTCCATTATCGCGGCCATAATTGCCAGGTTGAATTATAGCACGGCGCGTAGCGACAGGGTTGCTTTGCACAGCGACAGACTGTCCTATCGTTACACTGCCCACCACTTAGGCTTGTTCGTCCCGAACAAGTGCCGAAGCTCCGCTGTGATAAGGCGCCAGGCGCTCCAAATGGACTACCTTCAGCTTAGCGCCTCTATTGCTGCAACGTTGAATCCTGTATACTACGTCGTTAATCCTAGCCACGACTTCGTACGGTCCTTCCCATGACGTTTAAAGTTTCGGAGACAAACCTTTCCTCCGCTACGGGTTGTAGAGCATTACCAGATCGCCTTCTTGGGACCCTGCTGTGTTAGCCCGTAGATCATATCTGGCTTTCATCTTATCGCTGACCAGTCGGATACGGTCCCTTATAAACTGGTGGATTTCTTCCAGTTCCGCCCGCTTATTGGCCACGTAGCCAGTCCTAGCGCCTTCCGTCGTGCTGACCACTCCGAACTTCATGTCAGCAGGCAACCGCAACTCTGTGCCGAACACTGCCCGGGCTGGAGTGTGTGATGTCGTATCGTGCGGGGCTGACCTATACGCCATCAGGAACAGGGGGATATGTGTGTCCCAATCCTTTTGATTCCTGCCTACCACTTTCCGCAGATATGCCTCCAGTGTCCGGTTAAAGCGTTCCACCATTCCGTCGGACTGTGGATGCAAAGGAATGGTGCGAGTTTTCCTTATTCCCAGTAGGTCACACACTTCCTGGAAGACCGCAGACTCGAAATTCCGGCCTTAATCCGAGTGTAACTCCAACGGAACTCCGAACCTGGCCACCCAGTTGCACTTCGGGCCATTTGCTGAAATAATCCATTACCACCAGTACATATTTGTTGCGTTGAGTGCTGACTGGGAATGGGCCAGCGACGCCCATAGCAATCCGCTCGAAGGGCGCTCCCACGTTGTACTGCTGCATGCGGCCTCGAGATCTTCTTGTCGGACCTTTCGCGGCTGAAAATCGGTCACAGCTCTTAATCCATTCAGCTACAGACTCCTGACTCCTGACAGTAGAATCGTCTTTTTATTTTGGCGACGGTTTTGGTCGCCTAGGTGCCCTCCACTGGAGTCGTTATGGTATGCCTCGATGACCTCGTTGATTCTGCATTCCGGCACTACCATTAGGGAGTTGCTGGTCCGACCATCCGCGCTCTCCCATTCGCGATACAGGCATCCTTCCTTCAGCCGCAGACTTTTCCACTGCGCCCAGTAAGCCTTAGCGATCGGGCTTTCGCCGGCCATCTCCTGCCAGTCTGGACGTGCGTCTTGCTCCTTGCCTTCGACGATTTTTGCAAGATCCGCATCCTCACGCTGGTCTTTTTGTAGCCTCTCCGCAGACCACGCTTCTTCTGGCATAACGCTTACCAACCGGACGTCCACTATCTGTTCTTTGCTTTCGGCTCGCGAGCACTGCCTGCATTCGACTTTGCACGGACGGCGTGACAAGGCATCGGCATTTCCATGGCTACTGCCCGCGATGCTCTATCGTGTAGTCGTAGCTCTGCAGTCGCTCGATCCATCGCGCTAATTGCCCTTCAGGATCTTTAAAGTTCAGGAGCCATCTCAATGCCGCATGATCTGTGCGCAGGCGAAACCTTTGTCCATACAGATATTTGTGGAAGTGTTTTACGCAGTCCCATACCGCCAGCAGTTCTCTCCGTGTCACACAGTAGTTGCGTTCCGGTTTCGATAGAACCCTACAGTAGTACGCTATCACTTGTTCCCGGCCGTCTACTACCTGTGATAGCACACCGCCAATACTATGTCCGCTTGCATCCGTATCCAGCACAAACATCCCCCAGGCACGGGGAAGGCCAGAATTGGAGCACTGCACAGTTTTTCCTTCAGACGTGCAAAAGCCTGATCCTGCTCTTCGTTCCACTCGAAAGCTTGGCTCTTTTCCGTCAGTTTGTGTAAGCTGCTGGCTATGCTCGCGAATCCCCGGAACAAATCGGCGGTAGTATGTGCACAGGCCCAGGAAACTGCGGAGTTCGTGTAGATTGCGTGGCCGGGGCCACTCCTTCACCACCGGGATTTTGCCTTCATCCGTATGTACTCCGCGGGCGGAGACCGTATGACCCAGATACTTGTCCTCTTTTTGGAACAGCGAGCACTTCTTCGGGTTGAGTTTAAGCCCGGCTTTTTGTATCCGCTCGAATACCACCTTTAGCTTTCCCAGGTTGTCGTCGAAGCTTTTACCCATCACGATTATGTCGTCGAGGTACACCAGACACGTCCGCCAATGCAGCCCTTTCAGCACCCGTTCCATTAGCCGCTCGAATGTTGCTGGGGCGTTGCAGGGTCCAAACGGCATGACGGTGAACTGCCACAACCCATCGCCAACACTGAAAGCCGTTTTCTCCTTGTCTTTGTCTGCAAGCTCTACCTGCCAATAGCCGCTGCGTAAGTCGAGCGGGGAGAACCACTGCGTGCCTGACAGCGTGTCATCGATCCGCGGTAATGGATAACTGTCCTTCTTGGTCACATCGTTGAGTTTCCGATAGTCCACACAAAACCGGGTACTGCCATCCTTTTTCTTGACTAGCACGACCGGCGAGCACCAGGGGCCCGACGAAGGCTCTATGACCTTTTCTTTCCGCATGTTCTCGATCAAATTTGTGACCTCTTCCCTCTTGGCCAGAGGAACTCGCCTTGGCGGTTGGCGGATCAGTTTTGCACTTCCGGTGTCGATGTTGTGCTTCACTATGGCTGTTCTTCCGCCTGCTTCTGCCGCAAATATTGACCGATAGTGCTGCAGGAGTGACCTCGCCTTCTGTTTCTGTTTGGCCGTCAACTCGCTGCTCCACTGGTTCTCCTGCGGTATGACGTCCATGTTAAAACCGCTCTTATTTCCTCCGGGTGGGCTACTCTCGCAATCGACCACTGCTACGGCTTCCCTACACTCGCCAATTACCTCATCTTTTCCGACATATCTGGGTGCATTCAGGGGGTTCAGTATTCTGACTGGTATTTTGCCATTTTTGGGTTCCACTAATGTACGTCCGATAATTATGTTGTCGTGTCCTTGTTTCGGTGCTTCTACAACCCACAGCCGGCTTGTCCCATCGTCCTCGTCTACCTTTGCCCACACAACCGCCTCGGAATTCGCCGGTATCCTCTGGTGTTGACACGAGACAACCTTCCTTACGGCCACGCTTCGCTCATAGCCGGTGTGCAGCGGGAATTCAACGTTGGCATACCTCAGCACATTTTCTCTCAGGTCCAGCGTAAAACCGTGCCTAATCATGAAATCCACGCCGATAATCACGTCGTCCATTATATCCGCGACGATGAACTCATGTTCCAGGCTGCTGGTGCCGATAGCAATCGTTTTTTGTAACTTTTCCTCTTACTGGCGCACGCTCGCCCGTCGCAGTCCTCAGTTGTATGCCATGCAATGGTTCCCAATTCCTCAGAAGCTTCCTTCTTATGATCGAATATGACGCGCCAGTATCCAGTGTCAACACAAACAACTTTCCATCTATCCTTCCTTCAATCGTCAAGCTGCTGAGCTGTCGTTTCAACTGCGAGACAAGGACGGTGGGGCAGCAGGTTGTGGGGATCAGCTCACGCCCCTTTGGGCTGACCCTTTTTAGTTTAACGGCTCCTCGTCCTCAGCCCTGCGCTTGTTGGCTGAGCCTCGATTGTCAGCATTCCTCGCTTCAGGCGATTGCGATCGAGAACGGGAACGCCTCTTTCGTTGGCGGCAGTCTCGTGATATGTGACCTTGCTTGCCACATACCCAGCAAATAACTTTGGTGGAGACCACCCGTGGCCTGCCCGGTGTCTCAGAGCCTATGGCCTGGATCGTAATGTCGCTGTCCGGCCGGATTTGGCGTATCATTGCAGGTGCGTACCGAGTGCCCCCAGTCCATGTCGCCTCATATGTCATCGCGCTGGTCACCGTCTCCCTGAATGTCGGCTCGCCCATCATCAACGCACTGCGACGTGTTTCCGGATCATGAAGACCTTTAATAAACGACTCAATCTTCATCCTCTCGAGATAATCAGCGCCGAATTTCGGGTAGCACAACTGTACGAGCCGCTCAATGTCTGCTGTAAATGTCTGCAGCGCCTCGTTGGCTCTTTGCCTGCGGCTCTTCAGCTCACAGTAGTACAGCGTATGGTTGTGCTCGTTGCTGTACTTTGCTGCCAACGCTCTCATGATGGCCTCGTAATCACTTGTCGAACATTCCGGAACTGATTTCATTACCTCAGCCGCAGGACCTTTCAGCGCCAGTGCCAATCTCCGACCTTTACTGATATCGGTCCACTGATTTTCCAGAGCAGCCAGGTCGAATTGCAGTTTAAATGTATCGAACGGCGTAGCACCACCATAAGTAGGCACTTCTGTCCGGGTGGCGAAACTTTCTGAAACCGGCGGCAAACATTCTCGTGGCTGTATCTCTCTAAGCCACTCGTCGATTTTTCTATTCATCGAATCCTCCAGACCGTCAACTCGTTTGTCTAAATATTCCACTCGCGTCTCCAGGTGCTCGACTTTCACATTAATCCTGTCTGCAGGTTGAATTGTAGCACTTTTATGTACTGAGCGTATCAAATTTCATTTGCATTCAGTCTGTTGCGAAATTGGATCTGCCAACATATATTTTTTAACATGCCGCCATCAAAAATCAAATCCGCGAAAAGAAGAAGAAAAAGCTAAAGAGAACAAATGGACTACCTACCTTAAAGGAATATTTAAATAAATGTATTTTTTAATAAGAATAAGATTTCCTAATGCAAATGTAAGGGAGAGGGCTGGGTTGTGAACCATCGTTTTTTGGCTCTAACTTTTCAGAGAATAAAGATATCGAAATATCGAACCGTTGGAACGGTGAACATAAAACGCAAATTTGTTATGAAGACAGATTACCGTTTTGATTAAAATTAAACTCTCTACGTCCAATTTTCTAAAGACGTGATTTTTCGGTTTTCCAATAAAGTGGCTGGGTTGTGAATAGGCTTACCACCTTTTTAAAATGGATATGAAAAATACTACAAACAGTTTTAGTTTTCAGAGTACAGAGTGTACATGTTAAACTTTTACTTTACTTTACTTAAGCTTCCAAAAAATTTTAACCTATAAACATGAAAACAATGGCATCAAAACATAAGTACGACAACAATTTGCAAAAAGAATATACGTAAATACATATATATCTTTTTTAAAGACTATGGCGCATAATCAGAGTCCCGCATAAAAGCCGGCTTTAGTTAGCAAACGACTAAAAAGATAAAGTCGACTTTAATTTCAGTTTCAGAACATGCTTCTACGTAGCAGCGACTTTTTGAAACAGCAAACGAAAACAACGGCAACTCTACAAAAACTAGCGATTCGGAGTTACAAATGAGAATTTATTTTCGGAATTATACCATACCGATTTATTTTGTAATCAATTATTTTGCAATATTTGTTTTCCTGAACATTAATTAGCAGTTAAAAATGGACGACTTCGGTCGACCACTTGTGAAAAGCAGACGGCTGCCTAAAAAAATCGACTGCACAATTTTCCGAGGATTAATCTGCACATCTCTGACATAAACAAAACAAACAAACAGCTGATTGATTTGAAAATTATTGCCTACTTTACGGGGTAAAGAAAACAATTGTATTCTATTGCTGCTTGGTTCTTGAATATTCAAAACATAAATTACAAACTGAGCAGCAACTTTATCAAGCCGGTAACGACTATAGAAGTCCTCGTCATCGAACTCGAAGGGATCGATCCGGCTTTTATATACTTTTCACCGTCTCAGCACTATGTCGTCGTTCATAATATTGAAATCTCTTTCAATTTCTTCGAAATATTTCGTTTTTTTAATTTAGATTATTTTGAAAATGTGACATTTCTGCTCATTTTGACTCATTGCTAACTGGTTTAGCAACAGCTTTTGCTTGTTTTAAAGTTAGAGTATACTTTAAGCATTAAAGTATGTTTAAGTTTAAATAAATTTATTTAAGTTTAAATAAATATTTGTTATTGCTTTTTGCTGCTTTTATCAGACTTGTATTGCATTTAATGAGATCATAAACTCAACTCAGATTATTATGACGCATTTCGTGTTTGCTAACAAAGGAAATAGTAGTTTCGTGTTCGTGGAGGACATTTTACCCTCTTTGGAGGACATTTGAGTAATTTGGAGGACTGTCCTCCACAATGGAGGACGGGTGGCAAGCCTAGTTATGAACCATCTGGAAAATCCCAATTAAAGTCGGAAAATACGAAGAAAACACCCATCATTTTTAAATAAGTTTAAGAATTTATTTAATCAGGAGGCCTCAAGAGGAGAAACAAGTTATAATGACGCCACTTAGGCTAAAAAATCACAATGAATGCAAGTGTTCAATTTTCTTCATCCTAATCGGTGTCGCAATGTTTGCATGTGAAATACGAACGAAAGTACTCACATTGGCGCACTTCAAGTGAACTCACCGCAAGTCGAGTAAAATTACATAAAATTACTTTACTTTAATAAATCTTAGTACAAATGTAGTACGAAAAACAGGTGGTTCATAATCCAACCACGATGCCATTTTGGTAGCTTTAAAAATAACGATACTCCCAATAATATTTCAACATAAACAAATATTGGATCGTAAAATAGAATCAAACCCCTAAATAAATATGTATTACACTTACATTTTTGGAATAAATTCAGTCACTTGGATAGCACTTTAAAAAAAGTAAATAAGTTTTCGCAGTCGATTTTAAAACACGATGTTTGTAGCTGCCACAAGCAATACGTGTTTACACTTCGGTGTAACCACAAAAGCAGTCATATCAAAAGACAAACTTGACAGTTGAAAGATTGGCGATATGTCAATTAGGGAAAGAGAAAACAGTAATGGTTCACAACCCAGCCCTTTCCCTTACGTTTATAGAAGCAGTTTCACATGTTCTTATCAAAAATAAATAAAAATATTAAAATTTATAAACGTTTATATGTACCCTCTTATATACTGTATTTCCACCAAAAGCTTAAATGCACTGTTAAGTGTTGACAACTGTCAAGCGTTTCCACCGAAACTGACTTAACTCCAACAGCTGGTTTTTGTTTACATTTTCATTTGGGAAAATCAAATTTTGCATTTATTTCTGGGCAGCCACAGCTATACCCATCGGCGCCAACTCCTTGTATACGTATGTATGGTTTCTTGTAGCCCCTCTACTACATGAAAACCACTCCGCTTTCCTTTTCAACAGTCTAGGAATATCTGCGTTTTCATATTTGTGAAAATTTATCAATTTATTTATTTATTTATCAATTTATTTATCATTACATATATATATATATTATTTATCGGGCGAACTTCGTCCCGCACGTCATTTGTTGTTTTTTTATAATGAAATACGCGAGATGGCGAATCAATGGCGATGTGGCAAATGGCAAATTGACGAAGAAAACCAACTGAAGGAAGAGGAGGGAGCTACTGATTAACACAATCGAGGCCCTTAAATAAGCAATGTTGCTGCTAAGTTGCAGAGAAATGGATAGCGCTTGAACCAGAGAAAATGGTAGGTTCGTACTAATGCCTGGTTCTGACTATGTCATATTCACTGACAACAAACGCTGCCATATATGTCATGTTCGTCATATGTCGTCAAATGCGTTCTCATTGCACGGCAAAAACTGACGACAAATGCATATGACAAGGCTTGACATCGATTGACGTCACATTTCGGTGTCAGACGACTGACATGCCGTTCTCACTTGACGTCATATTTCACGACGTTCGCAATTTGACGTCATATTTTCAGAGTTCAAACTTCAAAGTTCAATATTTTGCAAAACTGTGGAAACGAGTGCAAATGAAAAGACGAGTGACAGTGGCCTGCGCGGCTTTGGTGTTGGTATCCTGCATCAGAATATTAAAAATAAAAAAAAGCAAACGACGTAGTGCAAAAAAACGCTGGTGGATTCGACCTGGGCTTACCCACAGATCCACCAGTGGATTCTACGAAACGCTGCGGGCGAGGTTGCGGGAGCAGGACCTCAGGAGCAGGACCTTGTGGTGCAATTTTTGTGGCCCTGAAGGACGACTTTTTGAAGGTAACTTGTGCGTTGGATCTAATTAACCCCAAATTGAAAATCTGATTTTCCCAAAAGTTTCCAACAGCGACTGAAGAGTGGACAGGAATTGCGGACAGGTTTCAAAGTCGATGGAATTTTCCCAATTGCTGTGGAGCACTCGACGGGAAACATATAATGATTCAGGCGCCTGCTAACTGCGGCTCTGAATATTATAATTACAAAAAATTTAATAGCATTGTCCTGATGGCTTTGGTGGATGCTGACTACAAATTTATATTTGTTGAAGCATGGTCGGATGCATGGTTGGAGCATATGGTCGCGAATCTGATGGAGGGGTTTTTGCAAGGTAATACGTTCAAAGTCAATTATTTCAACATGTTTATATCTGCTTTCAAATTTCTTAGGAGCGCGCTTTCTACTGCACTTGCTGATAACACCCTCAACTTTCCTCCACCAAGGCCACTGCCGCAAGAAAATTATGAAATGCCATTTGTAATAGTTGCTGACGACGCATTTCCACTAAAAACATACTTGCTAAAACAATTTTGTTATAGGCAACAAGTCATGTCGCACAAAATATTTAATTACAGACTATCACGAGCAAGAAACGTCGTAGAAAATGCATTTGGCATATGCGCAGCACGCTTCCGAATTCTAAGAAGAGCAATAGATGTAAAGCCGCAGAATGCGAAGGCCGTTGTTTTAGCAATTTGCATATTACATAATTTTTTAATCACACGAAAATCGGTATACATGAGAGGAGTCGATGTCGACAATAACAACAACGGTGAAACTGTGCCAGGTAATTGGCGGTTGGAACTTGGAGAAAATGGATCGCTTCCTTCAATTCGTGCAAACAGTACTTCAGGTCGACCAGCAGATAATGCATTAGATATAAGAGCATCTTTTATGGAGTATTTTATGACTCCTCATGGTGAGGTATCCTGACAATACAACAGAACCATTCTTCATAACACATGTTAACGTAAAATTGTTTGTTTTTATTTGCTTTGTCACAAGATAAGAAAACTTAAGATAACAGTTCATATGTATAAACAAATACAATAATACTTTGCACAAAATAGCTATATCGCATGCACCTAAAAAACAAAGTATTCTCTAGACAAATTTTGAGTTGCTGTACACTAAAAGGAATAGCAATTTTTTTGGTAAAGAAACATTTCGCAAAAGTTCCACATATTCACAATCACATATCTCCGATATGTGCTGGAAAAACTTGTTTATTGACTCGCGCAGATTCCTATCTCTGTAATCTGCCCAGAGGAAGTTCCACGTCCCTTCCCGCAGCTGCACCACCTCTATTAGCTGCTCCGTCTCCTCGCTCGTCCAATTGTGTTGCAGCTTCCTCGTCCGTTTGGTTTTGCTTGTGCTTGCGCTTGGGCTGGTGATGGCGTCCATGATCTGAAATGTTAAGTCAATAATTAAATAAAAGAATTATTTTAAATACAATATGTATGTAATTACCTTTTCCTGGCGTTGGGGCGAAAATTAAATTAAATTTTAAATTAAACTTTACAAATTCTGCAACGACAATTCTGCTTCTGACAGAAACTGAGACAGGTCACGGTTGCTAATTCGGTCAAACCAGAATAAGCAACCCAGAGTTGATTAGGGTGCGTTCGATGTTTATTTGCAAATAACATAATTTGTTTTTTTTTCTTTAATTCTGTAGTACGTTTATAGAAAATTGATTGCAAAAAAACGTTGCTGGAAAACGTCATAAGTATGTTGCAACGTGTTTTAATAGGGGTATTCTCGATGTCTTGCATAACCCTGACATCGTGCACGAAATGCATAATTGACATGGCCATGCATTTCGAGCAACGACACAACAACAAAATACAAGAAAAAAAAGTTTGCATTTTTTGCATGTCATGCTACACAAAATCCCTTGTTTTGTGTGTGACATCGCGATTGTGCGACAGCCATTTCATTTTCTTCGTGTGCGCAAGCGTATTTTCTTTATGTTTGGTTTTATTTCAACCTTTTTATATAATTTGCATATATGTTTTGCTTGCAGGTGGAAATGGATCAAACGAAAACCAAATTAAAAAGAAATGGAGAAAGTTTGTGGCTGTTTGCGGCATTTTTGCAATATTTACAATGTGTGCTTTTTTGTGCGTTCTCGATGTGTAGCATTTTCCAGTCTTGCACGGTTGCATTTTTACGAATTCTTCCTCCGTGCAAGACATCGAGAATACCCCTAATATGATTTTACTTCAGTTATTGCTGACTGCCCTCAAAGCCTTAACGTTTGAATTGCTTGAGATGCAACTCTGCGTTTGAAAAGAGTTCAACTTGTCATCACTGTTGTTGCATTGCTGCATAGTCATATATGCAAACGATTTGCCAGCATGTTGACATTTTTTGTTTTGTTGTCATACGTAGTCAATTCGTTCGTTTGACACAAATTCTATCGTTCTCATTTGATTGTCATTTCGTATGGCAAATCGTAGTCATATATGCAGGCAAACGCATATGACACCATATGACAACCCGTTCTCATTTAACTGACTACAAATGACACCATATTTGACATAGTCAGAACGGGGCATAAGTGTCATTGCTGAGCGACCTATACTTACTTACTTAACTTGGCATAACAACCCGTTATCGGGTTACGGCCTGCCGCAAAACTTCTCTCCAGGCGCCTCTGCTTCGCGCGCGCCTTCTCCAGTTGGTCACACCAAGAGATACCAGGGCCTCTTCCACTTGGTCCTTCCACCGGAGACATGGCCTCCCTCTTCGCCGTCGACCTCCAACCATCGCATCGAACACCTTTTTCGCCGGAGCTTCGTCGTCCATGCGGCAGACATGACCGAGCCAGCGTAGCCGCTGGATGTTAATTCGCTGTGCTACGTCCATGTCCTTATACAGCTCATACAGCTCGTTATTGGTTCGTATGCGATAGTCGTCACCAACACGAACAGGGCCGAAGATTTTGCGAAGTACCTTCCTCTCGAACACTCCAAGGGCCGCTATGTCGTTTCGTGTCATTGCCCATGCTTCAGCGCCATAGAGGAGCACGGGCAAAATAAGCGTCCTATAGAGCGCAAGTTTTGTCGGTCGAGAGAGGTCTCTACTTCTCAATTGCCTACCGAGACCGTAGTAGCACCTGTTGGCAAAAGTAATCCTTCGCTTTATCTCCAGACTGACATCATTGCTGCTGTTGATGGCGGTGCCAAGGTAGACGAATTCCTTGACAACTTCAAAGGTATACCTGTCGGCCTCGACGTGAGACCCTAGCCGCTGCGAGTCCCTGCGTGTAGACAGCATATACTTCGTCTTGCCCTCATTTACCACCAGACCCATTTTGGCAGATTCTCTGTCGATAGCAGCAAATGCAGCGGTGACATCTCGCTTGTTACGCCCGATGACATCAATGTCATCAGCGTAGGCAAGGAGCTGGACACTTTTGTTGAAGATTGTGCCATTACGATGTACACCGGCCTTGCGCAGAACACTCTCCATGGTGAAGTTGAAGAGGTCGCAGGACAAACTATCGCCCTGTCTGAAACCTCGAACGGTATCAAAGGGGTCGGAGAGGTCACTTCCAACCTTGACGGAGCTGCGCGTATTGCTCAACGTCGCTCTGCAAAGTCTAACGAGCTTTGCAGGGATACCAAGTTCAGACAATGCGGCATATAGGCGATCCCTTATCGGGCTATCGAATGCTGCCTTGTAATCGATGAAGAGATGGTGTGTATCGATTTGGTTCTCATGGGTCTTCTCCAGGATTTGGCGTAGAGTGAATATCTGGTCGATGGTGGACTTACCAGGTCTAAAGCCGCACTGATAAGGTCCAATCAGCGCCTTGGCGAGTGGCTTTAATCTTTCACATAGTACGCTCGTCAGGACCTTGTATGCAATGGGAAGTAGGCTGATACCCGTGTAGTTGGCGCATATTGTTGGGTCGCCTTTCTTCAGCACAGGACAAAGGGCACTGAGGTTCCAATCGTTGGGCATTCGTTCCTCCAGCCATATTTTGCAAATGAGCTGATGCATGCACCCAATCAGCTCACCGCCGCCGGCCTTGAACAATTCAGCTGGTAGCCCATCCGGCCCTGCAGCTTTGTTGTTCTTGAGTCGCTGGATAGCGACCCGGACCTCGTCATGGCTGGGCGGTGGCACATCCACACCGTCGTCGTCGATTGGTGCCATCTGGACATCTTCACCACTGGCGGTATTGTTCCTTTCGTCGCCTGCGAGCAGCTTGGTGAAGTGCTCCTTCCACAACCTCAGCACACCCTGCGCATCCGTAACCAGATCCCCGTTTTCGTCTCTGCAAGAAGATGCCCCGGGCTTAAATCCTTCCGTGAGACGCTTAACTTTTTGGAAGAATTTTCGGGCGTCATTCCTGCTCCTGCACTCCTCGATTTCCTCACGCTCGCGCCTTTCTTGCTCCCGTTTCTTGCGTCTAAAAAGGCACCTCTCTTTCTTCCTCTCCTCCCGGTATTTTTCTGTCATGGCTCGCGTGGCGGCCGACTGCAGGGTCGTAGGCAGCATTCTTCACTGCAGTGGCTGCGCGACACTCTTCATCGTACCATTGGTTTTTTGGTGGTGGGCGTCGAAAACCAAGGACATTTTCTGCGGCGGCGCGCATAGAGTGGGATAAGTGAGCCCATAATCCGCCGATGTCATCAGGTGGAGAGGGGGAGCGACCGAGCTGGTTAGAGAGTTGAGCGGAGTAGGCTTCGGCTACCCCTTGTGATCGCAGCTTACTGATGTCCAGCTTTCTTCGCAAACTAGGTTGTGCGGTCTTCGCTGCGCAAAGACGCATGCGTACCTTGGCTGCAACAAGGTAGTGGTCCGAGTCGATGTTGGGTCCTCGGAACGTGCGCACATCTAGAATGCTAGAAGCATGCCTTCCATCAATCACAATGTGATCAATCTGGTAGCGGGTGGATTGATCGGGGGATAACCAGGTCGCCTTATGGATATCGAGGTGCTGGAATCTGGTGCTACTAACTACCATGTTTCGTGCCGCGGCGAAATCGATCAGCCTCAGACCGTTGTTCGAAGTGGTCCCATGGAGGCTGAACTGCCCGACTGTGGGGCCAAAGATGCCTTCTCGCCCGACCTTTGCGTTGAAGTCCCCGAGGACAATTTTGACGTCGTGGGCCGGGCACCTGTCGTAGACGTCCTCGAGCTTCGCATAGAAGGCATCCTTGGTCGCATCGTCCTTCTCTTCCGTCGGGGCGTGCGCGCAAATTAGGCTGATGCTAAAGTATTTAGCTTTAATGCGGATCGAAGCCAGCCGTTCGTTCACCGGAGTGAACCGAGAGACGTGGTGGCGAAGTCTCTTGCTGACCACAAATCCGCAGTCAAATTCGCGCTTCTCCGCATGGCAGCTGTAGTAGATATCGCAGTCTGCTCGCTTGGAGCAACCTTGTCCTGTCCATCGCATTTCCTGGATGGCGGTGATGTCAGCCTTACATTTCGTGAGGGCTTCCGCCAGTTGGATAGAGGCACCTTCCCTATAGAGGGTCCGGACATTCCAGGTGCATATCCTCAAATCGTGGTCCTTGAATCGTTTGCTGTGGTCGTCAACATTGTGGGTTCCTTCCGAGGCTTGCTTTTTGGCTTTCATTGGTAGATGATTTTCCGTGGCGGGCACCAAACCCTGCGCACAACCCAAATTTTAAGTCCTGGGGATTGGACTCGCTGCACACATTAGTTCACTATTCAGCGGATGCCAAATAGCTATCCAGAAGGGCCGCGCGGAGGCTGTGCATCAGCTTGGATTGGACAGGGACAAGGATCGTTCTGGCGTTCGCCAGGCTGAACGCAATCAGAGACTTTACCTTGTATGTCCGCTCCCTTCCTTCGACCTATAGTTCAGCGGAATATTTGGATCACAAAAAATATGCCACGCCCCACGCCCATCAAATCCTACCAGTAGAATGACTCATCTGTGTGACGACGGGGTACTCAATTTCAGTGTTGTATGACTTACAATTTCAAAGATATTCTATATTAAAGATTTGAGTTGTATGGGTGGAGCCACGCCCTCTTGTTAAATACCCGCCTCATTCCCTCTGCCGAAAGATATGACTAAATGGTAGGTTCATACCAAGTTTCATTGATGTACGACTTACAGTTCTGCTGAAATATTGGGTCATAAAAATGTGCCACGCCCCTTATCCCACACCTATCAAATTTTAACAGTAGAATAACACTTCTATGGGACGATGTCATACCAAATTTCAATGCTGTGCGACTTACAATTCCGAACCTATTCCATTTAAAAGATTTGAGTTGTATGGGCGGTGCTACACCCCCTTGTTCAATACCCACCCCATTCCCCATATCGAAGGACATGAGTAAATATTAAGTTCGTACGTTAAGTTTGTGGTGCCACGCCCCGTTTTCCCGACTTTACTTTTTTCCTAAACCTTCACGTAACAATTTCAAACAAACCCGCCGAAGAAAGTATCCAAGTGGGTCCAGTCGTTTTCAAGTTTTCGTACGTTTGTACCGAGTGTCATTGATGTGAACGCAGTTGTAGTTCTAAAGTTACACGGGCATTTAAAAAGTGCCACGCCCCTTGTTCAACGCCCATTAAATTATACCAGTGAAACGGCACATCTAAACGGTGGCAATACATATATAGATATTTGCTGCAATGACTCACACAATTTTTTATATCCATATTGCTTTGCACAAATATACCACAGTTAATTTCTGTCACCATAATGGGCATTGTAGGAAGGCGTAAAAGGTGGGCGTGGTCAACCTTATATAGCCTATGTTTACCGCTATGAAACAGAATCATTTTACGTCAACATTAATTTTCAGACATGCACCGTAGCTTTGTTTTGTTAGTTTAGTGGGCGCGGAAAGTGGGTGTGGCCGATTATTTTATAGCCTATGTTTGCCGCAATGACACGCTAAATCGTTTGACACCCATATTGCTGTGACAAATATAACATGGCTGATTTGTTATTATAGCGGGCGTGGCGAAAAGGTCTATTAGGTGGGCGTGGTCAATCTTATATATCCTATGTTAACATCAATGAAACACGGAATCATTTGATATTAATACTGATTTACAGACATGTAGCGTAGCTTCGTTTTGTTAGTTTAGTGGGCGCGGAAAGTGGGCGTGGCCGATTATATTATAGCCTATGTTTGCCGCGATGACACGCTCAATCGTTTGATACCCAAATTGTCTTACAAAAGCATAGCATAGATAAGTTTTGTTACCATAGTGGGCGTAAGAAGGGGGCGTGGTTATTCTCATATAGCCTATGTACCATTCTCCCAGCTAAAAATATGTTTGGTGCTTATTTCATCTAAATTGGTTCAGCGGTTTTTGCCTGATTGTGGCTCAAAAAAAGCAACGTCACACTTGGCTTTATATAATAAAAAATAGGGGTACCGGTTAATTTGTGCGGGTTTTTGGTGAAAATTGAAGCTTTATTGTGAAAAAATGGCTGCAAATTTAATATTCAAAGTATTGTCCATCACTAGCTATAACTTTTTCCCATTTTTCTGGCAATTCACGTATACCCTTTCTGAAAAATTCGGCCGGCTTTTCCGCTACCCACGATTCGATCCAATTTTTTACTTCTTCAAAATTGGAGAAGTGCTGGTCAGCCAGGCCATGTTGCATTGATCGGAAGAGATAGTAATCGGATGGCGCAAGGTCTGGACTATACGGCGGGTGGGGTAGGACATCCCATTTGAGCGTTTCAAGGTAGGTTTTGACGACCTGCGCAACATGTGGCCGAGCATTGTCATGTTGCAAAATTACCTTGCCGTGCCTTTGTGCATATTCCGGCCGTTTTCCGCGCAGTGCTCGGCTCAAACGCATCAATTGTCGTCGGTAGACTTCCCCTGCGAGCCTTTCATTCGGTTGCAACAGCTCATAATAGATCACACCCAGCTGGCCCCACCAAATACACAGCATAACCTTCAGGCCATGAATATTCTGAACGGCCGTCGATGATGATGCATGGCCGGGGTATCCATACGTTGCTCGACGTTTTGGATTATCGTAATGGACCCACTTTTCATCGCCAGTGACAATTCGATGCAAAAACTTTTTCTGTTGTGCCGTTGAAGCAGTTGTTCACACGTGAAAAATCGGCGTTCGATGTCTCTTGGCTTCAATTCATACGGCACCCAATGGCCTACCTTCCGGATCATTCCCATTGCTTTTAGACGATCGGAAATGGTTTGTTGAGCGACGCCAAGTGATTCTGCAAGTTCTTCTTGCGTTTGGGATGGATCTTGGTCGAGCAATGTCTCCAATTCGTGATTCAAACTTTTTTGGCTGTCCGGGCCGTTCATCGTCCTCCAAGTCAAAATTGCCACTTTTGAACCGTGCAAACCACTTCTGGCACGTACGCTCAGCTAGAGCATGCACACCATACACTTCCACCCAAATACGATGACTTTCGGCAGCCTTCTTCTTCATATTGAAGTAATGAAGAAGTAGAAGTTATTCGGCACAAAATTCGACATTTTCAGAGTAAAACAAAGTATTGTTGTTTACGCTTCAGCTAAATTACACATACTGATTATGAAACTATATGGCAATAGCTTTCCAACACATATTTGGAAAGGTGAATCACTGTTCACAAAATCAAGTTACGCCATCTGTTAGAAAACCGCACGAATTAACCGGTAACCCTATTAGTATAGATAACATATAAAAAAATTTTTAATGTGGAATAAAAATTTGTATGGAAAAAAATTACTTAAAAACATGGTCGATTCTACCTGACTACCCCCTTAAAGCATGTTATCAAAATTTGTACATTTGTGAGTATTGCTCCCGCTTTAAATATAACATTTTCTGTTATAAGTCTGTAAATGACAAAACTGAGTTAAGGGGTTACGCCACTGTAACCGCTCAAAAAATATGGGTTTTTTGTGATTTCCTCGCTTTCAAAAAGTTTGTAGAAGAAGTTATTCACAGGTGTTATTGGACACATATTAGACTTTATTTTGGAATTTTTGACACAGCAATATCAACATATAGGTGGCTCCACTGTATCCTCCTAGGCTATGTTTTCCCTGCAGGGCTTCACGGCACGCAGCACTGAAGGTGCATTTTTGAATCTGCGACAAAATAAAAAATTCCTGTTAATCTAGAGGCTTTTTGCTAGAGAAGATCGGGTGGATTTTTAAAAATATTGATTTTTAAAATTTTGGCGGGAGTTTAAAAAAATTTTTTGATTTTTGAGGTAAAAATTGACATGTCTTTTGTTAATTAAAAATCAACAAATCGAGTTATCAAAAATTCCACACGATCTTCTCTAGATAATGTTATTGTTAAGATCCAGTCAAAATTTTAAGTCAAAATATTGAAAATTGTTCGAGATGTGCCGCGTGCCATTTTGAAAAATCGTGTTTCGAGAAAAACGCGTTCAAAGTTTTGGGAATGGTTTTCTATGGGCATAACTGAAAAATTCGAGATGCAAAAATTGTTTACCATTAGTCGGCAATGCCAGGACCATAGAGCTGGCCTTCAAGGTTCAAAAATGCCTCATTCGCCTCCTTCCTGACTGATTTATTGAGCGAGCGCGCCTCTCTCGCCGCGTCGCTCAAAGATGCCTCGGCGCGCTGAATTCGTTTTTTATCGCTTTCAATGCAAAAATTGTATGACTGGGGCCCAATCTCCATCTCCAACACTTTAAATATTTGGAGAACAGTCTTGAGGCCGCCGTTAAAGTTACAAACAGCGATATCCTATGCGATATCGAGCACTTTTTTTCCGCTTGACGATGATTTGGGGGCTAAATTCCAGACGGTAGCATTGAAACTTTCGTTGTTATTCTGAGTGTAGCCCCCCAAACAACGCTGTAGCAACTCGTCCCGGCTCAAATCAGTGTAGATAGGTTTAATGGCTTCAAATACCTCATCACTCATTGGCGAGTTATGGCAATACTCGGTTAATTCATTCGCTGCTTCCGCTTTCTTCCAACTACACCATTTCTCCGAACACTTGTCGTGCTGAGGCTTGCTGTCAGTTGATATCTTGTGGTAAAGAGTTGCGCAGATGTCATATTTCATTTTTTTGATGGAATCGGGGTTTCGGCGGATTGCCAACCCATAATAAATGATTAATTCATCAATTAGTTTGGCAGTAAGTTTGCCCCTTCCGCCGAGACCTTTGGTTTCTTTTTTCAAGTTACGCAAACGTGTGCCCATACGTTTTTGCACATGATCAATGCACTCTTTCTTCTTTACTTCAATATTTTCGTATGGATGGGAATCCACGATGCCTTTGAAGGTTTTTGAATCGCCATCCCCGATGTAATAAGAGTATTTTACTCCGAAAAGAGCTTCTGAGCGTTTGAACATCTCGACGATGGCATCAACTACTTTACAGTACAGATTTACAGTACTTTGATTTCACTTCAACGTCGATGATTTTGCCGGTGAACCAGCCGATCAATGATGAGACGCCAAAGAGGGATGAAAATCCGCGCTTTCGCCACGACGGGTCGTGGCGAAAGCCAGAAACCGTTATTCCATCATTTTGCCCTTTTTCCTGTGTTTTAGCCTTCTCTTCTTCCGCCGCTTTCCTCATGCTCACATCTCTGACTGCTTTCTGTTGATCAATTTATCATAGAAAGAATGAAAAATAGGCCGCGGCAATTCCATGAACGCACAAAACTTTTCGATCCCACTAAGTCCTATTCCCAGCAGTCTCATTGCTAATACAATCCTTCGATTTATTTCATATGCGTTTTTAATGAATTTGCAACTCGGAATTTCCACATCACGGCAATTCGGACAAGCGATTACAATTTTAAAGCCTAAGCCACGGGGACTTTTCTCTTGGAAAGAAATATCAGATCCGCATGTTTTGCACTTTACATGCTGGGCAATGACGGGAAAAACGGCGAGAAAATTGATAATTCGATATCCAAATTCGCTGTTGACATCGAAAACCTCGTCGCAATTTTTCATTTTCTTCGCAGAAGCGCTGACTCCCGCTGAATCGTCCTCAGATTCAAATAGATTCTTTGGTCGCTTTCTACCGCCCTTCCGGTGCCGTGTGGGATAGGAAGTTTTCGTGCCTTTTTTCCGAGATACACTGATTTGTTACTCATCTCAAAAAGTTATAGTTAACCCGGAAAAAACACAGCAAAACAGCGACAAAGTAAGAAAAACCACGAAAAACACGGAAAAATTTTTTGTTTAACAAGAAGAAATGCTGTTAACCGTATGCTTGTTGACGATACACTAACGAAATTTGTTTTCAAAATCTTCGATGCGACACCCGAAATGACAACACAGACCGTTCGGAGAAATGCGGAAGCCGCATGTGCGGAAAAGTTCGCGGAAGCGAGAACGTCGCATACACCCGCTTCGGCATACGCGTGACGCGCTTGTCGGTAACCTCGTATTTCGCATAAAAATTTTTTATTTTATGCATAAAACGTTTTGTTTCTTATTCTATAGGGTTGAAACTATTTTTTAACCCTTTCGGGACTACTGGGATAATACGTCCCAGCAAGTTTTTAATGCCCCTCAAAAAATTTATTCAAATCTTACTACCCACGCAAAATATTTTTTCGATTTCGGTGGTCCCGCATAAAAGGATGATTTCAGAGTTTGTGAGCATCCAATATAATTTTCTAACCCCAACTTTCATGGTATGAGAATATTTCTACTGAGAGTATTTTGGATTTCAAAATTATACTCCGTCCCGAAAGGGTTAAGCCAATAAAAAAAAAATCGATTTTTTTTTAATTTTACAGTGGCGTAACCCCTTAATGCAGTTTTGAAAGTGAGTTTACGCACTTTGATACAAAAACAATTGTATGGGAATTTGAGCATTTAAATGCGATGTTGAATACATTTAAGCGTTAAATGCATTTAAGGCCCGGTGGAAATAGGCTATTAACCGGGAGTTTCGATTATCCGTGATGAGCCCGGTCCCGAGCAACCCGGATAATCGAGGTTCAACTGTAATTAAAAACTAAACGCTTATCAAATCATCCATCATTTAACACTTTAAAATTTGATGTTGGCAAGGCATTAGCTTTTTAAGATATAGTTTAAGAATAAAAATATGTAATACTTACCGGTTCAGTACCCTTCTCAAATCTTGTTGACAATCCGCATATATTCACAAAATCAGAGGCAAATGGAGCATAATGATAAGGGAAATACCAATTCCAAGATGCACATCCTTGATAATAATATTGTAGCACCCAACAAAGGCCTCGAACATATTGCAAAGCAACAGAGTAGCGGAAAGCATAATTCTCTGGCGAAACATCAAATTTAGACTCATAATACCGTTCCTTAAATCCATTTTCCCATAATCGAACTTCGTCACAGTTCTTTTCATCATATCCATTATCAAGTTGTGCTTCTGAGGCTGTACGTTTTAAGCATTTGTTATCAGTATGAACTGATTTTCTGAGCGTAGTGGCTTCTTGTTTGTAGTTACGAATTTGATTCAGTTTTTGATATGGCTCAACTGGAGAAGGTTCGAAATTTGGCGTATTTAATTTTCTGTAATCGTATTCATTTACTCGCATTCGTTTTGTTTTTTCCCGAGCTTGAAATTGTAGTTCCCGACGTTGCCGCTCTTTAAATATTTGATCTTCAACATTACCTAGATCTAACATAATCATTTGAACTCTTTCTAAATTTACTTCGCCTGAATCCGTTAAGTAACCCCCGGTTTTATAAACGCATTTTTTATAAAGTTCTACTAAGCGATCCACAGCTCCTTCTCTTATTTCGAGACTTGGTAAGTGAGGAAGAAAATCGTTTCCCACAAAAAAACACATGAAGACCCAATCATCCACCGCGCGTTCAAAATCATATTTAAATGGCAAGTTTTGCATATCTAATGTTTTTCTTAGATATTCCCTTAAAACACTTAGTCGAACAAAAATATATTTTACTTCAGCATAAACTGGCACGTCAGGTTTGAAGTTCATAAAGTTATTTGAATTTGATTCATCCAGCCCGGAACATTTATCCATTTCGTGTCCATATTGATTACATATGTCACAAGGACGCGGTTTGTTAGGAAGAAATTCTTCTCTTATAATTGTAAAGTTAGGTTCATGTGTAGCCAACCCAAGCATTATTAAATCGGCATCTGCTCCACAAAGTACATGTTGAGTATTTGGATCATGGTTTGGCTGTGCTCGTTGCTTCCGAATGAAATCCATTATTTTATGTTCTCCTTCTCCAGGAACGTTGGCATCTGACAGTATTACTTTTATCTGTTTCCATGCAGATTTAGTATTCATCCTCTCATGTATAAAATAATGTAAGCATTGACTTAGTCTGTCCATAAAAGGTGTACCAGGCGTAATACAGTTGGAATCAAAATGTTCGCTTTCACTCTTTGGCGCGGGGAGAGGACAACCTATGAAATTATATTTCGAATATTATATTAAAATTATTATTATATTAAAAATGTTAAAGTTTTAATGTTGGTAAAGTTAATTAATAGCGTTTTGTTCTGTTGTGACTTTCACCTAAACAATTTGGCCCACTCGTTTGCGTCACAAACGGCCCACCCGTGTGCAATAAAAAAATTGCTTTTGTTTTATTCAAGGCAACGGCCGTAACTGATCTGGTTAATACATTCGACTGCAAGTCGGAGATAACGAAATGTGGGCGAAATGGAACTGACAGGAAAAAAACAATCATAACACGGTTCTGCGTGGGTTAAAAATTTTAGATTTATAAAAGGGTATTAAAATACAATTACACTGAAAAGCAAAGAGCATAAGACCAAATTTAAATACTTCAAATAAACATTCTTTATGTACTTATTAGAGCTCTGAAAGAATGCATTTAGTTTGCCTGTAGCACTACTGTGTAGTACTTTATAGCACCTGTGAACCTTTAAAATTAATTAAATATTCTCAAATACTATCATCGGTAAACAAATACGTATGCGTACGGTTTTTTCCAAAGAGAGTAAGAGAAGTATCTGTTTTATTGCTACATCAAAGTAACAGTATACTATAACACTGTGCGACAGCATTTTTCACACTGGAAAAAATCTATATGGGCGTGAAACTAGAGACCAAACATAGTAATGCTGCGTACTCAGTTTTTCATTTCTACATCCTTTGTCCTTTTAAAAGGACTTCAAAATTTTGAAAGGGATACAAAATAAAAAAAAATACTTAACCTCGTTAGAATATGGCGATATGTATATCAAATGAAAGAGGAAAGGCTCAAGAATTTTAATAAAATTGATTTTTTATATATTTGTAAAAAAGGGATATGAAAAAGGTCCTTTGAAAATTTTAATCCTTTATATCCTTGAAAATTTATATAGAATTTTCTTGAAAAGTAAGTATGTTAAAACCCAAATCACCCCTTGATCACGTGTCAAAATTTCATTACTGTAACTTTTTTGGTTCGAAAGTTATTAACAAAGAGGCGGAAGCTGCAATTCAATGAAGTACAAAAATTCTACTTTAATTTAGTATTTTAAATAATAAAAAAAAAATAATAATTCTATTTGAAATGTACTCGTTTGCTTTGCCTCTTATGTTTTCCAGCGGTATCGCGACATATCGACCAACAGTATTCTGCCAACATGTGGCAGGTATTTTTTCCTTTAAAGCGATTTTCAATAGTCGCAAAGTCCTGGTGGAACCGCTCGCCGTGTTCATCACTGAAATCTCCCAGGTTTTCGTTGAAGAAATCCAGATGGTTGTCCAAAAAGTGTATTTTTAGGGATATATTTACCCCCATCTCTCCGAAATTTTTTATTAACTTGTTCACTATTTGTTCGTAATTTTGTGTCTTCTTATTTCCCAAAAAACATTCTACGACTTCCTCCAAACTAGTCCACGCGTTTTGTTCTGTTGCTGTCAGTAAATTTACAAAATCCTTACGCTTGAGTAATTCTTTCAGCTGGGGTCCATTGAGAACGCCTAAAAATATGAATCTTACTTAAGTTTTGTTATGTGTCATGCAAATTTAATTATATACCGGCGTCAATCTTTGCGTCGCTTAATTTCGGGAAAACTTTTCTTACAAGTTTCATGGAGGCGCCATCAGAGTCAAGCGCGCGTATAAAGTTGCTTATGTTGCTTAGATGAAGGTACGAGTGGCATGTGATCGATGCAATCACGTCCAATTTGGTGAGTAATTCGAGCTGGCCATTTGAAGTCTGTATAATGTAGTTCTCGACGCCGTCCTTCCCAAAAGGCAAAGAAAGCATTGGTGCTTAGAAAACCCTTTTTTCAAGCCAGTGAGAATGGCTACAATTTTTACATCGCAACAAATAACCCAGCGATGAAGTTCATAGTCAATTAATTTTAATACAGCGCTCATGGTATCGTAAGTTTCTGCCGCATTCGTTCCATAAATAATAGGAACGGATGGATAAACTTACCATTGTGCAATAAGACACCCTTTAGACTTTTAACGGAACCATCATTCATCAGGGATGTGTGGATGACCGATAGTGGTGAAAAGTTTGTCTATATCAGAAGCGTACGTTATCCCAGTCTGGTCGTCTATAGTGTAGCAATCATCAAGAAATTCCGTGTTTGCTCGCTTTCGCGCTGACGTTATGCGAAAATCGTATGACACTAACTTCCACTGCTGCAAACGGGACGCTAATATTTCAGCGCTTCTCTGCGATAAGTTTGTATCTCGCACGAGATCGCTGAAATCTTCCGGAGTTATTAAGTGAGGCGTTGCGTATCCCATCTCACTTTCATTGGCTTCAAATTCAGAAAACATTTCAAAATTGCTGCCGCTGCCTAATGTCTCTACATCTGCATTTTCCCCTGCCATTTGTACTTCTTCACAAGGAGCTGAATTTGAAGCAGATCGTACTATAGCTGGTTTAACCCATTCACAAGCGTAATAAGGGATGTTGTCTCGGGACTCATATCTAACTTTTTCGGTATGAGGCTGTGTTCGGCAGAAATAGCAAAAATTGGCGCAGTGTTCACTACGGCGCAACTATATGACCGGGTAGACGTATTTCATGGGATGCTTATTTTGGCTGCCATTCTTGGATCCAAGTAAACTTCGATAGCAGTAGTCGCACACAACTTCAGGCACGTACCACAAGTTTGGAGTGAAATTTATTAAAAAATATTGTTCGTAACATTGAATGAATCGTTTCGAAATTTGGCGCGATTTATTTAAAGGCACAAATAAACCGCACGCAGCGCAAAACTTATTACGATTAGGACACTGCATTGTTAGTTTCTCTAACTAAGAGGTTGCTTTTCTAAGGTTCTGCTTTTCTTAACTTTTGAACACTTTTACAACAACAAGTTTTAATAAGAAGGGAGCGGTTACACTTTTAAACACTTTTCTTATAATTCTGTTTCAAACTATGGAAAATCGCTTTAAAGGAAAAAAATAACTGCCACATGTTGGCAGAATACTGTCGCGATACTGATACTCAATTAAAGTAGAATTTTTGTACTTCATTGAATTGCAGCTTAAGCCTTTTTGTTAATAACTTTCGAACCAAAAAAGTTAGAGTAATAAAATTTTGACACGTGACAAAGGAGATTTTGAGTTATAACATACTTACTTTTCTCTTCCGATGAGCTACAATGCCTCAATATTTCAAGCTGAACTCTATGCATTATATGAGGCAGTTCGAACAATTGCTAAAATGCACCCTCAAGGAACAAGGTTCACCATACTTTCGGATAGTCTGTCAGTTCTAAAAGCCCTTCACAGCTACTCCTACACATCAAAAATCCTGCTTGAATGCCACAAGGAACTCAACGCCCTAGGGACCCAGAACAGGGTTGTGCTCGTCTGGATTCCTGGGCATGAGGGCCATGATGGCAACGAAAGGGCAGACACACAAGCAAAAAATGGTGCAGAAAGCCCATTCATAGGGCCAGGCCCGATGTTTGGATTCGGTAAAACCGTCCTAAAACAGGACATCCACAAATGGATCCAGAGACAAAAACAAAAATACTGGAATAATATTGAGGGACTACGGCACTCGAAAAGATTCCTAAACTTTAACACAAAACGAGCTAAATCTGCTATACTTCTTAGCAGAAGACAACTCTAAATCCTATGTGGCGCTCTAACCGGCCACTATTCTTGTAACTACCACCTCCACAAACTTGGCTTGGTCATCGACAAAACATGCAGATACTGCAATGAGGTCGATGAAACAATGGAACACGTTATCATAAACTGCCCAGCCCTGGCACACAGACGTGCAAAGTTTCTAGGGAAACATATTCTCGGTGATGAGGACCTGATGCAAATATCGCAGAAAGGTCTGATTCAATAACTGAGCACATAAAACACCAGATGATTCAAGGTGCACAATAAACCTACTAGGTTGCAGTGCGCAAGGGCATTGTCCCTACCCATTATCATTACATTACATTACCTTACTTACTTTTCAAGACAATTCTATATGAATTTTCACGGATATAAAGGATTCAAATTTTCAAAACCTTTTTCATATCCATTTTTTACAAATATATAAAAATATTTATTTAAATTCTTGAGCCTTTCCTCTTTCATTTGATTCTAAGGAGGATAAGTCTTTTTTATATTTTTTTTTATTTTTTATCCCTTTCAAAATTTTGAAGTCCTTTTAAAAGGACAAAAGATGTAGAAATGAAAAACTGAGTACGCAGCATTACTATGTTTGGTCTCTAGTTTCACGCCCATATGGATTTTTTCCAGTGTGAAACAATTTTTTCATTTTTGTCGTACGGTGTAATGAGTAAAGTGAATGAAAATATTTGGAACGCAGTCGCTAAAATATAAGTGAATTGAAACTTTAAATCAAGGATGATATAATGTACTTATTATACAGCGGTGGCACGCTAATTACCAATAGTAGCGAAAAGAGTATAAAATATAAGTAAAAATTCAAACTATTGATAAGTAGTAAGAGTTGTATTTATTAAAATAACCCTACAAGAACACTTCTAGTCATATGACTAGTCATCTGATCGGAATTTGTGATGGGAATTCAGTCAGATTTCTCATCAGTTTCTGAAGAGCCCAGTGAAAAATCTGATGGGAATTTTTATGTACGTGTGATCACATTCTTACACACAGGTTTTCAATACCTAATCAAACGTATAGTTGTCCTGCTCACTCAAATCAGCTCTGACTTGAATTCGGTCAGAACTGATCAGTCAGGTCTGATGCTTTTACAATCAGTCCTGAACGAATTACACTACTCGACAAAAAATGGGTTCATCGCGTGCTCCTAGAAACAAAAGTATTTTTAAGACTAATCTTCGGCTGCTGAACACGAAACTGAAAATCAAAAAATTTTCTTAAGAAGCGTTTTCGAAAAATCTTCGAAAAACACGTTTTTCCCCTCTTCTTTCAGTTATGAGCACATATCTCGTAAACCAACCATCCGACCAACACAAGTGGGCCGTCGTTTTTTTTTTGAACTTTCAGAACTTTGAAATATAAAAAATTTATATGTATGAATCTACAGACTGAGATCCAAAACATTTATGTTTTGCATACCTGACATATTTTGGTCCTGAAAGATAAAAATAGAAAATTTAGTTAAGAGGAGACAATTTTCCTCTTTCATTTGATACCCATTTCTTCATCATTGCACAATCGCAAATATTTAAAAAAATATTTGAAATGTGTATGTCCTTAAAATTTTAAAGTACTTTAAGGGGGGGGTAAGGGATGAGCAGTTTCGGAAAATCGATTTTTTTTTTTTTACATTTTCTTAAAGTTTAACATTTCAAAAATGTTGTGTCAAAATTTCAAATCAATCGGAGCAAAACTGTCAACATAATGCGCTCCTGAGTGGCGCCTTCTTTATCTCCGAAATGACCACTATTGCGCCGGAAACGTACTTTATGGACCTGGGATCGATGATTCAGTGTAAGTTACAAAAAAAAATTGTTTCCTCACTTTTGAGAAAAAAAAACTTTAAACGCGTTTTTCTGAAAACCATTTTTTCGAAGTCGGTGAACACGATCCTGCAAAATCTACTCAATGGATTCTTTTCAAACTTGGAACATACTTTCTTGGTATAAAATGCCTCCCCCCTACACTTTTCAAATTTTTCCATTTTTATTTTTAGGTAGTTTTTTATTTCAAAAATGGCGGAAAATTAAGCGCAAAATCGCGTTTTTTGCTTCAGTAGCCCACGAATTGTTGAAAAACGCAAATAATAACTTTTCAACGATTGGGGGGGGAGGATTAACTCATACTCTAAGTAAATTGGCCAACTTTTTTGATTTCAGATAATTCTACGCCGACTTATCGTGTTCACCGCACAACTTGTTTTCAAAAAGACGTTCTGGGAAACCCGCTGTCACCGGCTTATTTTTCAATATTTTGTTACGAAAATTTCACGAAATATTCTCTAAATGATGCTTTATAATTTAAAAAAAGTTTCAACAAATTTGCTTCAGCTGCATCTCCGTAAAAAATTTGCGAAAAAAGTGTTTTTTGATTCAAATTATCCCTTAGCCCCCCCTTAAAAAGGTTTTTGGGTCAGAAAATGAAAAACTGACTATGCTTGGATATTATAAATGACCTCTAGTTTCACGTCTATATCAACATTTGGATGGGTCTCGGAAAAATTAAAAAATTTTTTCGCTCGGTGTAATAAATGAAAAGTTGGTGTTTTCACTCCGTGCATCATAACTTTGTAATTTTTCTTTCAATTCTATTGATGTTAGGCTTAATATTTGCTTAAATAATATATCTTTCATCTTAGATTTTAAAACCAGAGGAGATCATTTATTTTATCTATAAAAAAACGATTCGAAAATGTATAACTTTTGAAAATGGTCAACAAATTCAATTTTTTTCAAGTTTCATCGTCAATAACTTCCCCAAATCTGATTTGGACAATCGATATATCGTTGGAAAGGTTAGTGTATTGCCTTCTGAACGACGGCCCACTTGTGTTAGTCGGATGGTTGGTTTACGAGATATGTGCTCATAACTGAAATAATAGGGGAAAAACGAGTTTTTCGAAGATTTTTCGAAAACGCTACTTATACCCGTGACAGACATCTCGTATTGTTACTACGAACCGAGCAAATACCGGATGTGTGTCACCAAATACCAGCTAAATACTACGTGAGCAACCTAGTATTTAGCTAGTAACAATACTATGTTCGGCTACCTAGTATTTATGTAGTATTTCACCAAACACACATTCGAACCTACTGAACACAGCTAAAAATGTGATTTTGACATGCAGGAAAAATTCATTTCAAAAAATTGAAAAGAAGAAAAATATTTTTTATGATGGGAAAAAAAGAAAAACGTGTATATCTTTTTATTCTTTTAACAAATGCTAGCACTCTATATCGTTTTTCTTGTACGCAGTAATTGCCAATCTTAGACATTGCCTCCTTTTTTGATGCAAAAAACGAATTTTTGCGTTGTTTGAAATTAATGCACTTTAGAAATGTTCGCTTTGTTTACATTTGTGAATTTTTTGATATTCAAACTGTCAAAAATTACTATAAATAATGTCTGTCACCGTACCTAGTAATTAGAATATTATGATGACTTTATCATGGTATTGTTACTACATGTGTGTCACAGGTATTAAGAAAATTTTTTGATTTTCAGTTTCGTGTTCAGCAGCCGAAGATTAGTCTAAAAAATACTTTTATTTTTAGGAGCATTTTTCGTGTCGAGTAGTGTTATTGTTCAGCTATAATTAAAAATAAAACGTGGGATAAACAATGTATGTATACATTTTATTTTATTTATTTAACAAGTTTGAATGAATGAAATACTCTTTTTAACTATAGCCAGCCAATGTGTTGAATGGAAGCGTGCTGGCAATTTGTTGTGTGGTTTTGTCCACGACCTCTCCCGTCATGCGGCAAACCGATTTTTCGATGTGATATACTGTTACTTTGCACTGGCGCATTAGCTTGTTCTGTGCCAGCACCTCGCTGCTGTCCACCATCTAGTTTACTTAGTTCACATAGTTTCCTTAGTGCACTTTTTACAACTTTTCACGAAATTGTTTTAGCTTGTTGTAAATTGACAAGTCAGTGTTGCCCCTTCGAATTTTTGTGAATATTGAAATTGTTTACCCCATTTCGGAATTTTATTATTTAGAGATTTTTCGACTCCTATTATTTTCGTAATTTTGTACAAACTCAAGACGTACATAATCCATATATTTTGATACTTACGGAATTTGATTGTAATACTATGTAATTTGTTAAGATATTGCAGCCTGCTGAGATTATGCGACTATTGAATTTTCTTTTAGGGATTTTGAAAAGTAGAAAATATATTTTTATGGCAACGCTGTAAACGTGCCGTACCATGGCTACATCAGCTATCTCGTTCTCGCCTATGTAATTTTATGGTCGCAATGAATATACAAGGTGCAACCCAAAGTAAACAGGACTTTTATAAAATAAAGAAAACGGATGATTATTTTTGTATAATTCTTTTTATTTATTCAAAATACTCTCCTTCTGCTTCGATACAACGTTTTGCACGGTCCAAAAGCATTTGGAATGAGTGTTTTAGGTCATCGGCCGGCATCGCCTTCAGAATGTTGGTACAAGCCTTTTGGATGTCCTCAACGTCCTTATAACGGTTTCCTTTCATCGGCAAATGCAACTGACCGAATAAGTAGAAGTCACAGGGAGCCATATCAGGCGAATACGGTGAATGATTGATGGTAAAAATGCGATTTTTGGTCAAATAATCGGTCGTAACTAGGGCTCTGTGAGCCGGTGCATTATCATGCAATAAACGCCAACTTCCTTCCTCGCGATATTCTGGCCGAATACGACGAATGCGATGCCCCAAACGCTTCAAAACTTCAACATAAAACAAAGCGTTAATTGTTTTTCCCGGTGGAACAAACTCTCGATGAATTATTCCCTTTGAATCGTAGAAACAAATGAGATGAGTTTTGATTTTTGACTTCTCACGGCGGGTTTTTTTTCGGATTTGGCTCATCTGGGTGCTTCCATTCGGCACTTTGACGCTTTGTTTCGGGATCATATTGAAAGCACCACGTTTCGTCACCGGTTACGATGTTGAACAAGAAATTTGGATCACGTCTGGCTTCCCCAACGATGTCTTTTGCGTGCTCAATTCTGTGCGCTTTTTGGTCGTCGGTTAAAGTGTGCGGAATGAAGCGAGAACACACTTTACGGAGACCCAAATGTTCGGTTAAAATGCGATCAATTGATGTTTTGGAGATGTTCAATTCCATTTCCATCAATTCCAATGATGATTTTGGCTGCATTTTGATAAAATCACGCACAGTTTTGATGGCATCGTCAGTAATCACAAATTTCGACTGGCCGACGTGTTCGTCGTCATTCAAGTCTTCACGACCATTCTTGAATCGATTCAACCACTCATTAACACGGCCACGGGATAAACAATCATCACCATAAACTTGCTTTAACAATTTAAACGTTTCGGTAAAAGTTTTACCAAGTTTAAAACAGAACTTAATATTAGCTCTTTGTTCGATCGACATTCTCGTACCAAAGTTAAAAACATACTGTCACGTTGAGCGGGATATTTCGGCGTCTACTAGACCAAATGTCATGAAATTTAGACAGTATGTGAATGAAAGATGTACTTTTCCAACGCATGTCCTCACACATAGATGGCGCCACCAGAAACGTCCCTATTGCAAAAGTCCTGTTTACTTTGGGACGCACCTTGTAGTACAATAGAATGTATTTTTTCCAACCGAAAAAAAAATTGCCAAAATGTGAGGGAAATTTTGAAAAAACTTTACATTAGTGTTGGTTTCAATGAAAATCGTTTGAATGTGTTGAAATTCCCATCAGTCATGTCTTGCAGGGAAGTCTTTCATTTTCGCATCGATTTTATTTCGATTAGCCAGGTTTGATGAAAAATTCTTCTAGAATTATTTCTAAGCCCCTTTCAATAGGGCAGTTAAATCATGTTTCCCCCTTACAAACTAAACCCATTGTTGACCGTCGTTGATTTGGAGGGATTTCACCAAGTTTGAAATCAATTAAAATCAATCACGTGTCTTCATATAACACCAAAACTAATGTTTTACCCTTTGAGATCACGAATTTTAAAAAATCCCGCCTTAACGGAGGTTCATATTCTAAAGTGAGTCATATTCAATGAGTTTCGCTCCTAGCAATCGACTACATACGTCATTCATAAAAAATTCCACATACAGTTATACGTGAACAATGAACTTCAAAGTTGAAATCGAACAAAAACAAATGCATATAAATGCAATACAACACTGTTGAAGGCAAAATTAATTTAATTCTTACATTAATACACTCTAACCACCGCACAGTGTTTCGCTTAGAACAAGCTAGCTGGACAAAAACGGCATTTTTATTTCCTGATTTTTCTATTAGATAATGAATGTCAACATTCATACATTAGGATTTGTGTAAACACCGGCACTTTCAATATAGTGAGTTATATAGATAAATATATCAGATTATCGTAAATTGTAATAATTTCTTCACATAGTTGGCCTGCAGTGATTTTGCAGTGATTTCTTAAAATAAGTTCGTGTTAAAAGTCGGTTACATCTTTTTTTATAATGGAGTCTGCGCTTAAGAGTGAGTAGTATTTTTACAATGTCTTGTATTAGCAATTAAGCTTTATTTAATAGTTGTAACGTGCCATAATTAAGAAGGAAAGCGATTTTTTCCCCAAATTTTTAACTTCAAAGGTGAAAAGTTGAGATGTCTCCTCATGTCACCTCTCCAATTTTTATATATATTCTGCTCATAAGTACGGACTAGTAGATGGAACAAAAAACCATTGCGAATTTTTTGCACATCTATTTTATTTTATTTTTTCAGACTGTAAGCATAACAAAATTTAAATTTTTGGAAATTTGGTTGGAATATTCTAATGAAACAAAAAATGAAGAGATAATGAGGCACATGTTATCAAAATTAAACGATTATGAAGTGACAGAAAATTCCTTAAGAAGCATAAAAGTCAAACTTTCCCAAATATCATCAATGTTGTCCATGAAGTGGAACATCCTAGGAAGAAACCGTGAACGATTTCTAAATAAGAACACTGAATGGCTATCTGGTTCAGAGATAATTTTCAACATTACTGTACGTTCAAGCTTGCAATCGACATCTTCAGACAGCCAACCAGGTCCTGGCAGACCAAAGAAGGTATTTGATAACTCCAGTCTGAGGACCACACAAATAGATGACTTAATACAATCCAGACGTGCTGATGAGCTGATTTATGCTACAGAGGTATCTGCACGATTGTCCGGCAGTAGAAATGTAGCAAGTGTTATAAAAACTGCGAAAAGGGAGACTCAAGAATCTCTGAACGAAAAAAATGGGAAAAAAATTCTAGATGCTTGAGCAGTGAAGAAGCTTTAGCATACTATGTAGATAACAAATCAACTAGTCAATTTAAAAATGTGCTTGGACTGATTGTAGATAAACCAAAGCCTGGATTCGGTAACACAAACGACGGCAATACTGCACGTAGGTTATTTGAAAATTCAGAGAAAAGTGCAGAAATTACTGGCTTGGATGTTACTTTGATAAAAAAAAATTCGACACACTCCTACGCGCTTTATCTTCGGGTTATGATATAAATATTGAAAAATTCGAAATATTTGGGCGGGAAATATTTGCGCGAAAACACTACATTAATCTCTATTCGTGGTATAACATGCCTGTTACGGTTCACAAAATTTTGGAGCACAGCACTGACGTTATAAAATCGGCAATTCTGCCAATTGGTCAGCTTTCTGAGGAAGCTCAGGAAGCTCGTAATAAAGACTGTACGCGATTTAAAGCAAACAATACACAAAAGCAGTCCCGTGAAGCCACGAATAGAGATTTAATGAATATGTTGGTAGTAACATCTGACCCAATAATTATCAGTTTTAGGGAGAGGCAAAACTTAAAGGAAAGAAAGAACTTAAATCGTTATCTTCCGAAGTTTTGTATTAATGGATGCCTTCTAGCGTTAAGCAACCAATTGGTACCCCTGCTGTTTCTAGTTTTCATGGTTCTGTCACTTATAGTAATGACTACTTGATAACTGATTCATCCGATGACACTGATGATAATGAGTGAGGGAATCATGGAAACTGTAAGTAGGTAATAAATTGACAAGAACTTCCTGCTGTGCTAAGAATAAACGCTCAACAGTCGTATCTTAAACTACGGTTTTTCAAGCAGAGTTATATGCCATCAGGCTCTGTGTGCAGATCAACTTCGAGCGTTTGTATAGGGGGCAAGACATAGTCATCTGTTCTGACAGTCAAGCAGCCATCAAAGCACTAATCTCGTATGAGATCACCTCAGGGTTGGTGCTGGAATGCATAGAAGCATTGAATAAACTGGGCACATATAACCAGGTTAAAATCCTCTGGGTTCCAGGACACAGAGGAATAGAGGGGAATGAGGAGGCTGATAGTCTTGCTAGAACTGGGGCAGCTACGATCCCCCTTGCACCAGAACCTTTTATTGGGCTGGGCAAAAGCACTCTAGCAGAGTCACTAAGACTTGAGGAAAGAACCAGGAACTCAGAACACTGGTCAAATGCCACAGGTCTTAGGCAATCGAAAATCTTCATCAAAGGTTATAACTCCAGATGGAGTGAAGAATGCCTCAGACTGGGGAAAACCCAGCTTAGACTGGTCACCGGGCTGGTAACCGGGCACTGCAGGATGAGGAAACACATGCACACAATCGGGGTAGAACAGGTAAGCGTCTGCAGACTCTGCGAAACAGCGGAGGAGACTCCTGAACACGTCATACTGCACTGCGATGCGGTATGCCGCAGTAGGAGACAGTACCTGGGCCAGTACTGGCTTGCAGAAGAGAACGTCAAACACCTTCTCCCACGTGAGTTACTAAGCTTCATTAGGTCGGTGGGATTGGGGGACGTTCTCTAAAGTTGAAGGGGGCACAATAGATCAAATTTGGTCTCAGTGCACTCTTTCCCCTTTTAAATCTATCTATCTATCTTAAACTGCTTGAAGTTTCATTTTAGAAAGCGTTTCATTCACATCAATTTGGATGTGGATACAAGCAGCTTTTGCCTTTCTAACACTATAAAATGACGGAAATACCTTATGACAAGCTTAGATACTCCACTTCCGAGGGTGTGCATGACTAGTCGATTGGCTATCTATATAGTACAATTAAGCTCTAATATCTTAAACGACTATCATTTTTTTCGTTCAGAGAATCTAGAGTCTCATTTTTCGCAATTTTGATAACACTTGCTACATTTCGCCAGTGAACAATCGTGCAGATATCTCCGCAGCATAAATCAACTTATCAGTATATCTGGTATGTTTTAGGTCATCTATTTTTCTCCGTTTGGTCCTAAGACTGGACTTATTAAGCTCCTTAATGTATGTATATATGTAGTGTTCGACCGAATATTCGGTTTCGGTTTCGGTCCAAATAAGTGGTTTCGGTTTTGGTTTCAGTTTCGGCCAAAAAATGGCCGAATAGCCGAAACCGAAACTTTCTAGAATATTTTTTACATTTTATTGTGTAGCAGATATATAGTAAAAGGAGGAGTAATTTAGATGCCAGCAATGTAAATAAACTACTTTTTTTAGCATATAATATTAAATTATTTAATTTTGAATATTATCGAGTAAGGTACGAAAGGGTGATTTCTTCTTGTTTACGTTTTTAAAAAATGAATAAATTGTTTTTATTAATAAGTATTTATTTATTTATGCTATGTTTGTTTGTTTGTTCTTTATTTACTTAATGTGAAATTCGTTTGTTGAAAACAGTGCTTGATATGGTGATTTTTATTTCAACTAGAAAGTTTCGGTTTCGGCCGAATACACAGAGCAACAAAATCGACATTATTTTTTTTTCTGAAATCAAACCATACTTTTCTAAAGGATTTTTGGACGCTGATCACAACTGCGTACTTAGTTTTTTGATTGTTTGAGCGGCTTAGGAAATATTAATGGTTTTCCTTGGAGGGCGTTTTACATGTTTTTTGACCATTACATGCATGTAGCTCCTACAAACCTGAAGTCTTAAATGCCATTTTTTTAACATAGATTAACAATACTCTAACTATGTATTTAAAATTTAAAACATTAAAATCGGTTCAAATTTGCAAGAGTTATTCATTTGCAAAGTCAAATTTTCAGTTACTTTGCAAGATTGCGAATACACAAAAGAATGTTGCTTACAAAAAATATATATTACCATACAGTGAAAGAAGAATGTTGGGGCTTTCAATTAAAAAAGAAATTGTTGAAATACGATATTTGTAATAGAAAATGTGTACAAATATGTAAGTTCTCCATTCATAAATTCAGCAACAAAAGCAAGGATTAACTTTTGAGCTATAATATCGGAGCACAATTTTAGGCAGCAGTATAAAAATGCTCACAGCTTTCGAATTTTGAATTTTTTTGTCCCTAAAAATATGTCGCAATGAAATATGGAAAAACAGCAAGTAGTTTTCTAAGTGTGTGTGGTTGAAATTTTTACTTGTGTGATGCAACTCTTTTTAGGGCCGTTTTCTCATCTTCGCGTTAACTTTAAAGTTCAGTTTAACGGGCCGATAAACGCATTTTCGTTTTCTCATCTGCCCGTTAAGCTATCCTCCGGATAAAATTTACCCGGAGGATTGACTGCGTGTTAAACTTTAAAGTGAACTTTAAGTGGAAGTGGTGCCAAGTACATGCATATGTTTGTTTACAAACAAAAAACAGCTGGTAATGAAATTACAATTTGAAATGAAATTTGCATTTGAGATCTTTCGGTATGGAAAATAGGCGTGTTTTTTATATTCATGCACTGGAAGACGCTTTTGAAGGTACGGAGTCGCAAAATGCGGCAAATAGAACATATAACAGCCGATTGGACAATTTCACTGCTTTGCACTGCTGGCATTTCCAATCGCTGCTGGGCCGCCACTTGCGCGATACGTCTCGCTCTTCTCCGCTGCAAGTTCCAGCTTGGACTTGCGCTTCAAGCTGTCGAACTTGTCCCTCAACGTTTTCCAGCGTCGGAACACGCCCCATTTGGCAGTAAAAGCATCAGCAAGATTTTTCGAGGCAAAATTCTTCTTTTTTTCCTTCCAAAATAATTATAATTTTTCAAAAACAGCTGATTGCGCCGCCAAGTGCTGCCCATCGTAGACCAGTGTTGCCAAAAAATCAGACTTGTTGAATTTATATTTATCACGAAGATGAGAAAACGAAAATATTTACCGCGCACTTTAAACTGAACTTTAGCTAAAGTTCACTTTAGCTAACCGCCACTTTAACGCGAGGATGAGAAAACGGCCCTTAGAATAGCTCCTACAGTAATGAACCAATTCAAATTTTGTTAATGCCCTTGAAAAGACAAATATTGACGCTTGCGAAAATACTTTAGATACTTTCGTCAATGACGCGAGAGAGCATTAGAAGATTTCAATACAAACACGTGTTCAGAAGGTGAAGTCGCATTTACACTCTAATGAGTATAGGCCGAGAATGGCACATGCAACACCAAAAATCTGTTCTATAAGTTTAAGTTACAACCTTACACTATACATTGCACACTAACTCCTAGTTGAAAATTGCAACCCCGAATTTAAATGAATTTTTATAAAAAATTCGCGAAAATTGAACTTTGGAGAGCCATAGCCGTGTTTACCCTTGACCAATCGAAATCGACTATCGTCAAAATTATAGCTTGAGGATTCGTTATTGTGTCATAAAAAAATTATCGTGTTTGTCTACATATTATAAATGCAATAAAATCTCAAAGATGAAAAATCGTGGAAAACACCTCCTAGCAAAAATCAATAACTTACAAACCGCTCAAACAATCAAAAAACTAAGTACGCAGTTGTGATCAGCGTCCAAAAATCCTTTAGCAAAGGTTACTAGAACTCGGAAAAATTTTGACTGTTGCTCAGTGATATAAAAAAAAACCGAATATTCGGTTTCGGCCCAAAAAAGTGGTTTCGGTCGGACACTATATATACATATATGTATATATAGGTATGTGTATATATGTATATCTTATATATAAAATTCTCGTGTCACAATGTTTGTTACCATACTCCTCCGAAACGGCTTGACCGATTTTTATGAAATTTTGCATGCATATTCAGTAGGTCTGAGAATCGGCTACTATCTATTTTTTATACCCCTAAGTGATAAGGGGCGTGGCACATACAAGCAAAATTTTTAAAATTGAATATTCGTCACCTCACGTATTTCATTATAGAAAAAAAACGAAGTTTGCCGGGATGTCATAAAATCTTTAAAATTGAATATTCGCCACCTCACGTATTTCATTATAGAAAAAAAACGAAGATTGCCGGGATGTCATATGTGTCATATGTCATGTTAGTTATATTTATGTGTGTTTTGTAAAGTGAACAATGCCAAGAAAACGCTAACGGTCTAATTTGAGCCGTGATACAAGTAGATCTAGAAGCATGCGAAATAGAAGAGGCCAAAGAACCGAAGAACAAATCCAGCAACAAAATACTGATGTGCGTGGGAACATGGCGGAATTGCGTCAAGAACAATCAGACGATACAGGAGCTAAACGCAATGAAGTAATAAGATTAGAACAACGACAATCACGCCGTTTCACAGTCAATAGACGCAGAATAAATGACCAACAACGCCAACAGGTACATCGAGCATTTACATCTGATTCATTCCTGCATCTAGCATTCCAGTATGAGTTCGATATTGAATATTATGCTCATTCAAAAGTGGTAATTGGTGCTATGGACAAGGAGTGCCTGCATTGTCATGCTCTCAAATTCAAAAATGAGCCAGCCGGGATGTGTTGCGCGTCAGGAAAGGTGCAACTACCTGAAATTGAAACACCACCTGAACCATTGAACGGTTTACTTATCGGCACTGATCTAGATTCTAACGTATGCCTGAAGTTAATTCGAACATTCAATTCATGCTTTCAAATGACATCGTTCGGAGCAACAGAAATAGTTAGAAATACTAATGCAAATGGTCAATAATACAATTCTACATTCAAAATCAGAGGCCAAGTTTATCATAAAATGGGCTCATTGCTCCCAATGCCAACGAACCACATACATTTTTACAGATCTACTTTATGGGCGGCGAGGATTCCGGAAGCGCACTTGCCAATCGCGTGAATGCACGTTGTGACTATAATAACCTTGATTCATTTTTTGCCAGACGCATCGTCGGTGAACTGGACGCTCTATTGAATGAGCACAATGAATTGTTGAAAATATTCAAAATCACACATGCACAAATTACAAAGCAGAGGGAATGAGGCAAATATTGGACGAGGGGGCGTGGCACCACCCATACGAGCCAGATCTTAATAATGGAATAATGGAATATATATATGTATATAAATAAATAATGGAATATATTCCAAATTGTAAGTTGTACAACACTGAAGTTTTGTATCCCGTCGTCCCTTAGATGAATCATTCTACTGATAAGATTTGATGGGCGTTTGACAAGGGGCGTGGATAGATAGATAGGTAGATAGATAGATAGATAGATAGATAGATAGATATATAGATAGATATATAGATAGATAGATAGATAAATAGATAGATAGATAGATAGATAGATAGATAGATAGATAGATAGATAGATTGATAGATTCTTTTTGGAAAATTAAAAAATAATGTTTAGTGTTTTGTTATTTTTATATTCCCTCTTCGTTCACAGCGCTCTATGCCTCTTTCACTCATATACCACATCCTTACACACTTGCAATAAGTTAGTTATTCTTTTTCTACACTAGAAATTCCCTAGAAATAACACAGGGCAACAAATTTCGACTTTTGGTCGGCTTTTCTGGGTTTGACATCAGTTCTAGGGTAATTAGGGACCGCTGATTTCGAATCCGCAAACCGTTTTGAAAACTTAGTTTCCGTTTTCGCAAAAAATGGGCGTGTCACTTTTTCGGATTTTCCCTGACTTTTTTCACGTTTGGGATTGTAATTTCTAGACCAATAAACCGGCTAATAAATATTTTTGTCCAGCTAGCTTGTTCTACACGAAACACTATGCGCCGTTCGTATTCGGCGTTAAACTGTAGGTACTTTCCCTCCCTTCTCCTATCCGTTTGAAATGTGTGTTGTAATACATGTTGAAAAAACAGTGTTGCATACACATTTCAAACGGGTGGAATCTGTGGTATCACAACGGGCCCGTTAAGAGGCCTAAGGGCCAATTTTTCAGTGCGAGTTTAAACGCAGTTTAAACGTAGTTTCCTTGAACTTGGTTTAAATATAAACTTAGTTTAAACGAGCAAGCAGTTTTTCAGTGCTGGTTTAACTGGAGCAAATATTTGTCATTTGAGTGTGGCAATACTGGCAATATTTTTTTCTAGATAATAATTTTTCTTTGTTTTGATTGTCATTCGCAAAGAAATTCTTTGCGCTCCAATAATGTACTTTATCAAAACAAATTCAAAATAAGCAAACGAAGCGCAAATTTTCCGTCTCGGGAAATCGAAAGTGTTTTTGTACTTATCGAGAAAAATAAACAAGTGTAGGATGCTTTATGAGGACCGATGAGCTGTAAAATATTATAAGCAGAAGCTTTGCTCATGTGGATGCGATTTTACGATCGCTTGTCCTTGTCGCCCAAATAAATGGAATTGGTCCGGCCGCATTCTCACAATTTCTAATCTTCTCAACACCGTAATGACACATCAAACATTTCTCCCTGGCTATGATCTTCCTCGTCAGAAGGACAACTCATTGCTATTTTTGGTCGAATTATATTTATTTTATACCGAATTATATTTATTTAGGCGCTTTTCACATTTCTTAAATAAATGAACTGTCAGACGCTGTTGACACTAAACTTAGTTTAACCGTGCACGATTGGGCGTTTAAACTGAGTTTAAACTTCAGTCAAGTTTGACTGAAAAATTGATTTTGCGTTTAAACTAAGTTTAAACTAGAAACTGAGTTAAACTCGCACTGAAAAACTGGCCCTAAGTGTGTCTCATACAGAGGCAGCCACCGCAACCTAACCTAACCATGGTGGGCGACATTTCTTGGCTTCCTTACCGAGCGTTTGATGATACCAGCACATTAACTCGCCCCGTTGCCGGTTGAAGACTTTGCCGAGTTTGCGACTTAGGCCAGCCACTTCGTTCTGCAACTCGCTGATAGCTTCTTGGAAGGACTTCTCGCTCACCGCGTTAACGCCGCTTTCATTGCGATGTGCTTCAATGACTGCATCAGCGATGGAGGCTAATTTGTCGAGCGGGGCCTCAATGGTGGCTAGGCATCCCTGAACACTTGCTGGGAGCCGTTGTAGCCACAACATCCTAAGCATGCGGTCTTTCTCGAAACCGACGCTCACGTTACGTAACTCGCTGAGCAGGTGGGATGGTTTGCCATCACCCAGCTGTATACCAGCCACAGTGTCAGTTTCACTTAATTGTCTAACCAAGGCTTCCTTCACTGTCTAAAATTTACCAGTGGCCGGCGGGTTGGTGATTGTGTCGCGAATATTTGCCAACAGGTGAGTATCTAACGCGGCGGTAGAAAATTTCGTTTCATCGTTTGAAACATGATTCGAGCGAAACCAGTGGTCCAATTGCACGAACCATAGCGAACATTTTTTTTGTAAACCGGCGGCAGGGGTAGGCGGATTGCTGCTACCGTGCCCAAGTCCGTCACTAATTCACTGTTCATTGCGTTCAGTCGCGCGCGATCACGTCGGGGTCACCACTTTGAAACCAAGGAGCTAGATTTCTGGAAAGCTAGCTCTGGTTGAGTTTGGCTTCTGGTTCGCTTTGAAAAAATTCAAATTGCCTGATATATTTGACCGAAAAAATAAGTCACAAAATAACTGTTATTTTTGACCGATAAAATAAAAGTCAAAAGTAACAGTTATTTTTGCCTGATATGATAAAAGGCACAAAATAACTTTTATTTTTGTCGGTAAAAATAAAAGTTAAAAGATAACAGTTAAAATCTGACTTTTTTGATAAAAAAATAACCAGGTGAAGACGATGTACTGTTGTTGTTGTTGTTGCGCTCGCGAAAAGCTGAAATTGTCAATTTCTATTTTCTGGTTGGCTTTTGTTCTTCTTCTATAAGCCTGCACGGCGTCGCATATTGCTCCCGAACTCACTGCCGACTGTAGTGTGCTCAAAATCATAGAAAAGAAAATAAAATATGGTTGGCATGGCGACTTATATGATCGCTACAAGCAATAAAAAATAAATAATAATAAGTAATCAATAAAGACAATTAAAAAGGGAAATGGAAAGAAAGGAAGAACTTTTTATTAGCCCGCAATAATTTTTAAAATCCTGATGTTTGGAACTTTTGTTTACGCCCCCACATATAAAGCTTGTGTAAAAGAACTAAAATAAGAAAATCTAGTATTTTAAATTTACTGTCCCAGTATTCGTCACTGAACCATTCTGAAGTAAATTTCTTGCATTAGGCCTCAATACCAAGTTTTAGGGTCAACCCCTCTCAAATATTTGTACCTTGCAAAAATTTTAGATTTTGTTGTTGAGGCGAGTAGCATTAATAAATATTATTGGCAAACGAAAAAAAGTCGGCGGTGTACTGTTTTTTGCGCTGTGCCATGTAGGCGGGAATAGCGTGGATGTGGTTGACCGTTGTTGTTACTTTTGTTTGAATTTATCCTTTCTAAAATGCATAAGTTTTTATTGGCCAGCAATTATTTTCAATTTTTGTTTTTCAATCCTACTTTTTATACAACCCACAGGCAGTGTTTTCGTAGGAGTGGTAAAATAAGAAAATCTCATATTGTAACTTTATGGTCACAGCATTCGCCATGGAACCATTCGGTGTAGAATATTTATACTATTCATAAACGTAGGTCAAATTTTTATGACAAAATATGTATCTAATTATTTCTGAATTTTAGTGCTTTCACCATATTTGAAGTCAATAGACCTATTAAATTACGTTTTTCCACACAAACTTTTAACGCTTGGTTTCCCCGTTGAATTTCTATTTTCAAAAAAATGAAAAACACATGTTAATTATTTTTGATTTCAAGTGTTGTCACCAATTTTGAAGTCAATAGGAATATCGATTCATTTTTTCGTAGTTTTCGCGTATTCTTCAAAATTGCTATCAACCATGTAAAAATACGTGTAAAAAAATAATTTTACTTGGAACTCGCCACGTATAAATATTTGTAAAAAATTTAAATTGGGATCAACCACGCATAAATATTTGCAAATTTTTTAATCAATCAAATCGCACAGCAAAAATCCATACACCACAAAGCTTCGATTGATGGTGACATTACAGTAATTTGTGCAGCAAAACCAATTCGAAACACAAAAAGGAATACACACAATAAACGACAACAACAAAAACATTAGCGAATCCCGAATTATCTTCGTTGAAACGACGATGACGATGCTTTGGTTCGTTGCTTGCTCTCCGCTTGCGCTTCGACAAACAAGATCAATAAACATACATGCAAAAAATTATTGAGCGATCACTACGCCACAACAACCACCATTTCAATGTACACGAATGAAGCCGTTGCGAACAACATTGCTTTTTGCTGTTGTCCTACGCAAATCTAACAGAAAATGTTATGAACTTAACATGCTCAAATGCTTACGCTTCGCTCTTCCCGCTCGCATCATACCAGCCGAAAACACTTTTGTGCCCACATGCGCGTTCTATATTACTTCATATTCTTTGGTAATACTAAACAGGTTAAAGTACATAACTTAAGTTAATATTACAAAAAATATACATATCCACAACGGTCGGCTTTCCTTATGTTTTGCGGCACCTTACTCATTGCCTCTTGAATTCTCTCTGTATTGATTTTAGCCACTTCTCTTTTCATTTTTATAATTAGGCTTTTTCGGTTTATAACCTTTTCGGTAAACATTTATTTTTAAATTTGCCCAAAAACTTTCAATGGGCCTTAGCTGTGGAACGTTTTGGGGTTTTGCTGCTTAGATTCGAACTTAATGTTTTGGTAATGTTGATGACATTATCAGGTGGATTAGAACCAGGAAACTTGAAATAATGTTTGGGGGTCCATTCGTGTCCTTCTACTGTACAATAACTCTCATCATCCATTGTACAAACGTACGTTGAATTAGCAGCAAACAAATTTTGTGATGGAGCACGCAGCCATTGTTTAATTATCACTGACTGCCTTTCAGAGACTGTTGGTACAGTTTTTTTTTTGCACATTTGACAACTCCCATGTCACTAACACTATACTCCTTCGCCAACGCATGATACGACTTTCCTGAATAACCCACAATTTCTAATTTTGTTGTTGTTAAGTTAAAGGTATGACTCAATATTTTCGATATGTGTTTTGCTGACTGGCTTGTTCCATTCCTCGCGTTGAATATACCGCAAAACGTGCCGAAATACAAAGTAATGTGAATGACGGTTTTGTCTTTCGTTTTATTAAATGTTAATATGTAATCATTTGTATAACATATGTCCACTAAACATTGAGACTAACTTCCGGCGTGCGCCATTTGAAAACACGCGGTTCGATCCTTACTGTAGCTGCTAACATTTTTTTGAATGGCTTTTTTTTAAATGGATTTTTTTTTAAATGAATATTCTTTTTTTACGACCCGTGAAAACAATATAAATGAAAAATGTATTTGATTTCTAGATCTCTTGATTAGTCAATTGTTTGGTTTTGGAGATACATATAATTGTTTGCAAGTTTTAAAATCAATCAATCATACGCAGTATACGGTTACAAGCAACCATACAGCAAAAAGATTCGATTGATAATGACAGGCACTCATGGGTGTACCCAGGTATGGGTAGAGAGGGTATTTCCCCCCTAAAATTCGTAATTCTATATTTAATATATGTACAGAATTCTATACTCTTTTCTATTCTATTCGAATTTTATATTCTGAATTTTGAAATGTAGTTACATATGTCTTGCCCCCTTTAATTTGTTGCTGGGTACGCCCACGCACTTGCTTTTAGCAAACAAGAATGAACCGCCCGGCACAATTTGCCAAAACGAATTGAATTGTTCAGCGGTCACTACATTGTCGCAATACAGTTACGCCCAATGACTACATGACGCGAAACTGAGAGGGGTCACGGTTGCTAATTCGGTAAATCCAGGCCCCAGAGTCGCTAATTCGGTAAATCCAGGCCCCAGAGTTGATTAGGGTTCGTACAGAAAATTCGCCATACAAAAGCCAGGGCAAGGGCTGCTGGTGCGTTCGATGTTTATTTGCAAATAAAATAATTGGTTTCTTTTTGCTTTCATTCTGTAGTACAGGCTGTCCACACCAAAATTTGGTCACTAAAAAACACCCCTGTGCCTGATGTTACGACTAATTTTTCAAAAAAATTTTCAAATCTAAGCATGCGATTATTTAAATGTAAGTCCTCCATTAAAATAATTTTCATTTAGTTCTTTGATTCTTTTAAAATGGCAAGCCAATTGGAGAAGCGAAAATTGATTTTGCACGAATTCAATTCTAACAGACAACAAAGCGCACGAAAAATTGCGAAAAAACTAAATTTCGCACCATCCACGGTGATAAGTGTGTTAAAACACTTTAATGATCGTTTGTGCTTAGACCGGAAAAAAGGAAGTGGTGGAAACATAACCAAAGCGATATTCGCAGCGCAAAAAAAGTAAAACATGAGTTTAAAAAGGATCCAAGGATATCCACTCGTGCAGTAGCAAAAAAAATTCGCATGTCGAAATCATTTGTACAAAAAGTAAAAGAAAAAGAAGGTTTGAAAACTTATAAAGCTCAAGTAGTGCCCGATCGCAACGCCAAACAAAATTTGACAGCAAAACAGCGATGCAGAAAAGTTTATGAAACACAATTGACCAAATTTCAATTTGTTGTAATGGATGACGAAACATACTGTTTTAAGAATTTTAAATATATCCCGGGACAAGAGTTTTACACTGCTGCATCTCGACAAGATGCACCTGATGACGTATAAATAAAAAAAAGTTCCAAATTTCCACAAAAACTGATGGTTTGACAAGCGATTTGCTCCTGTGGTAGGAAGACGGATCCTTTCATTACATCGGGCACAATAAATGCAGAAATTTACAAAAAGGAGTGCTTGGAAAATCGTGTTCTGCCCTTTATAAAAAGCCATAATGCGCGTACTCTGTTTTGGCCCGATCTCGCTAGTTGTCACTATGCTAGAGACGTCCTAAAATGGTATAAGGATAATGGAGTGTTTTTCGTAGCTCGCGACTACAATCTTCCCAATAGTCCGGAGCTGCGACCAATAGAGAATTATTGGTCTATCGTTAAGAGAATTTTAAAAAGCACACGTGGCTCCACCAATACAGAAAAAGAGTTCCGTTCGAAATGGTTGTGGGCGTCAAAAAAAGTCACGCAGGACCTCGTGCAAAAAATGATGGGAACAGTTCGGCCAAAAGCGCGCCTAGTAGCATTCGAAAAATAATATATTAAAACTTATGTTATGTAACATTTCTTTAAGGTATCTAGTTACAAATAAAAAAATTTTTTTTAGAAAAATATCAATGGGTTTTATTTTATATACAATTTAAAGTGACCAAATTTTGGTGTGGACAGCCTTTACGTTTATAGGAAATTGATTGCAAAAAAACGTTGTTGCTGAAAAACGTCATAAGTATGTTGCAACGTTTTTTAATATGATTTTACTTCAGTTTTGTGCTGACTGCCCTCAAAGCCTTAACGTTTGAATTGCAGCTCTGCGTTTGAAAAAGAGTTCAACTCTCCATCAATGTTTCTTGCTGCACTAGAAACGGCAAACTCAATGAGACATGAATTGAAGGAAAAAGCAACCGAATATCTGCTGACTTCAGCGTATGAAATAATTTATTTCTGCTTTTTTTTTGTACGCGTTAAAATCAAAATTACTTAGACCAGTAAAACAAGTTGGTTTGCAATGCTATATTTACATAAAAATGTTATCACTTTAAGATGCAAACAATTGACTGGTAAACGGTGCTGTGCGAATGTTTGGGTAAAAAAACCGTACACTATCGGACGATTGGAAAAAGCAATAAATGGTCTGAAAATCATTTCCCCTCTCAGTTTCGCGTAACGTAGTCACTGGTTACGCCGACGCAAAGGATAGACCTGCTGGTGCCGCAGCTATTGGCAATGCGTCGCCTTGGCAACGATGTGTATGTATCACACCAAAGAAAATAAAGACTTCATATTCTTTGATCATACACAGGAATAATTTGTGCGCTGATATATTGTTAGTTAGTTGTTATTGTTATTTTTCAATACATTATTAAAACGTTCGCGGACAGTAAAAATTGCAGTGAGCTGCAAAAATAGACAGGCTATTTTTGTGGAAACTATAAGCGCTATCTGAAATCTGATTACACATATATTGTTAGAGTTGTCAGATTATCAACCGTTATACACAATGAATGCTATAGCATTCACGACGATATAGATCAAATTTTTCAACTAGAGTGACGTGAATGCTATAGCATTCATTCATAGAAAACATGAGAAGAAGAGGTTTATTAATAGGGGTACCGGTTATTTCGTGCGGTTTTTTTTGGGGAAAATTGAAGCTTTATTGTGAAAAAATGGTTACAAATTTAATATTCAAAGTATTGTCCATCACTAGCTATAACTTTTTCCCATTTTTCTGGCAATTCACGAATACCCTTTCTGAAAAATTCGGCCGGCTTTTCCGCTATCCACGAATCGATCCATGGATGGCGTAAGGTCTGGACTATACGGCGGGTAAGGTAGGAAATCCCACTTGAGCGTTTCAAGGTAGGTTTTGACGACCTGTGCAACATGTGGCCGATCATTGTCATGTTGCAAAATTACTTTGCCGTGCCTTTGTTCATATTCCGGCCGTTTTTCGCGCAGTGCTTGGCTCAAACGCATCAATTGTCGTCGGTAGACTTCCCCTGTGATCGTTTCATCCGGTTGAAACAGCTCATAATAGATCACACCCAGCTGGTCAAACTTTTTTGGCTGTCCGGGCCGTTCATCGTCCTCAAAGTCAAAATTGCCACCATACACTTCCACCAAAATACGATGACTTTCGGCAGCCTTCTTCTTCATATTGAAGTAATGAAGAAGTACTCCCCGTAAAAACATGTTATTCGGCACAAAATTCGACATTTTCAGAGTAAAAAAAAGTATTGTTGTTTACGCTTCAGCCAAATGACACATACTGATTATGAAACTATATGACAATAGCTTTCCAACACATATTTGGAAAGGTGAATCACTGTTCACAAAATCAAGTTACGCCATCTGTTAGAAAACCGCTCGAAATAACCAGTACCCCTATTAAATTTTTATAACTTTATTTATTCAACAGTAGTTCTCTCTTCGTGTATATATAATAACTGGACGCGGACACTATACTTTAAACCATTTTGATTAACAAATCTCTCATAAACGGACAAAATTCAGAAATATGCCCAACCAGGTTTTAAAAATCTGTACTACCCTATAATACCTACCAATCTCTCTATTTGAAAATGAACATTTGAAATTAAAACAATCAGTGTTTAGGCCAGTGGCGCAAACAGGATTTTATTTTGGGGTGGAGAGTTTGAGTACAACTTTTGAGCCGAATACCACTCGAAACCATATTTTGTACCAGCATTTATTGTGTTTGGGGGAGGGGTTTGAACCCCAAAACCCCGCCTGTGAGCGCCCCTGATTTAGGCAATCAAACATTACAAAATTGTTTCAACCAAAGTAGTACTAAAATGTGAACACTTGTACAATGTGTGTACTTTACCTATACATGCAATAAATATTAATAAAATATTCAATATTCATAAATTCGTAAAAAATATTAAATAAATAAACGAGAAACACTTGGATACAATTTCAACTCATTTTTTGTGCCCCCCTCCCACATAAGCGGACATATCCCTTAACCGGACAAAACCACTGCGATGGTGAGTGTCCAGTTATGAAGAATTTCACTGTACACCGAAAAAATATATAAAATAATATGAAACTACTTAATGAATCAGTTGCTAATTACTTTGAAATGTATATGCATTAAAAAATTTAAGTTTATAAAAACATAAATGAATAAAAATTGGCTTTAAAATTTGCTATAGCATTCACGTCATTTTGCATCACTATGAAAATGACTGCTATAGCATTCACGTCCGCAAACGTGTTAATTTCAGGTATAACCGATTAAAAATGTTTATAAAATAAAGCGTTAAATGTTAAGAACAATTTTGCTCCTCGCCCAGCCTCGAACCAGAGGCGAAATTTACGAAGAAAAAAATACGTATAAAATACGCTGTCTACCTGTTACACCAAATACAGTATCGTGTAGCTAAAATCATAAATGTATGTTGCAGAAAGGAATATCAGAAGCAAGAAACGAAATTCAAAATTAATTCAATCCGGCAAAAGTACTGGATGAGCACCAGAGAACTGCAATTATTGTCTTTTTTAAGTCATTGGTTGAATAACACAAGAAAGAGTATTAGTGGATATGAATGAACGAAAAACATCCCACTCATATCCACGCATACTCGTTTACGCATGCACACATATTTTGTGTGTGAACAATGAATAACCCTACAAGATCCCAGTCGGAAATTTGGTAAGGTGATTCCAAAGTAATGCATGATTTATGCCTTATTTCGTATGCTGAAAACAGAACCGTACAGAAGTAAGGTATTCGTAAGCGAAGTTATGAATACTTCAATTTTAAGCTTACAAAGTAAGTAAGGAAAAGTATGCATGAAAAATAAAAAAAAACGATGACACCCGAACAGAGACAAATGCTTACCCGGTAAGGTATTCGTAAGCGAAGTTATGAATACTTCAATTTTAAGCTTACAAAGTAAGTAAGGAAAAGTATGCATGAAAAATAAAAAAAAAAACGATGACGCCCGAACAGAGACAAATGCTTACCCGGTAAGGTATTCGTAAGCGAAGTTATGAATACTTCAATTTTAAGCTTACAAAGTAAGTAAGGAAAAGTATGCATGAAAAATAAAAAAAAACGATGACACCCGAACAGAGACAAATGCTTACCCGATAAGGTATTCGTAAGCGAAGTTATGAATACTTCAATTTTAAGCTTACAAAGTAAGTAAGGAAAAGTATGCATGAAATATAAAAAAAATAAAGCTACCTAAAGTAAGGTATTAGTAAGGTATGTTCCGAGTAGCTCCGATAGTCGAGAGGGTAGAGGCTTTTCATGCCAGAGGCCCTGGTTCGAATCCTAGCGCGGGCTGTTTGAACACTCATCTATTTCCATCGCTATCCACATGAAGCAGTTGAGAATTACAAGAAACGCACAAGTCACCTTCCATCGGAAGTGAAGAAATCAGCAGTGCTTACTTTATCTGTAGCGAGGAAGGCATAAACGGAATAGGTCGTTTTATTTTTATAATTTTAAGCCCATTCCAATAGCACATTACGTAAGCTATACGTAAGGTGGAAAAAGTAAGTATTTATTTGTAATCATTACGTATAGCTTACACTGTAAGCTATATTGTAAGGCATACTGCTTACGTTATATGCTATTGGTAAGCGAAACGGTAAGCATGTGTTCGTGCGATGCTTACTTTTGGGGCATTCCACGCGAAACGGACAGGTAAAAAACTCGATGTTTCCGATTTCAATAATATTTGAGTATGTTCTACCTATACGTATTATTGATACGTATACCAAATATTTTTGTGATATAATGACTAGTTAAAGAGTTATGGGACTTTGAAGTTTTCGACAGCCGGTTGGCATGCAGTACTTCAAAGCCGATTATGGAGTCATAAAATTATATATTAAAATAATTAAACCACTGGATTTCTTACTTCATTTACTGAGCTTTTTAATGGTCTTGTTGGAAAAGAAAAAAAATTTTTTTTTCGTAAAAAAAAAACCAATTAATTTTTTCCTTGATTTTCACTAAGTTGGACCATTTTGTTTTTTTTTATTTTTTTTATATATATTGCTAATATTGTATAGAACATTGGTGCCAACTTTTATAATGGGCGTGGAAGTGGATTAGGAGCTAGACTGAAAATACTGCCGAAGGGTAGCGTATTTTGGTACTTAATAGGTATTAAATATCAAATAAACTCATTTTTTTGATAACACCTCATGTGTACAAAACTTGAGAAATTCTGTATATAATGTATAATTCATGTGTATTCCAAACTTCAATTTTGGATATCTCAAAGACGAAAAATGACTTTTGAGCAAACTAAGGCGCATTTGAAAGGTATTTAAAATAGCTATGCTACATAACCTCAAATATAGGCAAAAACCGCAATTTTCGCACTTTTAGGTTAGGATATCTCGAAAACCTGACGTGATGGAGCAATTCTGAGGCCAGATTCTTGTTCAGCGCACCAAAAACCTTCGGAAAAGTATACTCTGGTTTCTGGTTCTGAAATTTGTTCGAATTTTGTCGGCCTGTCGGTTACAGACTAACAGAAGTAACAGAAAGAAAGATAACAATTCAAATTACCTAAGAAACTTAGAATTAGACAAAGTATTGCAAAAAACATTTTTAGATAGACCAAGATCAATATTCAAAGAATTTGAGAGATAATTATATTCAGTTAATACTCTTGTCAAAGAAGCATTTCGAGCGTAGTTTTATTTACTCAAGCCAACATTAAAGTACTCGGTGCGCCGTAACGATCTTGCTGGAATATTAAAGTTTATCCTTTCAAGAAGAGACGCGCAGTCAACAATTCCATTAATGATACCAAACAGGAATTTCAGTGATAGAAATGATCTCCTACTATCAAGCGAATTTAAATTCAAAAGCTGACAGCGAGCACTATAGGAAGGGATCGGATCGACAAAATTCAAAGACCGAAGAGCGAAGCGGATAAAAACCTTCTGAACTCGCTCAAGACGAGATATTCCAGAGGCATAAAACGGCCTCCAAATATAGGCCGCATATTCGAGTCTAGAACGGACAAAAGCGGAATATAGTAATTTGAGGGTGTAGGGATCCGAAAAGGGAGAACAATTACGACGAACAAAAGCTAACATGGAATATGATTTGGAGATGGTAGAGTCAATATGTGCAGAAAAGGAAAATTTGGAATCAAAATAAACACCCAGATCTTTAATTATATTGACTACGTTTAAAACGGAGTTAGAAATACAGTATGAAGAGGGAAAGGGATTTAACTTTTTGCAATAGGTTATATGGAAACATTTATTGATGTTAAGATGAAGACGATTAATGACACACCAGTCATATGTTATTAAGTTCAGCTTGAAGCAGAGAAGAGTCCGCATATAATAAAAATTTTGAATTCGAAAAACATGAACTGACGTCATTAACAAAGAGCACAAATAAAAGCGGACCAAGGATACTTCCTTGGGGAACACCAGAGGTCGCAGTAAAGGGTTGGGAGGATGTGTTATCAAAGGTCACAACACAGAGACGGTCACTAAGATAGGATTTTAACCATTTGAGAAAGACAGAGTGAAATCCCATACCAGCAAGCTTAGATACTAGACACTTATGAGAGACTCTGTCAAATGCCTTAGAGAAGTCAGTATAGACCGCATCAATTTGATAACCTTTCTGGAAAGCCGATATGCAGTCTTCAGAGAAGACAGCCAAATTAGTAACGGTGGATCGACCAGACACAAAGCCATGTTGATATGGGCAAATACGATTTTTTACCGCAGAATACACCTTTTTATTAACAATGGATTCAAAAAGTTTCGAAACCGAAGATAACTTAGAAATTGGCCTGTAGTTAACCACATCATTTTTGTTACTAGTTTTAAAAATCGGAGTAATTAAGGCTCTTTTCCAGTCATTAACAAAAACTCCTGAGGAAAGAGACTTATTAAAGATAGTTGTGAGAGGTTCAGCGAGGGAGGGACAGCATTTAAGCAGGCGAGAAGAGAGGCCATCAATATCCGTCTGCGAGGAAAACTTTAAATCGCGAATACCGTTCAATACATCGTCAGAAGATACCTCCAAAGAGCCAAAATCTAGCGATGTATTACTACCATTAATGGACTCATTGCTTCATCACAAGTATCCAAGACAAAATTGGAACAAAGGAATTCCGCAAAAAGGTTGGCAGCATCTTCCATTGACTTAGCAGATGTCCCATTAAAGAAGACAGAGGAAGGAATATTTGAGCACGCTTTTTTGGATTTAATAAAGCTCCAAAAATTTTTTGGATTACGCTTGATATTTGATTCAAAGTTTCGAACGAAATTATTATAGAGAATTTCATCTAGATTATTAAATTCATTCAAGTAATAAAGGTATTTACCGTAAAAGACACAGTTATTCGTTAACTTAAACTTTTTATGAAACTTATTTCTCAAATTCTTTAGGTGTTTTAACTCTTTCGTGTACCATGGGAGCTTATAAACTTGTTTGGCATAAATAGGAATGTTGCTTAAGCATATATCATAGACTAGGGTCCTAAACGAATTATAGCATTCGACAACATCTGCATGTAGGAAAAGTGAGGCCCAGTCAGTATTAAGAAATAATGAATCGAGATTGGCGAAGTTACACAAGTTATAGTTAAAGGCTGTTTTGTAAGCGGCAGAGGGCACATCAACAAACTCATAAAATTCAAGGTATAAGAGTAATGGGAAATGGTGCGAATTCGCCGGAGAAATTGCACAGGAACTATCAGACAAATTACAGTTTATGTTATTACTAATGAAAATTAAATCTAAGATACGGTTGAGATTATTTACAAAGCCATTAACTTGGAGTAAACCACTACTTAACAAATTGTCAATAAAAAGCGATTCAACAGAACTATTTACATTGGAAGGTGTGAGAGAAAAGTTATTATCTAAGTGAGACCAACAAATATCACTTAAATTAAAGTCCCCTAATACACAAAACTGGGAATCACCGACATTGTCATGTAGCGCCATCACATTATCAACGTCAGATTTATAAAGGGATTCCTGAGAGGCTGGAGGGATGTAAGAACAACACAGGAAAAGCAGTTCAGACAAACCGTGCAAACGAACACCGAGTTGATCCGGTAGTGAGTCGTCATGATCCAGCGGGATGAGCGATGCCCGAAGCATGCGACGAGCAGCGATCAAAACACCACCTCCTCTGCAGCACCCCGTTTTAACTGCATCCCTGTCCTTGCGGAAAACATCAAATAAATTTGGATCGAAGAACTCAGAATCGAAGAAACTCGAGTTCAGCCACGTTTCCACCAAGACAAAGACATCATGGTCCAATTGAGAGCTAAGTTTACGAACAGAGTCTGCCTTTGTTCTCAGACCTGAACAATTTTGAAAATAACAGCCCTATTCTGGCGAAAGTCTGACAATTGATTTTCTATTCAGCGCTTGTTAGATTTTTGATCAGAATTTTTGTTAGCCTATTCTTACGCAAATCTGACAAGCAGAAAGCTGTAAAATTTCACCACAGCGAGGTGAAAAGTTCTGTTTGTTTTGGTTTCACTGTGAATGGCAAAAAATAAAAAAGAAGAAGAAGAAACAGCGAAATTAAAACATTTGAAATCGAATTCAAATAAAATGTCCACTAAAAAGTAAGTATTCTTTACAAATTGGACTGATTTGATTATTAAATATTTATTATGTTTCAAGGTTCGAGCGAACTACGCAGGAGCAGCTGCAATTTTTTGTTCAATTTTTGAGGGACCATCCCGAGCTGCAAGCTGGGAAAAACAGCCCAAAGGCACCGCGAACTGTCCAAAATTTATGGGGGCAGATGGCGGACCACCTCAACGCTATGAGGGGGCCAACGCGTACCCCAGCAAAATGGAAAGAAGTAAGTTTTGAACACTTGGGTACACATACGTAAGTATAAATTCTCATACATTTTTCGATTTCAGAGCTTGTCACATCGCAAATGGCGATGACGGGAGGAGGCCCTCGTGTTACAGATGTAACCGAGTTCGAGCAGCAGGCCCTACAAACTTTCGGCGCTGCAGCTGTAAATGGCCTTCCAACAATACAAGCACTAGGGCTGCAGGTAATTGCACCAATTCAAAAAACAATTGCGCTCCATATGATAGCCTTTTTTACACAATTAGGACTCAACACAGAACGAACTGCAAGCCATTCCGTTAAATGATTCTGAGCGTGATCCGCCCTGTGCTGATATTCTTATGACAGCGGCTGAGGAAGGTTCACCCGCTGAGGCTACATCTCTTGCTACGACTGAAGGAGCGCCGGCACCTAATGCTGCCCTTCGTTCTACACCAGAGGAAGCAGCAAGACATACCAAAAACTCGCCAGTGAAAAAAACACTGGAAACTATCTATTTAGATACGGCCAAAGCAATTGAAGAACGTAATAAAATAAATAGCAAGATGCTTACAGTGCTTGAGGAAATTAGCCGGACCTTGCAAAAATTAAATGAAAAACTCGATAAAATGTAAATATTTGTATATACTATTTTGTTATGAACTGTTTTTTTAATTTGTTTTATTATGTATTTAAAAAAAAAATGAACTGAATATAAACTATATGGACTGAATTATAAAGACAATATATAACGGGATCTTATTCTTTCTCCTTCTATCAGAAACGGACTTTCTGCAGTTTCAATACTATTGTCTGAATTCTGCAATTCTTCTTCGGCATCGTTACCAATGTCTATCGGCGCTCCATGTTTATTTAGAATGTTGTGCAATATGGAACATGCATATATTATGTTTGCTGCTCTCTCGTGGCCATAATGCAGAATTCGGTGTTTTGATAGGCAGCGAAACCGTGACTTGAGAACTCCAAAAGCGCGTTCAATCGTATTGCGTGATTTAGCATGCAGTTTATTGTACTTGAGTTCTCTTTCATTTGCTGGCTCTGCCACCGGAGTTAACAGCCACGGTTCCAGCGGATATCCCTGATCACCCAATAGCCAAGTGTCGTACTGAGCATTATGATTCCTCATCAAGTGCAATCGAGTTGGAGATGTTGTCCATATGCCAGAATCATGGCAGGATCCAGGAAATTTTGCGTTAATTGCTGTGAAGCTTAAACGATGGTGACATACCTAATAGCGTATGAATATACAGTGGACCCTCGGTTAACGAACGCCCCGCATAACGAACATTTCGCATAACGAACACTTTTTTTTGGGAAAACAAGTTTTTCTTAACGAACGAAGTTTCGCATAACGACCAACGAAAAAGGGGGAAACCTTAATTGCATGTAAAATTTCTGTCTGTGCTAAGCAACGAAACAGGGGAGACCCCGAATACACATTATAGTGCTGTCTGTGTTTAGCTTTTGTTTCATAATTGTGCATTTTGTTTTATTTTTGTGCATAATTGCCTGTGTTCGTAAAATTAACAAGCCGTGTTGAAACATACAAATGTTCTATTTTTAATTTTGTTTTTATAAAAATTGCAAAATAACATACGTAAATGCCTTCAAAAAAGATTCGGAGAAAGAGAAAAATAAAAGAGCCAAAATAACTATTGAAATGAATGTTACATTCTTTCAATAAAAGTTCAAATTGAAACATATTAGGGTGTATTTTTTTCGACCTGGAACGCATTAATTCATTTTACATTGATTTATATGGGAATAATGGTTTTGCTAAACGAACGTTCCGCATAACGAACAAGATGCTGGAACCAATTGTGTACGTTAACCGAGGGTCCACTGTACTAGTATTTACAATATAATATTAGTGTATAAAATCTCTTGCTGCTGGACAAAAGCTAGTCGATTTCAAAATCACACATACCGCTTCAACATTAATGCTGTAGTATCCTTTTCTATTCATGTAGAGACACAAGGGGTTTCGGGCGTCAGTTGCAGGGGGCGAAACTATCCCCACATGTGTACAATCGACAGCTCCAATTGTGCCTTTTATCCCAAAAGTTGTATAAAATCTGTAAGCAAAGATGATAATAGAGCCATTGCAAAATTTCATGATTTCCTACACTTTCTTGGTGGCCGCCAGTTCATCCGAAGTTTGGGGAAAATGTATTTCCCCTGCTTTGACTCTCACAATGAGCTGGGACATGTGGCCCAGTGCGCGTGAAACGGAAGCTTGGCTCATTGTTGTATGGTAACTGCTTCCCACACACTTCTGATACGATCCATGTGCGTAAAAAAACAGTGACGCCAGGAAACGACACATGAATGGCAACGTGGACTTTTGAGTGTCGTGCGGCTCCAGCTCCAAAAGCATTTCCCGGCAGATCGATTTTGGAAAACGGAAATTTTGAATGAAAATGCTTTCCTGCATAGCGAAAGGGTCGCTTTCGTCGCGCAAGGTCCTCAAGAGCCTTCTCCTCTTCAAAATTTCATTTTTTTTTAGCCAGAGCGGCTGCACACGCTAATAGTAGCTGCTCCTCCATTGCAAAAACCAAAATTTGCTGAAATGTTTCTAAATTTTCAACTTCAATTGCTTCTTCAAGTAATTTTCGCGCTTGTCAGCTCCTTCTACGTACCTGACAACTTCTCTGACAAGTGTAAGATAAAGAGCTTTTGAAAAATGGTCAGAATACGAAAATCTAGCAATTGATAGAATTTATTCAATTATCAGCATGGTGAGTTTTGTTAGGTTTGCCAGAATAGGGCTGTAAATTCAGATTCGTCGACTCAGCGGACCAGTAGACAACGGTGCAGCTAAGTTGGTGCGGGCGGTGCACTTGTTTTAGAAAAAAAACGGAAAGGACGAACTGTAACGTTCGCCGGCCACAGGTCTGGACTCATCAGTTTTGCAATTGTAGATTCAGGAACACCCAACTTAAAGTTGATACGTTTTAGAGAATCAGTGGGGGTGTCTTTTTTTACAAGTCTATGACAAGAAATGCTATTCCTTACAATATTGGCATGCTTAGTAACGTAGTCAATGATGTTGTCCGGAGTGACGGTTGGCTGAAACGAAGAGAGGTGCAGCCACTTTAACCGAACAGCAACACCAAGTTCTGAGTTAGAATTCGATCCAATAATACGCTCTTGTTGATGTCTGTTACTTTTCCTAGCAGCAGTGACCCAGTCAGAGTTGAGAGTAGATTGCCTCGTGTGAGAAGAAACTTCATGTCGCGCAGCAGCAGTAGCACCAGGAAGCGCCGGAAATTGCAAGAGATTATCAGGAGAGTAAGGTAGAGTATAACTCTCAGCAGCAGCGACAACTTCAGAGAAACTGGGTGGAGCGCCATCAGAGCGGGAGACGGGAGGAGTGCACGGAACAGCAGCCACATCCACAAGCAAGCGATCCCCAACAGTCAATGGCTGAGAGGCGGTGCCAAGAGCAACAGCAGTATCAGCAGGAAGAGAGCGATCAGCATTCGAGTTCAACGAGCACTTCGCAGATTTATTTTCTCGATCAGCGGGTAGCAGTTGAGTGTTGTTGGCTTGCGGGAGCTGTGTATGCTTATTTATTCTCATTGCCTTATCATGTAGAGCTTCGTTACCAGCGCCATGCAGCTCTTTAACTTCACTGGAGAGAGACGAAATAGCAGATGCAATAGCAGAAGCAACCTCATTACCCGAAAGTTGCTTCCTCATTGCTTTTATGTATGATACTTCTATAGTTTATAAATTCTCAACGTATTTATATATGACATGTATAAAATGTGGCACCTGTAAATATTTTTAGTGCTGGTATTACACAAATGTGTTGTACTTATGTATATGCACTTGTACTTACAGCTGCGGTCAAAATAATAGTAGTACGCATACAACGAAAAGAAAATGAAAAAAAAATAATCTGCTTTTCTTTACAAATATTTTCTTTGTATTTTTTTTAACAAGTTGTATGTGTTAACAATGCAATCATAAAAGAAAACTTAAGAATTAAACTCAGTTTGATTTGATTTAAATTAAATGCGCCAAAAGCTCCAAAACATGGACGGTCAAAAAAATAGTAGTTCGCTTTACTTTCATAAAAATGAAGCAAAAATTGTGTTACATTTTAAAAGATTTAGTGGTTAAACAGTAATAGCGTAATTTTTCTTCAAATTAATACAAGGTGCAACCCAAAGTAAACAGGACTTTTATAAAATAAAGAAAACGGATGATTATTTTTGTATAATTCTTTTTATTTATTCAAAATACTCTCCTTCTGCTTCGATACAACGTTTTGCACGGTCCAAAAGCATTTGGAATGAGTGTTTTAGGTCATCGGCCGGCATCGCCTTCAGAATGTTGGTACAAGCCTTTTGGATGTCCTCAACGTCCTTATAACGGTTTCCTTTCATCGGCAAATGCAACTGACCGAATAAGTAGAAGTCACAGGGAGCCATATCAGGCGAATACGGTGAATGATTGATGGTAAAAATTCGATTTTTGGTCAAATAATCGGTCGTAACTAGGGCTCTGTGAGCCGGTGCATTATCATGCAATAAACGCCAACTTCCTTCCTCGCGATATTCTGGCCGAATACGACGAATGCGATGCACCAAACGCTTCAAAACTTCAACATAAAACAAAGCGTTAATTGTTTTTCCCGGTGGAACAAACTCTCGATGAATTATTCCCTTTGAATCGTAGAAACAAATGAGATGAGTTTTGATTTTTGACTTCTCACGGCGGGTTTTTTTCGGATTTGGCTCATCTGGGTGCTTCCATTCGGCACTTTGACGCTTTGTTTCGGGATCATATTGAAAGCACCACGTTTCGTCACCGGTTACGATGTTGAACAAGAAATTTGGATCACGTCTGGCTTCCCGAACGATGTCTTTTGCGTGCTCAATTCTCTGCGCTTTTTGGTCGTCGGTTAAAGTGTGCGGAATGAAGCGAGAACACACTTTACGGAGACCCAAATGTTCGGTTAAAATGCGATCAATTGATGTTTTGGAAATGTTCAATTCCATTTCCATCAATTCCAATGATGATTTTGGCTGCATTTTGATAAAATCACGCACAGTTTTGATGGCATCGTCAGTAATCACAAATTTCGACTGGCCGACGTGTTCGTCGTCATTCAAGTCTTCACGACCATTCTTGAATCGATTCAACCACTCATTAACACGGCCACGGGATAAACAATCATCACCATAAACTTTCTTTAACAATTTAAACGTTTCGGTAAAAGTTTTACCAAGTTTAAAACAGAACTTAATATTAGCTCTTTGTTCGATCGACATTCTCGTACCAAAGTTAAAAACATACTGTCACATTGAGCGGGATATTTCGGCGTCTACTAGACCAAATGTCATGAAATTTAGACAGTATGTGAATGAAAGATGTACCTTTCCAACGCATGTCCTCACACATAGATGGCGCCACCAGAAACGTCCCTATTGCAAAAGTCCTGTTTACTTTGGGACGCACCTTGTATTTAGTTGCGTGACTGTTGTTCGCTATTAATGCAGCACAGAGCCGATGCATTGAATTAACCTAATTTTCATATCTTTCTCTAGGTATTATATATTCCTGCTTCTCAAAGTTGATTATTATTAGTGAGATTATAGTGAGCAACTGCTCTCTTCACGTCGAACCACAAATTTTTAATTGTATTGAAGTCTGGTGATTGTGCGAGCCATTCCATAACCCTAATACTGCTCTTGCATTTATTTAGTGTGCATGTTTTACGTTTTATGGAGGTGGCGCTATTTATTTGATCAAGAAAACGATGGATCGATGTGTATGTGTACGAATCGTGCAGGAAATCGTGCTACCATATGTCCGTGAAAAAACGGCACTGCTTTGGGTCTTTCAACAGGATTATAACCTAAAGCATACAAGCAAGTTCGCACGAAAGGGGCTTCGCAAGAGCAGTATTAGGGTTATGGAATGGCTCGCACAATCACCAGACTTCAATACAATTAAAAATTTGTGGTTCGACGTGAAGAGAGCAGTTGCTCACTATAATCTAACTAATAATAATCAACTTTGAGAAGCAGGATACCTAGAGAAAGATATGCAAATTCGGTTAATTCAATGCATCGGCTCTGTGCTGCAGTAATAGCGAACAACAAACACGCAACTAAATATTAATTTGAAGAAAAATTACGCTGTTACTGTTTAACCACTAAATCTTTTAAAATGTAACACAATTTTTGCTTCATTTTTATGAAAGTAAAGCGAACTACTATTTTATTTTTGACCGTCCATATTTTGGAGCTTTTGGCGCATTTAATTTAAATCAAATCAAACTGAGTTTAATTCTTAAGTTTTCTTTTATGATTGCATTGTTAACACATACAACTTGTTAAAAAAAATACAAAGAAAATATTTGTAAAGAAAAGTAGATTATTTTTTCTTAATTTTCTTTTCGTTGTATGCGTACTACTATTATTTTTACCGCAACTGTATATATAATTGCTAAGTTGTTGCACCTTATCACTTATATGCATATGAATTGCTTTTTTTAAATTTTTTGGGCACATTTTGTATCTTTTGTTCGCATGTTATTGTTTTATAAATATGAATTTTTGATTTTCTGTTTATTGGTGCAATCTATATGTGATTTATATGTTCCTTATGTTTTATAAAATACTGTAATGGGTGAAATATGCCTACAGGGGAACCGAGCACCCAAAAATAAAATTCGGTAACGCGCCTATTTTGCATACCTCTTCATATATTACGTGTAATCAATTTGTATTATAAATGAATAAAGCATATTGTGATGTACATTAGTTACTTGCAATAAGAGGAATCTTAAAATATTTGTCGCTTGGATTGTACACATTTGCAAAACAAAAAATTACAATATATCAACTTAGCACAATTCTTCTCAATTTTTTGTTTTTCGAAATTACCCCGGGCGGCATCAGGTTGACGATGAAATATCAAATCCAACAGCTGATATTTTTTCACCACAACTTTTACCAATTGGCAGCACAAAATTTCTATAGCAATATAACAATATGAACGAACCAAAACAATTTTGATTACAAACTTTTTGGCATCACATTTAGATTACAGAATGAACACATATTCTTGTTACGGCAGCGATTTTACTGTAAATCATAATTTTGTGCACAAACATCCATCCCCGAAAAATTTTCAAGCAGAAAACAGCGTGGTTTCCCACGAATTGTAAACGCATTGCTAAATTGAATCTTGTATGAAAAATAGCCAATACGCAATGCAAAATAATAGAAAAATTGAATGAGCTTTAAGCAATTTTATGATCGCGTTTTTCTTAGATATGAATAATTTATTGATTAATATACAGTAAGATGCTTCCGCTTGCTGTTTTATTGGAAAACTAATTATCATTTTCCGGCAGCAAAATAAGTCCGCCAGCTGCTCCGGATAATAGATAAATAGAAAAACCAGCTGAGCACCAATTCACCATGAATTGAATGCAAAATAAAAAGGAAATTTGTATGGCAGAAGGCGAAAGTTTTACGTAAAATAACAGACACCCACATATATGTACTATCTGAGATGTTCAGAGTGAAAAACATTTATTCCGGCAAGCCTTTTCATATAAAACCAAACGCTTTCAATTTTTTCCCCGGCAACCAAATTGCAAACAGCTGATTTCTTTGCTCTCAAAGAGTTTTTATCTTGGTTATCTAGATAATCACACGTATAGGAAATTTCAGCTGTTTTTGGCAAAATGAGCAAGTGTAATGTCTTATTAGTCTTTGGTTCAGACAGCAACGAAGCAACACGTGTAGTGGCTGCGTTGATTTTTGTCTTGTGTGCGCTGCAAGAAATTTTATGTATGAAAAAATAGATGCTTTTGTTGTTGTAGTTTATGTGTGTTTTGTGCTTTTTTGTGTTGGCGATTGGTTTCTTATTCGCTTTTCGGTTTAATTTTATACAGTGTAGAAAAATTACTCTGCGCTCACTAACACCATCTCATTGTCAATTTTGCCGACCCCTGATTTACACTGAAACAAACCATTTGACAACCATAGAAACATTAATTGCTTATACACGCATGTGTAAGAATGAGACAACAATAGAAGCACCTGCTGACAAGAACTCGCATCGGAGTTAATACAAATGATTAAGAGCCGGCTGCTGCCGTAGCTACGTAGCTCAGCTGGCTAATGCGTGGGGCCGCGAGTCAAATGCGACGCGCGAACCCAGGTTCAATACTCCGTTGCTTCAAACACCGAAAAAAAGAAAAACAGAAAGAAGGTAAGAATTCGAATTAAAACTGAATTTAAATAATATTATTTGAATACGTATTTAAATAATTCTGTACTTTCTACTGATATTCTACTTCTACTTCAATATTCGGCCATAGCAAGTACCGAAGCGCAAGACCAAGGAAGTCGATGCCAATGATGCCTGCAATATGGAGTTGAGCCGCGCTAAGCAAACGCCTTCGATTGCGACAATATGGGATCATCCAAGCAGAACCGCAAATTAATATTTTTATATTAAATTTTTTTATATTATTTCATTTAAATTAATTTTAAATAAATTCAGGCAGCAGTAAAAACAAACGGTCTTTCCAAAAAATTTCAATAAAAACCTGCATTTTTTCAATATTGAGTATTGGTCATGAATGACCGATTTATACATCACATTGTGACCGATATTTGCATCAGCATTTCAGTCAGAAATTTCGGCACATGACTGACATTCCCATCAGGAGTAGGTGAAATAGCTATATAAAACTAAATATTTGGAATAGGTATGCGTTAGAGCAGAGCAAAAACCCTTTGCACTGGAGCACGCGCTATACTTTCCTAAATACGCGAAAGGTATTTTAGAAGGTAAAGGTATATTAGAGTGAAACAAAAAATCACACGTACACGTTCACACCACCTGTACAAAAATGATAGAAACTTTGTTCGGAGGGCTGCCCGAAATTTCGGTCAGGCATGACTGTCATATGACCGGTCATATGACCGTCACTGTTCTTGTAGGGAAGTTCTTTGCTGATATGAACCGGTGCGTGCTCAGATCTGTCATTAAGTGAATAGGTTTATTGTGTTATGCCGTAATCACTCACAATCACTCAGAAACACCAATGCACAGTGATTCGACTCCATACAACCGTGGGACAAAATTAGAAGGAGTGGTCCGTTCTTCATAAAATTTGGTATACTAGTTAATCATGGTCTCTCTCTCTCGGCTGGCAAAAATCCTCCTCCAAACCCTCCACGTGGGTGCCGGCCGGTAATGGCTAAACAGTTCACCTTGGTGATAGCCAGCTAAGGGAGTGAGCTTCGTCCACTGACCCCACTCTTCAATAGTGCGGTTGGTAGGTTAAGGGAAGGCTCCCCTGGATTTGGGCAAAAAATAAGGCAAAGTTTGTAATTTTTTTGTGGGATAATGAAAAGGTGTACAAACTTCCGGTTTTGACTATTAAATTCGTCTATTATTTAGGAGTTTAAAAAGTTAAAAAACTTGATAAACTTGACTTTCTAAAAACTTCAAACGCGTGTATCTCGAAACCATTTTTTCCAATCTAACTGAAATCCCTGAACTTGATCTAATGATCCGATTTTCTTCATCTAAAAACTGCTCGAATGTATTTGATTTTCTGTATGCCTTGAACCAACAATTTGCATAAATAGTTATTTATTTTTAATTTTTAAATGTGGTTGAAATTAAAAAAAGGTGCAAAAAATTTAACTTTTTACTTCAAATATTCATTGTGCAAGAATTTTTCGTTTAAATTTTTTGAGTCTGGTTCAATGCATAGACAATTTTGTTGTCTTTAAGTAATGACAATGCTTTTTGATTTCAGTCCACTACAAGAGGCTGCAGGATTACAGTTCTCGAGCGATGTTTGGCGCGCAGAGGCCTACGGAAATCGCCATTTTGTAGCCGCCATTTTGAATTTCATCAAGTTTTTTAACTTTTTAAACTCCTAAATAATAGACGAATTTAATAGTCAAAACCGGAAGTTTGTACGCCTTTTCATTATCCCACAAAAAAATTACAAACTTTGCCTTATTTTTGCCCAAATCCAGGGGAGCCTTCCCTTAAGCTGATGCTCCTTCTATAGGATCGGGGTAAGGGCCGGACCAAGGTGTCATACGACCCGTGCCGATGGTCAGCCTGGCTGGGGGCCCTTTCAAATAGCCCAGTCGCGAACGGAGTATCCGGATACCTGGCGCCCTCCGGATTATTAGCCTTACCTGTGCACTGCGGATCTCTGCACAGGTGGCCCACCCCTTCTCCGCCACTCGTGGGACACAAACATGGACAAATTAACTAAAAACACAAAAACAAAAACGAACGCACAAACACTGACAGAACCAGAGGCCGGCCCTCTTAAAAAGCCGGGGATGGGTGAAGCAGAGAAGCCAGCGCCCACCGCCAAAAAAGGAGCATCCTTGGTTGATCAGAAGATCTCAAGCCAAGGCTCTGCCTCCGCAACTAAAAATGCAAACATAAGTGCTGCAGCTGACCTCAGCAACGTTGTGGTTGCCAAAGCCGGACCTCCGTCCAGCAACAGCAACAAACATGGCGGAGCTCTAGTAACAGCAAGCACTCGATATATTAAGGACTCAAAAGTCCGCTACAGAGAGCGCCAGAGTGCCAAGCGAGTACTCGAACGGATACAATGTATCCCAGAGAACCGCAGGACTCAAAAAGAGAAAGAGTCCTTTACCTGGGCTACCGCTAGGTTAGCGGAGCTCGACGGGGCACCGACCACTGAGTCCGCCGCCAAAAGGCAGCGTTCTACAGAGGAAGAGGCCCCGACTGCCAAAAAGGTGCGCAGCTCGCATAGAACGGCAACCACCTACAGCGACGTATTAAAACACAGTCTCGTTATGGCGGTCGTTGACCGCTCCGACCCTGACGGTAGTATTACTCCCGCAAACTGGAAGCTGGTGGAAGATTTCCTCGCCGACATCTTTCTGGACGTCATAAGGGAGAATCCGGGCCCGGTGCCACAATACCACATGTGCGGCTGGCATCAAGGCCACGTTAAGCTGGTTGCGTGTGCAGACAAGAGGGCACTGGATCTCTTCTGCATGGCTGTATCCAGGACGGGTGAGATCTGGCCGGGTGCTAAACTTGAGGTAGTACCCAGGGAATCGATCCCCAGCAGACCAAGGACCAGAGCCTGGATCCCACTAAAACCCACGGATCCGGCAAGGGTCCTCGAGACACTCCAATTGTCCAACCCGAAAATACCCACGCACAATTGGAAAATTGCCAAAATGGAAGAGCTCAAGGGGTCTCGTTGTGCCACTATAATTGTGAACAAGGAGTCCCTTGAGCACCTATCAAGGTCCAATGGTGTCGTGGCCTTCGGTTTTGGACACATTAAACTGAGGGTGTACAGAAAGGACGAACAGACCGAAACTGGCGAAAGTGGCCCTCAGGGGCTGCCAGCCTCGACGGACTCTGGCGAAGGCGGCCAACAAGGGCAGCCAGCCACGACGGATTCCGGTGAAAGTGGCCCGCAGGGGCTGCCAGCCGAGACGACTACCCTGGCAAACGAGGCGAAAGATAACCAACCGTCTTCCTCGAAGCCGTCACGTCGCCTATCCCGAGCGGAGTCAATCTCCTCGGGATCGGAGATGGCCACGGCTTTTGGGAATTTCTGGAGGGAGTCTGAGCTTCTCGCCGAAACCGACGATGACCTCGACGCTACTGTGGTGGAGGTGGATATGAGCGAAATAGACAATGGTCCGAGTAGTTCAGATAAATCTCCACCACTCTAAAGCAGCTTCGGCTGCACTACTCCTCCGCCTTTCTAAAGGCGGGGACGACATCGCTCTCATCCAAGAACCATGGCTCGTAGCCAACAAGGTTTGTGGATTGGGAGCGACAAACTACAGGCTGGTCCATGCTAATAGCACAGGTAGACCAAGATCCTGTATCCTTGTGAAGAAATCACTAAATGCGTATCTGCTTCCTAATTTCAGCAACGACGATTTGGTCTCCATCTCCCTAACGCTTAAGGGGAGATGCCACTGGATCGCGTCCAGCTACATGGCTCATGACCATCCAGAGCCTCCACCACCGGATCCGGTCAGGAATCTGGTCACCGAAGCCGCTAAGTCCAACACCGCTCTCGTGATTGGATGCGACGCGAACGCTCACCACTGCATCTGGGGGAGCACAGATATCAACGATAGAGGTGAGTCACTTTTCGATTATATTTCCACCACAAACCTTCTTGTGTGCAATATAGGGCGCACTCCCACTTTTGTAACTAGGAATAGGGAGGAAGTTTTAGACCTCACCCTTGCCTCTGTGAACATAGCCGACAGGGTTAGGAATTGGAGGGTCTCCAACGAATACTCTTTTTCCGACCATAGGTATATAGAATTCACTCTTGACAGCGACCCCCGGAGGGTCAAACCAGTAAACAACCCCAGGAAAACAAACTGGGAGCTGTTTACCCGCACAGTGGACAGGCACATCAAAACGATTCAAATCTCTAAAATAAATACTCAACCGATGCTAGAATTGGCTGTTAATCAACTTACTCTAGCATTTTCTAAGGCCCAAGACCTCGCCTGCCCTAAGTGCACGCCCAGAGGGAAATATAAACCCCCCTGGTGGAACCATGATCTTAGTGAGCTTAGAAAACACTCTAGGACTCTCTTTAACAGAGCAAGGAGGACCAAAACTGAAGAAGACTGGGACCTTTATAAAGAATCCCTCAAGACCTACAAGAAAAGCCTCAGAGAGGCTAAGAGAAGCTCCTGGAGCGACTTCTGCGGCAATATTGAAAGTGTCTCCGAGACTGCAAGACTCAGGAAACTACTTGCCTCTTCCTCCTTTATTCCAAGTGCTTTACAAAACCCCGATGGTTCTTGGACATCATCGGAAAGTGAAGCACTTGAACTTCTTACAAATACCCACTTTCCGATCAGCCAACACGACAGGCTGTTAGAAACTCAGGCCAGCACTAACTGTGTCGCCTCTATAAACAGTATCGTATCGATCGACAAAATTAAATGGGCAATCGCTGGTTTCCACCCGTTTAAATCACCAGGACCAGACGGCATATTCCCAGCACAACTCCAACATGCCGGACCGTTAATTTTAACACTCCTCAATTCAATATTCTCAGCCAGTATTGGTTTAAACTACATACCAGAACACTGGCGCAAAGTACGGGTGGTTTTCATCCCCAAAGCGGGCAAAAGTTCTCACACTAGCCCTAAGGATTATAGACCCATAAGCCTTTCTTCATTTTTGTTAAAAACACTAGAAAGATTGCTGGATCTACACTTACGACAAACGATTAGGCAGGATCTCATTTCGAAGAGTCAGCATGCCTACACTAAAGGTTAATCTGTAGACACAGCTTTACATTCCCTGACCCACACGATCGAGAAATCACTCGAACACAAAGAATACACCTTAGCAACCTTCCTGGACATAGAGGGGGCTTTCAATAACGTCGAGCTTACAGCCATCACGGGCGCGCTCGCCAGGCTTGGGGTGGAAAGTAGCCTAGTGAACTGGGTGGATAATCTTCTGCAGAGCAGAGTTATCTGCGCTGAACTGGGCGACTCTTCTACCTCGAGAGGGGTGAGCAGGGGCACTCCCAGGGCGGAGTCCTCTCCCCCCTCCTTTGGAACTTGGTAGTTAACGAACTGCTCCAGTCCCTGGGAGGGGGTTGCGGCAAGGTGACGGCGTATGCAGACGACATAGTTCTCACTATCTCGGGCAAGTTTCTCAACTCGATCAGAGATCTAATGCAAGTACTCCTAAACAAGGTAAACGGCTGGGTTACCAGTCGAGGATTAGGCATCAACCCTGGAAAGACAGAGGTTGTCCTCTTCACGAGGAAGTAAAAACCCCCACCTATACCTCCTCTATCATTAAACAACACAGAAATCCCTTTCATGAATGAAGCACAATTCCTTGGAATCATTTTTGACAAGAGACTGAGCTGGAAACCGAACATCCTCAATAGGGTCAAAAAGGCAACGATTGCCTTATACACCTGCAAAAAGGCACTGGGGAAAACCTGGGGTTTAAAACCAAACATGACGCACTGGGTTTACACAGCTGTCGTACGACCCATCTTAACCTATGGGTGCCTGGTGTGGTGGAACGCTTTGGGAACAACATCGCTCCTCCAACACCTCCGCAAAGTTCAAAGGGCAGCCTGTGTCATCATCACGGGCGCTCTTAGGACAACACCAACTTCAGCTTTAGAAGCCCTGCTTCACCTTATTCCGCTAGATCTACACTGTAGGAAATTAGCGGCTATAACCAGCTATAGACTAAGGGCTTCCGGCCAATGGTCAGAGTCTAACAGGGGTCATGCCAGGATACTTACTCTCTTAAAGGAGTTCGGAGAACTGGATTATTCACCCCCCAATTCCAATTTGACAAAAAGTTCACTAGCACCATTCCAGATAGGAACAACTGGGAGGAAAGCTCAGCATCCTTAACAGGAAACTCACACCAGATCTACACCGACGGCTCCAAGTTAAACGGAGCTGTTGGTGGAGGCGTCTTTTCAGACTCACTCAGTATAAATTACTCCTTTAGACTGCCGGACCACTGTAGCGTGTTCCAAGCAGAGGTTTCAGCCATTGAAGCTGCCCTGAATTGGATCAAAGAGGGCAGTATCTCTAGGCGAGATATTAGCATTCTCTCTGACAGCCAAGCGGCTATCAGGGCCCTAGGGGTCATGTTCTGACTTCAAAAACAGTGATCAGCTGCCGCAAATCTCTTGATGAGATGGCTGAGCAGCTTAAAATCCACCTCATATGGGTGCCTGGTCACAGAGATATCCCGGGGAACTGCAGGGCAGACGAACTGGCTAGACAAGGAGACCAAGGAGCTATCCTCAGAACTCGCCGGCTTAGGTATTCCATTGAGTACCTGCAAGCTGGTGATAGAGGAAGCGATGACAAAAGCCGCTAACAACGCATGGGCGGCCTCTGAGACAGGCAAGACAGCGCAACAGATCTGGCCAAAGCTGGACTGGAAGCGCACAAAAAGTCTGCTAAACCTCAATAGGGGCACGCTCAGGGTTGTGGTTGGAGTCATCACTGGTCACTGTATCCTTGGTAGCCACGCTATTAGATTAGGGCTGGGCCACCTGGCCAACGACTTCTGCAGAAGCTGCAGAGACATAGAGGAAGAAGAAACAATTCTCCACCTACTTTGTACTTGTCCCGCCCTTTGCAGGAAACGGAAAGAACATCTAGGGTTTTACCATACAGCCAACCTCGCGGACTTATCGGAGGTTGACGCCAAGGGCCTAATACGCTTCATCACCTGTTCGGGCTGGTTTGAGACATCCTAACAACAAAGAAGGGGTTAGAGATCCTGTGGTACCACAATGGGCCTAGTTTGGCCTAAGTGAGCTCTCATATGAGAGCTGCCACTACCACCTACCTACCTAATCAAGGTCTCCTGAATTAAAATCTCTATTTTGTTTTTTTTTAACTTTTGTAGTTTGGCAATGTCTGACACTTAAATTTGCAATTTTCGTCATTTTTGGTGAGTTATAGCAACGAGTGTGTTGGCTAGATTTTTCAGATTTTACATTTAATCGGTTACGTCAACATTGATAACTGCAAAGAGTAACATACATTGTCTTAGGACCCTTTAGTTTTGCAATAAAACGATAATAATAGACGTATGTTTTGCTTTTTTGCAGTTTTCTAAATTTTTCATGCTGATTGCATACTTTTAGGGATGAAAAAAAGAAATGTTTTCGAAAAATAGGTGTTTAGACCAATTTTCAAATATAATTATTTTCTAAGATCGGAAGATATCGGAGGATGTAATTATATTATCCGACAAAGAGAGAATACTTCTTAAAATAAAAATAAAATACAGGAACATACTTTCACATACTTTTTAGATATTTTCCTCTAAGTTTTGCCAATTTTCAGATTTTTAATTTAGAAAACTATTTTGAATTAAAAGTGATGTAAAAGCCTCAGCTTTGCCAATTTTGACAAAACTTTAAAAGCGAAAATGGCCACACCATTTCTTAATCAATATGGAAAGCTTAACCCATTTTCGGCCGCTGGTCGATTTTTCGACCAGCCACTTTGAAGGAGAGTAGCACTGCACTTAGACATTATATCTTTGAACTTTTGATGCAGAAAATAGCTTTGGTCTTTTGGTAACCCCTCGAAATAATAATTTTTTTTAAAAACGATAAATTTAGAGATGTTGGCGAAGGCACGAAAAAAACATTTTTTTAGTCATATTTTGAATATTCTGAAAAATATATAACCTTTTCAAATTATTGATCTATTATTGATTATTTACGAAGCCTAAAGACCAAATTACCACAATCAATTGATATCCATAAGGTTATGAAAATATTTTTACCTCTCAGCACCGCGTACTTTTCAGTGGTCGAAAAATCGACCATTGGCCAGAAGTCGTCATGTATGTACATATATAAGCCAACAATTGTTTGTTTTCATGCTTGATTATTATTTGACTAAAACTATGTACATATATATCTGTTTTTATTTGAAATTGAATTTATATTAATTTATAAAAAAACAAAAAAAAAAAAAATCCAAAAATATTCTTGATTAAGGTTCTAAATGTAAGTCCTTAAAAGGAATTAAAAAAATATTGGCTATTTCTGGTAGCGGCCAAAAATGGGTTAAGCAACTTCTTGATAACCATGTATTTTTACAATTTTTTTTACTCAATAGACTAAAAAACAGAAATTATGTGTTTACATTTTTTTGTGAAAAAAGTTTCAACTTTGAGCCGCTCTTTCACACACACACTAATTAATTTTTTGCACAGATTTTTGGGGGTTTCCTTAGTTGGAGTTTTTCCTTTCAAATGACATCAAAACCATTAAATTCTGAGACTACAATTTTTTTGAATTTTGTCTATGGAACGAATCACTGTGCAATGGTTCAATGGAATGACTTAAGTCATTGGAGTAATTTTCAGTTTCGCTTTCTCCTTAGTTGAATTTGAGAATATTGCAACAAAAAGCTGAAAATCAAAATTTAATATTTATTCTTCAGCATCAATGCAGAGCAGCAACCAGATACGCGCCCAAAAGCAAACAATAACTGTTTAGCAAAAAGCGCAAAGCACAACACGAATTATTACTCAACTCATCCATACCAATTTTCCTCTCACACGAACAAGTGAGTCAAATCAGATTATGAGCCAGTAACCAATAGATACACAAAATACCGGTACACATTCGTGTAAGAGGATTTTGAGTAATTTGATGTTTTGGTGCGAATGAGTAATAGTATTTTGTTGAATTGGTTTGAGTATTCACTTCCACCAATTGTTATGGCTCATGAGTCATGACTTAAGTATACTAATTTTATTAGTACTCATTGCCAATCTCTGATGAGCACATGCAGTTGTGTGCGTAAAGTAGCTTTGCGGGAAAAAGCTGTAATTCAGAGCTTGAAATTTTGGTGCCGTTTTCGTCGTATGAGACTGGACATCTACTTGATGAGTTATCTGTGGTTGTGTATTGTTTGTGGTAAATGGTTAGTGTGAAGCAGGTCGGGAGATTGGATCGATGTTGCCTTGCCAGAATTCGTAGATCGAGACATGGCGAGAAGGGCTAGTTATTTCCTTAACCCTCATCCGACGTTCAAAACAACTCAGACATAAGATGTTAGGGTGAAATTTCACCCATATGGTACTTTGTATTGTTTTAATGAATTTTTTGACCAATTATAATAAAAAAACATTTGATTATTTTTAGATATTATAACAGATAAATAAGTTAATTAATTTATCTATATTTATTTGCAATTAGGGCAGTTAGGTTATGGTGGGTGCCTCTGTAAGAGACACACTCGGAGGCCTATTATGAGGCGCAATTTGATATATCACCCGTGCGTATGTGTACGCAACACTGTTTTTTCCAACATATTATATGTTACAGCACACATTTCAAGCGTATGGGAAAAGGTGGGGAGGAAGGGCAGTAGTTAACTAAAACTTTGTGCTCTTCACATGAATACTTTTTGCAGGAATTGCAAGCAGAATATGCCTTTCGGTCGTTTTTGATACCAAATTGGCACCGTGTTGCAAACATTTTTTTTTGTTACTTTTTTAACGCTCTGATTTTCTAATGATTTTTCTGTATTGAGATAAGAAGTCAGCATGAAGATTTCCCTTTCGGTAACGTTGTTCTACCCAAAATCTTTAGGTCTACTAAACTCAAATCTAAGTATTCATGAAAAATTTGCCGCTTTTACTACTTTACTGTTTAAATATTTTTTCGCAGCATCGAAGTAAGACTGTACAAATTCCTTTATTTTACAGTAAAACTATTGCTACAAGTATTAAAAGCAACAAAGGTGAAAAGGTGTTAAGTCCAGTGCACAATTTAAAAATAACTTAAGAAAATGTGTTGTCACAAAAGTATATATAAAAGTATATCTAAATTTTTGGGATGCAATGCAGGTCGCCTCCTCGTGGTGCATCCTGGGTTACGCTAAATGACCTGCCTGGTCGTTTTGGCACGACCCTGTTTTCGTCTCCTGACCACTCTAACTTCTTTTTTGGACATTGTCGCCTTGGGCTGGTGGTCGTGGTATTCTGTTACCTGAGTACACTGGAGTGACACCCAGTGGAAATTTCTTTCAGGCTAATGCCACGACTGCCTCCGTCCCGTTAAAACCCTGGCAGGCCTCGTGGTACGTTCAATGCCCGTCGCCATTAAGTTGGTGGTGTAGGCGTCAGTTGAGTTTACTCCTGACTTGCACTGGATCTGGCTCTGAGCAGCTGACCCCATAAGGGCAGCTGCCAACCCTTCGCATGGCCTCACTGCTTGCAAAGATAACCATGGGATCCTATAGTGACTACGCATCCGGGCGGCGATAGCGGCCACGAGTGGGGACCCAACAAACATGAGTTCTACAAAACCCTCTAACAAAACTGCGCCCAACCCACAGGGGACGCGCGCGCCTATCCTGAAAGGGAGGCGCACGACCGCCCCCCAGGGGACGCGCCCGCAAGTGGAGCGGAAACCCGCCACTGCTGCTAGGGCTCCTATAGCCAGGCAGCAGCAGGTTGGTCCACAAAATCCCTCTTCGGGCAGCGCGACCGCTTCCAGGCAAAAACTGCCGGGCGGCCGTGTCCTGCCTCAAAAGCCCGTTGTTGCTCAGGGCGGCCGGCCTTTGGTGAATGAACCGGTTCAGCCTCTCCCTGCAGCCCCTCGTAGCGCTGGCTCCACTTCAGGCGCTCGTTCTAAAGTCGCCCCCTCTACACGGGCCTACAGGACCAGGAAAACAGCCCACAAGGTCCTGCAGAGGCTAGAGAAGATCCCTCCAAGTGAACTCACGGAGAGGGACAAAGCCTCCTTAGAGTGGGCGAGGCGAAATATTAATACTAAAAACACCTCGCCTCAAGCCCTTGAGTTAGCCTCCAAGCGACAGAGGTCGCAGGAGCAGCAACAGCCTGCGCAAACGGCTCAGGCCTGCAAGAAACCGCGACTAGCGGCTCCAACTCCGGCATCTGGTCGGACATTTAGCGAGATTGCCAAGGGCAGTCTGGTGATGGCTATCGTTGACGCCAACAATGCGGACGGAGCTATCTCGGCTGAGAAATGGCGGACAGTCAGGTCGGCCCTACTGTCCGTCTACGACGAGGTCCTTGCCGCGAATCCGGGTTTACCCCCTAAGTGCAGGGACGCGGGCTGGCACCAGGGCCACGTCAAGCTGATGGCTTGTGCCGACCAACGCTCTGCGGACCTGTTCTGTATGGCGGTTGGAAGGCTGGGTGAAGTGTGGCCTGGTGCCAGTTTGCGGGCGGTGCCCCGGGAAGAAATCCCTAGCAGACCGCGCGCCAAAACCTGGGTTCCGGCAGCACCATCTGACCCGGCGGCCATCCTTCGCTATCTCCAGATAGGTAACCCTGAGCTCCCCACCCACAATTGGAAGGTGGTGTGGGTCAGCGAACCGCGGGGCTCTCTGAGGGAGGCCTTAGTCTTCCTAAACAAGGAATCCCTCCAGCCACTTGCTACTACCGGGGGCGTAGTTAGCTATGGTTTCGACTCCGTCACACTGCGGGTGTACCGAGGTGACCAGTCCTCCTCCTGCCAGCAGAACCTAACAGGTACAACACCGGGGCCTTCTGCTGTGCCCCCCGTCCGCGACTCCGTTTCCGAGGATGGTGCCGACAGCGTCGTCTCCGGCTCGGAACTAATCGGGGACTTCTTCGAGGGTCTTGAAGTGAGGACCGAAGGAGACCCCGAGGACGATAATATTTCGCTGTCCGACCTGGACGATATATTCGCCGGGAAGGAGGACGGCGACATCACGGTGGTCGACGCTCCTAGAGATGGTGGGGATACTGCAGATTAATCTCCACCACTCTAAGGCGGCCTCGGCTGCCCTTCTCCTCCGTCTGTCATCTAGCAGGGAGGACTTTGTGCTCGTCCAAGAGCCATGGATCTTCGAGGATCGGGTTCGAGGGCTCAGCCTCAATGGATACAGAACTGTATCCCACCATGGCGCAGGTAAAATCAGGGCCTGCACCCTCGTAAAAGACTCTATTAATGTCTCTCTTCTCCCTAGGTTCTGCGACGGGGACTGCGTGGTCATAGCCGCTGAACTGCAGTGCCAGGTCCACTGGATTGTGTCCAGTTATATGGCGCACGACCACGGGCCCACACCTCCTTACGGGCCACTGCGGGAGATTGTTGCAGCAGCCAACGCACGGGGCATTCCGCTGATTGTCGGGGCGGACGCTAACGCCCACCATGACGCCTGGGGTAGCAGCGACCTAAATGAACGGGGTGAGTCGCTCTTTCAATTTATACTAGATAATAACCTAGGTATAGTAAATAGAGGAAGGGAACCGACGTTCCTTACCGCTACTCGGAGGGAGGTCCTGGATGTCACTCTGACCAATGCGCTCTCTGTGCGCCTGGTCAGGGACTGGCGCGTTCTGGAGTGTTCCTTCTCCGATCACCGGTACATCAGCTTCCGTCTGGACCTGAGTATACCGGCCAGGCCCCCCTTCCGCAACAAACGTAGGACGAATTGGGAGATTTTCTGTTCGATCCTATCTTCCAATCTTAATGCATCTCCTCCGCGTCTCTTGTGTCCAGGGGACATTGAGACCGCGGTGGCAACTCTTACCAATTCGCTTAGTCGTGCTTCATCTGCCGCTTGCAAGCCTAGGGTTAACCGGGGAAAACCAAAGCCACCCTGGTGGAACGCCACAATTGCTAGCTTGCGGCGCGCATGCAGGCGCTCTTTTAACGCGGCCAAGAGGTATAACACCTGGGACGCATACAGATCCGACCTTAGAGCCTTTAAGCACGAGGTCAGGAGGGCAAAGAGGGAATCATGGGAGTCCTACTGCGGCGGTATCGAAAAAGTCTCGGACATCGGCCGTCTCCGCAAGATTCTCAGTAACTCTCCATCTATTCCCACCACCATCCAGAAGGCAGACGGTGTCTGGACAGAGTCCAGTGGGGAAACCCTGGAGGTGTTAGGTGACGCGCACTTTCCGGGGAGTACCCCCACCTCCGCTGAAGCGGTAGTTCCGGAGGAACCACGTTCCTGGTCCTTAACGGACTTCCGCATCGACAGCACGATGGTCACGTGGGCCATTAACTCCTTCGAGCCTTATAAATCTCCGGGACCGGACGGCGTCATTCCAGCTGAGCTACAGCAAAGCGCGGAATTGACGGTGCCATGGCTTGCTGCGATCTTCAAGGCATGTTTGGAATGGGGACACATCCCCCTCCCATGGCGGGAGGTGGATGTTGTCTTCATTCCCAAAGCCGGCAAGACCTCGCACGCCAAGGCCAAGGACTTCAGGCCAATAAGTCTGACATCTTTTCTCCTAAGGACCCTCGAGAGGATACTCGACGTCCATATTAGGAGCCTCATTGACCCAGTTCTTCTCTCGGATTCGCAACATGCCTATACAAGGGGCAGGTCAGTCGAATCCGCGCTGCACTCTCTGGTCGACTATATAGATAAGTCGCTAGCATTTAAGGAGTACACCCTAGTGTCTTTTATAGACATAGAGGGCGCATTTAACAATGTCTGCCCTCGAGCGATAGGGGTGGCTCTCTCTGAACTTGGCGTTGGTAGTAAACTGATAGATTTCATCAGCGCCCTTCTTACCAGCCGTTTCATAAACTCTAAGTTAGGGACGGCACATATTCGCAGGTCAGTCACTAGGGGTACCCCTCAGGGGGGCGTTCTGTCGCCGCTCCTGTGGAATCTAACCCTGAACAGACTGCTTGTCAATCTAGAGGCTGTTGGCTGCAGGGTCGTCGCCTATGCCGACGATGTTGCAATGGCCATAGCTGGAAAATTTCCAAGTGTGCTCTCCGAGCGGATGAATCACTTCTTGGACATCCTCTCCTCATGGAGCAACTCCTGTGGCCTTACGGCCAACCCGGAAAAGACGGATCTTGTTCTCTTCACAAGGAAGTACAAGGTTCCGCCTTTCAGACTCCCCGCCCTGAATGGAACCCCGCTCAAATTGAGTAAGGAGGTAAAATACCTGGGGCTGATATTAGACTCTAGGCTCACCTGGAGCACTAACATTGCTGAAAGGGCAACAAGAGCCTCCAGGGCCATCTACTGCTGTAGACGGGCGGTGGGTGCCAGATGGGGGCTCCAGCCACGCGTCGTTTCTTGGCTCTATGAGGCAGTGGTTGAGCCTATCCTTCTCTATGGTGCTGTTGTCTGGTGGCCTGCGGCAGCCAGCCGAGTCAACCTAAAGCAGCTCGATAGAGTCAGGAGACTTGCTGCCACTCTCATAACTGGAGCCATTCGCTCTACGCCTACTAAGGCGCTTTTCGCTATCCTTAATTGGATCCCCTCGAGTCTTCTAGTTAGGCAGTCCGCCAAGATTGCCGCTGTACGGCTAAATGCCATATGCAGTTGGGCACGAGCGGACCTGGGCCACACTAGAATACTTGGGTTGGATCTTCCAACCCCTACGAACATTGACTATACAGTCCTTCCCCCTAGCTTTGAACGTAAGTTCACTATAGGGATCCCCAGCAGGAGCGACTGGACGGAAGGCCGTCGCCCGCTGCAAAACGCTATCGAAATCTTCACGGACGGCTCTAAACTTGATAATAGGGTCGCATGTGGGGTTTTCTGTGATCAATTAGGGGCCAGTATTACTGCTCGGCTCCCTGACCACTGTAGCGTCTTCCAAGCGGAGACCATGGCTATACTGCTAGCAGTGGGCCGGTTGCAATCGCAACCCTCTCTTCCCTCGGCTATATGTATTTTCTCAGATAGCCAGGCAGCAATAAAATCTTTGATAGGTACATATACCTCTTCTAAACTGGTTGCAGAGTGCAGATCAGCTCTGAATGACATAGCGGAGCATGCCAGGGTTCACCTGAGTTGGGTCCCGGGGCATAGCGGAATCGCTGGCAACTGTGTGGCAGACGAGTTGGCCAGAAAAGGCACTCTGCTTCCAGCTCCTACTACGCTGTGTAGCACCCCCCTTGCGACCGTCAAATTGATGGTCAAGCAGGCGTATCTTCGCCTGGCTAATCGACTCTGGGCGGAGGAGAGCCTTTGCAGGATCTCCAGAGAAACCTGGCCGTCGCTTAACCATGGCAGAACACGCGAATTACTGCGATTAAAGCGGAATTTCATCCACTCCACAGTTTCTGTGCTGACGGGACACTGGACGAACGGCGAACACGCCAGGAGACTCGGACTCCCCTTCAACGACCATTGCCGCAGCTGCGATGATGCGGACGAGGAGGAGAGCGTCGAGCACCTGATGTGCCACTGCCCAGCACTAGCGAGGAGACGGCTCCGGGTGCTGGGTGCGCCGTTCTTCAGCAGCTTGGCCGACCTTTCAGGACCCAGCATCGGCCGCATCGCCCGATTCATTGTGGAATCGGGATGGCTCCTGCCTAACACCCGGGGGGGTGTGCAAGATTGAAGGGCAGCCACGCCCTTCACGTGGTATCACAACGGGCCGCAACGTGGCCTACGTGAGCTCTTTAAGCTGCCACCCTAACCTAACCTAACCTATATATAAATCGGAAGTACATTTTTTTTATTTCTTCATATTCGTTTCATTACTTTCATTTCATTTACTAAGGCAATGTTTAGTAACATTACATAAAAAATAAAACAATTAATTTTCATTTAAATTTGTACAGTTTTTTGTCTCTCCTAAAAAATTTGAAAAAGTGGACTTTGTACCTTTTTAGCAAAGTTATAGCATCGCAAAATTGAAAATGGGTGAAAAATCACCCGAACGACGAATTAGAGTTATCCGTTGTGCCGAGGGGCTACACAGGGCGGCTTTCTCATCTTGAGAACTCCGGCATTTTCTCGAGGCGGCTCAGCCTTTTGTGGACTCCGAGGTTGCGTCGTGGAAATTGGTGAGATGATGTTTCTTCGCCGATTCGGGATTACAGCAGAAGCGAAATGGAGCATTGAATGAGGCTTCTTCCGAAATTGCGAACAAGTGTGTTTACTTGTGCAATCCCTTTTCAAGTGAGTATGGGACAGGCAGTTTGTGCACAAGTTGTGGACTTGTACTGCCTTTTCCCGATCATGAACAGATACCTTTCTGAACTTCGAGCATAGTTTGAGCGCATGAGACGCGACAAAGGAGAATCGAGATGCTTTCAGCCAACTGTTAAGTTCTGTTATGATCACGGTTGTGAGAAAACTTGGACTTCGTCGGCCTCATAATGTTTAGTCTTTCCTTGACCTGGTCAAGAAGGTGTTAATCTGCTCCCAAGTTGGAATATCCTTTCGGGAACTAAGGGACTGTTTCCATAGAGTTTAAGTCATTTCCGGGAATTTTGTTGAACAAACGTAGACCAGGATCGAGTCCCAATTCTCCATAGAGATGCCTTGAGAGGATACGCAAGACAGAGAATTATTTATTGCAGTTTGAAGGCTTGGGCAGAGGTGAGTTTGAGGTAGTGCCCAAAACCTTCTTATGGATGAGCAAACACCAATACATAAGTATAAACGAATTCATACGCTAGACAACAACAGATCCTACGTTGGAGATAACTGTCGCCAATGTGTGCGGAGTGCTGTGTGTGTATACTAGAATGCTCAGCCTATGCCGAAGAGCATTTACAAAAACACATGAGCAACAAGAGCATAGGGCAAGGGCACCTCTGATATAAACCGTCGAAAACATGTCGTGCAAGGACTGTTACTCTTCATACTCGCCGGAGAAAATTTCGGTGGCGCAAGGAGGGCATTCAAGCGAATAGAATAACTTGCCTGCTCTGTTGCAAGAGGGAAGGGGATTTCTGCTAAGCGAGAGCACATTGCTGAACATCCATGAGTTCCGAAATCTGAGCCATGATTTCATAAGCTCGTTCTTGGCACTGTTCCATTTTGGTGCGAGCGATCAGCTTAAAATTTACAGGCAGGTCAACATCGGGAATGTTGCCGACTTGTGTAAAAGCTGCGTTAACATCTCTGTAATAGCCATTGAAATCGGCTAAATACGCTTTTATAAATGCGGCCTTTAACTCTTCGATAGAATAGAATTGATTAGGGTAAACTGCGCTGAGACCAGGATTGATCTATTGTGCCCCTTACAAATGTTAGAGTACATCCCCTAGACCTACCGCCCTAATGAAACTTAGTAACTCGCGGGGGTCTAGGTGTTTGACGTCCTCTTCTGCAAGCCAAAACTGGCCCAGGTAACGCAACCTGCTGCGACAAGCCGCATTACAGTGTATTATGATGTGTTCGGGAGTCTCCTCTGCTGTTTCGCAGAGTCTACAGACGATTACCTGTTCTATCCCGATTGTATGCATGTGTTTCCTCAATCTGCAATGCCCAGTTAGAAGACCTGTGACCTGTCTAAGCTGGCAATGACTACGTGACGCGAAACTCGGAGGAGAAATTATTTTCAGACCATTTTTTGCTTTTCCCAATCGTCCGATAGTGTACGGGATTTTTACCCAAACATTCGCACAGCACCGGTTACCAGTCAATTGTTTGCATCTTAAAGTGATAACTTTTCTTATTCGCTGTAAATATAGCATTGCAAACCAACTTGTTTTACTGGTCTAAGTAATTTTGATTGTAACGCGTACAAAAAAAAAGCAGAAATAAATTATTTCATACGCTGAAGTCAGCAGATATTCGGTTGCTTTTTCCTTCAGTTCATGTCTCATTGAGTTTGCCGTTTCTAGTGCAACAAGAAACAGTGATGGCAAGTTGAACTCTTTTCAAACGCAGAGCTGCAACTCAAGCAATGCAAACGTTAAGGCTTTGAGGGCAGTCAGCAAAAACTGAAGTAAAATCATATTAAAACACGAGGCAACATACTTATGACGTTTTTCAGCAACAACGTTTTTTTGCAATCAATTTCCTATAAACGTACTACAGAATGAAAGCAAAAAAAAACAATTATTTTATTTGCAAATAAACATCGAACGCACCAGCAACCCTTGCCCTGGCGTTTGTATGGCGAATTTTTTGTACGAACCCTAATCAACTCTGGGGCCTGGTTTTACCGAATTTGCGACTCTGGGGCCTGGTTTTACCGAATTAGCAACCGTGACCCCTCCGAGTTTCGCGTCATGTAGTCATTGAAGCTGGTTTCTCCTTAGTTTGAGGCATTCTTCACTCCATTTGGGATTATAATCTTTAATGAAGATTTTCGATTGCTTGAGACCGGAGGCGATAGTCTAGTGTTCTGTGTTCCTAGTCCTTTCCTCAAACCTCAGTGACTCCGTTATGGCGCTTTTGCCCAGCCCAATAAAGGGTTCAGGTCCTACGGGGGGCGCGGCTGCCGCGGTTCTAGCGAGGCTGCCCGCTTCCTCGTTTCCTTCGATACCTCTGTGTCCTGGAACCCAGAGGATCTTCACCTGGTTGCATTTACCCAGTGCATTCAATGCCTCAATGCATTCCAGCACTAATCCTGAGGTTATCTCATATGAGATTAGTGCTTTGATGGCTGCTTGGCTGTCGGAGCAGATGACGATGTCTTGCCCTCTGTACGCACGTTCGAGGTTGACTTGCACGCAGAGCCTGATGGCATAGAGTTCAGCCTGGAATATGCTGTGTGTTTCCCCAAGGGCTTATAGTGCTTGAGGCGAGGTCCAAACACCCCCGCCCCTGTTCCGTCGTGCGTTTTCGAGCCGTCTGTAAACCACTTAATTGTGTGTGGTTTAAAATGGATCGACCACCAGATCCGGGCCCAGTCTACTTTATTGCTTATATAAACTCTTCGATAGGAACAGAAGAGAATTTGGAGCAGAAGTGGACCAAATTGTCCGCTTCGAATTTGAAATTGCTCTTAGAGAGATTATGAGATTTGTCGGATGATTTTTGAATTGGCATGTCAAATATTCTTCATATAAACAAATAACTCGAAAGTTAACGTGTACTGGGAGAAAATCTTAAACAATTTCGCGACGCGAATTCCCTTCGCCGTAAACTTAGCCGAACTCTCCCGATGTGACATTTGAAATTTTGATTGTGATTGGTTTTCTGAATTCATAAAAATTCTTTTCGACAAGCATTAATCCTGCAACGTGATTGTGCTGCATAACGTATAAATCAGAAACTCAATATGTATTACTTACCTTTTGCCAACAATTCATCGCGAATTCGTCTTATCTCTAGCCGCTTTTCAATAGATTCTTTAGCAGATCTAAAACGTCTTGACCTCTGCTGATTCATTTTTGCTCTGGGCGCAACACCGTCTATGGCCATATAAATCAACTTTCTGGGTCTTACTATGTTAAAAATTCGATCAATACAATCGAATATGGCAATCATCATTTCATCTTCATTTTTAGGTGGTGGTTTGTCTTCAGGATGTGTACAAGGATGTATTATGCCATTCATATCCAAATAAAGATTATCAAATTCAACTCCGTTTGGATTAGGAAGACTGGGATCTTCGTAAATATTTCCATTATCTGAATCTGTCGTCTGCAAATTAAAAATTGTCCTTTGTTTAAAACGCAGTAACAAATGGAATTTTTCAAATCTTTTATTTATACAGACATGTGATAACTATGAACTTCGCATTTTTTATTGAATTCATGGCGGAACATCGCAAAATATTTTCTGCAAGGGCAATTGTGAATAATTTTTTTTTTTAATAATAATTGACTGGCACCACAGCCCGCTTACGCGAGACTAAGGCCAAGCTTCCCGCAACTACCCGTGTTGTGCGTGTGAATTTGTACGCGGATTGAAGGGACCTACAGTTTTATGCCGGTTCCGAACGGCAGGTTGGGAGCTTTTTCATAAGCAATTTTTACTCTCAGAGGTTTGCCATTTCCAGCTGAGAGGACAGCCACCGAAAGAGAAAACGAGTTTTCCCGTTATTTTTTTAGGTGTTATTACAGGCAGTATTTGAACCTGAGGTTGCTGCCTGCGACTCGCGGTCCAACGCACTAACCAACTGAGCCACGGCGGCTGCAAGGGCAATTGTGGCTCGGTTCAAATGAGCAGAATCAGCAAAAATGTGACGCAAACGATGGTCATTTACCTCCAATTTATAGGCACGTAAGCAAAGATCCTTACGTAAAAATTTCCCCATTTCCAAAATGGACGAAGTGCTCTGTGATTTTCACGATTTATTTTTTTCAAAGTAAATTTCCACAATTTGGAAGCGTTGTTCTGGCGTTAAATGATTCGTTTAACACTAGAATGCCCAAGGTAGTCATTTATTCCAGCATTATTGCTCGGCTCCCGAACCACTGTAGCGTCTAACAAGCGGAGACCATGGTCATATTGCTGGCAGTGGATCGGTTGCGATCGCAACCCCCCATTCCCCCGGCTATATGTATTTTCTCGGATAGCCAGGCTGCAATCAAATCCTTGAAAGGTACATATACCTCTTCCAAACTGGTAGCAAAGTGCCGGGCCGCTCTAAATGATTTAGCGGAGCATGCCAGGGTTCACCTGAGCTGGGTCCCTGGGCATAGCGGCATCTCTGGCAACTGCCTGGCGGACGAGTTGGCCAGAAAAGGCACTCTACTTCCAGTACCCACTACGCAATGTAGCATCCCCCTTGCGACCGTCAAATTGATAGTAAGGCAGGCGTTTCTCCGCCTGGCTAATCGACTCTGGGCGGAGGAGAGCCTCTGCAGGATCTCCAGAGAAACCTGGCCGTCGCTTAACCATGGCAGAACACGCGAATTACTGCGACTAAAGCGGAATTCCATCTACTCCACAGTTTCTGTGCTGACGGGACACTTTACGAACGGCGAACACGCCAGGAGACTCGGTCTCCCCTTCAACGACCATTGCCGCAGCTGCGACGATGCGGGCGAGGAGGAGAGAGTCTAGCACCTGATGTGCCACTGCCCAGCACTAGCGAGGAGACGACTCCGGGTGCTGGGAGCGCCGTTCTTCAGCGGTCTGGCTGACCTTACAGGACCCAGCATCGGCCGCATCGCCCGATTCATTACGGAATCGGGATGGCTCCTGCCTGTCACCCGGTTGGGTGTGTAAGCCGAAGGGCTGCCACGTCCTTCACGTGGTACCACAACGTGCAGTATTATGGCCTAAGTGAGCTCTTTTAGCTGCCACCCTAACCTAACCTAACCTAAGGTAGTCATTTTGACTACCTTGAGGTCTTTTATTGTAAATAACTTTTGTTGCATCGGTTTTTAAAAAAATATCTTAGGTGACTTTTATTAATTTGTAAAGCTAAATGGAATAAATAAGTTAAAAATATTGTAAAAAAATTTTTTACTCCAATTTTGCAAAATTTACCTTAAATGCCCAAAGGTAGTCCTTTTGACTACCTATATAAAATTTTCAGCAAATCTTACTAATAGACATATGAGCCGCTCAGTGCACAAATCGGTTAACTCCATAAAACAAAAAGTTGAGAAATGCGATGAAATAAAAATTTGTTTTTTAAAATCCCCTTGATAATTGGTGGCGCTTGAAGCTTTTTCCAAGCGTAGTGTCCAAATAAATAGTTACACTCAGTAAATTAAAATTTGGCTTTATTGAGTCTTAACTATAAAAAATTACAAACTGACGATGAGTGACCGTGGCGGTGTGTCGAAGAAAGGTGGACTGTGTCGGTGTAACGATGAAAATGGACTGTGTCGGTGTAACGATGAAAATGGACTGTCTCGACTGTCAAGAGTCAGCTTCATATGTTGAGCGCAATGACGAACCAAATGGGATGGTGTTGTTGTGTTTAGCTGCAGCTTCCAATGAATACGACGAACCGAAGAGAGGGTGGTGGTGGTGGTGATTTGTAGGCCTTGCATAGCACTATATTGGTACCATTTCGAAGACAAAAGCAAGAACGATGATGATGCATTGTGATTGTTGCTAGTAACTGTACAGTGGTGTGATTATGGTGTGTTATGTACTACAAAGTTTAGAGCGAAGAAAATGTGTGAAAGTGAAAACGATGAACATGTGTCCCTGTAGGACAACTACTGCTGTGGCATGGGGCCGCAACATACTCCCCCCTTGAAAGTTCTTCTTTCAATCAGTTTGTGCAGATGACAGGGTTTCAATTGGGAGTTTGCAAATTTTTGTGATCGCACGTGTGCAAAGTTTGTCTGCTGTCTTTACCACCACAATTCTAACCTTGCCGTCGTTTCCTGGTTTTGTCTCAACCACACGTCCCATTGGCCATTTGAGAGGTGCAGTGAGTTCGTCTTTTACAAGTACCAAGTCGCCTTCTTTGATGTTTGGATGAACTGTAGACCATTTCGATCTATGTTGGAGTTCCGCAAGGTACTCTCGGTGCCAGCGCAGCCAGAATTGTTGTTGAATTTGTTGGACAATTTGATAGCGTTTCAATAAGGTTATTTTCGATGACGATGGCTCTGGAATGGTGGTTAGTGTACGACCGACGAGAAAATGTGCTGGGGTCAGGGGTCGGAGGTCATCAGGATCGTTCGACAATGGTGTCAGTGGACGACTGTTGACAATTGCTTCAGCTTGGCAGACGACTGTATGTAATTCATCCAGCGACAAAATGTGTGTGCCAATCGAGCGACGAAGATAGTGTTTGCTTAGCTTCACGGCACTCTCCCATAAGCCGCCGAAGTGTGGTGAGCGGGGCGGGATGAACTTCCATTGTACACCTTCATTGCGACAGAATTCCTGTACCGCCTCAATGTGCTGTTGTGTAACAAATGTGTGCAGTAATTCACGAAGCTCTCGATTAGCCCCGACGAAGTTGGTTGCGTTGTCCGAGTACATGAGACGAGACTTGCCTCGTCGAGCAAAGAATCGTTTGAGCGCAGCGATGAATGCAGGCGTCGACAAATCTGGAACGACTTCCAGATGGACAGCCTTTGTTGAAAAACAAACGAAGACGGCAATGTAAACCTTTATTGGTGGTCTACCACGAATTTGTTGAGTAACGAAGAGTGGTCCACAAAAATCAACGCCTGTGATATCGAAGGGCAGTGAAGCTGAAATGCGATGAGCGGGCAGCGCTCCCATTACCTGTTCGGCAATGATCGGCCGAACACGATAGCACATAATGCAGTGGTGAATAATTTGGCGAATGACTTTACGCGCGCCAATGATCCAAAACTTATCACGAAGAATGTTGTGTAGTGTCTGCGCTCCAGCGTGCAGGTGTTGTCGATGATGATGTGCAATGAGAGTGTGTACAAATGGATGAGAGTGTGGTAGCACAATGGGGTGCTTGCTATTAAAATCCAACGAAGAGTTTTTTAACCTTCCGCCTACTCTGATAACGTCATTATGCATGAATGGCGCAAGTTGAAGTAACTTCGAAGACCGATTGATAACTTGATGATTGCTAATTTTCGTGTATTCGTCATGAAAATAAATTTGTTGAATTACACGACAAACCATTGTTAGGGTTGCGTCAATATCTTCTGATGTGATTGGTGGCGCGGAAGTGCTGTCAGCATTTGGTTGCCTTTGATATGCAAATCGTCTTACGTACGTGAATATCCGAAGAAATTTGTTGTAGTTGTTGATGTACTTGTGAGTGGCGAAAATGTCGCTGGGCTGGCTAGCCAGCAGTGCACTATATTGGCGGCGCTGCTCGGGTACGTCTTTCGGGTGTGGTGTCGATGATGTGGGCCACTGATGTGGTGGTGAAGAAAGAAATGCAGGGCCTTGAAACCAAAGACTGTTGTTGATGAGGTCAGTAACGTTAGCGCCACGCGAAACAAGATCAGCAGGGTTGTCGCCTGATGGAACATGATGCCACTGATAATTCTTGGTGAGCTGCTGAATTTTAGTGACTCTGTTTGCCACAAAAACTGTCCATCGGGATGACTCGCCTTGAACCCAACACAGGGCGATGGTTGAGTCCGACCAGCAATGAATATTGTTTGGGTTGGGGTTGAATGTCTGCACTACGGAGTGTAGAAGCTCTGCAAGCAGTAATATAGCGCACAATTCAAGTCGAGGCAGGCTGACTTGTTTGGTTGGTGCTACGCGTGATTTGGCGCATAAAAGTGACGAACTCACTGTGTCTTGACTTCTGGTAACCATGTAAATGCAAGCGCCGTATGCTTTGGTGCTAGCATCTGCAAAGGCATGAAATTCAGTGCTTGTGTTAAATGGCACATACCTGGCGACTTCGACGTTTTCGATGAGCGAGAATTGATGTTGGAGTTCATTCCATTTGGTGAAGACGTCTTGTGGAACGCTTTCATCCCACTGCACATTTAATTTCCACAAGTCCTGCATTAAGATTTTGCACGACACAATGATGGGATTTATCAATCCAAGTGGGTCGAAGAAGCTGAATATATGCGATAAAATCGTTCGTTTTGTTGGTTTTGTCGACGAAGGAGGATGGTATGCGAAAAGAAAATAGTCATGTGATGGTGACCATCGAAGGCCCAATGCGTTGATATAGTCTGCGTCATTTAGGTGCACAATTTCCTCCCGATCCGATTGCGGCACATCTGCGATGACAGTCATGCTGTTTGAAGCAAATTTGCGAAGAGGGAAACCACCCCGATTGAGCAGCTCAACAACTTGGTGTTTTATTTCGATGACTTCTTCAACCGTGGACCCGCCAGTCATGAGATTATCCACATAAAAATCTCTCAAAGTGACTGCAGACCCAATAGGAAATGCTGTGGCTTCATTTTCAGCTAATTGCCGTAAGCATTTTACTGCTAAATATGGCGCACAACTTGTGCCATATGTGACTGTTCGTAACTGAAACTTTCTTACGGGCTTGTGAGGCAAATCTCTCCACAGGATGCACTGCCACTTAGCGTCGTCTTCATCTACGAGGATCTGTCGATACATTTTAGCAATATCTGCCATCAGCACGTACTTATGTGTCCTGAATCGGATGAGAATTGTAAAGATGTCATCTTGAAGAGTAGGCCCAACGCGAAGAATACTGTTGAGTGATTTGCCATTGGAAGTATGGCTCGAGGCATCAAAAACCACACGAAGCTTTGTGGTTGAGGAGTCCAATTTGGTGACAGCGTGATGAGGGATGAAATGTTGAGCACATTGGTCGTTTTCTGAGAGTCCCATATGACCCATGTTCAAATACTCGTCGATGAATTGATGATACTGGTGTTTAAGTGTGTTATTGCGATGTATTTTGTTTTCCAATGACACTAATCTTTTGTAGGCGATGTCGAAGGATTGCCCTAAGGATTGAGGACTCTCCTTAAATGGCAAACGGACGATGAATTTGTTACTGTTAGGGCATTTTTTCGTTGTAGCCTTAAAAAAGTCTTCACAATATTGCTCTTCGGCCGAAAATATTGGTGATGAATTACTGTGGTGATCGTCTAGCTTCCAAAACTTCTCCATTAGTGTATTCAGCAGTGGCTCTTCAGATACTGCAGTGAACGATTTGTATGGGCACGATGATAACAACGATGACAATGGTAACGAAGACAACGACGATGATAGACTTGGTGGTGGTTGGACTGCGCCTGACACTATCCAACCCAACTTTGTTTTTTGAAGTGTAGGCAAGTTGTGGTGTAACTTTATTTGACCTACCAGCAATAATTCATAAAACAAACTCGCTCCGAGAAGGCAGTCGATTGCACCCGGTTGATAAAAATCTTCATCAGCAAGTGTGATATTTTTTGGAATGTTCCATTTACTTATGTCGATGCGATGAGTTGGTTGGCATGACGTGATCGATGGAATCACAATGGCCTTGATGATTGAGGAGAACGCATTTTGCAATGAGTGCAATTTCACTGTGCACAGCTGCTGTGCTTTTGTTGTTGTGGAGCCGATGCCTGTGACTTCAATGTTGTGCTTAGTGCGAGAGAGACGAAGATGCTGAGCAATGCGCTCAGTGACAAAGTGGAGTTGGGAGCCTGAGTCTAGCAGTGCTCGTGCGATGATAGAAGAGCCACCCACATTATGTAGGCGTACGAGTGCAGTGGCGAGAACGACTTCTGTATTTGCCTTATGTACCTGCAGCACAGTTGGCTTTCTCTCCTGCGTTTCTCCGGTGATGTTGTTGGTAGAATCGTGTTCGATGGCGCCTGAACGATGAAGCAGAGTGTGGTGACTTACTCTACAATGTTGACAGCGGCGAAGAGATGGACAATTGCTGGAGTTATGACCTTGGCGTAAGCAATTGAGGCACAGCTTGAGTGTTTTGACCAAACTGTACCGCTTATATGGGTCCAACTTGATAAATTTTTCACAGGCGAAGGGGTTGTGCGGTGGGCTACGTTCACAAAATACGCACCTTACACTGGTGTCCGCAGCGACGAATGATAGTTGTTGGTGTTTGTGTGGTGATGTTTTCGACGAAGGTTCCCTTTGGTTGTGAGGGAGGAGTTGTGTAGGGGCTCGGTTGACTTCGATGATGTGGAATGCCTGGCAACGACGTTCGAGGAAATCGGCCAAGTCATCCCATGATGGCAACTGTAATGCTGATGAACTGCTACGATCCCATTTGGAAGCGATTTCCTCTTCCCATTTTGTTTGTGTGTTTGCATCTAACTTGGATGTTATTAGGTACAAAATTATGGCATCAGCAATTTGGCTTCTGGATGCCAATGACTGCATTGCGCGCATGTTGGCGTTGATGACATCGATGAATTCGCGCAACGACGGAAGAGTTGGCTTGTTTATTTTAAGCAATTCGAAGATGTTGTTCAGGTGGGATTGGAAGATGAAGCGCTTGTTGTCATATCGAGTGACGAGGAGATCTATGGCCTTTTCATAGTTGGTTGAGGTGACTTCCAATGACTGTATGAGACGAGCAGCATTGTCAGTAAGGCACGAGCGGAGATATTGAAATTTCTCAATCGATGTAAGATCGTTGTTGTTGTGCACTAATGCTGCGAACATGTTGAAAAAGTCAAGCCATTCCACGTGGCGCCCACTGAATTTGGAGAGTTGAAGTTTTGGCAACTGAGCCGTTCGGGATGACGACGAAGGTACGACACGTGTGCTGCTGAGGTGATCAGCTTCGGTGGTGATGGAACGAATGACCGCTAACTTTGATACGATGGTACATTTTGCTTCGAAATATGCAGACTCGAACTCCACTCGATGATTTGTGCAAACTAGCGACTCGTCCAGGTCCTCCAGTTGCGTTTGCAGTGTCTCGAACGCATCGAAGTAGCGCTCTACCAGGGTCAGCTTTACTTGCAGCTGCACCTCGGTGAGGTTATTACCTCCGGCAACTGCGCTGCATACAGTTTTAAGCCGCTTGACAAGCTGGTCACGCTGCAGACTCTTCACATGTATGTTGCGTGGTGCTGCACTTGCAATTGGAGGGGTTTGGGGTTCGTCCATTTCAAAATTTAAAAAATCAGCTTCTTTGTCCATAATATACCAAACCGAGAACCGAAAACCGCGAACCGAAAACTGTGTTAGGAGTCAGATCCGGCTCGAAGGACCAAATTATGGTGGCGCTTGAAGCTTTTTCCAAGCGTAGTGTCCAAATAAATAGTTACACTCAGTAAATTAAAATTTGGCTTTATTGAGTCTTAACTATAAAAAATTACAAACTGACGATGAGTGACCGTGGCGGTGTGTCGAAGAAAGGTGGACTGTGTCGGTGTAACGATGAAAATGGACTGTGTCGGTGTAACGATGAAAATGGACTGTCTCGACTGTCAAGAGTCAGCTTCATATGTTGAGCGCAATGACGAACCAAATGGGATGGTGTTGTTGTGTTTAGCTGCAGCTTCCAATGAATACGACGAACCGAAGAGAGGGTGGTGGTGGTGGTGATTTGTAGGCCTTGCATAGCACTATATTGGTACCATTTCGAAGACAAAAGCAAGAACGATGATGATGCATTGTGATTGTTGCTAGTAACTGTACAGTGGTGTGATTATGGTGTGTTATGTACTACAAAGTTTAGAGCGAAGAAAATGTGTGAAAGTGAAAACGATGAACATGTGTCCCTGTAGGACAACTACTGCTGTGGCATGGGGCCGCAACAATAATTTAAATTCAAATATATATATTTTGTCGTTTAATGGTGTTAATCTTTACTATTCAGGAAAGTTTTAATAAATATAAAAAGTTATGACTATACCAAGTGCTTTGACACTTAAATTTAAGATTTTTCAAAAAGTGGAGTTAATCACTCTGTGCACTGAACGGCTCATATATGCATCTTCAATTGCGAAATATGAAAATTTCAAATAATTGCAAACATTTAAAAAAAATAAAATCATAGTAGACTTTGACAATTCCCAAGTTTTTCAAATTAAAATTCACTCATAAAATTCATTCACAAATTCCAAATTTCAAATTTCATTCCATTTTATCCCATTTATGTGTAAAGTGCACTATTTTATTTAACCCTTTAACTGTTTAATTTTGTTTCGAAAAACTTTTTCTGCCTGCTTAATTATTTTCCAGCGAAGACGAGTATACTCGACATAAACAGAGTAAAATGTTTCTGCCCGTAAATGTATGCAATTATGACTAAAAATCAAACGTTGCGTGTTGGTTTTTTAGAAAATATATATCGCTCCTTCGCTGCAAGAACGTCATAACTCAAAACTACATCATTCCGAGAAAATTCAATTTTAAAGTTTACCATTACAGGGAGTTCAAGGTAGCAAAAAATGTTTCATGTCGTCTTGTGAGCAAAGTATTGAATATTTTACAAAGTGGTTTTGGCAGATAAAAGATCATATGCAGATACACACAGGGTTGCCATAAACTGAAAATTTGTTTTTTTGAGTTATGACGTTCTTGCAGCGAAGGAGCGATATATTTATTCGTTATTAAGATTTTCAATTTGAATCCATTATAAAAACAAAAAACGAACGAATATTTTTTGACAATTCCTGTTTTATTACAAAGCTTGGACTTTGTTATTTAAGAATGAAAAACGATGTCGTTCATATGACTGCCACTACTGGCCCTACAGTACGCCATTCGGTCAACCCAATTTTCAAATACTTTTTCGATTGTACCGGGTAGAATTTCCCAGAATTTTTTTTGGAAGTAAGTTCACAACATTTCCCAATTTTGTTCAAGCGTATAGCATCCGATTTCGTAAATGTCAAACTTTTAACTAAATTACGAACACAAATTAAATGACATTTGGACTATCATTCTCGAAATAAAGCGTAGTTCAAATTGAAAATCTTATGTGGACCACCCTATAGAAATGAAAACAAAAGCAATAAAAGACCAAATGAATTTCAAGAAATCTAAAATACAAAACTAAAAATTTAAATTAAGGGCAATGATAGTTTTTAACTATTATAACGCACAATCAACTGAGAAACGCATACGAAATACGTTTTTATTTGCAAGAACCCGTTTTGTAATCGTACTTCCCCAGAATTTGTTATTTTAGCTTAAGACAAGCTATTGTGTATTAAAATAAATAGGGTTGCCAGACTAACGAATATTCTAAAATGTACATTTTTTATAAGATCTTTATTTGCCCTTTCTCAGAGAAAATAAATTACAGTTGATTCGTTGAATATTAATACGAATGCGATTTTTTTTTTCTTCGCGACGAGTATACTCGACATTATGCGAAAATTTTTCGTTTCGCTCTGTCGAGTATACTCGACATAAACAGTTAAAGGGTTAATGGAATTTACTTTGTAAACCATAAAAAAATAAAAACTAAATGCTTATTTTAGTTTAATCTCGTGTACATTTATTCATATTTGCTACTTAAAAAACAATAAAATTAAAAAAGTCAGTAAACAATAATGAGTCAAAATGACTACATATGGGCATTTTAGGTACATACAGTTGCGGTCAAAATAATAGTAGTACGCATACAACGAAAAGAAAATTAAGAAAAAATAATCTGCTTTTCTTTACAAATATTTTTTTTGTATTTTTCTTAACAAGTTATATATGTTAACAATGCAATCATAAAAGAAAACTTAAGAATTAAACTCAGTTTGATTTGATTTAAATTAAATGCGCCAAAAGCTCCAAAATATGGACGGTCAAAAAAATAGTAGTTCGCTGAAGCAAAAATTGTGTTACATTTTAAAAGGTTTAGTGGTTAAACAGTAACAGCGTAATTTTTCTTCAAATTAATATTTAGTTGCGTGATTGTTGTTCGCTATTACTGCAGCACAGAGCCGATGCATTGAATTAACCAAATTTGCATATCTTTCTCTAGGTATTATATATTCCTGCCAGGGATCGGAAATAACAGTTATTTATGAAAATTATATTTGAAAAGTTTACTATGAAGGAAAAGTCACACAAATAAATTAAATATACCAACAGATTTCTTTTCGTATCAAGAATCATATTTGGCAATACACTTTTATTATGCAATTTTTACGGAAATATAAAAAATAAGAATTATTTTTTTTTTATATTTTAAAAATCCTTTAATAACAATTATTTTTGATTTTTTTTTTATTAGTCCATAAGTAACAGTTTTCTTTCGATTTTTATTTGAGTTGACCTATGATAACAGTTATTGGTGACTTTTATTTAAAAAAGTCATAATAAAAATTATTCAGTGACTTTTATTCATAAAAGTCATCAATAAAAATCATTCGGTGACTTTTATTTTTTAAGTCATCATTAAAAATCATTCAATGAGTTTTATTTATAAAAGTCATCAATAAAAATCATTCGATGACTTTTATTTTTTAGGTCATCAATAAAAATCATTCAATGACTTTTATTTATAAAAGTCATTAATAAAAGTCATTAGATGACTTTTATTTATAAAAGTCATCAATAAAAATCATTCAATGACTTTTATTTTATAAGTCATCAATAAAAGTCATTAAATGACTTTTATTTATAAAAGTCATCAATAAAAATCATTCAATGACTTTTATTATAAAAGTCATCAATAAAAATCACTCAATGACTTTTATTTATAAAAGTCATCAATAAAAATCATTCAATGACTTTTATTTATAAAAGTCATCAATAAAAATCATTCAATGACCTTTATTTTTTAAGTCGCAACATAAAAGTCATTAATTGCACTACTGGAATATCTAAATTTGTCGGGTATTGAATTTGAACTTCCTGAAAATATTCTAGATCAAAACTTATTCGACACGTATTTTATAATTATTCGAAAATCAAAATTTAACTGGCCCAACGATGGGTTAAGATTTCGTATGTGGAAACATGATTTAAAAGATGGCTTGACATCAAAATTGGTGAAAGCACTTCAAATAAGATACAAATGATGTTTTTTTAAGCCCTTCTCGTGGGCCCTTCTCGTAATATATATGTGGTTTGTTCTATTGTTTTTGTTCAGCCGATCAAGAATATATATACATTTTGATATTTAATGAATCCAGTACTGCGATTAATGAAAATGACTTTTATGTTGCGACTTAAAAAATAAAAGTCATTGAATGATTTTTATTAATGACTCTTATAAATAAAAGTCATTGAAGGATTTATATTGATGACTTTTATAAATAAAAGTCATTGAGTGATTTTTATTGATGACTTTTATAATAAAAGTCATTGAATGATTTTTATTCATGACTTTTATAAATAAAAGTCATTTAATGACTTTTATTGACGACTTAAAAAATAAAAGTCATTGAATGATTTTTATTGATGACTTTTATAAATAAAAGTCATCTAATGACTTTTATAATTGACTTTTATAAATAAAAGTCATTGAAGGATTTATATTGATGACTTTTATAAATAAAAGTCACCGAATGATTATTATTGATGACTTTTATGAATAAAAGTCACTGACAAATTTTTATTATGACTTATTTAAATAATAGTCACCAATAACTGTTATCATAGGTCAACTAAAATAAAAATCGAAAGAAAACTGTTACTTATGGACTAATAAGAAAAAAATCAAAAATAATTGTTATTAAAGGATTTTTAAAATATAAATACTAAATAACTGTTATTTGTTGAGTCATAAAATAAAAATCAAAAAATAACTGTTAAACATTGATTTTTATAATAAAACTTATAACTGTTACGGTCCCTGATTCCTGCTTCTCAAAGTTGATTATTATTAGTTAGATTATAGTGAGCAACTGCTCTCTTCACGTCGAACCACAAATTTTTAATTGTATTGAAGTCTGGTGATTGTGCGAGCCATTCCATAACCCTAATACTGCTCTTGCGAAGCCCCTTTCGTGCGAACTTGCTTGTATGCTTTAGGTTATAATCCTGTTGAAAGACCCAAAGCAGTGCCGTTTTTTCACGGACATACGGTAGCACGATTTCCTGCACGATTCGTACACATACACATCGATCCATCGTTTTCATGATCAAATAAATAGCGCCACCTCCATAAAACGTAAAACATGCACACTAAATAAATGCAAGAGCAGTATTAGGGTTATGGAATGGCTCGCACAATCACCAGACTTCAATACAATTAAAAATTTGTGGTTCGACGTGAAGAGAGCAGTTGCTCACTATAATCTAACTAATAATAATCAACTTTGAGAAGCAGGATACCTAGAGAAAGATATGCAAATTTGGTTAATTCAATGCATCGGCTCTGTGCTGCAGTAATAGCGAACAACAATCACGCAACTAAATATTAATTTGAAGAAAAATTACGCTGTTACTGTTTAACCACTAAATCTTTTAAAATGTAACACAATTTTTGCTTCATTTTTATGAAAGTAAAGCGGCAGCCGCCGTGGCTCAGTTGGTTAGTGCGTTGGACCGCGAGTCGAAGGCAGCAACCTCAGGTTCAAATACTGCCTGTAATAACACCTAAAAAAATAACGGGAAAATTCGTTTTCTCTTTCGGTGGCTGTCCTCTCAGCTGGAAATGGCAAACCTCTGAGAGTAAAAATTGCCTATGATAAAGCTCCCAACCTGCCGTTCGGAACCGGCATAAAAACTGTAGGTCCCTTCTACCCGCGTACAAATTCACACGCACAACACGGGTGGTTGCGGGAAGCTAGGCCTTAGTCTCGCGTAAGCGGGCTGTCGTGCCAGTCAATTAATTAATTAAAGCGAACTACTATTTTTTTTACCGTCCATATTTTGGAGCTTTTGGCGCATTTAATTTAAATCAAATCAAACTGATTTTAATTCTTAAGTTTTCTTTTATGATTGCATTGTTAACACATACAAATTGTAAAAAAAAAATACAAAGAAAATATTTGTAAAGAAAAGCAGATTATTTTTTTTAATTTTCTTTTCGTTGTATGCGTACTACTATTATTTTGACAGCAGCTGTATGTCAGATTTTCGGGCATTCTAGTGTCAAGCAGACCAGCGGACCATAGTAAAAAAAATCTGACCAATTTTGATCCGAAAAGCCCAAAAGTGGCAACTCTGATTCCCCTATAGTTTATAACTTAACTCAATCATCTTATCGAAATTCTGCCTGTCTGCGTCTTGTTCTTGTTTGTAAAAAAGCAAGCACGAGCCACCGTCAACGTGCATGCCGGACATCGCTTTGATGGCCAACAACAATAACCACAGTATGTGGAGCACCACTTTTGTACAGCCGTGTGCGATCAATACTTTTATGTTTGCTCTTTGTAAATTTGATTTTGCGCTCTCACGTTCGAGGCACATTAATAAGGTAGTGGTGGCAACACAGCTGATTCAACTTTTTTCTTCTCATTTTCTTTTGCTTTCTTCTCATTTTCTTTTGATTTTTCGCGAATGGGCATCCTCATTGTCAAAAATTGGTAAAATTGTTTTTATGTTGCTTGTGTTTTGATTTGATTTTGACAACGAGGATGCCCAAAAGCACTAACAAAATACATGGGAATTTTGTTTTTGCAGTAGTGCCATCACCTTATTAATACACATTGCTCACGTTTGTGCGATCACCTCTCCTCTACTGCGTCCCACCCCGCCCATGGACGGCTCACACACGCAAAGAAATTTTTCTTTGCCCCAAATGCGTGCTCTTTATATTGTTTGTTCTGCGGCTTGATATCCATATTGTGTTAATCGATTAGGAATTGATTTATTTTGATACAAGCCTTAAATTTTGACCCTGAGCAACGCCTTCTGTAGGCGTTTCCTCGGCAATGTTTTTAGTTCGTCACAAAAAGAAGCTCAATATAGCAATTTTTCAGGATTTTTTATGAGGGTTTGCTCATGCTCTTGTTCCAGAAGCCAAAATTCTATTTAGGAGCACAAAAATTCGCTACTCCGTACTTAAGCTCTTGTTCTCATACTTTTACACAATACCTACCTTATTTTCCGCACATTCAATTATTACACTCGGATACTTTCTGCTCAACCATCGGAAAAACGCGGGAACTCCCATTTTTGGATGTTTTGATTTTACAAACAAGCAATCACCCAAGCGGCTATTATTCGACAGATCACTCAGGTAATGATTTTTATTTCATCAGAATATTAATTACTTAAAACACAAGTGATTGTATTATATCTTGTGATATAACTTCTACACGCACGGTTCTGTTATTTATTTCACAAAGTTGTAATATTACGCATAGCTATTTTGCAAACAATGATTCAAATTAAATTTGGAAACAGGACAGGGTGCTATGAAAAATAATTTTACAAATTAAGTTCGCCCGATACCCTAATGGCCCGAACATATTCAACACGGCAGCGGTACGGCCCACAACTTCAAGTTGACGCCTGCTTCGACCGTGTAGTCAACTACGTGATTACAATTAAAGTGAAAGCAATGTTGTCACAATAATTTTTTTGGGATTCCCAGCACAAATTTTGAAAGTGCTTCCAAACTACCGCATTCGTCTATATCCATTTTACTATTCTACAATCGTTTTTAAACAAATTCCAATGTAAATTATTTAATAATTTTAAGAACTAGTAAATTTTAACTGAAATAGTAACAAATCTGTAATTGTTGTACAAAGCACATCGGAAAAGTAGCAAAACTGTCATTACGATATACATTGTTTGGTTTTGTCGCCTGCGAAATGGATTTATGTTTGGCGACCACGAGAACTGTGTTCGTGTAGCGGTGCAGTTATCAAAATAATCGACCCCATACGAACGTTCTGATTTTATATTTAAACAAATGCAGTCGTATCGCTGCCGTCGTCTATTTATGTCTTCGAGGCATAATGGTGCAACTCCAAAACATGATTTGTTCGCAGTAACGCTCATTTATGGTCCAACTCCATAACGCTTTTGTTGCATCTGTCAAAAAAATAGAATCAGTGTATATGTATAGAACGAATTACACAGCGCAAAGCGTCGCATGTCATCATGAGAAAACAACGCAAAGTAGCTCAACTTCTTTAACGCATTGTTTGCATCGTTCAAACGGGCCAACTGATTGCGACAACCATTAGTAGTAGTAAAATTATATTTATTTCTAAATGTTATCGGTAAATAATATTTTCTCCTGAATAGTTTCTTTCAATTTTGGTGCTGGTTTCAAGAAAAGCAGATATTATACCAAAATTTAAAAATATTTCAGTGAATAAAATTCGTTCAATTCAATTATTTCGCCGAATTCTACCATTACTGTGAAACCTAAATTGGAGCTTTAGCGGCAAGCAACTGTAAAAATTGCTTCATGCCCATACAAATTGTATGGGGCAAACCGCAATTGGAACGCTCTGACGCTGAACTGTTCGAATTTCCAATTTTGACAAAGCGTTAGCAGTTGAAGTTGGCTGCGACAAACAAAAACGCCTGTGATTTATATTTGATTTAATTTAAATTGTTATGCAAAATAATAATAATTTGTTGGTTTTGTGGTTTGTTTGTTGTTGTTTTGTTATTTGTTGTTTTTTGGCAACTAAACAGATATTTTTTTGACATTTTTTTTCATTTCATGATTTTGTCAATCCCAACGCAACGCTTCAATTTCGGTATGCCGCACTGAGCGATAACGTTGCGTCAGAACAGGCAACGCTCAACGCTCCAATTTAGTTTTCACAGTAAATGAAAATCGCTGAAGATGATCCCCCCTTCAACACGATAAACTGCTATAACTCGACCAAGACGCTACTGGGAAGGTGGCAGGTTGTCTTCCTCGATGTCGGCAACTCGAAGGTCATCGAAACGTCGCTGCCATTTTCCACGTGTTTGTAGTGTCGTTAGATATTCGTTACTCCATCGATGCCAAAACTCTTGATGTAACCTTCGTAACCATTGCCATTGTTCCAATCTTGATGGGGTACCATCTGCGATAAGTGGTTCTGGGACAGCCAGAAGTGATTCTCCAACGAAGAGGTCTCCAGGTGTCAAAGCCAGGCGATCGTCAGGCCCATCATGTAGTGCGATCAGCGGCCGCGAGTTGAGACCAGTTTCTATACGTACCATGAGAGTCTGGATATGCGGTAATCGTAAATTCTGGGTGCCAACAACTTTAACTAAATGGCGTTTGGCCGATTTTATAGCCGCCTCCCAGGGTCCGGAGCATTAATTGAGTTTCACCGTGCAACATCTCTTGATGGATGCGCCTAATAATGAGCTGAGTTAGAGGAGTCTTTCGTGACAAAATGTTACCCATATTGAACAGCCGATTTTGACAGGCGACCGCCCACGCAACGCACGCCATCCTCGTCCAAAAACGGATCCAATGAAAGAAGCAAACTGTGACTTGGCAATGGTTTTTCCAACCTCAGGCACTGCAACTCTGTCGAAAAGAAAGTGCATTGTACCATACGTACCAAAATCATGTGAGCGTAGTGGATCTCTGGAGCCATGATCACAGGATGCCGCCAATAGCTGCGGCGGCTTGGGTACCAACGTAGAACTATCGCCACGGTTCGAAGAAGTCGCTGTATGTTGCTGAACCGTTCAAGTATAGGGATAAGCCCACCCGTTGACGTCCGAATAGTGATGGTCAATTGGGACGAAGAGTGTGCATCCATCTTTGTTTCTCGCTGTAGTTCGCCGTATTCCTCTCCACTAAGTGGTATGGTCTCTAGTGAACTGGTCGTAGTACATGCAATCTGGGCCTTTCCGCTACAGCTGATGATTCAAGAGTTCCTGCGAAGACAATCCTCTACTCGTGCAGTCTGCAAGATTTTGCTCGGACGGAATGTGATACTACGAGTCCACCTTCGTCAGGTGCTGAATGTTACTGACGCGGTTCGCAGCATATGGGTTCAGTGACGTTGGAGGCTTGCGAATCCAGCAAAGTACAATACGGGGGTCAAAAACAGTAGGCACGGTGCGTCCAACAGATTTATAGCCTTGCGCACGTTATCCAAAGTCTACGCCAATAACTCTGCTGCACACAATTCCAAGCGGGGAATAGTAGAGCCTTTGAGAGGCAAGACTCGAGTCTGGGCTGTAATCAGGCCAACATGGATGTGCCCATATGCGTCAATTGTTTTAGCGTAGACCACGGCACCCTACGCTTTAGGACTAGCGTCACAGAAACCGTAGAGAGTGGGAACGACGTCAGTCGACATTCCCAGCCAGCGAGGTATTCGCAGTTTGTTGAGAGATTTGAATCCATGATAAAACGTAATCCATGTATTTCTGAGATCGTCGGGTAATGGTGTGTCCCAACTAAGACCGCCCGCCCAGAGGGATTGCATGAAAATCTTCCCGGTTATGATGATGGGAGCCAGTAGCCCAGTGGGATCAAATAATCGTGCTACGTCGCTTAGCACACGTCGCTTCGTAGGGTATACATCATCTGATTTAAGATAAACGTCAAAAAGATATTCGTCTAGGACTGGATGTACGGGCTGCAAGCCATACCATAAGTAACAGTTTGTCAATCTATAAGTATGGCGCACCTCGCGCTTAAGAACGCGCTGCCAGTTCTGATGCTTCGGGGCCACACACAACATTTTCTCCACATCAGTCGTCAGAGCAAATAGATATCGACGGAATCTGAAAAGTATGTTGATTAACGGTATTTCGTTCAGTGTGACACCTCTCGCTGTCTTCGCGAATGTGTTAAATACAACCCGGAATTTACTCATGACAGCATGATGTGGTATGTAATATCTCTGCTCATCAATACTAGATTTCTCTACCCACACCATGTGTCCCAGCTGCTCGTACTCGCGCATAAAAATCAAATACTTCTGCTGCATCTCTGAATTCTTCATGAGGCGTCGTTCGAGCTGATAAAACTGCCGTAGAGCCATCTGATACGAATCCCCAAGGCATGCTAGATCACGTTTAAACAAACGCTTACGATACGATAATGATGGTGTCTTTGCTTGCGTCGTCTGTAACATCAGGGGTAGAAACCTCTTCCAATTGCCAAAAGCGCTGCAATATGTCATCTAAACGGTCGTCTATAGTGTTGACTTGAGCATGTAAATTCTTTGTATTCTGGCCGCCTGCTGTGCCAGTGGCAGGACCGAAGACCACCCATCCGAGCTTTGTCCGCTGCGCATACGGTTCATCCGGTCATCGTCTAATGATATCGTTGTCAACAATTTGATCCCAAGCTTCTGCACCCACTAATATGTATATTGTAACGACGAGGCATGTCAGGCAATTGTCGAAATTGTGGTCAGAAACACCATACTTTATTGCGTCGTGCTCGCATCGAATCTGTTAACCCGCTGGTCGCGCGGTGAGAACTTCCGCCACCTGCTCTTAGCTCACACGTGACGATGATGGCGCAGTCGAACTTCGCCAATCGAATTGTTTTGCTCGCCACTGCGAGGGCTCAGGTCACGGTTGCTCATCAGGAGGTTACGGCACGAATTTTGTGCGATCCAGGCTCACAGATGAGCTTCATATCAGAACGCTTGGCTGATCAGTTACGGTTGCGCGGGGATCGGTGCACATTAACAGTTGAGGGCATTGGGTCAAACCCTCCGTTGCAGGCGAAGGGTATAGCTCACCTGCCGCTGGCTTCCATCTACGGTGATTTCTCCTTTCCATTGAATGTCGTGGTCTTGCCATCGATTGCGTCCGCGATGGCAGCGGTGAGAGAAGACAGTGATATATACAACAGTGGCCACATTTGCAAAAGTTAAAGCTAGCAGATCCATATTTCGTAGTTCCTGGGCCGGTTGATATTGTTACGAAAATGACCTCTCTAAGTTCGTTTTTGGATTTTGCTTGAAAATAAAACCACTTCAATTACTCAGCGCAAAACGCAGTCAGAAACCAACCATCACTTTATTTACAGATTTACACTTTGCTTGTATTTACACTTGTTACTACTTTGCTTATTCAAATCAGACTCGACCCTCTGCGCTGCAACCGGCTGCCTTTTATACTTGTTTGGTTATCGCGCCGATTGTTCTTGCACATTCCAGTTGGACTCTCTCTCTCGATCGTTCTTGCACAGCCCATTACCATCGCCGGCCGTACTCCAAACTGCATGCCTAAAAGTATGCCCGTAAAAGCATTCACACATAGCACAGCGACATCGTTGTGCCGAATGACCGGGCTGAAGACAATTGAAAAAAAGCTTCGAGCTCTTCGTAAAATCAAAACGTTGAGTCACTGTAAGCGCCACCAGCTGTGGGCACCGAGTGAAACGATGTGACTGCTTGTAATAATGGCATCAAGGTGAGCCGGCCGCATCGTAGCTGTGGGATCACGCCGCACTGAATGACCCGGAGGATTCTGGCACGCCTTGCTATTGTTCAGACTATGTGCACGCCGTCCCAAGAAATTAAGCAAATCTTCCAACTTCGAAATGTCGTTGTTCGCCAGACTCATTCCCCAAGCGTGCTGAGTGGTGAAAGGCAACTTCGGTATAATGATGGGCACGGCAAGGGCGTCCCAAATCCCCACCGGCAATTGCATAACACGAACAGTGTCGACCACGTGAATGAACAGCTCTTCATGGTGCGATAGCTCCACGTTTCCAATTTCGCTCCTCTTCTCCCCCGCCAAAATATCTGCAAAAATTTTGCTGTCTTGGACTCGAGTGCAAATAGCGCTTTATGTCCAAAGTCAAAAGCCGTCCACGCAGGAGGCAAGAAAAAACGAATACAGTTGAACTCGTCTGCTCGGCTCGGCTGCTTTATTGCGAAAGAAGACCGACAAATCAATTTTACAGAAAAGAAAGAAAAGAACATGTGTTCCACACCAAACAACAGGATACTCGGACTAGTTTTCCTGGCACTATGAATTGAGTTATTGATAGCATGTTCAACCTGTAGCAATCTGCTGCACCAATCAGCATGTGCAATTGGATCGCTTATTTTGCCTAACATGATTTTGATTACTCGATTCATTCTTTTTACCTGCACGTTGGCTTGTGGAGACGCCACGGCCACCTTTACCTGTTTAATATTATGTCTCAGCACGTATTCCCCAAATTCGAGTGACGTAAGGCAAGTTCCTCTATCGGATATTATCCGTTTGGGTCGACTGTAGTAATTGAAGTATTTGTCCAACGCGGCGGTAATCTCCCTCGTACTAGTCTGTTTAAAGCTGAGTAGAGCGAAAATTGCGCAACGCGTTGAAATAAAAGAAAACGTCATCTTAAATCGGGTGTTCTTGGTGATGTTTTATTAGATGTTGAGTGTTTATGTAAAATGTTATATATTGAAACGATGAGGCACTCGGTGCTGTGCTATGCATGAATGCATAGCATACTTTTATGCATGCACTTCAGAGTACGGCAAACTTGCTATAATATGGCGAGGATGGTTCGCGAAAGGTGATGAGCTGTGCTAGAACAATCGAGATAGAAAGTACAATTGGAATGTCCAAGAAACTTCGGCGAGATAAGAAAACTAGTATAAAAGCAGCATTGTGCAGCGCAAGGGGTCGAGTCTTAGTTGAATAAGCAAAGTAGCAACAAGTGTAGATACAAGCAAAGTGTAAATCTGTAAATAAAGTGATTGTTGGTTTCTGACTGCGTTTGCGCTGAGTAATTGAAGTTGTTTTATTTTCAAACACAATCAAAACGAACTTGGATTTTCGTAACAATATGTAAAAGTTATTTTTTGTGTTTTGGATGTTAATTCGCCGGAGTTCGTCGGTTCGGGATGGCCAGGGTTGCCATCTGTACATATAAACACATAAATTGACAAACACAATACAATATTATTGACAATATCAAATTCTAAGAGCTGCGTGGCGGGCAGTGTTTAGCGATGTAAACACATCTTTCGTTTAACCGAGTTGGTTCGGCATACATAATACATACATTGCGGCGCATACTCGGAAACCAGTAGTGCAGTCAGATTTTCTGGTAACATTTTTCAACCTCCTGGTGGCCTATATTCTCATTGATCATATGTATTAAATTTTCCTCCATTTCACCCGGTATATATAAGAGTTTCCGACCAGATTCAATTACTTTATAAACTACACCATCAACTAAGTCAAAATCCTTCATTTCCTTGGTTTGCAGTTCGTCGGGCACACCCCTTATCAATTCGTCGCGCTCTTGGGCTTTTTGTACCATGGCAACATGGCACCTACTTAGGGCGTCCACATGACCCCCGTGATGTTGTGACTTGTAGTCATAGTTCTGCAGCTCCAAAGCCCATCTAGCGATTCTCAGATTAACCTGTTTCCTCTCGAAAGTCATCGTCAGGGAGTTACAATCAGTTACTATCTTGAAGGATATACCCTCTAGGTAAACTCTAAATCGTCTTAAAGCATGAATAATGGCCAGCGTTTCTAACTCGAAGCTGTGATTCTTAGACTCGGCAGCGGATGTAGTTTTAGAGAAATATGATATTGGATCGAATTTACCATCATTCTGTCGCTGCACTAACACAGCACCAAAACCGGCGGAACTAGCGTCACAATGAAGCTCCGTTTCCCTCTCCGGGCTATAAATAGCTAAAACCGGTGCTTCCGTCAATTTGGTTTTTAATTCGTCATTGACCACAAAGTCGGCACCGTCGACGAGTTTTCGCTGGTGCCTCTTCAGCATCTTCATCTCTGCTCGCGACGATCTCCAACTCGCCGATGTTAGACCGCATCGCGATGGCCTGCATCTCCAGGATGTACCGATGCAGCGACTACTCCTTCTTGTTCCAACGCCTCTGCCGCAGCATGCGGTAGACATTATGGCGCGAAACGGCGATATCGAACTCGGCAATTAAAGCCCTCCTGAGGTCGGAGTAGGCAGAGCACCTTGAAGCTCTCGTCGACATTGGTGGAGCGCATAAGCTCCTCGAAGTCCCGCAAGAAGTGCCATACGGCATGAGCGGCGTCAAACCCGCTAAATTTGGAGTTAGCGTGCTCGACGTCAGCGAAGCTCGGCTGCCGTTCCTGTGTCGGAGTCGGCGTGGGATTCTCCAGCTCGCGGATTTGTTGTCGCAACTTGAGGACTTCCAACCGCTTCCTTAACATCGCCAGTTCCTCGTCAACGGCGGTGTCGTAGCAGGCAGCATTGCTGTCGGCACTAATAGCGTTGCCATCTTGGCAACGCGATATAGCGTGAGCGTTGTGGTTACAACGGTAGTGTTTGCGGCAGCGGCGGTTTTGACTGCAACGGCAGTGTTGTCGGCAGCGGTGGTGTTGGCTGCAACGACGAGGCACTCTGTGCTGTGCATGAATGCTTTTCCAAGCATACTTTTAGGCATGCACTTTGGAGTACGGCCGGTTAGCTAGAATTCCGATATGGCAAGGATAGTTCGCGAAGGTGACGGTCTGTGCTAGAACAATAGAGAGTACAAATAGAATGTGCAAGAAACATCGGCGCAAGAAAACAAGTATAAAAAGCAGCAGTGGCAGCGCAGAGGGTCGAGTCTTAGTTGAATAAGCAAAGTAGCAACAAGTGTAGATCTGCAAGCAAGCAAAGTGTAAATCTGTAAATAAAGTGATTGTTGATTTTTGACTGCGGTTTGCGCCGAATAATTGAAGTGGTTTTATTTTTCAAGCACAATCCAAAACGAACTTACACTCTCTTGCAAAATTATACGAACGCTCAAAAACCGTCAATAAGTCGAGAGCCAAGATATATTTAAAAAAAATTCTTCTATGAATATTTGAAGTGATCAAGGAAATATATTTTTGCGAACTAAAAGTGAAGTAGTTGTAAAAATTACATTCAGAAAAGAAAAAATACTGAAATGACTTGTTGCAAAATTATACGAACACTACAATTTTAAACCTAAAAGAAAAGAAAAATTAAGAAAGTAAGAGGTTTTTTATCTTAATAATTTATTTTGCACCCTTTTGCTTCAATTAGTTCAAAAATTCTTTTTTTCATACTTTAAGTTAAAGTTTGTAATAAATTTCCAAGTTGGACTAGGCTTCTAAGCTTTACATTTGTAACTCGACAGTTCTATTGAACTGCCGATTTTCGGCATAAATCCGGCGAACCAATAACCCCAAATATTTTCCATGCGTAGCTAGAAAACGGCAGCTTTTTGATGTGTTGCTTGCTGTCCTAATTATTTTTCGTTCATCCCGTTCACTTAACTTTTTTTCCTTCCTCGTCCTTTTTTGTAGCCATACCCATCAGGATTTTTTAAAAAAGTGGATACAAGGCAAGCACTTCTTCCAATATCGCGAGCTATTTGCCTTACGGATGTTCCCGCACTTTTCATGCTTTCGATCCGTCCTTTTTCAAATTCCGTCAATCATTTTCTTTTTGGCATATTTTTAGTTTTGTTGAAAAACTCTTAAATTGTTGTCAAGTTTAACTTTTACACAATTTCGCGAAAAATGTACGTTTTTATGCATAAACAGAAACGTTCGTATAATTTTGAAACACTAATTTTTAACATTTTTCGATTTACGTTTTACAGTTTTTGCAACGACATTTAAACAAACCACTGAACTTACCCTTATAAGTATTTCATAGAACAAAATTACTCCAACATTTTCAAAATAATCGTTTAAATTAAAAAGAGAAAATGTTCGTATAATTTTGCAACAGAGTGTAGAGAAGTCATTTTCGTAACAATACATATTTTGTGGTGCCAGAAAGTAAAATCAACGAACATGAAGTAATATAGAACGCGCATCTCATACAAGCAAACGCGTTCTATGGCGGGCACTGCTGGTAGTATGTAGGTAGGTAGGTTAAGTGGTCGCCTCTAGGGCATCACTTAGGCCTTGTGGCCCATTGTGTTACCACGTGGGGGGGAAACTTCACCTATCCGATTCCAGTGTTCATTGGAGCCACTTGGAGGCTCTAATAAATTTGAAAATGTTGATCGGGGACGTCTTTTCGAGGTCAGCTAAGCAACTCAGAAAGTACCTGCCCAGGTGTCGTAAGCGCGTTCTCGCGACATGTACAGAGGAGGTGCTCGACGGTCTCCTCGCAGTCCTCGTCCCTGCAGCTTCTGCAGAAATCGTTATAAGGCAGACCAAGTAGCATGTAGGCCAATGAGGCAGTGTCCAGTAATGACTCCCACAACAATCCATATCGAGGGTTTGTTCAGCAGGATCAGTTCCTTGGATCTGCTCTGGTTGGTCACAGGCCAGATCTGTCTAGTTGTTCGCTCTGCTCGAGTATACCTTTCCAAGGTGTAACTTACAAGTGGAGAATGGTATTCCCACTAAATCCACCGCGCTGATGGATTGCAGCTCCGTGCCTGCTCTTGCCAGCTCGTCGGCTATACAATTACCCTCTATGTCCTTGTGCCCAGGCACCCAGCAGAGGTGCAATCTGTACTGCGCTAAAATCTCATTAAGAGATTTGCGGCAGTAGAGGGCTGTTTTAGAACGGGGGCGAGCGCTCAGGAGAGCTTGTATTGCTACCTGGCTGTCGGTGTAAATAGTGATGTCCCTGTAGGATATCATATTAACTCTGAGCCAGGCAGCTGCCTGGCTGATGGCCGTGAGTTCGGCTTGGAAAACGCTGCAGTGATCCGGTAACCGGAATGATATTCTAAGGACCTGGCTTTTGCAGTATACACCGCTGCCAACCTTGTCGTTCATCTTTGAGCCGTCTGTGTAGAAGATCGCCATATTGTAGGCCTCTTCTGGTAGCTCTCGGTTCTCCCATTCGTCCCTAGAAGGGATCTTAGCACTAAAAAGTGGTCTTGATAGTGGTTTGGGGATAGTGTCGTAAATCTCCGTTACATTGCACGGAATTCTGTTGACAATGGTAGCGTGTCCTACATCGGTTCTTGACCATGGTAGGATCGCGTTGAATCTAGCCGCAGAACAATTCGCCACAAACTCACCATATACGTCTATGGAAGGCAAGTGGAGAAGGGTTTCCAGGGCTTTGGTAGGCGTCGTCTTGATGGCTCTTGTGATAAGTAGGGCTGCCATCCTTTGTACATTTGTAGGCTGGTTCACGTATGTGGACTTGCTCAGGGCTGTCCACCAGACTGTGACACCAAACGTGAGGATTGGCCTAATTACCGCAGTATAAAGCCAGTGGATGGCTCGCGGTTTTAGTCCCCAGCTTCTGTAGTTGTCTTCTGGATACGGTTTTCGATGTTGAGTTTCCAGGTTAACTTCCGATCTTCTGCTGGTAACTTAACTTCTGCTGGTAGTACCCGCTGTAATTGACAGCAGAACCCTCTGTTAATAACAGCAGAATTCTCTGTAACTTCAGCGTAACATGTGAGTAGCAGCCGCTTCTGTACTCACTCGTGCTCACTCGTATTCTCGCTGCTGGTGTGCCAGTTCAGTGGCCCACGCAAGGAGGGAAGATTTTGGATTCAAACCCTTCCCAAATATTTGTACCTTGTGTAGTATGTAAGGGTATGCTGGCATCACCCGAGCAGTGGCACTACTCGGTGCAGTGGCATCACTCGAGCGATGGCACTACTCGTGGCATGATGGCCGACGGTGGCGTCGCAAGCCAAAGTAGCGAGTAGGAAAAAGCGGGAAAACACAGACAGACGAAAAGCAGACATCAAACAGTTCGGACGTGCCGTGGCGTTGGCGAAAGTTTGGCCACTTATTTTTATTCAATCCTTTTGTATTCTGAAATTGTGAAATAAAGTAGTTACACTTCTGTACTTCGAAACTAGAAAAAACCAAGCTTACTACAGTTCAAGTGTGGGGTAGTATACCTATTCTGAGTGTAGGCCAACAACAACAAGAGTTAGCGCAGTGTCCAGAGGAGCACCCATTTACAAATCCAGCACCATGAATTGAAGACAACGTGATTGAAGCGATAATTGCCGGCCTACAAGATCGTACCTCCGATATTTCAATCTTGTATGGCGCAACCGACATCCAGCAGCTGAAGGAGCTGATGGTTCGCTACGACAAGCTGAAATTGCGCTGCTCCGAAGTGCGCCTTACGATTCCAGCCATCACGGCTCCGACGAGCGCCACCTACGCCAAACCACCAACTTCAGCCGCAGCTAGTGGACCAGGCTGCTTGCAATTGCGCCGCTCCCAATTGCGCCCTACGACCCCACTTACGTCAAACCATCAACTTCAGCCGCAGCTAGCGGATTACGCTGCTTGCAATTGCGCCGCTCCCAATTGCGCCCTACGACCCCACTTACGTCAAACCACCAGCTTCAGCCACAGCTAGTGGACCACGCTGCTTGCAATTGCGCCGCTCCAAATTGCGCCCTACGACTTCAGCCAGTACGAATCCGACGAGTGGCACGTTCATCAAACCACCAACTTCAGCCGCAGCTAGTGGACCACGCTGCTTGCAATTGCGCCGCTCCAAATTGCGCCCTACGACTTCAGCCAGTACGAATCCGACGAGTGCCACTTACATCAAACCACCAACCACGCTGTTATAATTGTTCCGGCTATGGACACCTCTCCGCCAAGTGTCCGAAGAAGCGCCGAGCTCCTGGTTCGTGCTTCCGGTGCGGCAAACTTGGCCACCGATACGCTGGCTGCCCGAAGGCCCCGAAGAAACAGTGAACAGCATTTGTGGGCGTCCACAGTGCCAGACCAAGCGACCAAGAAGATGACGATAGCGACGACGAGAGGATAGCGCAGACCATGAGCGCACTTCAAATGGTGAGTGTTGTGATTAAGTCAAGTGGTTCCAAGTGAACAAGTGTAATTGGTTGTAACTTTCTTCTTGATACGGGTAGCCCCGTTAGCTTCATTGCCTATTTCTGAACATAATTCCGTAGTTAAAGATTCTGGCAATGCCATATTAAATGAACAAAAGGACGTGTGCATTTGTAATTCACCTCTGGCTTCCGAAGTGGCTCAATTGAATAGTGTAAGTGAAAGTGGGGGCTCATCCAGGCGAATTCTAATTAATCGAAGGGGAATTGTTTCAAATTTCTCTGCCGCTCCACGTCGGACGTTGTCGCGGTCTAGTGCCATTGAAGTGCTTGATGAGTTTCAAAATTTTCAGAATCCTTGGGGTTTTGTATCTTCCGACGAGATTGACGTTGACCCGCAGCTCGCTGCGCCGTTCCGTGACTGCTTACGCCATAGGATTACCTCCGAATATTTGAAGTTTGATCTCAAGAATGGTTTTCACCACGTGAGAATGGCGGATGACTCGACGCAATACACTTCTTTCGTAACCCCGAGTGGTCAATACGAGTATATCCGAATGCCGTTCGGACTAAGAAATGCACCCTCAGTATTTCAGCGTTTCATATCGCGAATCCTTAAGCCTTTTACCGATACCGGACTTATTGTAGTGTATTTTGACGATATTGTGATCGCTTCGAGAGACATTTCTGAGCATATGGAGTTGGTAATCAGCGTCCTGCGCTGTCTTGCTCGTAATGGGCTGGAGTTGTGAATGTCAAAGTGTAAGTTTGCTTACGAACAGATTGAATATTTGGGATTGTGCTCATATTTCCGGCGGTTCGTTCCGTCATTTTTGGTCATTGTCTGACCTCTGAATAATCTTACGAAGAGGGAAGTTCCGTTTCATTTCAATGACGAGTGCAGGGAGGCCTATGAAATGTTGCGTAACGCTCTTGCTTCCGCCCCAGTTCCTACAATTTACGACCCGAAGCGTGAAACCGAGTTGCATTGCGATGCGAGTGCAAGAGGCTTCGGTGCCGTTTTGCTTCAGAAGGGTGATGATGGGAAATTGCATCCGGTGCCATATTGTTTCCGTCGTTGGTTCCGAAGATATTGACTTCTAGGTGAGGGTCGTGCAAAACCGCGACCCAGTTATCTCTAAATTGAAGATTAGTTCGAGTGAGAGTGAATCGGACGCTTAAGGCGATTCTGGCTAAGTTGAGCGGGTCGCTGGCTCATTCCGATTGGGTGCGCCAACTAGCGCATGTTGAGTATGCATTGAATGATACGGTTCACCGATCAATTAAGACTGCCCCTAGTAAACTTCTCTTTGGCGTTTTGCAGAGGGGGGGTGTGAAGTAGATCGGCTCACTGAGTTCTTGGATGAGAAAGATGTGAATTCCGTCGGGAGAGATTTAGAGGTTATGCGAGATAAGGCCGCCATTGCCATTCGTGAGAGTCAAGAATACAACTTAAGGCGCTTCAATGAGCATAGTCGACCGCCCAGGGTTTTTGACGTAGAAGACTTTGTCGTTATTCGAAGTAATGATACGACTATTGGCACCAATAAAAAGTTAACTGAAGCCAAATATATTCGCAGGTGGATTGAGCCTCCGAGTAACGAATTAATTGAGTCGTTTCCGCAACACCCCATTGAAGATGATTTACATATTCAGCCTTCAGCACCCTAGTCTTAATGACCGATTGTTTAGATTTTAAGGTCCTTTTGATTGTATTGTGCCTAGTATGTAAGTTCACTTATGATTGATCGGGTCGATCAAAGTGTCAGGTCGGCCGACTGTAGTATGTAAGGGTATGGTGGCATCACCCGAGCAGTGGCACTACTCGGTGCAGTGGCATCACTCGAGCGATGGCACTACTCGTGACATGATGGCCGACGGTGGCGTCGCAAGCCAAAGTAGCGAGTAGGAAAAAGCGGGAAAACACAGACAGACGAAAAGCAGACCAGTGACTACGTGACGCGCAACTCGGAGGAGAAATTATTTTCAGACCATTTTTTGCTTTTTCCAATCGTCCGATAGTGTACGGGTTTTTTTACCCAAACATTCGCACAGCACCGGTTACCAGTCAATGGTTTGCATCTTAAAGTGTTAACTTTTCTTATTCGCTCTTAATATAGCATTGCAAACCAACTTGTTTTACTGGTCTAAGTAATTTTGATTGTAACGCGTACAAAAAAAAGCAGAAATAAATTATTTCATACGCTAAAGTCAGCAGATATTCGGTTGCTTTCTCCTTCAGTTCATGTCTCATTGAGTTTGCCGTTTCTAGTGCAACACGAAACAGTGATGGCAAGTTGAACTCTTTTCAAACGCAGAGCTGCAACTCAAGCAATGCAAACGTTAAGGCTTTGAGGGCAGTCAGCAAAAACTGATGTAAAATCATATTAAAACAAGAGGCAACATACTTATGACGTTTTTCATCAACAACGTTTTTTTGCAATCAATTTCCTATAAACGTACTACAGAATGAATGCAAAAAAAAAACAATTATTTTATTTGCAAATAAACATCGAACGCACCAGCAGCCCTTGCCCTGGCGTTTGTATGGCGAATTTTTTGTACGAACCCTAATCAACTCTGGGGCCTGGTTTTACCGAATTTGCGACTCTGGGGCCTGGTTTTACCGAATTAGCAACCGTGACCCCTCCGAGTTTCGCGTCATGTAGTCATTGAAGCAGACATCAAACAGTTCGGACGTGCCGTGGCGTTGGCGAAAGTTTGGCCACTTATTTTTATTCAATCCTGTTGTATTCTGAAATTGTGAAATAAAGTAGTTACACTTCTGTACTTCGAAACTAGAAAAAACCAAGCTTACTACACTTGCAAAAATTATAGTTACCAAAAATTGTTTCAACTGGCATTGCGCTTGGAAGTTATGGATGTAACCCCCTCAAAATGAAATCCTGCTGCTGCGCCACTTGATAAACATGACAATGAACACTGTTTTTGTTGTTGGGGCGAGTAGCATTAATATTGCAACGATAAGGCACTTTGTGCTGTGCATGAATGCTTTTCCAAGCATACTTTTAGGCATGTACTTTGGAGTACGGCCGGTTGGCTAAAATTCCGATATGGCAAGGATTGTTCGCGAAGGTGATGGGTTGTGCTAGAACAATAAGAAGATAAGAAAACAAGTATAAAAAGCAGCAGTGGCAGCGCAGAGGGTCGAGTCTGAGTTGAATAAGCAAAGTAGCAACAAGTGTAGATACAAGCAAAGTGTAAATCTGTAAATAAAGTGATTGTTGATTTTTGACTGCGTTTTGCGCTGAATTGAATGAAGTCGTTTTATTTTCAAGCACAATCCACAACGAACTTAGAGAGGTCATTTTCGTAACAATATTATTGGCAAACCAAAAAAGTCGGCGAGGCATTGCGTTGGTTCAGGAAGGATATAAAGGTTAGGAGATAGGATTAAGAGTGAAGTGGTTATGGACTCTTGCCTTGAACCCATCGAGATCATAAGTGCTGGGGAAAATATTCGCAGGGAGACCATTCCACAACCGCGCTGTGCGGGCCAGAAACGAACTTTCTCTGTAATGCGTAGTGCGCTGGAACATCGTTTCAACGTGGAATGCATGAGCGCCAGTGTTCAAACGGGTTGCCCGTGGGAATACCCGGAGCGATGGCATCAAACTGCTCATCTCCACTGAGCAATTACCGAAGAAGTATCGGTAAAACAACACCACACACGCCACGTTTCGCCGATGTTCTAAGGAGTCAATAGAGCTGGATGCCCTACTGTCCCCTATAAGTTTAATCGCACGGTTTTGCACCCGATCGAAAAGCTCCAAATGGGTTTTTGAAGCCCCCGCCCATAGGTGCGAGTTAAACTCCATTTTGGGTCGGATATAGGTAGTGTAAATAATGCGAAGATCAGACGGAGTGAAATATTTTTTGCACCGCTTTAGGAAGCCGAGGCACTTGGCTGCTTCTTTCGACACGCCAAAAATATGATCATTCCAACGAAGATCGTTCTTAATGGACATGCCCAGAACATCAAGAGCTACCGTTTCCGCAATACTCACACCACCCATAACCAGGGATGTGTTGGGATGTGGGGAGACTCGCTTGTGGGATAACAGGCAACATTGGGTCTTGCGAGGGTTAAAATCGACCCTATTCGCTTGACCCCACTTGGAGATTGTTTGTAGGTCGCTATTAAGTGTGTCATCCATACGGCGCCGTTCTCTCTCAATCTCCAAAGAGCTGGGGCGCTTTGTAAAGGAGTATGAATGACAAATGGTGCTGTCATCCGCAAACGAGTAGATGGGATTCTTCGTCGACGACAGCAGGTCGTTGATGAAGATCAGGAAAAGGGTTGGAGAAAGGACCGAACCCTGCGGCACTCCCGCGCTAAGGGAATGCTTTTCCGAGGCTATGCCGTCTATTACAACACGTATAGAGCGATCATAGAGGAAGCTCGTAATCCAACGAGAGAAGATACTACCGACGCCATAGGCAATCAATTTAGACACGAGTGCTTTATGCCACACCCGGCCAAAGGCCTTAGAAATATCCAATGCAACAACCTTGTTTTCACCGAGGTTTAGAATGCTATGGTTCCATTTCTCGGTGAGGACCGCCATAAGGTCTCCCGTCGATCGCTGTCTTCGAAAGCCGTATTGTCGGTCACTAAGCAGTCTATTGTGCTCCAGATATTTCACAAGGTTGAAGTTTACAATGCTTTCCATTACTTTGGAAAGCACCGAACAGATTGCTATAGGTCGGTAGTTCACAGGGTCAGTAGTCTTGCCTTTTTTGGGAACTGGTTGAACATTTGCCACCTTCCAGCATGTCGGAAATACACCAGTGGTGTATGACATGCTGAAAAGTTTGCGTAATGGACAAGCCAGTGAGGTAACGCACTTTTGCAAAACAAGGGCTGGAATGCCGTCCGGCCCTGAAGCCTTATTTACATCGAGATTTGCAAGCACTCTTTTAACTACCCGTGTCCGAAAATGAATTTCTGGCATAGAGCAAGATACGTTTTCGACTACGGGCAGTGGTTGATCGCTGGGGGGCAGAGAGGAATTCTCTGCAAAAATTTTAGCCAACAAATTAGCTTTATCAACCGAGTGAGTGATGATTTGATCATTGTTAAGAAGAGTTGGAATTGAAGGCGATGTTTGGTTCTTCACCTTCTTAACGAATGACCAGAAGTTCTTACTACCACGCTGGCATTAAAGAACTTTTTTCCTTTGACGCTGTTCGTGCAGAAACTTTTGGCGCCTTAGGATGGCATTGCATCGATTTCTAGCCTGTTTACGCGGCTGTTCAGTGGTGGCATTTTTATTTGCCTGCCATGCTCTGAAAGCTTCCTCTTTAGACCTGACAGCAATCCTGCATGTCTCATTAAACCAGATATTGTCCTTAGGTTTAATGCAAATTTGCTTATTAGGGATGAAGGACCGCATTCCCAATAATATTATTTCTTCAACCATTTTGGCTGCGGCATTTATGTTTCTATCAAGAAAACACAATTTCCAATTGAAGTGGGCGAAAAATTCATTAAGTCCACTCCAGTTAGCTTTATCATACATCCACACTAGGCGCTTCGGGGCTAAGGGCGAAGCATTGCGGATAGAAGAGTATGAGAAAGACGCCAAAATGGTGCAATGGTCCGAGTTACCAAGAGGTGCGTGCATTTCAACATCATATTTTTCATGATGTGAAGTGAGAAAAAGGTCTAGAGTATTGAGAGCTTGCCCCGCAACGCAGGGGATATGCGTTGGTTCATGCACTATTTGAGTCAAGTTATTAGACTCGGCAAAGAGCTCGACAAATAAGCCTTCAGGAGTTGTGTGGCTGGAATGGCGTAGCCAATTGGAATTATGAATATTGAAATCACCAGCAACTACAATTTCACTATTCGGATACGATTCCAAAATACGAGAAATAGAATCAGAGAGAAGATCAAACTTGTTGTAAGTAAAATCTCTCCCTGAATTCGGGCTTCTATATAGGAAGCAGAAGTGCAGAATGTGCGACTGGATATTGAATTTAACCCACATGGAGCTAAATTCGGCATCCGTCGTGTATAATTGTTGCTGGCACTGGTACGCAACATTACTGCACACATAAATGGCAAGACCCCTGTGAGGAGAGAATAATGGCAGTAGGTGGTAACCAGGGATGTGAAAATCCAGTGGATCTGCATCCCCACACACCTGGGTTTCACCTAGTGCCATTACATGGGGTTTATGGAGGTTAACAAACGCGTATACAGCAAAAAAGTTCGCCCTGAGCCCGCGCACGTTGCAGAATGCTATGCGAAATTTGTCCAGCACCATGGCCTGGGTGGGTTAAAGGACAAGGAAAGTAGCCGGGAATGAGATCTGCCGCACTAAGAAATTGATTATGCTCTGTGGTAAGTGTTATGCCTTTACCACAGAACAGTCAATCTCTCAGTGTCGAACAAGACCGCATGTAGCGCCACTGAATACGGACGGAGGAGGGAGACACGGAAAGAGAACCACAAACAACACCACGCGAGCAGAGTTTAATGCGGCGGACAGCGAGTTAACGGCATTTTATGAGCGATGATTGATTTCGTTGCATTTTGATTTTTATTTGTTTGCAATTTGTTTGTTGGAACACGCGGGGCAGCTGATACCGTGTAAAAAGGCAATCATAACAGGCGGACGAACACTAAGAGGCAATCACAACAGGCGGACGAACATTAATACACGCGCGAGACGGATAAAACATTAAAAGACCGGGAGCACAAAAAGGCACGTCTGCCCACGCGTAGCTGTGTTTTCACTCTTGAGCCTGTTGTTGTTGTTACTTTTGTTTTAATTTATCCTTTCTAAAATGCATACGTTTTTATTGGCCAGCAATTCTTTTCAGTTTTCGTTTTTCAATCCTGCTTTCCACAGGCAGTCTTTTCGTAGGAGTGGTAAAATAAGAAAATCTAATATGTATCGTAACTTTATGGTCACAGCATTCGCCATGGAACCATTCAGGTGTAGAATATATCGGGTGTTTTTTTTAGAGGTTTGTTTTTCGAATAGAGATAAAACTGGCATTTTGTGGTCAAATCTGGCAACTCTAATGTCATTTATGTTCAGTTTGGTTTGCCATTTCATCATGAACAGGTTGACAAAAGAACAACGCTTGCAAATCGTGCAAATTTATTTCGAAAATAATGGTTCAGTTCGCGAAGTTTACCGCAAGCTCCGTCCATTTTATGGTCGACATAATCGTCCATCAGAGCAATTAATTCGGTTAACCATGGGTCGTTTTCGCACTACGTTTACTCTATGTGATAATACGCATCCGCAGAGACGTCGAACAGTGCGCACCGAAGAAACAATTGCCGCCGTAGAGCAAAATGTTGAAGAGGACCCAGTCAGAAGAGGAGTCAGTTACCGTTAATGGAGACCGGTATAGAGCCATGATAACCGACTATTTTGTTCCCGAATTCGATGGCATGAATGTGGATGAGTTGTGGTTCCAACAAGATGGCGCTACATGCCACACAGCGCACGTCACAATCGATTTATTGAAGGAAACATTCGATGAGCGCATAATTTCGCGGAATGGACCTGTCAATTGGCCACCAAGATCGTGTGATTTGACACCATTGGATTATTTTCTTTGGGGATATGTGAAGTCGCTCGTCTACGCCAACAAACCAGAAACGTTAGGGGACTTGGAAGCCAACATTCGTAGCGTTATTGCCGACATACGGCCCCAAATGCTCGAAAAAGTGGTTGAAAATTGGACCTGTAGAATTGGCTTTATTCGAGCCACCCGCGGCGGCCACATGCCCGAAATCATATTTAAACATTAATGGCATAAAATTATCCTTCCAATAAAGCCAAATTGATGGACATTAAAACGATTTTCTTGTGTTTTATTTCAATTCGAAGTTCTATACTCTAAAAAAAACACCCGATAGAATAGAACGGGGCAAGAACCCGGTGTTTGCTCACCATGTGATATATTGGTATCTTTGGTGTTATATACTATGCGTACAATATAAAATATGTGAGTAGCTGTTAATGTGTTCTTCGAGTACAATAAAATTTAAAAAAAATTATGACAAATAGTTGTTGCACTCCTCCTAGGAGGGGTTTTTGCTAATTTTTAATTCAATTAAGTATATTTTTATTGTTTTCTAGTTCAAAAATAGTTCAAAATATAACATAAAATTTACATTGACATGGATTTGGGCTAAAAACGTGATTCTATTTAAGACAGGTTCTCACCTTGTGGGGAAAAAAAACCGTTTTTTTTTTGCCTTATCGTGTAGATATACAAGGTGCGTCCCAAAGTAAACAGGACTTTTGCAATAGGGACGTTTCTGGTGGCGCCATCTATGTGTGAGGACATGCGTTGGAAAGGTACATCTTTCATTCACATACTGTCTAAATTTCATGACATTTGGTCTAGTAGACGCCGAAATATCCCGCTCAATGTGACAGTATGTTTCGAACAAATGATCGAACAAAGAGCTAATATTAAGTTCTGTTAAGAAACGTTTAAATTGTTAAAGCAAGTTTATGGTGATGATTGTTTATCCCGTGGCCGTGTTAATGAGTGGTTGAATCGATTCAAGAATGGTCGTGAAGACTTGAATGACGACGAACACGTCGGCCAGTCGAAATTTGTGATTACTGACGATGCCATCAAAACTGTGCGTGATTTTATCAAAATGCAGCCAAAATCATCATTGGAATTGATGGAAATGGAATTGAACATCTCCAAAACATCAATTGATCGCATTTTAACCGAACATTTGGGTCTCCGTAAAGTGTGTTCTCGCTTCATTCCGCACACTTTAACCGACGACCAAAAAGCGCAGAGAATTGAGCACGCAAAAGACATCGTTCGGGAAGCCAGACGTGATCCAAATTTCTTGTTCAACATCGTAACCGGTGACGAAACGTGGTGCTTTCAATATGATCCCGAAACAAAGCGTCAAAGTGCCGAATGGAAGCACCCAGATGAGCCAAATCCGAAAAAAACCCGCCGTGAGAAGTCAAAAATCAAAACTCATCTCATTTGTTTCTACGATTCAAAGGGAATAATTCATCGAGAGTTTGTTCCACCGGGAAAAACAATTAACGCTTTGTTTTATGTTGAAGTTTTGAAGCGTTTGGTGCATCGCATTCGTCGTATTCGGCCAGAATATCGCGAGGAAGGAAGTTTGCGTTTATTGCATGATAATGCACCGGCTCACAGAGCCCTAGTTACGACCGATTATTTGACCAAAAATCGCATTTTTACCATCAATCATTCACCGTATTCGCCTGATATGGCTCCCTGTGACTTCTACTTATTCGGTCAGTTGCATTTGCCGATGAAAGGAAACCGTTATAAGGACGTTGAGGACATCCAAAAGGCTTGTACCAACATTCTGAAGGCGATGCCGGCCGATGACCTAAAACACTCATTCCAAATGCTTTTCGACCGTGCAAAACGTTGTATCGAAGCAGAAGGAGAGTATTTTGAATAAATAAAAAGAATTATACAAAAATAATCATCCGTTTTCTTTATTTTATAAAAGTCCTGTTTACTTTGGGTTGCACCTTGTATGTTTCAAAAATGTGCTCCAGAAATTTCAGATCAAAATCTGAAAAATTACAAAAGTTACAGGCCGTTACATAGAGCAGTGTTGAGCACCGGCCGAGCGCGCTTTAAACTTTAAACGCGTTTTTCTGAGAACCACATTTTCGGACCTAACGGAAGTGATTGAAGGCGCTGGAATGAACCAACCGTCACCAAATTTTTTTTTAAATGTTCCTTAGCGTTTTTTCTAATAAAGGAACTACGATCAGCCAAAAATTTTGAATATTGTTTATTTAAAAAAATAAGTGAACATAAAAATGAGAAAATCGTAATTTTTTTTCCAAAACCTCATAACTTTTGTAAATTTGATTTTTTTTCATGATCTTAGTTCATTCAATAGATAATACGGTACACATTAAGAATGTGTTCGATTTTTGTGTTTTCCTCCTCGCCGACATGCCGCCACTGATGGACGCCCCCTCCCCCCCCATTTTGGATTCATTCAATTTGAAAAATTGTATTCTCTAAATAAATGTGTGTTCATATCCAGAAAAAATTTTCAGCGTTGTACCTATCCTTAACCGTTTTCTCAAAAAAAATTCCTAAAAAAAGTGCACTTTTTCGGATACACAAGGTGAGAACCTGCCTTAATTTGATAGAAGTGTCTCTTGTTGAGCCGTCGGCGGAGCGAAAAGTAAATAGAAAGACGCGGGGTTGCGTGGGATGTGCGTTTATTTCGGTTGTTTAAACACGAATGACAATATGTAAAAACGTTGGACAACACAAACGGCCGGAGCCGGTGGGACATGGGAAGTGGAACATGTTTACATTAGGAAACTGGAAGGGAGAGGATTTGAGTGTCGCAGGGTCCACAGAACACTGGGACGAACACATTTAGCCATGGCGGCCCGCGTTGCCGCTGGCAACATTATGATGGGAGCTGCTCGCTCAGACGGCCCAAGGCCTCCAAGGCCTGCTCGATGAGGGCGCGGGCTTTGGCGCGCGGCTCGGGGGCTCCGTCGGAGGAGGCCTCCTCGTCGCTAAACGCGATGAGCTGGCGCTCAGCTGCTGCCTCGGCTGAGGGGCGGTTGGCTGGACGTCGGGGCTGTCGGCGGTGGCGTGCTAACCGGTGGGCGATGGCGGAGCGCTGCACCGGGCGCTGTGTTGGAACGGGCTGCTGCCGGGGCTGTTGCGGCTTCTTGCCGCCCTTGATTATGGCCTTGGGCGCTGCTGCTGTGGCCGGTCGCTCGCTGAAGTGCAGCATGGTGTGATGCGCTCGGCCGCACTTGCTGCAGCGAGCGGTGGAGTTGCACCGATTGGTGGAGTGGGACCGCGCCAGGCAATTGGTGCAGTAGCCCTGGGCGCGGGCCACCTGCTGTCGCTGCTGCGGTGCCATTGACAGGAAGGCACGGCAATATCTAATGCCGTGCAGGTGGTGGCACAGCCGGCACTGCTGGATCAGCTGCTTTCTGGTTGCCCTGCAAAAAACCATAAAAGTATATCACTAAACTATAAGAATAGTGAGTGTGTAGAGAATGAGAGAGGGTATGTGCAAAATAAGCAGGGCTATGAGACGAGTTTACGAAGCTATTAGGGGGCATAGCTTGACTACTGGCCTTGTCAGGATGCCAGAGTCAGTGCGGATATCCACGACACGGACATGATTGTCGGGACCGCGATGTAGCTTATGAATGCGGCCGAGCCGCCATTCATTGGGGGGAAGCAGGTCGTCTTTAATGACGACCATTTCATTTTCTTGGACTTCTCTCTGCGGATGCTTCCACTTGTATCGTTTGTGGAGATCCTTGAGATATTCGTCCTTCCATCGTCGGGCGAATTGATGATGGAGGACTTTGAGTTTTTCCCATCGGTTTATGAGGGATAGCTCGGAGCACTCGGGTTCGGGGGGTGCGGCGATAGGAGCGCCTCGGAGGAAGTGGCCAGGGGTCAGAGACACTAAATCGCTAGGGTCCTGCGATTGAGGAGAGAGTGGACGTGAATTGAGCGTCCCTTCAATTCTAGTAAGAAGAGTCGTAAACTCTTCGTATGTGAATCTATGAGAGCCGGCTACCTTTTTAAGGTGGGTCTTGAAGCTTTTGACCGCCGACTCCCATAGTCCTCCCATGTGAGGAGCATGTGGGGGGATGAATTGCCACTCGACGCCCTGAGGACCGTATCGGTCGAGAATATCTTGGGCGATTTCTCTCGAGAATTTGGCAAAGTCTCTGGCCATGGCACGTTGAGCACCGACGAACGTTTTGCCGTTGTCGGTCATGATTTTGAGAGGTAGCCCTCGTCGACCAGTAAATCGGGCGAATGCTGCGCGGAACGCTTCGGTCGTAAGATCCGAGCAGAGTTCCAAGTGAACGGCCTTCGTGGAGAAGCACACGAACACTGCAACATAACCTTTGAGGTAGGTTGAGCTACGGAGCATGGAAGCTTTAATCTGGAATGGACCAGCAAAGTCGATTCCGGTTGTGGCGAATGGGATTGTAAGTGTGCATCGTTCGGGGGGGAGCGCTGCCATGATTTGTGTTCGCAGCTTTTGCTTGTGGATGACACACGTTTTGCATTGAAAAATGCACTTTTTTATTTGCGGCTTTAGGCGCGGAATGTAATATTCCTGCCGAACCATACGGAGCATGAGTCGTTGGTCCGCATGCAGTAATAGCTTATGAAGGAATTGAAGAAGCAAACTGCAGTAGCGGGACTCTGGGGGGAGAATAATGGGGTGTCGTTCATTATACGACAATGCCGCATTGGCGAGTCTGCCATTAACTCGCATCACCTTCTGTTTGTCTAAGAAGGGATTGAGCACCAAGAGCGAACTTTTCTTGGAGATGGGAAGAGAATGAGAGAGCGCTTGTCGTTCCTGGGGATAATGGGAACTTTGCGCGAGAGTTATAAGGCGATTTTTAACAAATGCCAACTCTGAGTGGGACAACAGTGTTCCGTGGATGGGATTGTGTTGGCGACGGGAGGAGATGCCGTTATTTACAAATCGGAACATGTATGCGATTACTCGCAGGGCTCGAGAGAAGCTGGAGAACCGATCGAGGATGTCGGTCTGCTCTTCGAGAAGGTGGTGGCAGTCAACCGCTCGTTGTTCCGGGATTGGAACTTTGTGAGAGTGACCTTTGGGCCAAGCATCGGAAGCTTGCTGCAACCATTTGGGGCCATTCCACCACAGAGTGTGATCTTTGAGATCTTGCGGCTTGCATCCGCGCGTTCCTAAGTCCGCGGGATTTTCAGCGCTTGGGACATGTCGCCAGGGAGCGTTGTGCACATTTTGACGTATTTCGGTCGTGCGGTTGGCAACATAAGTCTTCCATGTGCAAGGTGGTTTTTCCAACCAAGCAAGGACAATTTCCGAATCGGTCCATAAATGGATTTCCGATTTGTCGAACCCGAGGTGAGAGCGGAGGGATTTGATGAGCTGGGAGAGTAAAACTGCTCCGCAAAGCTCTAAGCGAGGTAAGCTTATTGTCTGGAGAGGTGCAACTCTTGTTTTCGCAACAAGGAGATGTGACGAGAGGTAGTCACCATTTGTGCTAGTACGGATGTACAGAGCTGCACAGTATGCCTTTTCGGAGGCATCGCAAAATCCATGGATCTGAACATTTCGATTGGGGGTATAGTGAACCCACCGGGGAATTTCGATAAGTTCTATGGCAGGCAAATTCTCAATGAATTGCTGCCACTTTATGAGTGATCCTGGCTTTATGCACTCATCCCACTCAGTGCCTTCAAGCCAAAGCTCCTGAAGAAGCTTTTTGGCAAGAATCATTATAGGCGAAAGCCATCCTGCGGGATCGAAAAATTTGGCAACGGAGGAAAGAATTTGCCTTTTCGTAAATGAATTTGCAGGAGTAGTGGGAGAGATGGAGTATGAAAATGAGTCCGATAGGGCATTCCAACGGATGCCAAGAGTCTTAGTGGAACTCGTTGAATCGAACTTGAGGAATTCCGAATCGAAAAGGTCGTCTTCGGGAATTTCCTCTAAGAGTTTTGCGTGATTAGCCGTTATCTTTTTAAGAGGGAATCCCCCGGAGTTGAGGGTGGCTATCACTTGAGAGAGGGCTTCCTTAGTGGTGGGAAGATCATGACCTCCGGAAAGAATGTCGTCGACATACGTTTCCTCGAGAAGTATTTTTGCCGCTAACGGGCTGGATGGCTGAGAGTCGTGGGCCAATTGGTGGAGCGTTCTGATGGCCAAATATGGCGCACAGTTAACCCCAAATGTCACCGTTTTCAATTTGAAATCTTGAATAGGAGATTCCGGGGATTTGCGAAAGAGTATTCGCTGGAATTCCTGGTGATCATTATGGACCCGAATTTGCCTATACATCTTCTGGACATCGCCATTGAAGACAAAGCGGTAAAGGCGCCATCGGAGAATGAGAGCTGTGAGGTCATTTTGAAGAGTAGGGCCAGTATGCAGAACGTCGTTAAGTGACTGACCAGAACTTGAGGACTTCGAGGCATTGAAAACCACTCGGACTTTGGTGGTCTTTTTTTCGGGGCGGATGACTGCGTGATGTGGCAGATAGTACGAAAAGTATTTGCCATTTTGGATTATCTCACGGGGATTTGTGAATTCCATATGGTCAAGGGTGAGATATTCCTCTAAGACGTCATCGTAGATGGTCTTGAGGTTTCCCTTTCGGGAGAGATTTCGCTCCATGCTAACGTATTGCTGGAGGGCGTTTGGGCGGGAATTGCCTAACGCTATGGAGTATGGAAATTCTGCCTTAAAGGGGAGTTTTACAGTATATCTACCATCCGATCCACGGGTTGTGGTCTTCTGGTATAACTCTTCGCAATAAGTGTCATCCGAGGAGACAGGTGTCGGGAGTTTGACTTCTTCCTGCTCCCAGAATTGCCTAAGTTGTAAACTAAGTTCCTCATTGGAGACTTCTGCCACGTATGTCGAATAAGCTGACACCGTGTGGGGTACTGGCCCGCTGAGTATCCAACCGAAAATGGTGTTTTGGGCTAATAAGCTGCCACAGATATTTCGGCGGATACCTTCGAGTAAGATCTGGGGAATCAGATCACTGCCAATAACTAAGTCAATCTGCGCTGACTCGAAAGGACTTGGGTCAGCGAGATTTAGCGTGGCAAATTCTTGCCAATTGGGATGGCTAATTGTGAATGGGGGTAGCAATTTCGTCAATTGGGGAAGTACTATTGCTTGCACATTGAGGGTCGTGCTGGAGTTTGGAACTGCCAACGTCAAAAAGCAGATGTGATTGGAATTTTGCACAATTTTACCGCCCATGCCTGAAATTTCGAAGTGCGATCTTTCAATAGGCAGTTTTAGGCGTTTTTGCACCTTCGAGGAAATGAAGGTGCGTTGCGAGCCTTGGTCGATTAACGCTCTAACCTTGAACAACTCTCCTAAGTGGGCAATAGACACCAGTGCCGTAGGCAGAAGGGATTGGGTGCCATTATTGGAATGAAGGGCTTGTACTTGAGGCGTACTTAGCCTTGAAGATGGGCCGGGTTGCGCATCTGAAGTGGGGGCATGAGTAGTGGAGTTATTGTTCGGTTGTGGATGAGCTGTTGCGACCTGGGAAGTGGTCGTCTGAGACCTATTGAGAGGCTGCGGGGCTTGAGATTTATTGTTGGGGACATGAAGCAGGGAATGATGCTTCCTTTGGCAGTAAACACACGTAAAACTGCTTGTGCAATCCTTTATGGTATGCGTTGTCGCAAGACAGTTTTCACATAAACTGTGCTCTTTGACATATTTCAATCGGCTCTGGGGGGTGAGCTTCTTGAAACTCTGACATGTCCGTATAGGGTGGTTGGCGTTGCAAAGTTTGCACGCGAAGTCTTTTTTCACTTCAGTGTGGAAGTGCTGAGATTTATTTTGAGGCCGATTTTGGGGAGTATGGAAATTTGAGGGTTGTGGTTTTGGCTTAGCGGGGCGAATGCTATTGAGCCGTTCCACCACCTCGTACCTGCAGGTCAGGAACTCGTCCATTTGCGACCAAAGAGGCAGGTCCTTACGAGATGTAAGGGATTGTTCCCAGAGAGCCAATGTCTCTTCGGGCAATTTGGTGCAACAAATATACACAAGTAGCGGATCCCAATTGTCAGTGTCCACGGCCTGGGACCTGAGTACTGATAGACAATTATTTATTGTACTTTGAATCCGCTGCAGCGCTTCGCTATTTTCGGTGGTAGCCGGAGTTATATTTAATAAGGAACGAATCTGGTTGTCAACTAATATGCGCCTGTTTTCGTAACGGGATTTCAGGGCTTCCCATGCGAGTCCGAAGTTTTCATCGCTTAAGGCAAATTGCTTCACAATTGCACCGGCTTTGCCTTGCGTCTTGTATCGGAGGTGATACAATTTTTGGGCTGGAGTGAGCTTGGGGTGGTTTATGTATACTGCCGTAAACATGTCCCGGAAGGACGGCCACTGCTCATAGCCCCCGAAAAATGTTTCGGTATCGCAAGGTGGAACTTGTAAACAAATATTCGGAGTATTTGTTGGTTCTGAGGATCGAACCTGTTCCGTATGCGCAGCGTGCTGAGTGGGTGGAGGCTGGAGCATCTCAATGATGTCCGACATTTGAGCCATGCACAACTCATACTGGTCTATGCAGGCTTCGTTCTTCTGCCGAGCCGACTCCTTGAAACCGTCGGGCTGGCTACTGTCTTCCGCAATGGAGACTGCCTCATATGCTTGCATAAGCCTAGTCCATTGGACTTCCAAATTCTTTTGACGAATTTGGACGAGGGACTTTGTTTGTTCCTCAATGGGGGTCGCGGAAAACTTTGTGCATAATTGCACGAGCTGATCGGACTCGAAAATAAATTTAGCAACGCTAGGATCGGTTGCTTTGAGGATGGGAGATTTGGAGCGCGTCTTTGGCGGCTCACGAGTGACAGTGTCTGTCAAAAACAAGTCAGTTGACACCTTGGGAGGGGGTTGTTTGGAGGCGGTTGGCTCCATCGCGTTAGATTGCTTCTTAGGCGAACGCTCTACCGGCATTGATAATAAAAAAGCGAAGCTTGAGAGATAGAGGGGTCAGGTGTGAAAAATTGAAATTAAATTTCCACCTGAGAATGGGAATAAATGAGATGGTTAAAGTTGGCCGCGTCCGCACGAACGGCTTAAAATTGGAAAAAATCGCAACGTTACACGAATGTGTTAAAATCGTTCGATTGTATGGGTAATTTTTTGTAAATGTTTTGTAATTTGTAAAATACGTGTTAGAGTATGTGTTAATGATTTTTAATAAAAATTTTTCGGCTTATCTTTTTGGGCCCAGTGCCCGAGAATGGGGATTTCCTTTATGTTTTGTTTTTGCTGTCCGTCCAGCGTTGTGTTGTTCCGCTGCTATTGTCTGCCTTAAATGCTTCCTTCTTCGTCTTCGTTGGGTGTGTTGTTGTTGGATGTTTGGAGGTTGTTCTGCACTGCACTGCACTGTGTGTTATATGTATTAATGTGCACTGCACTATGTTTGTATATATTTTTTTGTTTTTTGGTTTTTTTTTTTTTGAAAAAGGGGGGCCGGGGTTGGCTTTTTTTTTTTTGTTTTTATGGGGGCCGGGTATGGCTTTTTTTTGTGTTTGATTTTTGGTAGGGGGGCCACCGCACTTTCACTGTTCACTGTTCACTTTGACTTTTTTGTTTTTTACCTCATTTTTTTTTTCCGTTGTTGTATGCTGTTCACTCTTGTGTTTTGTGTAGTTTAGTTTTAATTTGTTACTGTCTTCACTGTTTGTAATTTGTTGTTGTTTGGTGTTCACTGGATTCGTCCACTATGTTGTAATTTGTCACTGTTTTAATGTTTTGTGTCACTGTTGTGTTATGTATTTAATGTTCTTTCGCGGGTTCGCGGTGGCTCGAAGGACCATGTAGAAGTGTCTCTTGTTGAGCCGTCGGCGGAGCGAAAAGTAAATAGAAAGACGCGGGGTTGCGTGGGATGTGCGTTTATTTCGGTTGTTTAAACACGAATGACAATATGTAAAAACGTTGGACAACACAAACGGCCGGAGCCGGTGGGACATGGGAAGTGGAACATGTTTACATTAGGAAACTGGAAGGGAGAGGATTTGAGTGTCGCAGGGTCCACAGAACACTGGGACGAACACATTTAGCCACCACTATTGTTAGACTAAGATGAGTTTAACAATTTAAATTTGTGTTCAAGGTGGGTGTTGCTGGCAACTTCAAGGCCTTGTAAAAACCAAACTAGAGGTGACCCAAAAACAAAAATGACATATTCGTTATCAGCGGCTCCGGAAATATAAGGAACAGTTCAGAAACTGGGCGGGTTTTGAAGAGCTGAAATTGTTTTTACCGTGAAAAAATGTGGAATAATTTAAGTTTTTGAGTTGAACTTCAACAATTTTTTTCAGCTGAACCAATGGACTGATTAATATGAAATTTCACAATGTGTTGGTGCTTTGTAAGGGTTTTGTAATATATTTTTTCAAATTTCTTTGTAGAAAACCTTCCAGGATAATAAAGGATAAATTTTTAAAAGGACATTTGTATATCCTCCCGCTGTAATCTGGCAACGACGGCCGCGATAATAAGGGAAACTTTTAGGCCAACCTGGCAATGATGGAAACTTTTAGTCCAACCTGGCAATGATGGCAACTTTTAGTCCAACCTGGCAATGATGGAAACTTTTAGTCTAACCTGGCAATGATGGTCGCGATCATCATGGAAACCTTTAGTCCACTCCGGAATGTGCGAGAACGATCTGCGCGATGGCTGGACAGGTATAAAAGGCAGCCGGGTGCGGCGCAGCGAGTCAGTCTGATTTTGACTAGTGAAGGTGCCATACGGAGTAATTAAGCAAATAGTTGTGTAAAGACCGTAAAGTGTGAGATTTGTGAAATAAAGTGACTGTTGGTTTTTATTGACTGCGTTTGAGAAATTAAGTGTGTTTTTATTTTAAATTGCACAGTCCAGAGATACGTACTAGCCCACTAGAACTGGTATTCGTAACATTTGGTGTCAGAAGTGGGATTGTGCTACTGAATAAATAAAGGACAAAAAAATTAAATAAAATTATAAAACGCAGACATGGTTAAACTCGAGCAACTGAAGGTGGACCAGCTGAAAAAGGAGCTGGCTGCCTGGAATTTGCCGACTGCTGGCGGAAAGGTGGAGTTGCAGCTGCGCTTGCGAGAGGCGTGTGAATCACGAGGCATCGATTGGGCTGCGCACGAGTTCGGAACGCAGGAGCTAGAGGCGTCGGGCAAAGTGGAGCAATCGCCTGCGGGTGCTGCGTCGATGCAAAGTACGGCTGCGCCACCACAAGCAATGGACATGAGCCAGCTAATGGTTGCAATGAAAGGCATGTTCGAGACTTCCAACCGTGAAATTTCGGCAAAAGTCGAAACTGCAAATCAAGAAATGGCAGCGAAATTGGAAACTACGAATCGGGAAATGGCAGAGCGAATGGAAAACAAGCTTCAGGAAAATTCTGCGCGCTGGGAACAGAAAGTGGAAGAAATCGCCAACCAGCTTAATGTGAAGGTGGAGCATCTGGGAACTCGAGTGGAACACTTGGATAAACGAGTCGACGACCTCGATGATTCCCTGAACAAACGTGTTGACGATCTTGATGATTCCCTGAACAAACGAGTTGATAGTCTGGAAGACTCGATGAACAGAAAAATGGACGAGCGGCTTAGGGAGGTACAGCCGCGAGAATGGTTGCCGCCGGTTCCGGCTGCTCTGGAAAATCAGTGGACCGATGTAAGGAAAGGTCGGAGATTGGCGCTGGCTCTTAAAGGTGCTGCGGCTGAGGTAATAAAATCAGTTCCAGAATGTTTACGAAGTGAGTACGAGACCGTCATAAGGGCGCTGGCAGCCAAATACAGCGACGAGCACAACAGAACGCTGTACTACTGTGAGCTGAAGAACCGCAGGCAAAGATCCAACGAGGCGCTGCAGACATATGCAGCAGACATTGAGCGGCTCGTGCAGCTGTCCTACCCGTCGCTCGGCGCTGATGATCTCGAGAGGATGAAGATTGAGGCGTTTATTGAAGGTCTTCATGATCCGGAGACACGTCGCAGTGCGTTGATGATGGGCAAGCCGACATTTAGGGAGACGGTGACCAGCGCGATGACATACGAGGCGACATGGATTGGGAGCACTCGGTATGCACCTGCAAGGATACGCCAGATCCAGCCGGACAACGACATTGCGATCCAGGCAATAAGCTCTGAGCCACCGGGCAGGCCACGGGTGGTCTCCTCTAAAGTTGTATGCTGGGTATGTGGCAAGCAGGGCCACATATCACGAGACTGCCGCCAACGAAAGAGGCGTTCCCGTTCTCGATCGCAATCGCCTGAAGCGAGGAATACTGATAATCGAGGCCCAGCCAACAAGCGCAGGGCTGAGGACGGCGAGTCGTTAAACTAAAACGGGTCAGCCCAAAGGGGCGTGAGCTGATCCCCACAATCTGCCGCCCCACCGTCCTTGTCTCACAGCTGAAACGACAGCCCAGCAGCTTGACAATTGAAGGAAGGATAGATGGAAATCTGTTCGTGTTGACATTGGATACTGGAGCGTCATATTCGATCATAAGAAGGAAGCTGCTGAAGAACTGGGAACCGCTGCATGGCATACAGCTGCGGACTGCGACTGGCGAGCGCGCGCCCTTAAGAGGGAAAGTTACAAAAACGATTACTATCGGCACCAGCAGCCTGGAACATGAGTTCATCGTCGCGAATATAATGGACGACGTGATTATCGGCGTGGATTTCATGATTAGGCACGGTTTTACGCTGGACCTGAAAGAACATGTGCTGAGATATGCCAACGTTGAATTCCCGCTGCACACCGGCTATGAGCGAAGCGTGGCGGTAAGGAAGGTTGTCCCGTGTCAACACCAGAGGATACCAGCGAATTATGAGGCGATTGTGTGGGCAACGGTGGACGAGGACGATGGGACGAGTCGGCTGTGGGTTGTAGAAGCACCGAAACAAGGACATGACAACTTCATCATCGGACGTACATTAGTGGAACCCAAAAATGGCAAAATACCAGTCAGAATACTGAACCCCCTGAATGCACCCAGATATGTCGGAAAAGATGAGGTAATTGGCGAGTGTAGGGAAGCCGTAGCAGTGGTCGATTGCGAGAGTATCCCAACCGGAGGAAATAAGAGCGGTTTTAACATGCACGTCATACCGCAGGAGAACCAGTGGAGCAGCGAGTTGACGGCCAAACAGAAACAGAAGGCGAGGTCACTCCTGCAGCACTATCGGTCAATATTTGCGGCAGAAGCAGGCGGAAGAACAGCCATAGTGAAGCACAACATCGACACCGGAAGTGCAAAACCGATCCGCCAACCGCCAAGACGAGTTCCTCTGGCCAAGAGGGAAGAGGTCACAAATTTGATCGAGAACATGCGGAAAGAAAAGGTCATAGAGCCTTCTTCGGGCCCCTGGTGCTCGCCGGTCGTGCTAGTCAAGAAAAAGGATGGCAGTACCCGGTTTTGTGTGGACTATCGGAAACTCAATGATGTGACCAAGAAGGACAGTTATCCATTACCTCGGATCGATGACACCCTGGACACGCTGTCAGGCACGCAGTGGTTCTCCACGCTCGACTTACGCAGCGGCTATTGGCAGGTAGAGCTTGCAGACGAAGACAAGGAGAAAACGGCTTTCAGTGTTGGCGATGGGTTGTGGCAGTTCACCGTCATGCCGTTTGGACCCTGCAACGCCCCAGCAACATTCGAGCGGCTAATGGAACGGGTGCTGAAAGGGCTGCATTGGCGGACGTGTCTGGTGTACCTCGACGACATAATCGTGATGGGTAAAAGCTTCGACGACCACCTGGGAAAGCTAAAGGAGGTATTCGAGCGGATACAAAAAGCCGGGCTTAAACTCAACCCAAAGAAGTGCTCGCTGTTCCACAAAGAGGTCAGATACTTGACCTGACTTGGGTCATACGGTTTCCGCCCGCGGAGTACACACGGATGAAGGCAAAATCACGGCGGTGAAGGAGTGGCCCCGGCCACGCAATCTACACGAACTCCGCAGTTTCCTGGGCCTGTGCACATACTACCGCCGATTTGTTCCGGGATTCGCGAGCATAGCCAGCAGCTTGCACAAACTGACGAAAAAGAGTCAAGCTTTCGAGTGGAACGAAGAGCAGGAGCAGGCTTTTGCACGTCTGAAGGAAAAACTGTGCACTGCTCCAATTCTGGCCTTCCGCGTGCCTGGCGAGATGTTGGTGCTGGATACAGATGCAAGCGGGCATGGTATTGGCGGTGTGCTATCACAGATAATAGACGGCCTAGAACAAGTGATAGCATACTACAGTAGGATTCTGTCGAAACCGGAACGCAACTACTGTGTGACACGGAGAGAACTGCTGGCGGTATTGGACTGCGTAAAACACTTCCACAAATATCTGTATGGACAAAGGTTTCGCCTGTGCACAGATCATGCGGCATTGAGATGGCTCCTGAACTTTAAAGATCCTGAAGGGCAATTGGCGCGGTGGATCGAGCGACTGCAGAGCTACGACTACACGATAGAGCATCGCAAGGGCAGTAGCCATGGAAATGCCGATGCCTTGTCACGCCGTCCGTGCAAAGTCGAATGCAGGCAGTGCTCGCGAGCCGAAAGCAAAGAACAGATAGTGGACGTCCGGTTGGTAAGCGTTATGCCAGAAGAAGCGTGGTCTGCGGAGAGGCTACAAAAAGACCAGCGTGAGGATGCGGATCTTGCAAAAATCGTCGAAGGCAAGGAGCAAGACGCACGTCCAGACTGGCAGGAGATGGCCGGCGAAAGCCCGATCGCTAAGGCTTACTGGGCGCAGTGGAAAAGTCTGCGGCTGAAGGAAAGATGCCTGTATCGCGAATGGGAGAGCGCGGATGGTCGGACCAGCAACTCCCTAATGGTAGTGCCGAAATGCAGAATCCACGAGGTCATCGAGGCATACCATAACGACTCCAGTGGAGGGCACCTGGGCATCACCAAAACCGTCGCCAAAATAAAAAGACGATTCTACTGGGTAGGATGCCAGGAGTCTGTAGCCGAATGGATTAAGAGCTGTGACCGATGTTCAGCCGCGAAAGGTCCGACAAGAAGGTCCCGGGGCCGCATGCAGCAGTAGAACGTGGGAGCGCCGTTCGAGCGGATTGCTATGGACGTCGCCGGCCCATTCCCAACTAGTACTCAAGGCAACAAATATTTGCTGGTGGTAATGGATTACTTCAGCAAATGGCCCGAAGTGTACCCTATTCCTAACCAGGAGGCCACTCCGCCCAACTCCGTTGGAGTTGCATTCAGATCAAGGCCGGAATTTCGAGTCTGCGGTATTCAAGGAAGTGTGTGAGCTATTGGGGATAAAGAAAACTCGTACCACGCCTTTGCACCCACAGTCCGACGGCATGGTGGAACGCTTTAACCGGACACTGGAAGAATACCTGCGGAAAGTGGTAGGCGGGAATCAAAAGGATTGGGACACGCATATTCCCCTGTTCCTGATGGCGTATAGGTCAGCCCCGCACGAAACGACATCACTCACTCCAGCCCGAGCAGTGTTCGGCACGGAGTTGCGCTTACCCGCCGACTTGAAGTTCGGGGTAGTCAGCACGACGGGAGGCGCTAAGACGGACTACGTGGTCAATAAGCGGGCGGAACTCGAGGAAATTCACCAGTTCATAAGGAGCCGCACCAAACTGGTCAGCGATAAGGCGAAAGCCCGATATGATCTACGGGCCAACTCAGCAGGGTTCCAAGAAGGCGATCTGGTAATGCTCTACAACCCGCAGCGAAGGAAAGGTTTGTCTCCGAAACTTCAGGCGTCATGGGAAGGACCTTACGAAGTCGTGACTAGGATAAACGACGTGGTATACAGGATTCAACGTTGCAGCAATAAAGGCGCTAAGCTGAAGGTAGTCCATTTTGAGCGCCTGGCGCCTTATCATAGCGGAACCTCGGCACTTGTTCGGGACGAACAAGTCTAAGTGGTGGGCAGTGTAACGATAAGACAGTCTGTCACTGTGCAAAGCAACCCTGTCGCTACGCGCCGTGCTATAATTCAATCTGGCAACGACGGCCGCGATAATAAGGGAAACTTTTAGGCCAACCTGGCAATGATGGAAACTTTTAGTCCAACCTGGCAATGATGGCAACTTTTAGTCCAACCTGGCAATGATGGAAACTTTTAGTCTAACCTGGCAATGATGGTCGCGATCATCATGGAAACCTTTAGTCCACTCCGGAATGTGCGAGAACGATCTGCGCGATGGCTGGACAGGTATAAAAGGCAGCCGGGTGCGGCGCAGCGAGTCAGTCTGATTTTGACTAGTGAAGGTGCCATACGGAGTAATTAAGCAAATAGTTGTGTAAAGACCGTAAAGTGTGAGATTTGTGAAATAAAGTGACTGTTGGTTTTTATTGACTGCGTTTGAGAAATTAAGTGTGTTTTTATTTTAAATTGCACAGTCCAGAGATACGTACTAGCCCACTAGAACTGGTATTCGTAACATTTGGTGTCAGAAGTGGGATTGTGCTACTGAATAAATAAAGGACAAAAAAATTAAATAAAATTATAAAACGCAGACATGGTTAAACTCGAGCAACTGAAGGTGGACCAGCTGAAAAAGGAGCTGGCTGCCTGGAATTTGCCGACTGCTGGCGGAAAGGTGGAGTTGCAGCTGCGCTTGCGAGAGGCGTGTGAATCACGAGGCATCGATTGGGCTGCGCACGAGTTCGGAACGCAGGAGCTAGAGGCGTCGGGCAAAGTGGAGCAATCGCCTGCGGGTGCTGCGTCGATGCAAAGTACGGCTGCGCCACCACAAGCAATGGACATGAGCCAGCTAATGGTTGCAATGAAAGGCATGTTCGAGACTTCCAACCGTGAAATTTCGGCAAAAGTCGAAACTGCAAATCAAGAAATGGCAGCGAAATTGGAAACTACGAATCGGGAAATGGCAGAGCGAATGGAAAACAAGCTTCAGGAAAATTCTGCGCGCTGGGAACAGAAAGTGGAAGAAATCGCCAACCAGCTTAATGTGAAGGTGGAGCATCTGGGAACTCGAGTGGAACACTTGGATAAACGAGTCGACGACCTCGATGATTCCCTGAACAAACGTGTTGACGATCTTGATGATTCCCTGAACAAACGAGTTGATAGTCTGGAAGACTCGATGAACAGAAAAATGGACGAGCGGCTTAGGGAGGTACAGCCGCGAGAATGGTTGCCGCCGGTTCCGGCTGCTCTGGAAAATCAGTGGACCGATGTAAGGAAAGGTCGGAGATTGGCGCTGGCTCTTAAAGGTGCTGCGGCTGAGGTAATAAAATCAGTTCCAGAATGTTTACGAAGTGAGTACGAGACCGTCATAAGGGCGCTGGCAGCCAAATACAGCGACGAGCACAACAGAACGCTGTACTACTGTGAGCTGAAGAACCGCAGGCAAAGATCCAACGAGGCGCTGCAGACATATGCAGCAGACATTGAGCGGCTCGTGCAGCTGTCCTACCCGTCGCTCGGCGCTGATGATCTCGAGAGGATGAAGATTGAGGCGTTTATTGAAGGTCTTCATGATCCGGAGACACGTCGCAGTGCGTTGATGATGGGCAAGCCGACATTTAGGGAGACGGTGACCAGCGCGATGACATACGAGGCGACATGGATTGGGAGCACTCGGTATGCACCTGCAAGGATACGCCAGATCCAGCCGGACAACGACATTGCGATCCAGGCAATAAGCTCTGAGCCACCGGGCAGGCCACGGGTGGTCTCCTCTAAAGTTGTATGCTGGGTATGTGGCAAGCAGGGCCACATATCACGAGACTGCCGCCAACGAAAGAGGCGTTCCCGTTCTCGATCGCAATCGCCTGAAGCGAGGAATACTGATAATCGAGGCCCAGCCAACAAGCGCAGGGCTGAGGACGGCGAGTCGTTAAACTAAAACGGGTCAGCCCAAAGGGGCGTGAGCTGATCCCCACAATCTGCCGCCCCACCGTCCTTGTCTCACAGCTGAAACGACAGCCCAGCAGCTTGACAATTGAAGGAAGGATAGATGGAAATCTGTTCGTGTTGACATTGGATACTGGAGCGTCATATTCGATCATAAGAAGGAAGCTGCTGAAGAACTGGGAACCGCTGCATGGCATACAGCTGCGGACTGCGACTGGCGAGCGCGCGCCCTTAAGAGGGAAAGTTACAAAAACGATTACTATCGGCACCAGCAGCCTGGAACATGAGTTCATCGTCGCGAATATAATGGACGACGTGATTATCGGCGTGGATTTCATGATTAGGCACGGTTTTACGCTGGACCTGAAAGAACATGTGCTGAGATATGCCAACGTTGAATTCCCGCTGCACACCGGCTATGAGCGAAGCGTGGCGGTAAGGAAGGTTGTCCCGTGTCAACACCAGAGGATACCAGCGAATTATGAGGCGATTGTGTGGGCAACGGTGGACGAGGACGATGGGACGAGTCGGCTGTGGGTTGTAGAAGCACCGAAACAAGGACATGACAACTTCATCATCGGACGTACATTAGTGGAACCCAAAAATGGCAAAATACCAGTCAGAATACTGAACCCCCTGAATGCACCCAGATATGTCGGAAAAGATGAGGTAATTGGCGAGTGTAGGGAAGCCGTAGCAGTGGTCGATTGCGAGAGTATCCCAACCGGAGGAAATAAGAGCGGTTTTAACATGCACGTCATACCGCAGGAGAACCAGTGGAGCAGCGAGTTGACGGCCAAACAGAAACAGAAGGCGAGGTCACTCCTGCAGCACTATCGGTCAATATTTGCGGCAGAAGCAGGCGGAAGAACAGCCATAGTGAAGCACAACATCGACACCGGAAGTGCAAAACCGATCCGCCAACCGCCAAGACGAGTTCCTCTGGCCAAGAGGGAAGAGGTCACAAATTTGATCGAGAACATGCGGAAAGAAAAGGTCATAGAGCCTTCTTCGGGCCCCTGGTGCTCGCCGGTCGTGCTAGTCAAGAAAAAGGATGGCAGTACCCGGTTTTGTGTGGACTATCGGAAACTCAATGATGTGACCAAGAAGGACAGTTATCCATTACCTCGGATCGATGACACCCTGGACACGCTGTCAGGCACGCAGTGGTTCTCCACGCTCGACTTACGCAGCGGCTATTGGCAGGTAGAGCTTGCAGACGAAGACAAGGAGAAAACGGCTTTCAGTGTTGGCGATGGGTTGTGGCAGTTCACCGTCATGCCGTTTGGACCCTGCAACGCCCCAGCAACATTCGAGCGGCTAATGGAACGGGTGCTGAAAGGGCTGCATTGGCGGACGTGTCTGGTGTACCTCGACGACATAATCGTGATGGGTAAAAGCTTCGACGACCACCTGGGAAAGCTAAAGGAGGTATTCGAGCGGATACAAAAAGCCGGGCTTAAACTCAACCCAAAGAAGTGCTCGCTGTTCCACAAAGAGGTCAGATACTTGACCTGACTTGGGTCATACGGTTTCCGCCCGCGGAGTACACACGGATGAAGGCAAAATCACGGCGGTGAAGGAGTGGCCCCGGCCACGCAATCTACACGAACTCCGCAGTTTCCTGGGCCTGTGCACATACTACCGCCGATTTGTTCCGGGATTCGCGAGCATAGCCAGCAGCTTGCACAAACTGACGAAAAAGAGTCAAGCTTTCGAGTGGAACGAAGAGCAGGAGCAGGCTTTTGCACGTCTGAAGGAAAAACTGTGCACTGCTCCAATTCTGGCCTTCCGCGTGCCTGGCGAGATGTTGGTGCTGGATACAGATGCAAGCGGGCATGGTATTGGCGGTGTGCTATCACAGATAATAGACGGCCTAGAACAAGTGATAGCATACTACAGTAGGATTCTGTCGAAACCGGAACGCAACTACTGTGTGACACGGAGAGAACTGCTGGCGGTATTGGACTGCGTAAAACACTTCCACAAATATCTGTATGGACAAAGGTTTCGCCTGTGCACAGATCATGCGGCATTGAGATGGCTCCTGAACTTTAAAGATCCTGAAGGGCAATTGGCGCGGTGGATCGAGCGACTGCAGAGCTACGACTACACGATAGAGCATCGCAAGGGCAGTAGCCATGGAAATGCCGATGCCTTGTCACGCCGTCCGTGCAAAGTCGAATGCAGGCAGTGCTCGCGAGCCGAAAGCAAAGAACAGATAGTGGACGTCCGGTTGGTAAGCGTTATGCCAGAAGAAGCGTGGTCTGCGGAGAGGCTACAAAAAGACCAGCGTGAGGATGCGGATCTTGCAAAAATCGTCGAAGGCAAGGAGCAAGACGCACGTCCAGACTGGCAGGAGATGGCCGGCGAAAGCCCGATCGCTAAGGCTTACTGGGCGCAGTGGAAAAGTCTGCGGCTGAAGGAAAGATGCCTGTATCGCGAATGGGAGAGCGCGGATGGTCGGACCAGCAACTCCCTAATGGTAGTGCCGAAATGCAGAATCCACGAGGTCATCGAGGCATACCATAACGACTCCAGTGGAGGGCACCTGGGCATCACCAAAACCGTCGCCAAAATAAAAAGACGATTCTACTGGGTAGGATGCCAGGAGTCTGTAGCCGAATGGATTAAGAGCTGTGACCGATGTTCAGCCGCGAAAGGTCCGACAAGAAGGTCCCGGGGCCGCATGCAGCAGTAGAACGTGGGAGCGCCGTTCGAGCGGATTGCTATGGACGTCGCCGGCCCATTCCCAACTAGTACTCAAGGCAACAAATATTTGCTGGTGGTAATGGATTACTTCAGCAAATGGCCCGAAGTGTACCCTATTCCTAACCAGGAGGCCACTCCGCCCAACTCCGTTGGAGTTGCATTCAGATCAAGGCCGGAATTTCGAGTCTGCGGTATTCAAGGAAGTGTGTGAGCTATTGGGGATAAAGAAAACTCGTACCACGCCTTTGCACCCACAGTCCGACGGCATGGTGGAACGCTTTAACCGGACACTGGAAGAATACCTGCGGAAAGTGGTAGGCGGGAATCAAAAGGATTGGGACACGCATATTCCCCTGTTCCTGATGGCGTATAGGTCAGCCCCGCACGAAACGACATCACTCACTCCAGCCCGAGCAGTGTTCGGCACGGAGTTGCGCTTACCCGCCGACTTGAAGTTCGGGGTAGTCAGCACGACGGGAGGCGCTAAGACGGACTACGTGGTCAATAAGCGGGCGGAACTCGAGGAAATTCACCAGTTCATAAGGAGCCGCACCAAACTGGTCAGCGATAAGGCGAAAGCCCGATATGATCTACGGGCCAACTCAGCAGGGTTCCAAGAAGGCGATCTGGTAATGCTCTACAACCCGCAGCGAAGGAAAGGTTTGTCTCCGAAACTTCAGGCGTCATGGGAAGGACCTTACGAAGTCGTGACTAGGATAAACGACGTGGTATACAGGATTCAACGTTGCAGCAATAAAGGCGCTAAGCTGAAGGTAGTCCATTTTGAGCGCCTGGCGCCTTATCATAGCGGAACCTCGGCACTTGTTCGGGACGAACAAGTCTAAGTGGTGGGCAGTGTAACGATAAGACAGTCTGTCACTGTGCAAAGCAACCCTGTCGCTACGCGCCGTGCTATAATTCAATCTGGCAACGACGGCCGCGATAATAAGGGAAACTTTTAGGCCAACCTGGCAATGATGGAAACTTTTAGTCCAACCTGGCAATGATGGCAACTTTTAGTCCAACCTGGCAATGATGGAAACTTTTAGTCTAACCTGGCAATGATGGTCGCGATCATCATGGAAACCTTTAGTCCACTCCGGAATGTGCGAGAACGATCTGCGCGATGGCTGGACAGGTATAAAAGGCAGCCGGGTGCGGCGCAGCGAGTCAGTCTGATTTTGACTAGTGAAGGTGCCATACGGAGTAATTAAGCAAATAGTTGTGTAAAGACCGTAAAGTGTGAGATTTGTGAAATAAAGTGACTGTTGGTTTTTATTGACTGCGTTTGAGAAATTAAGTGTGTTTTTATTTTAAATTGCACAGTCCAGAGATACGTACTAGCCCACTAGAACTGGTATTCGTAACATTTGGTGTCAGAAGTGGGATTGTGCTACTGAATAAATAAAGGACAAAAAAATTAAATAAAATTATAAAACGCAGACATGGTTAAACTCGAGCAACTGAAGGTGGACCAGCTGAAAAAGGAGCTGGCTGCCTGGAATTTGCCGACTGCTGGCGGAAAGGTGGAGTTGCAGCTGCGCTTGCGAGAGGCGTGTGAATCACGAGGCATCGATTGGGCTGCGCACGAGTTCGGAACGCAGGAGCTAGAGGCGTCGGGCAAAGTGGAGCAATCGCCTGCGGGTGCTGCGTCGATGCAAAGTACGGCTGCGCCACCACAAGCAATGGACATGAGCCAGCTAATGGTTGCAATGAAAGGCATGTTCGAGACTTCCAACCGTGAAATTTCGGCAAAAGTCGAAACTGCAAATCAAGAAATGGCAGCGAAATTGGAAACTACGAATCGGGAAATGGCAGAGCGAATGGAAAACAAGCTTCAGGAAAATTCTGCGCGCTGGGAACAGAAAGTGGAAGAAATCGCCAACCAGCTTAATGTGAAGGTGGAGCATCTGGGAACTCGAGTGGAACACTTGGATAAACGAGTCGACGACCTCGATGATTCCCTGAACAAACGTGTTGACGATCTTGATGATTCCCTGAACAAACGAGTTGATAGTCTGGAAGACTCGATGAACAGAAAAATGGACGAGCGGCTTAGGGAGGTACAGCCGCGAGAATGGTTGCCGCCGGTTCCGGAAAGTGTTGCCACCCGAGCGGAAGTGCCTACTTATGATGGGACTACGCTGTTCGATACATTCAAGCTACAATTCGACCTGGCTGCTCTGGAAAATCAGTGGACCGATGTAAGGAAAGGTCGGAGATTGGCGCTGGCTCTTAAAGGTGCTGCGGCTGAGGTAATAAAATCAGTTCCAGAATGTTTACGAAGTGAGTACGAGACCGTCATAAGGGCGCTGGCAGCCAAATACAGCGACGAGCACAACAGAACGCTGTACTACTGTGAGCTGAAGAACCGCAGGCAAAGATCCAACGAGGCGCTGCAGACATATGAAGCAGACATTGAGCGGCTCGTGCAGCTGTCCTACCCGTCGCTCGGCGCTGATGATCTCGAGAGGATGAAGATTGAGGCGTTTATTGAAGGTCTTCATGATCCGGAGACACGTCGCAGTGCGTTGATGATGGGCAAGCCGACATTTAGGGAGACGGTGACCAGCGCGATGACATACGAGGCGACATGGATTGGGAGCACTCGGTATGCACCTGCAAGGATACGCCAGATCCAGCCGGACAACGACATTGCGATCCAGGCAATAAGCTCTGAGCCACCGGGCAGGCCACGGGTGGTCTCCTCTAAAGTTGTATGCTGGGTATGTGGCAAGCAGGGCCACATATCACGAGACTGCCGCCAACGAAAGAGGCGTTCCCGTTCTCGATCGCAATCGCCTGAAGCGAGGAATACTGATAATCGAGGCCCAGCCAACAAGCGCAGGGCTGAGGACGGCGAGTCGTTAAACTAAAACGGGTCAGCCCAAAGGGGCGTGAGCTGATCCCCACAATCTGCCGCCCCACCGTCCTTGTCTCACAGCTGAAACGACAGCCCAGCAGCTTGACAATTGAAGGAAGGATAGATGGAAATCTGTTCGTGTTGACATTGGATACTGGAGCGTCATATTCGATCATAAGAAGGAAGCTGCTGAAGAACTGGGAACCGCTGCATGGCATACAGCTGCGGACTGCGACTGGCGAGCGCGCGCCCTTAAGAGGGAAAGTTACAAAAACGATTACTATCGGCACCAGCAGCCTGGAACATGAGTTCATCGTCGCGAATATAATGGACGACGTGATTATCGGCGTGGATTTCATGATTAGGCACGGTTTTACGCTGGACCTGAAAGAACATGTGCTGAGATATGCCAACGTTGAATTCCCGCTGCACACCGGCTATGAGCGAAGCGTGGCGGTAAGGAAGGTTGTCCCGTGTCAACACCAGAGGATACCAGCGAATTATGAGGCGATTGTGTGGGCAACGGTGGACGAGGACGATGGGACGAGTCGGCTGTGGGTTGTAGAAGCACCGAAACAAGGACATGACAACTTCATCATCGGACGTACATTAGTGGAACCCAAAAATGGCAAAATACCAGTCAGAATACTGAACCCCCTGAATGCACCCAGATATGTCGGAAAAGATGAGGTAATTGGCGAGTGTAGGGAAGCCGTAGCAGTGGTCGATTGCGAGAGTATCCCAACCGGAGGAAATAAGAGTGGTTTTAACATGCACGTCATACCGCAGGAGAACCAGTGGAGCAGCGAGTTGACGGCCAAACAGAAACAGAAGGCGAGGTCACTCCTGCAGCACTATCGGTCAATATTTGCGGCAGAAGCAGGCGGAAGAACAGCCATAGTGAAGCACAACATCGACACCGGAAGTGCAAAACCGATCCGCCAACCGCCAAGACGAGTTCCTCTGGCCAAGAGGGAAGAGGTCACAAATTTGATCGAGAACATGCGGAAAGAAAAGGTCATAGAGCCTTCTTCGGGCCCCTGGTGCTCGCCGGTCGTGCTAGTCAAGAAAAAGGATGGCAGTACCCGGTTTTGTGTGGACTATCGGAAACTCAATGATGTGACCAAGAAGGACAGTTATCCATTACCTCGGATCGATGACACCCTGGACACGCTGTCAGGCACGCAGTGGTTCTCCACGCTCGACTTACGCAGCGGCTATTGGCAGGTAGAGCTTGCAGACGAAGACAAGGAGAAAACGGCTTTCAGTGTTGGCGATGGGTTGTGGCAGTTCACCGTCATGCCGTTTGGACCCTGCAACGCCCCAGCAACATTCGAGCGGCTAATGGAACGGGTGCTGAAAGGGCTGCATTGGCGGACGTGTCTGGTGTACCTCGACGACATAATCGTGATGGGTAAAAGCTTCGACGACCACCTGGGAAAGCTAAAGGAGGTATTCGAGCGGATACAAAAAGCCGGGCTTAAACTCAACCCAAAGAAGTGCTCGCTGTTCCACAAAGAGGTCAGATACTTGACCTGACTTGGGTCATACGGTTTCCGCCCGCGGAGTACACACGGATGAAGGCAAAATCACGGCGGTGAAGGAGTGGCCCCGGCCACGCAATCTACACGAACTCCGCAGTTTCCTGGGCCTGTGCACATACTACCGCCGATTTGTTCCGGGATTCGCGAGCATAGCCAGCAGCTTGCACAAACTGACGAAAAAGAGTCAAGCTTTCGAGTGGAACGAAGAGCAGGAGCAGGCTTTTGCACGTCTGAAGGAAAAACTGTGCACTGCTCCAATTCTGGCCTTCCGCGTGCCTGGCGAGATGTTGGTGCTGGATACAGATGCAAGCGGGCATGGTATTGGCGGTGTGCTATCACAGATAATAGACGGCCTAGAACAAGTGATAGCATACTACAGTAGGATTCTGTCGAAACCGGAACGCAACTACTGTGTGACACGGAGAGAACTGCTGGCGGTATTGGACTGCGTAAAACACTTCCACAAATATCTGTATGGACAAAGGTTTCGCCTGTGCACAGATCATGCGGCATTGAGATGGCTCTTGAACTTTAAAGATCCTGAAGGGCAATTGGCGCGGTGGATCGAGCGACTGCAGAGCTACGACTACACGATAGAGCATCGCAAGGGCAGTAGCCATGGAAATGCCGATGCCTTGTCACGCCGTCCGTGCAAAGTCGAATGCAGGCAGTGCTCGCGAGCCGAAAGCAAAGAACAGATAGTGGACGTCCGGTTGGTAAGCGTTATGCCAGAAGAAGCGTGGTCTGCGGAGAGGCTACAAAAAGACCAGCGTGAGGATGCGGATCTTGCAAAAATCGTCGAAGGCAAGGAGCAAGACGCACGTCCAGACTGGCAGGAGATGGCCGGCGAAAGCCCGATCGCTAAGGCTTACTGGGCGCAGTGGAAACGTCTGCGGCTGAAGGAAAGATGCCTGTATCGCGAATGGGAGAGCGCGGATGGTCGGGCCAGCAACTCCCTAATGGTAGTGCCGAAATGCAGAATCCACGAGGTCATCGAGGCATACCATAACGACTCCAGTGGAGGGCACCTGGGCATCACCAAAACCGTCGCCAAAATAAAAAGACGATTCTACTGGGTAGGATGCCAGGAGTCTGTAGCCGAATGGATTAAGAGCTGTGACCGATGTTCAGCCGCGAAAGGTCCGACAAGAAGGTCCCGGGGCCGCATGCAGCAGTAGAACGTGGGAGCGCCGTTCGAGCGGATTGCTATGGACGTCGCCGGCCCATTCCCAACTAGTACTCAAGGCAACAAATATTTGCTGGTGGTAATGGATTACTTCAGCAAATGGCCCGAAGTGTACCCTATTCCTAACCAGGAGGCCACTACGATCTCGGAAAAGCTGGTAAACAACTGGGTAGCCAGGTTCGGAGTTCCGTTGGAGTTGCATTCAGATCAAGGCCGGAATTTCGAGTCTGCGGTATTCAAGGAAGTGTGTGAGCTACTGGGGATAAAGAAAACTCGTATCACGCCTTTGCACCCACAGTCCGACGGCATGGTGGAACGCTTTAACCGGACACTGGAAGAATACCTGCGGAAAGTGGTAGGCGGGAATCAAAAGGATTGGGACACGCATATTCCCCTGTTCCTGATGGCGTATAGGTCAGCCCCGCACGAAACGACATCACTCACTCCAGCCCGAGCAGTGTTCGGCACGGAGTTGCGCTTACCCGCCGACTTGAAGTTCGGGGTAGTCAGCACGACGGGAGGCGCTAAGACGGACTACGTGGTCAATAAGCGGGCGGAACTCGAGGAAATTCACCAGTTCATAAGGAGCCGCACCAAACTGGTCAGCGATAAGGCGAAAGCCCGATATGATCTACGGGCCAACTCAGCAGGGTTCCAAGAAGGCGATCTGGTAATGCTCTACAACCCGCAGCGAAGGAAAGGTTTGTCTCCGAAACTTCAGGCGTCATGGGAAGGACCTTACGAAGTCGTGACTAGGATAAACGACGTGGTATACAGGATTCAACGTTGCAGCAATAAAGGCGCTAAGCTGAAGGTAGTCCATTTTGAGCGCCTGGCGCCTTATCATAGCGGAACCTCGGCACTTGTTCGGGACGAACAAGTCTAAGTGGTGGGCAGTGTAACGATAAGACAGTCTGTCACTGTGCAAAGCAACCCTGTCGCTACGCGCCGTGCTATAATTCAATCTGGCAACGACGGCCGCGATAATAAGGGAAACTTTTAGGCCAACCTGGCAATGATGGAAACTTTTAGTCCAACCTGGCAATGATGGCAACTTTTAGTCCAACCTGGCAATGATGGAAACTTTTAGTCTAACCTGGCAATGATGGTCGCGATCATCATGGAAACCTTTAGTCCACTCCGGAATGTGCGAGAACGATCTGCGCGATGGCTGGACAGGTATAAAAGGCAGCCGGGTGCGGCGCAGCGAGTCAGTCTGATTTTGACTAGTGAAGGTGCCATACGGAGTAATTAAGCAAATAGTTGTGTAAAGACCGTAAAGTGTGAGATTTGTGAAATAAAGTGACTGTTGGTTTTTATTGACTGCGTTTGAGAAATTAAGTGTGTTTTTATTTTAAATTGCACAGTCCAGAGATACGTACTAGCCCACTAGAACTGGTATTCGTAACATTTGGTGTCAGAAGTGGGATTGTGCTACTGAATAAATAAAGGACAAAAAAATTAAATAAAATTATAAAACGCAGACATGGTTAAACTCGAGCAACTGAAGGTGGACCAGCTGAAAAAGGAGCTGGCTGCCTGGAATTTGCCGACTGCTGGCGGAAAGGTGGAGTTGCAGCTGCGCTTGCGAGAGGCGTGTGAATCACGAGGCATCGATTGGGCTGCGCACGAGTTCGGAACGCAGGAGCTAGAGGCGTCGGGCAAAGTGGAGCAATCGCCTGCGGGTGCTGCGTCGATGCAAAGTACGGCTGCGCCACCACAAGCAATGGACATGAGCCAGCTAATGGTTGCAATGAAAGGCATGTTCGAGACTTCCAACCGTGAAATTTCGGCAAAAGTCGAAACTGCAAATCAAGAAATGGCAGCGAAATTGGAAACTACGAATCGGGAAATGGCAGAGCGAATGGAAAACAAGCTTCAGGAAAATTCTGCGCGCTGGGAACAGAAAGTGGAAGAAATCGCCAACCAGCTTAATGTGAAGGTGGAGCATCTGGGAACTCGAGTGGAACACTTGGATAAACGAGTCGACGACCTCGATGATTCCCTGAACAAACGTGTTGACGATCTTGATGATTCCCTGAACAAACGAGTTGATAGTCTGGAAGACTCGATGAACAGAAAAATGGACGAGCGGCTTAGGGAGGTACAGCCGCGAGAATGGTTGCCGCCGGTTCCGGAAAGTGTTGCCACCCGAGCGGAAGTGCCTACTTATGATGGGACTACGCTGTTCGATACATTCAAGCTACAATTCGACCTGGCTGCTCTGGAAAATCAGTGGACCGATGTAAGGAAAGGTCGGAGATTGGCGCTGGCTCTTAAAGGTGCTGCGGCTGAGGTAATAAAATCAGTTCCAGAATGTTTACGAAGTGAGTACGAGACCGTCATAAGGGCGCTGGCAGCCAAATACAGCGACGAGCACAACAGAACGCTGTACTACTGTGAGCTGAAGAACCGCAGGCAAAGATCCAACGAGGCGCTGCAGACATATGAAGCAGACATTGAGCGGCTCGTGCAGCTGTCCTACCCGTCGCTCGGCGCTGATGATCTCGAGAGGATGAAGATTGAGGCGTTTATTGAAGGTCTTCATGATCCGGAGACACGTCGCAGTGCGTTGATGATGGGCAAGCCGACATTTAGGGAGACGGTGACCAGCGCGATGACATACGAGGCGACATGGATTGGGAGCACTCGGTATGCACCTGCAAGGATACGCCAGATCCAGCCGGACAACGACATTGCGATCCAGGCAATAAGCTCTGAGCCACCGGGCAGGCCACGGGTGGTCTCCTCTAAAGTTGTATGCTGGGTATGTGGCAAGCAGGGCCACATATCACGAGACTGCCGCCAACGAAAGAGGCGTTCCCGTTCTCGATCGCAATCGCCTGAAGCGAGGAATACTGATAATCGAGGCCCAGCCAACAAGCGCAGGGCTGAGGACGGCGAGTCGTTAAACTAAAACGGGTCAGCCCAAAGGGGCGTGAGCTGATCCCCACAATCTGCCGCCCCACCGTCCTTGTCTCACAGCTGAAACGACAGCCCAGCAGCTTGACAATTGAAGGAAGGATAGATGGAAATCTGTTCGTGTTGACATTGGATACTGGAGCGTCATATTCGATCCTAAGAAGGAAGCTGCTGAAGAACTGGGAACCGCTGCATGGCATACAGCTGCGGACTGCGACTGGCGAGCGCGCGCCCTTAAGAGGGAAAGTTACAAAAACGATTACTATCGGCACCAGCAGCCTGGAACATGAGTTCATCGTCGCGAATATAATGGACGACGTGATTATCGGCGTGGATTTCATGATTAGGCACGGTTTTACGCTGGACCTGAAAGAACATGTGCTGAGATATGCCAACGTTGAATTCCCGCTGCACACCGGCTATGAGCGAAGCGTGGCGGTAAGGAAGGTTGTCCCGTGTCAACACCAGAGGATACCAGCGAATTATGAGGCGATTGTGTGGGCAACGGTGGACGAGGACGATGGGACGAGTCGGCTGTGGGTTGTAGAAGCACCGAAACAAGGACATGACAACTTCATCATCGGACGTACATTAGTGGAACCCAAAAATGGCAAAATACCAGTCAGAATACTGAACCCCCTGAATGCACCCAGATATGTCGGAAAAGATGAGGTAATTGGCGAGTGTAGGGAAGCCGTAGCAGTGGTCGATTGCGAGAGTATCCCAACCGGAGGAAATAAGAGCGGTTTTAACATGCACGTCATACCGCAGGAGAACCAGTGGAGCAGCGAGTTGACGGCCAAACAGAAACAGAAGGCGAGGTCACTCCTGCAGCACTATCGGTCAATATTTGCGGCAGAAGCAGGCGGAAGAACAGCCATAGTGAAGCACAACATCGACACCGGAAGTGCAAAACCGATCCGCCAACCGCCAAGACGAGTTCCTCTGGCCAAGAGGGAAGAGGTCACAAATTTGATCGAGAACATGCGGAAAGAAAAGGTCATAGAGCCTTCTTCGGGCCCCTGGTGCTCGCCGGTCGTGCTAGTCAAGAAAAAGGATGGCAGTACCCGGTTTTGTGTGGACTATCGGAAACTCAATGATGTGACCAAGAAGGACAGTTATCCATTACCTCGGATCGATGACACCCTGGACACGCTGTCAGGCACGCAGTGGTTCTCCACGCTCGACTTACGCAGCGGCTATTGGCAGGTAGAGCTTGCAGACGAAGACAAGGAGAAAACGGCTTTCAGTGTTGGCGATGGGTTGTGGCAGTTCACCGTCATGCCGTTTGGACCCTGCAACGCCCCAGCAACATTCGAGCGGCTAATGGAACGGGTGCTGAAAGGGCTGCATTGGCGGACGTGTCTGGTGTACCTCGACGACATAATCGTGATGGGTAAAAGCTTCGACGACCACCTGGGAAAGCTAAAGGAGGTATTCGAGCGGATACAAAAAGCCGGGCTTAAACTCAACCCAAAGAAGTGCTCGCTGTTCCACAAAGAGGTCAGATACTTGACCTGACTTGGGTCATACGGTTTCCGCCCGCGGAGTACACACGGATGAAGGCAAAATCACGGCGGTGAAGGAGTGGCCCCGGCCACGCAATCTACACGAACTCCGCAGTTTCCTGGGCCTGTGCACATACTACCGCCGATTTGTTCCGGGATTCGCGAGCATAGCCAGCAGCTTGCACAAACTGACGAAAAAGAGTCAAGCTTTCGAGTGGAACGAAGAGCAGGAGCAGGCTTTTGCACGTCTGAAGGAAAAACTGTGCACTGCTCCAATTCTGGCCATCCGCGTGCCTGGCGAGATGTTGGTGCTGGATACAGATGCAAGCGGGCATGGTATTGGCGGTGTGCTATCACAGATAATAGACGGCCTAGAACAAGTGATAGCATACTACAGTAGGATTCTGTCGAAACCGGAACGCAACTACTGTGTGACACGGAGAGAACTGCTGGCGGTATTGGACTGCGTAAAACACTTCCACAAATATCTGTATGGACAAAGGTTTCGCCTGTGCACAGATCATGCGGCATTGAGATGGCTCCTGAACTTTAAAGATCCTGAAGGGCAATTGGCGCGGTGGATCGAGCGACTGCAGAGCTACGACTACACGATAGAGCATCGCAAGGGCAGTAGCCATGGAAATGCCGATGCCTTGTCACGCCGTCCGTGCAAAGTCGAATGCAGGCAGTGCTCGCGAGCCGAAAGCAAAGAACAGATAGTGGACGTCCGGTTGGTAAGCGTTATGCCAGAAGAAGCGTGGTCTGCGGAGAGGCTACAAAAAGACCAGCGTGAGGATGCGGATCTTGCAAAAATCGTCGAAGGCAAGGAGCAAGACGCACGTCCAGACTGGCAGGAGATGGCCGGCGAAAGCCCGATCGCTAAGGCTTACTGGGCGCAGTGGAAAAGTCTGCGGCTGAAGGAAAGATGCCTGTATCGCGAATGGGAGAGCGCGGATGGTCGGACCAGCAACTCCCTAATGGTAGTGCCGAAATGCAGAATCCACGAGGTCATCGAGGCATACCATAACGACTCCAGTGGAGGGCACCTGGGCATCACCAAAACCGTCGCCAAAATAAAAAGACGATTCTACTGGGTAGGATGCCAGGAGTCTGTAGCCGAATGGATTAAGAGCTGTGACCGATGTTCAGCCGCGAAAGGTCCGACAAGAAGGTCCCGGGGCCGCATGCAGCAGTAGAACGTGGGAGCGCCGTTCGAGCGGATTGCTGTGGACGTCGCCGGCCCATTCCCAACTAGTACTCAAGGCAACAAATATTTGCTGGTGGTAATGGATTACTTCAGCAAATGGCCCGAAGTGTACCCTATTCCTAACCAGGAGGCCACTACGATCTCGGAAAAGCTGGTAAACAACTGGGTAGCCAGGTTCGGAGTTCCGTTGGAGTTGCATTCAGATCAAGGCCGGAATTTCGAGTCTGCGGTATTCAAAAAAGTGTGTGAGCTACTGGGGATAAAGAAAACTCGTACCACGCCTTTGCACCCACAGTCCGACGGCATGGTGGAACGCTTTAACCGGACACTGGAAGAATACCTGCGGAAAGTGGTAGGCGGGAATCAAAAGGATTGGGACACGCATATTCCCCTGTTCCTGATGGCGTATAGGTCAGCCCCGCACGAAACGACATCACTCACTCCAGCCCGAGCAGTGTTCGGCACGGAGTTGCGCTTACCCGCCGACTTGAAGTTCGGGGTAGTCAGCACGACGGGAGGCGCTAAGACGGACTACGTGGTCAATAAGCGGGCGGAACTCGAGGAAATTCACCAGTTCATAAGGAGCCGCACCAAACTGGTCAGCGATAAGGCGAAAGCCCGATATGATCTACGGGCCAACTCAGCAGGGTTCCAAGAAGGCGATCTGGTAATGCTCTACAACCCGCAGCGAAGGAAAGGTTTGTCTCCGAAACTTCAGGCGTCATGGGAAGGACCTTACGAAGTCGTGACTAGGATAAACGACGTGGTATACAGGATTCAACGTTGCAGCAATAAAGGCGCTAAGCTGAAGGTAGTCCATTTTGAGCGCCTGGCGCCTTATCATAGCGGAACCTCGGCACTTGTTCGGGACGAACAAGTCTAAGTGGTGGGCAGTGTAACGATAAGACAGTCTGTCACTGTGCAAAGCAACCCTGTCGCTACGCGCCGTGCTATAATTCAATCTGGCAACGACGGCCGCGATAATAAGGGAAACTTTTAGGCCAACCTGGCAATGATGGAAACTTTTAGTCCAACCTGGCAATGATGGCAACTTTTAGTCCAACCTGGCAATGATGGAAACTTTTAGTCTAACCTGGCAATGATGGTCGCGATCATCATGGAAACCTTTAGTCCACTCCGGAATGTGCGAGAACTATCTGCGCGATGGCTGGACAGGTATAAAAGGCAGCCGGGTGCGGCGCAGCGAGTCAGTCTGATTTTGACTAGTGAAGGTGCCACACGGAGTAATTAAGCAAATAGACCGTAAAGTGTGAGATTTGTGAAATAAAGTGACTGTTGGTTTTTATTGACTGCGTTTGAGAAATTAAGTGTGTTTTTATTTTAAATTGCACAGTCCAGAGATACGTACTAGCCCACTAGAACTGGTATTCGTAACAATATTGTTAGACTAGGATGAGTTCGACCATTTAAACATATAAATTAATTTTTTTAATTAAGGTGTAGCTTGTAACTTCAAGACCCTGTAAAACAAAAACTAGAGGTGACAAGCGTTGCCGTTTTGGTTATTTTTAACCAAACTTGGTAAATTTTTTTGCTGTTTTGAATTTTTGGTAATTTGGTAGCACACTCTGCGATATGGTAGTTTTTTTTTGCTTGGTTTACCTTGTATGTTACATGTATATTTTGCTGTCTTTCGCATAAAAAATCATATTTGTTTTCGCAATGACAATAACAGTGATGACAATACTTATTAGATTGTAAATTTGGTTACTATTACCAAAGAAAATAAACATACAGAATGCGCATGTCATACAAGCAAAAATTTTGTATGGCGGGTTCTAACATTACGACCCGCGCTCTGCTTTCATAGATCAAATATGTGGTGAGAGCGTTGCTTTGCAAGTGAGAGCGTAGTTCTATCTGTGTTGCGCTCCTTGATTGTGGTCGCTGCAGCGATTGTGCGTTAGCACATTGCTGTGGCGTGGAATGATTGCGAGGTGAAGACGAACGCTGTTGTTGTTGTTGTTGCGCTGGCGAGAAGCTGAAATTGTAAAAAACGATTTCTAATTTCTGGCTGGCTTTTGTTCTTCTTCTATAAGCCTGCACGGCGTCGCATATTGCTCCTGAACTTATTGCAGACTGTAGTGTGCGCCAAATCATAAAAAAGAAAACAAAATATGGTTGGCATGAATGACGACTCATATGGTCGCTACAAACAAAGTTCGTAAAGAATTTATCAAAAAAGTAGACCTAATATTTGATTGCATGAATAGGGCAATCGGATAATTGCTTTAGATCGGCTTTACAATTAAATAATGAGTCGTACAAATTTATACAGACTTTTTTAAATGATTTGAAAGAAGTTAAATGTATGGATGATAAATGTCTTTTTTAGAACAAAAATCTGTTTTTTAATCACTGATGAAATTAAGCAAAATAAATAAATACATAAATACATACAATACATAAATTTTGTATAACAAATAAGTTTTTTAACCAAGATAAACTAGAAAATACTTTTACAATTTTGGGACAAAATTCAAATATCACTCGGTCAAGTGTAGCAACTAATTTCGAAGATATACAGGATTCTATGGATCAACTCCTATTACATGCTGAGACAGACGAAACTGTCTTTTGTATTATTTTATTTCAGCAGTAATGATCACGCAAAATATTTTGTAGATAAGAAATATTAAATTATTAATTAAATAATTAAAAAATTAATTGTGGCATATCTTTCGAAAAACTAAGAAATGATGACGTTTTCACTGCGCTAAGTGAAACATGTTCCATAAAAATTATCAATCGGTTACAAACTTTTTCTATAACCTACTAGCTGGGCCCTGCGGCTTTGCACGCAAGCTCTCCTGTTTCGCCCGATACGAATTCTTAACCCATTGTTGAGCCCATCACATTTTGATTTAAAAAAAAAAACATGTGTCTATCTTTTATTTCGAGTGTTTTTTGAAGTCAGAAGGCCCTTTAAATCATATGTTTTCACATTTACTCCAAACAAATTCTTAACCCTTGGTTTACCATGGTAGATTTAGATTTTCCAAAAAATTAAAAGCACGTTTTTATTATTTCCCGATGGAACTGTTTGAAGTCAGGACGCCCAATAAATCTTGTTTCTCCATACAAATTGTTAACCCATTGTTGACCCCGTTAGATTTTGATTTTCAAAATAGTGAAAAACACGTGTCAAATTATTTCTCACAAAGAGTACTTTGCCCAAGTTTGATGTCAATGTGCCCATTAATTCATATTTTCGATTTCACAGTTTATCCCTACAAACTTTTAACCCGTCGCTGACCCCGTCCAATTTTAATATTCGGAAAAATTACGTATCGAGTTATTTTACGTTTGAAGTACTTTCACAAAGTTTGAAGTCAAAAGGGCTCAGCAAAATTTCGTTCTCCATACATACTTTTAACCCGTCATTGATCCAGTTAGATTTCGATTTTGAAAATAATGAGAAACACGTGTCTAATTTTATTTATTTCAATTATTTTTACAATTGTTGAAGTCAATAGGCCCATCGGTTCGTGTTGTTTGTTTCGGAGTCTTTCCGTAAATAAACCTTAACCCATTGTTGGGCCAGTTAAATTTTGATTTTCGAAAAATTATAAAATACGTGTCGAATAAGTTTTGATCTAGAATATTTTCAGGAAGTTCAAATTCAATATGTTTATTAAATCACGTTTCTTCATACAACACTTTAACCCATGTTTTGCCTTTTTAGACCCCGAAGTTAAAAAAATCCCGTCTTGGCGAAAGTTAATTCTTCAAGATGTACCTACAGTCCAAAATTCATGTTTGTAGCTTCAGCGGTTTGGGCTGGGCGATGATAAATCAACCAATCAATCAGTCAGTCAGTCAGGATAAACAATCTATGTATAAAAAAATGGAGGCGGTACCACGCCCCCGTGTCAAAAACCCACCCCATTCCTCCTGTCGGAGGACACGACCAAATCGTTAGTTTATACCGAGTTCCAAAGTTACACCGGAATTTAAAAAGTGCCACGCCCCTGTCCAACGCCCGTTAAATTTTACTGGTGGAATGACACGTTTACGCCATGACACTGTACCAAATTTCAATGCTCTACAACTTATAATTCTGAAGATATTCGGTATTAAAGAATTGGGTTGTAAGGGCGGTGCCACGCCCCTTGTCAAAAATCCATCCCATCCCCCTTTCGAAGGACACGACTAAATAATAAGTTTGTACCGATTGTCATTGATGTGAACGCTCTAGTTCCAAAGTTATACCGGAATTTCAAAAGTGCCACGCCCCTTGTCCAACGCCCATCAAATCGGTGGATCGGTGGATCGACATGTTTACGCCACGACTCTGTACCAAATTTCAATGCTGTCCGATTTATAATTCCGAAGATATACCATATTAAAAATTTCGGTTGTATGGGAGGTGCCACGCCCACCTGCCGTACCAACATGTAACATCGCTATAAACCACCGCATTGACATCTTTTATCACACACGAAAACAATTTTCCCAAAAGAATGAACCGTTTTCGCAAACACTGGCTACACACAAGAAGTGAACTTTTTTTTATATATAAGACTAGCTGGGCCCTGCGGCTTTGCACGCAAGCTCTCCTGTTTTCCCCGATACGAATTCTTAACCCATTGTTGAGCCCATCAGATTTTGATTTAAAAAAAAACATGTGTATATCTTTGATTTCGAGTGTTTTAAAAATTTTGAAGTCAGAACGCCCTTTAAATCATATGTTTTCACATTTACTCCAAACAAAATCTTAACCCTTGGTTTACCATCGTAGATTTCGATTTTCCAAAAAATTAAAAGCACGTTTTTATTATTTCCCTATTGAACTGCTTTTGATAAGTTTGAAGTCAGAACGCCCAATAAATCTTGTTTCTCCATACAAATTGTTAACCCATTGTTGACCCCGTTAGATTTTGATTTTCAAAAAAGTGAAAACATGTGTCAAATTATTTCTCACAAAGAGTACTTTCCCCAAGTTTGATGTCAATGGGCTCATTAATTCATATTTTTCATTTCACAGTTTCTCCATACAAACTTTTAACCCGTCGCTAACCGCGTCCAATTTTAATATTCGGAAAAATTAATATACGTATCTAGTTATTTTACATTTGAAGTACTTTCACAAAGTTTGAAGTCAAAAGGGCTCAGCAAAATTTCTTTCTCCATACATACTTTTAACCCGTCGTTGATCCAGTTAGATTTCGATTTTAAAAATAATGAGAAACACTTGTCTAATTTTATTTATTTCAATTATTTTTACATTTGTTGAAGTCAGTAGGCCCATCGGTTCATGTTGTTTGTTTCGGAGTCTTTCCGTAAATAAACCTTAACCCATTGTTGGGCCAGTTAAATTTTGATTTTCGAAATATTATAAAATACGTGTCGAATAAGTCTTGATATAGAATATTTTCAGGAAGTTCAAATTCAATATGTTTATTAAATCACGTTTCTTCATGCAACACTTTAACCCATGTTTTGTCTATTTAGACCCCGAATTTAAAAAAATCCCTTCTTGGCGAAGGTTAATTCTTCAAGATGTACCTACAGTCCGAAATTCATGTTTGTAGCTTCAGCAGTTAGGGCTGGGCGATGATAAATCAACCAATCAATCAGTCAGTCAGTCAGGATAAAATATCTATGTATAAAAAACTGGACGCGGTACCACGCCCCCGTGTCAAAAACCCACCCTATTCTCCCTGTCGAAGGACACGACCAAATCGTTAGTTTGTACCGATTGCCATTGACGTGAACGCTCTAGTTCCAAAGTAACACCGGAATTTAAAAAGTGCCACGCCCCTTGCCCAACGCCCATTAAATTTTACCGGTGGAACAACATGTTTACGTCATGACACTGTACCAAATTTCAATGCTGTACGACTTATAATTCTGAAGATATTCTATATTAAAAAGTTGGGTTGTATGGGCGGTGCCACGCCCCCGTGTCTAAAACCCGCCCCATTCCTCCTGTCGAAGGACACTACCAAATCGTTAGTTTGTACCGTGTGCCATTGATGTGAACGCTCTAGTTCAAAAGTGACTCCGGAATTTAAAAAGTGCCACGCCCCCTGTCGAACGCCTATTAAATTTTACCGGTGGAATGCCACGTTTACGCCATGACACTGTACCAAATTTTAATGCTCTACGACTTATAATTCTGAAGATATTCGGTATTAAAGAATTGGGTTGTAAGGGCGGTGCCACGCCCCCTTGTCAAAACCCACCCTATTCTCCCTGTCGAAGGACACGATCAAATCGTTAGTTTGTACCGATTGTCATTCATGTGAATGCTATAGTTCAAAAACTACACCGGAATTAAAAAAGTGCCACGCCCCTTGTCCAACGCCCATAAAATTTTACCGGTGGAACGACATGTTTACGCCACGACTCTGTACCAAATTTCAATGCTGTCCGATTTATAATTCCGAAGATATACCATATTAAAAATTTAGGTTGTATGGGAGGTGCCACGCCCACCTGCCGTACAAACATGTAATATCGCTATAAACCACCGCATTAACATCTTCTATCACATACGAAAAAAATTTTCCCAAAAGAATGAACCGTTTTCGCAAACACTGGCTACACACAAGAAGTGAACTTTTTTTTATATATATAGATTTGCTCCTTCAGATTCCCTAATGAATGCTGTGACAGTAAATTAAAAAAAGGAAGTTCCAAACGATGCAAAACATAAACAATAACAAAACAACAAAGGAAGAGCTGTTTTATTGACCCGCAATAATTTTTAAATTCCGTTGCTTGGAGCTTCCTTTATTTATGGCCCAAATACAATGTTTGCGTAAAAGAACTAAAATAAGAAAATCTAGGATTTTCAATTTAATGTCACAGCATTCATCACTGAACCATTCGGTAGTAGAATTCTTGCCTTAATACCAATTTTTTCAGGCTCCGACTCAAAAATTTTGTGAAACACCAGAATGTGTTTTTGCTTGCTTCCATAAGGGAATCCGAAGGTGCTAATAGGTTACCAAAGTCTGTAACCGATTGATAATTTTTATGGAAAATAAATATTTCACTTGGCGCAGTTAAAACTTCATCTTCCTTTCTAAAGTTTTGGAAACATTTTTGAGAGAATTTTGATTTGATTGATAATGGCAGTAAACACTGTTCAATATTGACGTCACATTTTTCTCGAACTGTGTTACAAAACCAATCGCCAACACAAAAAAGCATACACACAAAAACTACAACAACAAAAAGCATTGGCGTCGTTGAAACGACGATCATTGCGCTGGCTGATGTGTTGCTGTGAGAAATTTGCACAAAAAATGATTGAGAGTCCAAAACAACCACCAACACCTCAAAGTACACAGGAGAAGCGGTACTTTTACTTCATGTATGTTTGTGGTGGCGTGTGCTTCAGTTCGCACAGTCAATGAGCGTAAACTGAAGCGCTTGCTCTCCTTGCACCGCTCTTTCCCTTTTGTGGCTTCCCCCCGCTCTATGAAGCTCACAAACAAAAATTTGAATTTTTGAGCTCAGATGCGCCTTCTATACACTTCATATTCTTTGCTATTACGTAAACCTTAATAATCGAAAGTGGCATCTTCAAAAAAGTAACGCTTTTACATTTCACAAATAGAGAAAAACGCGGGCGAAGCGGTAACGGTATTTCAATTGCTCGCCAAAGAGCTTTTGCCAAGAAACATTGGATTTGAATATGTATGGACTCCAGAAGGCGAACTGCAGTTGGAACTCTGCTTTTTTGATTTATTGCAATCAGTTTTACTATAAGTCCACCAATTTCCTGGTTTTAATTTATTTTGCACCTCAAAGTTTTCAAAAGAATTTACAAATGTACAAATGGAGAAATGCTTTAAGCGACAAGATGTGATTGTTTTTTGTTTTATAAATAAATAATGAAACGCATGTTTATAAAAAAAAATTTGGTAGTTTTGGTAATTTTTTTTTAGAAATTTGGTAATTTTTTTTCCGTTTGGTTTTGGCAACGTTTGGTGACCCGAAAAAAATAATAACATATTCGTAAGGAACAGTTGAGAAACCCCGCGGGGTTTTTTACTGTTGTACCGTGTTATTTTTGATTTCAAGTGTTTTCACCAATTTAAAGTCATTTCACTTTTTTCGTAGTTTTCCCGTATTCTCAAAATTGTAATCAACCATTTCAAAATATAAACAAATAATTTTAATTGGAACTCCCCACGTAGAAATATTTGTAAACATTATAAATCGGGATCAACCAGCTTTAAATATTTGTAAATTTTTAAATCAATCAAAGCCCACCATTAGCCAGCAAAAAGCCATACACCACAAAGATTCGATTGATGGTGACATTACAGCAATTTGTGCAGCAAAACCAATCGGCAACACAAAAAAGCATACACACAATAAACAACAACAACAAAAACATTAGCGAATCCCGAATCATCTTCGTTGAAACGACGATGACGATGCTTTGGTTCGTTGTTTGCTCTCCGCTTGCGCTTCGACAAACAAGATCAATAAACATACATGCAAAAAATTATTGAGCGATCACTACGCCACAACAACCACCATTTCAATGTACACGAATGAAGCCGTTGCGAACAACAACATTGCTTTTTGCTGTTGTCCTACGCAAATCTAACAGAAAATGTTATGAACTTAACATGCTCAAATGTTTACGCTTCGCTCTTCCCGCTCGCATCATACCAGCCGAAAACGCTTTCGTGGCCGCATGCGCGTTCTTATTATACATATTTTTTGGTAAAAGCCATGGTGAGTAAATATCGCCAGCTTATTTGTTTATTCGTCGTCAATCTCGAGTTGCTCGGGATAAATTGGAAATAGCTCAACTTAATAACAATGAAGTCTGATATTATATAAGTAAACTTTGTTATATGTCAAAAAGTCCTTTTTCTAAACATCAGATATGTCCATATATTGTTTGATTCTATAACTGAATCAATTTCAAGAGTTTTCTACCAATAAACTGTCTCTCATGTGCATTAATAGGGGTCATCCCCTACGCGTTTGTTCGAGTTAAAAAAAAGGAAAGAATAACAAATGGTTTTTTATTCAGTACTGAGGTAAAAGATAATATTTAGCAAGAGAACACCTCTTTATCTTACAAAGAACATTCATCGGATGCAATATGAGTGCGAACATAAGATGCGCAAAAGTAAAAAATTAGACTGAACACTGCAAAACGCAATTCCGTTCGCGAGAAATTAGTAAAATAAATACAATTTTTATGTACTTGTGCAAACAAGAAATTTTTTCAAATAATCTACTAAAACGAATATTAATCAAAAAGCATTTTGATACATTAATTTTCTTGATTTTAATCTATTTGTCTCCTTGAATTATTTTGTGCAATAACAAAAAAACAAAGACAATTAAACTATAAGATGTCTCACGTCCATACAAATCAGTGGCGCTTCAAAAATTTGCCGTGTCTTTTTCAATAAAGCCACGTGAGAGTGGTTCTTACAGCAGAGCCACATCCGGAGAGCAAAGATGAAGCCACGCAAGCAACTCTCTCTGCTTGCAGTCAGCAGAGATATGAATATGCGTGTGATCTCTATGTGCTCTTGTGTTGATTTTTTTTGGTAGTTGATTGTTTCAATCAGTAGCGCGCACGGGGCGGGAACATTTGGGGATTCAAACCCCCTCAAATACAAGAATTAGCAGTGAAATATCCCTCCAAAATGAAATCTTGTCTGCGCCACTGATTTCAATGTATGTGAAGTGAGCGCACACAATTTTGCTTTACTTGACTGCACTCACTGCACTGTGCACACAATTTTGTTTAGCAGCGATCGAAGCCGTTGTGCTTTGTGTGAGCAAAACAGAGAGCGTTAATATTATTACGCTCTCACCGTGCCGACGCTTGCTTCCTCTTGATAATGAAAATATTGCAAATTCGAGCTTGCCCTATGCCATTCGATTGTATGAGCGTAAAACATCTTATACTTTAATTGTCTTTGAAAAAACTTATAAAATCAGTTTCACCATGAAATTTTTCGGGATCTATATGGCTTTAGGAAACAAAGTCGTATGTTCTATTGACTTTTCGAGAAGATACGACAAAAGCTATGCTAAAGCAAAAAGTAGCTTTCGTGGTGGGAAGGATGTTGCCCGCCGGGGCGTGACGTTCACAAGCAGGGTCCTGATATGGACAGGTCGATATGAGTGCTGCCAATTCATTTTACAGGAGTTTCAAGAGTAGTATAGACGCTGTCTTAGTGTTGCTAATTTTTGCATGAGTTTATTTATTACATATTTTGTTTGTGTTAAGTTTTTAATGAAAATTTAATTTAAATGGGCTTATATGATAATTTTATGTTTTTATTTCTTGTAAAATTTGTACGAGGAAATTTTGTTTAACTTTTGGATTTAGAATGGTCATTTCAGATATCTGGCAGCACTGATCGATACTTGGTCATCGTTTATTTCGCAGTATTAACTGATACTACCAAATTTGCTGTTTGTATTCCGGTTGGAAAACTGAATTATTGCTGATGCCATTTTAAAAGCATTCTTCGAGTTACTTCCTGCATCATCACTGTAAGATTGAACCTTAAAACAATTTCGGTCGTTTCGGGTGTTTGCCCATTTCTTCCATAATTTCAAAGTATAAAATTAATTTCAGTTGCGTATTGTTATTGATCTGCATTAAAGCTAAGGGATGAGCGATTGGTCAAAATCAATTAAGGATCAGAATAACGAAAAAGTTGGAAAGATGTCGGAAGGCGCATCAAAATTCTTGGGTGGCATTCTGGGTGACATTAGTTCCCGTTCTGCATACACGCAAATTGCAATTGGTGCTACGTCTGGATGGTAAGCTATTTTAGTGCAAAGTGGAGAGTGATATCTCAAAATTTTTTTATTGGTTTAACGTTACTCCGTTGGCTTTTGGAAAGGTGTGGAGATTTATTTGGCCCAACTTCCTGGAAAGTTATATCGCCATAACTAATTATGAATTTCTCTTGTCAAATTCTTATGTGTTCTGTGGTGAATCGATTGTAGCTAGTGATGGGTTGTGCAGGGTTGTATGGTTTTGTTTCTGGTGTTGCTGTTTTTTAGTAGTGTGTTGATTATGATGGTTGAAATTTTATGTGTTATGATGTTTAACTTATATTGCCAGATGAGTTTCTTGTATGAATTTGTTCAGTATATTGTAGTGACTGATGTTAGGTGTCCTCATAAAGTCTGTGATGGAGTTGGTTTGTTTAAGTGTAGTGTATTTGTCTCGAGCTGTTTTGTATTTTTGGCATTGGAATAGTACGTGGTCTGTTGTTTCTATTGTGTTGCAGACTTCACAGTTTGCATCATTGTAAACGTTCATTTTATGCAGTGTTTCTTTGCAGAACCCATGGCCTGTCAATGATCTGTTTATTTTTTTTATGTTTTCTGGTTTTGCACTTTTATAATTTTTTTGGTTGAACCAGGGTTTTTTGTTGAGTTTGGGGAACATTTCGTGGTATTTTTTCCCTTTTGCTAGGCTGATGTCGTCGTACTCTTTTTGCCATTCAGATTTTAATGCGTTTAATAGTTTGGTACATGTGTCTTTCAGAGTGTTCTTTATTGTTAGTCTTTGTCCTGTTTGGTAGGCCCTTTTTGCTGCCTTATCGGCCGTTTCGTTTGGGCCGATGCCACAGTGGCTTGGTATGTGGTGGATTTCTAGTTTTTGTAATGTTTGGTTGTTTTGTACTTTTTGTAGGATACTGCTGATGATTGAGTTGTTATTGTCATGATTTTTGAGAGCTAGCGCGCCGCTTAGGCTATCTGTGATTATTGCTGCTTTTTGGTAGTTACTGTCCGTTATGTAGTCTATTGTTTTGTCGATTGCTATTAGCTCTGCTGTCATTGAGCTTAGTTTTTCGGGTATACTACTCTAACCACAAATAATTCGTACACTTCACTTTTCTCCTACATCATAATCTTTACAGATTTTTTGCAAGCTGGGAAAATGACTCCTTAAAAGAAAGTTATATATTTTCAATTCGTTATTAAATCCACTTTTTATTAAAAATATTTTTAAAAAATATTTAGTTGTTAAAAAAAAAAATTTGTACTTTATTCAAATGTACTCAGAAACATATGAAGTAAACAGTGACCATTATTAATTCGTACGGTGGCAAAATTCAATATTAATACTGTGTTATGTCTCCTTTTGCTGCAATTACTGCTTCAACTCGTCTTGAAATACTTCTTGTCAAGTACTGGCATTCATCTGGTGTAATGGAGTACCAAATTTCCGCGATTTTTCGTTTCAAATCATACGCGGTTCTTTGTGGCTCGTTTCTCAGTCGCCTTTTCATTGTTTCCCATACCGATTCAATAACTTTAAGGTCTGGCCTTGATGATGGCCAGTCCAAAACATGTATGCCTTTTGTTTGCAACCAAGTACGAGTGAGTTTAGCTGTTTGAGCGGGCGCTCCATCTTGCTGGAAGATAAACTCTCCATTCGAACTCAATCGGTCAATGCTTGGAATGAGACTTTCTTCCAATGTGTGCACGTATTTTGCAGAATTTATGGAGCCATCAATAAAATGCAGTTGACCAACACCTTTCGACGACACGCACCCAAACACCATTACGCTTTCAGGACATTTAACACTACGTTTTAGACAATCCCGATGAAAAGCTTCATTCTTTTGCCGAATCACTTTTTTGTGCGTCACCGACACAGACCTCAAACCTTGACTCATCACTAAAAATGATTGAATCCCATTGCTGTTGGACCCACAAACGTTCATCCTCAGCCCAAGCAAGTCGTTTTAGTTTTTGTTTGTTGGTTAGGAGCGGTTTCTCTTTGGCCTGCGAGAAATAATTTAATGAGAGCGAAATTCGGGACAAGCATGTTGAATGCTAATGTTACCTTGAAAAACCATTACCCAGTTTTTTCATGTTCAGTCTTCACGTCCAACGGGTTTTTAAATTGCTTGGGACCATTCTGCCGATATTTTTCTGACCGTGCCACGCCTATTTATTTTTATAACTGACGACAATGTTCTTTTGTCGCGGTCGGTCAGTTCTGATCATCTTCCAAGGTTTGCGACATTGCTCGTCACGGAAGAATTTTTTTTGAAATATCTTAACACACATTGAATTGTTGATCGTGGTAAACTAAAGAGCTTTGCGGCGGCACCATAACTTTTACCAAAATTTACTTTTTCCACTATTATTTTGCGAATGTCTTCGGAAACAGGTTTTCCACGCACCATGATGAAAATGATACGACAATTCATCGTCCACTGAATAAACTAAATGAAATTTTCTTTAGAATCGGTTGCCTATAACGTTTATTTTTATCCCATTAGTTTTTTCTTTGCTTTTTTTAACCAGTTTTTGAGTTTTTGCCACCGTACGAATTAATAATGGTCACTGTTTACTTCTTATGTTTTTGAGTACATTTAAATAAAGTACACATTTTTTTTCTCAACAACTAAATATTTTTTTTTGAATATTTTTTATAAAAAGTGGATTTAATAAGGAATTGAAAATATATAAGTTTCTTTTAAGAAGTCATTTTCCCAGCTTGCAAAAAATCTGTAAAGATTATGATGTAGGAGAAAAGTGAAGTGTACGAATTATTTGTGGTTAGAGTAGTATATTAGCTTTTTGTTATGTTTTTTTCCTCGTGATAGAGGGCTATTCCCGTATGGTTGTTTTTTAGTGATCCGTCCGTGAAAATTATTTGGAAGTGGTTCAGCCCAATCACGTTACTCGACGAGTGCTCGTCGGAAAGCATTTCAGTGAGCTCACTCCGAAAAGCAATCACGTTACTCGACGGAAATTCGGAATTCCCGACGGGAATATTATGGGGGAAAAAGCAATCACGTTACTCGTCAGGAGAAAGTTTTCTGTCAAATTTACTCACTGATTTTGAAAGTGAGCCAGTGAAAAAGCAAACGAATCTTTGATATTTTTAGATAAAAGAAATGTAAAATGCAATTAGAATCAAAGAAAATCGTTTTAATAAAAAATAGTTTTAAGCCCGGTACCCAGATAAGGGAGATGTTGTACACGCACCCTAACTCATTTAGTAGGGAGCGGCAAAGAGTAACCAATTTCGATGTAGTCGAAACCTTCTTGAGGGCTTTAATTGCTGCCTGGCTGTCAGTGAAAATACGGATCGTACCTTCCGGAGGGTTGCATTGCTTTAGCATAGTCAGGGCTTTGAAAATGGCCAGAACTTCCGCTTGGAAGACGCTGCAGTAGTCTGGAAGACGAAAACATTCTTCCATGGGTGGATTTACGCACATAACTCCACCCCCTACTCTTCCATCCAATTTGGAGCCGTCGGTGAAAAAACATACTCCAGTTTTCGGAACCTTATCTTGTTCCCACTCCTTCCTGAGAGGTATGTGGGTTGAGAATCTAGAGTCGAAAACTAATGATGGTAACGAGTAATCTATGTTGTCACGTAGGTCAGGTGAACTGTCCAGAATTTGGCAGTGACCGAAGTCAGTACGTGTCTATCTGTTGATGGTGTTTAGTCTCACTGCAGAGAGGGTAGCCACTTGTTTACCGAAAAGGTCAACAGGGAGAAAGTGAAGCAGGGCGTAGAGACCTTTGGACGGTGCCGATCGCATGGCCCCAGTTATTATGAGCGCCGCCGATCTTTGAACTGAGTCCAGAGGTTTCTGGTTGATCCCCTTATCCAGGGCATTCCACCATACTATTGCTCCATAGAAAAGAATTGGTCTTATCACTGAGATGTACAACCAGTACATAATACGTGGCTGAAGACCCCATTTTTTACCAACTGCTCTTTTGCAAGAGTACAGTGCAACAGTGGCCTTGCGAACCCTTTCCAGTATGTTCGCTTTCAAGTTTAGTTTCCTATCCAGCAGTAGACCAAGGTATTTGGCCTGCGAGCTGACAGTTAGACTAGTCCCGTTAAGAGAGGGCGGGTCAAAAGTAGGAACTTGGTGCTTCCTTGTAAAGAGGACCAGATCGGTTTTGGATGGGTTAACGCCCATACCGTTCCTAGAGCACCAAGATCCCAATAGGTTCAGGGCACCTTGAAGAAGATCGACCAGTGTCGGAAGGTTCTTCCCAGATACCGCTATAGCCACATCGTCTGCGTATGCAACTACCTTACACCCCGTACGGCTCAGTTGCAAGAGCAGGTCATTTATAGCTATGTTCCAAAGGAGGGGAGAAAGGACTCCACCCTGCGGGGTGCCTCTGGAGACCCACCTCCTGACGGAGGAGTGACCTAGCGAAGAGTTAATAACCCTATTTGTTAAAATGAAGTGAACTATGTCCACTATCGGCTTACACAGTTTCAGGTTGGTCATTGAGCCAGTAATGGCCGCTGGAATAATATTGTTGAAAGCTCCCTCAATGTCGAGAAAAGACACCAATGTGAATTCTCTGAAAAGGAGGGAGTATTCAATCTGCCCTACGAGTGCATGAAGAGCCGTCTCAACGGACTTACCCTTCGTGTATGCATGTTGATTGGGTGAAAGAAGATGACCCACTTTGTCCTTAATGTACAAGTCAATGAGCCTTTCAAAGACTTTGAAAAGAAAAGATGACAGGCTAATGGGCCTGTGATCTTTTGCTTTCGAGTGTGAGATCTTCCCCGCTTTAGGTATGAAGGTCACGTTTACCTCAGTCCAAGTGGTAGGAATATGAGAGAAGTGTAGAATAGCTACAAAAATCTCCAGAAGGCACGGCACGACCAATTCTGATGTGTGCTGCAGATCAGCTGGGATGATACCGTCGGGCCCCGGAGACTTGAAAGGCAGAAAACTATTTATGGCCCAGTGCAGTTTTTCGCTGCTAACTATGTCTTGCACCCCCATATTATGGTGTGTGCAGATATAACTTAATGTACCCAGGATAGTTTCGCCAGTGCCGCTATTACCCGGAAAATGAGTATCGACCAGGAGTTCAATTGACTCTTGGCTTGACGTTGTCCAGGAGCCATCTTCCCTTTGCAGAAAGCTGGAGATCGCTGGACAGGAAGCGAGGATCTTGCGAAGGCGACTGGCCTCAGAATTGCAGTCTATGTTCTGGCAGAACTGCCTCCAGGAGGATCGCTTAGCAGATCTCACCGCTTTTTTGTCGCTCTAGCACGATTGAAAAGTTTGCGGCACTCCTTTCTAAGCACAGCTACCTCAGAGTTCCACCAATTAGGTTTAGTTTTACCCCAGAGTGGTCTCACAGGGCAAGACTCCACGGTGGCAACCTTGTAAGCAGCTGTGAGGGATGCTACCGCATTATCCAACTTCTGGACTGAATTAATCCCACTGGGACCATCAGTTGGCAGTGATCTCGCAAAAATGTTTCTGAACTTTTCCCAGTCAGTTCGAACTCTATTTCTATAAGGGGTGACCAGAGTGGTTGAGACTTCTATTCGGAAATCTATGTACCTGTGGTCAGAAAAAGAATGCTCTGTGGAGACTCTCCATTCTTTGAGCAAGTTAGTGGCAAATTCATTAACCAATGACAAATCAAGAACCTCTTTACGAACCGAGGTAATAAAAGTGGGCTCATGCCCAGTGTTTACGACGTATAAATTGGTTCTAACAATAAAATCAAAGAGTGACTCACCTCGCGGGTTTATGTTAGAACTGCCCCAAATGGTGTGGTGCGCATTGGCGTCTGTGCCGATGACCAATGGCATTTTGTTCCTCTTGGCCGCCGCCACTGCATTTTTCAGCAGAATCGGGGGCGGATCCTCGGGGTCATCGTGGGCCATGTATGTCGATGCAACCCATATCGTGGAGCCAGGTACTTCCAGCGCCGCCACTACATTGTCCGCATCACTGAAATTGGAAAGTACAAACGCGTTAATATGTTTTTTAATGAGGATACAGGATCTGTTTTTACCTCCGCAGGGTATATACAGAGTCCTGTATCCTGGTGCGTTGAGACCACGAATGCGCCCGTTGCAGACCCAGGGTTCTTGCACGAGCGCTATCTCCTCCCCATTTTTTGAGAGTCGGAGGAGAAGTGCGGCAGATGCCGCTTTGGAGTGGTGCAAGTTAATTTGCACCACTTTCATGACCACCCGTGGGAGGGTCCGACTGCGCGACAATAGTGCTGTCTGCGTCGTCGGAGTGGGAAGATAGCAGCAGTTCGTCCTCGGAGGGTCCACCAAACATGTCACGAACCATGCATGACGTGGATTCCTCGGACGTAACACTAATAATTCTACCTAGGTATTTGATTTTTGTGACTTGGTTAATTGTTGTATTGTGAATTGTTATGTTTAGGGGTTTTGGTCTGTTGTTGAAGTGAGATGTGGCTGATTTTTGAATGTTGATTTTTAGTTTTAACTCATTGCATATTGATTGGAATTCCGTTATTTTATTCTGTAGTGTTAGATTAGCGTTGCTAAAGTCTTGATTGTGGCTGGTGATGAAAAATTCGTCAGCGAATTGGAACACCTCGCAGCTGCTATCCTTTAGTGTGTGAAGTTTGGTTGTGTATATATTAAACAGGATTGGACTTAGGCCGCTTCCTTGGCATAGGCCTTGATTTGTTGTTGCTTGTTGTGTTCCGATTGTGATTATTCTATGGTTTAGATATGAGGTTATCCAATTTGTTATTCTGTTATTTATTCCGAAAGCTTCCAGCTTTTTAGCTAGGATTGGGATATCGACGGACTCAAATGCCTTACTTATATCTACGCATGTTGCTACTACTTGATGTTTCTTTGATTTCCAGTATTGTATGTAGTTGACTAAATCGTTTATGCAGTTCGCCGTCGATCTGTTTTTCCTGAAGGCATATGATCTTTCTGGTAATAGTTGGTTGTCATGTAATTGTTGATTGATATGTTCTTTCAGCTGGTTTTCTAGTATTTTTAGTGGTACAGGTAGTAAATTGATAGGTCTGTAATTGTGGGTATCTGCTGGGTCTCTTTTGGGTTTTAGTATTGGGACTATTTTTATATAACGCCAATCGTTCGGGATTGACTTGTTGTCCCATACATTTTGGATGCTGTTGAAAAAGGTCTGTTTGCTCTTTTCCGAGAGTTCTTTAATTATCTTATATGATATGTTATCATACCCTTGAGTCGATTTAGTGTTTCTTGTATTTAGGAAGTCTGTGAAGTTTTGGTAAGTGAATTTTATTTGGTTTATAGTATCATTGTTTATGTTTTCATTGTTCGTCTCACATGTTTGGTTCGTAGAGCTGTGGTTTTGCTTGTTGGCTATGTTTTGCAGGTAATCTACTTTTTGTTTGTTTGTCCAAGTGTTAACTATTTTCTTTTCTTGCTTGTATTTTTTAAGGTTGTTGATTTGTTGCCAAAATTCTTTGATATTGGTAGGGTTTGATAGGTTTTCTATTAATGTGTTAAAGTTATTTTTTTTTATTCTTTTATGTGGTCTCTTTACTCTTTTTCTTTTGCTATAAGAATTTCACAATTGAGTTGGGTTCTTTGTCGCATGTATTTTTGTCTGGCCGCATTTCTCAGCCTATACCGCCTGGCGCACTCCCCATCCCACCAGTGTTTTGGTATGTATTTGTTGTTGTGCTTTAGTTGAATAGTATTTTTCTTGATTATATCTTGGATTTTTGTTTGAATGTCTGTGATGTAGTCCGGTAGGTCTGTTCTGTTTAGTTCTAGTGTGATTTTGTCATATAGGATTTTTTGTGTTTTGTGGGTTTTCACTGTTGTGTTTATGTTTGTGAGTGTTGGGACATGGTTGCTGTTTGTGATTCTCGTTTTCACTACTTGCCAGCTGATACCAGTGGCGGAGTTGTTTATGAAGGTAACGTCGATGGCCGACGGCGCGGTATGTGGTGGCACGTAGGTTGGGCTACCGTCATTTATGCACTTAAAATTGTAGTTGATTAGAGCGTCTTCTAGCTGAGCACCTTTTGTGTCTGTTTGTTGGTTACCCCAAATAGCTGATTTGGCATTTAGGTCGCCTGTTATTATGGTTGTTGTTTGCTGTGTGCTAGCCCATCGGAAAATACTGTCGATTTGTCCACTAAAAATGTTACTGTTTGTATTTGGTGGTGCATAAATGCCTATGCAGTTGAAATTGTTTTTGAGGTTAAGTGTTGTAAAGCCAATGGCTTCTATATCATTTGGAAGGTTGATTATGTGATATTTTATGGATTTTTGAATGTAGGCTCCTACGCCTCCGTACCCGTCCGTTCGTGATTTATGAATAAAGTTATAGTTTTTTAGGCTTGTATCAGCATTGTCGCTAAGCCATAGTATTATGATCTCTATTTTCTTATTTTCTATATAGATTTCGAGTAAATCTTTGTTTCCGGTTTTTTTCAGGCTTTGTATATTGTATTGTAGGATATTAATTTCTTTCATTTGATTTTTGTATTTGTGCTAAGTCTGTGTTTATGTTGTGTAGATTGATGGTTGTTCTGATTTTCGTCAATAAGTCTTTTGTTTCTTGCGGCAAGTCGTCAGTGGTCCAACTGGCCAGATGTTTGTTAATGTCCTTGTTTATTTCATTCAAGGCCGCTTCAAGTGGTGTGGTTTTATGTGGATTCGTGGGTGTGTTGTTGGTTTGTTGGATGTTTTTTAGCCGGTCCGATAATCTTTTTTTACCTGTGTGTGCTTGCTTGCTGTGATTTTCAGGTTGACTGCGTATTGTCTTACATTTGGTTACGTTTGCATAGGAGTAGCCGTTTTGTGCTTCCTTGGCTGTTTCCTGATGGCTGTTGATAGTTTTTTGTTGTTCTTCTTTAGTTGGTAGGGTCGGGAAATCCTCCTCGAAATCCTCTGTCTGGAGTAATGCGAACCTGTTGAAAAGATGTGGGTAAGTAGTTTTGATTTCTCTCTTCGAGTAGTTGTTGATTGTCATGATCTTTTGGATTGTGAACGCTTTTGCTCGTGCTGGGCAACTTTTGGATGTAGACACATGTTCTCCATTGCAGTTGATGCATTTTACTATACAGCATTCTACTTCTTTCTCGTGTTCCTCCGCGCACTTGAAACAGATAACTTTATTTTGTTTGCAGTGCTTCGCAAAGTGCCAATACCTGTAGCATTGGAAGCACTGTGGTAGCCAAACGAAGTGTTTTACCTCGATTTTGGTGTACGCGAATGTTACTTCTCTCGGGATTTCTCTTCCTTTGAATACTAGTTTCACCCTTCTCGTTGGCAGTCTGTCCCTCGTTAAAATTCTCTGAATTTTTAGGATTCGAATGTCCGATTCGATGTTCTCTTGGAGTTCTTCCTCCGTCATTTCCGTTGGGATGTCCCATATTATGCCTATCTTACTGGTAAGATGTGCAAATATTTCCCTTCGTAGCCATTGTCCTTTAATTCGGCGTTGTTCTGCAGTTTGTTTGCGGCCGCGGCGCTTTTGACCGTTACTTTGCATCTACCGTAACCTACCTTTTGAATTTCACTTATCTCCTGTATTTTTAGTTTCTTTAGCGTCAAGCACAGCAACAGTTCGCTGATTGGCTTTCTTCATTCCGCTTCCCGCGATGGCGTCGATGTACACTGTATATGGCGCCTTATGCTCGGCGTCATATTCGTATACTGGCTTGGAAACGGGATTTTTGATTCCGTTATCTGCTTCGGCTTCGGATTCCATTCTTTTCTTTTTGGCGCCGCCGATTCGGCTCCTGCTCCTTGGTTTTTTCCTTGCTGCTTCCACTCCTCCTCTTTCATCCATTTGTTTTCCGTGTTAAATTGTATCGTTTTTTTGAAAATATACTTCTTGTTTTTGAATTCAATCAGCAAAATACTTCGACATAGAATTAGTAAAGTACAGTTCGCGTCTTGCAAACAAAGTTTAATATTTCGTTCCGCTGCTCCTGCTGAAGAGGTCCGCTCTGGTCGGCGGTTCAAGTGCGAATGTATCTCAAAATTTGGCTATGATATAAACGCCGCATGATATACAGTCAGAGTCAAAAGTTAGTATACAACAATTATTTATCATTGTAATCAAAAATTTCGGCTTAAGTGCAGAATAGCGTACCCTCGTGAAAAAAATTAATAAATATGCTTATACATAGAAGTTTGGCTCCTGAGTCTAACAAGCTAAAAATTTTGCTGGGGAAACGCCTACAAAAGGCGTGGCACGGGGTCAAAGTTCAAAACTTTTTTCAAAATAACAGTAAATTTTCAATCGATTTATACGATATGGGTATCAAACGAAAGGCTTTCATACCTTTATTTTCATGTACAACATTATATACTTTATCTGTACGAGTAAAAAATTATAAGCAAAAAATTATTTTTTTTATATAAAATTTACAAAACCCGATTTTTTTCTCGAAAAAAACCATAATAAAGATATAATAAATTTGTTACCATATATTCTCTACGGAATTCTCTTTACAATGAAATATAGAACATTTTAACTTTTTTTGTTTTTGTTTTTATATTTAAATTTAAATTGAGTTAAAAGAATCTGCCTGCAATATTGAAATGGTGTTTATGAAGGTTATTGCTTGGGCGCGATTTTTTCCAATCATAGGAATTGAATATAAAACTACTGTACGCTCCTTACTGAACCTGATGCCGTAGTTACTCCCATGAGGGTTATTTTTCAAGCAGCCCGGCCGAAGGCCGGCCATACAAAAGGTACTTGAATGCAGAAATTCTTTGCTTAGGCGCGATATTTTCCAATCATAGGAATTGAAAATAAAAATACTGTACGCTCCTTACTGAACCTGATCCCCTAGTTACTCCCATGAGGGTTATTTTTCAAGCAGCCCGGCCGAAGGCCGGCCACACAAAAGGTATTTGAATGCAGAAATTCTTTAGGTCACGAAACCGAAGTTACGTTCATAAAGGTTATTGCTTACGAGATAGCCAACGTACTGGCAGGTACTTTGTACAACCCCCTTCAGCCTTGATTGCCTGAAAATAATGACGAAGGGGATTACGAAATTGTTTTGGACCAGGATTCGACTTAGAAAAAATTAAAACACGCATTGAAAAAAAAACCAAAAATGTATGTTTTTATATTTCATTGAAAAGAGAATTCCACACGCTATAATATAGTGTTAATTTTTTTGTACCTTAATAACGAGGTTTTTCGAGGAAAAAATCGGGTGTTGTAAATTTTATAAAAAAAAAATAATTGTTTGCTTATAGTTTTTTAATCGTACATATAAAGTACATAATGTGGTACATCAAAATAAAGGTATGAATATCGAAAGGTATGAATATTGAAATACCTTTCGTTTGATACCCATATCGTATAAATCGATTGAAAATTGACTGAGTTATTTTGATAAAAGTTTTGAACTTTGACCCCGTGCCACGCCTTTGGTAGGCGTTTCCCCAGCAACATTTTTAGTTTGATACATTCACCAAAACCAGTTCTAGTAGCCAAATTTTCATTTTTTTTTTCACAAGGGTTCGCTATTCTGCTTTTGTTCCCAAATTTCCTATATATATGAAAGGAGTTAAATGGTTCGTACGCCATAGAACGGCTTATTACGATTGTTTTTATTAGTTTTTGTTACATTTGCAAATATTTATATTTGTAAGGGTTTATTCGCCATTAACCAGAAACAGCGCTGAAAAATTGAGTCAAAAGTCGAGAACAGCTTGCAGTCTTCTGGGCATCGAAGTCACCAAATTTTAAAGTAACTTCTGGGGAGATCTTCAATCAGAGCTGACATTAGACCTTCCTTCAGTACTCTCGCTCTTCTTCTTGGGAAATGCTTTTTGCAATTACCACCGCGCTGGATTTTGGCGTTTACTTCACCTGTCTTACCCCCGTCCTTCTTACCGCTTCTGTTAATGCACTTGGTCGACTTGATCGGGGAGCGGTTTTGGTGTTACCCCGCAAGTTGTATCTTTCGATAATTTTCTGAACCGGTGCTCGACTTATTTTTGTAATTTTTGCAATCTCGCCCAACGATTTGCCATCTATACTGCGTTGAACAATTCGATTTCGCATTTGTACAGGAAGATCCTTTGCACAAGCCATTTTCGCACAAATATCACACAACGAGTGAACAAATTATTCCCTCTGACTTTGTTTTATATCAATTTTTAAAAAATTTTACAAAGCTAAAGGTATCTAAGTCTATTTACAAAGTAAATTTTTATGCAAGTTAAACAAGTTTAAATTAAAAATTCAGTCTGTGGATTTTATTAAAAAATGTATTTCATTTTATTCCGCTCGCTTAGGTGGTAAATTTAAGACTAACTCACTAATCGGCGCGAAAGCATAATTGCGGTTCCCTATCACGTTGAGTTGCCAAAAGTCACGTTGTGGGAATGCCTCATGTTTCCCTTAGGCCGATGTTATGCTGCCGGTCAAATGATCATCGGTCACGTCACTTTTTACGCTCTCGTTTTTATTTCTCTACTCCGTGCCGAAAGCATGTTATGCTGACGGTCATTTGATCGCCGGTCACCACTACGATTTTCGCTTACTTTTACTACTTTTTCCGCACTTTTTATTGGGACTTTACTTTTTCAAATACAATTTTCAATTAAAATGTAAAATTCTTTTTCGCGCTTGCATCGGTCTGAATAGCACACATTTCTAAAGGGATTCCTGCTCCTGGAACATTGTTATCAGTGCTTCAGTATTTGATTGGGCCGAAATTTCTGGCATTCTGAGCTAATAATTTATACATCAAATTAATATAATACGTGTGTGAAAGTATCACAATATTTGTTTACCATTTAAATTTCCATTTTTCTTTCTTCTTTTTCACCGACAACACAAATATAAACCCACGCTAGTGATGAGGGTTGCTACCAACCCTCTTTTTGCTTATTGCATACACATTTTCACCAAAAGGGAACAAATTTGTTCCCAAAACACAACTATTGTGAATAATCTCGCGACGCAACACTGATTTGATCGTTTGATTTGGCATCGAAAGCCTCATCATCCGGTGATCGGTGCGGTCAAATTTTATCCGCTCGCTCGCTCTCCCAATTTTCTCTTTTACATTGAAACAACAACAACTTTATCCGTGATTGTGATCCGTGACCGGCAGCATAACATCGGCCTTACCCAGACGAGTGTGGGAAGTGCTTATGTTGCACTACTCATTGCAGTAGAATTTCGCGACTGATACCTTAACTCCCCTCCTTCTTAAGGAAACGCCTCGTTTCTCTCAATTCTTTCCGAAATGCTTTTAACTTTACTTAATATGCTATCATTCAATTTTTGATTTGATTTTATTTTCCTAATTTCATAACATTTAATTATTGTTTTAATTACAATAAAAGAAAGGTAAGAAATGCAGATTAAAGTGAGCAGTGATAAGATGGAATATACTGTTGGTTGCCTTTTAACTTCTTGCTTTATTGAATTTAAAAAATTTATATGTTCGAATTTTAGTTCTTCATTAGTACTCTCTATATAAGGCTTGCGCACGATGAAACTAGTGCACAAATAAATTCAAATTACTTCTGAATTAGTTAACATATTAAAATTAAAACAACGTTATATTAACAGAAATTTTAGTCATGTTTTAATTCATCAACAAAATATTTTTTAAAATTAATTTTTGATAAAAATTTCGAAAAAAAAATTTCCGAAATGCCTCGCATTAAGCTTTTTATAGGGTTTTCTGAAATTTTTTTACTTGATGACAGCCACTTTTTGGAAAAATAGTAATGGGGTCAGCAACCTGTTTTGTGCCTTTCATGGTCCTTTTTACCAGAGCTCAATATCTTTCTATTGGTCTGAGCTCTGGGCAGTTAAGTGGATTCGCATATCTGAGTACAAGTGTTACATTATTCTTTTAGTATCACTTAATAGCTGCTTTACTGTATGGCACGCAGCCATATCAGGTCAAAAGAAAGTAGAAACTGCGTGCTGCTTTGTGAATGGCAAAAGTTGTTTTTGCAGATACTCCTGGATATATATATCGGTGTTGATTGTCCCAGTTCTTACAAATGAACTGCTTCGTCTATCACAGTTACAGATTTCCTGCCACACCTAGAACTTCTTGTGGAATTTAGACTTCTTATGGGTCTTATACTGCTCCTATACATTTGCTCTATGATCTGCAACATAAAAATCCACACCTGGGAGCTGTGAAAAGTCACCCTGTACTTAGGTTTCATCGTCTATAATGCAGCGATCAAAATTCCCTATGAAATCACGGTACAATATTTTGGATCGCTCTTTTGCCTCGCTGTTCTTAGATTTTCTGTCTGAAACTTTTTGGACCTCGTATAACTTCAGCTCTTCCTCCTTCTGAACTTTTCTAACAAAAGTTTCAGACCATCCTAGTTTTTCAGCCACTTTTGGGCCTGAAGCATTGGGATTTTTTTTTCAAACGAGCTATTACCTTCTTGCCCATAGCAGGGTTAATTAACCCCCTTTTTTTTGCCACTTCTTTGTTTTCTATTAATAGTTCAATAGACGTTCATTGTATAAGTTATTACTCCTTAGATTTTCTTGATTTTGTCTTTTCACTTTATTGTTTGATTCTTGGATAAGACTGACTTAATGATAAATTTGGGCCTACTTAAATACTAATTTGTCACGTTGCATCCATTGCTGCGCTGCTACTGTCATCGCTGCGCTGCTTCGGTCATCGCTGCGCTGCTACGGTCACGTTAGCGTCGTCAGCATTTTCGGCCGTGTGCTGTGGTCATTGCTCGTTGTTGCGTCGTTGCTGCGCTGCTACGGTCACGTTAGCGTCGTCAGCATTTTCGGGCGTGTGCTGTGGTCATTGTCGTTGTTGCGTCATTGCTGCGCTGCTATGGTCGTGTTAGCGTCGTCAGCATTTTTGGGCGTGCGCCTTTCACAGGTGTCGTTCACTTGTGAAAATGCACTGACTGCGTTGGCCTTGACTTTGGGTATCGTCTGTCGGCGGAAACGTAGCGGCCAAGTCGATACCAGCGTGCATGGTGTTAACTTATACTTTAATAACAGATAAAACGGTATTTCGTGAAACCCGTGCTTTTCGAGCAATTGCTTTAAAAGTCAAATTTGGATTTTCATTGCGCAGTCTAATAATTTGTTCACGCATTTCTATTTCGCTGCCCATTTTGAAGGCAAAAACTATCGAATGATCTCAAAATTCGACCTGAGGGCTTAGACATGTTTAACAAAACTATTTTTATAAGAAACAAATTTTAAATTTGAACTAAGAGAACAGTATGATAAAAATGTATGCACTAATTTCATCGTGCGCAAACCTTATTCGATTATTTCAAATTTATTTGGCTTATTATTTTTCAAAAAATTTATAATTATTGCTGTTGGGTTTTCATAAGTTACATTATCGATTTTTGTATTGTTTTCAAAGGTTACAAGTAAACTCCTTGAGGTTTTTGGTCGTTTACTATATGTTCTCCTGAAATTAAAATTGCGCCATCTTTCAGCACCTCCAAATCCTTATTTCTTTCTTTAACTTTTGTACAATCGCCTTTATTATTATTTAGTAAATTTGAAAAACATGATTTTTTGTGATTAACCCTCTACTGCCCCATACGGCCTTAAGGCACGGTCCACAAAAACCTAGAAAAGTCCACATAAATATTAATTTTTTTTAATGAAATTTTTAGGGCATGTTTTAGATAAATTAAGTTTTCATTTCTTTAATGTTGCAAGGCTGTAATCATCACATGTTTCCCAATATTATCAGTTGAAAGTTGAACTTTGTGGAAATTAGTAGAAATAATTATTTCGTGAAAAGTAAAGAAAAGAAACAATTTTTAAAAATACTTTTCGTTAAAAGATTAAAACAAGAAAATTATGAGTGAGTACCTTGTAATGTAATTTATTGATTTCAAGTGTTTTATAGAGAAAAAAAGGGTTTACAGTAACTTTTTCGGCTTGGGAAAGCAGACTGCCTTTAGGCAGCATCAGGCACCAAAGCGAAAAGATTTAATGCATTTGGTCACTAAGGTACACTTGTATGTGGTTTCCGTTTTATAGATATCATTCGGCATTTAAAAAAAAATGTCGGTTTTATGGGACAAAGAAGTACAGGAAGTCTTAGAAAACTTGGATTTCGATGTTTTCAGAAGAAACTGATGAAGAAACCGTTAATGAAGTGTTAGCTTTGTTAGATTCAAAGTTCAAAATAGGAAATTTAGTTAAAAGGAGACATTTTTCCTCTTTCATTGCACAACGGCAAATATTTAAACAAATATTTGAAATATATATGTCCCTAAAATTTTAAAAACCTTTAAAAAGGACTTTGGGTCAGAAAATGAAAAACTGACTACGCCAGGATATTATAAATGACCTCTACACCTTTTCAAGTTCGATTTCAGAAAGTGTTAAATCAATTTCAGAAAGCGTAATTTCACTTTCAGAAAGCGTAAATTCAATTTCGGAAAGCGTAAATTCAATTTCAGAAACACAAATTCAATTTCAGAAAGCGTAAATTCAATTTCAGAAACCGTAAATTCAATTTCAGAAAGCGTAAATTCAATTTCGGAAAACGTAAATTTAATTTCAGAAACATAAATTCAATTTCAGAAAGCGTAAATTCAATTTCAGAAACATAAATTCAATTTCAGAAAGCGTAAATTCAATTTCGGAAAGCGTAAATTCAATTTCAGAAAACGTAAATTCAATTTCGGAAAACGTAAATTCAATTTCAGAAACTACCTTTAATGTATAAAAAATGTTTTTGGAAAAGTGCACTTTGCCAAATTTTTTAACTACGTACGGAACAAGGTGGGCCACAAGAGGTGTGCTGCTTTTGGGGCGTCGCAGGGGCTCATTGACATCTGCAGCCTGCGCCCTTTACTTACTTCTTACTATACTTTCTTCCGGAGCTTCCCCTTTTGACGATGAAGGATAGTCCGGATTTTCCTCTAAAAAAGTGTCCTCATTAATGTTATTTATCCGCTGTGCTTTATGCTGCGGTTGATTACTAACTTGCCCGCTACTCGGTGGTCTCTTTTGGGCTTGCTGAGAGTATTGGGTATTATAAGGATATTGGAAATTTGGTCTCTGTTGATATTGATATCTTTGATTACACTGAGCAACAGCCAAAATTTTTCCGAGTTCTAGTAAACCTTTTCTAAAGGATTTTTGGACGCTGATCACAACTGCGTACTTAGTTTTTTGATTGTTTGAGCGGTTTGTAAGTTATTCGTTTTTGCTAGGAGGTGCTTTCCACGATTTTTCATCTTTGAATTTTTATTGCATTTATAATATGTTGAAAAACACGATAATTTTTTTATGACACAATAACGAATCCCCAAGCTATAATTTTGACCATAGTCGATTTCGATTGGTCAAGGGTTAACACGGCTATGGCTCTTCAAAGTTCAATTTTCGCGAATTTTTTATAAAAATTCATTTAAATTCGGGGTTGCAATTTTCAATTAGGAGTTAGTGTGTAATGTATAGTGGAAGGTTGTAACTTAAACTTATAGAACAGATTTTTGGTGTTGCATGTGCCATTCTCGGCCTACGCTCATTAGAGTGTAAATGCGACTTCATCTTCTGAACACGTGTTTGTATTGAAATCTCTTAATGCTTTTCGCATCATTGACGAAAGTAGCTAAAGTATTTTCGCAAGCGTCAATATTTGTCTTTTCAGGGGCATTAACAAAATTTGAATTAGTTCATTACTGTAGGAGCTATACTAAAAAGAGTTGCACTTAGCAAACTACTTGCTGTTTTTCCATATCTTATTGCGACATATTTTTAGGGCACAAAAAAATCAAAATTCGAAAGCTGAAAATTTTATGAATTGAGGGCATTTGTTGAATGTGAGCAGTTTCATACTGCTGCCTAAAATTGTGCTCCGATATTATAGCTCAAAAGTAAATCCTTGCTTTTTTGCTGAATTTATGAATGGAGAACTTACATATTTGAACATATACTCTATTACAAACAACGTATTTCAAAAATGTATTTTTTAATTGAAAGCCCCAACATTCTTCTTTCACCAAATGAAAATATATATTTTTTGTAAGCAAAATTCTTTTGTGTATTCGCAATCTTGCAAAGTAACTGAAAATTTGACTTTGCAAATGAATAACTCTTGCAAATTTGAACCGATTTTGATGTTTTAAATTTTAAATACATAGCTAGAGTGTTGTTAATCTACGTTAAAAAAATTGCATTTAAGACTTCAGGTTTGTAGGAGCTACATGCATGTAATGGTCAAAAAACATGTAAAACGCCCTCCAAGGAAAACCATCAATATTTCCTAAGCCGCTCAAACAATCAAAAAACTAAGTACGCAGTTGTGATCAGCGTCCAAAAATCCTTTAGAAAAGTATAGTTAGATTTTAGAAAAAAAAAAAAATGTCGATTTTGTTGCTCTGTGTTATTGAAACTGTACGGGACCCATGCTTCACAATTTGAAACACTTAGCCATAAGCAAATGCAACCTTGTATTCGATAACTTTAAGCAACGATAACTTTAAGCAACCATGTATGTACGCTTCAATAAACATTCACGTTCAATCAAGCAAATCAACCAGTCGCATCATTCAGTGGTTGCAGTTTATTTTCAAGTGTTACAAACATTTTTGGTCCTTCGGAGTCGGATTGGCGTGGATCATTCTGCAGTGCGGAATTATTAGTGCATCAATAAGTACGACCAGAGGACAGCAGTTCTCTTAGCATCACAAATCATCAACCAGAGGACAGCAGTTCTTAGACCAGCACCAGAGGACAGCAGTTCTCAGTTCAGCACATTTCGGTGAGTCCAGCAGGTGATAACCGAGGCACAAATCATTCATCCAACCATCGAGCACGGAGTCGCTGCACACAGTTTGCAGTGACAGAGGACAGCAGATCTCAAAGCAGCACCAGTGTTTCGACAGACGATGGCACGCTCACACAGGAGCACCAGTAAGTCATCAGAGCAGATCACACAGCAGCACCATTTGTCCAGCATAAGATGGCAGAAGCAGCCTGAGACGCCCCAAGGACAAGCAGTAAGTTTATGCTCAGCGGAGCACCTTTAGTTCACATAACGGCACAAGATAACGGCTCAGCGTTGTGCTCAGTAGAGCACGCTTCGATCAGCTAACGGTTTTTTGTTTGCATAATCTTAAATTTGAAGTGATTGGTTTTGAGCTTGGCTAATCCATTGTAATTTAAATTATAAGTAGAACACCACAGCTAGATGGCGCCACAGCCACTAAGTTGAAAGAATTTTGTAAGCATCAACAACAAGTCGAAAGAGTTTGTAATCAACAAGTTGAAAGAATTTTGTAATCAACAACAAGTTGAAAGAGTTTTGTAAGCAACAACAAGTTGAAAGAGTTTTGTAATCAACAACAAGTTGAAAGAGTTTTTTTAATCAACAACAAGTTGAAAGAGTTTTGTAATCAACAACAAGTTGAAGGAGTTATTATAAGCAACAACACTAAGTTGAAAGTTGAAAGGTTTATGTAATCAACTACATTAAGACAACTTTGTATAAGTGCAAAATGGAGTCGTTCAAGCAAAAGCGACAAATTTTAAAACGAGCAATCACGCGTATACACACATTTTGTATCGATCAGGATGCACCTCTAGACGACATTAGGGTGCGCATAGACAAACTTGACGCTTTTAAACAATACGAAGACATACAGAATGACATTGACACCCCCTGATGAGTTAGCAGCAGAAGAATTGTATCGCAGTGACATAGAACAAAGATACTTTACGATTAAGTCAATTTTTGTTAGTCGATCGAAAGAGGACTTGGGCAATCGCACAATGATTGAAAAATCAGACATCCCAGACAGACATTGGTAATGCCATGCAGGCACTATTAAATCATCAGACCACGATGGGTACACTCATCGAACGCATGTCCACCAACACTCGGTTCGGTGCGACATCGACGCCAGTTCACACACATGATGGGATTCAACAACGAGCTGAGTTGCCGCTTCCCCAAATTCAAATACCGGAGTTCGATGGAACTTATTTGAATTGGATACGTTTTCGGGACTTATTTGAAGCAATGGTGCATACTAGGTCTACCATCTCGGATGTGCAGAAGCTTGAGTACCTGCAATCGAAACTCAAGGGTGATGCGTTGGCTCTAGTCAAGCACATGCAACCCACCAATGATAACTACCGGGTCGTGTGGGAACTACTCAACAATAAGTACAACAAACCTGACAATGTAAGAAAGGCATATTTTGAGCTACTGTTCGAACAACCGGCGATGAAGTCACCGTCGTTGAACGAAATCAAACGATTGTATAACAACACGAACGAAAGCCTGAACGCGTTGAAAGCTTTAAATGACCCAGTTGAGTCTTGGGACTCATTACTAATTTATCACATGGAAAAGAAGCTAGATTCCGAGAACTTTACACTTTGGTGTCGGGATCAGAAGTCCGATCAACCAATATCCTTTGCACAATTTCTCAAGTTTTTAGAAGGTCGGGTTATAGAACTCCAACGTATACAGGTGATGCGATGTGGTACACGGCCACTTAATCAGACAAGTGCGTACACGTCAACAATTCAGTCGTGTCCGGTTTGCGCCAGGGAACATCCTGTGTATATGTATGTGCAACGAGTTTAAAAATATGAACGTACAAACCAGAGGCAACGTAGTCCGCAAAAACAATTTATGTTTCAACTGCCTGCAAGAAGGTCACCGTGTAGCGGAGTGCAAGCGTTCGTTATGCCGGGAGTGTGGAGCAAAACATAATTCATTACTGCATCAGCCGAAGACGAAGTCAAACGTCAAACAATTGGAAAAACCACAACAGGAATCAAGAGTTCAACAAGAACAACAAGCAATAGGATCGTGCATCGCAAACTTTACTCACGAGTACAGCAACACACTCACATTTTTGCCAACTGCAATAGTAATGGTGCGAGGTGGGAACAACCAGTACCAGCCATGTCGAGCACTTCTCGATTCAGGTGCGCAAATTTCATTGATAATAGAAGCGTGCACCCAGCGTCTTCAACTCAAACGCACGTACAACAAAACACTTCTTCACGGTGTCGGCACCAGCACAAAAAGCTTCACAAGAGGCAAAGTTCAGCTCCAGATCAAATCACAACTAGGTGACAAGAGTGTTACGTCATATGCGTTTTGCTTATCAACTTTAACACAGATGTTACCTAACACCACATGCAACAGCGACAAGCTCAGTTATTTCAATAAGTTTGAATTGGCGGACCCCAACTATAATTCGCCGGGTCGCATTGACATTATCTTGGGTGCAGACATCTTCACCGAGTGTGTACTAGACAATAAAATCGTGCATCCCAGTAATTCCCCAACTGCAATTCAAACAATATTTGGTTGGGTGATTATGGGCCAGATAAACGATTGCGTCGAAGCTCAACTATGCGTAGCACACGTATCGCTTGAACCACGGGATCAATTACAACGTTTTTGGGAGCTCGAGGAGGTTACAGGCTCAACCAAGCTTTTAACTGTAGATGAACAAGCGGCAGAACTCCATTACCAGCAACATGTGCAAAGAGATGCCACAGGTCGATACATAGTCAGACTGCCTTTTAAGGGTGCAAGCCCTGAGTTTGGTGAGTCCAGAACAGCATCACTCAGGAGACTTCAAGGCATGGAAAAACGTTTCGAAAACGATTCACAGCTCAAGGCGGAGTATTGCAAATTTGTTCAAGAATATTTGGAAATGAGTCACATGGAGTTGTCCAACGATTCTGACAAAGCGTACTTCATGCCTCATCATGCAGTTCTTAAGCCAAGTAGCACGACAACAAAAATGCGCGTTGTATTTGACGCGTCCTGTAAGACAACAAATGGCCTATCGCTCAATGATCAGGTTCTGGTAGGTCCGACAGTTCAGAATGACTTATTCACAATACTTACACAATTTCGCAAATATGAAGTAGGCATTTCGGGTGACATTGAGAAGATGTATCGGCAGATACTCATTCATCCAGAAGATCGTGCATATCAGCGCATCTTGTGGAGAGAAACCATCAGCGACCCTGTCACATCATACGACCTTAAGACTGTCACATATGGTACCGCCTGTGCACCATTTTTAGCAACAAGAACTGTACAACAAGTCGCATTTGATAATGCTAATGAATCTCCAGAGGTCTGTAATGCCATTCAACAGTGTTTTTACGTAGATGACTTCATGGCAAGTACAACAAGTGGCGATGAAGCGACGAAGTTAATGACAGGGATATGCAGCATACTTTCCAACGCTGGGTTTCATCTTCGGAAATGGTCATCGAACTCATCAGCATTTTTATCGAACATTGACATACGAGACCGAGAGTGCTAAGTGTGTAACCATTTCCATGAAAGTTTTCATGCAAAGGCTGTGGTTAAAATGTGTTGATTGGGACCAGCAGCTATCAGCAGAACTATTAAAGGCGTGGACTGATATGCGCAACAACATCACACACATTCGGGAATTACATATTCCACGTTGGATACAATTTGCAAATGAAAGGAGGCATTACCCCAAACCAGGTCATCGACAACCATTTGTGGTGGCATGGGCCAGACATTTTGAAACAAAGTGAGATCACAGAAGATCTACGTGGGACGATACCAGAAGATATTGACTTGGAGGAGAAAAGGGCTCCAGTGATAAATGTTGCTAGCATCACACAAACTGAACTGATAGACCGGTATTCAGAGTTTCACAAACTGATGCGAATTACAGCTCTTCTAATGAGATTCTTTCAGAACTGTAAGCGTAAGTCAACAAAGATAGGAGGGTTCTTATCAGCAACGGAGCTACAAGCAGCTCACGACATTCTGATTAAAAAGGCACAAGGTGACTCCTTCGCTCCTGAAATCCATATTTTGAGAAAGGGCAACTAGCTTCCACACACTCACAAGTTATCAGCACTCTCACCGTTTATCGATGAAGATGGTTTGCTGAGAGTCGGCTGTAGAATTGACAACACAGATATAAGTTACAATCAGAAACATCCACTAATCTTACATAAAGGTCACCGCTTGACAGAGCTAATCGTACTGAATTTACATATTCAACAGTTACACGCAGGCAGCAGGCAACTTCACTACCTTTTGGGATTGCGCTACTGGATACCGGGCGTATCGTACATCATCAAACGGTGCGTCTACAACTGTACCACCTGCATGAGATTTCGAGGAAAGCCATTCCAGCAGAAAATGGGCGTCCTACCACGTCACCGTGTAGAGGCCCCCTGTGCCTTCACAAATACAGGTGTCGACTTTGCAGGACCCATTTAAGTACGTTCATGGAAGGGTCGTGGCAGCAAACTCTACAAATGTTGGATAGCTGTTTTCGGGTGTCTTGCAAACAAGCCCACCAGTTCTTGAACAAGTCAACAACACAAGACACTGTAACCAGAGAGATGTCTCAAACGCAAATTCAATGGCATTTTTCTACACCTTCGGGCCCACATTTTGGTGGCATTTGGGAGGCAGGGGTTAAATCTGTAAAATTCCATTTGAAGCGAGTTCTGGCTGACGCCTCAGCGACATATGAGGAAATTTATACGACGCTGTACCGAATTGAAAGCTGTCTCAACTCACGCCCTTTATGTCTCAAATTTGAAGGTGACATGGATCCTTTGACTCCAGCACATTTCCTTATATTGCGACCAATGGCCGCGTTACCAGATAGTGACACTTCAAACATCAAATTGAATCGCTTAAGCCGTTGGCAATTCCTTCAGCGTTTGGTACAACAGTTTTGGAAAAAGTGGACAACGGAGTACTTATCTCAATTGCAACAACGTTCTAAGTGGTCACAAAAGCTGAACAATTTGACTTGCGATGATGTCGTGATTATAAAGGAAGATAACCTGCCTCCTACACAATGGCTGCTCGGACGAATCATCGAAACTCATCCAGGGGCAGACGGACTCGTACGGGTGGTTACTGTTAAGACTACAAGAGGAACATACGACCAATCACTAAATTATGTCTGTTATTTTTAAATATTTGAAAGCGGGTGCTTTCAAAAGGGGCCGGAATGTACGGAACCCATACTTCACAATTTGAAACATTTAGCCATAAGCAAATGCAACCTTGTTTTCGATAACTTTAAGCAACGATAACTTTAAGCAACCATGTATGTACGCTTCAATAAACATTCACGTTCAATCAAGCAAACCAACCAGTCGCATCATTCAGTGGTTGCAGTTTATTTTCAAGTGTTACAAACAGAAACCATTGAAGTTTTGTCTTCTGTAACTATTGTCAGTAGGGGAGGCGCGTTGAGTCGATGGGTCGACTTCCATTGGTTCAGGCCTGGAGTTCTTAATAAAACTTTGGTTGAAATTGTTAGCTTGATTTGAATTGCTTTGATTAAAATAATTTTGCCTATCTCCTTTAGGAAAGCGCAAGACGTTTTGCATCTGTTGTCTATTGTTGTAACTTTGATTGGGTTTAAAAAATTGTTGAGCAAAACGTGCTCTGACATGATTAGCCTCAAGCTCCTGGGCTTTAGCTAATGCGTTTGATAGGTCAACGGGTAAAATTGAAAATAAAATATCGTTCAGAGGACTATTTAGTCCGGTTATGAAAACGCGAAGGGCATATTGCCTATTTTTGCTATTTAAGGCAGGTTCTCACCTTGTGGAAAAAAAACCCGGTTTTTTTTTGCCTTATCGTGTAGATATATGTTTCAAAAATGTGCTCCAGAAATTTAAGATCAAAATCTGAAAAATTACAAAAGTTACAGGCCGTTACATAGCGCAGTGTCGAGCACCGGCCGAGCGCGCTTTAAACTTTAAACGCGTTTTTCTGACAACCACATTTTCGGACCTTACGGAAGTGATTGAAGGCGCTGGAATGAACCAATCGTCACCAAATGTGACGTTAAAATGTTCCTTAGGGTTTTTTCTAATAAACGAACCACGATCAGCCAAAAATATTGAAAATTGTTTATTTATAAAAATAATAAGTGAACAAAAAAATGCGAAAATCTTAATTTTTTTTTCAAAACCTCATTACTTTTGTAATTTTGATTTTTTTTTCATGATCTTGGTTCATTTAATAGATAATACGGTACACATTAAGAATGTGTTCGATTTTTGTGTTTCGGATGACGGGTTTTGACGGAATCACTTCCGGTAGCGGGACACCTCGTCGCCGACATGCCGCCACTGATGGACGCCCCGTGGCCCCCTTTTTTTGATTCATTCAATTTGAAAAATTGTATTCTCTAAATAAATGTGTGTTCATATCCAAAAAAATTTTCAGCTTTGTATCTTTAACCGTTTCCTAAAAAAAGTGCACTTTTTCGGATCCACAAGGTGAGCTAACCGTTTCCTAAAAAAAGTGCACTTTTTCGGATCCACAAGGTGAGCACCTGCCTTAATTCATTTGTAAGGCCGATGTTATGCTGCCGGTCAAATGATCCCGGTCACGGATAAAATTGTAGTTGTTTCAATGTAAAAGAGAAAATTGGGAGAGCGTAATTTTTCTCTTTTACATTGAAACAACAACAATTTTATCCGTGACCGGGATCATTTGACCGGCAGCATAACATCGCCCTAAGTGAGCTATTTGAGCCATGCGCCATGATAGTTTTATTTATTAATAATGTTTACTTTTTGTTCACCTCGTAGAAATCTATCAGTGTTTTACTTCCCTGTCTCATAATACTCAGCTCCTGTTCCATAAGATGTATTGGCCGTTTGTCAGCATACGCAAAGTCGAGCCTGCTTACAATGGCATCAAAGTGCAAAACAGTCCCATGGCTTGTGAGGACGTCGTTTGCTTCGTTAACTATTTTGTTGCGCAAAATAGTGAGAGCCGCGAAATATTTCCTACTACCTTTTTTATATAAACTTAATGAATTATGAGCGGCCTCGCGCCAACTCACAGAGGAATTTTCCTTAAAATACTGGTAGTGACTTTATAACATCTAAAGTTTCTTCACATGTAATCCTTTCGTCTATAGTTTGCTGAGTGTATTCTACCACAGTGCTTCCTGAACTAAAATTTTCTATTTCAGTTTTAAGCTTAAACATTTCTGCCTTCAATTCTACCGTATTTGTTGCGATAATCCTAGCGACTACGTCCTCAGTCAATTGAGATGTCGACTTGTCGTCATGTTTGCAATAAATTTACTAACTCCTCCAGTATGTGTTTTCTTTTATTTAGGTAACTAAAAAAACTTATTGTACAAATTTTATATAAGTTTTCGAGTACAAATAATATAATAATATAAGTTATTAAGCTCTCAGGTGATAAACTATATCAATCTTAATTTTGTTTTATTTTAAGAAATTCACTATTTTTAATAAAAACTTAAACTTTACTTATCGCACCGCGGCCACTCCAGGTGTTTCTCTTGTTGTTGTTGTTGTTGTTTTATTGTTTGATTTACAGCTTTCGGTACTTCTTCTTTTAATTTTGTATCTCCCGTTGTCAACGTTCCTCGGCAGTGGAACGGGTTCTTCACTATAGCACTTGACTATTGTAATTTATTAGCACTTTTGGCAAGCTTAGTTGATCACTATGTGTTTGAACTTTAACTTCGCTTGCTCTAGCTTTTTGTTTGCAATGTTTTGATATATGTTTTTAAATTTTTGTTTGTAAAGTTTAGAATATTTTTTTGTTTTTAATAGTTTTATTTTAATGTTTTTATTTTTTATTTTGATGATTTCAACTTTTTTGTATAACTTAAAGGAATGTTTTTTCTTTTGTATTTTTCACCGCTTTATTTGGCTTTATTTAAATATTTAATGTTTTTTTTTTAACTTTTCTCCTCTTTTTAGGATATTCGTTTTTAATTTTTGCGAGTGCCCCACGTTGGGCGCCAATTAAAAATTCAGTCTGTGAATTTTATTAAAAAATGTATTTAATTTTATTCCGCTCGCTTAGGTGGTACATTTAAGACTAACTCACTAATCGGCGCGAAAGCATAATTGCGGTTCCCTATCACGTTGAGTTGCCAAAAGTCACGTTGTGGGAACGCCTCATGTTTCCCTTACCCAGACGAGTGTGGGAAGTGCTTATGTTGCACTACTCGTCGCAATAGAATTTCGCGACTGATACCTTATACTACGTTTACACCGACGAGATTATCTCGATTTGCGCGATTAACACTAGGATGAGCGACTACTTTGTAGGCGCTAAGTGGAGCAACTGGGCCTGGCGAGGCCCATAAGCGTAATCAGCTATTCCTACGATTTTCGCCCAGTTAGGCGTGGCATAGACAGCTGATACTTGGCACACGTACTCTATGATAGTATAGCTATGTGTCGATGTAATTATTTGGGGGATTTCTTAAGAGAGTGGGGGTTGAGGTGCCCTAAAAAGTAAAACTGCTATTTGTATATGGCTCAACATTTAAATTATTTATTTATTGATTAAATTGAAATCAACATAAATAGAGACAGTTTATTCTGCAGCACAGCCATGGCATAAAAATAGTTTATTTACAGAGCCGTGTTCAAGGCCCATGAAATTTTTACATGTTTTCGTAAATATGTAAAAAATGTACCTAAAATGTACGTAAGCCGTTAAACAAAAATTATTCAAACACGAGCAGCCATGTTAGGTGACTCCATTACAATTAGTATGTACAGTGGCGCACGCAAGGGGGGCTATAAAACCCTTTATTATATCTGTTTGTTACAAAAATTGCGGCTGGAAAATGTTCTTTCAAATAATGTTTCGCTAAAAAGATGTGTATGTGTGCCACATTGTGTATATGTAAAGCTGTTATTTACCATAAGAAAGTTCGCTTTTTATAAGCTTTTGGTCAGGTGTACAAGTAGGCTATTATTTGAAATCTTTTGCATTGATCGCGGAATCGAGTTTGTTTATAGTGCGTTTTCTTGTGCTCTCCGGTTTTCTTGGTTTGACCCACATAAAATGTCCGGAATAAGTGTGGGATGATCTCAATAAGGTCCTAAATAGGCGCCGTCGGTTTTGTAGACTGCCAACAGACCGGCAGCAGCTCACTGAAGACAAACTGACCGCGTTTCTTGCAGACTGGGGGCTTACATACACATCTTTTTAGCGAAACATTATTTGAAAGAACATTTTCCAGCCGCAATTTTTGTAACAAACAGATATAATAAAGGGTTTTATAGCCCCCCCTTGCGTGCGCCACTGTACATATTAATTGTAATAGAGTCACCAAACATGGCTGCTCGTGTTTGAATAATTTTTGTTTAACGGCTTACGTACATTTTAGGTACATTTTTCACATATTTACGAAAACATGTAAAAATTTCATGGGCCTTGAACACGGCTCTGTAAATAAACTATTTTTATGCCATGGCTGTGCTGCAGAATAAACTGTCTCTATTTATGTTGATTTCAATTTAATCAATAAATAAATAATTTAAATGTTGAGCCATATACAAATAGCAGTTTTACTTTTTAGGGCACCTCAACCCCCACTCTCTTAAGAAATCCCCCCAAATAATTACATCGACACATAGCTATACTATCATAGAGTACGTGTGCCAAGTATCAGCTGTCTATGCCACGCCTAACTGGGCGAAAATCGTAGGAATAGCTGATTACGCTTATGGGCCTCGCCAGGCCCAGTTGCTCCACTTAGCGCCTATATACATAAAGTGGTCATGTTTGTTCTACAAAATTTATGCAAATAACCTTTTGTTAGTTTCGTTTCGTTTAGAAAACATTAGCGATAGTTGGCATAAAATATTTCAGCGATCAGAGCTAAAGAAAAAATTTAGCGGCTGCTCAAAGTCAAAATGGGCCTGGAAAAGCCCAGTTGCACATCCTAGTGTTAAGTCGTTAATCTCGTATCAAAATGCGCGATTACCCATACAAAGTTAACCCCGCAAAAAGGGCGATTAAAAGTTAATCTCACAAATTAAACTCGTATTTCCCCAATGCAACTCTGCAAATTTGGCTGAAATCGATTATTTTTGTATCATCACTAAGCGAAGTCATGCAAAAATAAACAAAAAATGAATTGTAGCGCGAAAAGGTTTGTGTGTTGGATTAATCTTATTCAAGTTAATCTCTATGTAAACGGGCAACGAGATTATCTTAATCTCGATGAGTTAATCTCGCTGTGTAAACGTAGTATTAACTTGTATACAAATTTTTGACTCATATTTTTAGGAGATTTTCAGTTTGATGTCGTATGAGTTGTGTCGTAAAAGTTGACAATCAATTATTTCCGAGAATGTGACTTACAGTATTTAAATGTTGAACTATAAGACATACATATATGCATATAACAATTTTATGACATGTTCTTATATATAGATGCAATTTGTGATTATAAGGATAAATAGTTGCTGTATACTAACTTTCGATTCTGACTGTACGTGTGAGAATTAACTTAAGGTTTTGAAGATTTATTATAGCTACAAAGCATCTGAAGAAGTATACTACGTTGTAGACTACACCGGCTTCAAATATAGCGGTGGCTATCAAAAGTGATCGATTTTCTATTGTGTGATTTCATTCAGTTCGAAGCCACGGTAGAATAAAAAGGTGGACCACTGTATACAGTACACCAGATATTGACAAGAATTCATTTTTCTTCATATATAGAAAAAAACTTTACTCGTGCTACTTTTTACTAACAAAATTCCTTGTTCTGTAGAACCAGAAGTATCTACAATTATTTAAATATTTTGTTCATAACAATTTTTAAAATAACTTATTTACTATTATTGTGAACAAAAACAAAAATGACCTTACTTAAATATGTCATATTATTAAGTATTTTAGGAAACGGAACAAGTGCAGAATACCACACTGTCTTAAAAAATGTTTTCTTATTAAAAAGTAGCATTTTTCTAGTCCAACAAACTTAACCTTCGGATGGACTTTGTCGTCTGGCCAGACGAAATGGTTCTATTTTTATCCATAACTTTTTTTTCTGCGCTGCAGCAGCCCCAGGTTCAATACTGCCTGTAATAACACCTAAAAAAAATAACGGGAAAACTCGTTTTCTCTTTCGGTGGCTGTCCTCTCAGCTGGAAATGGCAAACCTCTGAGAGTAAAAATTGCTTATGAAAAAGCTCCCAACCTGCCGTTCGGAACCGGCATACAACTGTAGGTCCCTTCAACCCGCGTACAAATTCACACGCACAACACGGGTAGTTGCGGGAAGCTAGGCCTTAGCCTCGCGTAAGCGGGCTGTCGTGCCAGTCAATTATTATTAAATAATTAACTCACTATTTACATGCTAAATGTAAGCAGCATTTTTAGCTTACAGGTACTACGTATGGATACAAATTACATACGTAAGAAAAATATAGGGTTTGGGCAAGTAGGCACTACGTTTTTGTTTTGTTTTGATCAGCATATGCGAAGTTACGTTGCTTTAAAAAAACCCGGCCTGTCTCACGAAAAGTGAGAATAATCACAAACTTTGGGAGACGACAAAAAGAAAACGTCTCCATCTCTCCAGTGATTATTGCAAAACAAAGACACGAGTACGACCTTTCAAATAAAAAAAATTAGCTGCGTCGGCCTGCGTCCCCATCTAAAAATTTATTTTTGTAGTGGCACCTACAGTCAAAAATTGTGATTTTTTCGAAGTGTGGCTTGCGACGCGCAATGAAAACAGCTGCAGACAAGGTAGGCACTTTGTTCGTATCATCAAAAGTAGGCAGAATGCCACGCCCACTTTAAAAATCTAAACATTTATACCAAAATATGGTATCACAAGCTGAAAAAATTAATACACGAATTCATTAAGGAAAAGTTTTGGCCACTTAATAAATATGCTCCAGCTGCCACGGTTTAGAAAGCTTAAAAATTAAAATCACATCGTAGAACGGTATTGTAAACAGTCTTCTAAAAATACAGTTGTAGTAAAATGCGGATATTTTTGAAAATGGGCGTGGCAGACCGCCCATTTTTAGTGTGAGCTTTTAGGTCATTATTCTAATAAGCAAGTTATTTCAATATTACAGTTTCTTTCGTAAGGGGGGTGGGCGTGGCAGTGGTCAAATTTAAATGATTTTTTGCAAATTTCTTAATTTCGACCACGAAAACGATCTCACCAAGTTTCATCGAGATAGGACAACGCTAAGTATTTTTGGCCACGGCTTATATGGGTCACGACACTGTGCGTCGTCTGGTCAGACGAAAAATGTTTTTTGCGAGAGACTAAGTAAGCCAAAAAAGCGTCTTTATTTACTTTCTTGGTCAATTTGTATGTGAAAGTCGTTTGAATTTTACAAAGGCTTGATATATTGTAATATATTTATTTAAAATAATGATTAAACGTAACGAGTGTCTTTTTTATTCGGCGGAACGTATCCGCATTTATTGAATGTCCATTTTTAACTAACTTACATTGACATCGCTTAGCGCTAAATTACCTGTGCACCAAGTGCATAAGCCCGCTAGCGTGGGAAAGTGCCGACGCAAGCAGAATACACACTCGGTGCGCGGAGTTAGTCAATGAGAGTCCGAGCGAGGGCCGCCGTATGCGTATAACGCGATATCGGCTTACTTCACTGTTCAAGGTTGTGTGAACACTTGAACGAGGCGAACTCCCATCACAACACCTCCCTTTTTTAAGAAAAAAATCGTTAATTGAGGATTTTTCTTTCTTTCTCTTTTTTTTTTTTTTTTTTTTATAACAGTATATAATATAATATGATTTGAAAATATTTTCAAGATTAAAAGTTAATACAACTTGATATAGTAATATTTTCAAGATTAAAAGTTAATACAACTTAATATAGTAATATTTTCAAGATTAAAACAACTTAATATAGTAATATTTTCAAGATTAAAAGTTAATACAACTTAATATAGTAATATTTTCAAGATTAAAAGTTAATACAACTTAATATTGTAATATTTTCAAGATTAAAAGTTAATACAACTTAATATTGTATATGTATCATGTATCCTCGCGCAAGGATATTTTTAAATATGAATTAAAGTGATAAGTATTTATATTAACGATATATTTTTAATCTGTCCTTGTGGACTTGGAATTGTTTATTTGAGTCGTCCACAAGTAAACAGTTATTGTTATTGTCAGTTCGTAGTACAGTATAGGGTCCGGTATATTTAGTGACTAATTTGTGTCCAGTTTTATTACTTATTAAAACTTTATCCCCAACTTTAATTTTTATTTCGGATATATTTTTGTCTGTATACTGCTTTGAGAGAACCTTTTTTTCTCTAACAGTTGTTTTGCTCTTTTTTGAGCTACTTGTAATTGGAATTTCAGTTCTTTTGCATAATTGTCAACATTGTACAGTGGGGCTATCTTGTCGTTGTTTTCCAATTCTTTTGTTATTTTCCCAAATACAAGTTTAAAAGGACAGTAGTCATGTACTGCCGTAGGGGTAGTGTTGTAACAATAAGTGAAATATTTTAGCCATTCATCCCAATCATCTTTGTCGATTGAGATGTATGATCTCAAATATTAATTTAATGTGCGATGGTTACGTTCTATTGTTCCTCGAGTTTGGTGATGGTGTGCTGTTGAAAATAGTTTTTTAATTTTTAACAATTCGCAAATTTCGTTCAGAAGTTGATTTTTCTATTCCGTGCCCATATCCTGAAATCAATGTATTTATCGGCCCGTAAGTCAAAATAAAAGAATCAACAATTGCTTTAACAACCGTTTTTGCGTTCTTGTTTGGAATTGGTATTGCAACTAGGTATTTTGTTAGATTGCAAATTATTGTAACAGCGTATTCGTTGCCATTTTCTGTTCTCGGTAGTGGTCCTATGGTATCCACTAGAACAATGTCAAATGCTGTCGCTGGTGTTGGGGTTAGAATCGCAGGTGGTTTATTATGTTTTATTGTTTTTGATTTTTGACATTTTTCACATGCTTTGATATACTTGGTGATATCTTTAGTCATGTGTTTCCAATAATAATATCTTTTGATTTTTGATAGTGTTCTAGATGTCCCACTGTGGCCACCAGTCATCATGAAACTTTGTTAAAATTTTCTCGATTTCCGTTTTATCCCGTCCATCCACTATAGTCAACCGAGGTAATAGCGCTACTTCTAAATTTTTCAAATGTTTGTTGCCCAATTTTTTAAATTCATTTATGCATATATGCTTAAAAATATTTTCACTCGGTGACATTTGTAATGTGTTTCGTTTGTTGTCTAGTCATTACTTTAAAAAGATTGTTGTTTTTCGTTAAAGTTTTAATGTCAGCGAACTCAATTCGTGAAAGGGCGTCGGCGGCGTAATTTTCCTTGCCCCTGATATACTCGACGCTAAAATCATATTCCTCTAAACCTAATCTCATTCTGGTAAGTTTTGATGATGGGTTTTTCATCGAGAACAAGTACGTTAGGGGTCTGTGGTCACTTCTGATAAGAAATTTTTTTCCAAAGATGCCCTGAAATACTGTATTGCCCAGTGGATTGCAGCGAGTTCTTGTTCTATGGTTGATTTGTTACTTTCTCCCTTAGTAAAGGATCTCGATGCATATGCAATAGGCATCTGGAAGCCATTGTGTTCTTGGCTTTAAACTGCGCCACATGCATATTTACTTGCATCGGTTGTTATGCAAAATTCTTTACTAAAGTCTGGATATTGTAAGATTTTTGGGCTTAATAATTGATTCTTGAGGTATTCGAAAGACTTTTGGCACTGTTCGGTCCATTCAAATTGATCAAATCTTGTTATATGCCTTTAAGATTCAGCGAAGTGGGGTATAAACCTTCTATAATAGTTGCAAAAGGCTACGAAGCGTTTAGCTTCATCACCGTTTTTAGGCGTTGGGTAGCTTTTAATTATTGCGAATTTGCTTTCATCAGGCAGTATGCCTTCGGCTGTGCATTTGTGACCTAAGAATGTTACTTCCTGGCGAATGAATGTGCATTTATCTGGGTGTAATTTTAGGTTATGCTTTCTACAAGTTTCAAAAACATCTGTTAGATTTTTTATCATGTGCTTTGTTGAGCAACCAATGACGACTTAATCGTCCATGTATAGGAATGCTTGGGCTGGACTAAGCCCGGAGAAGGCGAGTGACATCAGTTGTTGGAATGAGTTTGGAGCTATTTTTATTCCATATGGTAATCGGTTGAAGCGAAATGAGCCTTTTTCGGTTGAAAATGAGGTTATGTCTCTAGAATTTTCTTCTAATTCTATTTGATGAAACCCGGATACTAAATCTAAGCAAGAAAAAAAATTTAGCTCTTCCTAACTGATCCAAAATGTCGTCTATTCTTGGTAGGGCGAATTAGTCTGCTATGAGTTTTTTATTTATACCTCTATAGTCAACTACGAGCCTCCATCTTTTTTTTGTAGTTCCTGGTAATGACTTTTTTGGCACTAGTAATATTGGGCTGTTGTACTCAGACGCTGATGGTTCTATTATACGGTCTTTTATTAATTTATCGACTTGTCTATTTACTTCTTCTTTATGACTGTGTGGTATTCTATAATTTTTAATGTATACAGGTTGAGTATCTTTTAAGCGGAGTTTTTGTTTATAAAAGTTATTAGTAGATATTGGTTCGGTTTCCAATGCGAACACATCAAGGTATTGAGAGCAAAGCTTTTGAAGTTCTTTTTCGGCGAATTTTGGAAAATTCTTCTTTAGTTTATTATATTTTTCATTATTATTGTTATCATTATCTGTACTGGCAAAAATTTCATAATCGTTTAAACTTTCTGTTTTTACTTGAAGTTTGTTTATTAAAACGTTGTTGTTAGTAGTGTTGATAATTTTAATGAAAGGGTTTGTTTTTGATGTGATAGTGTTCGCTATGTAAATACCGTTTTGAACTATTTGCTGCGGTATTAGTACTTCATCTTCATTAGTATGTATTTTTATAGTGCGTGTTTACGTCGGCGGAGCGGTAGAAATAAAGTACACGGCGGTTCGGATTTGGGGTTGTGTTTATTCTTTGACGGTAGAATAACAAGTGACAAAGAGTACATGAAACATTGAACGAGACAAACGGCCGAAGCCGGGGAGCAGAAAATAGGAGGAAACATGAATACAAAAGGAGAAGGAAAGGAAGGGATTAGAGGTGGGATCGACAGATCACCTAAGACAGCACTCATTTGGCCATCGCGGCCGCCATTGCATATTGCAATTGATTTATGCCGCGGGCCAGACGGGCGTGGACTCCGGGATGCAGCTTTTATGGGTGCGGGGGGCCATCCATCGACGCCTCGTCCTCGAGGAAGTGCTGCTGCAGCGGTTGGGGCGGAGTCACCGATCTGCAAAGATTAAAGATGTCAGTTATTCGTACAAAACAGTATTGAGGCTTACATCGTGGGTATGGGAAATCGGCTTAGCTGCGGAGCTCGCTTAAGCTACAGCCGGGGGAATATGAGAAGATACATTTAAAATTTGCTGGAGGAGGAATTGCGAGAGTGTTGGAAGGCTGTTTATAAACTAGGCCAACGCCGCTCGGGATAATTGGGTGCACGTGGGGCTCGTAGAAGCAGGAGAACCGAGCGAGAATGTCGGTTTGCTCTTCGAGAGGGGGGTGGCAGTCAACCGCTCTTTGGTCCGGAATTGGACCTATGTGAGCATGAGAATGGCTGGAGCCGTTTCACCCGAGAATGAGATCTTATAGATCTTGGAGTTTATACCCGATCAGTCCCACGTCTGCGGGATTTGCAGCGCTTGGAGCAAGTCGCACTGGAGTGGCAATTGTCCTCTTTTCGGACCCGGGATGGAGGAGGTGCAATGAGGAACTGCGAGGGAATACAATTTCCGTCCGTTGCGGTGGATGTGGATCGTTTTTGTCGAACCCTCTTGGGAGACCTCATTAGAGGCGAAAGCCATCCTGCGGGGTCGAAACGGTTGGCAACGAAGGGGGGAATTTGCCGGTTTGGGAATGAGTTTGCAGGAATGGTGGGTTCAAAGTGATTTTCCATTATTTCCTGGGGTGGAAACCCTACGGGATTGAGGGCGGCAATTACTTGCGAAAGGGCTTCCTTTAGGGCAGGAAGGTTATTTCGAAGGGCGGGACCAGTATGCATATGGCGATTTCGTACCTCAGTGGCACATGTCAAATGCGATGGAGGGGGTACTGGACCGCTTAATACCCAACCGAATACTGTATGCTGAGCAAGTAAGCTGCCACATACATTTCGGTGCCACATACTATATCGATCTGCGCTGTCTTGAAGGGGTTTGGATCAGCGAGATCTAGCATGGCGAAATCTTTCATATTGGGGGGGTGTATGTGACAAGGTGGGAGCAATTTCGTAAGCTTTTGGAGCACGATAGCTTGCACGGGGAGTTTCGTGCTCGTTTGAGGGACTGCCAATGTCAAGAAGCATGTATGATTGGCATTTTGCACAATCTGACCGCCCATGCCCGAGATTTGGAAGGGGAATTTCTCGATTGGCAATTTGAGGCGTTTCTGGACCTTCGAGGAAATGAAGGTACGCTGAGAGGCTTGGTCGATCAACGCTCGAACCTTAAACAACTTTCCTGCGTGCTCAATAGACACCAGTGCCGTAGGCAGAAGGGATTGGGTGCCATTATTGGAGTGGAAGGCTTGTACTTGGGGCGTACTTTGCCTGGAAGATGTGCGGGGTTGTGCATCCGAAAGGGGGGAATGAGTTGCGGAGTTGTTGTGCATTCGTTTTGGAGCTGTTGCGACCTGTGTTGTGGTCGAATGTGACCGATTAAGCGATTGAGAGGGCTGCGCATTGCTTTTGGGGAAATGAAGCATGGAATGGTGCTTCATTTGGCAATATACGCACGTAAAATTGCTTGTACAATTCTCAATAAGGTGCGAAGTAGCAAGACAATTTACGCAGAGATTGTGCTTCTTAACATATTTTAATCGACTCTGGGGGGTGAGTCTTTTGAAGCTCTGGCAAGTCCGTATGGGATGGTTTGCGTTGCAGAGTTTGCACGCGAAGTCCCTTTTCACTTGAGTGTGATAGTTTAGGGATTTATGTGGCCGATTTGGGAGGACATTGGAAGTCGAGGGTTGTGATTGTTTCGGCTTAGAAGGGCGAATAATTTGGAGCCGTTCAAGCACCTCATATCTGCCGGTCAGGAATTCATCCATTTGCGACCAGGGTTGCAGATCCTTCCGGGATGTCAATGATTGCTCCCATAGAGCAAGTGTCTCTTGGGGCAATTTGGTAGAGCATATGTAAACTAGCAGCGGATCCCAATTGTCTGTATCTACGGCCTGGGAATTTAGTACTGACAGACAATTGTTTATGGTGTTTTGGATCCGCTGTAGTGCCTCACTAGTTTCGGTGTGGGCAGGAGCGATATTCAAAAGGGATCTGATTTGGGTGTCAACTAAAACCGCAGTAAACTTGTCCCGGAAGGACGGCCACTGCTCATAGCCCCCGAAAAAGGTTTCGGTATCACAAGGCGGAACTTGTAGGCAAATGTAAGGGGTATTTGCTGGTTCTAGGGGTCGAACCGGTTCCATATGCGCAGCGGGCTGGGGGGACTCAGTTTGGAGCATCTCAATGATGTCCGACATTTCAGCCATGCACACCTCGTACTGGTCTGTGCAGGCGTCAATCTTTTGCCTAGCCGACTCTTTGAAACCGTGGGGGTGGCTGTTGTCTTCAGCAATGAAGACTGCCTCATGTGCGCGCATAAGCCTCTCCCATTGAGCTTACAGATTTTTCTGCTTAATTTGGACCAGGGATTTGGTCAAATCGTCAATGGGAGCCGATGAAAATTTTGTGCATAATTGCCCGAGTCTATCGGACTCGAAAATGAATTTTGCAACACTGGGATCGGTTGCTTTGGGACTAGGGAGTTTGGAGCGCGTGTTTGGTGGCTCCCGAGTGACAGGAACTCTCAAACGTGCATTGGCTGACTTTGGGTATCTGGAGGAAGGAGTCTCCATTGTGACAAGCTGGCGTTTAGTTTGAAAAATAGACGTGTAGTCTAACCGCGTCCGCGCGAACGATAATTGTGTATGGGAAGAGTTGGGAATGGGAAAATTCGTTGAAACGAATTTGTATCTCTGTCGAGTAAAAAAGTTTACACCCGTGTATGTGTAATATATATGTAAATATATATGTATATGGGACACAAGTAAAATTTGTAAATGCGAATGGGGAATGTATGTAGACGAATGGGGAATGTATGTACTAGAATATAAATATAATATAAATGTGTAGTCAAATGTGTTTTTATTTGTGAAAAACTGAATTTTGTTTTGTATGGGAATGTGAATTTGAATGTGTGTGAATATACACGTATGTATGTGTATAAATATGTGTGTGTATAAATATGTATAAATATATATATGTATGTGTATGTGATTATTTGTTTTAGTGTGTTAATATAAGTAAGAAAGCAAAAACCAAATTTGTGTAAACAAAAATTTTTGTGTGCGATTGGGAGATCTTTGTCCCACTGTATGCCCTTGGGGTGGCAGCAGACGAGCAGTGTATGAGTATATGTGCAGCAGTATTGAAAATTTTCTAAGTCCTAGAAAATTGGTCAATATGCTGCAGAATAAGGCGACTCGTCCCACTGTGCTTGCGTTGTTTACTTCTGCTAGCGAAAGAATTGCTTAGGCAGAAGTACGATAAATATGAGTGCACTTGGGGGCAGCGGGAGTGCTTGCTGCTGGTGCGTGCGTATATCGCACAAAGCGAAACGCGAAATTGAATGCAAGTGGGAGAGTGCAAGCGTAACGCAAAAGGAGGGAAGTGCGTGCTGTTGGATGCTGGCTGCAACGGGAGTTTTGCTGCTTTGCCAGCGGTGATCGCACAAAGGAAAATGATAAACTGGGTGTAAGTTAAAGATTGGGAGACCAGCAGCTGGAGTGCTTGCTGCTGATCTGAAATATGCACAAAGCGAAATTAGGGGAAATGTGTGCAAATTTGAAAAAAGTGGGAAGCAGGCTACAGCGGGAGTTTTTGCTGCTTTGCCTGCGTAGGTCGCACAAAGGGAAATGTGCAAACAAAAAGCGCAAATTTATGTGCAGTAGCAGGATTGCTTACTGCAATAATCGCACAGTGGCGGGGTACCAGTATATAAATTTTTTACTGGATTTTAGGGAATGGGAATATGTATAAAATTTTTTATAAATTGTATTTCGTGTTAGTGTATGTGAATGTAATTGTGTTAATTTGTAATACAAATTTTTGGGCTTATCTTATTGGGGCCCAGTGCCCGAGAATGGGGATCTCCTCTACTAGTTGTGTGTTGTCTGTCCGCTGCTTGTGCGCTGCTATGTTGTTCTGCTGTTGTTGCTGCTTGCAGTGCTTTTCTCGTTTGTGTTCTCTGTGGGTGTGTTTGTTGTTGGATTTATGTGTTCTGCTGCCGTTCTTGTATTTGTCACTGCACTGTTCAATGTTTTGTATTTTTCTTGTTTCGTTTTTGATTTTGAAAATTTTGTAATCTGTGCACCCATGAATGAAAGAATACAAGATTACGACACCCGAGTGCTGACGTCACGCGTGCCCATGGCTAGAGTTACCATCCCACCTTCAAAAAAGTTTAGTTCTAAACGTAGACAATTATCGTAATATATGGTCAATTAAATCGGTTCTGATACCAAATTGTTTGATAAGTATCTAAATCTATGCAAATACTTTGAAGGAAAGTCCAATTTCACACAGAACAAGAACTTTTTGCACCTAGTTAGAAATTTCAAAATAAAAAAGAAACGACTTTCAATTTAAAAAAATGTCACTCGGCAGCTCTATTTAGAAACGATTTGAACAGCAAATTTTGATTGGCCGACGGTTTCTTTTGAATTTTTCGCGAGTTTTACTGAATATTATCATTTTACCCTCAAAAAGTGATTTTTGCCCAAAAAACGTAAATATTGAAGTGCATTTCCTGTACAAATTTTGTGTGAAAACGTGTTTTTTTTCCCAAAATAGAAAACACAAATTTCTGTCAGAATGCGTTGTGCAGTGGGCAAATGTGCGCAAAACAACAGGAACTTAATGGCTTTAGGGAATGTGTCTAGTCTCAAACAGCAATTGCTGGATCTACTGGCGCACGAATGCAGCGTCGTGCACCAAGCCAACCGCAGAGTTTAAAAATGCATTGAGGGATAATAGCATCTCAAAGTGGCAAACGCGATGGGACAACGCAGGTAACGGCAGATGCACCCACCGGCTAATCCCTTATCCTTATGGTGTGGCTCAGCATGAACCGAGGCAAGGTTGACTTCATCCTTATAGAAGTGATCAGCGGACACGGCTGCTTCAAAGCCTTTCTCCATCGCTTTGAATACGAGTCGGAACTCCGAACTTTGCAGCCAGTGGTCACCACCACTAACACAATAACGCGTGTACAGTGGCAGCAGTAACACAAACAACAACAGTTAGAGGAGAGAAGGAGGAGGGAGAAGACGTGAAGGATGAAGCACTGGCCAGTGGTCACCACACCAGCGCAGAGTGCGCGCGCCATCATTGCAATAGTGCAAGACATTTTTTGAACTTCATATTAAAATATAATAAATATAAACAAAAAATAAATATAACAAAAAAACAATTTCACGAATTTTATTTTTTTTGTAGTTTAGTTTGCTGTTCGTCCCACTGTTCCTACAAAAAATTTGACATATTGGCATAATTTCAGTGACGTCATGAGTGCCGCTGTCAAATTATCTGTCTCGGATGTCGTAACCTTATAGTATATTCAATAAACCTTGTGTGCACTTGTACACTTTTTGGATTGTTTCACTGTTTGTTGAGTTGTCACTCTATTTGGTTTTTTATTTGTGTCACTTTTCACTGTTTGTAACTTTTTGTCATGATGCAATAATAAAAGGTGATGTACATTGGACGCCGTCTCGTTCTAATTTGACAATATTCGCTCCCTTAGCAAATTAGTAATGCTTCTTAAAAAGGATACTATTTTTATTACAAGTAAAAAACAAAAAATTTTATTTAAAATGCTACAATCTCCCCAAAAAAAAGTGGGCACATTTTTGTTTGTTTGTTTTGAATTTTTCGTAAACAAACTCAAATTCAAATTCAAAATTTTCTTCGCGCAGTCGACACGTTAGCTTGGAAAAATTGAAGAACTAATTGAAAAAGTGCGTGAACAGCCGATATTACACCCATATTATCGTATTGCTGGGTTTATGGAATGAATACGGAACACGTGTGCTGATTTCACGAGATTCGTATACGCAGTTCACATATTTTCTGGGTCACAGTTTCATTTGCGCTGCGCTGCCCTGTCCTGAGTTGCGCGGCCTGCGTATCCGTATACGCCTAGGCTAACTGTTGTGCCAATTTTAAAATAATTTCTAATGCTAAAATCAATCTGAAAAATCAAGGAAGAAAAAAGACCTTAGTGTGGACTGCGGCCGGTTCCAATGGCGATTGTACAAACTATTTTAATAATTAAAAACAAAATGTGATGAAGTTGCAGTAGAGGAAAAAGTTAAATTTCTATTTTGAAGCACGAATGCATTTTCGCATTAAGCACTTAAATAAAATCTCGTGAAAATATTTATATGTATTTCATTCCAAAATTTTAATTTTGAAGCTTAGAAACGTACAGCAGCATATTTTTAACGCAGCTTTTATGCCATAGCGCGATTATGCAAAGTTAAATATTTTTTGCACGTATAAAACCGAGACTTTTTCTTACTTAAATTGTGTAGTGGTTTCAATACTTTTTATTGAAAAGGCCTTTTTTTATTCCCCATTTTCCATTCTTCTGAAATACGACATTGAGCTAAGGGAGTGTCAAATCCGGCGTGTCAAAATGTACATCACCTTTTATTATTGCATCATGACTTTTTGTTTGATTTGTGTTTTCACTGTTTGTTTATTATTATTATTTTTTTATTTTTTAATGTTTCTGTTTCCGCGTCGCGAGTTCGCGGTTGGCTCGAAGGACCATGTTTACGTCGGCGGAGCGGTAGAAATAAAGTACAGGGCGGTTCGGATTTGGGGTTGTGTTTATTCTTTGACGGTAGAATAACAAGTGACAAAGAGTACATGAAACATTGAACGAGACAAACGGCCGAAGCCGGGGAGCAGAAAATAGGAGGAAACATGAATACAAAAGGAGAAGGAAAGGAAGGGATTAGAGGTGGGATCGACAGATCACCTAAGACAGCACTCATTTGGCCAGTGCGTATGACTTCGGATCTCGCAGGTATTGATATGCAATTTATTTTGGGTGCGTTACTAAATTCAATATATACTACTGTGTACAAAGAATACCCGGAATTTGTTTATAATTAAAAAAATCTTTATTTATTCTTCCAAATCAATTTCATCGCCTTCAAAGTAGTCCCCCCCCCCCCGATGCAATGCACTTATGCCAACGGACTTTCCAATCTTCGAGGCATGCCAAATAGTCACCTTCCGGTATGGCCTTCAATGCGCGCGCCGATTCACGTTGAATCTCTTCAATCGATTCAAAACGGTGCCCTCGAAGTGGTCTGTTGAGTTTGGAGAATAGCCAGAAGTCACAAGGAGCTAAATCAGGCGAATACGGTGGCTGTGGAACGATATGAGTTGGCGAAATGCTCACGAAGAACCAATGCCGTGTGAGATGGTGCATTATCGTGATGCAAAAACCAAGAGTTGTCTCTCCATAAATCCGGCCTCTTTTTGCGAATAGCTTCACGCAAACGACGCATAACGCTTAAGTAATATTCCTTGTTGAAAGTTTGGCCCGGCGGAAGGAACTCATAATGCACAACACCACGATAATCGAAGAAATCCAATTCCGGGTATTCTTTGTACACAGTAGTATATCTTCATGGAAATTGTTTGGTCTTAAAATAAGCCAATCTTGTTCTTGGGTGTATTCGATAATAAAATTGTATTTTTTTATGAAATCCATGCCAATGATTCCGTCTGAAAGTATTGGAAAATCATTGTTAACTGCATGAAATTTATGCGGTATTAGTATGTTATCATTTTCTATGTCTGCTACGGCTTTTCCGAGGGTTGGCGTTAAGCCTTGACCTACGCCACTAAGATTTGTTATATTTTTTGTGTCTATTTCTTCATTTAAAATTTCCCCTATTTTGATTACGGATACATCAGCACCAGTATCTATTAACAATGTTAATTTTTCATCGCAAAGGGATGTTTTTGTTGTTAGATATGAGATTTAGATTTAGATGGAATATGGTTCTTGTTTTTAAGTTTCTTGATTCAGGGGCGCTTGGTCGTTTCCCGATGCGTTATCGGTAATGACCCTTACAGATCTATTGTCATGGCCACGGCCGCGACCTCTGTTATAATTGTTTTGATTATTGTTATTATTGTTACTGTAATTATTTCTGTTGTAACTCTGGCGGTTGTAGCCGCGGTTTGAAAACCCGCGCCCACGCCGTTGTGATTGGCCTCTACCATAGCATTGGTTTTGGGTACCACCTCTAGATAAGTTATAAAATAGTACCGTATTTGGTTGGCTATTAGCCTCGGTGCAGCTGCTTACGAATTTCGCCACGACTTCGTTCATGTCGCTGAACTGACCGGATTCCATGATTATTTATACTTTGTCATTGGTGGCATTTTTTGTAATTGCTTTTACTGCCACTTCAGTGGAGTATTGCGTTGCTACAGTTGGTGGTACACCGTTAGACATATATGCGTTTTGGAGGGCTTTTGTAATCAATTCTCCTCAATTTCTTTGACGTAAACATTGGCACTTTTATTGTTTTGCCTGATATTCATAATTTTGGCAGTGATTACTTTGGCTGATTCGCCTTTAACTGACGTTTTTAATTTAGCTATCACTTCTTGTAAGGTAGTTTCGGTAGTAATTAGGTTTCTTGTTGTCCCTTTTAGTTTTGTTTTTACGATGCTGACTGCAAGTGCGTCATGATTTTCTTTTATTGCTTCTAAGATATTTAAGGCATCTAGAAAGCTGGTTAAATTCGGTATCAGCTTCTTTGCTGTATTAAGGAATTCCTCGGCTGTTTGGTGCATTGTTATATTTTCTTTTATGTTGTTTTGATCAGAGTTTTCTGTATCAGTGTCGTATTCCGTGTCCTCTTCTAGAGGGTCTATGTCTGAATTACTGTCAGTGTCTTCGTTAATGTCAGGGTTCAACTCGTCCTCTAGCCTTTGAGGTATTTTGATGTTGATCTTTAGATGAGAAAATACTTTAACTAATTTATCCCTCTCTGTCCAGAATATTTTCTGAGCTTCCCTTTTGTGGCTTTCGGTAAATTTTTTAAAATTTGTATTTAATATTTCTCGAATATTATTGAAATTACTAATTAAAATTTTAGTATGTTTTTCTACCGTCTCAGGTCTAATTTTCCGATTGACGTTGAGGCATTTGTATGACTGCCTAAATTCTGTTCTGTATTTGTCTCTTTCGGTTGTAATTTCCTCCCATTTCATAGCGTCATTTGTGGCGAGAGTAAACAAAATGTTTTAAATATGGGAAAATTATGTGCTTAACCCATTAAGCCCTGAGCGTTGCGTTTGCCCAACGTTTGGGAATTTCGCTATATTAAGTAATTCATAAAGACATAAGACTTGGAAATGGGTAGAATTGGATTAGAATTGATCGTTTTAGATTCTGCCATACTCAAATTTCAAAATTATTTAAATATTCATACGTTTTTTTCGATCCAAAGTCAAAGGTTTTTTTTGGGGAATTTTTGAAATTCAATCAAAAATACTTATTTTTCAAACCTATCAAAATCCCTTAGTGGGCTGCATTTTGCAATGCTAAACTATTTAAAAATAAGTTTTGAAAATTTTTTTTTTTCGAAAATAAACAAAAAATATGCTTTAAGTTTTGTGTTGCGCGAATGCAACGTTGGGCCTAAACACTGCCAATTTTCATACAACGCAACGCGTGAAAATGTCAAAATCCAAGCAGCTGATATATTATTGGCACATTTTATTTTCCGCAAATGTTTGATTTTGTTTATTTGTGTAATGTTTGCGATGACAAAAAAAAAACATGGTATGAATTTTTTGCTTGATTTTTTTTCTTGATTAGGTCAATTAATAAGATTGTGTAAAATTTTATGGAAATCGCACAAGCCTTTCTGGGGTCAGGTTTTAATGGGTTAAACCTTATCGAGGTTGTTAGCAATGGAGAAAGCCCGAACGGCTTTCTTTTTTAAGCCCCGAGTGGGAATTTTATATATTTTGAGTATGACGAGGATTAAGGGGCACAACTAGTTTGAAATTTTGAAAATTTCGTTTTTTTTTGTTTTTGCATTTTTCGATAATTTATACCTTTAAAAATAACATATTAAAATCTTAAGTGAAAATCTTAAATAGTTTCTGAGTTACAGCCTTCTACATAGCAGCTTCTCATTATTTAGAATGGCGCGTTACTTGACGGCCGTACCTGAGTTATTGTTAAACGCGTTTTTCTCAAAACTACATTTTTCAAATTTGCTGCAGCTGTAACTTGATAACAAATCATCCGATCGACTTGGGTCTTTTTTTAGCTTATTGTGTATTTGTTTTTCCATACAATGACCCTCCAGTTTAATGATAGGATGAAAAGTATAATTATGCCAGGCCAGAAACCATCAGATTTTTCTGCAAAATTTTAATTTTTTTTTCAAAAAATCACCATTTTGTTGCATTTTATTTTTTTTTTACAACCGAGGGTCATTGTATAGGAAATATAACCTAGTTAAGTAAAATTTTTGGTGTTTTTGATTTCAGGCACTGCGAAGGCTACAATCACTGCAGCAGTGGGAGAACGTTTTTTTTTAAGGCTCAGGAGATGGTGGATAACTTGCTGAAAATCGAATATTTTCATTTAAAAAAATTGCAAGTGCTAAACTGCAGTGCAAGTGCCGTTACGTTCGCTGTCCGCCGCTTCGACCTCTGTCCGCGTTGTGTTGTTGCTGTGTTCTTTTCCCGTGTTGTCATTTTCCTCCGTCCGTATTCAGTGGCGCTACATGCGGTCTTGTTCGACACTGAGAAATTGACTGTTCTGTGGTAAAGGCATAACACTTACCACAGAACATAATCAATTTCTTAGTGCGGCAGATCTCATTCCCGGCTACTTTCCTTGTCCTTTAACCCACCCAGGCCATGGTGCTGGACAAATTTCGCATAGCATTCTGCAACGTGCGCGGGCTCAGGGCGAACTTTTTTGCTGTATACGCGTTTGTTAACCTCCATAAACCCCATGTAATGGCACTAGGTGAAACCCAGGTGTGTGGGGATGCAGATCCACTGGATTTTCACATCCCTGGTTACCACCTACTGCCATTATTCTCTCCTCACAGGGGTCTTGCCATTTATGTGTGCAGTAATGTTGCGTACCAGTGCCAGCAACAATTATACACGACGGATGCCGAATTTAGCTCCATGTGGGTTAAATTCAATATCCAGTCGCACATTCTGCACTTCTGCTTCCTATATAGAAGCCCGAATTCAGGGAGAGATTTTACTTACAACAAGTTTGATCTTCTCTCTGATTCTATTTCTCGTATTTTGGAATCGTATCCGAATAGTGAAATTGTAGTTGCTGGTGATTTCAATATTCATAATTCCAATTGGCTACGCCATTCCAGCCACACAACTCCTGAAGGCTTATTTGTCGAGCTCTTTGCCGAGTCTAATAACTTGACTCAAATAGTGCATGAACCAACGCATATCCCCTGCGTTGCGGGGCAAGCTCTCAATACTCTAGACCTTTTTCTCACTTCACATCATGAAAAATATGATGTTGAAATGCACGCACCTCTTGGTAACTCGGACCATTGCACCATTTTGGCGTCTTTCTCATACTCTTCTATCCGCAATGCTTCGCCCTTAGCCCCGAAGCGCCTAGTGTGGATGTATGATAAAGCTAACTGGAGTGGACTTAATGAATTTTTCGCCCACTTCAATTGGAAATTGTGTTTTTTTTGATAGAAACATAAATGTCGCAGCCAAAATGGTTGAAGAAATTATTTTATTTGGAATGCGGTCCTACATCCCTAATAAGAAAATTTGCATTAAACCTAAGGACAATCTCTGGTTTAATGAGACATGCAGAATTGCTGTCAGGTCTAAAGAGGAAGCTTTCAGAGCATGGCAGGCAAATAAAAATGCCGCCACTGAACAGCTGCGTAAACAGGCTAGACATCGATGCAATGCCATCCTAAGGCGCCAAAAGTTTCTGCACGAACAGCGCCAAAGGAAAAAAGTTCTTCAATGCCAGCGTGGTAGTAAGAACTTTTGGTCATTCGTTAAGAAGGTGAAGAACCAAACATCGTCTTCAATTCCAACTCTTCTTAACAATGATCAAATCATCACTCACTCGGTTGATAAAGCTAATTTGTTGGCTAAAATTTTTGCAGAGAATTCCTCTCTGCCCCCCAGCGATCAACCACTGCCCGTAGTCGAAAACGTATCTTGCTCTATGCCAGAAATTCATTTTCGGACACGGGTAGTTAAAAGAGTGCTTGCAAATCTCGATGTAAATAAGGCTTCAGGGCCGGACGGCATTCCAGCCCTTGTTTTGCAAAAGTGCGTTACCTCACTGGCTTGTCCATTACGCAAACTTTTCAGCATGTCATACGCCACAGGTGTATTTCCGACATGCTGGAAGGTTGCAAATGTTCAACCAGTTCCTAAAAAAGGCAAGACTACTGACCCTGCGAACTACCGACCTATAGCAATCTGTTCGGTGCTTTCCAAAGTAATGGAAAGCATTGTCAACTTCAACCTTGTGAAATATCTGGAGCACAATAGACTGCTTAGTGACCGCCAATACGGCTTTCGGAGACAGCGATCGACGGGAGACCTTATGGCGGTCCTCACCGAGAAATGGAACCATAGCATTCTAAACCTCGGTGAAAGCAAGGTTGTTGCATTGGATATTTCCATGGCCTTCGACCGGGTGTGGCATAAAGCACTCGTGTCAAAACTTATTGCTTATGGTGTCGGTAGTATCTTCTCTCGTTGGATTACGAGCTTCCTCTATGATCGCTCTATTCGTGTTGTAATAGACGGCATAGCCTCGGAAAAACATTCCCTTAGCGCGGGAGTGCCGCAGGGTTCGGTCCTTTCTCCAACCCTTTTCCTTATCTTCATCAACGACCTATTGTCGTCGACGAAGAATCCCATCTACTCGTTTGCGGATGACAGCACCATTTGTCATTCATACTCCTTCACAAAGCGCCCCAGCTCTGTGGAGATTGAGAGAGAACGGCGCCGTATGAATAGCACACTTAACAGCGACCTACAAACAATCTCAAGTGGGGTCAAGCGAACAGGGTCGATTTTAATCCTCGCAAGACCCAATGCTGCCTGTTATCCCACAAGCGAGTCTCCTCACATCCCAACACATCCCTGGTTATGGGTGGTGTGGGTATTGCGGAATCGGCAGCTCTTGATGTTCTGGGCATGTCCATTAAGAATGATCTTCGTTGGAACGATCATATTTTTGGCGTGTCGAAAGAAGCAGCCAAGTGCCTCGGCTTCCTAAAGCGGTGCAAAAAATATTTCACTCCGTCTGATCTCCGCATTATTTACACTACCTATATCCGGCCTAAAATGGAGTTTAACTCGCACCTCTGGGCGGGGGCTTCAAAAACCCATTTGGAGTTCCTCGATCGGGTGAAAAACCGTGCGATTAAACTTATAGGGGACAGTAGGGCATCCAGCTCTATTGACTCCTTGGAACATCGTCGAAACGTGGCATGTGTGGTGTTATTTTACCGGTACTTTTTCGGTAATTGCTCAGTGGAGATGAGCAGCTTGCTGCCATCACTCCGGGTGTTCCCCAGGGCAACCCGTTTGAACACTGGCGCCCATGCATTCCACGTTGAAACGATGTTCCAGCGCACTACGCACTACAGAGAAGGTTCGTTCCTGGCCCGTACAGCGCGATTATGGAATGGTCTCCCTGCAGATATTTTCCCCAGCACTTATGATCTTGATGGGTTCAAGGCAAGAGTCCACAAATTCTTCACCCAACATCCTTTCTCCTAACCTATGTATCCTTCCTGAACCAGCGCAATGCCTCGCATTTATAGGGGTATCACCTGCGCGTTGGCTCGTATTAAAAAAAAAAATAATTAATAATTAATAATAATAATAAATACCAATAATTAAATTCATGTTTTATTTTTGTTTTGTTAATTTAATTAACAAAAAATTTCAATTTGTAAGCTATTCTCAATAGCATTTACACTTTTGACAATTTATCAAGGAAAGAGCTTTTACTTTTAGAAATAGAATGCCAATTCTTGACAAATAGTAAAAACTTGACAAATATTCAATATGGTGAATTTATTAAGAATTGGGCTGTTAATACATGAATTTGAAAAATTTATCGGTATGAATTTTATTAGGCCAGAAGGCAACGTAGCCTACATGAATGCCAAAATTGCACAGCAGAAATTCATGGTTTTGTTTTTGTATCAATAAGAACGCACACTCTACTGTACGCCTTTGCGAATTCACATGGTTCATTATTCATAGCAGAACCGAAAGCCATGGAAATTCAATTTGCTTTTCATCTTGTGCACAATACAATACAATACAATACAATACGAGCAACTGTATTGTTTTCAATTGCCTCAGCGCATACACAAGCAACACGCACGTTTATTTTCACACGGACACACACCCTTGCATATTCGAATTTGCAAACGGTAAGCCGCGGCGCGCCGTCTCGTGCCAATCAGCACAACACAGCTCGCAATTGATGTTCCTTGTCGAACACCCCAACAGAAAATGAAGGTGATCTTCGAAAATTGAAGTTTGCTGAAGCCAGCGACAAAACTTCGTATAGCCGAAGTACTACTGTGCCTCGTCCCCTTTACTGCTTCCCCCCGCATCCACAAACGGACCCTACCGCTGGAACCCGCAAAGAAAATTTTCTTTACACCAGATGCGCATTCTGTATATTGTTTGTTCTGTGGTTTTACTTACTGTGTACCAAAAAATCTAAAAATTATCTGAAGCCTTTCTTACATTTAAAATACTATGAATACGCATGCTCGCTCCTGGGGACCGTGTTCGAAAAAAATCGTTGTCTCGAATGGGTTAATAATGACAAAAATGGAAAACTACCTAAATGTTTCTAAACAATTACCCCGTTTATACAACAGTTCAAGTCGCTATGAGTCAGTACGCATCGACTCAATACAGTCGTATAAACACGTTTTCAAACTACTTTGAACATTTTAAGCGTATCGAGTCAACGCGTTTTTCAAATGAATTCTTAAATTTTCAAAGTGCTTTGAAAATTAGCTGATGGTGATGTACACTCAGTTTTTTGATCATTTTCAACTAAAAAAACAAGGAACACTAACAGCCAAGGTGTATTAATAAGGTGATGGCACTACTGCAAAAACAAAATTCCCATATATTTTGTTAGTGCTTTTGGGCATCCTCGTTGTCAAAATCAAATCAAAACACAACCAACACAAAAACAATTTTACCAATTTTTGACAATGAGGATGCCCATTCGCGAAAATACAAAAGAAAATCAGAAGAAATCAAAAGAGAATCAGAAGAAAAAAGTTTAATCAGCCGTGTTGCCACCACTACCTTATTAATGTGCCTTGCTAACAGCTATTTTTCATTCAGTCGTCAAAAAATATCAAAAACGAAAGTATAAAAGCATACTTTTCAAACCGTCTGCAGTCAATTCGCTTCTGAAATCAATGTATAAACACCTGGCTCGAAAGCGTATTGAGTCAATGCGAATCGACTGGGACCGTCGCACTATGGGGCCTCTGCCGGAAAAACGTTGCAAAAATCAAAAATTTCATGAAAGTGTTCGATAAAATGAATACACGTATCTTATTGAGAATCCAGGGATTAGGAAAATATAACTTTCATTAAATTCGGATTAGTAGTTTAGGAGGTAGAACCGCTCAAAGTTGACAATTTATCCACATCGAGAAAAATTTGTATTTTTTTTTTTGGTCATCTTTAAGATTGATTTGTATGTAAATAAAGCGACCAATCGGTAATTTGTTGGTTTTTTCTAAAAGGTACGTTAATTTTAAATATAATAAAAACAAAAAATGTTTTTTTTTTTCTTAAAAGTTGTATTGTTCGAAAAGTCCATATTTCGACCTTTTCTCCAACTTTGATTGAGTATAAAAAAATATACCAAAAACAACCTCTGCGAAATTGAGGGTGGTTATTTATTACTTAATTATTTACCTAACTTCCAACAATTAGGTGCCGCTTTTTGCGGCTTTACTTTCTATAGCAATAAAAGAGAAACAACCTCGGGTCGAAAAACACGCAGGTATACGAAAAATCAAGCACATTCAGTACGGTCGAAAACCTATTTTGTGTTGTTGGCATTTGTATATAAAATAATATTGTTTGGTTACGCATGGCATAATACAGTAGTAGTAGGGTAGTTGCACTAATTATCGGCCACCCTCCAGTAACCGGCCACTTTCTCCTTTTTGCTCTTAAAATAAGAAAACGGTTACATTTGCTTCATATTTCAAAATATCATTTAAAACTATGAAGTTTTCCAAACACATGCACATATAAAGCATTTATAGACCATGAAAACTTAATTTCTTATAAATAAATCTTCATAAGTGAATTGATGTGATAGTGTGCCGACACGGTATTTCTATATTTTTGGTTAAAGTGCATGTGGTGAACAAATGTAAGTTTAATATAATTTTTACAAGAAAAATGCAGTGATAAGTGTTTGTGTAATTAGATAAAACTATGAGTAATGTATTATGTGAAAAAAATATAACAACATTTCTATATTTACATGAAAAAAAGAAGCGGCCGGATAGTGGATCACAGTTTGCCTTGTTTTCAGTTACCGGCCGGGGCGGCCGATAATTAAAAATTGCAAAATAGTAGAAGTTTTAGTATCCGGCCGTCTTCAATTATTCATTCAGCTAGCATCACACAAGATTTCTAATACATATTATATACATATGATTATGTAAAATTTTATAGTAAACAAGCTTTAGTGTGAGAAACAAAGAGATTCCCGACAAAGAAAAAAATAAATAACAAATTTGTGCAAATGTGGTTTTCCTTTAAAAAAAGATGATCTTCTTAACACAGTCCAAAAAATAATAAAAGGCAGCCACAGAAAAACTCCATTTAAGGATAATAGACCTGGAAAAACCTGGTTTAAGCTATTCTTAAATCGAAATCCTGCATTGGCGAATCGAGAAGCAGAGAGTATTGGCAAAGCCAGAGCAATTGTCACAGACGAATCGATAAGGGGATGGTTTTCGGAACTTAAAAATTATCTGGTAAGCTCTAATCCATCTCCACCATCTAATGGAATTGCACCATCTCAAATATTTAATTTTGACGAAACCAGCTTTTCGTTGTGCCACAAAACGGGTAAAGTAAAAGTAATTGCTCCCATAGGGTATACAAATTTATATCAGGTTACAACTTCTAATGAAAAAGAAACAATTACTGTTTTAAACACTTTTTCTGCCATTGGACAAATGCTTCCACCTATGGTAATATTCCCATACTTAAGGCCACCAAGTGGTGAGACGAGCAAAATATAAAAAGACCTGTAATTTTATTTGTGGATGGGCATAAATCTCGTAGTTTTACACATAATTATACATAAATTTGCATTAATTACAATTTTCTTTCAAGTGGCCGGTAACTGAAATTTTTATGGCCGATTACTGAAAAAAGTGTCCGGATACTAGCACAAAATGAAATTTTTCCTAAACACGTAAATAGCTACAAAAAATAGAATGTTTCTTAAAAATTGTATATCGTTACTGATTTATAATACTATATAGATTATATATTGGTATATTAATTTGGAACTCAACTCAAATCAAATGATCAGACCCATCATTCTATACGGTGCTCTAGTATGGTGGGGCAAAACAAATCAGAGCACAGTCATAAGAAAACTAAACAAAATACAACGGCTTGCGTGCCTCAGTATTACAGGGGCTATGAAAACGACCCCTACTGCAGGCATGGAAGCCCTAATTAACCTTACACCTCTTCACTTAGCCATCCAAGAGGAAGCGCTATCGAGTGCACTCACGCTACACAGGCACAATGGATACAAACAAGGCAACCTCACAGGTCACCTGGGAATACTAAACCAAATAGAGAATACTCTCTATAAAGCAGCTTGCCTTGACCTCATAGATCCTCAACTTAGTCACGTGAAGAAGTACACTATAATCTTCCCGACTAGGGAGGTGTGGGGCAGCAATCCAGTATGGTTAAACGACGACTCACAAAAATGGTACACCGATGGCTCCAAAACCTCTGCTGGTGTAGGAGCTGGCATAGTGGGACCAACAGTCAAAACATTCTTTTCATTAAGCAACGACACGTCCATATTTCAAGCTGAACTCTTTGCAATAATAAAGGCAGTTCGGATCATCACCAAAGGCAAACCCAAAAGAGCAAAAATTACAATACTCTCGGATAGCCTTTCAGTTTTAAAAGCTTTAGACAGCTACTCTTTCTCATCAAAAACACTCTTGGACTGCCACAAGGAGCTCAACAACCTAGGTACACGGAACAGTGTAGTTTTGGTTTGGATACCGGGGCATGAGGGCCACGAAGGCAATGAAATGGCGGATGCACAAGCCAAAAAGGGAGCAGAGAGCCCATTCATAGGGCCAGCCCCGATGTTCGGTTTTAGCAAAAAAGACCTGAAACAGGACATTCAAAACTGGACGCAAAAACATAAACAGAAATACTGGAACAACTTGGAAGGTCTACACCACTCCAAAAAGTTCCTAAACTTCAACAGAGAGAGAGCTATCTCCGCTCTAGATCTCAACAGAAACCAACTTAGGACCCTATGTGGTGCTGTAACAGGCCACTTTTTCTGTAACAACCACCTCTACAAACTTGGTCTTACCGGCAGCAGAACTTGCAGATTCTGCCAGGAAGCGTATGAAACAATGGAACACATTATCACCAACTGTCCTGCCCTGACACACAGACGTGCAAAGTTTCTGGGGAAACATAGCCTCGGTGAAGAGGACCTGATGCAAATATCGCAGAAAGGTCTGATTCAATACCTGAGCATATAAAACACCAGATGATTTAAGGGGCACAATAAACCTTTCAGGTTGCAGTGCGCAAGGGCTTGGCCCAACCCATAATCATTACATTACATTACATTACATATTAATTTGGAATACATTGAATACTTCGAAACATATGACGAAACAAAGTCAGGAAAAAAGTTAAATGGCCGGTTACTAGTGCCTTTACCCTACAAAATTTATTTTTTAATGCAAACAAAAAAGTAATTTCATTTTAGTTTTTGTAATGAAATCGAATCTTAACTTTGACAACGAATTTTAAAGCCCCCTGTTATTGTGGCACGCTGTTTTTATGCTCATTTTAAAGCTGGATATTATACTTTCAGCCGCCGTGGCTCAGTTGGTTAGTGCGTTGGACCGCGAGTCGAAGGCAGCAACCTCAGGTTCAAATACTGCCTGTAATAACACCTAAAAAAAATAACGGGAAAACTCGTTTTCTCTTTCGGTGGCTGTCCTCTCAGCTGGAAATGGCAAACCTCTGAGAGTAAAAATTGCTTATGAAAAAAGCTCCCAACCTGCCGTTCGGAACCGGCATAAAACTATAGGTCCCTCCACCCGCGTACAAATTCACACGCACAACACGGGTGGTTGCGGGAAGCTAGGCCTTAGTCTCGCGTAAGCGGGCTGTCGTGCCAGTCAATTATTAAAAAATTATTATTATACTTTCAGATGCAATTTAAATTTTTTAAATATCTTTATTGGTTCAGAAGTGCGCCATAGTGCGTCGTATAAACATGGTAAATTTGAGAATCCGTTTTGTTTAAAATGAAATAAGAAAATAGGGTTGCCTACATGCCGACGCCACAGTTCTGAGATCTTTTCTTCGATTTTTGGCCAAAATACATTAGTCGTAATTAATGAAATCTGAAGTTTTGCCGGCACGGCTCGAAAGTGTTGTCCATGGTACAACTGACAAAATGTTGATGGGACTGAATATTGCCCTCTTAGGGAAGTATTTTTCCATTTTGCAATTTGCAAATTCGCTGCCAAATGGTGAGATCGGTAAAATTCAAATTATTGAAATTCAAATGAATTACAGGCTGTAAAAATAGAAAATATACCGCAAAAGAGCTACAGGCCTCCCAGAAGCTATAATATTGTATCGCTTATTGGTTTCATTCCCGAGACACATTACAAGAAATGCTACCGATTAGATTTGGGCGATGTAGGCGTAGTAAAAATTAAAATTTTCGAAAAATTAAATACACCTATCCCTCGATTTACACGGTACTTGATTTACGCAGTTTCGCTTTAACACGGTTTTCAAATCGCAACAAAAAATTTTTTTTTATTTGTATAAGTTTGCAAAACATATGGTAAATATTTATTCCATTCACAACAGGCCATTCACATTAGCGTTGTTTTAAACGTGAATTACGGATTTTCCAAGAACCAATCTACCGTGTAAATCGAGGGATAGGTGTAGATCTATTTCGATTGTAGTAAAGTGACAACACTGATCCCAGTACTGCCCATCAATTGTACAGTGACGGCGAGCATTATCGTCACAATATATTGCGGTTTAAAACAAATCGAGCAGATATAAGTATGAGAAATAGTAATATGGGCATTGCACTGCCAAAAAAAACACAATCTAGTAACAATCCGTATTGCAAAGTCTTCTACAAGTTTTTTCATGATTACAACTTTTTTCAGGGCTACTGGTTTCGCCACCATGAAATTTGGCAAGCTTGCAGCATTTGCTCTCGGAGGAGGAATAATTTTAATGGAAATTGCACATCAAGAAGGCTACATCCAAATCGATTGGAGTAAAATAACTAGAAAATTGGACAACGTTACTGATAAAGTCGAGACTGCTGTAACTGGCCAAGAGAAGAATTGGGTTGACAAGGTAATTTAGTATAAAATAACGCTAGGCTAGGTTATATTAAAAAGGGCACCAGTTGGAGGGAAGTCCAGTTTGAGTCCCGTCATGGTACAGGCATTTTTCAATCAAGTGGAAAGGCAGCTGTTAATTCTGCTACGCAAAATTTTTATAAAGCTGAGTATGCCATGTACTGTCGTCTTTGCTAATCCCTCAGGACATCAAATAAGTAGTTATTCAGGTCTATGCAAAGTTTTCATTTGGAAGCGGACGAAAGACAATTGCACAAAAGATGTTGAATGGTTTCTCTTTCCACCTCGTTTTTGTACAAATTTTTGAGATTGGTCTCCGGTGAAAAGAGCCATTGACCATTAAACCAAATTTAAAGTTACATTAAAAGATGCCGGCCTCGATTGTTCAGCGGGTAGCGCTCTGGCTTCTCATATCGAGGCCCTAGATTCGAATCCTAGCTCGGTGAAACGCTCATCTACTTCTATCACTATCTACATGAAGCAGATGAGAATTACAAGAATCGCACAAGTGCGCTCTTGGCAGGCAATGGCAAAACCTTCAAGTGTGAGGGGAAAATTGCAAAAACCGCCGTTCAGATTTGGCGTTAAACTGTAGGTCCTCTCCCTCCCTTTCCCCATCCGTTTGAAATGTGTGTTGTATCACATGTAGGAAAAAAAAACAGTGTTGCATACACATCTCAAACGGGTGGAATTTGTGTTATCACAACGTGTCATATAGGCCTGAGTGTCCCATACAGAGGCAGCCACTACAACCAACAAACCAGCAAACACTAAAAGTTAAAGGGTTACTCTAGCCTTTTTAACTGTGACGATTTTTTTCAAAGTGTTTGTTAAAGACATATTATGAGTGTTTATTTTCACGACACGACTTTTACGACACCATCCTTTCCTGGATGTAACTGCACAACTCTGCCAAGTTTCCATTGAAGCGGAGGCACGTTTTCTTCTTGTAGTATTACAACGTCGCCAATTTTAACATCAGCACATCGCCGCGACTATTTGTTTCGAATTTGAAGACTTTGTAAATAGTCCTTTATCAACGATCTCAGAATTGCTGAAAGTACCACTGTAGCTGTTGATACCGCTGTAGGCGATTGACATTTTGAATACATCTTAAACCATCTTCCAATAATGAAGTGTCCTGGCGTCAGTGCTGGAGTACCATTGGGATTTTCAGGAATTGGCGTGATTGGTCTAGAATTGAGAACAGACTCAATTTGAATGATTAATGTGTTGAACTCCGCAAAGGAAAGCGACGGATTTATCAATACTCGCTTCAGGTGGAACTTAAATGACTTTACGGCGGCTTCCCACAATCCACCAAAGTGCGGGGACCGGGGAGGAATGTGCTTCCAAACAATGCCATTATTAGCACACTCTTTGTTAATTTCGTCTTGAGACTGTTGTAGAAACATATCGTAAGCTTCTTGTAACTCGTTGCGCGCACCGACGAAATTTGTTGCATTGTCGCTATATTAAACAGCACAGCGACCTCGACGTGATACAAAGCGCCTCAATGCATTGAGAAATGCTTTCGTACTTAAGTCCTCCACCAGCTCCAAATGGACAGCCTAGTGACAAAACACACAAACACCGAAACGTACGCCTTTGCTGGTGCAGTTCCACGGCGGCGAAAATGTATGAAAAAGGGTCCACAAAAGTCAACACCAACAACGTTGAATGGTCTAGTTTGTTGTATGCGAAGCTCCGGTAAATTTGCCATGAGTTGATCATGTTTGAGTGGTTTCGCTCTGGAACAACGAACGCAATTATAAACAACAGAGCGTGCTGCTACCTTTCCATGAATTGGCCAAAACATTTGGCAAACAATACTTAAAAGAGTCTGTGGTTCTGCATGATGATTGATGATATGAAAGATTTGGGGAGTATGATTGGATGTTTGTTATTGTAATCTAGCGCTGCGTTTTGCAAGCGTCCACCAACACGCATGATATCATCTTCGTCAATAAAGTGAGCGAGAGAATGTATGCCATGTCTCTTAGAAAAAGTGCTGTTTCCTTTAATAACACGGATCTCTTCTAACAATTCCGTTTGTTGCACCAATCTTACTATCGCGAGCAGTGCCGAGTGAAGCTCATCGGCAGAGAGGACGCCAAGCCGACAATGCTCCCCTTTACTGTTGACACAGTTGTGCTTAAATCGTAAGATGTAGGCTATTACATTAATTAGTTTTTGATAATCGTGAAATTGTATGTGTTCTATAAAGTTTGTTTCACGTTTAGTGTTGAGGACAACCTTAATTTTCTTTCGCTGTAGAATGTCATCATCATGATGAGTGTTTATTGTTGTAGCGGGCCAACTCTCTTCTGATTCCAATAGAAAATTCGGTCCGTTAAACCATAATGTCGATGTAATTAAATTTTGAGGTAAGACTCCCCGTGAGATTCGATGGCACGTGACGCCATTGCGAAAAAGAACTTGTTTCTTGTATAACTGCCACGCGATTGGCGACAAAGGTTTGCCAGTTACATAATTCTTCACGTAACCAATTTAAGACTATGGTTGTATCAGTCCAATAGGTGATCCGCTTGAATCTGACAAAATCGACAATTGCAACCACGCGCTTAATCAATTGTGCCATAATAACGGCAGCGCATAATTCAAGTTTGGGCAGACAATATTTTTGAGAGGCGCAACTCTAGTCTTCGCACATAACAGCTTTACACTCTGAACTTCCTGATTTGGTGAAATGCTTCGTACGTATATACAAGCTCCATACGCGTCTTCGGAGCTGGCAGAAAAAGCATGCAGCTCATGCTTTGCGGTTGGTGCAAACGCCTGGCGGTCAATTCGAAAATCATTTAGAGAATGCGGTTGCTCAAGAAAATTAATCCACCGGGTATAGTATTCTTGTGGCAAAGACTCGTCCAAGCAAAGATTTATGCGCCATAGTTGCTGCATGAAGATCTTAGCGAGTACAATGACGGGACTTATTAATCCGAGCGGATCGAATAGTTGCGCAATTTCAGCAAGGACGATACGTTTTGTTGCCGTTAGCTTGGCTTGCGCAACGGATTTTTCATAAAGAAATTTATCGTCATACGGATTCCATATGAGGCCTAGAGCTTTAACCGCATTATCGTCTTTGATTTGGAAAAGTTTTTCTCTGTCCTCCATGGAAATGTTTTTTAGTATTTTGTTATGATCCGTTTTTTTCAATTCGAATCCACCCTTGGCTAACATGACCTTCAATTGAACTTGTAAGGAAATTGCATCATCTAATGTGTTAGCGCCACTTAAGGGGGTAGTCAGGTAGAATCGACCATATTTTTAAATAATTTTTTTTCATACAAATTTTTATTCCACATTAACAATTTTTGTATATGTTATTGTACATACATAGTTTTGAGTACTGAAAAAATTTTTTTTTATAAATTTTCGTTTATATCCGGAGGAGATATGGGGGAAGACGCCATTTTGAAATCTGGCTGACACGATTTCTCCATTTTGGATGATCTGAAACATACCAAACAAATTTCATTTTGAAGTACAAATGAATGGCTCTCGTTTGAACTACAACGGTAAAAAAATATTAATAAATAAACATTTAGTGCAATTGTAAAGTTTTCTTCTCTTTTTTTACTTGTTTTTTGTTAATAATTGTGTCATAACTTTGTTACATAGAAATGGACAACAATGATTGTAGTTCATGCGATAGCCAAACCTTTTCTGAAAATATAAAAACAAAGTTTAAGCAAATCGGTGCAGTACATCGGCCGTAATCGTGTCAGCCAGCTCAAAACAGCAGCATCTACTTCACGCGCCAGGTGTGCGATTCGAGCGCGCGAGCCCTTACAGCTAATCTCATTTTCAATCGCTTTCGGATACTATCCGAAGGAAGGTTTCTACATTATTCCTAAGGGTTTAAATAGACCAAAACTGCAAAGAAAAAACTTTCGATTTTTGAAAAAAAAACTACCTGACTGCATCTCTTCGAAATTTGGATTCCAGGGAATGGAATCTCTTGAGCGCTATGTCATATGATTGGCCAAGAGCACAAGTCTCAGATTTAAGTAGTAGCCTAACTTGATGCGCCCGCATTGCATGCGATGGACATTATTTACAAATTGCGCTTCACACTCTCTCTCCTCTTTCGTTAGACTGGAAGTAGCAGTTATGTTTTCGATCTGCCAGAAGGCCTTAAGTGTTTCACTGAGCGCAGAGTCCTCGATCACATTTGTGCGTTGTATCAAATTTCTGTATAGCACAGAATTATTTGCTGCTGAGAGCTTTCCGGCTACAACCCAGCTTAGCAACGTATTTTGCAAGAGCGGGAGAGTTGGACCAAGCTTGATTTGGCCAACGGAGAGAATATCATAAAATGCATCGACTCCAATAAGTAAGTCAATGCGCTGAGGAATGTTGAAGAGAGGATCCGCTAATTTTATGTTCTTTGGAATGTTCCAATTCCCAGTATTAATTTTATTCTCAGGTAAAGGTCCCGTGATGTCGTTCATGACAAGAGCTTCCAATGTAATGGGAATGTTGTGGAAACGTGAATTGATTACGAATACAGCTTTATATTATATTATATTATATTATTTATATTATATTATATTATATTATATTATATTATATTATATTATATTATATTATATTATATTATATTATATTATATTATATTATATTATATTATATTATATTATATTATATTATATTATATATGTTTAATTGAGATCCAGAGTGTAATAGTGCACGGCATGGAATGCTCCGGTTGTGATTATTTAATAAATTTACAACAACTGTCCCAAAATATTACTGTCAGAGTTTTTACTATGTAACGCGACATGCGTGTTTGTGGAAGAGGCGCGGTGCGGCGATTTCGCGTCGTGAAGACGGTTAGTTTGTTAGTTAGTGTTGTGTCCTTGTAAGTTTGGATAATTGTTGTTTACGTGAAGTAGTGAATGGTGTTTATTTCAACAGCTGTGACATGTGAAATTCGAGGTGCAATTCTCTGAAGTGCAGCAAGCAATTTGTACATTACCTTCGATTATTTGACACCGCGTATCCAGGAACGTCAACATAGCGCTTAGTGTTGGCATACGGTCGGTGGCAGATTCTTCGTTCCACTACAGCACAATTTCTGCACCCAGCTTCGAGGTGATAAGATGCACAATGAGGTCGTCCCACTGATCGACAGGACGATTAAGATTCTTCAGTCCCACCAAATGGTTGTTCATTGTGTCGATGAGTTTTCGTAAATCAGTAGAATTAGTTTTTGTAATTTAGGGTGCTGAAACATTAACTCAATGTGCCTCTTGCCAATCAACCTTTTGTTTTCGAATCGTTCGCGTAGCCGGTTTAATGCCACCTCATAATTCTCGGATACGATCTTCATCCCTTCAATGGTCGCTTTAGCAGTGCTGTCCAACTTAGCCACGAGGTAATGAAATTTTGCAAGTGTGCTGTATGTGCTGATTATTGTGTACCAGCGAGGTGAACTCGTCATGCCAACTCATCCATGCGGTTATTTCTCCTGAAAAGGTGTGGAGTTCAATTTTTGGTAACCTTATGGATTCATACCTTTCAGAGCTAGGGCTCGCAATCATTGAAAGGTTGCCTTCCTGTTCTATCTTGCTTAACATAACCTTGATTCCGGACGCAGCCAGGTAGTACAGTTCCTCATAAGTAGATCGGTTGTGCTGACTGATTTCCTCCGGATCACGTTCTTCAATTTTACCTTGCACATTAATAAAGTTTGTGAATGCACTCTCCAGTGCATCCAGACGGATCGTAAGCTCGGATTTTGATGTCGATTGAGGGACCTGCTTCACATGCTCCACGAAATCTCGCATACGGTCCAATTGTTCGCACACGGTGCGACGCGTTTTGAGGGCAGTAGTAGTTGTTTGCTAGTTTGCTTGTTTGTAGCAGCCGCCGTGGCTCAGTTGGTTAGTGCGTTGGACCGCGAGTCGCAGGCAGCAACCTCAGGTTCAAATACTGCCTGTAATAACACCTAAAAAAATAACGGGAAAACTCGTTTTCTCTTTCGGTGGCTGTCCTCTCAGCTGGAAATGGCAAACCTCTGAGAGTAAAAATTGCTTATGAAAAAGCTCCCAACCTGCCGTTCGGAACCGGCATAAAACTGTAGGTCCCTTCAACCCGCGTGCAAATTCACACGCACAACACGGGTAGTTGCGGGAAGCTAGGCCTTAGTCTCGCGTAAGCGGGCTGTCGTGCCAGTCAATTAATTATTAATTAGTAGTTGTTTGCTGCTTAGATGCTGCTACAATCGCTGGTACTGCGCCCTCAGACTTCTTGCCTGAAGAAGGCTGTTGTTCGGAGTCTGACATTTCACACGATGTTACACAGCAACGAATTCAGTAAAAATGATCAAATGTAGGCCTCAAATATACTTGTATATCTCGCCGGGGTCTCCAAATGTTTTAAGGGGGGCTGAGCGCTTTCAGCCCTCAAGACTATTGATAATGCGAGATATATTTTTTGGCCTTTTTTTCACTTAATTGAAAAACACGATGCGCACCAGAGATCTGCATGCGGTCATATTTGAATGACTCAATATGCGGTGCGAATATGTGCCACTACTCAAAAAAAATGGATATGAGTATGTAGCCCTACCGCAAACGAAGCATTCGTTCCGAATACTAGTAATCCGAACGAACGAATCGTCAGCTTGCAATACTAAACGAGTACAAACTATCACATCTTCATTTCACTTCGGCTACGCGGTGGTGCCGATGATCCAATCGAATCATGCAAATATCCGTTCGAATCATTCGCACCACCGCATTCTTATATCCCTTCGGAATGCGGTGGTGCGAATGATTCAAACGAATATCGGCAATGATCCAAACGAAAGATGGAAATATTCGTTTGAATCATTCGCACCACCGCATTCTGAAGTGATATGAGAATGCGGTGGTGCGAATGATCCAAACCAAATATGGAAACGCCGCATACCACCGCATTTTCATAATGCTTCGCCCTTGTTCTTTGACTCTTATTGTGATTAAGCATTCGTAAAAAAGAAAATAAATTACAGGCATTTTTTAGGATATACCTAATTTTGTTTATTTTTTCCAATAAATTATTTTTTCAAATAATAAATTTAATGCTATATCGACATGCAAAGATATTTAACTTTGTTCATTGATGTGGGTCCAATTATCGAAAATTGATTCAATCATCATACACTATGATCAATAAGTACCGGGACTGTGTATTTTAAATTTTCCGCCGTTGCCCGATGCAGGCAAAGGTCGGTAGGACCTTAACTGACATCTGTGTCAAATTTTGAGCGGGATTGCATCATTAGTTTTTGTTTGGCAGCTGTTAGCGTCAGTCAACTTTTTGTACTTCGTCGCATTTTACAATGGATAATTTTGTTGATCAACGTATTTGTTTGAAATTTTGTCTTAAGAACGAAATTTCTTGTGCCAATGCGCTTAAAATGTTGCAGAAAGCATTTGGGGAGTCTGCTCTATCAAGAACCAGAGCGTTCGAGTGGTATAAAATGTTCAAAAGTGGTCGTGAAGTGGTCGAAGACTTTCCTCGTTCTGGACGTCCTTCAACATCGAATACCGACGAAAATGTTGAAATTGTGAAGAAAATCGTGCTTGAAAAACGTCATGTGAGCCTCAGAGAGGTTTCTAACGATCTTAACATCTCTTATGGAAGCGCACAACACATTGTTGTCGATATTTTGCGCATGAAACGCGTCGCCGCACGGCTTGTTCCTCAAGACTTGAATTTCGTGCAAACAGATCATCGAAAGCAAGTGGCTGAAGACATGATTTCCGAAGTTAAGAAGGACCCAACGTTCATGAAACGTATAATTACTGGTCATGAGGCATGGGTCTATGAATTCGACGTGACAACTAGCCAGCAATCATCCGAATGGCGTGCTGAAGGCGTGCCAAAACCAAAAAAGTGCGCCAAAGTCGATCAAAAATTAAGGTTATGCTCATTGTTTTCCGCCGTTGGCAGCCGCCGTGGCTCAGTTGGTTAGTGCGTTGGACCGCGAGTCGAAGGCAGCAAACCGCAGGTTCAAATACTGCCCGTAATAACACCTAAAAAAAAAATAACGGGAAAATTCGTTTTCTCTTTCGGTGGCTGTCCTCTCAGCTGGAAATGGCAAACCTCTGAGAGCAAAAATTGCCTATGATAAAGCTCCCAACCTGCCGTTCGGAACCGGCATAAAAAAACTGTAGGTCCCTTCTACCCGCGTACAAATTCACACGCACAACACGGGTGGTTGCGGGAAGCTAGGCCTTAGTCTCGCGTAAGCGGGCTGTCGTGCCAGTCAATTATTATTAATTATTAATTATTCATTGTTTTCTTCGATTATCGTGGTGTGGTGCATTATGAATACGTTCCGACCGGTCAAAACGTTAATAAAGAGTATTACCTTGAAGTATTGAGGCGTTTGAGAGATGCTATTCGTAGAAAACGACCGGATTTGTGGGCCGATAACAGCTGGATTTTGCACCACGATAATGCGCCGTCTCACAAAGCACACATTATTCGCAATTATTTGAACAAACACAGTGTGAATATCATCGATCAGGCTCCCTATTCTCCAGATATGGTACCATGTGACTTTTTCCTGTTCTCCCGACTCAAGTTACCGCTTCGTGGAAAGAGATTTGAGTCCATAGAGGTCATAAAAGAAAATGCGACGCGAGAGCTAAAGGCCATACCTGCTTCGGCTTACCAGAAGTGCATGGACGATTGGATTAAGCGTTGGCATATGTGTATTGCTTCAGATGGGGCTTATTTTGAAGGGGATAAAATAAATTTACCAGAAGAATAAAACAATTTTGTTTTTTGACACAGTCCCGGTACTTATTGATCATAGTGTATAAAGGTTGTATACGAAAAGTAGTCAACAAGAAATTACTGTCAAATCCATATTTATTACAGGAAACAACAAAATTAGGTATTTCCTAAAAGCTTATATCGTGAGCTTTAGGAAAACAAGCATTTTTGCTTATTTCGTTGGAGTATAGGTAAGCCAAAGTAAATCCTAAGTAGCGACACTCTTTGACAACCGGACGTAGATTTTTTTCTGAGGGCTCCTGTCAAATTGTTGTTGTTCACGTGTAAAACTGTCACTGTGGTGAATAAGTACAATAACTTTTAGGTTTATGGGCTCTTGAGAAACCCTGAAAAACTGGAGTTTTCATTAATTTCTTAAGTGTAGTTTAAAACGATTTTATGTTTCGGACACTGACTTTTTATGCTGGCATGAGCAGGGAAAAGAAAATAAAGTATTTATCTCAAAAATTTGTTGCCTTCCAAATTGAATTATGAAACAATTTCAATTAATTTCGAATGTTTTGCAAAAGCAACTCTGCCCGGCAATAAATATTCACCAAATTACTGTCAGTTTAAAATTGGAATTTGAAATTTAAATTTTATATTTTTACACAAAAGTTGACTGGACACAAGAAAATGTTGTGTTGATCGAGGGTTGTTAACAATGAAATGCGATATGTTGTAGCGCTGCACGGCCGAGAGTATATGGCTGTGTGCGCTCACCGGGCCGCGCTCTACCACGAACAATTCCTCCAGCATGTCCAACTCAGGCAGCAGCCCGGGCGGTCGCCGGCCAATGAGTCGGCGCCACACTGCAATACAATCGTCGGCCAGTAGAAGTTTAGCACCGTCCACAGAGCTGCAAACAGCTCCACCGCAAACTTCTACCGGTCAACTGCAGTGAGTGCACCGGCGATTTGGCCAGGGGCGATATAGACCGCAGCTCTAGACGAAAAAATTTTCAATGGCTCACATTTGTAAAAATAATTTTGTGAGCAATGACAGTTCGATTTTTGTCTTCGTGGTGAATATTTACACATTCTGCGGTGAAGGTGGCAATTGAAGTTGATGTAGAGTTGATATTTTTGTTACACATGTTAAGTATAGAAATGTTGCAAAATGGATAGTTTTCCAAAAGTTTTTGATTTTATTTAAAATATTTTAACCACTTCAGCTACATTTAAATATTCAGCCGTAGATACAGAAATGTTCTATTGAACTCAAATGCGTTCCGAACTCAAATGCATTCCGATTTAAAAGTCGCGCATTTAAATGTTGTACATTAATATATGTTGGTAAACACATTCTTATTGCTTATTAAGAGTTATATACACAAAATTATATTTAAATAAAATTCTTGACATAATTTATAAGAAATAACTTTTTCGCTAGCATTTTTCCTTGCACTGGAGCAAAATTACATTGACATTGATTCCGAATGTTCAATGTTTACATAATCAAATTGCCTGCACAAAAAGCAATTTCAAAATTTTTATTCAAATCTTTTCTGTTTCATTTAATTATATTGACACCTATTGAATTACAACTACAAATACGCATCTATCTAAAGATATTTATTTTCCCAAAAAAAATGCATACTGCTTGTTTCGAAAAAGTAGTAAGAAAATTAAGTATTAAATTAACTACCAAAACCAACAGAAAATCGCATCGGGGTAACACAGACTTAGGCCGTTTTCTCAACTTACCTTTAACTTTAAAGTTCACTTTACCGGGCCGATAAACGCATTTTCGTTTTCTCAACCTCTCGTTAAGCTATCCTCCCGATAAAACTTACCGGTCAGATTGAGTGCCTGTTAAACTTTAAAGTAAACTTTAAGTGGAAGTGGTGCCTAGTACATGCATATGTTTGTTTACAAACAAAAAACAGCTGGTAATGAAATTACAATTTGAAATGAAATTTGAATTTTAGATCCTTCGGTATGGAAAATAGGCGTGTTTTTTATATTCATGCACTGGAAGACGCTTTTGAAGGTACGGAGTCGCAAAATGCGGCAAATAGAACATATAACAGCCGATTGTACAACTTCACTGCTTTGCTCTGCTGGCATTTCCAATCGCTGCTGGGCCGCCACCTGTGCGATACGTCTTGCTCTTCTCCGCTGCAAGTTCCAGCTTTGACCTGCGCTTCAAGCTGTCGAACTTGTCCCTCAACGATTTCCAACAAGCATCATCAGCATCAGCAAGATTTTGCCAGGCAAAATTCTTTTTTCCTTCCAAAATAATTATAATTTTTCAAAAACAGCTGATTGCGCCGCCAAGTGCTGCCCATCGTAGACCAGTGTTGCCAAAAAATCAGACTTGTTAAATTTATATTTATCAGGCAGTTGAGAAAACGAAGATAGTTACCGGGCACTTTAAAGTGACCTTTAGCTAAAGGTCACTTTATCGGTAAGTTGAGAAAACGGCCCTTAGTGTACCATTGACAGCTCCAAAAAAGAGTGTCGCTATTTAGAGTATACTTTGGTATAAGCGAAGGATCGCAGCTTTGATTTAACACCTTCCATCAAGCGCTGTACATGACTTTTGGTAACTTCAGATGACGCCTTAATCCATTTTGACTTGAGTTCTTTCTCATTTTTGGCAGCTCCTTTCGTTTTTAGCAATTTCCTTTTCATTAAACCCCAATATTTTTCAATTGGTCGAAGTTCAGGGCAGTTTGGAGGACTTGCATCTATTTTAAAGCCAATTTTCCATAGTGACAAGTTGCTAGGACTGGCCAAAACAAAAAACAGGGTTCTCGTGAAGAGGTATCAAAGGTAAAAGTCGTCTCTGCAAGCATTCCTTCACATAAACTTCTTGGTTTATTGTACCAGTAGGTACGAAAACGTTGCTTTTTAAACCGCATTTACAAATTGCTTGCCAGACTAAATATTTGTTTCCAAACTTGTCAATTTTTTTTCTATAAATTTTTGAGCTACGTTACCTTTCTTCTTGTCAGTATAAAACAATTGACCAGCTGCTTGAAGTCGCCTTTGACGGACGTTTCGTCGTCCATAATTATGCATCCGAAATTGTGCACAATGTTGTAAAGCTTCCGTGACCGAGTTTTGGCTTTTGTATTTTGTTTGTCTTTTCTGTTTGGTGTTAGTGGAACTTTGAATGTTCGAAGACCTTTCTCTTTGCGAACTTTCTGTACGTATCCATACGACATACCCACTATTTTAGCCACATCTCTAATCGAGAGTCCAGGATTTCGGTTAAATGCACGTACTACTTCCTTAGCTTTTTCCCGAGATAAATCCCTTTCTCCGTCTACTTCGAACCTTCTTTTCGGTAGTTAAACGTTCGTTGAACTGCTTAAGCACTTTTGTCACAGTAGAATTTGCAATATTCAAAGATTTTGCAATCCTTCTGTGAGACAAATTAGGATTTTCTTTTATTTTGCGCACGATTAAATCACGGGTGCTTGATTTCATTGAACTCATTTTGAAGAATAAAAAAAATGTCTAATAAAAAATTACATAATACCGTAAAACTACTCTATCGTTTTTCATACATGGCGTGCTTGTACTGTTATTTTTTATGAAATACCAAGTGTTTCTTTGTGACCACTTTTTTTCGTATACAGCCTTTATGTATGTAATTGCTTAGAATATTAGCAGCAGTTGAGCTGGCAAAATCCATGCCACCAACATTTCTTCCAAATGCGTATACCTATTTCATACGCTTCGCGAATGGTGCATTATGTACACTTCTATTCATTGCTTCCACTCACTGCAAACAACGAATACCGACGGATACAAAGTATTCGTATCAGCAATACTCATAATGATTCGATTTGGCGGATACTTATGTTATGCGGTGCTTATGAGTAAGAGGCAGTAAAAAGAATGAGTATCAATGCGATGGTATCCAAACGAATACAAAATAATCGGCGCTGTCTATGGTTATATGAGATGTATTGTCAAAAGCCCCCTCGATATCCAGGAAGGCACAAAGTGCCAACTCCTTCTCGTTTAGACTCTCCTGTATCTTACCTGTCAGCTGGTACAGTGCAGTTTCAGTGGAGCGCCCTGCTCTGTAAGCATGCTGACAGGTGTGTGAGGGTTTGTCTATTAGGACTGTCGTCCTTACGTAGCTATCTACGACTTTCTCTAGAGTTTTCAGTACAAATGAAGTCAGGCAAATCGGTCTGAAGAATTCGGGTGAAGCGGGTCCTTTTTCCCGACCTTCGGTTGAAAGACTACCTTTGCCCTCCTCCAGGCTTCTGGTATATATCCCAGCGCTAGACTGGCTCTAGCTTTACTCAGGAGATCACGTTTAATGACGTCCATCCCTTTCTGTAGTAGGGCCGGAAAAATGCCATCGGGTCCAGGAGATTTAAGTGGTTTGAACCGCAATCTCTCCTCCGTGCAGATTTCCATTTTCTGCAGAGTACCTCAGCCTGCCCCGTTTCCCTCCAAGCAACATACCCCGGGAAGTTAGTATCCAGGAGTAGCTTCGCTTTCTCCTCCTCACTCTCGGTAAATTCCCCGTTGCTCTTCCTGAGGCTAGTAGAGGACAGACTGTTGCGTTTTGCCATAACCTTATAGAGTCTAGATGCCTCTGAGGTTTGTTCTATATTCTCACAGAAATTTCTAAAATTCCTGCGGTCAGTGTATTTTTATACTCGGACCAATTCCCGGTAAGCATAAAAACCAGGTACCGTAACAGTTATAAGTTTTATTATAAAAATCAATGTTTAACAGTTCTTTTTTTATTTTTATTTTATGACTCAACAAATAATAATTTAATTTAATTAATAATAATAATTGACTGGCACGACAGCCCGCTTACGCGAGACTAAGGCCTAGCTTCCCGCAACTACCCGTGTTGTGCGTGTGAATTTGTACACGGGTTGGAGGGACCTACAGTTTAATGCCGGTTCCGAACGGCAGGTTGGGAGCTTTTTCATAAGCAATTTTTACTCTCAGAGGTTTGCCATTTCCAGCTGAGAGGACAGCCACCGAAAGAGAAAACGAGTTTTGCCGTTATTTTTTTTAGGTGTTATTACAGGCAGTATTTGAACCTGAGGTTGCTGCCTGCGACTCGCGGTCCAACGCACTAACCAACTGAGCCACGGCGGCTGCGACAAATAACAGTTATTTAGTATTTACATTTTAAAAATCCTTTACTAACAATTATTTTTGATGTTTTTCTTATTAGTCCATAAGTAACAGTTTTCTTCCGATTTTTATTTTAATTGACCTATGATAACAGTTATTGGTGACTTTTATTTAAAAAAGTCATAATAAAAATTATTCAGTGACTTTTATTCATAAAAGTCATCAATAAAAATCATTCGGTGACTTTTATTTTTTAAGTCATCATAAAAAATCATTCAATGACTTTTATTTATAAAAGTCATCAATAAAAATCATTCGATGACTTATTTTTTAGGTCATCAATAAAAATCATTCAATGACTTTTATTTATAAAAGTCATCAATAAAAGTCATTAAATGACTTTTATTTATAAAAGTCATCAATAAAAATCATTCAATGACTTATTTTTTAAGTCATTAATAAAAATCATTCAATGACTTTTATTTATAAAAGTCATCAATAAAAATCATTCAATGACTTTTATTTTTTAAGTCGCAACATAAAAGTAATTTTCATTAATCGCAGTACTGGATTCATTAAATATCAAAATGTATATATATTCTTGATCGGCTGAACAAACCACATATATATTACGAGAAGGGCCCACGAGAAGGGCTTAAAAAACATAATTTGTATCTCATTTGAAGTGGTTTCGCCAATTTTGATGTCAAGCCATCTTTTAGCCCTTTCAGTGCCGGGTAAAAAAGAGGTGCCTATGCGAGAATAACCGGCCGAATTTAACAGTTTTACTAGGGTTTGGGAAAATACTCATAAAAACCAAACGAGAAACAATATTTACATGATTCAAAAAGCAGTATACTAAGGATGAAATAGAGAACGAATAGAATTTTCGAAATCCTGTATTGCTAATTGTTGGTTTTTCAAAAACAACAATGTTTGACACAAGCGGGAAAAGAACGGCAATAACAAAAATTACGCTTTCAAACTGCAACTGGGACGAAATATACAACAACGATCGAGGAGACACTAACTGATCCTTCGTCTCGCTGCGGCAATGCAACGTTATTTCGCGAGAGTCTTCAAACAGTTGTTTACATAACACGCTGCCGAAAAGTTCGGATAACATAAACATCCACAAAGAGTTAAGACAAAAAACTATTTTTTTTATTCTCTCGTAATGAAATTAGATCATTTATAACGTATTACAAATTTATTTTGAGATTGAGTTCTCCCGCAATGCGAATAGTAAAGCGCTACAAGGCGCAGGCCGATATATCGGCTCTGGCACTTCTCGCTAGTGCGGAAAGAGCCGATATATCGACCTCCGGCACTAAAAGGGTTAAATCATGTTTCCACATACGAAATCTTAACCCATCGTTGGGCCAGTTAAATTTTGATTTTCGAATAATTATAAAATACGCCTTTTATGTTTCGGGATTTGGCAACTCTGGAGGTGCAATCTGGAAACTGACAGCTGTATCGTAAAGTTGGACATTTTTGAGGTTATAAGTACTCAGAACATTTTGACATACGAGCGCTATTTATATTATTTACAATGAGTTGAAAAATTCATCTCGGCCCAAAAATGGAATTAAATCGTGAACATTTTCGTGCGATTATTTTTTACAACTTTCGACGTGGATTAACTCAGCAACAGAGCATAGATGAACTTAATTTAATTTTTGGTGATGAAGCTCCATCAAGGACCAGTGTTTATCGATGGTATGGTGAATTCAATCGTGGTCGTAGTTCACTCCAAGACGAATTTCGTGAAGGTCGTCCAAAATCAGTTGTTGTTCCGAAAACCATTGATGCTGTGCGCGAACTGATATTGCAAGATCGTCATGTGACCTATCGTGAGATTGAGACAACTTTCGGCATTAGTGGGACCAGCATACATTCAATATTGCATGAACATTTGACTGTACAAAAAATTTGTTCGCGTTGGATCCCACACAATTTGTCAACTGCTCAAAAAAAGACTCGTGTCGATTGGTCGACAGAAATGCTCAAAAAATACGATCGCGGTACCACGTCTATGACATCGTGACAGGTGATGAATCGTGGATTTACGCGTATGAGCCCGAAAGTAAACAGCAGTCGACTGTATGGGTGTTTCAAGATGAGCCAAATCCAACAAAAATTGTTCGCGCACGAAGCACTTCCAAGCAAATGGTCGCCTGTTTTTTCGGAAAAACTGGACATATCGCAACCGTACCACTAGAACAACGCAGAACAGTCAATTCTGAGCGGTACACAACAATTTGTTTGCCAGTTGTCTTCCAAGAAATCAGGAAAACCAACCGCCGAAGACGGAAACAACTGAATTTGTATGCACCCAAAACATCGATTTGATGAGTCATCCGCCGTATAGTCCTGACTTGGCACCGAATGACTTCTTTTTATTCCCGTACATAAAAAACAAACTGAGAGGTCAACGTTTTTCGACACCTAAAGAAGCGGTTGCTGCATTCAGAATGCATGTTTTGGAGATAACTCAATCAGAGTGGCAAAAGTGCTTCGACAATTGGTTCCAACGCATGCAAAAGTGTATAGATCTTCATGGGGAATATTTTGAAAAACAATAAAGTGATTTTCGATGATTAATATTTGTTTTTTTTCTCTAATCCCGAAATATAAAAGGCGACGTGTCGAATAAGTTTTGATCTAGAATATTTTCAGGAAGTTCAAATTCAATACCCGACAAATTTAGATATTCCAGTAGTGCAATTAATGAAAATGACTTTTATGTTGCGACTTAAAAAATAAAAGTCATTGAATGATTTATATTGATGACTTTTATAAATAAAAGTCATTGAATGATTTATATTGATGACTTTTATAAATAAAAGTCATTGAGTGATTTTTATTGATGACTTTTATAATAAAAGTCATTGAATGATTTTTATTGAGGACTTTTATAAATAAAAGTCATTTAATGACTTTTATTGATGACTTAAAAAATAAAAGTCATTGAATGATTTTTATTGATGACTTTTATAAATAAAAGTCATTTAATGACTTTTATTGATGACTTGTATAAATAAAAGTCATTGAATGATTTTTATTGATGACCTAAAAAATAAAATTCATCGAATGATTTTTATTGATGACTTTTATAAATAAAAGTCATTGAATCATTTTTATTGATGACTTAAAAAATAAAAGTTACCGAATGATTTTTATTGATGACTTTTATGAATAAAAGTCACTGAATAATTTTTATTATGACTTTTTTAAATAAAAGTCACCAATAACTGTTATCATAGGTCAAGTAAAATAAAAATCGAAAGAAAACTGTTACTTATGGACTAATAAGAAAAAAAATCAAAAATAATTGTTATTAAAGGATTTTTAAAATATAAAAAAAAATAATTCTTATTTTTTTATATTTCCGTAAAAATTACATAATAAAAGTTTATTGCCAAATATGATTCTTGACACGAAAAGAAATGTGTTGGTATATTTAATTTATTTGTATGACTTTTCCTTCATAGTAAATTTTTCAAATATAGTTTTAATAAATAACTGTTATTTCCGGTCCCTGATAAAAACAAAAGTAGGAAAACAATTTAAAAAAATAATTAATTATTTTACATAAATATATGTCTTTTTTAAAGACTATTTGCTTTTAAATAAATATTTGTCATTGCTTTTTGCTGCTTTAATCAGACTTACATATATTGCATTTAATGATATCATAAAGGCTGTAATCCTAAACGTATTTATGCAAGGCAGTGATGCATCACTACTGCCGCAGTAAAACATTTCTGAATGCTACTGCGATGCTTTGCATAAATCAGGTTGGCAACACTTTTTTGTTTAGGAATTCATTTCAGCGCAACTGACGTTTAGGGATACAGCCTAACTCAACTCAGATTATTACGATGCATTTCGTGTTTGTTAACCAAGGAAATAGTTTCGTGTTCGTGGAGAACATTTTACGTTCTTTAGAGGACGGAGGGCATTTGAGTAATTCGGAGGACTATCCTCCACAATGGAGGACGGGTGGCAAACCTACTTAGCACCCTTTCCTTCAAGTCCAGCGTAATTCCGTGTCTTATCATGAAGTCCACGCCGAAACCGTCGTCTATTAGATCTCATGCTCCAGGATATCGGTGCCGATAGCAATCGTTTTTGTGACTTTATTTTTACCGGCGCACGCTCGCCAGCCGCTGTCCTCAGCCGTATGCCATGTAGTGGTTCCAAATTCCTCAAATTCCTTCGTTTTTGTGATTGAATATGATGCACCAGTACTCAGTACCCAAACGACTTTCCATCTATCTTTTCTTCGATAGTCAAGTTGCTGGGTTGTCGCTTCAGTTGCGCGATGAGGATACTATGTGGCCTTGCTTGTCACATAGCTTTCGAAACTTTCGAGAAGACGACTTGTGGACTGGCCGATGTCTTGGAGCTGATCTGGTTTGGAATATGATTTTCAGGTTGAATTCGTCGTATTTTTACAGGTGTATACCGAGTGCTCCCAATCAGAGATCATATCAGAGATCATACATATGTATTCATGTAAAATGCGGTGTGAATATGCGCCACTACTCAAAAGAACGGCTATGAGTATGTATCACCACCGCAAACGAAGCATTCATTCTGTATACCACTAAACCGAACAATCGAATCATAAGCTTGCAATACTAAAAGAAAAACTATCGCATCTTCATTTCACTTTGGCTATGCGGTGGTGCCGATGATCGCATACGACCTATGCAAACACCGCATTCTCATATCACTTCGGAATGCGGTGGTTCCGATGATCCAAACGAAAAATGGAAACACCGCATACCACCGCATTCTCGTATCACTTTGGCATGCGGTGGTGCGGTGGTTTTTTAGAGTTTGGTTTGTTGATTTTTCGCTGGATACAAAAATAGTGAAACCTTGTGCCATAACTATACTTAAATTTTTTACCCATATGTCGTCAATATCTAACATAAGGACCCTATAAAGCTGAAGTAGCGGGTATATCCACACTGTTCGACATGCAAAGATATTTAACTTTGTTAATCGACGGAATAACGAAACATAAAGATGGATGGCTGCATAATTGCAGTTTCTTAAAAATTATTTCTAAATCCTTACACAGCTTAAGTAATCTGTCGATGTCAGTCGATGACTTTATCCTATGTCATAGAGTATTTCATTGATGTGGGTTCAATTATCGACAATTGATTTAATCATAGTATAATTGGAGTTCCATCGTGTTTTTAAACTATTTCACCATTTTTATTGCATGATTCCATAATTTATGTCAACTCTTTTGTTTGCTCAAACGATTTCCAAAACATTTGACAACAAATGGCTGCTACAGTTCAAGCGAATCTGATTTTCTAACACTTTTACAATATTAGCTTCTCTGTCTGTAATGAATGTAATAGGTTCTAGACTTCAACTTTCTTAACACTTTCGCGTCCGCTCTCTGTGCAGTTAAACTAAAACCTATTGCCGCTTTGTTTACGTTTGCCGTTGCGTTGGCGCCGCTATTTTTAATTTTTTTTTTTAGTAGTGCCCCGGAAACAGTTAAATTACAATTTTTAATAACATAAAAATACGTGAATGGCTCCTACGTTTGTTCGGCATAAAACGTAAAAATACGTGAACGGCTCCTAGGTTTGTTCGGCATAAAACGTAAAAATACGTGAACGGCTCCTAGGATTGTTTGGCAAAAAACGTAAAAATACGTGATCGGACGCGAAAGTGTTAATATATCGGGTGTTTTTTTTGGAACCACAACTCATCCACATTCATGCCATCCAATTCGGGAACAAAATAGTCGGTTATCATGGCTCTATACCGGTCTCCATTAACGGTAACTGACTCCTCTTCTGACTGGGTCCTCTTCAACATTTTGCTCTACAGCGGCAATTGTTTCTTCGGTGCGCACTATTCGACGTCTCTGCGGATGCGTATTATCACATAGAGTAAACGTAGTGCGAAAACGACCCATGGTTAACCGAATTAATTGCTCTGATGGACGATTATGTCGACCATAAAATGGACGGAGCTTGCGGTAAACTTCGCGAACTGAACCATTATTTTCGAAATAAATTTGCACGATTTGCAAGCGTTGTTCTTTTGTCAACCTGTTCATGATGAAATGGCAAACCAAACTGAACATAAATGACATTAGAGTTGCCAGATTTGACCACAAAATGCCAGTTTTATCTCTATTCGAAAACCAAACCTCTAAAAAAAACACCCGATATTAGCAGCAGTTGAGCTGGCATAATCAATGCCGCAATTGTGCATTATGGATATTTGTACTTATTGCTTTCATTCCCTGCAAACGACGGATACCGACGCAAACAAAGTGTTTGTGTGAGCAATACTCATAATGACCGCATCTTCGCAAATTCGTTCGGATTTTTTTTAATGCGGTTGCGATACTTATGTTATGCGGTGCTTATGAATAGGTAGTAAAAAGGTTGAGTATTAATGCGGTGGTATCCAAAATTGCGGTACTCATTGCTAATCTCTGCTCCCAATCCATGCCGCCTTATACGTCATTGCGCTGGTCACCAACTCCTTAAATGTCGGCTTGCTCATAATCAAAGCACTGCGTCGTGTCTCTGGGTCATGAACACCTTTAATAAATGCATCAATCTTCATTCTCTCGAGAATATTGCGCTGATTTCCGGGTAGGACAACTATATGAGTCGCTCAATGTCTGCTGTATATGTCTGCGGTCCTCGTTTGGTGTTTGCCTACGGCTCTTCAGCTCGCAGTAGTACAGCGTTTTGTTATGTTTGTTGCTGTACTTTGCTGTCAGCGCTCGCATGTCGGCCTCGTAACCACTTCTTAAACATTCCGGAACTGATTTTACTACCTTAGGCGCCGGACCTTTAAGCGCCAGTGCCAATCTCCGACCTTTCCTGATATCAGTCCACTGGGTCTCCTGAGCAGCTTGGTCGAAATATAGTTAAGGTATAAGCACAGATAACTCATCATATAGATGTCCACTCTCATACAACGAAAACGGCACAAAAATTTCAAGCTCTGAATTGCAGCTTTTTTCCGCAAAGCTCTTTCACGCACACAGCTGCATGTGCTCATCCAGAACTTTTGCCGGATTGAATTAATTTGGAATTTCTTTTCTTGCTTGCTGATATTCTTTTCTGCAACATAATTTATGATTTTAGCTACGCCGATCATGTGCTGTATTTGGTGTAACAGGTAGACAGGTATTCTATATTTATTTTTTTTTTATTTATTTAACAGATAATAGAGGCATATAAGATACAATCTTTTGCATGCCAATTAGGAACACATTCGTTTTAAGCATTACACAATAAATATAATATTATTACAATGTTTAATAATTTACAAAGAAAAATCTTAACTATGAGTAAGTGAAAGTAGAGAAGTAGGGTAAAGAGTGAGAGAAAAGTTTGAATTGTTATGAGAAATGTTTGAAGAGTAGATGCTTAAAGTTACCACTACCCGAAATACATTTGATGGCACTAGGAAGCGAGTTCCAAGACCTTATGGCGCTAACGAAAAATAGCCTGCTGGAATTTTTGAAATTATGGTTAGGAATTAGGAGATTGTAGTTTCGACTTGACTTGCAAAACAAAAGTTTTTCAAAAAGGTAGCAGGGACGCTTCGTATGTATAAGTTTATGTAAAAACATACAGTTTCGTGCTTCTAAGTAGCTTTTGAGGTCAAGACCAAGCAACTGTCTACTATAAGAAGAAACGTGATCCCCTTTCTTTAAGCCATAGACGTAACGTGCAGCATTGTTGTAGGCAATAAGCAGTTTATGTTCCGACCTAGAATCAAGTTTGCTGTAAACAACTTCTGAATATGTAATTATGGGTAAAATTAGCTGTAAAACCAATTTTCGTCTTGTCTCACATGGTACGAATGCAGCAGTCATTCTAAGATTTCGTAACGTTAGGTATATTTTGCTAACGACCGAGTTTATGTGGTCCTCACAAGACAACGAGGAATTGATCCTGAAGCCAAGATTAGTGATCCGATCCACGAACTGCAGCTGAGATCCATTGAGATAAATTTGAGGAACATCACAAAAGGAGAGCGGTGATTTGGAGATCGGGAGAACATAGGACTTTAGTGGATTAAGCTTGAGTTGGTTCTTGCAGGCCCATCTATAAATGGCACATAGGTCTTCATTTACCCTCACACATAAGTCCTCAACAAGACCTACAGGCCTAGACAGATAAAGTTGGATGTCATCCGCATATGCATGCATAGACACATGGCTACAAACACTGAAAATGTCATTTATAAACATAGTGAAAAGGAGTGGACCAAGTACTGAGCCTTGAGGGACCCCTGTATTCACTAAATTATAAGAGGAAAAGTTACACCCAACCCTAACCCTCTGAGATCGGCCATGTAGATAACTTTCCAAAGGTTTTACCGCACTATCCGCAAACCCAAAGTAACATTTGAGCTTTTGACACAAAATTGAATGATTTACGCAGTCAAATGCCTTAGAAAAATCCAACAAACACAGTAAGGTAACTTTACCAAGGTCGTAAGGTATTCTTATGGCATCCAGGACTTTAATAATAGCTGTGGAACAACTATGCGCCGGACGGAAACCTGATTGATGGGGTGACATTAGTGCAAACATGTCAATGTGACTAGAGATCTGCTCAGCCATGAGAGATTCGAAGACTTTGGAGAGTGAGGACAAAATGCTGATAGGTCGGAAGTCACCCGGATGTGAAGCCACTGATTTCTTTGCTACAGGAACAATTGTAGCCACCTTCCAAATATCCGGGAAACACGAACTTGTGAAGCAGTGATTTATTATATGCGTGAGGGGACCAAGCACATAGGGAAGAATAAGCTTAATAAATTTGATGGCAATCCCGTCCTCACCAACAGCATTTGATTTTATTTTACTGATGCAGCGATTCACATCAAGTTCACTAACAGTTTCAAACTGAAAACTACAAGGGGAGACGGCAAGTCTATCTAACGAACACAGGTTGGGCGTGCAAGACGAGCTAGACACAGAACTGGCAACAAAGTAATCATCAGTATCCGAATTTTTACTGCACACTCCGACACTTTTCAGGTTATTCCAAAGCTGCTTGGGCGGTAGAGAAGGACGTAGCTTAGAGCTAAAGAAATTCTTTTTGGACTTTCTGAATATAGAAACAGCTTCATTCCTAGCCCTACGGTGCATCTCCCAATTGTAGTCAGTTGGATTTCTCTTCCATTTGCTATAGGTTTTATGACGCTTCTTGAGGATAATGAAGCAAACAAAGGGTCCAAGCTACAGTTACGGCTAGGATTGTAGACACAGGAAAGAAACACTTTAGTTTTATTGTCAAAGATTTCAATGTTCAAAAACTCCACCTCCGATCCAGAAGACTTACTCAGTACATTGACCTTCAAGTCAGCTTTGCAATATATGGCAACTCCTCCTCCTCTCTTGGCAGATCTATCATTGCGAAAAAGTTTAAAATTTTTTAACATTAGGTAAGAATCATTCACATCATTCTGAAACCAAGTTTCAGAGACACAAATAACATCAACAGAGGAGTTCTCAAAGGTGTACCTAACGCAGTCAAGTTTGAAATCGTTTAAACTGCGTGCATTAAAATGAACGATTTTTAGCCCCGAATGCTGCTTGCACAAAACATTGATTAACGTTTTATAATTATCGCTTGCGCCAGAGTCGGAACTATTAATATTAAGCATAATAATAATAAATATAAGTTGCACAACAGAAAAAGAGAAAGACGAAGAGAGTATGAGAGAGAGCAAAAAAGAGATAGACAGTAAGAGTAGGCAGAATTAAGGTTAAAATTACAACTAAAGTAGAGTGCAATAATAAATAAATATAATATATGTTTAATTGTAAGGCACATCTCGACCAAAAAGTACCCATGTTTAACAACGCGTAGTCCCACATTTCTATAATCGGTACCCTATCTTCCGTTTTCTCGCCTCTAGCTGATTAAGATACACAGGGCATTCTCTACTTGTTGAAGAGTGATTTTCATCAAGACCTAAGCGCCGAGTTTGATTCGCGCGAATACAATTAATGCATTTATTAATCGCCTCTTTACTGCAATCACTAGTTTTGTGTTCACCCAAGCATTTTGAACATGTTTCCTTGTTTTTACAATCTGCCGCCTTATGATTAAAGCCCTTGCACTTAAAACAACTCAGGACATCCACGCCATCATAAATCTTGCAGGTTTCCCACCCTACATACAGTCTTCCAGCCGCAAGGAGTTTCGGAAACGACTCTGCATCCGTTTCAATTAAGGCATTGAAGTAATTTCCGGTTCCTCGTTTCACTTCGAAAATTTTCACCACAGCCATCTCACACGAACTGATGCTTTGATTTTGCCTTTTGATCCCACTGACTAGATTTTCCTTATCCAATCTCTGCTTTATGCCCACTACAAGTACTTTTGGTTTAATGACCGTCGGTATTTTAATTTCGTACTCAGCTCCCAGTTTTTCAGATAACACTCCTTTGATTTTCTCCCGATCCATTTCAGTGTTGCTTTCTATTACTACAACGCCATTGCGATTAGCTTTTACATTCGAAAATTGCAAGTTCAGAGGGTCTACTTTTGCAGCCAGTTCCACTTTAGTCCTCTCACCCGCTTGCTTATTCTTAGGCTTAATAATTAACTTTAGTTCATTTTTTAATTCTGGCAATACTCTATTCACTTGTGCTCTTTGTTCACTTCGCACCACATCCGCAAATGATGGGTTGGCACTACTGATTGACCCACTATTATTGTTTACAGTTTTCGCAGCACTCATTACTCGTTCGCTTTCTTTCTTTATTATTTCAGCATGTTGTTGTATTTCTTTGGACACCTCGCGTATTCTTTCGTGTTCGTTTTGAACCATTTTGGCTTGCTTTACCAAAATGTCCACCTGATCCCGTGTTGTACCCAGGTCAGCCACATTAATTTCACATTTTTGTTGAACTGCCTTAACATATTCCACTCGTTCAGAGTACCGAGCCTCGATCGCCTGAAGCAAACTCATGATTTCAGCTTCATTTCTTTCAAGAGCACGCACAAACTCAGTTTTATACTCCTTGAGCTGATTTGCATTTCTTTCCACAATTTCGTTTACCCGTTGGAGCACCAAGTCAACATTATGGATGTAAAGGACACAGTCATCACACATAAATTTGATTTTTGCACATTCATCCAGCATCCTAAGGCTACATTGGTCTAGTGCACAGCATTTTGAAGCGGAGTGATATATTTTGCCACACACTCCTACACACGGCACACCCGATTCACCACGTATCGCGCCCTTGCACTTAGCGCACTCGGGCATTTCAGCCCAATTTTAAAATTTTGGCGATAACAGGCACAACAAACAGGTATTTCAAAAGAAAAATGAGTCACTGTCTCTGTTTTAACAACTTTTAGAATGTTGTGATAAATGTTTTTGATAATTAAACAAGTTAATTCGCAGCTCAAAATTACACGTCCAAACACGATTCTTCTTCTTCTTCGTAACTTTTTTTTCGTCGTAAATTTCGCCTCGGGTTCAAGGCTCGGCGAGGAAGCAAAATTTTTCTTAACATTTAACGCTTTTTTTTTATTAACCTTTTTAATCGGTTATACCTGAAATTAATAATGTGTTGAAAAATTGTGATATAAGGTTTGCGCACGATGAAATTAGTGCATACGTTTTTAATCATACTGTTCTATTAGTTCAAATTGAAAATTTTTTTCTTATAGAAATAGTTTTGTTTGTCCAAGCCCTCAGGTCGAGTTTTGCGATCATTCGATAGTTTTTGCCTTCAAAATGAGCAGCGAAATAGAAGTGCGTGAAAAAATTATTAGACTGCGCAATGAAAATCCAAATTTGACTTTCAAAGCAATTGCTCAAAAAGCACGGATTTCACGAAATACCGTTTTATCTGTTATTAAAGTATACAATGAACGTCTGACTATTAGTAGAAAACAAAGAAGTGGCAAAAAAAGGGGCTAAGTAACCCTGCTATGGGCAAGAAGGTGATATCAATTTTGAGAAAAAATCCAAATGCTTCAGGCACAAAAGTGGCTGAAAAACTAGGATGCTCTGAAAATTTTGTTAGAAAAGTTCAGAAGAAGGAAGGGCTGAAGTTATACAAGGTCCAAAAAGTTTCAGACAGAAAATCGAAGAAGAACAGCGAGGCAAAAGAGCGAGCCAAAATATTGTACCGTGATTTCATACGGAATTTTGATTGCTGCATTATGGACTATGAAACCTAAGTACGGGTGACTTTTCACAGCTTCCAGGTGTGGATTTTTATGTTGTAAATCATAGAGGAAATGTACGGGAGGAGTATAAAACTCATAAGAAGTCTAAATTCCCTAAGAAGTTCTTGGTGTGGCAGGAAATCTGTAGCTGTGGTATAGGAACCAGTTCATTTGTAACAACTGGGACAATCAACACCGATATATATGTGGCAGCACTTATCGTGGCACCACTGATCTGGGTGATGCGCGATACCAGGTGGCTCCCCTGTATACAACAGAACTTCCTGCTTTCTTTTTTATCGTTTGTACATTCTTGGAGACGGACGTCGTAGTTCAAATAAAATTAAATTAATAAATTAAATAAAGGACTAGGTTCCCAAAACTGGTGACCCCGACGTGATTTGCACCACCGCCAATGTCGATCGAGGACTCCGCGCCCGGGATGCCGGGGATAAAGGTTGATTCAGCGCAAAACGACGACGGCAATCAGGCCGGCGTGATCTCGGCGCTACGCCTACCCTTACCAACGCTTTGTGAAAGCGATATCGAGTCTTTTTTCTACTCGCTGGAGTTCTGGCTGGAAGCGTCCGGCGTCACTGGCGACTCCCGCCGGTTCAACTTGGTGTTGGCCTGCGTCCCGCAGAGCAGGATTCTGGAGCTGAGGTTCATCATTGAAGCGGCGCCGGCAGCAAAAAAATATGACTACCTCAAGCAGAAACTTATCGAGCATTTCGCCGATAGTGAACAGCGTCGGCTCCAACGGGTCCTGTCCGAAATGCAGCTCGGCAGCCGCAAGCCAAGCGAGCTTTTCCACGAAATGAAGCGCGTAGCTGGCGGTTCCGTCACCGACAGTTTTCTCATTAACCTCTGGGTGAGTCGGCTGCCGGTGCATGCACAAGGTGCGGTGATCGCTTCCGAGGCGGAGTTAGCGCAACGTCTTCGAATCGCGGACTCGATAGCCGACGCGTTGAACGTCAGCGGCAGTCGAGTGAACGCGGTTGGCTGCGACGATGTCGTTTCCGACCTTAAACACGAGGTCGCGCAGTTGTCGCGAGAAGTTCGTAATCTGGTGCGACGTCCATCTCCTTCCAGGCGTCGTGTCCGCTCGCCTACACCTAGGCGATCACCAGGCAACCTTTGCTGGTACCACGCCAAATTCGGTGACGCTGCAAAAAAGTGTCGGGAGCCTTGTGACCGCGCGCACACACTTCAATGACATCTCACATGCGGCGTTGCACGTGTACGCCCACACCGTGGAACGTCGCAATCACTACGCTTACGGGTTCACGACACGTCAACCAATTTAACCTTTCTTGTTGACACCGGAGCCGACGTTTCCGTGATCCCTAATCGGGCAAAGCTAACACACACCAAACCGACGGAGATGAAACTATTCGCAGCGAACAACACTGAGATCAACGTTTACGGACAGACACTTTTGAAACTTAACCTAGGTCTACGTCGCGATTTTTTTTGGGACTTCCTCATCGCTGATGTGACACAACCGATTATAGGCGCCGATTTTTTGGCTCATCACCAGCTCTTGGTCGACCTCAACAACAAATGCCTGGTTGATAGTGTCACAAAACTGCGAACGACTTGTGTAATCGACTGTGCTTGCACACCATCCATTAAAGCTTTCACTGCATCTTCCATTTTTTTAAATATACTGGCTGAATTTCCGCAATTAGTGCGCAATACCGCGCCGGGTAGCAAGACCAACTCACCTACCCAACATCGGATCGAGACAACCGGTCAGCCTGTTTTTGCTCGCCCGAGGAGACTTTCACCAGACAAGCTGGCTGCCGCACGCGCGGAATTCGAGTCGCTTATGCAATTGGGAATTTGTCGTCCTTCCAAGAGCAGCTGGGCGAGTCCACTCCATTTAGTAAGAAAAGCAGATGGGTCCTGGAGGCCTTGCGGCGACTACCGCGCTCTCAATTCCGTGACCGTGCCGGACCGCTACCCGCTACCGTACTTGCAAGACTTTTCCTCGATCTTGGCGGGCAAGACCGTGTTCTCCAAAATTGATCTCCGAAAGGCATTCCACCAGGTGCCCATCTATCCGGATGACATACCCAAAACTGCGATCATTACGCCGTTTGGATTGTTTGAGTTTACTCACATGACATTCGGGCTTCGCAACGCGGCACAGACGTTTCAACGACTAATACATGACGTTCTGCGCGGATTAGACTTTGTGTTCGCCTACTTAGACGACGTCTGCATCGCGTCCACCACCACCGAGGAACATTGCGACCACCTTCGTCAAGTATTCCAGCGTATTAGTGAGAACAACCTAACGATTAACGCAGCGAAATCGATTTTCGGCGTTAGCCAGCTGGATTTCCTGGGCCACAGAATCACAAGCAAGGGAATCCATCCACTACCAGAACGCGTAGACGCTATTATGAAGGTTGCACGACCAGAGGTCGCAAAAGATCTCAAGCGTTTCCTAGCAACAATTAATTTTTACTTTTGCCGCTTCCTACCCTCCGCCATGCAAACTCAGGCACCGCTCTTCGACATGATAAAGGGGAACATAAAAAACGATAAGACTCCTCTCGTCTGGACCAAGGAGACAGAGCGCTGTTTCCTCGCATGCAAGAAGCAGTTAGCTAACTGCGCGCTGCTTGCTCATCCCGTGCCAAACGCCGAGCTGTCCTTGTGGGTGGACGCATCCAATTACGCGGCAGGAGCGGCTCTACATCAAATCGTCAACGGTTCTCCGGAACCCCTCGGATTCTTTTCCAAAAAGTTCACTGAGACCGAAGCTCGCTACAGCACTTACGACAGGGAGCTCGCTGCCATGTTCCACGCAGTTCGACACTTTCGTTACCTGATCGAAGGCCGAAAATGCCATATCTACACGGATCACAAGCCGCTCGTCTTCGCATTCCAACAGAAGGTGGAGAAAGCATCAGACCGTCAAGTGCGTCAGCTTGATTTCATTGGTCAGATAACGACTGACATACGACACGTCGAAGGCAGAGAAAACATAGTAGCGGATACGCTTTCCAGAATTCAGCAAATCAACGCGGCCCCAATCAATTTCGACCAGCTGGCCGAGGACCAGCAAGGCGACGCCGAGCTTCAAGCTTTTCTTACAGGTGAGAAACCTTGCTCCTTAAAACTTAAACGATTCTCTTTTCCGATGGGCAAGGAGATGCTTTACTGCGACGACTCCACCGACCGTATTCGTCCGTTTGTCACGAAAAAGTTTCGACAGCAATTTCTGCATGCTACACACGACTTATCGCATCCAGGCGCAAAGGCGGCAGCAAGACTCATGAGCGAACGATTTGTCTGGCCGGGAATACAACGCGATAGTGCGAGATTTGCGCGCACGTGTATTCACTGCCAGCGCAACAAAATCGTCAGGCACACCTCAGCACCGCTTTGCAGAATAGCCATCCCTTCGCAACGATTTGCGCATCTGAACATCGACATCGTCGGGCCGTTCCCGGAAGCAGATGGTTGCCGTTATTGCTTGACAGTAATTGACCGCTTTACGCGTTGGCCAGACGCCTTTCCCATTGCTGACATGACTGCTCCTACCGTCGCTCGAGCGCTTATCAGTGGATGGATTTCCAGGTTTGGCGTACCAGCTGACATAACAACTGATCTCGGCCGGCAGTTTACCAGTAACCTGTTTCAAGAACTAGTTCGCTGCCTCGGCACGCAACACCTGCGTACGACCCCATATCACCCTCAATGCAACGGAATCATCGAACGTTGGCACCGCACAGTAAAGTCAGCCATTCTCTGCCACGATTCGCACCTCTGGACAACGTACCTGCCTCTTATTCTGCTGGGTTTACGCTGCACCTTTAAGGAAGACCTGAAATGCACTCCAGCGGAGTTAGTCTACGGCGCTTTTCTCAGGCTTCCATCCGAGTTTTTCGTCGAGCAAAACGTAATCACAGAAACGCAGACTCTTAAGCAACTTCGACAAGTGATGCGGAACTTGCGGCCGGTGCAAACTACATGGCATTCACCGAAAAAAATCTTCGTGCACCCGGAGCTCCGAACGTGCGATCAGGTGTTTCTTCGTGACGATTCAGTGCGACCATCTCTGACGGCACCCTACTCCGGACCGTACCAGGTAGTGCAGCGCCTCGACAAATACTTCATCTTAAACGTAAAAGGAAGGCACGCCAAGGCTTCACTCGATCGGTTGAAACCAGCATTTACCACATCGTAGTCACTTCTACAAGGGGGGTACTGTGGCAGCACTTATCTTGGCACCACTGATCTGGGTGATGCGCGATACCAGGTGGCACCCCTGTATACAACAGAACTTCCTGCTTTCTTTTTTATCGTTTGTACATTCTTGGAGACGGACGTCGTAGTTCAAATAAAATTAAATTAATAAATTAAGTAAAGGACTAGGTTCCCAAATATACACAGGAGTATCTGCAAAAAAACGTTTACCATTCACAAAGCAGCACGCAGTTTCTACTTTCTTTTGGCCTGATTTGGCTGCGTGGCATACAGTAAAGCAGCAGTTAAGTGATACTAAAAGAATAATGTAACACTTGTACCCAGATATGCGAATCCACTTAACTGCCAAGAGCTCAGACCAGTAGAAAGATATTGAGATCTGGTAAAAAGGACCATAAAAGGCACAAAACAGGTTGCTGACCCCATTACTAGTTTTTCCAAAAAGTAGCTGCCATCAAGTAAAAAAATTTCTGAAAACCCTATAAAAAGCTCAATGCGAGGCATTTCGGAAAAAATCGAAATTGTTGTCAAAACTTAATTTAAAAAAATAGTTTGTTGATGAATCAAAACATGAATAAAATTTCTGTTAGTATAACGTTGTTTTCATTTTAATATGTTAACTAGTTCAGAAGTAATTTGAATTTATTTGTGCACTAATTTCATCGTGCGCAAACCTTAAATGAATCGGCAGTAAAAATATTTCAGCGCACAAATTATTCTTGTGTATGATCAAATAATATGAAGTCTTTATTTTCTTTGGTATGATACATACACATCGTTGCTAAGGCGACAATATGTGGTACGCATTGCCAATAGCTGCGGCGCCAGCAAGTCTAGCCTTTGCGTCGGCGTAACTGTATTGCTCGCTGAACAACTAAATTCGTTTTGGATGCAAATTGTGCCGGTCGGCTCATTCTTCTTTGCCAAAAGCAAGTATCTGTCAATATCAATCGAATCTCTGTGTTGTATGGTTGTTTGTCAGCATATGCTGCGCTTTGATTGATTGATTTTAAAACTTGAAAACATTTAGACGTGGTCGATCCCAACTTAAAATGTTTGCAAATATTTTTACGTGGCTCGCGCCGTTATTTCTCAATATTTTGACGTGGACGTGGACGATAACAGCATTCCAGTCAACATCAACTCCTAATAATTTGTCGGAGTCCTGTTCACAATTTGCATAGTTAGAACTGTACATTATTTGTACCGAAATAATTCGAGCAATAATTTGGTTAAATTCGAGTACTGACGGGTTGCGTGTTTTGTACCGCACATGACTAAATAAGTTTTCAATTGGATCCTGATTCAATTTATTTGTACATATGTAAAACCAGTCATCATTTTTTAAGAACAGATCTTCTGACAGTTGAAGTGTTGCATTAATAGATTGGATAAGACCATTTAAACAATTTATTTTTACCTTATTATTCGAAACGCAAAATTGTAGTTTTGAAAGATACTCAGTAAACTGTGAAAGATATTGCCAAACCCTGTTTTGCTTTTGTAAAGCAACGTTATATGGATTTTTTGAATACAACGCTTTACTATTTAGGCAGTCAAAGCATTTGTTGAAATTCTCAAGGACTTGCGCAGTTGTGTCACAATCTTCTTTAATTGTCACATCAAATGCTTCCAACTGCTTTACAGTTCTGATAGCAGCAGACGTACTTGCGCTAAATATTTGCACTGCCAATCGAACATTCAATTTTTGAAAACGATTAGGATATATGTGGACATTTGATAATCGTGGGCACATTCTGACATTAGAAGAGCTGTCAATTTTAAACAGTTCGCGAAGGACTTTCCAACTGGCGAAGCCTTCTTCAGCAACTTTTAATTTATACCTCGTCAAATTGTTTCGGATCGACTTGAATAGATGTGGTACATCGTACAAACAATAAATTTTATTATTGTTGTGAAAAAAAAGGGCTGTCTTTTGTGACTTGCAGCCTTTTATAAAGAGCTTGATTTCAGTAGCAATGTCTGTAGCGTAAGGACTGGTATCACTTTTTGGAAACTGCATAACTCAATATTTGCTTCGAATTACCTCTAAGACTTCTTACCATAATCAGACAAATTGACTTTTGCGTTTTTTGTACCGCACATGACTAAATAAGTTTTCAATTGGATCCTGATTCAATTTATTTGTACATATGTAAAACCAGTCATCATTTTTTAAGAACAGATCTTCTGACAGTTGAAGTGTTGCATTAATAGATTGGATAAGACCATTTAAATAATTTTTTTTTTTCATTGCCTCCAAAACCCAATTAAAACAATGCCCTAATCATGACATTTAAAAACTAGATAATACATATATCAATACACTTCTTTTCACAAGACATATAAAAAATGAATATATTAAAAAAAAAATTCAAACTCCAGCAAGGATTGAACCGAGCACCCAACGTCTAATAGACTCGCGCTTACGCACTTGACCACCGCATCCAACGCTGAGTTGTTGCTTAAAAGGTATGATAACAGACAAGCGCCGTTTTGACTAAAAATCACATATTTCTGTATCTCAAAACCAATGCGTGTGAAGCGGTGATTGTGTAAGTGACATTAGAGGCCACAAAGCTCTTATCGGAGGCCAAATTTGTCGAACTTTTTGACACATTTTTTCCTTGGCCGCTGGACATCTATATGATGAGTTATCTGTGGTATAAGCATAAGTAGGCACTTCTGTTCTGGTGGCGCAACTTTGTGGAACTGGCGGCAACCATTCTCGCGGCTCTACCTCTTTAAGCCGCTTGTCTATTTTCCTGTTCACCGAATCTTCCAGACTGTCAACTCGTGTTTCCCATTTGTCCATTTGCGTCTCCAGGTATTCAACTTTTACATTCAGCCTATCGGATATTTCTTCCACTTTCTGTTCTACAAGGTGCGTCCCAAAGTAAACAGGACTTTTGCAATAGGGACGTTTCTGGTGGCGCCATCTATGTGTGAGGACATGCGTTGGAAAGGTACATCTTTCATTCACATACTGTCTAAATTTCATGACATTTGGTCTAGTAGACGCCGAAATATCCCGCTCAATGTGACAGTATGTTTTTAACTTTGGTACGAGAATGTCGATCGAACAAAGAGCTAATATTAAGTTCTGTTTTAAACTTGGTAAAACTTTTACCGAAACGTTTAAATTGTTAAAGCAAGTTTATGGTGATGATTGTTTATCCCGTGGCCGTGTTAATGAGTGGTTGAATCGATTCAAGAATGGTCGTGAAGACTTGAATGACGACGAACACGTCGGCCAGTCGAAATTTGTGATTACTGACGATGCCATCAAAACTGTGCGTGATTTTATCAAAATGCAGCCAAAATCATCATTGGAATTGATGGAAATGGAATTGAACATCTCCAAAACATCAATTGATCGCATTTTAACCGAACATTTGGGTCTCCGTAAAGTGTGTTCTCGCTTCATTCCGCACACTTTAACCGACGACCAAAAAGCGCAGAGAATTGAGCACGCAAAAGACATCGTTCGGGAAGCCAGACGTGATCCAAATTTCTTGTTCAACATCGTAACCGGTGACGAAACGTGGTGCTTTCAATATGATCCCGAAACAAAGCGTCAAAGTGCCGAATGGAAGCACCCAGATGAGCCAAATCCGAAAAAAACCCGCCGTGAGAAGTCAAAAATCAAAACTCATCTCATTTGTTTCTACGATTCAAAGGGAATAATTCATCGAGAGTTTGTTCCACCGGGAAAAACAATTAACGCTTTGTTTTATGTTGAAGTTTTGAAGCGTTTGGTGCATCGCATTCGTCGTATTCGGCCAGAATATCGCGAGGAAGGAAGTTGGCGTTTATTGCATGATAATGCACCGGCTCACAGAGCCCTAGTTACGACCGATTATTTGACCAAAAATCGCATTTTTACCATCAATCATTCACCGTATTCGCCTGATATGGCTCCCTGTGACTTCTACTTATTCGGTCAGTTGCATTTGCCGATGAAAGGAAACCGTTATAAGGACGTTGAGGACATCCAAAAGGCTTGTACCAACATTCTGAAGGCGATGCCGGCCGATGACCTAAAACACTCATTCCAAATGCTTTTGGACCGTGCAAAACGTTGTATCGAAGCAGAAGGAGAGTATTTTGAATAAATAAAAAGAATTATACAAAAATAACACAGGGCAACAAATTTCGACATTTGGTCGGCTTTTCTGGGTTTGACATCAGTTCTAGGGTAATTAGGGACCGCTGATTTCGAATCCGCAAACCGTTTTGAAAACTTAGTTTCCGTTTTCGCAAAAAATGGGCGTGTCACTTTTTCGGATTTTCCCTGACTTTTTTCACGTTTGGGATTGTAATTTCAAAACCAATAAACCGGTTGACATGATTTTCACTTTGTGTCATTTACAACACCTCACGGCTTCTTTTCCAATGTAATTTATTTGTATAAGTTTTAAAAATCCGCGGCAATTGGACCTCAAAGTCGGAAAACATGGAATTTCAAGGCGTTTTCTTTGATGTTAAAAAACAAACACATTTTTCGTAAATCAATTATCGAGTTATGTATAACAAGAAAGCGGAAACATCAAGTAATGCAACACAGCCAAATTTTTTGGCGTGAGTCCCATTCTCATCGAAATAATAGCAAAAATGTACCAAAGTCATTTTCAACAGATTTCCGTTTTTTTCCTTTAAAAAGTAAGACCCTCAAAATATGCAGAGTTTTTAATTTTGTTTTGTTTGAAGCAATTCAAAATTTTGTTGTTTTTCGCTTGTATTCCAGACAGTGAATGGAATATATAAAAGAGCATATTTTGAGGCCCTTAATTTTTTAAGGAAATAGTATCAGAAATTATGAAAATGACTATGGTATTTTGCCTATGAATGACTATTTTTTGCGAAAACGGAAACTAAGTTTTGAAAACGGTTTGCGGATTCGAAATCAGCGGTCCCTAATTACCCTAGAACTGATGTCAGAACCAGAAAAGCCATTTTGCTGTTGATCAGTGTAATCATCCGTTTTCTTTATTTTATAAAAGTCCTGTTTACTTTGGGTTGCACCTTGTATATGCGCAAAATGCGCTGACATTTCTCGATGCGCCGTTTCCATTTCCGCCGACATCTCACAATTTGCATTTTCAAATTTTTCTGAATTTTCCTGGAGCTTGGTTTCCATTCGCTCTGCCACTTCTCGACCGTTTCCACCATTGCCGTAATTTCATGATTCACCGCTTTCAGTTGCGCCGACATTTCTTGATTTGTAGTTTTCAGTTTAGCTGACCTTTCAAGGTTTGCATTTTTTGTTTTCGCCGAGGTTTCCTGAAACATGCTTTTTATTATCACAAGAACCTGGCAGGGAAACGCCTACAAAAGGCGTGGCTCGGTGTCAAAGTTTTTATCGAACAATCAATTTCCAATTGATTTACACGATATGGGTATCAAACGAAAGGTCTTTTCCATACCTTTCTATTGATGTGCAACATAAGGTACGTAATATAATCAAAAGAACTCTTAACCCATCTTTTACCGCCCCTAGATCCCGTAGACCGATTTTGAAAATTTTCATAACACAGCCTATTTAGAGCCTCCGTATGCCATTTCTGCTTTCAAAAAATTTTTAAAATTTTTATTGTGGGCTGGAGCAGGTGTGTCTTTAAAGACACGCTGGCAAAATACGTAAGCCAAATTCGGCAAAATTCCACATTTTTCAAGTTTAAGTTACTGTAACTTTTTAAATACGCATCGGAAGTAGTTGCAACCCAGGAGGAAGTTGAAGATAATGCGATTATCTGTACATATAGATAAAAACATACCATATTTATTTTATCGGTAGATCGAGATCAGCATTATAGTGGGCCTACCTACCTGCATGGGCATATAAATATATGCAACATTGATAAAGAGAATAAGACTTGTATTGCAAATAATTTAACAAAATACGTAAGGAAACAGTTGTTAAGTGAACAGACTTTTATTTGGAATGACATATATATTTTTTCGCAGGTATTATATGTATGTACGTAGAAAACATTAAAAAGAATTGATGCTATACATAAGAATTATCCAAAAAATGTGAGGCCGATTTATATTTAGAACATCGTACATTGCTATATGCGTATACCATATATACGCAAGTCAACAATACTGAACATACCCAAAATGACGCATCCCTGATTTTCTTGTACCCAGCTGATAAGAATTAGACCAGATATTTGCAATGTGGCGTATTTGCTCAAAATTTGTCAATAGATGAACATGAGGTACCTTACTTTGGCCGACATTCGGCAAAGAAGTTCATGAAAAACAAACCTGTGCGCTTTGGGTTCAAAAACTGGTGTTTGTGTTCCACAGAGGGCTCCTTATTCAAAGTAATACCGTACACGGGCGCAAGTGCCATTCATAATCGTCAAATAGGCCTTGGCGCTCAAACAGTTCTCAGACTTTTGTCAGTTGTGGAAAACCCACGAAGCCATCATGTATATTTCGATAATTTTTTTACGTCTTACTATTTGATGTGTCTTTTGAATGAACGAAATTTTTTGCTACTGGAACCATAAAACATAACAGAATGGGTGGTGCTGCCCTTAAAACAGGCAAAAATTAAAAAAAGGCGAATATGATTATGTGTTAGACAAAACAAATGACATCTTAATTGTACGTTGCCAGGATAACTCCGAAGTTAGTGTAACTTTGATTCAATTTCACCAACTTATGATGCAAAACGGTTCGATAGAAAGCAAAGGAAAACTATCTATGTGCAGCAGCCAAATGCGATACGCAATTACAATAACTTTATGGGTGGTGTGGATTTACACGACAACGCAGTCGCTAATTATAGAAAATGCATACGTGGCAAGAAATGGTGGTGGCCATTGTGGATAATTTCTCTTAATATGGCAGTTGTTACTGCTTGAAAACTGCACGTACTTTGTGCTAAAGGTAATAACGAACAACCTATGTCTCAATTATCATTCTTGTCCTCTGTAGTAAAGGAGTTACTACTTTACACCGGGTTAGAACAAAATGATGATATATAGTATATGTATGTTTGAAAATGAGGAACCACCAACCTTGCCACGTATAAATAAATTAAATCACGTTGTTCAAATACTTTCACTGAATAAAAGATTGAGATGCAAGCAATGCCATATGAGCACCCGATTTCAATGCACGAAATGTAATGTAACTTTAAATCCTAAGAGCTGCTTTGAAATGTATCATAATAATAAGTAAATGCATGTAGAGTACCCGTAAATATATATATATATTTTTATATATATAAGTAATGATGATTTCAAATCAGAGTAAACAACAGTTATAAACTAGATTACATTACATTACATTACTTTTACAGTCCGCTTACATACACAAATATATGTACATTATAAAACCACATGCACGAAAATGTAAGTATATGTACATACATCGCAAATATATATCCATATATATTTCAATCAAAATAAAAGTCTGTTAACTTAAAAACTGTGTTTCTTGTCAAAAAGGGCACTGGTTACGTATTTTGTTAAATTATAATATATGCAGTACAAGTCTTATTTTCATATAGTTATATACCCGTGCAGGTAGGTAGGCCCACTATAATGCTGATTTCGATCTACCGATAAAATAAATATGGTATGTTTTTATCTACAGCTGCGGGCAAAATAATAGTAGTACGCATACAACGAAAAGAAAATTAAGAAAAAATAATCTGCTTTTCTTTACAAATATTTTCTTTGTATTTTTTTTAACAAGTTATATGTGTTAACAATGCAATCATAAAAGAAAATTTAAGAATTAAACTCAGTTTGATTTGATTTAAATTAAATACGCCAAAAGCTCCAAAATATGGACGGTCAAAAAAATAGTAGTTCGCTTTACTTTCATAAAAATGAAGCAAAAATTGTGTTACATTTTAAAAGATTTAGTGGTTAAACAGTAACAGCGTAATTTTTCTTCAAATTAATATTTAGTTGCGTAACTGTTGTTCGCTATTACTGCAGCACAGAGCCGATGCATTGAATTAACCAAATTTTCATATCTTTCTCTAGGTATTATATATTCCTGCTTCTCAAAGTTGATTATTATTAGTTAGATTATAGTGAGCAACTGCTCTCTTCACGTCGAACCACAAATTTTTAATTGTATTGAAGTCTGGTGATTGTGCGAGCCATTCCATAACCCTAATACTGCTCTTGCGAAGCCCCTTTCGTGCGAACTTGCTTGTATGCTTTAGGTTATAATCCTGTTGAAAGACCCAAAGCAGTGCCGTTTTTTCACGGACATACGGTAGCACGATTTCCTGCAAGATTCGTACACATACACATCGACCCATCGTTTTCTTGAACAAATAAATAGCGCTACCTCCATAAAACGTAAAACATGCTCAATAAATATATGCATAAATTCGGAAATAGTTGTTCGCAGTTTGAAAGCCAACGAATGTAGGCTTCCGATAATGTAAAAATATTTAATATGCGTTAGAAACTGTAATTTTCAGAATTTTTCAAAGTTGCCGTGTCTTTAAAGACACGGCGGTAAAAAATGGGTTAATGGCGCATATGATGAATGCTGGAGGTTGATAGCTCGATGATATAAAAAGTAAAAGAAGTAAGTGTAAAGAGAAAAGCTGGATATGGCAGTGTTATGTGTCATGGATGATGAAGCAAATTGTTTTTTTTTTTAATTTTAATTAAATACGTGGTTGAAAGTTTTATATTTCAGAGGAGAAAGAAAAGTGTGTCCGAAGTTTAAAAACTCAAAAGCTTCAATGTATCGAAAGTAATACATATTTAGTTTGGGATGCAACATGCATGCTTGGTTTATAAAGCGAAAATTTCACTTCTGAAGGGCAAGTTATTATGGAGATATTATGTGAAATAATACCTAGCCAAGTGAATTCTGCCTGTTTTTAAGAACTATGATATGCCTCTGGTTTTATGGAGTGACTTGGCAACAAATCTTTATTGCAAAGAACCGCGCAATTTTTCACAACAAATTAAGTCAACATAGTGCCGAAAAAGGGCAACTCTTCGAATTGCCCGGAGCATCAACCGTTTTAAACGACATTTGGCCGTATGAAATCGAAATAAAAGGCAACAAAAGATACGGTTTCAAGCTCAGTTTTCTTAGCTCAGTTCCGCATAATGTGCCCAAAAAAGGCTAAATCAACGAAAGAGGTGTTCAAGTATTGATAAATTGCGTTAACTCCAAAGTGAGGGTATTTTATTGTAAAAAACAATTCTAGTAATTTTGGCGAATTAGTTTTTAATTTAAATATATGTAAATTAAAAATTAACAATGTACTGAAAAAGTTTCAATACAAATTTTTGCATTTAAATTAATTTGTTTGATCACTCAATGCCTGCCAGATTTCAACTGAAGCCGTTCTTATATACATATGTACTTGCACATAAGGTGAAAATTAAATTAATGCTTGCTTTCTATTTAACCAGGGAAAAGAACTAGCTACGTCCAATACGCTATTTGCTGTAGCTTTGATTGGTGGTGCTCTTATTGGTATCGGTTGCGCATAGGACTAATGTGATTTAATATTTCACTATATCACTATAGTTTTATATACTCAACATTTCCTCTACAATTTTATTTATTTCGGTAAAAAAAAAAATATTCATGTTTATACCATATAACTATGCTATATAATACAATACAATAAAAGAAAAGCACTTGATTTCGATTTGTTTTATTTTCTTCATTTTGAAAAATTTCTCGGTTTTTCCTCAAAAGCAGCATTATATTTGTTTTGTTCAAAACCAAGAAGCAAATATCAAATGCTTTGGTGATGAAAGTTGTCCTTTTTCCAGCGTTGAGAATATTTTCAATGCATACTCAAGCCAATTTCGTCTAAAGTTAATAACTATTCGATGATTGTGGAATGCACCAAATATTTTTCAGTATCTCTCGAAGGGTAACCGAGTGTTTAATGACTGGACTCTTGCGCACTGTGCGCACAATGGTGATGGAGAAGCGGACAGGCTGGTAAAGAAATGGATCGCTACACAACCTATGGTCCTGAACCAAACATAGAAGTTAGCAAGGCACATTACAGGCATTGTGTCAGACAGAAGTTTATAAAGCGTGCTTAATAGTTACCTATAAGTGTTTCCACGTAGTGAGCTGTACTAAACCTTATGACAGGGACCCTAGAACTCGGCTAGAAAGATAGTAAGTAATGTAGATTCCGTGTTGAGAATGAAGAAACATCCATACACATTATAATAGAGTGTCTCGCATTAATTTCTGAAAGAAGGCAAGCGGTAGGGAGTAAAATTATACGGCTCAAAAAAAATTAAAATTTTTTTCCTAAATAGTATTGTAGAATGAACTCCTCCAATAAAGATAAACATGACACAGAAGTTCAGTAAATCGACCCTGTTCGTTGTAATGGACCCAGTATCCGAAAGTTTATGCTTGGCTTCCAAATCGAACTAATCGCCTAATCGAATTTAATTTAATTCGATATTTGAATAGAATCAGTATACAGAATGCGGTTTATTCTGGAATGCTTCATGGCGAAGCTTATCCCACAAAACGGGGAAAACAAAAAACACAAAAGTTTTTTAATGGAGCTTTTATATATTTGGCGTATAGGAGTCAAGGAGCCAAGCGCCTCGGCTTTCTAAAGCGGTGTAAAAAATATTTTATAATATTAAAACCATCACAAATTGAGCTTAACTCGCACCTGGGGTGGGGCTTCAAAACCCCATTTGGAGTTTTTCGACACTGTTTAAAACCTCTAACCTCAAACACTTCTCTCTTCCGAGGATTCAAATTGACCATTAGGTATTATGTGAGGAGGCCGTCGGGAGCAATCCTGCTCAATCGGTCGTATGGTCAATCAACTGTCATGTCCGAACTTACCAAAAGCAATATTCCCTCTTCACTGTTGCTGCTGCTTACACGGCTGCAAGATACGGTTGTTCATGCTGTTTATTCGTCGCAGCGCTTTGCGTGCACGCTCTGAAGCCCGCAGTTTCTTAATTATACCGGTCATTAATTATCTAACAACCTCCCATTTCGCCGATGTGTGGGGTGGCTTTCCGTAGTTCGATAGTCGACAATCGTCGGCTCGTTACATGAATTCGCGCTCGACGAGACCATTTAGCTTTCTGCATTTCGACAAGAGCACTCTCGTTTTAATTTGTATTCAAACAATTTTATTTTTAGCTAAATCGTCTTGTTTCTCCCTAATTTCTATCAATACCTTCATTTGAACAACGTTTGTTTGCTGACTCCCAAAAAAAAAATTTTAATAGCCTATTTCCACCGGGCCTTAAATGCATTTAACGCTTAAATGTATTCAACATCGCATTTAAATGCTCAAATTCCCATACAATTGTTTTTGTATCAAAGTGCGTAAACTCACTTTCAAAACTGAGTTAACTCAGTTTTGCCATCTACAGACGTCTAACAGAAAATGTTATGTTAAAAGCGAGAGCAATACTCACAAATGTACAAATTTTGATAGCATACTTTCAGGCGCTGCAAGAGCCGTACGAACACAAACGAAAGAAGGGATTTGAATTGCGTTCGGTGTGGTAGATTGTTTGCTAAGACAATTACTTTTTACTGCATTTTTCGCAAAAATACATATAGTCTGTCATAATCAAAGTCAAAACATCTATTATTTGCCAATAATAAATGCTGAAAAAGAAAATAAAAAACGTGGAACTTCTCATGAACCCTCTTGACATTAAAAATTCAGACAGCTCTGATATCAATCAGCCGACAAATGAAATGAGAGGTCAAAACGAGAGCAAAAGTACTATCCAACAGTTTCTATTGAACGTTCGATATGACACGACGACATTTTGTGTTACAGAAAGTTAAAACGATAGTTTAATACACGTATTTGCTCAATACTTTGCTGCTTTCCGATGGGCTGCTCATAGTTTGCCGTGGACATCATTAAAGCGCGCGCATTCGAATAACACGTGCCAAGGGGTTTCGTGCGCTGCTGGGTATTTTCCAGCGTATTTCCAGAGATACTCTTTACACAAGTGCTTTGTGCCACACTCCTTCAAAATCAGCACGTGTGTTACGGAAAGCGCGTTTAACAATCGATGTTCTCCAAAAAGTAGTGAGCATAGCCTGAGATGCGATCAAGGCGGCTCTAAAGAATATTGTGCCATCATAACCCTCGACGTGAAAAACGCACTGGCATCCAAAAAAAGTTCCATATCCCTTGATGAAAATAATCAATCACTATTGCGACGCCGGCGTTGAGCGCTATGAAGTCTCAATCCTGGAGCCGATATTATGGAGCGCCATGTATGACGGCGTTCTGAGGCTGACGATTCCACAAGGAGCCACAATCGCCGGATTTGCTGACGATATCGCAGTGACGGTGGTGGCCAAAAACTGTACCGACATTGAGTCGACGGCAAATGCGGTGATCGTGGCCATTCTGGACTGGCTGCAGTCGGCTTTCCTAGCACTAGCTGAGCGAAAAACATAAGCGGTGCTTATTAGTAGCAGGAAAAAGCCTGAATGTGCGCACTTCCTAGTTGGCCAGCAGAAAATTAGTTCCCAACGCTCGTTAAAATACTTGGTTGTAATTATCGACGACAGGCTCACTTTTCACCAACACGTCGAGCACGTATGCGGGAAGGCCGATTCCACATTTGCTCGCCTATCTTGCATGCTACCCAATATAGGGGGGCCAAAATGCGGCTAGCGATTACTGTATGCGCTGCTATATGGTGCTCCGATATGGGCGGAGTCTTTACAAACGAAAGCGTATTGGAGACACTACAAGCGAGTATACCGGCTCAGCGCCATTACAGTCGTCAGCGCCTTCCGCACAACTTCGGACGAGGCAGCACTGGTGGTAGCAGGACTCCTACCAATCGACATCCTGGTCGGACGAGACCCACCGGCTTCACAACATGAACAGCAGCAGGCAACCAAAGACAAAGACGGCGGAAAGAGTCATATCGTTACAAAAGAGATGGTATTCCACACAGAAAAGACCCTGCACCACAGAATAAACAATATACGGAATGCGAATGTCGAGCAGCGAAGCAATCTGAATTTCGGATGCGGGCCGAAAGCAGCAGGGGGGAGATAACAGAATTTGATGAACAGAACTTTTATCTCTGTTAATTTCTCGTGCGACGATGATCATTGTTATTGTCAACTTCGGTAAGTGCCGAGCAGTGCAGAACGAGTTCGTTCGCTCGACGCAGGCCATAGAAGTTACTGTTATTTTAAATGAAGCGAATGAAGGGCGATGTCTATCGGTGTTGTTGTGTTGATCAGTGAATGAAAATTGTAAATTTTTTTCTGGCTGACTTTCGCTGGCAATTGCAGAATGTGTCGGTTAATAAGAACAATTTTTTTTTCATGTTATGCGATCGACATTCTGCGTGAAAATATTTGTATCTCCTTATGAGCACTTAAAGGCAAAGGTTTCGCTAATTTTGGCGTAAATGACTTCTCGTCGCGATTTATTATTTTATTCCTACGCCTTTTATTCCCACTCTAGGCCCCCGTTTTTTAGCCCAAACATTTGTTTGTATGTACACATTAGAGAGCTGCATCGGATACCTTTTTACTGCACATGAGAAGTTTGTTGTCGGATACGTATGCTTCACTTACTCGATCGCCGTCGAGTATGTATACTGCTCTTACTCGCTCTCCCGCTCACGCGTAGAGAAGAGAAGAGAAGCACAGAATTTCGGATAACAACGAGAAGGAAGCCGCGAAAAAGCGGAAGCCGAAAAATCGGAACATGAAAAAATAGGAACATGTAAAAATAGGAACATAATAGCAAAACTTCCGCGAGTATGAGGTACCTTCCTACGGAAGCTCGAGAATTTTTTCAGCTTCAAGGTCAACGGCAGACCAGATATTGCTGCTGCTAATGGCGTTGTGGTTGGACTTAGAATGTTTTTGCTATGTTTATGCAGTTACTGCATTGCAGTAAATTGATTTAAAATCTTTAAATATAGTTATATTATTTATTATAGTTATATGTATTATTAATTTTTCAATACTTATTGTAATTAAATATTTTTAAATCAATATAAATGAAAATTAAAATATTTATTTATTAGTTATTTTATTTATTTATTCATTTATCATCCTGTAATCAAAATTCGAGCGATTACGCGTGGAAGCTGAAATCAATGAATGTTAATGTGGGAAGGGAAAGGTTTTTTATAAATTAATATTTACAATAACATATATTTGTTCATATTATTCGTTAAAAATAACTAAACAAATATAAAATACAAAAAATTATGCTTCGCGCAATGCGCGCAAAGCACATTCAACTCAAACTTCACAAAGTATTTGCGGTACCTCATGCAGTTTCAAATCTTCCGACATACTCGACACCTTCCGCGAGCATTTGCGCTTCCTCATGCAGTTCAAACCTTCCGACATACTCGACAGCTTCCGCGAGTAATTGCGTAGCAACGAGAAGGAAGTCTGCTAGCGTCGATTCGCAACGAGAAGCTGCTCGCTCAGCGTCGAGTAACAACGTGCAGTTACTCGACAATTTAGAGGTACCGAAAAATGAGTACCTTTTTTTCGGCTTCTCTTCGGATACGTGTTCCGTTTTTAAAACTGCACGTGAAGGCATCGAGTATAAATGGATTTATGCAGCTCTCTAGTACACATTTATTATCTACACATACTTACATATTTATTAAAGCGATAAGAAAAAGTCAGTAAGCGACGATGATACCTAATGATAATATAAAAAAAGTTTGTTTTGCTTGTTTTCGATATATGTATGTATGTACATCCACAATTTAAAATATTTTTCGTACATAAAGGTCGTTTCCAAATCCTTTAAAGATTTTCAATATCAAAAATAGTGTGATACCTTTATACCGTAGTGATTATTTAAGTCGATAAGTTACCCCCTATTAACATTCGTTTTTATACATTTTTTCACGCTACACTCCGTCGTAAAGTTGTTACCGACAGCGTATGTACCCACTGCGCTGCATGCAGAATGAACCACAAAGCAAAAATAATTCGAATTTAATGTTTCATTTCCTAGCCGCAACAATAACAACAACCACAGCTTATTGCTATTTTTCCCGTATAAGAAGCAAGTGGCACTTCGTTTTGTTGGCCGACAACAACAGCAACCACAGCCTGTTGCTATTTTCCCTTCAATGCTTCACACAGCCGTACGCGATCAATGCTTCTAAGCTCTCCTACTACTGTTTGTTCTGTGATATAACCGAAACGAAAGCTATCTAGTGCTGTTCGTAATGTTAATAGCAGAGGATGTAATGTTAAATTAACAGTGGTCGTAATATTACGACCCCTTAACATTTTTGAATTTGTATGAGATGCGCGTTCTGTATTACTGTTTATTCTGTGGCTGGACTTACTTACTACATACCAACAATTAGCAAGTGGGTCGATAGAGCTCACGGCGAAGCTAAAAACCAGCTCACCCAGTTGATAACTGGCCATGGCGGCTACCGCATCTATCTCTATCGCTTTGGCCATGATGACTCAGGAAAATACCTAGACTGTGAAGGCGAACGAGAACTGGTAGATGAACTGAGATGAAGGGCAGGCAGAGTGGCCCAGGAGAAGTAATAAGACATGCACGGTCAACACGAGCTGACCACGAACGAGCAACAAGTATGACAACTTGGGTAGGCTTTTTCGACCTTAGAATGATAGACGAGCGGTGACCAAGTACTGAGACTGACAATTTTACTGACGCGCATTTGGTAATGCAACTTTTGACAGTATGTGTAATACTACGTTTACATTGAGCCCAAATGCGTAATTTCAAATGAGTCATTTCAAAGTGTTTACATTGCCGCATTTGCATTTTGTTTCGCAGCTAATGTCAAATGCTCAATGCTCATGTTCTCTTACCGCAGTTCATAGATCAGCTCTTTTCCGGCTTCTGACTTAATAAGTTGTTGCTTTTTTGCTGCCTCTATGTTCTACATACTGCAATATTTGAATACAAATATATTTCATACCTTTCATGCTAAGAATATTCTACATATTTCAAGCAGAAAATTTCAATTCAAAATTCCCATTTTGATAATTTCCGTTTGTTGTGATTTTGAACTGTTAAAAAGAGGTAAACGCTTTTGAAAGCGCTTTAAAATTGGTCATGTTTTATCGCATTTGCTACGTCGTTTTGTTGAAATGAGTAATTTCGAAGATTTGATTTTGTATGAAGAAATGCGTGATTTGGCTTCGCATTTAAGAATTTTTGCCCAAATCACGCATTTGGGCTCAATGTAAACATAGTATAACGTTGCTTGCCGACACGGCGTAAACCGGGCTTTGGTAAATTGGATACGTTCAATGCTAGCTCAAAGAATCATGACGGTGCGGGCAGAGGAGGATCTGCTGGTGTCATCCGGTGTAAATAGAGGCTGCCCTCAAGGTGGGGTGCTGTCTCCATTGCTGTGGTGCATGGTGATTGATCCCCTGCTTATCACTCTAACTGACTCTGGAGTCTACGCACAAGCATATGCGGACGATGTGGCCTGTCTCGTGACCGGTCCTTCCGTTATGTACATCTGCAGAAAGGTGCAGAGAACTCTGGATATGATTGACACCTGGTGTAGCGCGAATGGGCTATCCGCTCATTTCGCCAAAACTGGTAGGGTTCTCTTTACCAGAAGGAGGGGGTCATTATTCAGCTATCCAAAGAGCTCAAATAGCTGGGAGTTATCCTAGATGATTAACTTCTTTGGAAATCGTGGAACTAAAAACATCGAAAGCACTGTCGGCTTTCTGGCAGTGCAGAGATGTGTTTGGGGAAAACGTGGGGCCTTTCCCTCAGCAAGGTCCTCTGGATTAACAAGGCTATGATAATCATCTCCTACGCATCGGTGGTCTGGATGAGTAGACTCCCTCTAGCAGGGGTCAGGAGAACATTGTCCAGACTGCAGGGCACTGTGGCCATGAGTTATATGGGAGCCTTCCCGACTACTTCTGGCCCGTCGCTAGATGCCCTGGTAAACCTTCCTCCACTTGATGTTTTCATCCAAAGAGAAGTCCTAAAGGCCATCCGAAGACTAAAACACAGTGGCCGGTCTTATTTCGCTTGTCCGGCATTGGACAATAGTTCTGGCACCGACATCGACCTCACAGTCATGTCCATGCCCCTTGACTCCATGCCTTCAACTGTCATACTAAAAAAGCCCTTCTTAGGGCGACTGCAAAATTGATTGCAATAGGTCACTGGAGACAGGTTCTGCCGCGTGACCGGCGAACGGGCGCGCAGTTGAGTATTTTTTAGAAATGGTCCCTTCTGGTTTGGCGATTGGCGAGAGTCGCCAACGGAAGTGGGCCCGTTACTTGCTCGCAAGGAGCGAGGCGCAAGCCAGGGCACAAAAGGGACCTTTGCCTACGCGCCCGCATTTCTTGACGCTCCCTACATTTTAATAATAATAATAAAAAAGCGGTACATGGTGTTGCTGCCTGATGCTCACTCTTGGTCAGATCCTGAGGATGAGCCCGGTAAACGCTGTTTCCGTATATTCACGGACGGCTCCAGAACGGGAAAGGGTTCTAGCTCTGGAGTCTTCGTTGAATCCACGGGGACTAGATGGTTCTTTGCCCTAGGCTCGCACGCATCTGTGTTTCCGGAAGAGGTGCATGCGATACTTGAGGCGATGAACTTTGTCGTAGGGAGTAGGTGGAGAGGCAGATCTATCTGTGTCTGTAGCGACAGCCAAGCTGCGCTCAAGGCCTTGGAGAGGGCTAACCACCTCTATGCTAGTCAAGTCCTGCAAATCCAGGCTTAATTATGTCGGCAGCTTAATAGCCTGATGTTCACCTGGGTCCCTGGCCCTGAGCTTGTTCTGCCACTCCCATCTGCGGCTATCAAAGCCACTGTTAACGAATGGGTCACTATGACCCAGAAGCGAGCATGGCAGGCTGAGAGCGGCTGCAGGTGGACGAAACTTATGCTTTCCCCCATCTCCGACAAATGCTCACAGTATCTTTTGTCACTAGCCAGAAGGGACTGTAGACAGATAGTCGGGTTAATGACGGGCTATTTTCTATGGACAAAGCACATGGAAATGGTAGGCATATCTGACAGTGCCCTATGTCCTGCCTGTGGGGAGGACGTTGAGACGGCGGAACACTTCCCGTGTCTCAGTGTTGCCAGATCAGGAGATTTCCTCCTAGATTTAGGAGATTCTTGGCCTTTTAGGAGGAAGAATTGCTTAGGAGATTTATATTTTATGTTAGGGGATTTTTCGGATCCTTAGTGGATTTTTGGGAGATTTTTGGATAACGAAGTACTGTACTGGGAACACTGGCAACAAAACATATTTTGGCAACTATATTAATTGCCAAAGCACCCTATTGTGTTAAAAGTTTGTAAGCTTGCAAAATGTAAGCTCGTTCTCACTTATGGCTGCCCAAATGAAATCCCGGCAAAAATGGCACTTTTTGTTTAATTCATTTGTTAATTATTTGTTATATGTTTTGTTTTTGTTGTTAAGCTGAAGATGATTAAAGGCTGCATTAAAAAAATGTGTATGTTTATATTTTTATTTTTTATGAGAAGGTTTATTCCTTTAACACTCCGATGCCCAACAAGGTCCGTAGGGACCTATGGCGTTTTTAAAAGCAATTATTTTGTATTTTATACGTTTTTGCCATCTGTCTGTAGTAAAAAATGCATATATGTTTACTAAAAAATATACACCAAGCTTAGCTTTTTGGCTTTCCAAACACATCTACACACATTATGTAACACTACATTACACAATTACAAGCCATATATGCAATATTACAGAAGAGGTCCCTAGGGACCTTGTTGGGCTTTGGCCGTTTAAAAAGTTGTTGGGCATCCGAGTGTTAAAATGACGTAAATTACACAGGGCAACAAATTTCGACTTTTGGTCGGCTTTTCTGGGTTTGACATCAGTTCTAGGGTAATTAGGGACCGCTGATTTCGAATCCGCAAACCATTTTAAAAACTTAGTTTCCGTTTTCGCAAAAAATGGGCGTGTCACTTTTTCGGATTTTCCCTGACTTTTTTCACGTTTGGGATTGTAATTTCTAGACCAATAAACCGGTTGACATCATTTTCACCTCTTTGCATTATCAACACCGCACGGTTTAATTTCCGATGCAATTTATTTTTATAGGTTTTAAAATTCCGCGGCAATTGGACCTCAAAGTCGGAAAATATGGAATTTCAAGGCGTTTTCTTTGATGTTAAAAAACAAACACATTTTTCGTAAATCAATTATCGAGTTATGTATAACAAGAAAGCGGAAACATCAAGTAATGCAACACAGCCACATTTTTTGGCGTGAGTCCCATTCTCATCGAAATAATAGCAAAAATGTACCAAAGTCATTTTCAACAGATTTCAGTTTTTTTCCTTTAAAAAGTAAGAGCCTCAAAATATGCAAAGTTTTTAATTTTGTTTTGTTTGAAGCAATTCAAAATTTTGTTTATTTTCGCTTGTTTTCCAGACAGTGAATGGAATATATAAAAGAGCATATTTTGAGGCCCTTAATTTTTTAAGGAAATAGTATCACAAATTATGAAAATGACTATGGTACATTTTTGCTATTATTTCGATGAGAATGGGACTCACGCCAACAAGTTTGGCTGTGTTGTATAATTTCATGTTTCCGCTTTCGTCTTATACATAACTAGATAATTGATTTACGAAAAATGTATTTGTTTTTTAACATCAAAGAAAACGCCTTGAAATTCCATATTTTCCGACTTTGAGGTCCAATTGCCGCGGATTTTTAAAACTTATACAAATAAATTACATTGGAAAAGAAGCCGTGAGGTGTTGTAAATGCCACAAAGTGAAAATCATGTCAACCGGTTTATTGGTTTTGAAATTACAATCCCAAACGTGAAAAAAGTCAGGGAAAATCCGAAAAAGTGACACGCCCATTTTTTGGGAAAACGGAAACTAAGTTTTCAAACCGGTTTGCGGATTCGAAATCAGCGGTCCCTAATTACCCTAGAACTGATGTCAAACCCAGAAAATCCATTTTGCTGTTGATCAGTGTTATCAAACAATTTTAGGAGATTTTTTTTAACTTTTGGGGGGAAATTTTAGTATTTTTTTTTAAGGTTTAGGAGAAAGTCATTTCAGGTATCTGGCAACACTGCTGTGTCTCCCCCCGCGTTCGTTCGTATCAGGTTTGGAACGGTTAGCACTGATGTGCTAAGAAGCGACCACCTTGGCACCCCAGGATCTATCAAGATTTGTCCGAAGGTCGGGTAGATTTAAAACACATGAACAGGGAACAACAAGTCGTAGTACAATGGACGTATAATTGTCTGAGTGCTGCGCTTGCTCTATCGTTTCGACAGAGAAAAAACAGCTTTTTTGCTTTGATCGCCCCCTAACGCAATGCTTAGCACAATTACAGGTGTAGCCACGGACGGTAGGGAGGTCGTTTTAGTGTGTTAAAATCCCACACCCAGGCTTTCGATGCTTTCTACATAAATCATCAACATAATCTAAAATAAACTCCTTCAAAAGCTGTGCATATAGAACACTATGATTCCATTTCTTGGTGACGATCGCCATAAGGTTTGTCGATCGCTGTTTTCGAAAATGGTAATGGTGTGACACTGTCCATCCTTGCCCAGGAAAAATTTTCTATCTACACTAGCCTAACAGAACTTATAACCCTCAATCACCCACCCCTATTAAAATCACGTATCTACCCACCCTGAGTCCCCACTCACAATTTTTGTTTACGAAATAACGCCATACCTATTAAATTTGTATGGTCTTCTATTCTTTTGTAGGCCACATTAATACCTCTTGTTACAGATGTCATTCCATATCTTTGCATAACTCAAATAAAAATTCACCTTTTAATTGACAGAAAAAAAATACTAATAAAAAAACATACACTAAACATTTTATAAAAATTAAAGATATAAATAAATTAACAAAAACAATTCTTTTTACATAAATAACTTAAAAACAAAATAACTATTCAGAAAAAAAACTTAAAGACCAACGTAAGATATTTCGGGGGGTTTAAACCCCCAAAACTCCTGTGTGCGCCACTGTATGTATGTATAATACATACACTCATGGACAAAATAATAGGTGTGAGCACTTTTATGTCAATATTTTAAAAGCGAACTAAGGAGTTCAATTGACTACTTTTTATTTCAATGAGTAGGAGTAAAAACGCAAAGAAAAATATAAAAACTTATAACATTTAGTTTTATATAAACGATTATTTATTCCTTTTTTTTCAATATTGCTTGGACAAAATAATAGGTGTAATAAAATAGGCAGCGAATTCGTGGCTAAGTTTAGATAGATAGATAGATTTAAAAGGGGAAAGAGTGCACTGAGACCAAATTTGATCTATTGTGCCCCCTTCAACTTTAGAGAACGTCCCCCAGTCCCACCGACCTAATGAAGCTTAGTAACTCACGTGGGAGAAGGTGTTTGACGTTCTCTTCTGCAAGCCAGTACTGGCCCAGGTGCTGTCTCCTACTGCGGCATACCGCATCGCAGTGCAGTATGACGTGCTCAGGAGTCTCCTCCGCTATTTCGCAGAGTCTGCAGACGCTTACCTGTTCTACCCCGATTGTGTGCATGTGTTTCCTCATCCTGCAGTGCCCGGTTACCAGCCCGGTGACCAGTCTAAGCTGGTTTTTCCCCAGTCTGAGGCATTCTTCACTCCATCTGGAGTTATAACCTTTGATGAAGATTTTCGATTGCCTAAGACCTGTGGCATTTGACCAGTGTTCTGAGTTCCTGGTTCTTTCCTCAAGTCTTAGTGACTCTGCTAGAGTGCTTTTGCCCAGCCCAATGAAGGGTTCTGGTGCAAGGGGGATCGTAGCTGCCCCAGTTCTAGCAAGACTATCAGCCTCCTCATTCCCCTCTATTCCTCTGTGTCCTGGAACCCAGAGGATTTTAACCTGGTTATATGTGCCCAGTTTATTCAATGCTTCTATGCATTCCAGCACCAACCCTGAGGTGATCTCATACGAGATTAGTGCTTTGATGGCTGCTTGACTGTCAGAACAGATGACTATGTCTTGCCCCCTGTACAAACGCTCGAAGTTGATCTGCACACAGAGCCTGATGGCATATAACTCTGCTTGAAATATGCTGGGTGTATTCCCCATGGGCTCATAGTGCTTGAAGCGAGGTCCAAATACCCCCGCCCCTGTTCCCTCGTGCGTTTTGGAGCCGTCTGTGAACCACGTAATGGTATGTGGTTTGAAATGGGACTGGTGTGCTTCCCAGTCCCAGTCCGCTTTGTTGGCTAAGTTTAAAACTAACATTAATTTTTAAAATATAAACTTAGTAACGGTAATTATATCCTGTATAACCACCATTTTTTTGTAAAATTGTGTACACCCTTCTGGGCATAGAGGCTATTAAGTTTTGGCAAGTCTCCAATGGCATTTTATTCCAAATATCCTGGTCTTTCTGCCATAATTGGTCTTTGTTTTGGATATTAATTGTAGCCAATTGTTTTTCTAGGTCACCCCCACAAATTCTCAATGGGGTTTTGATCGGGGGACTGACTTGGCCATGCCAATACTGTCACGTTATTGTCCTTGTACCAAATACTCAATAGCTTTGATGTATGCTTGGGATCATTATCCTGCTAAAATTTCCCAATTAATGAAAGTTTTTCTTCAGCATAGCGGAAGAAATAACGTCTTACAAAATGTTTTTGTATACCGTACTGGTCATGGTGTTCTTTTATTAGATATAACCCTGCCAAAAAAAAGAACCCCTAACCATGATTTTTCTCCCGCCATGCTTTACGGTCTTCTTGGTGAAGCGAATGTGGAATTCCTTGCCTTTAGGTCTTCGAACGTTCCTTCTGCAATCATTGCAAAACAAATTCATTTTTGTTTCATCGCTCCAAAGAATGCTTCGCCACTTTGTTTCGCCCACAGGACCACACCATTCGTGATGGGTTGATGCAAATTATTTTCTCATGGTTAAATGTCTTTTGCTAAGAAGAGGAACTTTACGGGCTATTCTTCTAGACAAATTTGCATCCACCAACCGACGCCGAATCGTTCTGGAACTAATTCGAAGCGACTTGTCAGCTGAAATCGCCTTTGACGGCTTGAAGGGGTCCTGTTTGGCGAGCAAACCTATACGATGGTTATAGTTGCGCTAGTTTAGGACGCCCACGTGTTTCCGCGCCGAAATTGAACTTTAAGGCATTTGTAACAAAATTTTGAGACCGGCCCAATGCATTTGCAATAAATTTATACGTTTTCCCAGGCTTCTCAGCTCTTTCACGAGACGTCTTTCTTCTGGCATGCAATGAGGTTTACGACCCATCTAAAAACGCAAAAATGCGTTAAATTTTATCACAAAATACTTTTTTTAACATATTAATTTTCGAACCTTTGAAAATTATCGGTATATAGCACAAAAAAAATCGGCGAAGTAATAGCAACTTCACACTAATAGCAGCTTCACACACACCTATTTTTTTTTTGTCCAATATATTTTTTCACTGAAAACACAAAACGCACGCGCACAGTCGAAGTGAATTTTTATGATTTACATACTCAGTGCAAATATAATTAAAAATGTCGCAAGTGCTAGCAGATAACGGCAAAGTAGTTCTGAAAATACATTTTTTTCCTGATAATTCGCAACATCTATCAATGGTACCTTCACACCTATTATTTTGTCCATGAGTGTATGTATACAGAAAAAGCTTCCAAACTTTAACATATAAACATGGACATAACAAAACAAGTACACTGCGTTTCAAAATGATAAGGTCAATGCGACTAAGCTGAATATTTTCGTTGCAACTAAATATTTCTGCGAAAGGGTCTTAAGTATAAATAACGGTATCTTAATATGTACTAATCATATGCACTTCGGCAAACCATTGTGAAGCTTACCGCAATTATTCGAGAAAGATCGCTCGCAGCGCGTGTTTTCAGCGTTTCAAAAGTATAAAGTCTGTGTATTTTGCGTCATTGAAAAATATTTTAGAGGTAATTTTTTACGTAAATTTGTTTAATTTTGATTAAAGCATATTATTTTTAGAAATGGGACGTGGTTCAGTCAAGTTGAAAGAGCAAAAATTGACGTGTTTTGAGCGAAAAATGCCAAATTTCCAAGAAACTGAATCGGTCTTTTTGTGTAATACAAAATTATGCAAATAATAAGGAGAACTATGGCAAGAACAAAGCTCCAGGACGACCCAAAGTACTTTCCGACCGCGATTCTCGACAAATTATGAAGGCTGCTTCAAATTCTACAAAAAGTTGTACCCAAATCAAACGGGAACTAAATTTAAATGCTTCCAAAACAACTGTTTGGAGAGCAATTCATGCTTCTCCCAATATTGTACGAAGTAAAATGAAGACTGCACCACGTTTAAAGGAAAGTCATATCAAAAGGCGGTTGGAATTTTGCAAACGAAACATGGATATGGACTGGAGAAAGGTATGCAAATACTATCCGTAATAAAAAGTATTAATAATGGAATACTTGTTGTACAGGTTATATTTTCAGATGAGAAAAAGTTTAACCTTGACGGCCCGGATGGATTTAGTGGATACTGGAGAGACTTGAGGAAGGAACCAAAATACTTCTCCAAACGTAATTTTGGTGGTGGGGCATTGATGGTGTTGGCATTGGCATTTCCATCGATGAGGAGGAATAGCGAGGAGTACCAAAATGTCCTAGCTGGAAAATTAGTTCCATTTTTAAAGGAAAATGAATCCGAGAATTTAATTTTTCAGCAGGATAATGCAGCTATATGTACATGTAAGCTGCAGCTCTAAAGCTTGGTTTGCGGCGAATAACATTGCGACTAGATTGGCCTGCATGTAGTCCAGACCTAAATCCGATGGACAACTTGTGGGGCATTTTGGTTCGCGATATTTATAAAGATTGGCGGCAATACAGTTCAGTTGATGAACTCCAAGTAGGAATTTTAAATTCTTCGAGACGAATTAAAATAAATTTATTGGATACGTTAGCCATTAGTATGAAAATTAGAATTTATGAGCTAATAAGTGTTAAAGGAAAACAAATAAATTATTAACATGAAAAAAACAATTAACTTTCTAACTGAATTCCAAACTGACCTTATACTTTTGAAACGCTGAAAACACGCGCCGCGAGCGATCTTTCTCGAATAAGTGCAGAATGGTTTGCCGAAGGGATTAGTACATATGATTAGTAGATATGAAGATACCGTTATTTATACTTAAGACCCTTTCGCAGAAATATTTAGTTGCAACGAAAATATTCAGCTTAGTCGCATTGACCTTATCATTTTGAAACGTAGTGTATATAAACATAAGTACAAAAACAATAAAAAATAATAATTAAATCATTCACATAAATATATGTCATTTTCAAAGACTATTTGCTTTTAAATGAATATTTGTCATTGTTTTTTGCTGCTTTAATCAGACTTACATATATTGCATTTAATGAGATCATGAACTGAACTCAGATTATAATGATGGATTTCGAGTTTGTTAACAAAGGAAATAGTAGTTTCCTATTCACGGAAGACATTTTACCCTCTTTGGAGAACGGAGGACATTTAAGTAATTTGGAGGACTGTCCTCCACAATGGAGTACGGGTGGCAAGCCTAAATGGAACCCAAGCCGGGCTAGTGTAAGAACCAGAATGCGATGAGATACCCTATCAAATGCCTTTGAGAAATCCGTGTAGACGGTATCAACTTGACATCCGGCATTAAAGCCTTTAGCGAAGAGATTCCACGCAGCACATCCTCACAGTCAATTGTCCACGTCTGCATCCATTTCCAACTACTCCAAAGTTAGTCCTAAGTAGAACAGTTTCTAAACCAGTTGCGAAGCGAGTAGTTTGCAAACTTATTTTGGGTTAGTTTTCTAACCAGTTGAATTTTATGGGGCAAAATAAAACAATGAAATTTTTAAGCAATTATTTTATTTCAAAAATATTTTCATAAAACAGAAATCCATCGCGACTAAAAAACAAAAAATACGTGCACCAAACAATTTCAGTAATAAAAAAATGATACACTTGGATTTGTTGGCACACTTCTTCCCTCATAACTGAGTACGCCTGCACTTAATAAATAAATAAATGAATTAATAAAAAATTAAAAAACAAACAAACTAATTTATAAATACCTTTCAACTGCTGCTTCAATTCCTTGCTTAACACAACCAGGTCAAATTCTAACTGAAATCTTTCAAGGCAAAACGTGCAAATCGAACGAGCCTCGAGTCAGAGAAGCAGACATCAGTCTCATCTTTCTCATTTTCATGTGCTCGTCTCGCCTATGAACGCGCACCCAGAACGTGAACGATTAAACCCGAACTCAGAGACAATAAAGACATTACACTTACTAATTTTCCAAAGACAGCTGAAATTTCCTATACGTGTGATTATCTAGATAACCAAGATAAACACTTTTTGAGAGCAAAGAAATCAGCTGCTTGCAAATTGGCTGCGGGAGAAAAAATTGAAACCATTTGGTTTTATGTGAAAAGGTTTGCCGGAATAAATGTTTTTCACTCTAAACATCTTAGTTAATACATACAGTGTACCAATACAGTCTTCGTACAGCACCTGGTTCAAAACTAATTATTTAAAAAACTAAATATTTGTAGGAATTTTGAAAAAGTGTCGATGCAGATCTGTTTATTTAGCATTTATTTGTAATACAACAACAAAAATTAATATATTTCATTAAATAGTTTAAAAGTTTTAAACCAAAAACAAATTTGCTTATTTACTTCCAATAAAGTCTTCGTACACTTTAGCTATATCTGTCCTTTTGCCCATAATAATAATTTATTGACAACTATTCTTTGAAAAAGCAATCAAACGAGACATCTGTCATTCATTCGTAGAACGCAAGTCATATTTGAAGCAATTTATTTTAAAATATTATAAAAAAATGCCTGGAAAATACTTGTCAGTTGAAGAGCGTAAGCTTATATTGAATTTGCACGTGAAGCAGCAAAAATCCTACGCTGAAAAAGCTAAACTCGTGTCCCGCAGCCGATCTACTGTGCAATCGGTCATTGGTCATTATAAGTGCACCGAAAATAAGCTCAGAGCTCCTTCAATCGAAGAAAAAAGTTCACCCGGAAACTGTGCGAAACGCCGTGATTGATGCCGGTTTTAAGTCTCGCATTCCTCGCCGAAAGCCATTGGTAAATTTAACTCTTCAATTCCCATGCCCAAAATTGTAAAAAAGAAAATTTTTTTTTTAATAAAATAGCTTAGATACGTTTGAATAAGACAAAAAATACATTAAAAATTTTTAAACTACCCTCATTTTTTACGGGAGGTCACCTACAGGTGACACTGGGCATTAATAGTTGTTAATAATCTGAAAGATAGGCTTGACTTTGCTATACAAGTGTTAGAATTTAAAAATAAAAACCTATGTGGTAGGAAAAAAAGATTAAGCATCTGTCACTTACAGGTGACACTGGGAATTGAAGAGTTAATCAAACGCAAAAAGCGTTTGGACTTTGCGTGAGTACCAAAATGCATCTCCTGAGTTGTGGCGCAGCGTTATATTCTCCGATGAGTCCAAATACAATATCTTTGGCTCTGATGGCAGGCTCAAGGTCTGGAAAAAGACGGGAGAAGCTTACAATCCAAAGAATACGATCAAGACTGTAAAGCACGGCGGCGGTGGTGTAATGGTATGGGGTTGCATGGCTGCCAGCGGTGTTGGAAACTTGGAAATAATTGAAGGAGTCATGGATCATCGCGCATACATTGACATTGACAAGTGCGGAAAAGTTGGGTGTATCTGAGAAATTTTACTTCGAGCAAGATAACGACCGCAGCTGCGGTGATGCGAGCGAGGAGGAGAGCGTCGAGCATCTGATGTGCCACTACCCAGCACTAGCGAGGAGACGTCTCCGGGTGCTGGGCGTGCCGTTCTTCAGCAGCTTGGCCGACCTTACAGGACCCAGCATCGGCCGCATCGCCCGATTCATTACGGAATCGGGATGGCTCCTGCCCATCACCCGGGGGGGGGGTGTGTAAGCCTGAAAGGCAGTCGCGTCCCACAACGGGCCGCTTCATGACCTACGTGAGCTCTTCAAGCTGCCACCTTAACCTAACCTAAGGTAACGACCCTAAACATATGGTACTTAACACCAGGCTGTACTTGCTGTACAATTCTCCACATTTACTAAAAACACCACCGCAGAGTCCAGACCTCAATCCTATTGAGCACATGTGGCATATGCTTGAAAAAAAAGATAAGGACTCATCATATTTCGTCAAAACCTCAGCTACAACACGTTCTTCAGGAGGAATGGGCGAAAATCGACGCAAACTATACACAAAAACTTGTAAAGTCGATACCAGATCGCTTTAAGGCCGTCATTAAAAACCATTTTGTAGGTTTTCATAATTCGTAGTTAATTTCGTAAGTGTACGAAGACAAATGCACAGCCATAGCCTAAGTGTACGAAGACTTTATTGGAAGTAAATAAGCGATTTTTTGTTTTTGGTTTAAAACTTTTAAACTATTTAATGAAATATATTAGTTGTTGTTTTTAATAATTAGTTCTGAACTAGGTGTTGTACGAAGACTTTAGTGGTACACTGTAATTTATACAAGTGCTAAACTTGCAACGAGTGTTTATATTTGAAAACTGAACGGATAATGCTTTGATATGCCGATATGATATGCGATCTAACTATGATTCCGGATTTGCCACGGCAAATCCAAACCGCGATGCTAGAAATTTAGAGTTTTGAAACTGTTGGATCGCGTCGGCAACAATTTTCTTAGTTGCAGTGGAAATTACGAATAGAAAAAGAATTCAGAGTTTTAAGTGTAATCAACGAGTTGTGCCATTCTTCTCAACAAAAACCGCATATGGGTCTTTGATTGGCACTCCCAAAATTAATGGGTACTATGGTTTTGTTGCAGATGAAGACGGTTGTGGGTATTCTAAAGTTAAAGGTTCTTGACTTATGCGATACCAGGTAGCAAACATAAAGAGAATAACAAGAAAACGTTACATTCGGTGCAAAAAAACCAGTCTACTGTGACCAAAATAGCAAAATTCGAACGAAATGCTATAATTGCTATATAAAATGTAATAATGTTGTTTATATAATAAGTCGTAATTGCTTCGTCTTTAATGTTTTTACAATAAAACAAGGGAAAAATTAAATTATTTATTTAACAAAATTCATGAATGCTAGCAAATATTAACATATGTTAATATGTGTCCAAAATAGGGGTAAACATTTTAATTTGTAAAAAAAAGATAGAAAAAGACAAATTGAGTTTTCTGATTACTATTTAGAAAGAGCTTGCAAAATTAGCCACTGAGCCGAAACCGCATGAAAATCGGACTTAAAACTAAAAACTTATAGCAAAATCAAAATTTAAATATTAACATATGTTACTAGTGTCGGTGTGAAGGTTACATGATGACGCTTTAACTTGAAGATGGTTGCAACATGGTCCGGTATGCTCAAAGACTACTGGTGCCCTTTGTTGACAATCCTTTAAAACTAACCGTAGGAACACAATTGGAGCGTATAGACGTATGGGCGTACGGCGTAAATACGTTGCCTTGCTCACAATTCCACCGTGAGCAGCAACGTATAAAATACTCAAAATACGTTTTTCAATTGTCGAAAAATGAATAAAACGCCCATACGCGGCGTAAAAAATAGAAATAGATCTAATTGAGCGTACGACGCTTTTACGTTCAAACGCTTGCGTCGTCAATTGTGTGCGCTTTCATAGGAATACATGAAATTTAATTTGACAACGCAATACGTCGAACGTAAATACGCTCATACGCTCCAATTGTGTTCCTACGGTTACTTGTATACCCAATATATTAAACTTTTTTCATTGGGAGCATAGATGAACACTCATTCTTTATTAACCCAGGTATGCCAAACTTACTACATGTAGGGCACCTATATTTCAGGGTATCGGTTAACAAATTAAAAGCGCAGTTAACACAGCACACTTAAAACAGGTGCACTACATATAGTATGCTTGCACATCTTGGCTAAAATATTGAAACAATTTGTGTTATTAGTTAAAAAGTAACAACCAATTGAAAAATGCTTAAAAAAAAGGAATTTCAGCGACAAACTGCATGTAATAATTTTTCAGTTGTAAGTATAATTCCTATCATCTTGCTGTAGGTTTTGGTCTTAAGTTGGTATCGTTAGACCCTTAGGTAAGGGTCATGTTCGAAGTAAATTAACTTTTCATCTAAAAAGCTATTTTTTTAAGAGCCAGCGCGCAGGTAATGCCTCGAAGCATTGCGTTGGTTCTGAAAGGATGTAAAGGTTATTGCATAAATACGTATTATACTTCTTCTTTTTTTCTCTGTTTTTCTTAGGCTGAACGATTTGTTGATCGGAAACTGGATCGTGCCGAGGACATTTTAAAGTCGAAGTCAAAAAGAGCGAAGAAATGGTACAGCAAACTGATCGGGGATGAAAATGGCCCAAAACTGAATGACCTCCATATTTTCATTACTGCTTTTGTTGGCGGCATTGCTTTAGGCGTGGCATCAGCTTAATCAGAGAAGCCTTATAATCATTATGGTTGACATTTTCGTGGGAAATTCCCAATTACTATTTAGTTTGTGCAGTAAGTGCACTTTTACGTATTGTTTGGTTGGTATTATTTCAACATGTTACTAATTTAATACCAAATTATATAATTTAATTTATTACAAAACGATGATTTGCAATAAAATTTATATCATTAGCGAAACAACAAAAAGTGAAAACTTGAGCCATTCGGCGGAACGCTTGAAAAAATATACGCGAAGTTGCGGGGTGTGTGTGGCTTATTTGAAGACATTAGAGAAGTACATTGGACACAAACGGCAGTAGCCGGTAGACTGGAAAGGTGGAACATGTTTATAAAGGGGAATTGGAAGGGAGAGAATTGGAATGTTGCAGGGTCTACAGGGCACTGGCACGATACATTTAGCCATGGCGGCCCGCGTTGCCTATGGCAACATTAAGGTTGCAGCTGCTTGCTGAGCTGGCCTAATGCCTCCAAGGCCCTTTCGATGAGGCTGCGGCCCGGAGGTCCCTTCGATGGAGGCCTCATTATCGCTGAAATCTATGAACTGGCGCTCTGCTGATGGCTCGATTGATGGACGGCTGGTTGCTCACTGCGGCTGCCGGCGGTGGCGTGACAGCCGGTCCGAGATGGCGGAACGCTTGATGAGGCGCTTTGCCGGAGCGGATTGCTGCGGGGCGCGAGCTGGCTTCTTGCCGCCCTTGGGTGTGGCCACTACTGTGGTGGCTGGCCTTTCGCCAAAGTGCAGCATGGTATGATGCGCTCGGCCACACTTGTTGCAGCGAGCGGTGGAACTGCATCGAGCGGTTGGATGTGACCGCGCCAGGCAGTTGGTGCAGTACCCCTGGGCGCGGACCACCTGTTGTCGCTGCTGCGGAGCCATGGCCAGGAAGGCGCGGCAATACCGGATGGCGTGCAGGTGGTGGCACAGTCGGCATTGCTGGATTCCGGATTGCCCTGAAAGAAATCAGAAAATATCATTAAAGGGTAGTAGCAAAAAGTATGGAACATAAAGAGTGTGCATCACGTACAAGCAAAAATTTTAATGCGGGTGCTGATATCGCCACCCGTCTTCATGATGCGGGGGGTAGACAACGAGACGAAATACTTGAAATGAGAGCATAATGCTCTGAGCGCAAATCATGGCAACACGAATGCTGCGTCTGTGCTCGCTCGTTCATTCTCGCACAATTGTCCGAAGAGGAGGAAGACGATGTGCTGTTGTTGTTGTTGTTGCGTTAGCGAAAAATTGAAATTGTAAATCTATTTATATTTTCTGGCTGGCTTTTGTTCTTCTTCTATAAGCCTGCACGGCGTCTCATATTGCTCCTGAACTCACTGCCGACTGTAGTGTGCGCAAAATCATAAAAAAGAAAATAAAATATGGCTGGCATGGCGACCTATATGATCGCTACAGGCAATTAAAAAATAAATAATAAGTAATCAAAGACAATTAAATAAAAAGGGAATTGGAAAAAAGGAAGAAATTTGTATTAGCCCGTAATAATTATCCGTCCCGTTCTTTGGAACTTTTTTTACGGCCCACATATAAAGCTTGTTTAAAAGAACTAAAATAAGAAAATCTAATATTGTAAATTCATGGTCACATCATTCGCCATGGAACCATTCAGGTGTAGAATATTTATACTATTTTTAAACGTAGGCATGCCGTAATAACATTTTTCTTATGACAAAAGACTTGTCTTATTATTTATTTCTTTATTTAGTGCTTTCGCCCTATTGAAAGTCAATAGACCTATTAAATTATGTTTTTCCATACAATCTTTTAACCCTTGGTTTGTCCGTTAGATTACGATTTAAAAAAAAAAAAAACAAAATTAAAACACGTATCTAATTATTTTTGATTTCAAGTGTTTTCACGAATTTTGAAGTCAATATGCAAATCAGTTCATTTTTTTCGTAGTTTACCCATATTCGCAATATTGTAATCAACCATGTGCAAATATAAACAAATAATTTTACTTCGAACTCGCCACGTAAAAATATTTGTAAACATTTTAATTTAGGATCAACCACCAAATTTTTAAATGAATCAAAGCATTGGCCAGCAAAAAGCCATACACCACAAAGATTCGATTGATGGTGACATGACAGCAATTTGTGCAGCAAAACCAATCGGCAACACAAAAAAGCATACACACAATAAACGACACCAACGAAAACATTAGCGAATCCCGAATCATCTTCGTTGAAACGACGATGACGATGCTTTGGTTCGTTGTTTGCTCTCCGCTTGCGCTTCGACGCATGCAAAAAATGAGCGATCACTACGCCACAACAACCACCATTTCAATATATACGAGCGGAGCCGTTGCAACAACAACATTGCTTTTTGCTCTTGTCAAACGCAGTATTTACGTTCTCGCAAACTGTTGAGCGACAGCAAATTTTCTGCAACCTATGACTCCGCTCATCTCTTACCGCCCGCGTCAACAAACACGTTTGCAACATTTTTGAAGATGCGTATTCTTTATGTTGTATATTCTTTGGTAGTAGTAAATTGGTAGAGCATGAGAGAGGGTATGGGCAATAGTGTACGGGACAATAGGTCAAACGGTGTGCAACGCTTGAGCTAAGGTCAGGCTAAGAGGCTATTAAGGAGCATAGCTTGATAACTGGTCTTGTGAGGATGCCAGAGTCGGTGCGGATATCCATGACACGGACGTGATTGTCGGGACCGCGATGAATCTTATGAATGCGGCCGAGCCGCCATTCATTGGGGGGAAGCAGGTCGTCTTTAATAACGACCATTTCGCCCTCTTCCGTCCGATCCACGGGTTGTGGTCTTTTGGTATAACTCTTCGCAGTATTTGTCATCCGCGGAGACAGGTGTCGGAAGTTTGACTTCTTCCTGTTAAGTTCCTCATTGGAAACTTCTGCGACGTATGTCGAATAGGATGACACAGTATGGGGTACTGGCCCGCTGAGTAATAATAATAATAATAATTGACTGGCACGACAGCCCGCTTACGCGAGACTAAGGGCTAGCTTCCCGCAACTACCCGTGTGAATTTGTACGCGGGTTGAAGGGACCTACAGTTTAATGTCGGTTCCGAACGGCAGGTTGGGAGCTTTTTCATAAGCAATTTTTACTCTCAGAGGTTTGCCATTTCCAGCTGAGAGGACAGCCACCGAAAGAGAAAACGAGTTTTCCCGTTATTTTTTTAGGTGTTATTACAGGCAGTATTTGAACCTGAGGTTGCTGCCTGCGACTCGCGGTCCAACGCACTAACCAACTGAGCCACGGCGGCTGCTGAGTATCCTGCTGCTGGCCCGCTGAGTATCCAACCGAAAATTGTGTTTTGGGCTAATAGGCTGCCACAGACGTTTCGTCGGATACCTTCGAGGAAGATCTGGGGAATCAGATCGCTACCAATAACAGTCTATCTGCGCTGACTCGAAGGGACTTAGGTCAGCGAGATCTAGCGTGGCAAATTCTTGCCAATTGGGGTGGCTAATTGTGAAGGGGGTAGCAATTTTGTAAGTTGAGGGAGTACGATCGCTTGCACGTTGAGCTTCGTGCTGGAATTTGGAACTGCCAACGTCAAAAAGCAAAATAGATTGGCATTTTGCACAATCTTACCGCCCATGCCCGAAATTTCGAAGTGTGATCTTTCGATTGGCAATTTAACGCTTTTTTTCACCTTCGAGGAAATGAAGGTGCGTTGCGAGCCTTGGTCGATCAACGCTCTAACCTTGAACAATTCTCCTAGGTGGGCAATAGACACCAGTGCCGTAGGCAGAAGGGATTGGTGCTATTATTGGAATGAAGGGACTGTATTTAATGGCTGCGAGGCCGTTGGGAAAATGAAGCGGGGAATGATGCTTCCTTTGGCAATAAACACACGTAAAACTGCTTCTGCAATCCTTGATGGTATACGTTGTGGCGAGCCAATTTTTTCACAAATTGTACTCTTTGACGTATCTCAGTCGGCTCTGGGGGCGGAGCTTCTTGATGTCCGTTCATGTCCGTATAGGGTGATTTGCGTTGCAGAGCTTACAGGCGAAGTCTTTTCAGTGCTGAGATCTAATGTGGGGCCGATTTTGAGGGACATTGGAATTGGAGGGTTGTGGTTTTGGCTTAGCGGGGCGAATGCTATTAAGCCGTTCCACCACCTCGTACCTGCAGGTCAGGAACTCGTCCATTTGCGATCAAAGAGGCAGGTCTTTACGAGATGTTAGGGATTGTGCCCAATTTGGTACAACAAATATACACTAGCAGCGGATCCCAATTGTCGGTGTCCACGGCCTAGGACCTAAGTACCGACAGACAATTATTGATAGTGTTTTATATTTTGCTGCAGCGCTTAGCAATTTTTTGTAGTAGCTGGAGTGATATTTATCAGGATTTCGAATCTGGATGTCAACCAATATGCGCCTGTTTTCGTAACGGGATTTCAGGGCTTCCCACGCGAGTCCGAAGTTTTCCTCGCTTAAGGCATATTGTTTTACAATTGCACCGGCTTTGCCTTGCGTTTTGTATCGGAGGTGATACAGTTTTTGGGCTGGAGTGAGCTTAGGGTGGTTTATGTATACGGCTGTAAACATGTCCCGGAAGGACGGCCATTGCTCATAGCCCCCGAAAAAGATTCGGTATCGCAAGGTGGAACTTGGAGGCAAATGTAGGAAGTATTTGCTGGTTCTAGGGGTTGAACCTGTTCCGTACGCGCAACGTGCTGAAGCTGGGGCATCTCAATAATGTCCGACATCTGAGCCATGCATAACTCATACTGGTCTGTGCAGGCGTCGATCTTCTGCCGAGCCGACTCTTTGAAACGGTTAGATTGGCTGCTGTCTTTTGCAATGGAGACTGCCTCATATGCACACATATGCCTTTCCCATTGGGCTTCCAAATTCTTTTGACGACAAGGGATCCTCAATGGGAGTCGAAGCCTTAGTGCAAAATTGCACAAGCCGGTCGGACTCAAATACACATTTAGCAACGCTAGGGTCGGTTGCTCGGAGAATGGGGGATTCGGATCGCGTTTTTGGCGGCTCACGAGTGACAGTATCTGTCGAAAATTGCTCGGTTGTAACCTTAGGGGCCTGTTTGGAGGCGGTTGATTCCATCGCGTCTGATTGTTTTTTAGGCGAACGCTCTACCGGCATTGAAAGTAACTAGCGAAGCTTGGGGGAGAGGGGGGCCAGGTGAAAAAAATTCGAAATTAAATTTCCACCTGAGAAAATAAATACGGTACGGAACGGTATAAAATTGGAGAAAAGATCAAAATGTTACACGAATGTATAACAAATGTTCGAGTGTATGGGACTTTGCCTTCAATTGTTTGGACAAATCTATTAACCGTATGTGGAATAATACGGGAAAATATTAATGAAATTTTAAATTAAAGCCGCGAAATCCGAAAATTGGAAATTCGTTTAAGTGTAGTGTTAGGTTAGGTTGGCTGGCTGGCCAGGTTGGTCACGCATAGACCCTATTGGGTCCTTAGCGATACCAGTTAGAGCTCCTTAGTGTTCCTAGCGAAGTTCCTCAGCGATATAATGTCGTGTTTGTGGACCTCTCCCAACCCAGTTCCTAGCGAAGTTCAGCAGCGATATAATGTCGTGCTTGGGGACCTTTCCCAACCCAGAGAAGAATGGGGCCCCGAAGTGGGTAAAGCGTAGTCTTGAGATGGCCGGGCAGGAGCAAAGTATGTGCTCCAGGGTTTCCTTGACACCATTTTCTTTGCATTTCCTGCATTCATCCGACTCAGTGATTCCCATCTTTTGCGCGTGAGCCGCTGTTAAGCAGAGCCCCGTTAGTACGCCTACGATGGCTCTGCCGTCCTTTCTCGGGAGCGAGAGAACGAATCTCGTGAGCTTTTCATTGAATTGCTCGAGCATTATTTTAGCGGTTGTGCAGGTAGTCAAACTGTTCCACCTCGCCTTCGCTTTTCTCATTAGGTTGTCTTCCAAACCTCTGTTGAATGGCCGCAGAGGCATCAGAACGTTGCTGGCAGGAGAGCACCACTTTTAGCAACACCATGTGCTGCCTCACTTCCCTCTACGCCTTTGTGACCAGGTACCCAAAAGATATTCAGCTTGGGATTCGCAGCCAGCCTTTCCATTGCTACCCGGCATTGCAATACATGTTTGGATGATATGCAGAAAGAAATTTTGCCGCCAAGCTTTCCGCGTAGAGGCCGATGGGCGGAAGGTTAAGAATAACGTTAAGTGCTGCCGTAGGAGTGGTTCCTAGAGCTCCTGTCGTGCAAAGTGCAGCCAGGCGCTGAACCTTTTCCAAAGGTTTACAGTATGTTTTTTTTCTTTACCGCGGTCCACCACACCAAAACCCCATAGAGAAGTATCGGACGTGCTATTGCAGTGTAGCACCAATGCGTCAGAGAAGGCGAAATGCCCCAAGTCTTACCGACCATTCTCTTCCACGCGTAGATAGCATTGCATGCTTTTTTTGCCCTCTCTTCCACGTTGGGCTTCCACAGCAGCTTACTGTCTAATATAACTCCCAGGTATTTTGTGTGAGGTTTGAGAGTAAGTGGAGAACCGTTGAGTCGTGGAGTCGCCACGATGGATTTTTGTACCTTCTGGTGAAGAGAAGCATTTCTGTTGTCTCCGCGTTCACGCTAAGACCAGTGCTTTCTGCCCAGTTGTGTACAGTTCTTAGCGTAGCTGTTATAAGATTGCTGAGAGTCGTAAGACATTTCCCGGTTAGAACTATCGCAATGTCATCTGCTTATGCAAATAGTTTCGATGCCTTGCCTTCGAAATGAACCACGATTTTGTTGACCACCAGCAGGCAGAGTAGTGGTTATAGGACTCCTCCTTGCGGAGTACCTCTGGACACCTCTGTTAGTGCTATAGCATCATTCCACTCAGCTCTTATCTTTCTGCAGCCTAGCAGGCTCTTAATCCACTGATAAGCAGCTACTTCAATTCCTGCAACTCCAATGCCATCTAAGAAGGCATCGGTAGTTACGTTGTTGAAGGCTCCAGCAATATCAAGAAATACTCCTAGAGCGTATTCTTTGAATTCCAGAGCTTTTTCTATGTGCGCAACTAGTGAATGTAATGCAGTCTCCGTGGACCTGCCTTTCATGTATGCGTGCAGCGAGTCTGCTATCCCTGAGGGTCCCAGAGTATCTTGCACATGCAGATCTAACAGTTTTTCGAGTGTTTTGAGAATAAATGACGTCAAAGTAATTGGCCTGAAGTCTTTCGAGTAGAGGTGGTTGCATTTACATGACTTCGATATAAACACCACCCTTGCTACTCTCCAGCTTTTCGGCACGTTGTATTGCAGACATCCCCTGAAGATCGATATCAATCGGGGTATAATTAAGCGAGAAGCCTGCTGTAGCATATCAGGGAGTACACCGTCCGGCCTCGGCGATTTAAAGGCGATGAACCCGTTGATAGCCCATTCCAGCTTGTCCTTTGTGATCAGCTCTGGCGGCACAATACACGCTAAGGGTATGGTTAGTTCCGAAGCAGGTACATCACTGCAGCCAGGAAAGTGTGCATCTAAAAGTGCATTCAACGATTCCTGACAGTTGTTTGTCCAGTCGCCATTTTCTTTCCGCACGAGACTAGGCAGGGATGGTTGCTTGGACAGAAGCTTCCTAAGTCTCGCTACCTCCGTTGTACCTTCCGGGCTACTTTCCGGACCTCCTTCTTGTACTGTTTGAGTGCGTTTTTATATTCGCTCCAACAGAATTCATTGTCTGCCTGCTTCGCAAGCTTGAAGATTTCACGCACGTATTGTCGTTGACCCCAAGTTTTTTGTTCCACCAGGGTGGCCTAGCTTCCGCTTCGTACGTACGGGAGGGCATGAGAGGTTTAGTTCCTTTTCCACCATCGCGTGAGAGTTTATTTCCCTAGATGTCCCCAGCTTTTTGCCAAGTATACGTCTGAAAAGATCCCAGTTTGTGTTTCTGGGATTCCTTACAGTTATACTGGCTCTCTTGGAGTATCCAGTACCCTCCAGTCCTCGACCAAAGTGTTTGAGCCCGTAAAGAAAGTGATATCGAGAACATTCTTCGAGGAGGGTCCAATATATGTTGGTTCAGTTCTTCGGTTTGCGATATACATATCGCAACTTTGCATAATAAAGTTGAACAGTGACTCACCCCTGGTATTGATGTCGCTGCTTCCCCATACTGTGTGATGCGCGTTGGCGTCTGCCGCAACAACCAAGGTCTGCTTCCTATCGCCGACTGTGTCCACAAGCCTTCGAAGCTCAGACGGCAGCGCCTCGATGTCGTGTGCCATGTAGCAGGACGCCAGAACTATGGATCCATCCTTGCCGCCCTCTACTGCCACGGTGATTAGGTCATTTTTGGAGAAATTCGGTAACATACTATGTATATATACCCTTACCTTGTTATTGACGTTCGGCGTGAAAGTATTGAAGCTACTACTAGACACCACGTTCTCTCCAGCAATGCAAGGTTCCTGGACCAGAGCAACATCGTAGCTGCCCCCCTCTAAATTGAGGAGGAGCTCAGCTGAGGCTATTTTACTGCGATGGAGGTTTATTTGAAGAACCTTCAGCATTTGCTTCTGGTGCCTTCGCGGGGGTGGAAACTCGCCCGTAAATCCTAAATCCCTTATAGATAGAGACGACTCCAGGATCTCCTCAATCCCGAGATCCGCCTCTACCTCACCCAAGTTGAGTGTGTTGTGTTGTTATCGTCTTTGAGGTGGCGCTTTTTGAGACGTAGAAACACACTGCCTACGCTCCACGCCATTTTCCCAAACCTTGCGTAGAGAATGTCCTCGGCTACCTTATTGATTTAAAGGACGTAGTTTTGACCGGCGTTGTCTTCTTCTCACGATCAAGTGTGTCTTGCTCACACTCCTGGCCGCAACCGCCGCTCTCGAAGTGGTTTTTCTACCTTAGCAGCCTCCTCTTTTCGCTTTGGCCTTTTACCTGTTATTAAGTGTAGTGTAGAGTATAGCAAAATTAAACAACAAAGTGACAGTAACATTTAATTGTGTGTGTATATTTGTATTTATTTTATTAAAAAGAAAAATAAATATTGTTACGAAAATTAGTTCTAGTGGGCTGGTACGTATCTCTGGATTGTGCAATTTGAAATAAACAAGACACACTTAGTTCCTCAAACGCAGTCAATAAAAATCAACAGTCACTTTATTTCACAGATTTACACTTCACTGTCTTTACACTTAAATATTCGCTTAATTATTCCGCGTAACAACTCCGCTAGTCAAAATCAGACTGACTCGCTGCGCCGCACCCGGCTGCCTTTTATACCTGTCCGGCCATCGCGCAGATCGTTCTCGCACATTCCGGAGTGGACTAAAGGTTTCCATGATGATCGCGACCATCATTGCCAGGTGAGACTAAGAGTTTCCATCATTGCCAGGTTGGACTAAAAGTTGCCATCATTGCCAGGTTGGACTAAAAGTTGCCATCATTGCCAGGTTGGCCTAAAAGTTTCCCTTATTATCGCGGCCGTCGTTGCCAGATTGAGTTTTAGCACGGCGCGTAGCGACAGGGTTGCTTTGCACAGCGACAGACTGTCTTTTCGTTACACTGCCCACCACTTAGCCTTGTTCGTCCCGAACAAGTGCCGAGGTTCCGCTATGACAAGGCGCCAGGCGCTCCAAATGGACTACCTTCAGCTTAGCGCCTTTATTGCTGCAACGTTGAATCCTGTATACCACGTCGTTTATCCTAGTCACGACTTCGTAAGGTCCTTCCCATGACGCTTGAAGTTTCGGAGACAAACCCTTCCTCCGCTGCGGGTTGTAGAGCATTACCAGATCGCCTCCTTGGAACCCTACTGAGTTGGCCCGTAGATCACATCGGGCTTTCGCCTTATCGCTGACCAGTTTGGTGCGGCCCCTTATAAACTGGTGAATTTCCTCCAGTTCCGCCCGCTTATTGACCACGTAGTCCGTCTTAGCTCCTCCCGTCGTGCTGACTACCCCGAACTTCAAGTCAGCGGGTAACCGCAACTCTGTGCCGAACACTGCTCGGGCCGGAGTGAGTGATGTCGTGTCGTGCGGGGCTGACCTATACGCCATCAGGAACAGGGGGATATGCGTGTCCCAATCCTTTTGATTCCTGCCTACCACCTTCCGCAGATATTCTTCCAGTGTCCGGTTAAAACGTTCCACCATGCCGTCGGACTGTGGGTGCAAAGGCGTGGTACGAGTTTTCTTTACCCCCAGCAGCTCACACACATCCTTGAATACCGCAGACTCGAAATTCCGGCCTTGATCTGAGTGCAACTCCAACGGAACTCCGAACCCGGCTACCCAGTTGTTTACCAGTTTTTCCGAGATCGTAGTGGCCTCCTGGTTAGGAATAGGGTACACTTCGGGCCATTTGCTGAAGTAATCCATTACCACCAGCACATATTTGTTGCCTTGAGTACTAGTTGGGAATGGGCCGGCGACGTCCATAGCAATCCGCTCGAAGGGCGCTCCCACGTTGTACTGCTCCATGCGGCCTCGAGATCTTCTTGTCGGCCCTTTCGCAGCTGAACACCGGTCGCAGCTCTTAATCCACTCGGCTACAGACTCCTGACATCCTACCCAGTAGAATCGTCTTTTTATTTTGGCGACGGTTTTGGTGATGCCCAGGTGCCCTCCACTGGAGTCGTTATGGTATGCCTCGATGACCTCGTTGATTCTGCATTTCGGCACTACCATTAGGGAGTCGCTGGTCCGACCATCCGCGCTCTCCCATTCGCGATACAGGCATCCTTCCTTCAGCCGCAGACTTTCCCACTGCGCCCAGTAAGCCTTAGCGATCGGGCTTTCACCGGCCATCTCCTGCCAGTCTGGACGTGCGTCTTGTTCCTTGCCTTCGACGATTTTTACAAGATCCGCATCCTCACGCTGGTCCTTTTGTAGCCTCTCCGCAGACCACTCTTCCTCTGGCATAACGCTTACCAACCGGACGTCCACTATCTGTTCTTTGCTTTCGGCTCGCGAGCACTGCCTATATTCGACTTTGCACGGATGGAGTGGCAGCGCGTCAGCACATCTTGGTGACGCCTTTTCTCCGGAACGCTTCTCTCGCAGATGGCAGTCTCGTGAAATGTGGCCTTGCTTGCCACATCGCCAGCAACTGATTCTAGATGGCATTGCCCGCAGCCTCGTTGGTGCCTCTGAGCTCATTAGCTGGCTTTGCGTGGCACGTCCAGACTGGACTCGACGCCTTTCCGCAGATGAATGTCGAAAACTTCCCCTCCAGGCAGCTTCATACATCAATGCACTTGTCACCGTCTCATGGAACGTCGGCTTCATCATCATCAAGGTACTCACACGAGTCTCCGGGTCAAGAATGCCTTCGATAAACGCCTCGATCTTTAGCCTTTCCAAAACTTTCATGCTGAATTCTGGATAGGTCAGTGGTACCAGCCGCTCAATATCTGCCGCATACGTCTGCAGTGCCTCGTTGGCTCTTTGTCTACGGTTCTTCAGCTCGCAGTAATACACCATTTTGTTGTGCTCGTCACTGTATTTGGCTGCCAGCGCCCTTATGACGGTCTCGTACTCACTTCGTAAATATTCTGGAACTGATTTTATTACCTCCGCCGCAGCACCTTTAAGAGCCACCGCCAATCTCCGACCTTTCCTTACATCGGTCCACTGATTTTCCAGATCAGCCAGGTCGAATTGTAGCTTGTATGTATCGAACGGCGTAGTCCCATCATAAGTAGGCACTTCTGCTCGGGTGGCAACACTTTCCGGAACCGGCGGCAACCATTCTCGCCGCTGTACCTCTCTAAGCCGCTCGTCCATTTTTCTGTTCATCGAGTCTTCCAGAATTTTCCTGAAGCTTGCTGGACAAATCCCGATTTGCATTTTCAAGTTTTGCCGACATTTCTCGGTTCGTAGTTTCCAGTTTCGCTTCCATTTGCGCCGACATTTCGCGATTTTCACGGTTGGAAGTCTCGAACATGCCTTTCATTGCAACCATTAGCTGGCTCATGTCCATTGCTTGTGGTGGCGCAGCCTCTGCAGCCGTGCTTTGCATCGACGCAGCACCCGCAGGCGATTCCTCCACTTTGCCCACGCCTCTAGCTCCTGCGTTCCAAACTCGTGTGCAGCCCAATCGATGCCTCGTGATTCAGACGCCTCTCGCAAGCGCAGCTGCAACTCCACCTTACCGCCAGCAGTCGGCAAATTCCAGGCAGCCAGCTCCTTCTTCAGCTGGTCCACCTCCAGCAGCTCGAGTTTAACCATTTCTGCGTTTTTATAATTTTATTTATTCTTTTTCTTTTTCAATTTTCCACAATCCCACTTCTGACACCAAATGTTACGAAAATCAGTTCTAGTGGGCTGGTACGTATCACTGGATTGTGCAATTTGAAATAAACAAGACAAACTTAGTTCCTCAAACGCAGTCAATAAAAATCAACAGTCACTTTATTTCACAGATTTACACTTCACTGTCTTTAAACTTAAATATTCGCTTAATTATTCCGCGAGGCAACTCCGCTAGTCAAAATCAGACTGACTCGCTGCGCCGCACCCGGCTGCCTTTTATACCTGTCCGGCCATCGCGCAGATCGTTCTCGCACATTCCGGAGTGGACTAAAGGTTTCCATGATGATCGCGACCATCATTGCCAGGTTAGACTAAGAGTTTCCATCATTGCCAGGTTGGACTAAAAGTTGCCATCATTGCCAGGTTGGACTAAAAGTTGCCATCATTGCCAGGTTGGCCTAAAAGTTTCCCTTATTATCGCGGCCGTCGTTGCCAGATTGAGTTTTAGCACGGCGCGTAGCGACAGGGTTGCTTTGCACAGCGACAGACTGTCTTTTCGTTACAATATGTATTTTTTTTTTCTCGTAGGAGGTGTATGTGTGCGTATATATGCATTTGAAAATATATATTTTTTTTAACATTTGAATATTTGTTAGTTAGTATATTTGCTAAAATGATTTTATTTATAAAAGGGGAGAAACAAATTTTTTGTTTGTGTACAACTGGGAGGTATTTGTCCCACTGTATGTATGTAAAGTGAATGCGCAGTGAACGTTTGTTAGTGAACGTTTCTAAGTCGAAAATTAAAAAAAAAATTGAAAAAAATTTCAATAGTAGAGTAAGTTCGGGTAATGTGATATGGTCGGGTAATGTGATATAGTGGCTTATTTCCCAACTGCGTTGACTTTTTTCAAAATTAACCTTTTTACAACATCATAACAGCTAAAAAACTCGTGCTGCATGATTTTGGATGTGTTTGCGTAAATAGTTTATAGTGAGTGCGATGAAGTGCTTTCAGTTGGCTTGCACCAGTTTTTGGTCACGAAGTTTGAACGCATAAATGGTACAAAAAAATATTATTAGAAAGTTTGAGGCTAATCAGAAGTAATTCAGTGATATCGATTATGGGTTTGCGAGGTACGCTCTTCTCAACAAAATTTTTATTGTTTTTTTATAATATTTTCTTCGCAAAAGTCAAGTCGGGTAATGTGATATACTTAGTACATCACAGTACCAAAACTTATGACAGTAATACTATGTGTATACAGAAATGTATATATACTTTATTTTATAATATTTGAAGTTGAATATTCTCAAAAATCTGTTAGGTTAAGTTTCAGATAAAAAAAATCCATGAAATCATGTTTCTCGGTAAAAATGTTTAACCCTTGGTTTACCTCGTCAGATTGTAATTAAAAAAATAAATTAGTAACACGTCTCTAATTATTTTTTATTTGGAGTATTTTCACCAAGTTTAAAACTAATCAGTCTGTTAATCGAAATTTTTTCGGGTATATCACATTACCCGCCGATGGTATATCACATTACCCGCCTCTTTTATCAGACGCCAATATTTGGATATTTTTATTTTTAATTAAAAAACTCGTCAACAGTTTATCTTAAAGAGTTAATAATCATAGATATACTAAATAATGCATCAGTGAACAGTTTGAGACCAAAAAAAGTGTGTTTTAAGGCATAATGTGTCGGGAATCGCTGTAAAACAAACAGGTATATCACATTACCCGAACTTACTCTACATAACAGTAAATTTTCAATGTACTTAGGACGGGTTTTGCTGTCCCACTGTATGTAGTACGTGTATCCCTGCGGGACATGGGTGATGGAAACACATAAATCGCAAAAACTAACACCATAGTCTATACTAGTCTTAAAACTCCTGTAAAATGAATTGGCAGCACTCATATCGAACTGTCACATCAAGACTTTTGGTTGTCACATCAGGACTGGGCCGACAACATGCTTCCCACCACGAAAGATACTGCGTAGATAACGTTGTCTGAGAAAGCTTTTGTCGTATGTTTTTGAAGTCAATAGAAGATACAACTTTGTTTCCTACAGCCCGAAAAATTGCATGGTGAAACTGATTTTATACGTTTGTTTTGTTCAAGCACAAACATAGATTTAACTCAAGAAAATTAAAGTATCAAAATGCTTTCTGATTAATATTCGCTTTAGTAGATTATTTGAAGAAATTTATTGCTTGTACAGGTACATAAAAATTGTGTTTATTTCAGAAATTTATTGCGAACAGAATTGCGTTTTGCGGTGTTGTCTTATTTGTAATCTTGCGCATGTTATGTTCGCACTCATATTGCATCCGATGAATGTTCTTTGTAAGAAAAAGAGGTGTTCTCATGCCAAATATTATCTTTTACCTAAGAACTGAATAAAAAACCATTTGTGATTCTGCACATGAGATGCAGTTTATAGGTAAAAAAACTCTTGAAATTGATTCAGTTATAGAATCAAACAATATGTGGTCGTATCTGATGTTTAGGAAAAAGACTTTTTGACACATAACAATATTTACTTATATAATATCAGACTTCATTGTTATAAATTTGAGCTATTTTTAATTTACCCCGAGCAACGAGCAGGTTGACGACGAATAAACAAATATGCAGATATTTACTCACCATGGCTTTTACTTATTGGCAGCACAAAATATGTATGAGAAACACCGTCGGAAGAATGCAAAAATGCAGCAGTATCAAAAGCCACGAGCAAACTTTAATGATGCAAACCTTCTTGTATTTTCCTGCAGGTATGCAAAATAAAATGTAATATCCTTCCGGAAAGATTTCAGCATGAAAGTTAAATGTGTGGTCCAACTTCCAATCGCGGAAATTTTCACAACAAAGAAACAGCTGCTATAGGTTCACCACGATTTCTTCTTATTGGCCGTACAACAATTACATAGAAAATGACGGCAGAATAATGCCATAAAAGTATCAACAAAAGCAACTGCAAATATGATTTTATGATGGCAAACCACAATTACACAGCTGATTGTTTTTCACCTCGCATTTCAGCAGGATCATCAAAAGGAAATTTATATGAAAATTTGCTCGTATATAATGCACGACTGTAGCGACATAAACTAAACTGAACAATATTTGTTGATTGCAAATTGCTAATAACTTGCTGTGGAACTTCCTCAGTAGTAAAAACGTTCTTCCGGGTCATATATAAATGAAAAACCAATGTTCATTATTTTGCATTTTCAGAAGGCCGCGAGCTGCCACGTCTAAAGATAAATTTTTGCGGAAATGTATCTACAAAAACAGCTGTGTACTTATTCACCACTTTTTCATAGAGAGAGCAAAATTAAATTTGTACGAAAAATTACCAAAGAATTTTGCAAAACCACAAGAAAACAACAGAAATGCAAGAGGTCGTATCGCATGCGAATGAAATAGTTAACAATTTGAAATTGATTAACAGCTGCTTTGGCTGCGCTCTCACTTTTATTATCTAAATACGCAAAGATAACCATATGTTCAAAATTTTTTGACAGATTGGCCATTTGAGCGAAGTTTCAAGACTAGTATAGACTCTGCTAACACATTCACACATTGTGGTCAAATTTTTGTACTGGGTGGAAAAGAGACAGTTTGGCTATGAAATTATTTTATAAGAGAGAGCGAGATGAAGGGCTAATTTACATTGATGTTTCAAAATTTGAAAGAAAAAATCAAACTTTCATTTAATCAGTTTTTGCATCAGCGATGAGGCATTTATACAACAGCAATGATGAATAAACGTCTCAGCGCTGACAGAAACGAGAGCACAGATAGAACTTAACAGTTCATCCGTATAGGGAACTATCTGTGGAAAAGAGACAGCTATGCCAGCCGCCACCACGTGGCACCTTGTCAGATTCGATTTTGACATTATGTTGTGAAATTTCAGTGAACGTGGTGGAGCATCATTCGTGAAAATAAATACTAAGCTTAACAAATAAAAGGATAAATAGATAGCTTTCTAAAAGGATTTAAAGATAAGTATAAAAAAAATTAAATAAATTAAACAAATTAATAAACGTGATAAACTTATTCACGATATTTTCAGGATTTTTCAAAGCGGATGCAAGTAATTTAAGCGCCTTTAGATATGTTTTATTATTTATATTATTTTCTTTTTATTTTACAAATATTTGTTAGTTCTATTGCTTTTTGTTATTGCTGTATGCAATGAATTGTTGCAATATATACAAATAATGAAAAAATAATATTGGTTTTATTAATTTTCACAACACTGCTGATGGAAATTTACATAAGCGGTGATGCATTTAGTCATCAGTGGTGATGAGCTTTCCCATCAGCGGTGATTAGCACCGTGGGAAATGTGGAAAATACAAAAATAAAAGTTTTCGTCATACCGCACATAAAAAACTTTTGACAGCCTATAAAAAAATTGATGCCAATGGTACTATTGAGGGCGTAAAGATGAATGAGCTGAACAAAATTCACCAAATTGAAAATTCGGACGATGAATTGGAGAATATTTCCACGGACACTGCATTTAAGAAACAGTGCGTTTCAATTTTGAATTTCCACTGATCTCTTCTTCTATAATTTCATTGATGACGAGAAGCGCAATTATTTTGTTTGTCATTTCGTCTGCACTCAACAAAATTTATGAGAAAAATGAAGTTGGGTGAACAAGTTGTGTCGGAAATCGCAATGTGTGTGTCCTAACGACCAACCTTTCGCACGACCAGATTGTATCGTGTATGGGCCGCTTTATTGTTTACGTATATGCACTTGGGCCAAGCAGCGGTATTGCGTTCTGCCAAGTGCGTGCGAATATAGCACAAAGCAAAATTCGGGGGTATGTGCACAAGTGGGCGCGCAGAGTGTATACAGCAGCTGGACTGTTTACTGCTGTGCCCTTGCGTACAAAACACAAAGAAAAGGGGGGAAAAATGCGCGGTTATCAGATTTGTTTCTTGCTGTAATGAAAGTTCTTGTGTACGAAGCACAAGAAAATGAGGGGAAATGTGCAGTAGTTGTTTAAGGGGCGGACCGCCACGGGCCCCGGCTGCTTGTATGTATATACAAATTTTAAATACTTTTCAAATTGTCAATTGCTATTTTATTTTGACTTCTACACAGACCGACATCAATGAAGCCATAGACAAGCTTATTGTAACATACAATGAATTTAAGAAGGTAGAAATATTTGAAGAAGCCTTGCCATTTAAGCGTCACTTATCGGCTAGCAATATAAAGACAGAAGAAATTTCTCTGTGGTCTGGACTAAATTTATTAGAATTTATTGTAAAATGGACCTTCATTGAAACACTTCCAAATTTAAGTTTAATCGTGCAATATTTCTTAATAATTTGTGTATAGGTGTCAAGTTGCGAAAGAAATTTTTAAAAACTGAAACTTGTAAAAACTATTTGGTTGATGAAAGACTAAGTTGTTTGTCACTTTTATCAATTGAAAGAGACACAGCATCGACAATTGACTTTGAAAATGCAATAGATAAATTCAGTTCAATAAAAGCAAGAAAACATTCTTTCTAAATAACACTTGTTTACAAATTTTCAAAAATTTTCCGTCGAAGATTGCAATATTTAAACTTTTACTTAAAATTTTACATAAAATATGCAAATACAAAATTCGAACTTAAAAGTTAAATATCGCAATCTCCGAGATTTTTCTTGTAAACTAGTCGAAATGACACAATTACTTAACATCATTAAACTTTGTAGAAGTCAAACAAATGTACAGTTATTATTATTATTTTTTTTTTGTACCCTACAAAATGATACGTTGAAATAACATGTGCATACATTTTACAAACAAATTTCAACTGTTACTGTATATCGAATGTAAATAAGAATTAGAAAAATTACTGAAAATGAATGTTTCTTTAATTTGTTAACTGTTAGTGACTTTCTGATGAGTTGAAACCGTAACAAGTTTATTTTTGTTAGTATATGAATTTTTATGTTTATTTGTGTGCATACTTTTTAATATGCACAAGGCTGCCAACAATTTTTAAATTTGTATGTATGTCGAATGCAAATAAGAATTAGAAAAATGACTGAAAATGAATGTTCCTTTAATTTTGTTTTTTAGACGTTATGTATTGAAATGTTAAATATTATCTTTTGTTAGGCTGTTGTCTTACAGGTTTGTTATCTTTTCTATATGTGAATTTTTATGCTACGTTATTTTCATACTTTTGAATAAACAAAATTACAGCAGTTATATAATTTTTTTTAATTTCATAAAATTGAAGAATTTAGGGGGCCCCTCAGCCGTCACCGCACCGGGCCCCCGAGCACCTTAACCCGCCACTGAAAATGTGCAATAAGTGCAAAAGGAGAAGCGCGAAAATGGGGATTAGCGGCTGATTTTTATGTGCAGGGGAAATGTTTGAGAAATGGCAACCGGACAGAGTAGCGGACTTCGTTGATTTTTTAATAACTGGATTTTTGGGACGAGTTAAATATTGTGTATATGTACCAAATTAACGGCAATACAATAATTGGGTTGGTATGTATATGGGAATTTTTTTAAATTTTTTTACAAACTCTCGTGGGGTTATTTGTAAAATATATGTATGTATGTGTGTTACTGTAGGGACCTTTGCCCGGGGATTTGGGATTCCTTGTGTAAACAATGTCCGTCCAACATTGTGTTGTGCCGCTGATATTATCTGCCTTCCTTTTGATTCGCCGCTGTAACTTCCCTTTTCGGCTGCGTGGGGTATGTGTGTTGTTGTTTGTCGGCCGTTTGTGCGCACTCTAATCACTGCACTCTGCTGCAATGTCTTTCCACTGATTGGTGTGCTTTTTCTCTTTGGTTTCTTTTTCACTTCTTGATTTCGTTTAATTTTTCTTTTTTCGAAATGGGGGGTGCGGATTGTTATTTTTAGTAAGCGGGAGCGTTCACTTTTATTTCTTTTCTTGTTACGTCATTTCCACTGCACTGTTCACTGCGTTTTATGTTGTTCACTGAGTTGTAATTTCTCACTATTTTGTTTGAATGTTTTTGTAACTTGTTTTTTTTTTTAGTTTTTTTTTTAGGATACATTTAGCCAACTTTATTAACGCATTCAATAAATGATGTTGGGCGTAAATGCAGTAGAGCGAACCCCCGCGAAAAAACAATAAGTATGCTCTTACATACAAGTTTGGCTCCTGAATCTAAGGAAATAAAAATTTTGCCTGGGAAATGCCCACAAAAGGCGTGGCTTTCAAAGTTGGTATTAAAATAACTTGATAAATTCTTTCGATATGGATATCAAATGAAAACCCTTTTTCATACCTTTCTATTGATGTGCAACATTAGATATGTAATATGTACTAATAAGAAGTTTTAAGCGAAAAATATTTTTTTTTGTACAAATTTTTCAAAAACGGATTTTTTTCTCGAAAAATTCATTATTAAGGTAAAATTAGTTTGTCACCATATTCTAGCCTGTGGAATTCCCTTTACAATGAAATATAACACATTTCAATTTTTTGTGGTTTTGCTTATACATACAGTGGTGTCTGGATATAGTGAATTAATTATTGCAAGGCCTGCTCACTGTATTGAAGTTGTTCACTATATCAAGGTTAACATTTTTGTTCAAAAACTCGTTTTATTTGCTCAAAATACAATTTTGTTTTTTGCTTGAAAATTTTTTTCTATATTTAGAGGCTCGATGTCAAAATTTGGGTGTTCACTATATAGGGGGTTCACTATACCCAGACACGACTGTATATTTAAATTGAGTTAAGGGGGTCCTCTACTCTCGCGGTTTCGAAAAATCGATTTTTTTTTTTGCATAATTTCAATCTATATGTATCTGAGAATACGCCACAGAAAGGATTCCGTGAAAATCACATTTCTTTGCATGTTGCTAGGAACCGAAAGGTACCCGTCCCCTGCCGTTTTCGAGAAACTAAGCGCGGCGCGCCATCTTTAAACGCGTTTTCCCGAAAGTAGTGTTTTTTTGGCTGCCGAGTAAGAATTTTTACAAAAGTATTAGTATTAGTAAATTGTTCAGAAAACATACTGCTATGTTTTCCCGAGTACGATTTTCAAAATTTTATTTTGTTCCGTTTTTTTTTTTTTTTTTTTTTTTTAACTCGAACGAACGCGCAGGGGATGACCCCTATTAATGCGAGGCATTGCGTTGGTTCAGGAAGGATATAAAGGTTAGGAGATAGGATTAAGAGTGAAGTGGTTATGGACTCTTGCCTTGAACCCATCGAGATCATAAGTGCTGGGGAAGATATTCGCAGGGAGACCATTCCACAACCGCGCTGTGCGGGCCAGAAACGAACTTTCCCTGTAATGCGTAGTGCGCTGGAACATCGTTTCAACGTGGAATGCATGAGCGCCAGTGTTCAAACGGGTTGCCCGTGGGAATACCCGGAGCGATGGCGTCAAACTGCTCATCTCCACTGAGCAATTACCGAAGAAGTATCGGTAAAACAACACCACACACGCCACGTTTCGCCGATGTTCTAAGGAGTCAATAGAGCTGGATGCCCTACTGTCCCCTATAAGTTTAATCGCACGGTTTTGCACCCGATCGAGAAGCTCCAAATGGGTTTTTGAAGCCCCCGCCCATAGGTGCGAGTTAAACTCCATTTTGGGTCGGATATAGGTAGTGTAAATAATGCGAAGATCAGACGGAGTGGAATATTTTTTGCACCGCTTTAGGAAGCCGAGGCACTTGGCTGCTTCTTTCGACACGCCAAAAATATGATCATTCCAACGAAGATCGTTCTTAATGGACATGCCCAGAACATCAAGAGCTACCGATTCCGCAATACTCACACCACCCATAACCAGGGATGTGTTGGGATGTGGGGAGACTCGCTTGTGGGATAACAGGCAACATTGGGTCTTGCGAGGGTTAAAATCGACCCTATTCGCTTGACCCCACTTGGAGATTGTTTGTAGGTCGCTATTAAGTGTGTCATCCATACGGCGCCGTTCTCTCTCAATCTCCAAAGAGCTGGGGCGCTTTGTAAAGGAGTATGAATGACAAATGGTGCTGTCATCCGCAAACGAGTAGATGGGTATAGCGCCTAATAGGTCAAAAAAAGAGGTGAAAATTGGAATTTTTTACAAATTGTTGCATAACTTTTACACAGTGCAAAATAAAAAAATTCTGTCTCGGGAAAACATAGTCAACGTTACTATGATTGTAACGAATATCAATTTTCTGATTTCAGATCACCCCATTGGCCACAACTTTGCTTAAGCGGGACCATTGCAGTTTTAAAATCCATGTCATCAATGACATTTCAAGGTCGCGGGAGTTTTTTTTCCTCTTAAAAAATGAAAATTTAAAGTCAAAACATGTAGTTCTAAAGTAGAGTAGAGGACCCCCTTAAAAGCAAAAAAGGTGTTAATGGCTATTTGGCGAAGTTAAAGCATTTAAAATAATATAAAGCTAGAAATCTAGATGTTTTAAAAATTTTTTTAATATGGCAGGTACTTTGTACAACTCCCTTCAGCCCTCATTGTCCGAAAAATATCGCGAAGGTGAATGCGAAATAGCTTCGGACCAAGAGTCGAGCTAGAAAAAATTAAAAAATATATTCATAAAAAACAAAAGTATACATATTAATATTTCATTGTAAAGGGCATTCCACAGGCTTTAATATTGTAATAAATTTGTTATAACTTAATAATGGGTTTTAAAAAAAACCCTTTTACAAATTTTAAATACAAATATTTGTTGTGCTTATATCTACTTATTAGTACATATTACATATCTAATGTTGTACATCGATAGAAAGGTATGAGAAAGACCTTTCGTTTGATACCCATATCGTGTAAATCAGTTGGAAATTTTTTTTTTATAAAAAGTTTGAAATTTGAGCCCGAGCCACGCCTTTTGCAGGCGTTTCCCGGACATAATTAAATAGTTGGTTTAGTTTGCTAGTAGTTAGTTAGTTTTTAGTTAGTATTTTAGTTTGTTGGATTTACACAAATAAGTTCTATATAGGGGTATATGAGGTAATCTCTATATAACTCGCTATACTGCATTTGTTCCGGATGTTGTTATATGACAGAATGCAAAGATATTTTCAAAATCAGTTCTGCTTTAGAATCCGAATCAAAAATGAAATTTGATTCCGACGCGCCGCACTGTGCTTCGAGAGTGGACAAAAATAAATAAAAATTATCGCGGATTTTGACGAAAGTTGTACCATGTTAAAGGTAATTGCTTAATTAAGCTGGATCCGAAAAAATGTTATCAACAAATTTTCATGATTAGGAGATATAGCTTGTCAAAGTCGGATATATTTTAACAAAAATGTATGAAGGGGGAAAAATTAAATTTAGGTATTTGTATAAAAAAAATTTTTGAAAATGTATTGTTACGAATACCAGTTCTAGTGGGCTAGTACGAATCACTGGATTGTGCAATTTACAATAAAAACACACTTAATTTCTCAAACGCAGTCAATTAAATAAACCAACAATCACTTTATTTCACAGATTACACTTCACTGTCTTTACACTTAAATATTTGCTTAATTATTCCCTGTGGCACCTTCGCTAGTCAAAATCAGACTGACCCGCTGCGCCGCACCCGGCTGCCTTTTATACCTGTCCGGCCATCGCGCAGATCGTTCTCGCACATTCCGGAGTGGACTAAAGGTTTCCATGATGATCGCGACCATCATTGCCAGGTTAGACTAGAAGTTTCCATCGTTGCCAGGTTGGACTAAAAGTTTCCATCATTGCCAGGTTGGCCTAAAAGTTTCCCTTATTATCGCGGCCGTCGTTGCCAGATTGAATTATAGCACGGCGCGTAGCGACAGGGTTGCTTTGCACAGCGACAGACTGTCTTATCGTTACAGTATTGTTGTAGATAGGCCAATTTCTTTTAATATTAAAACTACATTGATAGGAGTGGGGCCGCTGATCTGTCTTTTTTGTTTGGCATAAATAGTTTTTTGTTACGAATTTTCAAAAATGATTTTTTTTATTAATGAAAATGAAAAATAACCAAAATTAGAAAGGCAATTAAAATCGCATGGCGTGAACTGGCGAAAATCCTTTTTACGACTTTTTTAAAAAGACTTTCCTCTCTTAAATCCGCAAAAAAAATTCTGCGTCTTTTTGCGCCTTTGGAAATTTTCAATTTTTTCGGAACTACTAAAGTTAATTTTTTTTAAGAAATCGCTTGAGTTAACATTGCGACCAAATTGTGTACCCAAGTCAATGTCGCGAATTATGAATATTTTATATAAAAATAATATTTTCTAAAAAAGGAATATTGAATAGAATAGAAAGAATAAAAGAAGAATAGAATAAAAAAATTTTAAGAATAATTTCTATGATAGTCTCGCCGTTATAAATTGGGACTTTTTGGCTGTGTCATCTCCATGGTAAGCTGTAAGGATATCAAACAAAAAAGTTATTTCCTCTAAGCCCTTTTTTTCCTTCACCGCTCTTTTTACACCCTTTAAAGGCCTTTAGAAAAACGCCTTTAAAACAATACTACCAAAAACAATGTCCATCAATATAAGATTCACCACCGCCTTTCGCCCTTTCCAAGGTCGCCGTTTTTAAAATCGATCCTTTTTAAGGGTTGACTATCTAAAATACAACTTTTAACCAAATTTCATCGTTATAGCTCAGTGATGGGCTCAGTGATGATAAAATAATCGGTTATAGATTTTCGATTTTTTTTTAACTTTATATATTTTTTGGAAATAAACAAAATTTTTGAAGTCAGCAGTCGAAAATAACTTAGATTGCAAATTTTCAGCGAATTTCAAATACTCTTTCTATTTTTGCCCCGATTTTGTATGGAGTCGAAGAACTGTGCGTTGGTAGTCCGCGTTCGAATTGTCAGAAATCTTCCTGAAGTCACCTTTTTCTCAAATTTGGTAATCTTTGAACGGATTTCGATCGAAAGTTTGACTAAAAAGCCAGTGTGGTTAAATTAGTGCTGTCTCTAGTGATCTGTCGTCTCCATCACTAATCCGATGCGTTCCTTCTCCTCTTGTACTTATGTTCCCCCTATTTTTGCTCCTCGGCCTCTGCCGTTCGTATCGTTCAACGTTTGTTATCATTCTTTATACATTCATTATTCACCTGCCAAATGAACGACACCATCCCAGTGAAATAGAAAACAAGTGACAAGTAATGGAAAATAAGTGGAAGCATTTAACGTAGGTTCTGAATGATCAAGGGCCATTCACAAAAAGCATAAATGAAATTATGGCAGATTTTTGTAAGAAAACTCGGCTGAATTCCTAAATGTCAGTTGTATTGCATAAGTACAAAGCAATTTTTTCTTAAGCATCAAATCATCGAAAATCGCAAACTGCTCATCATAAATTATTGATGTTATGTTATTATTATTATTATATTTATTAACTTATAATTAAAATTATAGTTAACATTGTTTAATACTTAGGCTATGGCATCATGGCCTTAAGCTCAATGGAATATAAATATTTAGATATGGGTAGATTTAGATAAGTTTGTGTATGTTAGTTTCTTGTAGGTATCTTGTTATTTGTAATATATTATCGGTCGTTTTGAGTTGTAGGTGCAGAGATGGGATAATGTTGGCAAATATTGTGGTTCGAGAGCGGTGGAATATAGGACAATTATTGAGGATGTGTTCAACAGAGGTGTGATTGTTTTGACAGAATGAACAGTTTCCGGTTAGTTGTTTGTTCATATAGAGTTCGTGTGTGGTTCTTGTATGTCCTAGTCGTAGTCTTGTCAGTTTTGTCAATATTTTTCTTGGGATGTTTGTTATTTTGTCGTTGCGTAAGTTGAGTTTTGAGTTTTTAGTTTTTGCTTGTGTTTATTTGTTTGTACCAGGGGGATGTCGATTCAAAAAGTGCTAAGCGTCTGTGATGTATGAGTGTTTTTATGGCGTGTTTTATATCGTGGGAGTTTAGGTTGGTTTTGTTAGTAGGGGGGATGTTAACGTAGACTTTGCGATTTTGTCTGCGTATTCATTACCGGTGATTTTGGAGTGACCGGGAATCCATAGTATTTTTACGTTAGGGTGGAGGTGTATTAGTAGGTTTCTGATTTGGTTGGGATAGAATTCATGGTTGCTTATATTTTTTATGGCATGGATTGACGACAATGAGTCTGTGCATATAATGTATTTTTTTTTGTGTTAATAATCAGGTGAAGGGCTGTGTGGATGGCTATGATTTCTGCTGTGTATTTGGTAGGGTAATAGGTTCGGTTATGGGCATAGTTCGGTTGTGGGCACCCCTGCGTATCTTTTGATGGAAAGCAGGCTGGGTTTTTCTGACAAATGTCATTTGTTTATTATAGAAGCTTGATCTTTTTGTGCGGAATATCAAACCAAAAAGACGCGTCTGCTTTGTGCTGGGAGCAGAGAGATAGATACTGTGCTTAAAAAAAAGAAAAAAATGTGTAGTAACTTTTTTAAAAGTGCTATTATTCGAAGTGAATACATCGAAAAGGTAAGTGAAATGCATTTTTATTTAGTAAATTTATTATACTTTGTGATCTAATATCGATTACAACCAAACTGATTACACCAAACAAATTTTTTACCACTTCTCAAAATGGCTGAAAAATTCGGTTGTGGGCACCGAAATTGGTTTGGTTGTGGGCACCCGTTTTTTTTGGTGATTTGGTAAGTTTAATAAATTACGCACCCATTAAAAAAAAAAAACGGTGGAATATCGTAGTTGATGGTGTTTCTACGCATTTTTCGATTGTTTTCGCTATGTCATCCGAGAAAAAACCAAAAGAGCTGTGCGATATCGATTTTAATGTGCTGGTTAATGCCATTAAAAATTGTTATGTGGATAAGCTGCCCACGAAATCCACTGCCGCAGCTTATTCGATATCCCGAACAACTCTTCAACGCTACGTGAAGAAAGTAGAAGAGAAGTTCGGAGATATTAAAGCCGTCAAGGATGATGCTTTGTTGGACTTTGTTCGTAGTTGTAACAAGCGCGTGCCATCGATTCAGGTAAGTTAGTGTTTTTCCACCTTCTTCACTTCACAGCACTTGAAGAGTGTTGATTATATAACTAGGTTGAATTTCATGTTATTTTAGATCTTCTCGATAGCCCAAGCCAACTCCTGCCATACCCTCGGCTAAGCGCGCCAAGCCAACTCCTGCCATACCCTCGGCTAAGCGCGCCAAGCCAACTCCTGCCATACCCTCGGCTAAGCGCGCCAATACAACTCCTGCCATACCCACGGCTAAGCGCGCCAAGCCAACTCCAGCGAAGCACGCCACGCGTACATTGTACTTTAAATAAATTAAATACAATTTGTTTCTATATTGGTATTGGTTTTTTTTCATATTTTCCCATTTCAAGCAGATTTTCCAAGGGTGCCCACAACCGAACCAAAAAAAAATTTTCGTTAAAAAAGACTACTTTACAAAATTAAAGAAAAAACTTTTTTATTTGATGGAATAGGTTTATTTTCTTCATTAGTTGTCAGCTAAGGGTTCTAGCTTTCCAAAGATATCCATAATAATAAAATAATAATTGACTGGCACGACAGCCCGCTTACGCGAGACTAAGGCCTAGCTTCCCGCAACCACCCGTGTTGTGCGTGTGAATTTGTACGCGGGTTGAACGGACCTACAGTTTTATGCCGGTTCCGAACGGCAGGTTGGGAGCTTTTTCATAAGCAATTTTTACTCTCAGAGGTTTGCCATTTCCAGCTGAGAGGACAGCCACCGAAAGAGAAAACGAGTTTTCCCGTTATTTTTTTTTAGGTGTTATTACAGGCAGTATTTGAACCTGAGGCTGCTGCCTGCGACTCGCGGTCCAACGCACTAACCAACTGAGCCACGGCGGCTGCTCAGATATCCATATGTCCGAATAATATGGACTTGGTGAAAAGTTATGAGCCAAAAACAAAAGTGTGCCCACAACCGGAACTATTCCCCTACTATAAACTGGGAGATTGTATTGACAGATGGTGTTGGAGGATGTGGTGACGCTAAAGCCGGTGGACGTGGTATTTTTGGAGCCGTCGGTATACAAAAAGTTGTAGCTTTTGAGTTCGTGTTTTATTTGTGCGAATTTACTTTGGTAGATTTCTGGAGGCGTGGTAGATTTGTTAAAAGCGCGGAGGGAGTCAATTATGTGCATATTTAGGTGCCAGGGTGGGGGTTGAAGATTTCGGATCTTAATTGGTTGGTGTGGCAAGTCATGTTCTTTTAAAAGTTTTATAGCTTTTGCTATGGTTGATTCTATTTTATTTTTGCGTTTTCTTCTAAGTATATTTAGGATTGCAGTTTCAAGAAGAGAATCGTTGCTAAATATTATGTCTTTAAATAAGTTCAATGTGGATTTTAGTCTTATATTTTCTATAGTGTGTTGTTTGGATTCGAATAAGAGGTTATTGATGGGTGTGGTTCGAAAGGCACCGAGGGCGAAACGGATTGCTGAGTTGTATACTGTCTTAATTTTGTTAAGGTGTGAGTTGGCTCCGTAGCCATAGAGGTATAGTCCGTAGCAGATTTTGCTGGTCATTATGGCGTTGATCACAGAGATAATTGATATAGTATTGGTGTTAAACTTTGAGCTTGATAAACATTTAATTATGTCGAATCTTTTATTTAAGGCAGGGATTAAATTTTGTATGTGTGTATGCCAGTTGTATCTGGTGTTAAAAGTGATGCCCAGGATTTTAAGTGATGAGACTCTTTCTATTGCTGTGTTGAGTGGTTGTAGGTGTGGTGTACAATTATGTTTACGGCATATATGAAGATGTTTGCATTTACTAATGTTTAAGCTTGCACCTGAGTAGTTACACCATTCTGATATGGTTTCTATGATTGAGTTCATATTAAAGTTGCTTTCTTGTTTTGTCATTGGTTTAATTATTTGAAAATCATCTGCGTATGCGCAAAATTTTATATCTTTGTGTTGTTTTAGTTTTTCGCAGAGTTTTTTATATGCAATGAGGAATAAAATTACTGAAATGGGTGAACCCTGGGGAATGCCGTTGCTGTTTGGATATGTTGAAGAGTTATGCGCGCCGATACGAATTTTGATTTTCCTATTGCTCATGAAATTGTACACGTACCTAACTATTTTGGGTCCGACTTTCCACGATTTCAATTCATCGATGACAGTATGTATGCCAATTTTATCAAAGGCTTTTGTAAAATCAAGCGATATTATGGAAATATGATTCCGTTTTGACAGGGAGTCTGTAATCAGATTATCTAAGTATAATAGATTTTCTGTTACAGATTTGCCCTTCATGAATCCCGTTTGATGATTACTTATTAGCTTATTAGTACTAATAAACCAACGTAATCGCTGTGAGATTATTTTATCTAGAATTTTGGCGAAGCATGAATTTAAGGAAATTGGGCGGTATGATTTTAGTTGAGTTTTATCTGCATTGGGTTTTAGAATGGGTATGATTAGGCTGTTTTTGTATGATTGGGGAATGTAGTTATTGAAAATGTTATTGTAGAGTTTCAAAAGCCTGAGTTTCAGTTGAAGGGGGAAGTGTTTTATCATAGGGTAGGATATGCGATTTTCACCGGGGGTTTTTTCTTTGAGGGAGTTAAGTTCAATTAATGTTATATCTTTTTCTATAGTTAAAGCAGTGTTGGTAGGAGTATATGTTAGCGTGTAGTTGCATTGTCTTTTGTTTTGGACAAAAAGCGGTGAGAAGTTTGCGTCTTCGGCATCTGTGGACCAGTATTGGCCCAGGGCGTTAGCTATTTCAGTGTGGTTAGTGATATTAATGTTTGTGGGAGGGGGAAGCTGAATGGAATGTATATTGGCATGTAATTTTAGTCCGCATAGTTTTTTTATGTTGGTGCACATGCTAGATGTTGTTGTGGAGGTGTTAATTTCTGCAGTGAATTTTTCAAGACTTTCTTGCTTAGATGCTTAAGTTGTCGTTTAAATAGGGCATTTGATTTTTTATACTCGATTAGGTTTTCGGTTGTAAGGTTTCTTTTAAATAAGTTTAGCATTCTGTTTCTGTTTTGTTTTAGCTTTTCTAATTCCTTATTCCACCAGGGTACGTTGTATTTTTGGTGTGAAGTCTTATGTTGCGGAATAGCTACATTGGAGCTTTGATGTACTATTTTGTTAATGATTGACGCTTCTTTGTTGATGTTATTGCTGTGTGGATGTAGGACGTTAAAGTGCAGGATACTGTCTTGATATAGGGTCCAGTGAGCTCGTTTTATGTTATATCTAGGGGTTTGTTCAGTTTTGTTGTTAGTGTGGTGTTGGAATAGTGTAGTTATCAGGGGGAAGTGATCACTTCCGTATAAATCGCTTGAAATTTCCCATTTATGGTATATTGCTAGTTGTGGGGATGATAATGTTAGATCGGTGTGAGTGAAGGTGTTATGTGTGTTTTATTGATAATTTTTAAATTTATTGGTATGGGTATGTTGTCAGTTATTATTTTTAGTGTCATTTAGTCTCTATTGGTATTATCTTATTATATATCTTATGCTATGTTAGTTGTTTTTCTATTCTAGTGTCATGGATTCGTCGCTTTCGGTTTCTGCATTGTTAAGAGGTTTTCCTTCGCGTACTACCTTTGCCTTTTTGTTTTTTGATTTAATTTGGGCTTTAAATTTGTTTGATACATTTTTTGGAAGTATTAAGATTTTTGGTTACTCATTCGTTGTCTGAGGTTATAGCTAGTAGATGGTTGTTCTTGCAGGTTTGTTTCGTTGGTGGCAAGGTGTATTAATAAGGTGATGGCACTACTGCAAAAACAAAATTCCCATGTATTTTGTTAGTGCTTTTGGGCATCCTCGTTGTCAAAATCAAATCAAAACACAGGCAACACAAAAACAATTTTACCAATTTTTGACAATGAGGATGCCCATTCGCAAAAAATCAAAAGAAAATGAGAAGAAAGCAAAAGAAAATGAGAAGAAAAAAGTTTAATCAGCTGTGTTGCCACCACTACCTTATTAATGTGCCTTGGTTGGTGGTTTCTGATTTCTTTTGGTTTGACGTTTGTGCTGTAGTTAGTAATTCTGGGAGCTTTGAGTTGCTGTGTTCATTTTTATTTTGTGTGGTTGGTTCTTCGTAGTTGGAGCGGGACGACTATCTGTTGGGTTGTTTGACGTTTTGGTTATGGACGTGGTTTTGTTTACATTGTGTCTTTCGTTATAAATTTGGAAGGCATTTTTGAGATTAGTTTTTTGTAATGTTTTAATTGCTTGTATTTCCCTGTGTTTAATAAAAATAGGGCAGTTTTTGTTAAAGACTGAGTGTTTATTGTCGATGATGTTATTTACGGTGCAGTTTTTGCAAATGGTTTCGTTTTCGCAAGTTTCGAGAAGATCAGGGTTGGTGTGTTCTGGATTGCCACAGTTTGTGCATAGTTTGTCTTTTGTGCAGAATTTTGCTATGTGTCCGTACAACAGACATTTGTTGCACCTTAGTGGCAGAGGAATATAAGGTCGGATATGTATCCTTTCGTAACCGATATTTACATGCTCAGGTAAGTTTAATTTCGCAAAAGTTAGTATAGTAAGTCCAGTTTCAATTAATTGATTATTGTTTTTTTTGAGTATTTTTTTGACTGTGGTGATACCTTGTTGAGAGTTCGTGCAGTATTTCATCTTCTGGAATGTTTCTGAGTTCGTTGGAATAAATCACTCCTTTTGTAGAATTCAGGGTTTTGTGTTCACTTATTTCGATTTTTATATTTAGTGTGAGACCATTTAATTTTATGAGCTTGGCACATATTTTTCGTTTTTATTAGGATGGATCCGTCTCGTAGTTTCTTGCACTCGTCAACTTCACCTCCGCATGTTGAGTCAATAGCTTTTTTAATTAAGAAGGGGGAGGTGTTTGCTAGGGTTTCTTCACTATTTATGCGGCACATTATTAGGTATTTTGGGCCTGTTGTTGGTTGAGACAGCTTCTTTGAGTAGTCGTAGCTAAGTAATGGTTGCGTAGTTGTTGGTTTTTGATTGTCGGGTGGCTCCTTCATTTTGACCTCTAATGTGGTATAACTAGAGTATTTATATTTTTATTTTATGTGTAGTAATAGTTAATATAGTTGTGTTTAAGTTTTGATAGTTAATTCTATTTGTATCTTTTTGGGGGTTTGTGAATGTCTCAATTTGAATTTTTTTTTTAATTTTTATTTTTGTCACCGATTTGTCTGCGTTTGTTTCGCACGTCCTCTCTCTTCCTATGCGAAAGTTGAACTGTTGATGTTATGTATATTACAATTTTTCTTTCGGCGGCTGTCCTCTCAGCAGGAAATGGCAAACCTCTGAGAGTAAAATTGCCTATGAAGAAGCTCCCAACTCGCCGTTCGGAATCGGCATAAAACTGTAGGTCCCTTCCAACCCTGTACAAATTCGCACGCATAACACGGATGGTTGCCTTAGGCGGCTGGTACACGTTCAATATTTATTGGCCGCGATCCAGTATCGCGATATTTATTGAACGTTTAGCATGCAATATTGATGGATCGTGATCCATATCGCAAAATATTTAAATATTTTGAAATCTGGATCGCGGACCACAAATCTGTCAATAAATATTGAACGTGTAGCATATTTCGTGACATCAATACGCGATTCGGCAGTACGTGGTGAAATTAAAATAAAATAAAACAAATAAGAAATAAAGCAGTTTACTTCAGATTTGTGTAGTTTGTGGCTATATAATGGAACAGGATATTGAAAGCGAGTATGTGCTGCCGGTAGAATCGGAGCTTTCGACAGAAAAACAAATTTTGAAAGAATTCATTTTCAAGTTGGAAGAATTGCGACATCTTTTAAACGACGAGCCACTCCGAATAACAATTATTTGAATACTGACGCGATAAATATTGAACATGTAGCATTCGCGCGCGATCTCTCAATCCATCAATATGGATCGCGATCCAAATATCACAATAAAAATTGAACGTGTAGCAGGCGCCTTAGTCGCGGTATCGGGCTGTCGTGCCAGTCAATTATTATTATCATCGCAATGTGCGCACTGCCGAAAATATCGCTTCTGTTAGTGTAGGATGGCGTAGTAGTATCCGCCACACTTTCTGTAGTGAAATTGTGGCGGATAATCCGGCATTCTCTTCAATTGAGCCCATCTTACGGCTCATTATGGCGTATTTTGCATTTGGATTTACACCTCCATCTATATAAAGTTCAACTCACGCAACAATTGAAGCCGGCTGACAATTCACAACGCCGTAGATATGCTGTTTGGGTGCTAGAGCAAGAGGCTTTCAATGTTGATTTTTCGAAAAAAATTTTCTTCAGCGATGAAACTCATTTCTTACTCGGTGCTTACGTCAACAAGCAAAATTGTCGCATATTGGGCTCGGCTCGAGCTATTGCATCCGGGAAAAGTGACTGGTGCGCATTATGGTCTGGAGGTGTCATTGGGAAGTATTTCTTTGAAAATTACGCTGGAAGAACCATTACCTTTAATTCAGATCGCTCTGGTCGTATGATAACCGACTATTTTTGGCCTGCAATTGAAGATTACACCGTGCGACAACAAATTTTACACACGAAAAAATCTATTTACTCGCGAAACTAGGTGCCAAATGTAGTAAAACTGCGTTTTTACTTTTTCATTCTGACGTCAGGATTTTTTAAAGGACTTTGAAATTTCAAGGACATGTTTATTTCAAAAATTTAGCGAATTGCAGAATAACAATGTGGTGATACCCATGAAAGAGAAAAATCCTTAGAATCTTAGAAAATGTAATGTTTTGGCGCAAAAGGACGAAGAGGTATTGAAAATGTCCTTTTAAAACTTTATCCTTGAATATCCTTGCAAATTTCCAACAATTTTTTTTAAAACAATATATCTTAAGGAATGGGCACAATAGATCTATAGGTCGCAGTGCATCATCCCCATCAATAATAATAATCTTAAGGATTAATGTGTACGCTACTTCATTCTTGAATTTCGTCCTTCTAACTTTATTAGTTTAAGATATAAAAAATTTAATACTTCTCTCTATAGGATATGGATTATTTCAATATCATTAAGGATGCTGTAATTGTATTTTTTTATTTTTTGAAATAAACATGTCCGCAAAATTTTAAAGTCCTTTAAAAAAATCCTGACGTCAGAGAGAAAAACTAAAAACGCAGCTTTACTACATTTGGCCCCTAGTTTCGCGAGTACATAGATTTTTTCGTGTGTTATGAAATTTTTTGATTTTTGTCGCACGGTGTTATGAACTGGACGATATGTGCTTTCAACAAGACGGTGCCACGGGCTACCCAACACGACCGATTTTGGCTTTATTGAATGGGAAGTTTTCAGAACGCGTAATTTCACGTTTTGGCGACTTCAATTGGCCACCGAGATCATGCAATTTGACGCCGTTAGACTTTTTTGTGGGGGTACGTCAAAGACCGTGCCTACGCGGATAAGCCTAAGCGTATACGGTGATGCAGGCTGCGCAGCACAGAACAGGGCATCGCAGCACAGATGAAACTGTGTGACCCAGAAAATATTTGAACCGCGTATACGAATCTCGTAAAACCAGCACACGTGTTTCGCATTCATTCCATATGAATGCAATATAAGTTCTTTGTCTGAATCAGACTTTGAAATAGAACCTATATAATATGGGTGTAATATGGGCTGTCCACGCACTTTTTCAATTAGTTGTTAAATTTTTGCAAGAAAATGTATTGACTGTGCGCAGAAAACTGTAGTTCGACTACATCGCTACTCAGGTTTGTGCATGTACGTCCCTGCGCCATACGCGGCTGTGTCGCTGTATACGCTGTCATATTGCACTGCATTATTTACATAAAACTGCGCTGTGCTGAACTGTATTGCCTGCACGGCCTGCGTCTCCCTATACCCTTAGGCTAGTCTCCTAACGTTGTAGCATTTGAAAACCAACATTCATCAAGTTATTGCAAGGTCCAAGCATTATCATAAAATAAAGGTTTCATCGAAATCTTATCTTTACGTGTGCTTTATTTAACTTAACTTTTGAAACCGAAAAATGGAGAACGCCCCTATTGGGGCGTACTTTGCATTAAAGATGTGCCGGATTGCGCAAGGCGGGGAATGAGTAGCGGATTTATTGTTCACTTGTTTCTGAGTCGTTGCGACTTGTGAAATGGTCTAATGTAACCGATTGAGTAAGTGATTGGGTTGCGCATTACCTTTGGAGAAGTGCAGCATGGAGTGGTGCATCTTTTGGCAATATACGCACGTGAAATTGCTTTTGCAATCTTTAGTAAGAGGATATGTAGCAAGACAATTTATACAAAGATTGTGCTTCTTCACATATTTTAATCGACTCTGGGGGGTTAGTCTTTTAAAGCCTTGGCAAGTCTGTATGGGATGATTTGCGTTGCAGAGTTTGCACGCGGAGTCCTTTTTCACTTCAGTGCGGAAGTTTAGGGATCTGTGTGGCCGATTTGGTAGCAGGGCGAATACTATGCAGCCATTCAACTACCCCATAAATATCTGCAGGGCGAATACTATGCAGCCATTCAACTACCTCATAAATATCTGCAGGGCGAATACTATGTAGCCATTCAACTACCTCATAAATATCTGCAGGTCAGGGACTCATCCATTTGCGACCAGGGTGGCAGATATTCAGGGCAGGGATCGAATTTGATTGTCAACCAAGATGCGTTTATTTTCGTAGCGGCATTTAAGAGCTTCCCACGCGAGTCTGAAATTCTCATCGATTAAGGCAATTTGCTTAACTATAGCACCGGCTTTGCCTTGCGTTTTGTATCGGAGGTAATACCATTTTTGGGCTGGAGTGAGTGAGGGGGTGGTTAATGTATACATGTATATATATGTATATATGTATATGTTAATGTACATGTATACAATGTATACAGCCACTGCTCATAGCCCCCAAAACATTTCGGTATGGCAAGGTGGATCTTGGAGGCAAATGTAGGGTGTTTTTGCTGGCTCTAGGGGTCGAACCAGTTCTACAGTGAACGAAATTTACTTAGCCGCATGCAAAAATTTACGAAAAAATAACTGCTTATGTAATTAGTCTTAATTTTTTGTTTGGGTAAAAATATGTTTGCCAAAATTTCATGTTCTGAGTTTTGTATCAAAATAACGGTACATAACGGTACCTAAATGTCAATGAGTGTATTCGGTGTCCTTAAGTGATGCGAAATTTGCTTAGCCGCAGTCGTGTTTTAAGTGTTGTATCAGTAAGTGGCTTTTTCGATTTTGGGTTTTTCGTGCATATTTCAAAAATTACAACTTTTTTTAAATGTTTTAGGCAATTTATTTTAATAATAGCACAGAAACATCAATATCAAAATTCTTCATAAACTTGCAAAAAGGTCAAATCATGATTTTAAAAGTAAATGGACTTCCGAATCGGGAAATTGGTCGCCAAGTTAATATAGTACATTCCGTTTAGCTGCCTATTCGCTTAGGTGCATTTTCTGCTTATCTGCATGATTTGGCCAAAATCCTACTTTGCAAACCGAATTTTCTTTGAAAATTTCACATTTAGCTGCACTAGTCTGTTTAACAGCCCTGTTTTTGAGCAAGTTTTCTTTGATTTGTATGAAAAATACTTCGTTTAGCAGCACTGGAAAATTTTTACGAGTTCAATTTTATTAACAATCTACCTCATTTCAACGTCACTTTTGAAACCGGGGCAATGGTTGTGAAATTGTCAAAAAAGAAATATTCGCAGGGTAAAAATTACCAATTATTTTACATAAAAGCATATCAGTAAGAATATGCACATACATAAATATTTTCACTATATCCAGTGTATACATACATACAGTTTGTCAAGTAAATGTTTGCAAATTTAAAGAAGGTAGAAAATTATTTCGAAAAGCTTATAATATAATAGAAATTGCAATATTTTCAAATTATTTGAAAAATATAGATTAATTGAATATTTCACTCTCATATAATATCAAAGTAATGTCTATTTGATTCGCGTATTGAAGGGCGAATTGATTTAAAAGTATCTTCTGGACGACCCAGAAAACTGTCTGACAGAGAAGAATGAAAAATCATCCGACATCATCAACCCCCGTATCTCAATAAGGGAAATGGCTGTTAGTCTGTAAGTTGTTAGACTGAAATAAATAAATAAATAAATAAATATAAAAATAGAATGCGGAACTAATGTATCTCATGAAACTGCTCGGAACTGTACGGCGCCAAATTTTCAATGCAATCTTGGTTTTGAAAGAAGACGAATCTTTTGACAGTTTGAAGTATAGCTTCATTTCTTTTTTTGATTTTTTACACTGTTTTCGCATATCAAATAGACATTACTATTAATCTATATCTTAAAAATTTCAAAATATTGCAATTTCTGTTATATTTATAAGCTTTTCAAAATAATTTTTCTACCTTTTTTGAGTTTGCAAACATTTACTTGACAAACTGTACATATTATGTATGCATAAGCATCTATAAGATAGCGGTTCACTTGATAATAAAAACATGTTCAGTCTTACACTGGTGTAATCTTTTCAATAATTCAATAGATTCGTTCATGCAAAATTTTGATATAGGTATATAATATATCAATATTGATATAATATATATATATTATATATATATTTTGATATATTTTGTCATTTTTATATAGGTGCGCGGTGTAGATCTTTACATCAAAAAAATTTAGCTGTTTCCAAAAACTTTTGTAGATATTCCGGTTAGCTGCATTTTTCGCTTAAGTGCCCCAAATCATGTGCATCGAAGGTGAATACAGCTAAACGGAATGTACTGTAGATCGAAAAAAGTAGTGAGAAACTTTTTAAAAAAGGGTGATCAATACGGCATTTGTTCCTCAAAATGCAAACGAAATACCAAGTTATTTCGTCGTCAAAGAAACATGGTCAAAGAGGAAGCCACCAAAAATCATTTAACCCTTTCCTTCCCGAATTATGAAATAGCCATAGAAACAAATTGGAAGTTGGCTATTTGAAACGAGAGAAGTATTTAAAAGTATTTTGCATCTTATTTAAAATGGTTTCGACCATGATACAAAAATAGAAGGTAGAGCCGATGCTTCTTCTCAGCCGCCATATTGCGCATCTGACACTAAGGGTCTTTTTGACGTTCTTCTTTGAAAATGTGCTACCGTACTGTTGTTAGAAAATCCCTTGAACATTTTTTTAATCCTGCAATGAATTATCTGCTATTGAATTCGCATTAACATTTTTATACTTTCGCCCAAAATATATAAGTCACAGTGAAAGGTCTATTCCGTGTTTATTTAAAACAAAACTTAATATTTTTATAAACTTAAATCTCGTTAATTAGGTATTACAACGAAGTGGCATCACGACTCAATCTTTTGACAAATACGAAAAACGTCAATAAGCACGTTTAGTGTCAAAACAAATGACAGCGGTTATACCTTCTATTTTTGTATCATGGTTTCGACTTTCCAAAGGGTGGTGCGAGGGGTGATAGCCATACTAAACTAGACTACACTGGGCTTTTATGAAGCAAAATTACAACATATTTTATATGAAAACAAAATTTCCCTTTATTTACAAGTTTTTAGAGTTATTTGTTAAAAATTTAGAGTTATTTGGTGTCCTTTGTTAAACATAGAGCAATATTGCATTTTTGGCATTTAATTCTTCTGAGCCGTTGCACAAATGTTAACAATTTTTAATGTTCCCAAAAAAACAAACTACATATTTTGCTGAAAAAGCTCAGAACAATGTTTCTTTTAAGCGATACAATTCATAGAATTGCGAAAAATCGAAAATTATACATTGAAATTCCAAATTTGAATTTGGTAGCCATATGGCTACCATGGGAAGGAAAGGGTTAAGTGCATCAGAGATTGTGTCGAAATTACAACTTCCAGTAGGGAAGCGAAGAGTGAAACAAATTTTAAGTGCAGGCAGCAACATAAAATGGAAGAAACCTGCAAAAAAGCCGCAACTTGCGTCTGCTCATAAAAAAACCAGATTAGCTTTTGCAAAACACCACATGCATTGGACTGAACTTTGGCAAAAATAAATTTTTCCGGCGAGAAAAAGTTTGATTTAGATGGGCCTGTTGGTTTCAGCTATTATTGGAATGATCTTCGTGCAAGAATGAGCCGAAATTCTGGAGGCGGGTCAACCATGATATGGGAGCATTTTCATACTATGGAAAGTTAACTTTGTGTATTATTACAACAAGAAAGAACTCAGAGAAGTACGAGTACATCGAGATGTAAGATGATGTTTTGTTGGTTATTTGGAAAGAAATTGTTGACATAGAATATACATTTTAACAGGATAATACTAGTATCCATGTGTCGAACACGTCCAAGGAGTACTTTCATCCCGTTCAATACCACTACTTGCATGGTCAGCTAGAAGTCCGGACCTAAACCCGATTGAAAACGTTTGGGGCATAATTGCCAGAACTGTTTATGCAAATGGGCGGCAGTATTTAACGGTAGAAGAGTTAAGATCCTCTATTTGACAAGATTTGGACATGGGCACACTTCGGATATTAATAAACTAACCCCCTACCAAAATTTTCCAAATAATTAACAAAGATGGAGGGCCAACTAATTATTAAATCAAACATTTTCATTGTTTGTTTTCCTTCAATTTTATACGATGCGGCTAAGCGAATTTCACTCTAAGTTTAAGTACTTTGCTATGATTATTTAAACTTTTCAATCTTTTATATTGAACTATGCAATAATTTTTGTACATTATTGTTTTGAATGATAAAACTGAAAAAATTTTAACATTTACTTAATCTCGACAATTTTTGTTTTGCCTCACACCAACATGAAAGTATGTGCGGCTAAGCAAACTTCGCCCACTGTATATGCACAGCGTTCTGTGGGCCTGAGGTTGGAGCATCTCAATGATGTTTGACATCTGAGCACGGTTGCCAACTTTTCTATTTCAGAAAGCACTAAAACCGCAAAAAAAACCGGGTTTTTCCACTCAGAAAGCACTGATGAGCAAAAAAATAAAAGGTGGTAGTTGTCCTAATATTCCGTATACCATTCAAGGAAATCTATTGCAGATCAGTGGCAACCGTGACCTAAGTAGCAATTCCACAAGGACGATCACTTCCGTTGTCATGTAATATCACAGAACAAACAATATACAGAATGCGCATCTAGTGTAAAGAAAATTTTCTTTGCGGGTTCCAGCGGTAGGGCCCGTTTGTGGATGCGGGGGGAAGCAGTAAAGGGGACGAGGCACAGTAGTACTTCGGCCAAGGCACATTAACCCATTAGCGCTCAAAACGTCTAAAATTTTTGTACAACTTTGCGATTGTACCAAGCGATGAAATCGGCGTTACGGATATTGAAAATAGTCATTCTATATGTTTTCGGGTCCGCTCTACATGATTATGCCATTCGATTTTCATTTTGGTCACAAGGAAATCCAATATGGCGGTGTTTTCGGAAAAAAATGCAAAAATTTCGACCAGTTTTTTTTTCAAATCAATATTTCGTACCGAAATAGATTTTTGGTTGGGGTATAAATATGAACAAAAGTGCACAAACAAGTTGAACTTTCAGAAAATACCCAAGTTGCCCCATGGGAATACATTTAACATCCTCAAAATGGCGGAAAAATGAAAATGGCGGAAAATTTTTTCACAATCATTATTACTAAATGCATTTTACATAAAAAAATGTTTTACATAAAAAAATTTAAACTTGAAATTTAAATGTTTTACATAAAAAATTTAAACATTTTGTTATGTAAAAATAATGCGTTTAACAGAATAATTGTTAGCCAGAAATGCTTAGAATCAGTCTAAGAACATCTATGAATTTTTTCAGAATTTTTTGAGAAATTTTTGCAATTTGTTAAGAATTGACCATTTGCAAAATTCCAAAAGTTGATCAAAACTTTTTAAAAAAATTCAGACGTATTCTCTGTCAAATTCTAAACACTATTTGTTCTTGAACATTTTTCGTTATAGTGCGACGTCTTCAAACAAAAAATTCATGAATGATTGTGAAAAAATGTTCCGCCATTTTGAGGTTGTTAAGTGTATTCCCATGGGGCAACTTGGGTATTTTCTGAAAGTTCAACATGTTTGTGCACTTTTGTGCATATTTATACCCCAACCAAAAATCTATTTCGGTACGAAATATTGATTTGAAAAAAAAATGGTCGACATTTTTGCATTTTTTTCCGAAAACACCACCATATTGGATTTCCTTGTGACCAAAATGAAAATTGAATGACATAATCATATAGAGCGGACCCGAAAACATATAGAATGACTATTTTCACTATCCGTTACGCCGATTTCATCGCTTGGTACAATCGCAAAGTTGTAAAAAATTTTAGACGTTTTGAGAGCTAATGGGTTAATAAGGTAGTGGTGGCAACACGGCTGATTAAACTTTTTTCTTCTGATACGCTTTTGATTTCTTCTGATTTTCTTTTGATTTTTCGGGAATGGGCATCCTCATTGTCAAAATTGGTAAAATTATTTTTTTGTTGCTTATGTTTTGATTTGATTTTGAAGACGAGGATGCCCAAAAGCACTAACAAAATACATGGGAATTTTGTTTTTGAAGTAGTGCCATCACCTTATTAATACACCTTGACTTCGGCTATACGAAGTTTTGTCGCTGGCTTCAGCAAACTTCAATTTTCGAAGATCACCTTCATTCTCTGTTGGGGTGTTCGACAAGGAACATCAATTGCGAGCTGTGCTGTGCTGATTGGCACGAGACGGCGCGCCGCGGCGTACCGTTTGCAAATTCGAATATGCAAGGGTGTGTGTCCGTGTGAAAATAAACGTGCGTGTTGCTTGTGTATGCGCTGAGGCGATTGAAAACAATACGAGCAACTGCACAAGATGAAAACCAAATTGAATTTCCATGGCTTTCGGTTCTGCTATGAATAATGAACCATGTGAATTCGCAAAGGCGTACAGCAGAGTGTGCGTTCTTATTGATACAAAAACAAAACCATGAATTTCTGTTGTGCAATGTCGGCATTCATGTAGGCTACGTTGCCTTCTGGCCTAATAAAATTCATACCGATAAATTTTTCAAATTCATGTATTAACAGCCCAATTCTTAATAAATTCACCATATTGACTATTTGTCAAGTTTTTACTATTTGTCAAGAATTGGCATTCTATTTCTAAAAGTAAAAGCTCTTTCCTTGATAAATTGTCAAAAGTGTAAATGCTATTGAGAATAGCTTACAAATTGAAATTTTTTGTTAATTAAATTAACAAAACAAAAACAAAACATCAATTTAATTATTGGTATTTATTATTATTATTAATTATTGTTATTTATTGTTATTATTCATATTTAGTTGGTATTTATAACTTTTCTTCATTATTTATTCTTTTTATTTTCTTAAATTTTATATCATTTAGTATTTTTATGTGTTCTTTAGTATTTTTATTTTATTCTTCTTTTTCGTTTTACTTGCAATGTGCTCTTTTAGCCAAATGCAATTTTTTCCAAGCAAAATTATTAAAAAGTAATCTAATATAAATTGCTTATGTTCCCTACAAGTAGACGGTTCTGAAAACCACATTTTGTATTCATCTACTTCTGTTACATTTGCAACACACAAATTGTACAAAAGCTTTTTATATTGGAGGAATGGGGGGTTTCCTTAAAAAACGTATGAAATGTGTTGTAAAAGATTTTTGAAATTAATAAAAAATGAGTCGCTTGGAGCCTTTGCTTTTAAACTACTATTAAAATAGTTGAATTTTTTGAAAAACATAAACATTTCGTTTCCTTGTAAATTACAAGGCTTCAACAAATTATACAAATTACATTCATGATAAAAACTTGATGGTCGTTAACAAAATTTTTCAATTTAAACAAATTTTTTGGGGATTCAACCACGTCAGAATTCGTTAAAATTTTTCAATTCAAACAAATTTCATTTGGATTCATTTCAAAACACGCAACCAGACAGCGCAACGATTAGATTGATAACGAGCTGTTCTCAGCAAATTTGTTGAAGCGAAAGCGATCGTCAACGAAAATAAGTATACACGCAAAAAATGAGCGCGAACAAGGGAAATTGTGTTTTTGCTTTTGTTGGCTTTTTGGTGGTTGATTATTTCATTGCATGTGAAGTCAGCGCACACAATTATGCGAATATTTTCGAATAGCCGAAGTGCGTATGGGACCGCACTATTCTATTTCGTACCGAAATAGATTTTTGGTTGGGGTATAAATATGAACAAAAGTGCACAAACAAGTTGAACTTTCAGAAAATACCCAAGTTGCCCCATGGGAATACATTTAACATCCTCAAAATGGCGGAAAAATGAAAATGGCGGAAAATTTTTTCACAATCATTATTACTAAATGCATTTTACATAAAAAAATGTTTTACATAAAAAAATTTAAACTTTAAATTTAAATGTTTTACATAAAAAATTTAAACATTTTGTTATGTAAAAATAATGCATTTAACAGAATAATTGTTAGCCAGAAATGCTTAGAATCAGTCTAAGAACATCTATGAATTTTTTCAGAATTTTTTGAGAAATTTTTACAATTTGTTAAGAATTGACCATTTGCAAAATTCCAAAAGTTGATCAAAACTTTTTAAAAAAATTCAGACGTATTCTCTGTCAAATTCTAAACACTATTTGTTCTTGAACATTTTTCGTTATAGTGCGACGTCTTCAAACAAAAAATTCATGAATGATTGTGAAAAAATGTTCCGCCATTTTGAGGTTGTTATGTGTATTCCCATGGGGCAACTTGGGTATTTTCTGAAAGTTCAACATGTTTGTGCACTTTTGTGCATATTTATACCCCAACCAAAAATCTATTTCGGTACGAAATATTGATTTGAAAAAAAAAATGGTCGACATTTTTGCATTTTTTTCCGAAAACACCACCATATTGGATTTCCTTGTGACCAAAATGAAAATCGAATGACATAATCATATAGAGCGGACCCGAAAACATATAGAATGACTATTTTCACTATCCGTTACGCCGATTTCATCGCTTGGTACAATCGCAAAGTTGTAAAAAATTTTAGACGTTTTGAGAGCTAATGGGTTAATAAGGTAGTGGTGGCAACACGGCTGATTAAACTTTTTTCTTCTGATACGCTTTTGATTTCTTCTGATTTTCTTTTGATTTTTCGGGAATGGGCATCCTCATTGTCAAAAATTGGTAAAATTATTTTTTTGTTGCTTATGTTTTGATTTGATTTTGAAGACGAGGATGCCCAAAAGCACTAACAAAATACATGGGAATTTTGTTTTTGAAGTAGTGCCATCACCTTATTAATACACCTTGACTTCGGCTATACGAAGTTTTGTCGCTGGCTTCAGCAAACTTCAATTTTCGAAGATCACCTTCATTCTCTGTTGGGGTGTTCGACAAGGAACATCAATTGCGAGCTGTGCTGTGCTGATTGGCACGAGACGGCGCGCCGCGGCGTACCGTTTGCAAATTCGAATATGCAAGGGTGTGTGTCCGTGTGAAAATAAACGTGCGTGTTGCTTCCCTACAAGACGTGGCTGACCGAAACTCCACTACATTCATAAAATTTTTCAATTTACCAATACATTCGCATGAAATTTGGCCCATTATGAACTTGTCAGCAAGCATTGTGAACTTGTCATCAGAGTGCTTTGAAATTGACCTGCTGAGATGATCGCTTATACACGCATGTGTAAGAAGAAGAAGTACCTGCTGACAAGAACTCGCATCGGAGTTAATATAATTATTAGGAGCCGGAGGCTGCCGTAGTTACGTAGCTCAGCTGGCTAATGCGTGCGGTCGCGAGTCAAATGCGATGCGCGAATCCAAGTTCAATACTCCGTTGCTTCAAACACCAAAAAAAAAGGAAAAGCAGGATGAAGGTAAGAATTCGAATTAAAATTTACTTTAAATAATATTATTTGAATATTTAAATAATCAATATTTGGCCATAGCAAGTACCGAAGCGCAAGACCAAAGGAGCCGATGCCAATGATGCCGCGCTAAGCAACGCCTTCGATTGCGACAATATGGGATCATCCAAGCAGGGCCGCAAATGAGTTTCTTAAATTAAATTTTTTTTAAATTATTTCATTTAAATTAATTTAAAATAAATTCAGGCAGAAGTAAAAGCAAACGGTTTTTCCAAAAAATTTCAATAAAAACCTGAATTTTTTCAATATTGAGTCATGAATGACCGATTTATACATCACATTGTGACCGATATTTGCATCAGATATTTGCAATGTTACTCTCAGAGGTTTGCCATTTCCTGCTGAGAGGACAGCCGCCGAAAGAAAAATTAAAAAAAAAAGTGTTTTTTCCTTTTTTTTCGGTGTTAACGCAACGGTGTATTGAACTCGCGGAGTCTTGACTCGCGGCCGCACGCATTAGCCAGCTGAGCTACGCAGCTACGGCAGCCTCCGGCTCTTAATAATTATATTAACTCCGATGCGAGTTCTTGTCAGCTGGTGCTTCTTCTTATCACACGTACACGAGAGTTTTAGTCAGTTTTTTCACGCCGCCTGTACAAAAATGTTAGAAACTTTGTTCGGAGAGCTGACCGAAACTTCGGTCAGGCATGTCGGTCATATGACCGGTCAAATGACCGTCACTGTTCTTGCAGGGTTGTGTATGCGCTGAGGCGATTGAAAACAATACGAGCAACTGCACAAGATGAAAACCAAATTGAATTTCCATGGCTTTCGGTTCTGCTATGAATAATGAACCATGTGAATTCGCAAAGGCGTACAGCAGAGTGTGCGTTCTTATTGATACAAAAACAAAACCATGAATTTCTGTTGTGCAATGTCGGCATTCATGTAGGCTACGTTGCCTTCTGGCCTAATAAAATTCATACCGATAAATTTTTCAAATTCATGTATTAACAGCCCAATTCTTAATAAATTCACCATATTGACTATTTGTCAAGTTTTTACTATTTGTCAAGAATTGGCATTCTATTTCTAAAAGTAAAAGCTCTTTCCTTGATAAATTGTCAAAAGTGTAAATGCTATTGAGAATAGCTTACAAATTGAAATTTTTTGTTAATTAAATTAACAAAACAAAAACAAAACATCAATTTAATTATTGGTATTTATTATTATTATTAATTATTGTTATTTATTGTTATTATTCATATTTAGTTGGTATTTATAACTTTTCTTCATTATTTATTCTTTTTATTTTCTTAAATTTTATATCATTTAGTATTTTTATGTGTTCTTTAGTATTTTTATTTTATTCTTCTTTTTCGTTTTACTTGCAATGTGCTCTTTTAGCCAAATGCAATTTTTTCCAAGCAAAATTATTAAAAAGTAATCTAATATAAATTGCTTATGTTCCCTACAAGTAGACGGTTCTGAAAACCACATTTTGTATTCATCTACTTCTGTTACATTTGCAACACACAAATTGTACAAAGGCTTTTTATATTGGAGGAATGGGGGGTTTCCTTAAAAAACGTATGAAATGTGTTGTAAAAGATTTTTGAAATTAATAAAAAATGAGTCGCTTGGAGCCTTTGCTTTTAAACTACTATTAAAATAGTTGAATTTTTTGAAAAACATAAACATTTCGTTTCCTTGTAAATTACAAGGCTTCAACAAATTATACAAATTACATTCATGATAAAAACTTGATGGTCGTTAACAAAATTTTTCAATTTAAACAAATTTTTTGGGGATTCAACCACGTCAGAATTCGTTAAAATTTTTCAATTCAAACAAATTTCATTTGGATTCATTTCAAAACACGCAACCAGACAGCGCAACGATTAGATTGATAACGAGCTGTTCTCAGCAAATTTGTTGAAGCGAAAGCGATCGTCAACGAAAATAAGTATACACGCAAAAAATGAGCGCGAACAAGGGAAATTGTGTTTTTGCTTTTGTTGGCTTTTTGGTGGTTGATTATTTCATTGCATGTGAAGTCAGCGCACACAATTATGCGAATATTTTCGAATAGCCGAAGTGCGTATGGGACCGCACTATTCTATTTCGTACCGAAATAGATTTTTGGTTGGGGTATAAATATGAACAAAAGTGCACAAACAAGTTGAACTTTCAGAAAATACCCAAGTTGCCCCATGGGAATACATTTAACATCCTCAAAATGGCGGAAAAATGAAAATGGCGGAAAATTTTTTCACAATCATTATTACTAAATGCATTTTACATAAAAAAATGTTTTACATAAAAAAATTTAAACTTTAAATTTAAATGTTTTACATAAAAAATTTAAACATTTTGTTATGTAAAAATAATGCATTTAACAGAATAATTGTTAGCCAGAAATGCTTAGAATCAGTCTAAGAACATCTATGAATTTTTTCAGAATTTTTTGAGAAATTTTTACAATTTGTTAAGAATTGACCATTTGCAAAATTCCAAAAGTTGATCAAAACTTTTTAAAAAAATTCAGACGTATTCTCTGTCAAATTCTAAACACTATTTGTTCTTGAACATTTTTCGTTATAGTGCGACGTCTTCAAACAAAAAATTCATGAATGATTGTGAAAAAATGTTCCGCCATTTTGAGGTTGTTATGTGTATTCCCATGGGGCAACTTGGGTATTTTCTGAAAGTTCAACATGTTTGTGCACTTTTGTGCATATTTATACCCCAACCAAAAATCTATTTCGGTACGAAATATTGATTTGAAAAAAAAAATGGTCGACATTTTTGCATTTTTTTCCGAAAACACCACCATATTGGATTTCCTTGTGACCAAAATGAAAATCGAATGACATAATCATATAGAGCGGACCCGAAAACATATAGAATGACTATTTTCACTATCCGTTACGCCGATTTCATCGCTTGGTACAATCGCAAAGTTGTAAAAAATTTTAGACGTTTTGAGAGCTAATGGGTTAATAAGGTAGTGGTGGCAACACGGCTGATTAAACTTTTTTCTTCTGATACGCTTTTGATTTCTTCTGATTTTCTTTTGATTTTTCGGGAATGGGCATCCTCATTGTCAAAAATTGGTAAAATTATTTTTTTGTTGCTTATGTTTTGATTTGATTTTGAAGACGAGGATGCCCAAAAGCACTAACAAAATACATGGGAATTTTGTTTTTGAAGTAGTGCCATCACCTTATTAATACACCTTGACTTCGGCTATACGAAGTTTTGTCGCTGGCTTCAGCAAACTTCAATTTTCGAAGATCACCTTCATTCTCTGTTGGGGTGTTCGACAAGGAACATCAATTGCGAGCTGTGCTGTGCTGATTGGCACGAGACGGCGCGCCGCGGCGTACCGTTTGCAAATTCGAATATGCAAGGGTGTGTGTCCGTGTGAAAATAAACGTGCGTGTTGCTTCCCTACAAGACGTGGCTGACCGAAACTCCACTACATTCATAAAATTTTTCAATTTACCAATACATTCGCATGAAATTTGGTCCATTATGAACTTGTCAGCAAGCATTGTGAACTTGTCATCAGAGTGCTTTGAAATTGACCTGCTGAGATGATCGCTTATACACGCATGTGTAAGAAGAAGAAGTACCTGCTGACAAGAACTCGCATCGGAGTTAATATAATTATTAGGAGCCGGAGGCTGCCGTAGTTACGTAGCTCAGCTGGCTAATGCGTGCGGTCGCGAGTCAAATGCGACGCGCGAATCCAAGTTCAATACTCCGTTGCTTCAAACACCAAAAAAAAAGGAAAAGCAGGATGAAGGTAAGAATTCGAATTAAAATTTACTTTAAATAATATTATTTGAATATTTAAATAATCAATATTTGGCCATAGCAAGTACCGAAGCGCAAGACCAAAGGAGCCGATGCCAATGATGCCGCGCTACGCAAATGAGTTTCTTAAATTAAATTTTTTTTAAATTATTTCATTTAAATTAATTTAAAATAAATTCAGGCAGAAGTAAAAGCAAACGGTTTTTCCAAAAAATTTCAATAAAAACCTGAATTTTTTCAATATTGAGTCATGAATGACCGATTTATACATCACATTGTGACCGATATTTGCATCAGATATTTGCAATGTTACTCTCAGAGGTTTGCCATTTCCTGCTGAGAGGACAGCCGCCGAAAGAAAAATTAAAAAAAAAAGTGTTTTTTCCTTTTTTTTCGGTGTTAACGCAACGGTGTATTGAACTCGCGGAGTCTTGACTCGCGGCCGCACGCATTAGCCAGCTGAGCTACGCAGCTACGGCAGCCTCCGGCTCTTAATAATTATATTAACTCCGATGCGAGTTCTTGTCAGCTGGTGCTTCTTCTTATCACACGCACACGAGAGTTTTAGTCAGTTTTTTCACGCCGCCTGTACAAAAATGTTAGAAACTTTGTTCGGAGAGCTGACCGAAACTTCGGTCAGGCATGTCGGTCATATGACCGGTCAAATGACCGTCACTGTTCTTGCAGGGTTGTGTATGCGCTGAGGCGATTGAAAACAATACGAGCAACTGCACAAGATGAAAACCAAATTGAATTTCCATGGCCTTCGGTTCTGCTATGAATAATGAACCATGTGAATTCGCAAAGGCGTACAGCAGAGTGTGCGTTCTTATTGATACAAAAACAAAACCATGAATTTCTGTTGTGCAATGTCGGCATTCATGTAGGCTACGTTGCCTTCTGGCCTAATAAAATTCATACCGATACATTTTTCAAATTCATGTATTAACAGCCCAATTCTTAATAAATTCACCATATTGACTATTTGTCAAGTTTTTACTATTTGTCAAGAATTGGCATTCTATTTCTAAAAGTAAAAGCTCTTTCCTTGATAAATTGTCAAAAGTGTAAATGCTATTGAGAATAGCTTACAAATTGAAATTTTTTGTTAATTAAATTAACAAAACAAAAACAAAACATCAATTTAATTATTGGTATTTATTATTATTATTAATTATTGTTATTTATTGTTATTATTCATATTTAGTTGGTATTTATAACTTTTCTTCATTATTTATTCTTTTTATTTTCTTAAATTTTATATCATTTAGTATTTTTATGTGTTCTTTAGTATTTTTATTTTATTCTTCTTTTTCGTTTTACTTGCAATGTGCTCTTTTAGCCAAATGCAATTTTTTCCAAGCAAAATTATTAAAAAGTAATCTAATATAAATTGCTTATGTTCCCTACAAGTAGACGGTTCTGAAAACCACATTTTGTATTCATCTACTTCTGTTACATTTGCAACACACAAATTGTACAAAAGCTTTTTATATTGAAGGAATGGGGGGTTTCCTTAAAAAACGTATGAAATGTGTTGTAAACGATTTTTGAAATTAATAAAAAGAGTCGCTTGGAGCTTTTGCTTTTAAACTACTATTAAAATAGTTGAATTTTTTGAAAAACATAAACATTTCGTTTCCTTGTATATTACAAGGCTTCAACAAATTATACAAATTACATTCATGATAAAAACTTGATGGTCGTTAACAAAATTTTTCAATTTAAACAAATTTTTTGGGGAATCAACCACGTCAGAATTCGTTAAAATTTTTCAATTCAAACCAATTTCATTTGGATTCATTTCAAAACACGCAACCAGACAGCGCAACGATTAGATTGATAACGAGCTGTTCTCAGCAAATTTGTTGAAGCGAAAGCGATCGTCAACGAAAATAAGTATACACGCAAAAAATGAGCGCGAACAAGGGAAATTGTGTTTTTGCTTTTGTTGGCTTTTTGGTGGTTGATTATTTCATTGCATGTGAAGTCAGCGCACACAATTATGCGAATATTTTCGAATAGCCGAAGTGCGTATGGGACCTGCTGCGCTGGTAACAAGGCGAATCACAGCAGCAGTCGCAAAATCACAGCTCGCAGTTGATGTGCGACCAAGGCACATTAATAAAGGTAGTGGTGGCAACACAGCTGCTTAAACTTTTTTCTTCTGATTCTCTTTTGATTTTTTGCGAATGGGGATGTACATTGTCAAAAATTGGTAAAATGGTTTTTGTGTTGCTTGTGTTCTGAGTTGATTTTGACAAGCTAGTTACCCAAATCGAACAACAAAATACATGGGAATTTTGTTGCTGGTCTTACGCGTTCACCTTTGTGCGACTGACCACATCAACATAAAGCAAATTATGAAAGCTGACTTCGAATTAAGAAGTGTGCCGAAGTCATCGCGAATATCTTCGAATAGCCGAAGTCGCTCGGTTCCATATACATTTTCCTCATCTTTGCTGCTCCCGCCCGCGTCTGAAATCAAATCGCAAAATTATTTCAGATGCGCCTTCTCTATACTGTTTATTCTGTGGTAATATCCAAACAATGATTTTTTAGCCCAACATTCCAGTGTTATATAGGTGTGAAATGAAATATAGTGTTGTATAACTCTCCAGTTATTAAAAAAAAACTTACATTTTTTTCCAAGCATGAATTAGTCTTGGTGTCTTTGATATAAAAAAAAAGCACTAAAAACCGCACCAAGCACCAAACTCAATATTTTCCGCGTTTTGATTTTCAAACAGCACTAAACTTAGTGCGAAAAGCACTAAGTTGGCAACAGTGCATCTGCGCCATGCACAACTCATATTGGTCTGTACAGTAGTTGATTTTCTGCCTAGCCGACGCTTTGAAACGGTCGGGCTTGCTGCTGTTTTCAGCAATGAAGACTGCCTCATGTGCGCGCATAAGCCTCTTCCATTGAGCTTGCAGATTTTGCTGTTTAATTTTGACCAGGGATTTGGTCTGATCCTCAATGGGAGCCAACGAGAATTTTGTACATAATTGCACGAGTCTACACGGGTCGGTTGCTTTGTGGCTAGGGGGTTTGGAGCGAGCTTTGGGTGTTTCGCGCGTGACCGGGTTTGTCAAATGTTCTTCGATTGACTTTGAGAATCTGGAGCAATGTGACTCCATTGTGATAAGTTGGCGTTTGGGGTATCACTCAACCAGCATTTTGTTTGCTTAGTAAAGCGCAAAAGGGGTGTGAAAATTCGATAAATATTAGGGTTATGGGAAATAGACCTATAGCCTAACCGCGTCCGTGCAAACGATGGTTGAGAAAATGAGGAAATGTACACGATAGTGTGAACAATTGTCAATACGAGTTTGTATTCTTGTTTAGTATAAAAGTTTATGACCGTGTGTGTAAACGTGTCAAGAAATATAGACGCTTATGGAAACAAACAAAAAATGTGTATATGGGAATTGGGAATGTATGTACAAAATTATTAGTAAATTTTTTTTTTAATATATACAAGTATGTAGTCATATGTGTATGGAATTTTGTCTTTATTTATGTGCAAAAATTAATATATTTGTATGTGAATTCATCTAGCGAATTCTCTTTTATGGCCTCTATGGTCTCAAAACGCGTTCCCCGCAATGGCAATTTGAGTTTGGGAAATAGAAAAAAGGTATGGTGCTTGGCTGATGACATTGGTCGAATTTTTGGCCAAAAATTCCGAAATAATCAAGGCCGTATAAGATGGCGCATTATCGTGGTGTAAAATCCATGAATTGTTCTTTCACAAATCGAGCCCTTTTTTGCGAATGGCTTCACGCAAACGATGCATACCGCCTAAATAGCATTCTTTATTTACCGTTTGGCTCTCCGGAAGGAATTCGTAGTGCACCACACCACGAATATCGAAGAAAACCGTCAGCTAAACTTTGAATTTGGACCGACTTTGGCGCTCTCTCTTCGGTTTTGGCTCATTTTCGAAGCACCATTCGGACGATTGTTGTTTGGTCGGCATATCAAATTCATAAACCCATGTTTCGCCAGTAATGATGAGTGCGATGAATTTTGGGTCGCTGTCTGCGTTGGAAATCATCTCTTTGGCCACATCAACACGACGCATAGCCACATCAAAAATCGCCACACAACAATTTTTCGACTTCTTCGTATAGTAATAATTTTTTTTTAATAATTGACTGGCACGACAGCCCGCTTACGCGAGACTAAGGCCTAGCTTCCCGCAACCACCCGTGTTGTGCGTGTGAATTTGTACGCGGGTGGAAGGGACATACAGTTTTATGCCGGTTCCGAACGGCAGGTTGGGAACTTTTTCATAAGCAATTTTTACTCTCAGAGGTTTGCCATTTCCAGCTGAGAGGACAGCCACCGAAAGAGAAAACGAGTTTTCCCGTTATTTTTTTTTAGGTGTTATTACAGGCAGTATTTGAACTTGACCAACTGAGCCACGGCGGCTGTCATTCTTCTTCGTATAGACGCCAATCAAATACTAATCTTACGATATTTATTTATTTATTTAATTACAGAAAACATCAGCATATAAGAATCACTTCTTATGCATGCCACAAGTTAATAACAAATTTATAATAATAACAATAATTCAATCTTAATATTTAATATTTAAAAGAGAAGAAAGAAAAGGGAACAAAAAGAGTGCGAAAAGGAGAGAAGGGCAGAGTTAAAAAAGTGTTTGAAAATAAAATGCTTAAAGTGGCGTCTATTGACAATTGATTTAATATGTATGGGCAACGAATTCCATAATCTAATGGTGCTAACAAAGAATAGTCGACTGGAGTTGGGGAAATTGTGGGCTGGAGGTAGAAAGTTCATATGTCGGTGACACATAGAAAACTTACGTTTTTTATACAAATACTGGGGCCTTTTGGTATGGACAATTTTATGCAAAAAGATGCAATTTCTTGCTTCTATGTAGCTCTGTAAGCTGCAGCCCAGTATTTTTGATACAGTAAACATACCGAGCTACATTATTGAAAGCAACCTGCATCTTATGCATGCGTCAAAATTTGACAGAACACCAATAAAAGTATTGCAAACGTTGAGAAAATAAAAATGTACCGATTGAATAAGCGTGGCATTCAAAAGTTTGTTTCATAAGGTATATGCAGCCGCCGTAGCTCAGCTGGCTAGTGCGTTGGGATGCGAGTCAAATGCGACGCTCGAACCCAGGTTCCAGACTCCATTGCTGCTAACACCGAAAAAAGAAAAAACAAAAATTTTTCTTTCGGCGGCTGTCCTCTCAGCAGGAAATGGCAAATCTCTGAGAGTAAAATTGCCTATAAAAAAGCTCCCAACTCGCCGTTCGAAATCGGCATAAAACTGTAGGTCCCTTCCAACCCTGTACAAATTCGCACGCACAACACGGATAGTTGCTAGGCCTTAGTCTCGTAATCAGGCTGTCATGCCAGTCAATTATTTAAAAAATTAATTATTAAGGTATATGCAGCACTATTGAAAATTTTCGAAGTCCAAGAAAATTCTCAATGCGAAAAAAGGCTACTCGTCCCAATGTATTTTCTTTTGTTTACTTCTGCTAGCAAGAGAGGGGAATGGCTTAGGCAGAAGTGCCAAAACATAATTGCACTAGGTGGCAGCAGCGGAAGTGCTTCCTGCTCAAGATTCATTGAATAGAAGATTGCGCCTTCCGGGAGAAAATAATTTTGAAACCGCACCAGTGACGTCATACAAAATTGCTTCCTATTGGCTTGCATCCTTGAGGAACCGGATGAAGTGCACTGCGCAATCTAAATCATATATATGCTTATATATATATATATTCCATTTGAAAAGCACTTCACCACTCATGTACCTTTTTTTCATTATTTTGTTTACACAGGCCCACTGCACACCGCATGATTCTCTTCTTTTTTGCTTTTTTCCTTTTTTGAAAATTTTCCGCGATATTCTCACTACACGCACTTTTACAGCAAGGACTTTTGAAACTCAAAATTATTTTGTTGCACTTACAACGTGGTCGATAAAAGAAAAGACGGCGATGGGTGTTTCGGGTATGATTCGGGCGGTTCTATTTGTGCGTGCGATCGCTTGTATGGTAGCTTAACAACTAATTACACATTTTAAGCTTAGAACTAAGGGAGTCGGAAAAGGGGAGAACAATTCATTTTTGGAAAGGGAAGAAAGTGGGTAAAGGAAGGAGAGAGAGACTGGATGACTGCGTGCGTGCGTGTGGGTGTGTGAGGATGAATGCGCGTGCGTGCGTGTGTGGGGACGTGAGCCGCCGACTCAGAGATCAATCAGGTTCTCTTCGTCGGCGGTCTCAACATCGCGCCCCTAGTGCAACTTTGAGAGCGCGGCCCAGTTGCTCCAACGTTGACACGGCCGTTTCGATCAGCTTCTGCGTCGTGGCTGCCCGTCGATTTTTGCCGGCCTTTGTGGTCCTTTTGGTCTTGTGCGGCGGCTGACCCTGGCTGCACCGGCATGCGGCGGTAGGTGGCTGTGTCTGCGGGCGTCTGGTCGTGGTTGGTTGGCGCCGCGGCGAGGGGGCCGGTTGCGGCGCGACTTGGCGCCTAGTCGGACGCGCCGGTGCTTTACGCCGCGCCGCTGGTTGGCGCGTCGCCGGGCGTTTTGCAGGTGGACCCGGTCGTCGCCGAGCTGTGCCGAGGCGCTGGTGAGCCGGCATGGCCCGATGCAGCAGTGTGTGATGGGCCAGCCCGCATTTGTGGCAGCTGTCCTCCGACGAGCATTCGCCGGTGGTGTGCGACCGCTCAAAATCATTGACGCAGTAACAATTACGGCGCACTGCGTCTTGAACTTCTGGCAGTACCGCAATGGGTGATGGCGCTCGCAAATTAGACACTTGCGCACCTCCTCTCTCTTGGATGTGGGACCTGTAAAACAGACATTATTAGCGCTGAGTGGACGGTGAAGTTGAAAATTGTGGAGGAGTGGGAAATGGAGTCTATTTCTACGGCTATGAGGGGGGGTAACACGCAGAGTTTGACAATTGGTCTTGTCAAAATTCCATACTGGGTTTTGACGTCAGCGACTCGGATGTGATTATCCGCCCCCCGATACAGTTTAACAATGCGCCCGAGGCGCCACTCATGGGGAGGAAGGAGCTCGTCTTTGATGACGACGAGCTGGCCTTCAGAGACTTCCGTCTGGGGGTATTTCCATTTCTGTCGCTTATGGAGTTCTTTAAGATACTCCTCCCGCCATCGTCTACAGGTGATGAAGCACCTTTAGTTTTTGCCAGCGACTGGCAAGTGATAGACTCTCCGCGTTGGGTTCACGGGGTGCCAGCAACGGGGCTCCGCGGAGGAAGTGACCTGGAGTTAAGGCCTGGAGATCGGCGGGGTCTTGCGACATTGGGGAAAGCGGCCGCGAATTGAGGACCGCTTCAATGCGAATGAGGAGGGTTGAAAATTCCTCGGAAGTAAACTTATGCGTGCCGGCGACTTTGGTCAAATGAATTTTGAAGCTCTTCACTCCGGCTTCCCAAAGACCGCCCATGTGGGGAGCACTGGGGGGAATGAACTGCCACTCAAGACCATGAGTGACATATTTGTTAGCGATGTCGACTGACGTTTCTTTCAGAAATCGCACGAGATCTTTACTTATGGCACGTTGTGCACCAATAAATGTTCTGCCTTTGTCTGACATTATTTTGCAGGGGAGGCCTCGTCGGCCGACGAATCTTGCGAAAGCAGCTCGAAATGCTTCAGTGGTGAGATCTGAGCAGAGTTCGAGGTGAATCGCCTTAGTGGAGAAGCAGACGAAGACGCAGACATAGGCTTTGAGAAATGCAGCACGACGGAGAGTGGATGATTTTACTTGAAAGGGGCCAGCAAAATCGACTCCGGTGATGGAGAATGGTAACGAAAACGTACACCGCTCGGGAGGAAGAGCGGCCATAATTTGAGACCGTACGCGCTGCTTATAAATGGTGCAGGTCTTACATTGAAAAATGCATTTCTTGACCTTGATTTTCAGCCGGGGAATATAATATTCTTGCTGAACCATACGGACCATTAACTGTTTCTCTGCATGCAAGAGGATGTTATGCAGAAAGTCCAAGTATAGCGTGCAGAGACGAGAATTATCGGGAATGATAATTGGATGTCGCTCATTATAAGTGAGACCTGAGTGCGCGAGGCGACCATTGACCCTAATAAGCCCTTCTTTATCCATGAAAGGATTAAGAGTGAGTAAGGAGCTTTTTTGAGAGATAACTTTAGAGGAAGAGAGCGCAGCATGTTCATCGGGGAAGTGATGGCATTGTGCGAGAGAGATGAGACGTGTTTTCACCCTCTTTATTTCCAGGTGAGTTAACGCACCAATTGAGATGGGAGCTTTGCGAGCCCTGTCGATGAATCGGAACATGTAACCGAGAATTCTGAGAGCTTGCGAGAATTTCGAAAACCTATTAAGTACATCCTCGACTTCAAGCGTGTGGAGGCTTTCGATTTTCCGCTTTTCTGGAGCCTGAGTCCGACGAGGCTCTTCTTTGGGCCATGATTGGGGATCGTCTCGGAGCCAACTGGGGCCGTGCCACCATAATGTGTTGGCAATCATATCTTGCGGTTTGCATCCGCGTGAACCGAGATTTGCGGGATTGTCAGAACTGGAAACATGACGCCAAGTTGCGTTGCTCACATTATGGAGAATTTGAGTGGTGCGGTTTGCTACATACGTTTTCCAAGTATGGGGCGGTTTCTCGAGCCATGCGAGTACGATGGACGAATCAGACCAGAGTGTCAAGTTATAAGTCTGAAAACCAAGGTGAGTTCGTACTTGTTTCACCAGCTTGGATAGTAGCAGGGCGCCGCACAATTCTAGGCGTGGCAAGCTTATTGTCTGCAGAGGAGCGACTTTGCTTTTGGCTGCCAAGAGATGCGACGAAGCGCTTGCATGGTCGGCATGGGTTCGTACATATATGCATGCACAATATGCCTTTTCAGAGGCGTCGCAGAATCCGTGAAGTTGGATTTGGACGCTTGGGGAGAACTGAACCCAGCGCGGAATTTCGATTTTGTCGATGGATGATAAATTTTCGATGAATGCGTTCCACTTGTGAAGTGATTGTAGTTTTACGCACTCATCCCAGTCTGTTCCTTCCAACCAGAGTTGTTGGAGAAGCATTTTTGCTTGAATCATAATGGGCGATAGCCACCCTGCCGGGTCAAAAAGTTTCGCGACAGCTGAGAGGATCTGTCTCTTTGTGACCGACATTGAATTGGAGATTGGGTCAAAGGTGTACGAAAAAGAATCTGAAAGCGCATTCCAGCGAATTCCAAGAGTTTTCGTAGAACTTGTGGTTTGGAATCGCAAAAAATCGGAATCTAACAGATTTTCGGGGGGGATTTTCTCGAGGAGTTTCGAGTTGTTGGCAGTGATCTTTTTGAGGGGGAACCCTGCGGAATTGAGAGTTTTAACGAGCTGATCTAAGGAGTTGATAGCCGTGTCAAGATCGTGACTGCCTGAGAGTATGTCGTCAACATATGTTTCATCGAGTATGATTTGAGCCGCAAGAGGCCATTTATCTTTGGAATCATATGCTAACTGCTGCAGTGTACGGATGGCCAAGTAAGGGGCACAGTTCACACCAAATGTGACTGTTTTGAGTTTGAAATCTTCCACCGGTTTATGTGAACACCGACGGAAGAGAATTCGTTGAAAATCTTGGTCATCTTTATGTACGAGAATTTGGCGGTACATTTTTTCAATGTCGCCGTTGAAAACGAACTTATAGAGACGCCATCTTAAGAGTAACAGCATAAGATCGTTTTGAAGAGTGGGGCCGATGTGAAGTACATCATTTAATGAGCATCCAGAGCTTGATGCTTTTGAGGCGTTGAAAACTACTCGCACTTTAGTCTTCTTTTCTGGGCGAATAACCGCATGGTGAGGTAGGTAAAATGAAAAATATTTACCGTCATTTATAATCTCACAAGAGGATGTGGATTCCATGTGGCCGAGAGTGAGATACTCGTTTAATACATCTGAGTATGTTGTTTTGAGATCCCCTTTTTTCTCTAGTGTCCGCTCTACACTTAAGAATTGTCGTAAGGCAGCTGTCCGTGTATGGCCTAGGGCCGAAGTTTCGGGAAAGCTCTTTTTGAATGGGAGCCTTACGACATACCGACCGTCGGGGTTTCGGAACGTTGTCTCTTTATAGAGTTGTTCACAAAAGCGGTCGTCCTCAGATGTTGTGGGTGAGTCAAGTATTTCTTCTTGTTCCCAAAACTTCCTCAGAAGAGTGTCGAGACGTTCGGTGTTGATTTCTTTGACTTGCGTCGAAAATGTTGAAATCGATTCTCTAATGGGACCGCTGAGAATCCAACCGAATATTGACTTTTGGGCCAGAAGACTGTCTCCGTAATTTTGGTGAAGGCCTTCTTGCAGAATTTGCGGGGTCAAATCGAGATCTATTCTTGATGGACGGAAACAGTTTGGATCTGCTAATTCGAGTTTGGAGTATTTCATCCAATCAGGCTCTTTTACCGTGAAGGTGGGTAAAAAGTGTGTGAGTTGAGGGAGGATGATGGCTTGAGCTTCAATTTGGGGGTGGTCGTCCAAGCCGCAGAGTGTTATTGTACAAATTTTATTGGCATTTTGGACGACCTTGCCACCTAGGCCCGAGATTTCATAATTAATTTCCCTTGTGGGCAGATTCAAAGTCCTTTGAATTTTGGACGAAATGAACGTCTTTTGAGAACCGGGGTCTATGAGGGCTCGGACCTTATGACTTTCTCCTAAGTGAACAATAGACACAATTGCTGTGGGAAGAAGCGTTTTCGCTCTAGTGCTCGAGTGATGAGCATGAGTCTGTTCATGACTGCAGGTACATGTATGTCGATCTTGTGGCTGATCTTTTGAAGTGGAGGACTTTCGGCTTGGCAAGGGTTCTTCGTGACCGCTCGGCCGAGCTATTGTGGTTTGAGCCACTGCCTTTTGGGGTCGGGGGGTTGGCTTATGCGTTTGACTGCTCGCTGGAAAGTGTAGCAACGAATGATGCTTTCTTTGGCAGTAGACGCATGAAAAATTACTCGGGCATTCATTACGCAAATGAGAGTATGCCAGGCAGTTTTCACAATGGTTGTTCTCTTTAACAAACTTGACTCTGTCGTGCACTGAAAGTGACTTAAATTTTTGGCAAGTTTTGAGAGGGTGGTTCGCCTTGCATAAGTTGCAAGTGAACGACTTGCCTGTTTCTGAATGAAACCTTTGAGTCTTAGTTTGCGGTTTGTTAAAAGAGAAGTTCGGTTGCGTAGCCCGAGGGGGTTTGGGCTTATACGCGCTTAACCTTTCCACCACTTCATACCTATTTGTGAGGAACGAGTTCATTTGCGACCATGTGGGGAGCTCTTTTCGGGAAGTAAGCGATTGCTCCCACAGAGCTATGGTCTCTTCGGGTAATTTCGAAGAACAAATGAAGACTAGGATTGGATCCCAGTTGTCTATCGAAACTTTTTGTGCACTCAGAACAGACAAGCAATTGTTTATTGTGTTTTGAGTTTTTTGAATGGCAGCGCTATTTTCTGACGTGACAGGAGAAATATTCAACAGCGCCTTGATCTGGTTATCAACTAAGATGCGTCGGTTCTCATACCGAGCTTTGAGTGCATCCCAGGCCAATTTAAAATTTGCGTTGCTCAGAGGATATTGTTTGACGATAGCACCCGCTGTGCCTTTCGTCTTGTATCGGAGGTGATACAATTTTTGTGCGGGGGTCAATTTGGGGTGGTTTATATAAACCACAGTAAACATATCCCTAAAGGAAGGCCATTCTTCATATCCTCCATAAAAAACTTCAGTATCGCAGGCGGGAACTTTAAGGCAGATACCTGAAGAATCGGTTTGAGGAACTAAGTCTGCACGAGGTGCAGAAACCGAAGCAGAGGTTGCTCGTTGAGCCTTTAGCAGATCAGATAATTGAGCTTTGCAGTTTTGGAAGTTTTCACTGCATGCACTATATTTTTGGTCGATTGACTTTTTGTACGTACTGTATGAATCAGACAAATACGCATCTTCGTATGTCTGCAGTACACGCGCCCAGTTTTGCTCAAGCTCTTGGAGTTGAACTTCAATCAGTGATTCTGTTTGGTCCTCGACGGGAATTGACGACCATTTTGTACAGAATGTGATGAGCCGGTCGGTTTCGAAAATAAACTTTCGAATCGTTAAGTCAATTTTATTTTCTACTTCCGCTTTTGAAGCGGCTTTCGAAGTTCTGGCAGTTTCTTTGGTGCTTAGAGGATTATCGCTGTCGTTTCCTGGCATTGTGTTGGTTTTAAATTTCCAAGTAAAGAGCGAACCTAATATTTATTTCTTTCAGTGTATTGGAAAAGCACTGAATGCAATGGTTTATGGGAGAAAACCGAAATAAATATTCCTAAGCGAGTTCCAAATAAACTTGAAACTGAAAATTGTTCTCAGTGTATCAGGGATCAACGACGGGATTGCGTTGTATGATAACACCTTCGTATGAGAAATTACAAAAAATCAGCAATGAGTTGATGATAAAAAATTTTTTTTGAGAAATAAAAATTTAAAAAAAGTGTGTCGGTGGGTTTGAGCACCACTGACCGAACTCGTTGAGTGTGGATACCAAAATGAATATTTCAGTACTAGTAGCTCAAAATAAATTTGAGACTGAAAATTTTTCTCACTGTATCAGGGATCAACGTCGGGATCGCGTTGTATGATAACACTTTTGATCGAAAAATGAGAGAGATTCAGCTTTGAGTTGATAATTTTTATGGGAAAAAAATTTTTTAAACAAATTGTCTGTGGGTTTGGGAACCACTGGCTAAATTTGTTTAGTGCTGAGATACAAACGAGTGGTTCTAAAAATAAATCTAGAACCGAAAATTTTTCTCAGTGTATCAGGGATCAACGGCGGGATTGCGTTGTATGATAACACTTTTGCGTGAGAAATGAGTGAATCGTTTTTCACGAGAATAGAAAAATTTCAAAAAAAATTTTTATGTGTGTTTATCAAAAAATATTGTGACCAAAATATTTGTGTAATTATCAAAGTATGTAGTCACAAATAGATTTTGAAAGTGTATCAATTGCCGCTACGAGGTTGAGGGCCAATAGACACACAACACAATAACCGAAAATTTTGAAGATTTAAAAAAAATTTCCAAAAAATGTTTCCAAGTGTACCGATTGCCGCTGCGAGATTGAGGGCCAATCGGATACGTCGCGAGAAATTCGGAAAAAATTTCCGAAAATTCCAAGAAAATTCTTTCACAATTTTTCAAGTGTACAAATTGCCACTGCGAGTTTGAGGGCCAAAATGTACACAAGAAAGTGTATCGATTTCAGAAATTTTTTTTCCAAGTGTACAGATTGCCACTACGAGTATGAGGGCCAAAATGTACACAAGAAAGTATAGAGAAATATCTGGAAATGACAAACTACAAAATTTTAAATTTTCAAATAATATAAGTCAATTTTTCTAACTACAAATTATCACTACGGGAAGAGTGCATAAAATGTTTTTAGAAAAAAAAAATTTCCAACTATTTACACGGGGGGAGAAAAAAAGGAAATTAATTTTCAATGGAAAAATTTTCCCCAAAAAATTATGTTGTTTTGTGATTTGAGGGTGCGTGGCGTCAACACAATACAAATGTTGCACCGAATGTAGCGCACTGAATGTTGCACTGGATGCTGCGCTAATGTTGCGCTGGATGTTGCGCTAGATGTTGCGCTGTATGCTGCGCTGCCTTCGGATTCAGTGTTTATATGCACAATGGGCTGCGCATATAAACACCAAAGAAGGATGGAAGAAGCAAAGTTGCAATACCCAACCAACGGAATTGTGTTGGTATGTATTGCGCTTCTTCCTATGTCAAGCTCGCTGCCAGCGGTTAGCAACGAAGGGGAAGTAGGCGGCAAAGAGCAACCGGGAAATAGGTAAAAGGAGTACCTATATGCTCAGGCGGAACGTTAGCGCGGTAAATCGAACGATTTACCAACGGCGCTTTTCACAACGTCCGCCTACACACCGTAATTTATTTTTAAGACAAATAAATTACGGTACGATTTACCGAAATTTCTCTATCTTTTTACTAGGGGAACCAAATGGGGATTTTGGCTACTTACTTGACATATCCTTTTAGGGGGGGATCGCAAACCGTGATTTGTTGGAGATTGGCGTTGCGTGTCCTATGGGGACGCTTGGTTGCTGTTGCTGGTCTGGTGGTTGCTGGAGCAGCCGCTGTGGTGCTGGTTGCCGACTCGCTGCGCCTGTGTGGTTGTTGTTGTTCTTGGGTATTTTTGTGTTGCCGTTTCTTTTTCCACCTTTTGTCGTTGTTGCACTTGTTTCTTGTTGGATGTTGTGTGAAGTTTTTTGTAATTTTGAGCTTAAATACACTTGTATATATTTATGTATATATTTTGCGCTTGTGATTTCTTGATTTTTTTTTTGTAAATCTTTTTGTAACCTTTTTTTTTGTAAATCTTTTTGTAACCTTTTTTTTTTGTAAATCTTTTTGTAACCTTTTTTGTTGTAGTTAGCACTGGCACTTTTATTGTATTTTACATTTGTAAGATTTTATTTTCTTTTCTATTCTTTTTTTTTTTTTGTGTTATTGATATTTAGTTTGCACTGTCACTTAGGTTTTAGTGTTAGTTTTTTTTTTTTTGAAATTATGTGTGTGAAATCTATTTGGGTTTTTTTTTCGTGTATTTTAACTTTTAGTTTTTTGCACTTGCACTTTGCACACTGGCACTTTTATTGTATTTTACATTTGTAAGATTTTATTTTCTTTTCTATTCTTTTTTTTTTTTTTTGTGTTATTGATATTTAGTTTGCACTGTCACTTAGGTTTTAGTGTTAGTTTTTTTTTTTTTTGAAATTATGTGTGTGAAATCTATTTGGGTTTTTTTTTCGTGTATTTTAACTTTTAGTTTTTTGCACTTGCACTTTGCACAATTTGTTTTTATGGAATTTTTTCTTTTTTGTCTATATTGTCGTGTAATGGAAGTTTTTTTCTTTTTATTTTTTGTCACAAGTTTGTGTTGTGTAGACTTCAAATGTGTGAAAAATTTTTTTTCTTTTTTTTTTTTAAAATTTTATTATTTTTTTATTTTTTTGCTTTTTTGTGTCACTTTCGTTATAACTTTTTCAATTTTTGTTTTTTACGCGGCGCGGGTTCGCGTTTGCTCGAAGGACCATATGTTGCACTTACGACGTGGTCGATAAAAGAAAAGACGGCGATGGGTGTTTCGGGTATGATTCGGGCGGTTCTATTTGTGCGTGCGATCGCTTGTATGGTAGCTTAACAACTAATTACACATTTTAAGCTTAGAACTAAGGGAGTCGGAAAAGGGGAGAACAATTCATTTTTGGAAAGGGAAGAAAGTGGGTAAAGGAAGGAGAGAGAGACTGGATGACTGCGTGCGTGCGTGTGGGTGTGTGAGGATGAATGCGCGTGCGTGCGTGTGTGGGGACGTGAGCCGCCGACTCAGAGATCAATCAGATTCTCTTCGTCGGCGGTCTCAACATATTTAATTATTTTAACAAAAAACAATGAAAACAATCAAGCAAAAGCGGCACGATTTACAAAAAACGAAATATTTGTGAATACAAAATATTCAACCAATGAAAACAAAGCACGAAATCTGAATTGAATTGCAGGGTTTCCTCCCGAATTTCACTTGTTTTATTTGTGTTATTTATATGAACGAATTATACGAATTTATATTTAATTTTGTAAAGATATACAAATTTCTATTAAACTGTTATGTAAGTATATGTATATATAGGGGCTTAAGTATAAAGAAAGCCATATATTTGCTCAAAAGAGTAAAGCAAAATGTAAGTTCAAAATAAAAGAGTTTAAAAAGTACTGATGGAAACCCTACATATTCTCCGATGACGTCACTGGTGCGATTTAAAATAGATTTTCTCTCGGAAGGCGCAATCTCTGTATTCAATGAATCTTGCTTCCTGCTAGTGCGTGCGTATATTGGTGCGAAGCGAAATTCGAAAATCTGTGGAAGTGAGAGAGTGCAATGCGGAATGCAATAATAAGCTTGTTGGATGCTGGCGGAGTTTTTGCTGCTTCACCGACGGAGGTCACACAAACAAAATGCGAAAACAAAAAGCGCCGTATTATGTGCAGTAGCGATATTGCATACTGAACTGCGTTTTTTTGTATTTTTACAGGGGAAATGTACAAGTTATGTTGAATTGTCCGCGCTATACGGATTTTTTCTAATCTTGCAGTTTCAAAGTGACTTTATTTTTTAATTTTATTGCTTACTATGTGCCTTAATTCTAAGAGCAGCTGCAGCATCGCGCATCGTTGTTGTTGTGACCGCTTTTGTGCTGCCGCCGCACAAGCCGTTCGGGGGAGTGGCAAACTGTCACGTTCAGGTTACAGTTTGCCAGACAGATCGTCAGCAATTTTGGTGGGAGTCATAAGCCGGTGTTAACTCCTCCCCCTCTTAAATCCGGAACGTCCGAAAGAATTTGTTGGTTGACAAATGCTGACGGCTAGAGTTTGGATGCAATTATCGATGGGTTGAGATACCCCATTGTATACTGATACTTCATTGACCCCTAACTTAACACTAGAACGCCCAAGGTAGTCATTTTGACTACATTGAGGTCTTTTATTGTTAGGTTAGGTTAGGTAGGAAAGGGTGTGTGCGGCCGGAGGCCGCACTTCCACTCGGATGCCAAAATTACCCATTGTGAATCCCTTCTTGGAAGGTTCTGGAGCTAGCCAGCGGCTCTCAGTCCGGGGCAAACCAGTTCGACCTCTTAATGAAGGAGAGTAGATCCGAAATTTCGACTATTGCCGCGCCAGCCAAGTCTGCCAGGAACCTTGACCCCAGGGTACGGAGACGGCGTTCCTGCAGAGCCGGGCAGTGGCACAGGTAGTGTTGGATCGTTTCCACTTCTTCTTCATCTCCACAGCTTCTGCAGACATCACTGGACGAGAGGCACCATTTGACAAGCATGGATCCAATGGCGCAGTGTCCAGTGATGACTCCAACAAGCTGCCTAATAGAGGTTCGACTTAAGGACAGTACAAATCGTGTGCCGCGAAGTGCAGTGCGACAACTTTGCACTACCTTTGATTTCACAGTAGCTGATTCCAGCGCTTTAAGGGCTGCCTGACTATCCACACGGATTGTGATATCCGTGGGTGATAATCCGCTATCGCGGATTAATTCAGCAGCTTTACAGATTGCATAAATCTCCGCCTGAAAGATGCTACAGAGGTCCGGGAGTCTGAAAGACCGTTGAGCCCCTAGTACATCTGAGGAGACCAGTTCCTGTACCTTCCTCCATCTTAGAACCATCTGTGAAGATGGTGATGGAGGCGTCTCTTGTCACACTTGTAAGTCCCCATTCTTCCCTTGAGGGAAAGGTATGGAATCAGATAGTTCGTGCAGGAGTCTAATTGATGTTCTGTACCTGGCCTCGTAAATGACCTTAGAATCCCAGAGTGTCCATGAGCGTGCTCTTTCCACAAGTTGGCCTCTCTCAGCCTGAGAGCGCCTTTTGCGGCACAGCACTTAATGAACTGCTCTATTGGGTGGAGATGTAGAATCATCTCTAGGCCTGCCTGGGGGGTGCTTTTGACGGTTCCTGCTATTTCCATAGCCGCCAGTCTCTGCACCTTCGTCAGTTGCGTCGTCAAGGACCTGGTGTCCGTGGCCGGCCACCAGACAATGGCTCCGTAACATAAGATCGGCCGAATGATCGCTGTATACATCCAGTGGACGATGCTCGGCCGCAATCCCCACTTTTTCCCGAAGGCCTTCTGATAAACGTAGAAGGCATTCAAGCTCTTCTTCACCCGCTCTTCCACGTTGCGCCTCCAAGAAAGTTTGGAGTCGAGTATGGTACCAAGGTATTTCACCTCGGGTGAGAGGGTGATAGTGATGCCGCTAAGTTTTGGCAGTCTAAACTCCGGTATTTTGTATCTCCGGGTGAACATTACCATAACCGTCTTTGAGGGATTAACCCCCAGACCGTTTTGCTCTGCCCACCTAGAGAGTTCTCCTAAAGCGGACTCCATGAGATCACTGATGGTGGACAGAAATTTTCCAGAGATCAGGATAGTGACGTCGTCCGCATATGCTACTACTCGTAGCCTCCTGGATTCGAAGATCTCGAGGATGTTATTTATCACCAGCAGCCACAACAGAGGAGACAGTACGCCCCCCTGAGGTGTGCCCCTTGTGGTTAACCTTCTTACCGAGCACGAGCCTAGGGTGGAGTGAACCCTTCTGCTACTAAGCATGTCACTGGTCCACCCCACCACTTTCTTGTCTACTTCGAATTTTCTAAGTGCACTGGTTATTGCCTCTGAAGTGACGTTATTGAAGGCTCCCTCAATATCGAGGAAAGCGGCAAACGTATACTCCTTGACGTTCAGCGATTTTTCGATCGTCTGAACAACCTCATGCAAAGCGCTGTCTACAGATTTTCCCCTGCAATACGCATGTTGCGTCCTGCAGAGTCCCCGGACTGTGTCACTCCCCTAACATAGACATCAACCAGCCTCTCCAAAGTCTTAAGAAAGAACGATGACAGGCTGATCGGTCTGTAGTCTTTAGCAGTGATGTGGTTCGGCTTCCCCGCCTTGGGGATGAACACCACCCTAACCTCCTTCCAGGCACGTGGTACATAGCCTTGTAGGAGAGATTCCCGAAAGATTCGCACCAAGACTTTGACCACTGCCTCCTTAGACCATTGTAGCATAGCCGGAATGACACCATCGGGACCGGGGATTTATACGGGTTGAAGGTGTCTATCGCCCATGCCACCATACCAGGGGTGTGCGATGCCCCAGCTAGCACCTTGCGAAGTCTGGCGGCCTCATTAACATTGTCGAGGGATTTGCAGTAATTCCTCCAATCATCCCGCTTGGCCGCCCTAATAGTCTTCTTAAACTTATTAAAGCTAGCCTTGTAGGCTCCCCAGTTTTCTTCAGTTCGGCTAAGCTTAGCCTTATTGAAGAGACGTCTAGTATCTGTCCTAAGTTGTCTTAACTCTGGGGTCCACCACACCGCGTTGGTTTTCCGTGGAGCTCGACTTTTAGGACAAGATTCTTTAAAAGACTTGTTAAGTACTTTCGTTAGAAGATTTACTGGCCTGTCAATGTTGTTCCTCTCGAATGTAGCTCTCGCTTTGCGCGATGCCAGTTTCTGAGAAACTAGTGCACTGAATCTAGGCTAGTTAGTCTTCCTCGGATTCCTATAGGTTTGTGGACTTCCAACTTCTATGGCCACTGAAAAGACTATACGGTTGTGGTCCGAGAACGAACATTCCGTCAGTACCTTCCAGTCGACCACAGAGATAGTGTTGGAGTCGGTAACTAAGGTAATATCTATTACTTCCTCCCTAATCCTGTTGGGGAAAGTCGGCGTATTGCCTCTATTACACAGCACAAGGTTAGAGCTAAGAAGAAATTCAAAAATGGACTCACCCCTACTATTGGTGTCGGAACTTCCCCACAGCATGTGGTGTGCATGGGCGTCGCACCCGATCATGAGGTCGAGCCTCCGTGATCGGGCGTGCGCAGCAAGGTCCCGGACTTCCTTCGGCGGTGGTTCCTCTCCTTCAAAAGGCATGTATGCGGACGACAGGATCAGGTCTCGCCCCTCGCGTCGTTCGCATGCAGCCACACACAGGTCACCAGTACTGTATTGAGATAAGAGAAACAGATAAATGTACTTTCTATACACAATACAGGCTCGTATCTTACCTTCACCGCGCGAATGAAGTACTCTGAATTGACTTGATCCCAATCCACAAACGTTGCCTCTGACGAGCCAGGGTTCCTGGATTAAGGCCAAGTCAACTTCCTCCTCCTCCAGGAATTGCATAAGATCGTGGGTGGCGGCTTTAGAGTGGTGCAGATTTATCTGCACTACCTTCAGCATTTCCCTGTGTGGCACGCTCCTTATTGGGGAAACGAGCTTTTAAGGAACCCAAACCGAACTTGACAACACCAGAGGAGTCTCGCAGATGAGTGAAGGACGGTTGGTCAACAGCGACCACGAGGTCCTTACCCGTCTCATTTTTGCTAGTAGTGGAGGAAATTACTTTCCACTCTCCAGTATTAAGGCCGCTGTTCTGCCGACCTATCAGCTTCAACGTGTCCTCCTCCATGACTGGAGGGGGGACCCACAGTGTGACGATAGGTCGGAGAGGCAATCGGTCGCGAGGTATGACCTCAAGTTTTGCTTCCTGCCAGATAGGTTCAAGACCGTCGATTGTGCGCACCAGGAAGTCGAGTGACCGCCGGTTGCCACACCCGACGATTTTGACGCGCTTCTGCCAGCCAGCGCCGTCGAAGTCGATTTCATCGTCCGCCGCCCCGAGCATCGCTCGCAGAATGCGCGCCTCAACAGAGAGCCAGTTTTCCGGACGAATTTTCCCATCGGGATCGCTCCGGTCCACTGCGGCAATCTGCAGCTCCTGTGGAGAGGAGAAGCTGGCTGAGGGTTTCAACGTTTTCCCCTCCCCTGTAGGCTGATCGTCCCCCGATCTACCCCTTTTGACAGCCTTTTCCACTATGGTGGAAGTGGGCTTTGTCGAGGTGGATGGCTTCTGGTCAGCCTTCCGTACTGACGAGGCAGCCGTGGCACTGTTTCCAGGCTTCGCCGCCCCTGCTCTGTCCGGCCGTACAGCTGTAGCGGCCGTGGCCGTGGCCCTAGAACCAGGCTTTGCCTCCGTTGCTGTACTGCTGGTCGACTGTGCGGCAGTGGCTCTGTCTCCAGGCGTTGCTGCAGCAGTCGAAGCCTCAGCACCAGAAGTCGCCGCCTGCTTCTTTTCGAATTTAGCCACGATCTTCTGGTGCTTCTTGACCAGTTCCTTCTCCTTGTCAGACAAGGATCCGGGCTCCTTACTCATTTTCCGGAGAAACGCAAGCGAGCGCCGGTAGCCATTTCTGGCTTTCTTCGCAGCACTGCTCGCCTTGCGTTCCCCCGCCGATGAAATTCCAGGAGTGGAACCAGTGGCCGCAGGTTCGTCCCCCTCTTCCAGGAGTGCTGCCTCCGCCACAGAGTCCACCGACCCGGCGTTGCTACCCTGCGAGAGAATCATAGATTCCCCCTCTATAGCAGCGTCGAGTCGATGGCCCTGGAGCTGGGGCACCACCCCCGAAAGTGAGGGGCTAGCCTGTGCGGTGGTCTCCTGCGCCTTTTGCCTGCTTAGAGCAGGTTTGGGCGCCTCCTGCTTCCCAGTAACATTAGTAGACCGCGCAGCCTGGGGTACCGCTGCACAGCCTAAGCGGTCATTGGATGACGACGCCAGACAGCCCGCTCGCCCACTGTCTACCGCCGGTACTGGGGATCCGACTCCCTGCACCGTAAAAGAGTCCTTATGGGAGCCCTCCAGAATGGTTTTGATGAAGGGGGTCGCCTTCCCCTGTGGCGTTTCTTTGACATCTATCACGCCACCAAAAGATGATGAGAAAAACAGCCGCTCCTAACATGGAAATCAGACGCTGACCAGGGAGCCGCCCACTGTGGGTCAGACGCTCCTGGATTTCCGCAGCTCAAACTTTGCCGGCTGAGAAGACGGGCTCCAACAGCCGACAGCTCCAAATATGATAATTTCAAATAATTGCAAACATTTAAAAATTATATAATAGGCTGTGACAATTCCCAAGTTTTTCAATCCAAAATTCACTCATAAAATTCATTCACAAATTCCAAATTTCATTCCATTTTATCCCATTTACATATGTGTAAAGTACGCCATTATATTTAAATGAATTTACTTTGTAAACCATAAAAAAAATAAAAATTAAATACTTATTTTTTTTTAATCTCGTGCATTTATTCGCTACTTAAAAACCAGTAAAATTAAAAAGTCGGCAAACAATATTGTAGTCAAAATTACTACATATGAGCATTTTAGGTAGGTCACATTGTCGAGCATTCTAGTGTTAAACAAACTAAGATTATACAAACACAGCAGCTGGAGAGCATTCAAACCAATGATAACGTGATTGGTAACTCGGAGGAGAAGTGTGAAAAAAGCGACAATACACACATAAAATGCACCAATACTCTCACATAACAGCTGATACTCCCGCCCCACAGCTGATACTCTCGCCCCACAGCTGATATTCGCGCCTCCATACAAACTGAAAATGGAGGGTTGTTGTGTTGGTCAATTTCAAATTGAGGGTTGTTGTGTTGGTCAATTTTCATGTGTGAGGGTTATCGTTGTGGTTCATTTTTAATTGCATAGAACATTAATTAATTTTTTTGGCACAGAATTCTGTGATACGTTTATAGAAAAATGAATATAAAATTCTATTATTGCTTACAAATGTAATGCAATTGTTTGAATATGTCTCTCACATGTAATTATTTAAATTTTCATTGATTCATTACAAACATTTCATTACTCATTACATTTGACACCAAAAGCATCTCTGAACTGCGATGATTTGGTGTTTAATTTGTAAACAAACGGCGCGGGAAGCAATCAGAGAGAAGTTGAATTTTAGAAAATTTGCATTTTATTAACATAAATGTATTCTTTTCAGATAAAAATCATAATAACACATCAAGCAAGTGCATCCAGCATTGCCACGCCAGCGAAATTGTGTCCGGAAGTGCTTGGAAGCACGAAATTTTTACTGGGCACCAGGGTGTCGTCTAGTGTTTGGACGTCGCACAGTGGGGTATTTGATGCCCAAAATGGCGATTAATTAAAAAAATGAAATTCAAATATCTTGATAATATTTGGTATGGGGGAAAAGTAGATAAAATTGTGCATCACTGGGTGAAAAAATAAATGATCTACATTGAACGGTATTGTCACAGTGCGCTTTGCAAAATGCATATTTGTTCATTGCTCCGTTGTGTTTAGAGCGCGTTACGCATTTGCCAGTGATTTGAAGTGCTTGTTTTAATATCATTGTTGCAAAACTTAATTTTTTTAATATGGAACCTTCAACCTCAGGTATTGTACTAATGTTTAAACAAAATTATGTTTGTAGAATATGTGTATTAATAATTTATAAAAATTTGTTAGTTATAGTCTTAAAATTGTACATATTTGAAGGATATAGGTAGACATATAGTTACTTTGGCTGTGAAAGGCCGTAATAATTTTGTATGATATGTAAAGAACATATATTTGACTACTATATTGCAAAAAATTAAAGTGCACTTTTGTGCATTTTCTGAAATATTTAAGTTTTAGTGCTTCAAAGTCAGTGCCAAATTGTGTGATTTCGATTGATCTTCATGGAGAAATGAATGTTGTTGTTATCATGTGTTTCTGTTTTGTTTTTGTTATTCTATTGCAAGGCACTACAAATAAGGTTGGGCATATAAATTTTGTTAATACTTTTATTGTACCTTTGTAAAAAAATGTTATATGAAATTCTTATAATTTCTGATTTGACCAAATATTTTGACATTCCGAGTTAAAGTGACCTTGTCATTGATATATTTAGATTAATAGATTTAGATAGAAGTAGAAGGATAAAAGTAGCAGTAGCAAGGAGGCGAAGAATGCATTAAAAACAGCTATAGAACCAACTGAAGGCCTAGTGAGATCTGTGCGAGAGCTAAATAGTGGCGGTCTAATCGTGCAATGTAAGAACAAGGAGGCTTGTGAGCAAGTGCAACAGCAAATCAATGAGCGAATTGGTAAAGATTATGACCTGGAGAAATCGAAGGAGCGAAGCATGATCAAGAAGCTGTTTAAAGTTATTGGCCTATCGGAGAGACTCGATAATGATCGTATTGTGGAATGTATAAATAAACAAAATGATGCTTGTTTTGGCAAGGAATTTAAAATTATAAAAGTTTATACAAATGTAAATAGAAGGGAAGAATGCTACAATGCTATAATTGAAACTGATGCGGTCACTCATGATAGCATCTTAGCACAAAAAAGAATTAATATAGAATGGGATTCTTGTCTGGTATTTGAGCATGTTAATACTACATGGGCTGAAAAGTCTTTGGCCTGACAATGAAAAAACGATATTTTTAGTGCAAAAATGATTTTAATCTTCGACATAATCTCCATTTAGAGTAATGCATTTAGTGTAACGGTCTTCCAACATTTCGATGCCTTTCTTATAGTGGTCCGCGTGAAGCTCTTCAAAATAGGCGTTTGTTTCCAACTCGACCTCCTCATTTGAGTAAAATCTTTTTCCGGCGAGCCAATTTTTCAACCTGGGAAAGAGGAAATAGTCGCTGGGTGCTAAATCTGGTGAATACGGTGGGTGTTTGACGACTTCGTAGCGTAATTCCTCTAATTTTTCGGTCGTATCGCGAGCAGAATGAGCTGGTGCATTGTCTTGGTGAAACAGGATTTTTTTCTTAGCCAAATGAGGTCGTTTAGACTTGATCTCGTTGTCCAATCGATCCAACAAAGCACAGTAATATTGTCTATTGATTGGTTTTCCATGTTGAAGATAGTCTATCAAGATTAAAAAAACCTTGCCAGCCGATTGTTGTGTTTTTGGGCGCTTCGGACGACTTTCACCAGGCAACAACCACTCTGCCGACTGTCGATTGGACTCAGGTGTGTAGTGATGGATCCATGTTTCATCCATTGTCACAAACCGCCTCAAAAAATCCTTCTTATTACGACGAATTCGCTCCAAATTATCGGTTGAAAGACGAACACGTTTTGCTTTTTGGTCAATTGTCAGAAAACGCGGCACCCATCGCGCGCACAGCTTCCGCATGTGTAAATGTTCATGAATGATATGACCAACGCGTTCCTTTGAGATGCCTATGATGTTAGCTATCTCACTCAATTTTATTTTGCGATCATTTAACACAAGGTCCGTGATTTTTTGGATGTTTTCCGGATTAACTGCCTCATTTGGCCTCCCTGAACGCGGTGCATCACTGGTGCTCGTACGGTCACGACGAAACTCAGCAAACCAATACTTGATAGTTGAATTTGGTGGAGCAGATGTATTATAACATTTATCAAGCCATGCTTTTGTTTCCACTGTATTTTTGCCCATCAAATAGCAATGTTTTATCAAAACACGAAATTCACTTTTTTCCATTGTTTACAAAAATTCAGAGGTAGCGTCACTTCGAAAGCAATAACTTGAAAACGAGTCAACCAAATGTCATGAAACTTTGACAGAATCTAAGTTAAGGATGGTTTTCCATGTACAACACAATAATTCTTAATTTTTGGCGCCATCTCTATGTCAGGCCAAAGACTTTTCAGCCCATGTAGTATATTGAGATGTTACAAATGTTTTGGTTATAACCATAAAGCTAGCGAATGTATAAACAAAAAGGCATGTAGTAAATGTGCGGGAAATCATGATGTAAAAGACTGTAAATCTGATTCTGTTAAGTGTGTAAATTGTCATGAATTGGTACAGAAAAGATTATTGGATGTCAATGTAGATCACTCGGTATTCAGCAGAGATTGCCCAGCATTCAAAAGATGTATTCAAAACAAAAATGGAAGCAAGGTTAAGAAATAAGAATATTAATAGTTCTGACTTTGGCGCTACCGATAATTACAAAACGTTAATCAATATTTTGAGCAAGCAGCACTCGGGGCTAAAAATCGTTCACTTTAATGCACGCAGTTTAAATGATTTCAAACTTTACTGTGTTAGGTACACCTTTGAGAACTCCTCTGTTGATGTTATCTGTGTCTCTGAAACTTGGTTTCAGAATGATGTGAATGATTCTTACCTAATGTTAAAAAATTATAAACTTTTCCGTAATGATAGATCAGGCAAGAGAGGGGGAGGAGTTGCTATATATTGCAAAGCTGACTTGAAGGTCAATGTACTGAGTAAGTCTTGTGGATCGGAGGTTGAGTTTCTGAACATTGAAATCTTTGACAATAAAACTAGTGTTTCTCTCTTGTGTATATAATCCTAGCCGTAACTGCAGCTTGGACCCCTTGTTTGCTTCATTATCCTGTTGTGCGATTGATTATGATCATTTTGTTTTATGATGTGATTTTAACATTAATACTCTTGCCAATGACAGCCTTGCCTGCAAGTTTCTTGATAGCGTGGCTGAGGTAGGCCTTAGTGTAGTTAATACTGTGATGCCAACCAGGTTTGCGGTCAATGCCTGTCCTAGCCTGTTGGATATGTTTGTTGTCTCTGATACTTCCTCGCTGTTGTTGTTTGACCAAATATCATTTATCTCTGATCATGATCTCATTTTTTGTACTCTGAATATTATGTTTAATACTGTTACTGTTGAAAATACTCTCTCCTTCCGTGATTATAGGTCCATTGATCCTGTTTGTTTGTTGAATGACTTGTCACTTGTAGATTGGTCTGAATGCTGGTGGTACTCTTCAGTTGATGATAAATTGAATATCCTGATTGATAATATTTCCAAATTGTTTGACACTCATGTGCCAATACGTACACGTCGTGTTATCAATGGCAGCTGTCCTTGGTTTACTGCTGCAGTGAAACTGGCCCTAAAGAAGCGTCATAAAACCTACAGCAAATGGAAGAGAAATCCAACTGACTACAATTGGGAGATGCACCGTAGGGCTAGGAATGAAGCTGTCTCTATATTCAGAAAGTCCAAAAAGAATTTCTTTAGCTCTAAACTACGTCCTTCTCTACCGCCCAAACAGCTTTGGAATAACCTGAAAAGTGTCGGAGTGTGCAGTAAAAATTCGGATACCTGCTGTCTTGACCCTGATGTACTAAATGATTACTTTGTTGCTAGTTCTGTGTCTAGCTTGCCTTGCTGCAAGCTTAGCCTGTGTTCAATAGATAGACTTGTCGTCTCCCCTTGTAGCTTGACACTGTTAGTGAACTTGATGTGACTCGCTGCATTAGTAAAATAAAATCAAATGCTGTTGGTGAGGATGGGATTGCCATCAAATTTATTAAGCTCATACTTCCCTATGTGCTTGGCCCCCTCACGCATATAATAAATCACTGCTTCACAAGTTCGTGTTTCCCGGAAATTTGGAAGGTGGCTACAATTGTTCCTGTGGCGAAGAAATCAGCTGCTTCACATCCGGCTGACTTCCGACCTATCAGCATATTGTCCTCACTCTCCAAAGTCTTCGAATCTCTCATAGCTGAGCAGATCTCTAGTCACATTGACATGTTTGCACTAATGTCACCCCATCAGTCAAGTTTCCGTCCTGCGCATAGTTGTTCCACAGCTATTATCAAAGTCCTGGACGACATAAGAATACCATACGACCTTGGCAAGGTTACCTTACTGTGTTTGTTAGATTTTTCTAAGGCATTTGACTGTGTAAATCATTACATATTATGTCAAAAGCTCAAATGTTACTTTGGGTTTGCGGATAGTGCGGTAAGACTTTTGGAAAGTTATTTACATGGTCGATCTCAGAGGGTTAGGGTTGGGTATAACTTTTCCTCTTATAACTTAGTGAATACTGGGGTCCCTCAAGGCTCAGTACTTGGTCCACTTCTTTTCACTATGTTTATAAATTACATTTTCAGTGTGTGTAGCCATGTGTCTATGCATGCATATGCGGATGACATCCAACTCTATCTGTCTAGGCCTGTAGGTCTTGTTGAGGACTTATGTGTGAGGGTAAATGAAGACCTATGCGCCATTTATAGATGGGCCGGCGAGAACCAGCTCAAGCTTAATCCACTAAAGTCTTATGTTCTTCCGATTTCCAAGTCACCGCTCTCGCTTTGTGATATTCCTCCAATTTCTCTAAATGGTTCTCAGCTGCAGTTCGTGGACCGGATCACTAACCTTGGATTCAGGATCAATTCCTCGTTGTCTTGTGAAGACCACATAAACTCGGTCGTAAGCGAAATATACTTGACGTTACGAAATCTTAGAATGACTGCTGCATTCGTACCATGTGAGACAAGACGAAAGCTGGTTCTACAGCTAGTTTTACCCATAATTACATATTCGGAAGTTGTCTACACCAAACTTGATTCTAGGTCGGAACATAAACTGCTTATTGCCTTCAACAATGCTGCACGTTACGTCTATGGTTTAAAGAAAGGGGACCACGTTTCTTCTTATAGTAGACAGTTGCTTGGCCTTGACCTCAAAAGCTACTTAGAAGCACGAAACTGCATGTTCTTACATAAACTTATACACACGAAGCGTCCCAGCTACCTTTTTGAAAAACTTGTGTTTTGCAAGTCAAGTCGAAACTGCAATCTCCTAATTCCTAACCATAATTTCAAAAACTCCAGTAGGCTATTTTTCGTTAGCGCCATTAGGTCTTGGAACTCGCTTCCTAGTGATATCAAATGTATTTCGGGTAGTGGTAATTTTAAGTATCTACTCTTCAAACATTTCTCATGACATTTCAAACTTTTCTCTCACTCTTTACCCTTTCTACTTTCACTTACACATAATTAAGATTTTTCTTTGTAAATTTTTAAAACATTGTAATAATATAGTTTTTATTGTGTAATGCTTAAAATGAATATGTTTCTAATTGGCATGCAAAAGATTGTATCTTATATGCCTGTATACTCTGTTAAATAAATAAATAAATAAAATAAATAAATTAATTATGCTACAAATCTTAGTTTTGGACGGTCAGTACTGCATGGTTGGATACGATTTTTTGAATGACTTCTTCATTGATCGTACAAATTACCAATAAAAAAATGGCAAGTAAGGTCAGAAAACGAGAAGAAAATTGTTAATGAAACAAAAAAAAAATATTCAAAAGGGATTCAGAGAGAAAGCAGGTTTGATTGTTGATCAACCGAAACCCGGATTCGGCAACTCAAATGATGGAAATACGGCAAGAAGGTTCTTTCGAAACGCAGAGCTATCGTCTGAAATCACGAATGTTGACTTGAACTTGATAAAAAGGTTGCACGTTATACTGATAGTGGTTTCTTGTGGCCATGAGGTAGATATTGCAAAGTTTCGAAATTACGCACATGATTCTGCGAGATATTTTGTATCAAAGTATCCATGGTGCAATATGCCACCTACGGTGCACAAATTTCTAATTCATGGCCAGAAATAATACACCAAGCTCTGTTACCAATTGGCCAATTAACTGAGGAAGCTCAAGAAGCACTGAATAAAGAATTTAAAAAATACAGAGAACATTTTACACGCAAGACTAGCAGAGAAAAAACCAATCATGATATTTTGCATCGATTTCTTGTTGCTTCCGATCCAATTTAATCAAGTTTAAGGAAACTTCCTAAAAAAAGATTCAACACCTACCACTATCAGCTATTGAACTTTTAAAATCACCATCTGCAAAAACTTCAACACATAATAATACTAATTTGCAGTCTGGTAATGATATTGCGTTTGATGATGATGATGATGATGATGATGATGATGATAATGATGATGATGATGATTATGATGATGACGATGATGATGATAATGATGATAATAATAGTGATGACATTTAATAATACTAGTGTGAGAAGCCGAATACATGAAATATTTACTTAAATTGAATAAACTTAATAAAAAAACAACAAAAACAACAATTTTTTTTTCAATTTGTCTTATATATGTTTCATCTATGTAAAAAAATAGTTTACATTCATTTTAATAGCTCAGGAGAATTGATCGCCGTTTTCAATGGTCAATACCCCACTGTGCGTCGACTGGACTACGTCGAGGCTGATATTCGGCGCTGGTGATATGACCACCAAAATTTGGGATGCAGAGTTAGAGTTGTAATCACGTCCATACCGGCCAAGTCGTCGGTGCCCACCTGCAATTTCAGTTACTCTGGCAATCGGCAGCTTATTCGACGGACAAGGCTATGGGTCAGAGTTCGGAACTGTTTGTGATTGATGTGTCCACTGGATCAGACCATCATCACTAGTGTGTATAAATTGTTGAATGTAGTGAAAAATATGTACTAAAGTTTTTTTTGTAGGTCATGATAATGGACAAATTTCGATCAGGGACATACGCAAGGGCGGCAGAGAGATCAATTCGGTAAACGACCACACAGCCGGCATCAATGATATGCAATTGAACAAGATCCAATAGAGTTTTTACAGGACGCTTTGTGAGTTCGCTATGCAGATATGCAATGGCATGCGTTATTTGGAAAACAAAAGATTAATTCGCAGATGAAGACGAAGGTGCAATGTGCTTCTGAGTGGAGTGGTTTGCAAAATGGTTAGGATGAATACAAAATACTGTTTATATTCTATTGTAGACATCTCACAGTGGCGCATCTGGAAGGGCTTCACAGTTCGAATCGGTAAAAATTGATTATACAAAGATACTTCATTTGCTAATTCGCTGCCGATTGGTGCTGTTCTGTTTAGCATTAGCACTGGAGAGCAATCTGCAGGTCCCCATATCCAACCAACTTTTGTATTTATCCAAAAGCGTGTAAGAGTAACGAAAAATATAAAACAAACCTGGCGATGTTTGGAAGTAAGATCAATAACAAAATATATGTCAGAACCAGAAGAAATCGACAGAGGCATTTTTATTCATAACGCGGAGGTTTTAAAATTGTTAACAAAAAACTTCTGTATAGAAAGTTATAGCGCTCGAGGGTTATTTGTTGTATTTTTCAAGTGCTACGTGTGCCAACAAGAATTCCAAACTCCTTACACGAATAATATACAGAACAGTCAATTGTAATGGAATTAAATTTTGCTAAAATTATGCGCTCAATTCTTCCGCAAGCACTTTGATTTCGCCCAATTGCCAACACCTCGATATAAGTTAATAAGAAGTTGCTTTCTGCAGCAACACGGGTTGCCAATTGTGCAGCATTGGGTGCACATAATAATAATAAATAATAATTGACTGGCACGACAGCCCGCTTACGCGAGACTTAGGCCTAGCTTCCCGCAACCACCCGTGTTGTGCGTGTGAATTTGTACGCGGGTAGAAGGGACCTACAGTTTTTATGCCGGTTCCGAACGGCAGGTTGGGAGCTTTATCATAGGCAATTTTTGCTCTCAGAGGTTTGCCATTTCCAGCTGAGAGGACAGCCACCGAAAGAGAAAACGAATTTTCCCGTTATTTTTTTTAGGTGTTATTACGGGCAGTATTTGAACCTGCGGTTTGCTGCCTTCGACTCGCGGTCCAACGCACTAACCAACTGAGCCACGGCGGGTGCACATAATAACATAACAAATAACATAAAAACATAACAAAGTTTATAAGATGTATGCATTTCTTTACTGAAATAATTGACAATTATGAAAATAATAACATGCATCGAGAAAATGTATGCATTTCCTATTGAAATGATTGACAATTATGAAAATAATAACATGCATCGTATTAATACGCCTTTTTTTTAAATAATACGAAAGACAAGCTACCACTAAATTGCAACTCTGCGCTTTGTTCTAACTTCAACGCGACCACACTGTTGAACGTTAACAACCAATAGGTCTGTTTGGGAACGAATAATTTGTAGGCAAATGGAAACAGCAAAGAAATTGTGCGTTCGCAAGTCTGCTGACCCAAAACCGTCTTGCTAATCTTTTCCTGCTGCAGCTGAAAAGCAAAAAGATGCAGATTGAGCGCAACGAACCATTTCCCAAACAGACCTATTCACTGATCCAGTAGACGACGCACATTGTTGCGAGTAGTGACAAAAATGCCAAAATGCAATGTTATAACCACAAAAATCTGAGTATGAGGTTTTGTTGGAAATACTTCAATTAAGAGAAATCCGAGTTTTATGAAAAAATATTGGATAACATAGAAGTTATGAGCTCTTAAAGTACGCTCTTCCAGCGTTGAAAAAAAATTGTGTACAAAGAGCAAATTTATGCTTTGATTTTGAGGTTGAATATTTCAAAATAAATTATGAGCAGGTCCCTAAAAGTTACTACTGTCGTAAGTTTTATATAATTTAGGTCTGGCAAGACCAAAATTTTGCTGATTACTATCACCTCTGAGCAGTACCGTTATTATGAAAATTAAGTAAAGAAAACGAGTGAATAAAAAGTGAGTTCAAACTTTAAAAGTGATTTAAAAAAAAAACGTTAAATATCACTTTTGAAATTTTTTGATATTTTGTTTATGCAAGTATCTACAATACGCTGTACAATTTTTAGCTGCGCATATTTGCGCGAATGCAAGTTATTGGTATTTTTCGGTGAGTGCAAATTCGCGATATTTTCACCGTTTGGTTGAATGCCAATAGCAATCGGTCAAATAATGCTCTGCTGCTGATGGAAAAATTTGTTGAAGATAGCTTCGGAACATCAATTACGATTCGAAATAGAAGGGTTAATGGAGTTTCGACACTACATTTTGATTTTTTTTTTCCTACAAACCCAAACAAAAGTCTACAACCTAACTACTTCACTTGTATGGGAAGCGCCCTCTGGTGGTGAATTTTTAAATTTAATTAATTTTGTATTTTTTGCATTCAGAAATGTTGACGATTCTTGAATAAATCATTCAAATCGGTTCAGTACTTTGCCAGATACATTGTTTCTTCGTTTACTTTACTACATTTACAAATATGAAGCCAGTTCCATTGAAAATTACTAGTTTTGTATGGCAGCCACCTTAAGAGTTGGATGTAGTGGTTAGGTGTGTATAGAAAAAATATTCGGAAGGGAAAATAAATTGGGGTCAGTCTTACATATGGTACGTCTGGAACCAACCTGAGAGCAGCGGGAGCCCACTTTTTAAAAACGATGATTTTGTATGGGAGCCTCATTAAAGGTTGAAGATAGGGGGTAGGTATGTTCGAAAGAAATATTCAGGAAGAAAAATTAGTGGGGGTCGGTCTAAGATTTTAACCCTCTAAGAGCAGCTGTAGAGCAAATTATCGAGATTTTATTTTCAATGACTTGAAAAAATCGCATTTTATCTATATACACATTTATAAATAAATTTATATTAAAATACAAATATTTTGAATGTAGCTTTTATGAGCTAAGATCATTTTCATTGTTAATATGAAGTTTTTTCAAATCCGTTTGTATGGCAGGTGGTCGAAGTTTTGGTGCGACTTCACTGAAATTTTGCACAGTAAGTTCTTTGCTCATACAATAACTATATACCAAATATCATTTATATACGACCACTCCTTCTATTTTTGTCACTCCGCTATATGAACTCGCAACACTGTGCGACGCCATGACACCTCACACAGATTGTGTATGTGAAATGCAAAAAATGGTCAAAAAATCGCTTCCCCTCCCAGTTGCCAATCACGTTATCACTGATTCAAGCGCCACCAAACGATAGAAAACCTCAGTGTTTATAAGAAAGCAAATTCAATCAAAAAAATGTCGATCAAAATTTACAAAAAAAATAAACCCTTCAATGAGCATATACAAAATTTGGTCCTCCATAAACCTCCTTGCAGGGACATACAAACAGCAAAGTAAATCCTAAGTAGCGCGACTCTTTGACAACCAGACGTCGATTCTGTATGACAAGAACTGCCAAATTGTTGTTGTTCACGTGTAAAACTGCCCTCACCACGGTGGCCGGACACTAGTGGCAGGATTGCGTGTACGTGAAAAATACTGAAAAAATTGTGGTTTCTATGAATTTCTTAAACGTAATTTAACACGATTTTATAAATAAATCGCTGACTTTTTATGTTGGTATCCCCAAAGAAAAGAACATTGAATAAAACTTTCATAAATTAGTTGATTTTCGGCAAACTTTATGAACAAATTTTAATTATTTCGTTTGCTGTTCAAAATCAACTCTGCCTAGATATATATATTCACCACAAATATATGTTGGTATGAATTTGAAATTTATTTTAAAATTCTGCTTAATGCTGGTATCAGTGATGCCAAATTTTTGAAAAAATTCTTACCGCATCTCGAGAAAATAACTTTTTTTTACGCAAATATAAATTTTCCCTACAAGTTTCCCTACATATATTTTCAAACAACGAAATCAAACGTCGCAAGCTGCACACTTGCAATTGAAATTATTCGTTTCGATTTTTTCAAATCACCCTTTGAAATTATTGCTTTCGATACTTAACTTTTGCTCGCTTCGTAGAACACGTTTCCAAAAAAAAAAGATGAATTGAAAGAATTGCTCATTGTTCTATAAACAATTTTAAGTATTGAAAATTTTAAAAAAGTATAACATTTGAAGAAACTACGATTTTCTCTCCTTAATTCAGAATCTGGTTAATAAAAAAAATAAATTGAAAAATGTACTCGAAAACGCAACATCGATGAAAATCCTTGCTAGTCGGTGGGTGTGTTCAAGGATATATAAAGATTTTACTTGCCAAGATTGCCACATTGAAAAAATTTCAACGCATTAATCATAAAAATAAATTATATCGGAACAGAAAAATAAAATTTTTTAAAAATATATTTTTAAAAAAGAGACAAATTTCAGATTTTTAAAAATTCCCTTTATTTAAGTAAATATTAAAATCTGTCCTTTTATCCCTACATCGCAAATTTAAGGCTGAATTTCCCTACATGTAGCCTCTTTTCCCTTCGGTTGACATCACTGGCTGGAATTGGTACATGATGAAATGATTTAAAAAAGAATTTTCAATAAACATAAATGACAAGACTCAGCGAGCCAGTCTGCTAGCTGCTCCGCCGACTGATGCGCAATGTACATGAAAGCGACAATACGTTTAAGAAATAATACATGATTGCAGACTATTTGGCACCAGACCACTGGCGGGCAACATTGCAAACACTGCATTTTGGGCCAGTTTGCACATAGTCCTTGATTTTGCACGACTTTCCGTGACATTGTTTATAAACAAACGGGGTTATTTGCGCACCGTGGGGAATATTTACACATTGTGCGGTGAAAGTGGTAATACATATTATTATAAGACAGGGTTGAAATTTTTGTTATCGATGGTGAATATAGAAATGTATTTTGATGGGAAATGTTTGTAATGATTATGATTTCATTTAAGGGGTTATATACCTTTTTGTGGCTCAAAAATCGAAAAAATTTCATCGAGATCGGGGCACTAGAACCTAAGATACGGCCGTTCATAGCGCGCAGTTTCATGACTACTTAATGTCCACCTAAAACTTTAAATGCGATTATCTCGGAATCGTATTTTTGAAAGAATGCCATCGCGGTGACCACGATATCCCGCTAACCACTACATCGATCAATTTGAAATTTTGAGGGGTTGTTTGTACATACAATAGCTAATTCGTAAACGAAGGAATTTTTTTTTCGACAAATTCTTCTATGTTTTTTGGCAAAAAACTCAATTTTTCGACCTTAAAAAATCGACATTTTTGGAAAAAATAGCACTGTAACTGTAAACAATTTTTTTTTGTAAAATCCTTCGTTCACGAACAAGGTAACACTATGTACTAACGTATTTTTTTTTTTTGAGCTGAGCCGTTACCTCGATTTCATGGTCACCGTCAACCACTGCTAACAAAAGGAGTTCTACGGATTGACTGTAACTTCCCCAATTTTTCGAATTTTTGCTTGAAATTTTATACAAATTCACATAAGGACATGTACTTTTATAAACTTTGTATTGCATTTGAATAAAACTATGGTAACATGCTTAAAAAAAAATTAAAACCCTGTATTTCCCTACAGAAAAAGGTATATAACCCCTTAAATGATTTCATTTAAATTATTTCATTCAGTTCAGTCCCATCAAAGATATTTGATAATGAATACGAAAATGTTCTTCTGAACACATTCATCATCTTTTGTAACTTCACGTTTGTAAGAAATGTAGCCGAACTATCTCTTTTGTTATCATTGAATTAATAGCAAAGGCAATTTTTTTTAATTTCGATTTTTTGAATTCAAAGGGAATATGTAAATGTGCTAGTTTCAGTAAGAGTTTTTATGAATGTGTTGGAGTTTCCATCAGTCATATCTTGCAGTTCGGTTTATTTTGCCTTCAACACAATTAGTAACATAATATCTACATATAGGGTGTTTTTTTTAGAGGTTTGTTTTTCGAATAGAGATAAAACTGGCATTTTGTGGTCAAATCTGGCAACTTTAATGTCATTTATGTTCAGTTTGGTTTGCCATTTCATAATGAACAGGTTGAAAAAAGAACAACGCTTGCAAATCGTGCAAATTTATTTCGAAAATAATGGTTCAGTTCGCGAAGTTTACCGCAAGCTCCGTCCATTTTATGGTCGACATAATCGTCCATCAGAGCAATTAATTCGGTTAACCATGGGTCGTTTTCGCACTACGTTTACTATATGTGATAATACGCATCCGCAGAGAAGTCGAATAGTGCGCACCGAAGAAACAATTGCCGCTGTAGAGCAAAATGTTTAAGAGGACCCAGTCAGAAGAGGAGTCAGTTACCGTTAATGGAGACCGGTATAGAGCCATGATAACCGACTATTTTGTTCCCGAATTGGATGGCATGAATGTGGATGAGTTGTGGTTCCAACAAGACGGCGCTACATGCCACACAGCGCACGTCACAATCGATTTATTGAAGGAAACATTCGATGAGCGCATAATTTCGCGGAATGGACCTGTCAATTGGCCACCAAGATCGTGTGATTTGACACCATTGGATTATTTTCTTTGGGGATATGTGAAGTCGCTCGTCTACGCCAACAAACCGGAAACGTTAGGGGACTTGGAAGCCAACATTCGTAGCGTTATTGCCGACATACGGCCCCAAATGCTCGAAAAAGTGGTTGAAAATTGGACCTGTAGAATTGGCTTTATTCGAGCCACCCGCGGCGGCCACATGCCCGAAATCATATTTAAACATTAATGGCATAAAATTATCCTTCCAATAAAGCCAAATTGATAGACATTACAACGATTTTCTTGTGTTTTATTTCAATTCGAAGTTCTATACCTCTAAAAAAAACACCCGATATAAACAGATAAAACACATTGTATACGCAGACGACGTACTTATATTTACTAAAATTAAAAATCTTACTGTTGTCAATAACTTATTTCAAAACATTTTAAAGGACCTGTCAGACTGGTCGGCAAACTTAGGTAAAATGTAAAAATTTCCACATATCTAAAAAATTAAGATGCACAAACCTAAATATTACAATCAACATGTTACTATAGAAAATGTAAAATCACTAAAAATCTTAGGTCTAATCTTTGACTCAAAATTAACCATTAAAGAACATGTATTGTATATAAAAAAATAAATATTAATTCAAGGTTGAACATCATAAAGTACCTATCATGTAAACATAGCTTTATTCACTTCACAACACTCACTAACGTTTGCAAAGCACTAATTTTGTATTTAATGGATTATGGCCTTGTTATTTACGAGTATTGCGCAAAAAGTATTGTAAATACTCTACGCGGCCCATTTCACGAAGCAGTTCGACGTAGTATTCGCGCGTTTGGGACGTCTCCAGTAAATTATCCAGCAACACACAAACGAAAATAAATAGTAGTATCATATAAGAGCTATTCTATTCTAAGAGCGGATTAACGAACTGATCACATCAATCAACCTTTTACAGCGACAATCAAATAATGCTATCGAAAAGGAAAATTCGTTGATTCGGTTTGTCATAAATCGAAATAACGAAGTTATCAATCATTTAAGTACAATTATTTTTTCAGTTGCTTTGGCAAAGGCCGAAATAGCAAATCCGTTAATATTGGATTCTATTGAACTAAAGCACGTTACAGACGCTGAGAACGTGCAGGTTAGCATTAATGATGTCTTAGGGTCATCAAAAGTTAAAAGTTATATTTTGAAAATTCCGATGATAAGTTCAGTATGTAACTACGTACACATTTTTCCTGTTGCCAATAACAATTCAATTATTAAGTTAGGGGTCAGTGAAGTAGCAGTATGCAACAATGACTACATGACGCGAAACTCGGAGGGGTCACGGTTGCTAATTCGGTAAAACCAGGCCCCAGAGTCGCAAATTCGGTAAAACCAGGCCCCAGAGTTGATTAGGGTTCGTACAAATAATTCGCCATACAAACGCCAGGGCAAGGGCTGCTGGTGCGTTCGATGTTTATTTGCAAATAAAATAATTGGTTTTTTTTTGCTTTCATTCTGTAGTACGTTTATAGGAAATTGATTGCAAAAAAACATTGTTGCTGAAAAACGTCATAAGTATGTTGCCTCGTTTTTTAATATGATTTTACTTCAGTTTTAGCTGACTGCCCTCAAAGCCTTAACGTTTGCATTGCTTGAGTTGCAGCTCTGCGTTTGAAAAGAGTTCAACTTGCCATCACCGTTTCTTCCTGCACTAGAAACGGTAAACTCAATGAGACATGAACTGAAGGAAAAAGCAACCGAATATCTGCTAACTTTAGCGTATGAAATAATTTATTTCTGCTTTTTGTTGGTACGGGTTACAATCAAAATTACTTAGACCAGTAAAACAAGGTGGTTTGCAATGCTATATTTACATCGAATAAGAAAAGTTAGCACTTTAAGTTGCAAACAATTGACTGGTAACCGGTGCTGTGCGAATGTTTGGGTAAAAAAACCCGTACACGTACGTATCGGACGATTGGAAAAAGCAAAAAATGGTCTGAAAATCATTTCTCCTCCGAGTTGCGCGTCACGTAGACACTGGTATGCAATGGGGTTTCACAACTAGGCTTGCCACCCTGTCCTCCATTGTGGAGGACAGTCCTCCAAATTACTCAAATGTCCTCCAAAGACGATAAAAAGTCCTCCACGAACACGAAACTACTAAATTGTTTTTGTACCTATGTTTTTATGCTTACTTGTTTTGTTACCCTGTGGAAATTCGGACTGGTCCGAATGTAATTTTTCAACTGATTGCTTGTCAGTCATAACTGACGTTATATCCGATTCGTTTACTTGGAGCGAACTCACCCTTTTGTCCCCGGCGACAGTCAATTGTCCACGTCTGCATCCATTTCCAACTACTCCAAAGTTAGTCCTAAGTAGAACAGTTTCTAAACCAGTTGCGAAGCGAGTAGTTTGCAAAACGTGCAAATCGAACGAGCCTCGAGTCACAGAAGCAGACATCAGTCTCATCTTTCTCATTTTCATGTGCTCGTCTCGCCTATGAACGCGCACCCAGAACGTGAACGATTAAACCCGAACTCAGAGACAATAAAGACATTACACTTACTAATTTTCCAAAAACAGCTGAAATTTCCTATACGTGTGATTATCTAGATAACCACGATAAACACTTTTTGAGAGCAAAGAAATCAGCTGCTTGCAAATTGGCTGCGGGAGAAAAAATTGAAACCATTTGGTTTTATGTGAAAAGGTTTGCCGGAATAAATGTTTTTCACTCTAAACATCTTAGTTAATACATACAGTGTACCAATACAGTCTTCGTACAGCACCTGGTTCAAAACTAATTATTTAAAAAACTAAATATTTGTAGGAATTTTGAAAAAGTGTCGATGCAGATCTGTTTTTTTAGCATTTATTTGTAATACAACAACAAAAATTAATATATTTCATTAAATAGTTTAAAAGTTTTAAACCAAAAACAAAAACAAATTTGCTTATTTACTTCCAATAAAGTCTTCGTACACTTTAGCTATATCTGTCCTTTTGCCCATAATAATAATTTATTGACAACTATTCTTTGAAAAAGCAATCAAACGAGACATCTGTCATTCATTCGTAGAACGCAAGTCATATTTGAAGCAATTTATTTTAAAATATTATAAAAAAATGCCTGGAAAATACTTGTCAGTTGAAGAGCGTAAGCTTACATTGAATTTGCACGTGAAGCAGCAAAAATCCTACGCTGAAAAAGCTAAACTCGTGTCCCGCAGCCGTTCTACTGTGCAATCGGTCATTGGTCATTATAAGTGCACCGAAAATAAGCTCAGAGCTCCTTCAATCGAAGAAAAAAGTTCACCCGGAAACTGTGCGAAAAGCCGTGATTGATGCCGGTTTTCAGTCTCGCACTCCTCGCCGAAAGCCATTGGTAAATTTAACTCTTCAATTCCCATGCCCAAAATTGTGAAAAAGAAAATTTTTTTTTTTAATAAAATAGCTTAGATACGTTTGAATAAGAAAAAAAATACATTAAAAATTTTTAAACTACCCTCATTTTTTTACGGGGGGTCATCTACAGGTGACACTGGGCATTAATAGTTGTTAATAATCTGAAAGATAGGCTTGACTTTGCTATACAAGTGTTAGAATTTAAAAATAAAAACCTATGTGGTAGGAAAAAAAGATTAAGCATCTGTCACTTACAGGTGACACTGGGAATTGAAGAGTTAATCAAACGCAAAAAGCGTTTGGACTTTGCGTGAGTACCAAAATGCATCTCCTGAGTTGTGGCGCAGCGTTATATTCTCCGATGAGTCCAAATACAATATCTTTGGCTCTGATGGCAGGCTCAAGGTCTGGAGAAAGACGGGAGAAGCTTACAATCCAAAGAATACGATCAAGACTGTAAAGCACGGCGGCGGTGGTGTAATGGTATGGGGTTGCATGGCTGCCAGCGGTGTTGGAAACTTGGAAATAATTGAAGGAGTCATGGATCATCGCGCATACATTGACATTGACAAGTGCGGAAAAGTTGGGTGTATCTGAGAAATTTTACTTCGAGCAAGATAACGACCGCAGCTGCGGTGATGCGAGCGAGGAGGAGAGCGTCGAGCATCTGATGTGCCACTACCCAGCACTAGCGAGGAGACGTCTCCGGGTGCTGGGCGTGCCGTTCTTCAGCAGCTTGGCCGACCTTACAGGACCCAGCATCGGCCGCATCGCCCGATTCATTGCGGAATCGGGATGGCTCCTGCCCATCACCCGGGGGGGGGGGTGTGTAAGCCTGAAGGGCAGTCGCGTCCCACAACGGGCCGCTTCATGACCTACGTGAGCTCTTCAAGCTGCCACCTTAACCTAACCTAAGGTAACGACCCTAAACATATGGTACTTAACACCAGGCTGTACTTGCTGTACAATTCTCCACATTTACTAAAAACACCACCGCAGAGTCCAGACCTCAATCCTATTGAGCACATGTGGCATATGCTTGAAAAAAAAGATAAGGACTCATCATATTTCGTCAAAACCTCAGCTACAACACGTTCTTCATGAGGAATGGGCGAAAATCGACGCAAACTATACACAAAAACTTGTAAAGTCGATACCAGATCGCTTTAAGGCCGTCATTAAAAACAAGGGGTATCCAACTAAATATTAAAAAACATTTTGTAGGTTTTCATAATTCGTAGTTAATTTCGTAAGTGTACGAAGGCAAATGCACAGCCATAGCCTAAGTGTACGAAGACTTTATTGGAAGTAAATAAGCGACTTCTTTTTTGTTTTTGGTTTAAAACTTTTAAACTATTGTAACGATAAGACAGTCTGTCGCTGTGCAAAGCAACCCTGTCGCTACGCGCCGTGCTATAATTCAATCTGGCAATGACGGCCGCGATAATAAGGGAAACTTCTAGTCCAACCTGGCAATGATGGAAACTTCTAGTCCAACCTGGCAATGATGGAAACTTCTAGTCCAACCTGGCAATGATGGAAACTTCTAGTCTAACCTGGCAATGATGGTCGCGATCGTCATGGAAACCGTCAGTCCACTCCAGAATGTGCGGGAACGATCTGCGCGATGGCCGGACAGGTATAAAAGGCAGCCGGGTGCGGCGCAGCGAGTCAGTCTGATTTTGACTAGCGGAGTTGCCACGCGGAATAATTAAGCGAATATTTAAGTGTAAAGACAGTGAAGTGTAAATCTGTTAAATAAAGTGACTGTTGGTTCTTATTGACTGCGTTTGAGGAACTAAGTGTGTTTGTTTATTTCAAATTGCACAATCCAGTGATTCGTACTAGCCCACTAGAACTGGTATTTTCGTAACAATTGGTGTCAGAAGTGGGATTGTGCTACTGAATAAATAAAGGAAAAAAACTAAATAAAATTATAAAACGCAGACATGGTTAAACTCGAGCAACTGAAGGTGGACCAGCTGAAAAAGGAGCTGGCTGCCTGGAATTTGCCGACTGCTGGCGGAAAGGTGGAGTTGCAGCTGCGCTTGCGAGAGGCGTGTGAATCACGAGGCATCGATTGGGCTGCGCACGAGTTCGGAACGCAGGAGCTTGAGGCGTCGGGCAAAGTGGAGGAATCGCCTGCGGGTGCTGCGTCGATGCAAAGAACTGCTGCACCGGCTGCGCCACCACAAGCAATGGACATGAGCCAGCTAATGGTTGCAATGAAAGGCATGTTCGAGACTTCCAACCGTGAAATTTCGGCAAAAGTCGAAACTGCAAATCAAGAAATGGCAGCGAAATTGGAAACTACGAATCTCGAAATTTCGGCAAAAGTCGAAACTGCAAATCAAGAAATGGCAGCGAAATTGGAAACTACGAATCTCGAAATTTCGGCAAAAGTCGAGACTGCGAACCGAGAGATGGCAGAGCGAATGGAAGTCAAGCTTCAGGAAAATTCTGCGCGCTTGGAGCGGAAAGTGGAAGAAATCGCCAGCCAGCTTAATGTGAAGGTGGAGCACCTGGGAACTCGAGTGGAACACTTGGATAAACGAGTCGACGACCTGGATGATTCCCTGAACAAACGTGTTGACGATCTTGGTGATTCCCTGAACCAACGAGTTGATAGTCTGGCAGACTCGATGAGCAGAAAAATGGACGAGCGGCTTAGGGAGGTACAGCCGCGAGAATGGTTGCCGCCGGTTCCGGAAAGTGTTGCCACCCGAGCGGAAGTGCCTACTTATGATGGGACTACGCCGTTCGATACATTCAAGCTACAATTCGACCTGGCTGCTCTGGAAAATCAGTGGACCGATGTAAGGAAAGGTCGGAGATTGGCGCTGGCTCTTAAAGGTGCTGCGGCTGAGGTAATAAAATCCGTTCCAGAATGTTTACGAAGTGAGTACGAGACCGTCATAAGGGCGCTGGCAGCCAAATACAGCGACGAGCACAACAGAACGCTGTACTACTGTGAGCTGAAGAACCGCAGGCAAAGATCCAACGAGGCACTGCAGACATATGCAGCGGACATTGAGCGGCTCGTGCAGCTGTCCTACCCGTCCTTCGGCGCTGATGACCTCGAGAGGATGAAGATTGAGGCATTTATCGAAGGTCTTCATGATCCGGAGACACGTCGCAGTGCGTTGATGATGGGCAAGCCGACATTTAGGGAGACGGTGACCAGCGCGATGACATACGAGGCGACATGGATTGGGAGCACTCGGTATACACCTGCAAGGATACGCCAGATCCAGCCGGACAACGACATTGCGATCCAGGCAATAAGCTCTGAGCCACCGGGCAGGCCACGGGTGGTCTCCTCGAAAGTTGTATGCTGGGTATGTGGCAAGCAGGGCCACATATCACGAGACTGCCGCCAACGAGAGAGGCGTTCCCGTTCTCGATCGCAATCGCCTGAAGCGAGGAATACTGATAATCGAGGCCCAGCCAACAAGCGCAGGGCTGAGGACGGCGAGTCGTTAAACTAAAACGGGTCAGCCCAAAGGGGCGTGAGCTGATCCCCACAATCTGCCGCCCCACCGTCCTTGTCTCACAGCTGAAACGACAGCCCAGCAGCTTGACAATTGAAGGAAGGATAGATGGGAAGCTGTTCGTGTTGACATTGGATACTGGAGCATCATATTCGATCATAAAAAGGAAGCTGCTGAAGAACTGGGAACCGCTGCATGGCATACAGCTGCGGACTGCGACTGGCGAGCGCGCGCCCGTAAGAGGGAAAGTTACAAAAACGATTGCTATCGGCACCAGCAGCCTGGAACATGAGTTCATCGTCGCGGATATAATGGACGACGTGATTATCGGCGTGGATTTCATGATTAGGCACGGTTTCACGCTGGACCTGAAAGAACATGTGCTGAGGTATGCCAACGTTGAATTCCCGCTGCACACCGGCTATGAGCGAAGCGTGGCGGTAAGGAAGGTTGTATCGTGTCAACACCAGAGGATACCAGCGAATTCTGAGGCGATTGTGTGGGCAAAGGTGGACGAGGACGATGGGACGAGTCGGCTGTGGGTTGTAGAAGCACCGAAACAAGGACACGACAACATCATCATCGGACGTACATTAGTGGAACCCAAAAATGGCAAAATACCAGTCAGAATACTGAACCCCCTGAATGCATCCAGATATGTCGGGAAAGATGAGGTAATTGGCGAGTGTAGGGAAGCCGTAGCAGTGGTCAATTGCGAGAGTAGCCCACCCGGAGGAAATAAGTGCGGTTTTAACATGGACGTCATACCGCAGGAGAACCAGTGGAGCAGCGAGTTGACGGCCAAGCAGAAACAGAAGGCGAGGTCTCTCCTGCAGCACTATGGGTCAATATTTGCGGCAGAAGCAGGCGGAAGAACAGCCATAGTGAAGCACAACATCGACACCGGAAGTGCAAAACCGATCCGCCAACCGCCAAGACGAGTTCCTCTGGCCAAGAGGGAAGCGGTCACAAATTTGATCGAAAACATGCGGAAAGAAAAGGTCATAGAGCCTTCTTCGGGCCCCTGGTGCTCGCCGGTCGTGCTAGTCAAGAAAAAGGATGGCAGTACCCGATTTTGTGTGGACTATCGGAAACTCAATGATGTGACCAAGAAGGACAGTTATCCATTACCTCGGATCGATGACACCCTGGACACGCTGTCAGGCACGCAGTGGTTCTCCACGCTCGACTTACGCAGCGGCTATTGGCAGGTAGAGCTTGCAGACGAAGACAAGGAGAAAACGGCTTTCAGTGTTGGCGATGGGTTGTGGCAGTTCACCGTCATGCCGTTTGGACTCTGCAACGCCCCAGCGACATTCGAGCGGCTAATGGAACGGGTGCTGAAAGGGTTGCATTGGCGGACGTGCCTGGTGTACCTCGACGACATAATCGTGATGGGTAAAAGCTTCGACGACCACCTGGGAAAGCTAAAGGAGGTATTCGAGCGGATACAAAAAGCCGGGCTTAAACTCAACCCAAAGAAGTGCTCGCTGTTCCGAAAAGAAGTCAAGTATCTGGGTCATACGGTTTCTGCCCGCGGAGTACATACGGATGAAGGCAAAATCACGGCGGTGAAGGAGTGGCCCCGGCCACGCAATCTACACGAACTCCGCAGCTTCCTGGGCCTGTGCACATACTACCGCCGATTTGTTCCGGGATTCGCGAACATAGCCAGCAGCTTGCACAAACTGACGAAAAAGAGCCAAGCCTTCGAGTGGAACGAAGAGCAGGAGCAGGCTTTTGTGCGTCTGAAGGAAAAACTGTGCACTGCTCCAATTCTGGCCTTCCCCGTGCCTGGAGAGATGTTTGTGCTGGATACGGATGCAAGCGGGCATAGTATTGGCGGTGTGCTATCACAGATAATAGACGGCCAAGAACAAGTGATAGCATACTACAGTAGGATTTTGTCAAAACCGGAACGCAACTACTGTGTGACGCGGAGAGGACTGCTGGCGGTATTGGACTGCGTAAAACACTTCCACAAATATCTGTATGGACAAAGGTTTCGCCTGCGCACAGATCATGCGGCATTGAGATGGCTCCTGAACTTTAAAGATCCTGAAGGGCAATTGGCGCGGTGGATCGAGCGACTGCAGAGCTACGACTACACGATAGAGCATCGCAAGGGCAGTAGCCATGGAAATGCCGATGCCTTGTCACGCCGTCCGTGCAAAGTCGAATGCAGGCAGTGCTCGCGAGTCGAAAGCAAAGAACAGATAGTGGACGTCCGGTTGGTAAGCGTTATGCCAGAGGAAGAGTGGTCTGCGGAGAGGCTACAAAAGGACCAGCGCGAGGATGCGGATCTTGCAATCGTCGAAGGCAAGGAGCAAGGCGCACGTCCAGACTGGCAGGAGATGGCCGGTGAAAGCCCGATCGCTAAGACTTACTGGGCGCAGTGGGAAAGTCTGCGGCTGAGGGAAGGATGCCTGTATCGCGAATGGGAGAGCGCGGATGGTCGGACCAGCAACTCCCTAATGGTAGTGCCGAAATGCAGAATCAACGAGGTCATCGAGGCATACCATAACGACTCCAGTGGAGGGCACCTGGGCATCACCAAAACCGTCGCCAAGATAAAAAGACGATTCTACTGGGTAGGATGCCAGGAATCTGTAGCCGAATGGATTAAGAGCTGTGACCGATGTGCAGCCGCGAAAGGTCCGACAAGAAAGTCTCGGGGCCGCATGCAGCAGTACAACGTGGGAGCGCCCTTCGAGCGGATTGCTATGGACGTCGCTGGCCCATTCCCAGTCAGCACTCAAGGCAACAAATATGTGCTGGTGGTAATGGATTACTTCAGCAAATGGCCCGAAGTGTACCCTATTCCTAAGCAGGAGGCCACTACGATCTCGGAAAAGCTGGTAAACAACTGGGTAGCCAGGTTCGGAGTTCCGTTGGAGTTGCACTCAGATCAAGGCCGGAATTTCGAGTCTGCGGTATTCAAGGAAGTGTGTGAGCTGCTGGGGATAAGGAAAACTCGTACCACTCCTTTGCACCCACAGTCCGACGGCATGGTGGAACGTTTTAACCGGACACTGGAAGAATATCTGCGGAAGGTGGTAGGCAGGAATCAAAAGGATTGGGACACGCATATCCCCCTGTTCCTGATGGCGTATAGGTCAGCCCCGCACGACACGACATCACTCACTCCGGCCCGAGCAGTGTTCGGCACAGAGTTGCGGTTACCCGCTGACTTGAAGTTCGGGGTAGTCAGCACGACGGGAGGCGCTAAGACGGACTACGTGGTCAATAAGCGGGCGGAACTGGAGGAAATTCACCAGTTCATAAGGAGCCGCACCAAACTCGTCAGCGATAAGGCGAAAGCCCGATATGATCTGCGAGCCAACTCAGCAGGGTTCCAGGAAGGCGATCTGGTAATGCTCTACAACCCGCAGCGGAGGAAAGGGTTGTCTCCGAAACTGCAAACGTCATGGGAAGGGCCTTACACAGTCGTGACTAGGATTAACGACGTGGTCTACATGATTCAACGTTGCAGCAATAAAGGCGCTAAGCTGAAGGTAGTCCATTTGGAGCGCCTGGCGCCTTATCACAGCGGAACCTCGGCACTTGTTCGGGTCGAACAAGTCTAAGTGGTGGGCAGTGTAATGATAAGACAGTCTGTCGCTGTGCAAAGCAACCCTGTCGCTACGCGCCGTGCTATAATTCAATCTGGCAATGACGGCCGCGATAATAAGGGAAACTTCTAGTCCAACCTGGCAATGATGGAAACTTCTAGTCCAACCTGGCAATGATGGAAACTTCTAGTCCAACCTGGCAATGATGGAAACTTCTAGTCTAACCTGGCAATGATGGTCGCGATCGTCATGGAAACCGTCAGTCCACTCCAGAATGTGCGGGAACGATCTGCGCGATGGCCGGACAGGTATAAAAGGCAGCCGGGTGCGGCGCAGCGAGTCAGTCTGATTTTGACTAGCGGAGTTGCCACGCGGAATAATTAAGCGAATATTTAAGTGTAAAGACAGTGAAGTGTAAATCTGTTAAATAAAGTGACTGTTGGTTCTTATTGACTGCGTTTGAGGAACTAAGTGTGTTTGTTTATTTCAAATTGCACAATCCAGTGATTCGTACTAGCCCACTAGAACTGGTATTTTCGTAACACTATGTAATGAAATATTTTAGTTTTTGCTGTTGTATTTGTATGTTAAAATATGTTGTATGTTAAAAATAAATGCTCAATAAAGAGATCTGTATCGACACTTTTTCAAAATTCCTACAATTATTTAGTGTTTTTTAATAATTAGTTCTGAACAAGGTGTTGTACGAAGACTTTATTGGTACACTGTATATGCGGTTCGCATGCCCTACAATGGTGTAGACTGTTGCCCCTTTGCCTTTGTTATTTTACGTAAAGCTTTCGCCTCCATTTCCATAGAAATTTCATTTTTATTTTACATTAAATTCATGGTGAATTTGTGCTCAGCTGTTTTTTCTATTTATCTATTGTCCGGAGCAGCTCGCGGACTTGTTTGGCTGCCAGAAAATGATTATTAATTTTCCAATAAAACAGTAATCGGAAGTATCTTGCTGTAAATTAATTAATAAAATATGAATTTTTAAGAACAACGCGTTCGTAAAATTGCTTTTAGATTATGCATTTTTACAATTATTTTGCATTTCTTGTTGGCTATTTTTCATACAAATTTTATTTTAGCTTTGCGTTTACAATTCGTGGTGAAACCAAATCAGCTGTTTCTTGTTTGGAAATTTGTAGCGAATGAAACTTTGTGCACAGAATCATGATTCACTTTTAAATCGCTGCCGGAACAGGAATTTGTATTCACTCTGTAATCTAGTTATATGTGATTCCAATAAGTTTGCCAGTTATCAAAATTGTTCTCGTTTGTTCATATTGCTATATTTCTGCATTGTTCTGCCACCACTTCGGATACAAATTTTATGATGCTAATAACTACATATTGTGAGAAAATACCAGCTGTTGCTTTTGGTGCTTCATGTTGAACCTGATATTGCTCGGGACAATTTTAAAACTACAAATTTAATCATTTTAACAAATTAAGACCTACTGACCTACTTAGGCAACTTCTTCTTCGGAAGTCTAGAAGATCTAGCTGAAAAGACCATACGCCATCTACTAAGCTTCGTTAATAGCTCCAATTGGTTTAACGAGTGAGCGTTATGATGCTCGATCTCATGTGGTATCACAATGGGCCGCCTGGCCTAAGTGTGCTCCTCCGGGAGCGGCCACACCTACCTACCTACCTACCTACAAATTAAGAAGAGAATTATTTTAAGTAAGGATAGCGGCACTCATTACTACATGTCGTTTCAGTTGCAATAGTGTTGTGCCCCTACGGTTTAATGACGATTTCGAACTCGTCATTCCGGACTTTTCCTTTAAGCTATAGTACGTAGTAGTGCAAATTATTAATGATTTGATATGTATGTACATATATCTCTTGCATTTCCATACAATGGTTTTTTCAAATAAAATGAACAACAATTGTTTAAAGAAATGTAAAAATGTTGTTTGTAGTAACAATCGTATAAAAACAGCCAGAATATGCAGAAAGATAAAATTCAAAAACTATGTATTACATAAATATTATAGAATTTAGTTGAAAAAATGTTAAATAGGCGCACATACGTGTACATATCTATAGCTTTGATATTGTTGATAGTCTTCTGGTTTGCTTATATTCAAAACAAAAAAATATCGACAACAATTCCAAAGCTATTCCACCACCAAGCATGGTGAAGCGATCATTTCAGTAGTCCCAGTAAAGGAATGTTGTATGTTTCATTCTTTTGTATGACGCATATGATATTCAATTTTTCGGGGACGCATTGGTACTAATGTACACACCACGAAATGTATCTAAATGGCTCACGGATTTATGTGACAGCGGGGATTTATGTGATAGCAAAAAATGACTCTGTGTTAGTGAGAAGAAACCGAATTTTAAACTAATTTATAACTAGTCTTTTTCTGTACAGTACTGATGAGCTGCCGCCGTGGCTCAGTTGGTTAGTGCGTTGGACCGCGAGTCGCAGGCAGTAACCTCAGGTTCAAATACTGCCTGTAATAACACCTAAAAAAAATAACGGGAAAACTCGTTTTCTCTTTCGGTGGCTGTCCTCTCAGCTGGAAATGGTAAACCTCTGAGAGTAAAAATTGCTTATGAAAAAGCTCCCAACCTGCCGTTCGGAACCGGCATTAAACTGTAGGTCCCTCCAACCCGTGTACAAATTCACACGCACAACACGGGTAGTTGCGGGAAGCTAGGCCTTAGTCTCGCGTAAGCGGGCTGTCGTGCCAGTCAATTATTATTATTATTATTCCTGAATTAAAATTAGTTATTTTGCTTGAAAAGAAGTGATTATTTTAACGTGGCGATGTCCTAGCAGCACATAAATTGTCTACCTCTGCATGACTTCCCAACTAGTTTATAACTAGTTGTTTCCAAACCATTTAATAACACTGTGCTAGTCGAAAATAGTAACAAGCGGGGCACCTACTGAGCGACTTTTCAATAGGCATACTGAGTTCAGATCCACCAGGCGTTTGGCTCTAGTTTAAGAGAAATCCGACTTTGAATTTTGCTCATTTCAGTCGGGTTCGTCGCTTAAGTCTTCGAAAGTTTCCATGCTAATTGTTCCTAAATCGTTCTGAATATCACTTTACTGTCTTCGGCAAGTTTGTAGATATTGTTACGAATGCTAGTTCCAGTGGGCTAGTACGTATCTCTGGCTTGTGCAATTTAAAATAAAAACACACTTAATTTCTCAAACGCAGTCAATAAAAACCAACAGTCACTTTATTTCACAAATTTCACACTTTACGGTCTTTACACTTAATGATTTGCTTAATTACTCCGTGTGGCACCTTCACTAGTCAAAATCAGACTGACCCGCTGCGCCGCACCCGGCTGCCTTTTATACCTGTCCGGCCATCGCGCAGATCGTTCTCGCGTATTCCGGAGTGTACTAAAGGTTTCCATGATGATCGCGACCATCATTGCCAGGTTAGACTAAAAGTTGTCATCATTGCCAGGTTGGACTAAAAGTTTCCATCATTGCCAGGTTGAATTATAGCACGGCGCGTAGCGACAGGGTTGCTTTGCACAGCGACTGACTGTCCTATCGTTACAATATTTTAACGACCAACAAATTTGCTTAAGACACCAATACAAAAAATACATTCAAACTGTGAGGCAGCCATTCATCAACCATTTTCGAATTTTCGCCTGTTCGCGGCATTTTTTACAATATTTGAATTGTTTGGTGTTCTCGAAGTCTAGCAGTTTTCAAGGTTTCAAATATCACTTTATGTAAGTTTTGCAAGGTTGTAAGACATCGAGAATACCCCTATTGAAAAATCATGCATGGCTACACAGTTCACGAGCGCATGGGCCGTACTCGTTACGTTGTTCGTACAAACGACAAGTGGCGACGAATCTAAGCCTAGGCGTATACGGAGACGCAGGCCGCACACGCAGCACAACTCAACGCAGTTTAGTTTTTTGTAAATAACGCAGTACCGTATAACGGCGTATACAGCGACATAGCCGCATGCGGCGAAGAGACGTGCCTGCGCACAACTGCGTCGCGTTGTAGTTGAAATACAGTTTCCTACGTGCAGCCGACACGTTAGCTTGCAAAAATTGAAGAACTAATTGGAAAAGTGCATGAACAGCCGATATTACACCCATATTATATTGTATAGGTTCTATTTCAAAGTCTAATTCAGACAAATAACTCGTATTGCTGGGTTTATGGAATGAATACGAAACACGTGTGCTGGTTTTACGAGATTCGTATACGCAGTTCACATATTTTCTGCCTCACAAAGTTTAATTTTCGCTGCGCTGCCTTGTGCTGTGTTGCGCGGCCTGCGTCTCCGTATACGCCTAGGCTTAGATTCGTCGCCACTTGTCGTTTGTGCGAACAACGTAACGAGTACGGCCCATGCGCTCGTGAACTGTGTAGCCAAGCATGATTTTTCAATAGGGGTATTCTCGATGTCTTGCAACCTTGCAAAACTTACATAAAGTGATATTTGAAACCTTGAAAACTGCTAGACTTCGAGAACACCATACAATTCAAATATTGTAAAAAATGCCGCGAACAGGCGAAAATTCGAAAATGGTTGATTTCTTGATTGAAAGTGCTGCATTTCAAATTTTGCATGAGAATGGTAAGAATATTTGCAAATAATTTGGGGTATTCTCGCAGTCTTGCAGCGTTGCAAAATTTGTGAAAATTCAAACTTGCAAGACCCTAACTTGCAAAACTGCGAGAGAGCACCAAAATAAAAATATTGCAAACAACGTGGCGGATCAGTGAAAACAAAAAAATCTTCTTATTGAAAATGCTGCACTTAATATTCTTCTGGAAGATGGTAATAATTGAAACCAATTTTCGTTTTAAGCTGAAAAATTCAAAATGTTTATATAAAAGGAAATAAAACAAAATTTGTGTGAAGAATTTACGCTTGTGCACACGAAATAAAATGAACGAAGTTTTTGACAACAAGCTGACGCACGTTTGAACCCTCATATAAAACCATAGTATAATAATAAAGTAGTCTAATCAAAACTTTCCCGCTCAAAATAAACAAAATATTTTGAAATGACGTCAATTTTGATGTCTGAAATTTGTCAGTTCAAAAAATGTTCAAACACAGTCGCAACTTCATTCAAATAAAATCGTACTAAAAGCAAAAGAAAAATGCTGAAGTATCAGGGACCGTAACAGTTAAAAGTTTTATTATAAAAATCAATGTTTAACTGTTATTTTTTTATTTTTATTTTATCACTCAACAAATAACAGTTATTTAGTATTTATATTTTAAAAATCCTTTAATAACAGTTATTGGTGACTTTTATTTAAAAAAGTCATAATAAAAATTATTCAGTGGCTTTTATTCATAAAAGTCATCAATAAAAATCATTCGGTGACTTTTATTTTTTCAGTCATCAATCAAAATCATTCAATGACTTTTATTTATAAAAGTCATCAATAAAAATCATTCGATGACTTTTATTTTTTAGGTCATCAATAAAAATCATTCAATGACTTTTATTTACAAAAGTCATCAATAAAAGTCATTAAGTGACTTCATTAAGTGATTTTTATTGATGACCTAAAAAATAAAAGTCATCGAATGATTTTTATTGATGACTTTTATAAATAAAAGTCATTGAATGATTTTTATTGATGACCTAAAAAATAAAAGTCACCGAATGATTTTTATTGATGACTTTTATGAATAAAAGTCACTGAATAATTTTTATTATCACTTTTTTAATTAAAAGTCACCAATAACTGTTATCATAGGTCAACTAAAGTAAAAATCGAAAGAAAACTGTTACTTATGGACTAATAAGAAAAAAATCAAAAATAATTGTTATTAAAGGATTTTTAAAATACAAAAAAAAATAATTCTTATTTTTTTATATTTCCGTAAAAATTACATAATAAAAGTTTATTGCCAAATATGATTCTTGACACGAAAAGAAATGTGTTGGTATATTTAATTTATTTGTATGACTTTTCCTTCCTTTTTCAAATATAGTTTTCATAAATAACTGTTATTTTCGGTCCCTGTGAAGTATATTTTAATACAACTTTGTTTACTCTGCTGATGACTTTTTTGACAATATGGTCAATCAAAATAGAGGTACATTAGGGGTACTCTCTTTAATTAGACTACTTTATTATTATACTATGATATAAAACATGGGTATCACTGTTGTACACATTGCACGAATTGCAAAACGTTTTTCCCTTGTATTTTGTTTTTGTATCATTGCACGGATTGCAAAAGTCTGCATAATCTGCAACTTCTTCAATGTGCAAGGGTTTTGCAAGACATCGAGAATATCCCTAATAAGTTACAAATTAGTTGTCAAACTAGTAGTTTAAAATTAGTTACTTTTGCCAACTGACTACTTTTCTCCTGCACGGTACCTACACCAAAACACATCGATAATACCAAAAAGTATAGAAGCGGAGAGCAAACAACGAACCAAAGCATCGTCATCGTCGTTTCAACGAATGCTATCGCTAATGTTTTTGTTGTTGTCGTTTATTGTGTGTATCCTTTTTGGTGTTGCCGATTGGTATTGCTGCACAAATTGCTGTCATGTCACCATCAATCGAATCTTTGTGGTGTATGGCTTTTTGCTGGCCAATGCTTTGATTGATTTAAGAATTTGGTGGTTGATCCCAATTTAAAATGCTTGCAAATATTTTTACGTGGCGAGCTCGATGTAAAATTATTTGTTTATATTTTCACATGGTTGATTAAAATTTTGAGAATATGGGTAAACTACGAAAAAAAAAAATGAACTGATGGGCATATTAACTTCAAAATTCGTGAAAACACTTGAAATCAAATATAATTAGATACGGGTTTTAATTTTGTTTTTTTTTTTGGCCCCCAAAATTTCGATAAGGTGTAATAATTTCGTTACACAGTGTTCAGAGAATTTGTTCATCTAAGCATTAGCAGCAAGTTTGCTGAAGAAAGCAATACAAAATTTTGAATATCTTAAGACTTATAAAGAAAAAACTGGTTATAAAAACCCTAATACACATAAACTTTACACGGCTGTAACTTTTAAAAGGCAACTAACTTTGAAAACCCAGCTAGGGTTTTGTTACTCTATAAGTGTACTTTCGTATGGTATTGGTTGGTTCCGGGTTAGATTCCATGACCCCAAAATTGTCGCACAGTGTTACTTATTATTTATTTTTTAATTTCCTGTAGCGATCATATAGGTCGCCATGCCACCCATATTTTATTTTCTTTTCTACGAATTTGCGCACACTACAGTCGGCAGTGAGTTCAGGAGCAATATGAGACGCCGTGCAGGCTTATAGAGGAAGAACAAAAGCCAGCAAGAAAATAGAAATCGTTTTACAATTTCAGCTTTTCGCCAGCGCAACAACAACAACAACAGCACATCGTCTTCCTCCTCTTCGCACAATTGTGCGAGAATGAACGAGTGAGCACAGACGCGGCATTCGTGATTGCGCTCAGAGCATTGTGCTCTCATTTCAAGTGTTTCTTCTTGTTGCCTACCCCCGCATCAAGAAGACGGGTGGCGATATCAGCACCCGCATTCAAATTTTTGCTTGTACGTGATGCACACTCTTTATGTTCTATACTTTTTGATAATACGCAACACATCGTAACATTGGAAGAAGAATTGGAGTCTCAAAAAACAATTCAGTGGTTATGAATTCCAAGCGCATTATTGATTCCAAACGGCGTCAATCATTCTCATAATTGTCGTCAACAATAAAGTGCGCTATACACTAGTCAGAATAAGTTTGCGTACAAGAGGTATGTCGTTTTTTCATATGAAAAATAAATCACTTAAAGTAATTTTTCAAAAACAAAATATTTTTTATTTCTTCCGTAAACATAATTTTTTCACTCCATTAAGATAATAATATCAAAAACTTGACCAAACCCTAAAAGAAGAGCCAAAAACAAAATATGTTACAAATTCACCTCAGAAAAAGTTTGCGTACAAGATAAGGTTATGTAGTTAAAATTTAATTGAAACGAAGTTTTGTCCAAAAATTAATAACTTTGAGAATATGCTTTTCTCGCTTGAACCCCCTGCAGAAGTTTCGGCGTAAATTTTATTAAATTCGGTGTTTTTTCAGCAGTTATTTTGTTATATCCTTGAATTGTTATATTGGTTTACTATATCTTTGTAGATGGCGTGTTGTTGGGCTCAGGGTTCAAGTAAACCCCTTATATACTAAATTAGATGCACGTTAGGTGACTAGGGAGGAACTTTTTCAACTTTGCATTGCATGCATTGCGCCCTAAGGTTGAAAAGAAATGTTGGAATCTGATCCAAAGTTTTGAAACCTTCGCTTACATAAGCTTTTAGTATATATAAATAACCGCCCGGAAGCATTTCTGAATAAAAAAAACAGCCTGCTCTCTCCTTTTCCTGACATTTCAGATTTTTGTTATTAACAGGATCCTCTTCAAATTAGTTGATGTCTTTTAATGCCAAATATGCCAACCATTATCAGATAATAATAAATCTTCCTATTCCATAGATAACAACACATCGTCCCGGAAATCCGGTTTTCTAGACTCTTTGATGGACTATTTTACGAAAGCAATTCTGTGCTCCTTGTAAGTAAGCTAAATATGGGCTTCCTACATGCTGTTATGTAGGGGAAATATGTTTTTTTCAGGACTTTTCTTATAAAGTCACTGCTACGGGGTTTTATAAAATATTTCTGTACATTTCTGAAGATATTGGATGCAACTAGCCTTAGATTATGATGCACTGATCGCAAACAATCTAATCCTCTTGCTCGGGTAGCTTAAGAAAATGGCCAGATCGTAGTAACGAAGCAAGATTTTCTGTTTTTTTCGAGATTTAAGATGGCTTTTTGAAATGACGAATGTGCTCTCCCAAAAGTTTCTCTAATTTCACGAAATTGTTTGTCAATTTGGGAAAGTTTTAGTAAGATTATCCTTTTATCCATTTTTAATTTTTTTTCTGTTGGATTCTATTGCTTTCTATAAAATTTCAAGCACATATACGGTTCCAAATAATTGAACAGTTGGGCTGAAAAGTTCGTATCGTTTCTATGAGATTTCGCCACACAGTGCGGCCGAAGCCGCATTTTACGGCCGAAACTCGAAAACTTTATGTATACATTGTAGAATGTAAAATATATATTTTTGTTTATTGTAAATAAAAGTTGATTATAAAATAGGGATTTTGTAAATTCACAACATTTACAGTTACAAGAATAAATATTTTAAAAATTATATTCCGACATATTTGCTTTTACCTTCAATACTAAATCATATATTTCCTTTTTCTCTTCGTCTGATAAAAAATACTCGGACGCTGTACTTTCGGTCAAATATTCTTTAATTTTTTCGGAAATTTGCGTAACGTCATCCTTTAAAATGTTTTTAACTAAATAGTAAAGTTTTAGTCTTGTGAAGTGGACTTCAGTGGGAGTACTGCAACCTGAAATACCTTCCGGCCTTCCTATTGCCGCCTTTGATGTCGATGGTTGGTCATCGCTTATGCTACATGCATCTCCTGCATCGAAGTAAATTGTTTTTTCCAACCACTCCTCATTGTTCTGGAAAAAATTGAATTTGGTACGGTTTGCCGCAATCCATTTCAACTTGATAGTGCGATAAGTCCTGGATATCTTCTCTTTAGTCGTAGATATGTTGGCTGCAGGCAAACTTCCTTCGACGTAACCAATTTCTTCAGTGACAGCCAGAACGAACTTCTCCTTTGTCTTCGAAATAGTAAATATTTCAAACAGCTTCGAATTTTTTAAAAACATCTTTGTGCTTCTTCTTCGGTTTAGTTGCAGTGGCGGAGTTGAAGTGATGTTTAGTTCAAATTAAATTCGAAACTAACTTCACTTACTCCAAACTCCTTTATTTATAAGTAGGATTTGCATATGCATTCAAATAGCAGGTACTAAGCATCTAGTACAAGCAGGTACCTAAACAGTTGTTAGGTTTTCCCGCGTTGTGGGATTTTTGAACAGCCCAGACACATAAGTGTGCACATAAGACAGTGCACATAGATACTAATAAGTCTGCTTTTTGTTTTTCAATAACTTATTGTTTCATTGGCGCGGTTCAACTCAAAGACTAATGGCGACTGACTGAGTTTTGCTCAAATTAAAAAAAGAATTGTATGCCAGACACAGTGTTAGTATTTTATTAAAAACAAAAACATTACATCAAAGGATACATGATAGCTGATTGCCGGAAATGAAAGCCAACTTGTTTGTCGTACGTGCGAACTGCGCATCCAACAAAAGTACTCTTTACTTCGAGATTACAGCAATATACGCCAAAAAAGTCGACTTACTATGGAGTTGCAAGCTTGTATCACTTCTTAAATGAAGCCAAAATCCAAATTTGCATGCCCTGGCAACGATTATAATCGCGTGTAATTGATTCACTATCAAAATCTTGACGAATTTGTTCGAACGCACGAGTTAAATGCAAACAACCGATTTGCTTTATGTCTAGCTTCAGACTGCCTTGCAAACTCAGCCACCTCGATTCTGCTTCCATGTCCGGCACCTTGCGGTATCGTACATTTTCACATACTCAAAAAATGCTGACTTTGCGGCTTAAGTTACGTACTGGCGGTTCATGCGATATGGTGCACAATTGCATGCCGTCAGTAGACGCAACCTGAGATGTAACTCCACCAGGGCCAGTCTGAGAAGTCTCCTGACTTCTTTTATTAATAATTTTGAAGCTCATGTTTTTATTTCTTCTACACATTACAATAATAAGAATACTTATAATGAGACTTATGATTAGAAGTATGTCAATGCCATACGATACATTTTTATGGTACTGTAGCTCTTTTATCATTTCAATGTTTTTAAAACTCGTTATATTAATATCATTAAAGTGCAGTGGATGTACATAACTTGTGTTTATCATTGTGGCCGGATAGTGATACTTTTCAGTGAATTCGATTTTCTGGTTTTTAAAGAATCGATTATGTATATGTATTTTACAATTGGTGAAGCTAATTAAGTAATTTTTGTTAATCGTTAAATCCCTATTGTCACAGTTTTGTATAAGTTTTTCTTCGTTGGCATTTGTAATTAATATTGTATCATCTTCCAATATTTCTAATTTAGTTGTATTGTGAAATTTGAATATGCAGTTATTTTTAAAGATACAGTTTTGACTAAATTTTAAGTCGCTTATAGCCAGGTCTTTTTCATATTTGTAATTCTTATTATTAATTGTCACAATTAATTCATTTTCTGCATCGATTTCTAAATTATTTTTATTAGGTAGTGGCACGACAAGTTTTAAATCTGTTAATATATACTTTTTTGGTATTTTCACTGCGATTACAATTGATTGGTTTTTGTACAATAAGACACCAATTTTTGATAGTTTTAGTTTGTAGAAGTCTATTTGATAGTAATCAATTTCTTCCTTAGTTAATATTGCAGGGTGAATTAAATTATGTCTTGCAGCGGCAATATTATTTTGAATTTCATTAATTTTATTCTCTAAATATCTTAATTGCAGCCGCCGTGGCTCAGTTGGTTAGTGCGTTGGACCGCGAGTTGAAGGCAGCAAACCGCAGGTTCAAATACTGCCCGTAATAACACCTAAAAAAAATAACGGGAAAATTCGTTTTCTCTTTCGGTGGCTGTCCTCTCAGCTGGAAATGGCAAACCTCTGAGAGTAAAAATTGCCTATGATAAAGCTCCCAACCTGCCGTTCGGAACCGGCATAAAAACTGTAGATCCCTTCTACCCGCGTACAAATTCACACGCACAACACGGGTGGTTGCGGGAAGCTAGGCCTTAGTCTCGCGTAAGCGGGCTGTCGTGCCAGTCAATTATTATTAAAATATCTTAACTTATTAATTATGTCATTAAATAATAATTGGTTAGCAATGTCTCGATTTTCTTTTGTGACATCATTTAGGATTATATTAAATTTATTTCTGTCTTCTTCGATAGTATTTTTTAAAAGATTTATAGTATCATTAAAATGATTAATAATGGAAATTTGTTGGTTTACAGTTTGAATAATATTATGATCATTTTTGTGTTGAATATCTAAATACTTTAAAATTTCTTGTCTGTCATTATCGTCCTTCACCCCAAACAGCCAGTTGTATGTACTTCCAACAAAGTTCATTAATCCTCTTTTTCTTCTATTTATTTGGTTTGGACATATTGTTCTAATTTTTCCTTCTATTATTTGTATTTCGTTTAGGAGTAACTCCTTTCGGTTGATTTTTGCTTTTTCGATATCTTCCTTGAATTGTTTTACTACTTTTAAAATTTCGACTGGTTCTATAATGTGTAAAATAGTACTAGTTTCATTTGCTATTTCTGCTTGGCCCATGTGAATCATTGTATATCCTGCCTCATCCAATATTGGAGTCGCCTGCAAATGCCCTTGTGCTAAATTGGTCATCATCAGGAGTACCATTAGGTATTTGAGCATCTGAAAATTTTAAAGGTCGCTTAACATTGGCATGGTGAACATTTCTTAATGAAGTTATTCTAAAATATGGTTCGTCCTTGTGTCGTACCCCTCTGTAATTTCTGGTTGGTCCTATTGCTCTCCTTTCTGAGTAATTTTCCCTATCTCTATTTCTTTTGTTTATTATGTTATGTTTAACTGTGTTTATTCTATTGTGTAAAATGTCGGGGGGAACCTCATTGTGTGCTGATCGGGGGGTACTTTTGATGGTTGAGTGATATCGATCATTATAGTTTCCTATAACGATCTGTATCCTCATTCCTGTTGAGAGACTGGGATCCTCAATTCCTGTTAGTTTTTCCAACAGGGTTGAGTGTAGCCTCTCAATATCAGCATTTCCCGTATGGTTATTAGGTTTAGTAAGATGGACTTCTATCCCCTCATTGTTAAAGTATTCAAGTAGTTGTTCAGCTCTGAATTCGTTGTCCATAATAATTTTTTTTGGTTTGCCAAATTTTGAAAAATGTTCGATTACTATTGCTTTTTTTGTTCGCCAATTTCTATCTACAATATTATAGGCAGCTGCAAATTTTGTAAGTTTATCTATGGTTGTGACGAAGGATTGTTTTTTGAACTGAAAGATATCTAGATGTATAATTTCGTTTTTCTCATTTGGGGTTTCTGTAAATTGAAATTTCGGTCTTATTGGCTTCCTATCATATTTGATCTTTTGGCATTTTTGACAATTGTTAATTATTAAGTGAACGTGGTTTTTAAGTTTTGGAAAATAGATCTTATCTTTCAATGAATTGTATGTTTCGCTAATTCCACTGTGCATTGATTCGTTACTATGATACAAAGAGATTTGTTTATGCAATTCTTCTTCAGTTACTATTTCCTTTGCTCTTTTAGTAAATTTGACAAATTTTAAATTGCTCTGCTGAGGGAATGTTGAAATTATTATAAGTTGTACTTTGTGATAATCTGCTTCTGTGACATCTGAATAAATACCTACTCTTCCAGTTTTAATATAGGTCATTAATGTGTTTTTGATAATGGATTCACTTTCAGTAGGGTTAATTTCGATTATAACTCTTTTGTGACAGGTTGTCATACTATTTTCAGGACTATAAGTTATTATGATTTGAGTTTGGTATTTGTTAACGATATCTTCTTTTATAATAATATGCTCTCGCAATTCTTCTTCGGCTGAGTGAACCGTGTCAGATACCTCGAAATTTGACTCGCAATTTTGATTTCGTAGTGAGTAAATACTTTGGGACACTGCAAAATTTGATTCTTTGTCATTTTCTTCGTTTATTTTGGGTGCATTTGCTATACGACTGAGAAAATCTGCTACTACGTTTTCTTTTCCATTAAGGTATATGATTTCATAGTTGTATTCTTGTAGCTTTAAGAGCCATCTGTTATGCCGTTGTGATAATTCTTTTCCCTTATATTTGCTATTCAGATATTTTATTGGGCAGTGGTCTGTAACAATTTTAAATTTTTTTCCGTGTATGTAGGGCCTAAAATATGTAACAGCGTATATGATTGCTAAGAATTCCTTGTCGGTGGTTGCGTAATTTTGCTCATGACTATTCAGTGTTCGAGAAGTGTAACATACTGGCTGACCATGTTGGGACAATACCGCCCCAATAGCAAAATCACTAGCGTCCGTAGTTATGGTGAATTCCTTATCAAACTCTGGAAATTTCAATATTGGGTGCGTCGATATTAAGGATTTTAAATTTTCGAAGCTGGCGATATACTGTGGATCGTTTATATTAATTTTGCAACCCTTCTTTAAGTATTTAATCATAGGATAAGCTATGGCTGAGTAGTTTTTTATAAACTTTCTATAGTATCCGGTAACTCCTAGAAAGCCTTTTAATTGCTTTTCTGTTTTGGGTATATTTAGGTCTTGGATTGTTCTTATTTTCTCAGGGTTTGGTTTGATTCCCTCCTTTGTGAGAATGTGACCTAAAAACTGGGTTTCCTTTTTTAGAAATGAACACTTATCAGCCTGCAGTTTTAGGTTATGCTCGTGTAATTTTTTAAATACTTTTTCTAAATTTTTTCCATGTTCTTCGAGGGATGTGGAGAATATCAGAATATCGTCTAGATAGACCACACAAATTTTATTTATAAATTCTCTCAATATTTCATTCATTAATCGCTGGAATGTTGCAGGGGCATTTTTCAGCCCAAACGGCATTCGGACATATTCGTATAAGCCAGCTGGAGTAATAAATGCAGTTTTTTCAATATCCTTTTCTGCCATAAGAATCTGGTGATAACCTTTAGCTAGGTCCAAAGTACTGAAATATTGTGCTTTGCCCAGCTTATCAAGGATCCCGTCAATATTTGGCAATGGATATTTGTCATCAACGGTTAGTTGATTTAGTCTTCTATAATCGACAACGAGTCTAAATTTTTGAACTCCAGAGTTGTCTATTTTTTTGGGAACTAAAATAGCCGGTGAGCTGTACTTGCTCCTACTTTTTCTAATTATACCCTGTTTTTCCATATCAAAAACCTGTCTTCTAATTTCTTCTTCTTGATAAGGTGGTAGTCTATAAATTCTTGAGTTTATTTGTTGATCATTAACAGTTTTGATTTCGTGGACGACGGACTTGGTATTTGTGAGAGAATCACCCTCCTTGTAGATCAGTTTATTGTATTTTTTTAAGAGGTTTTTAATCATTTTTCTTTCTGGCTCATTTAAATGGCCCAAATGTATATTTTGCACCTCATTTATTTCTAAAACCTGAATTTCTTCCAAAGGTGTCTTTGGAAATGGAAGATTTATTCCATTATTGAGAATAACGTTTTGACTTTGCAAATTAATTGTTTCAACGTTTTTTGCTATCCAGTCCATACCTAAAAGCACATCAAAAGGTTTATCATAATTGACAAGTAGAAACCTCATTCTTGCCTTTTCTGGTTGACCGAATTCTACTGGACAAGGGGTAGCTACTACTTGGCATGGCTTACTAGTTTCTCCAGTAATTGTTCTTAAAATCGTTCTGGGGCTTGAGTCTATTATTGGGGGATTAAATTTGTGAAATGTCTTTTTATTAAGGAGACTAATTGTAGATCCAGTATCGATTAATGTTGTAAATTTTTCACCATATAATGTTAAGCTTAAATAAATTTTTATCGAGTCCGAGGCTAGTTGATAAAAAAATGTTCCTCTACCTCTACGTTTTGCCCTAAAGTATTGTTATGTTCAATGTCACTCATTGTGTCAACATCCATAGCGGATTGTCTTGTTTGCTGTGTTGGGTTATAGTTAGATCTGTTTTGCCCATTTTGGTTGTTATGTGGTCTGTTGTAATATCTTTTATGATTATTCGAATTGAATGAACTTTGTTGGGGGGTGTTTTGGCGAGAATTATTGCCGTTGTTATTCCGATTGCTACTAAAATAACCACTATAATTATGTGACAGATATGTTTGTCCTGTGCTGCCACTTTGTCTACTTGGTTTGCTTTTAATAATAATAATAATAAGTGACTGGCACGACAGCCCGCTTACGCGAGACTAAGGCCTAGCTTCCCGCAACCACCCGTGTTGTGCGTGTGAATTTGTACGCGGGTAGAAGGGACCTACAGTTTTTATGCCGGTTCCGAACGGCAGGTTGGGAGCTTTATCATAGGCAATTTTTACTCTCAGAGGTTTGCCATTTCCAGCTGAGAGGACAGCCACCGAAAGAGAAAACGAATTTTCCCGTTATTTTTTTTTAGGTGTTATTACAGGCAGTATTTGAACCTGAGGCTGCTGCCTGCGACTCGCGGTCCAACGCACTAACCAACTGAGCCACGGCGGCTGCCGTGGTTTGCTTTTATCGAACTTAAAATTATTACTATTTTTAATTAGAAAATTGGTGTTTAAATTTCCTTCATCCATTCCGATGAAGTTATAAATAGTGTCGGACAATTCTCTTAAAGAAACACAGTTTCTTATTGCAAAGGCTAAGGTGCCTGCCGAAAGGGGTTTGACTCGTTGAATCAGTATTCCTGACAGAATGTTCTTCATCACGTCCGCATTTTGATTTGTTGTGCCATATTCGGCAATGTCTTCTTTTAACTTTAAGACTTTTTCGCTTAAGTCCTTCACGCTGCTTACCTTTAACAGTGAAATTTCTTTGGTCAGCTGCATTTGGTCTTTGGACGACTTATAGTGCTGCCTAAGTCTTGACTTGCACTGTTCCCAACCATCGGGCTCATCCACGTCTAAAACGCTGATGGCTGATCCTTGAAATTTGGTGTTGTAGACAATTTGAAACACCAGGTCACTCCTTTGGGGATGGTTGCCAATTACTCGCTCCACAGCTCTGATGAAGGATGTAAGGTTTTTCCTTTCGCCGTCAAATGGTTGAACATACTTCAACTCCTTTTCGATGATGCTTGCCCAACTTGGAGAGTTTTGAATTGATTGTTGTTGCAGAAGCTGGGTTATAGCCACTAGGCACTGTTCAATATTATTTGCCATTTTCGTTGTTGTTGTTGTATTTTTTGTGTTTTACTTTAAATGTCTATTACGATTATAAAGCACCACGAGACTGTGAAGTGTCTGCGAAAATTAGTAAATTTTTCTTTAATTTTCTATGTTTCTTCACTTTGTCACTTTTTTGTTTTTGTTCGGCTCCGCGACTGCGCCAGTTAAATGCAAACAACCGATTTGCTTTATGTCTAGCTTCAGACTGCCTTGCAAACTCAGCCACCTCGATTCTGCTTCCATGTCCGGCACCTTGCGGTATCGTACATTTTCACATACTCAAAAAATGCTGACTTTACGGCTTAAGTTACGTACTGGCGGTTCATGCGATATGGTGCACAATTGCATGCCGTCAGTAGACGCAACCTGAGATGTAACTCACGCACCCGAAAGCACAAAATTGCGCGAGGTGCCCACAGAAAAATCGCTGTAAAATCCAGTCGGGCAAAATCGGGCACCCGATCTCTTCAGGGCAGTACTCACAGAAGACTAGTGAACATTTTTGATGCGGAACCGTGGCAAGTATGGCCTTTTTTTTTTTTTAAAGTCTATCGAAAGTTCAAAAAGTTTAGAGTGTGAAATATTATTTCACACTCTAAAAATTGCTCAGTTTTGACGGGCTCTACAAGCAAAACTATTTGTCTAATTTAGTTAAGGTTTTCGGATTTCTTAGGTCCAAGCATTTATCTATCGGACAAGTATAACAGTTCTCCCCACACTATAGGTAGCAGCCTCAGATAAAAGAGAAACGCACCATGTGTATATTTCGTTTCTCTCTCTCGCTCTCGCTCTCTATCAATTTGATTTCGAAAAAAGGGCATAAAAGATGAATAAGCAGCTCTTAGCAGCTGAATCTTGTTTTATTTGGTAGATAATATATTTAATTATCATCTCAATAAGGTTTCAAAGCAGCGTTTTACAGCGTTTTAATGCAGTATCATTTGAAAAGTCTAATTTTCGGAAAAATTATGTGAAAAAATTACACTATTGTTTATGTTTTCCCTAATTCACTACTTAACAATTGATAATTAGTACTTTTTTTACATGTTCTACTCACCTTCAGAAGTGGATTCCATTTGGTCTTATTTGATTTTCTTTATTACATAAAATTTTTCACCTGTATAACCGTTCTCAGTGTATTAACAGTAGAGTGACGCTCGAGCGAAGGCCACATTCCAACTGAGCCTAAGGAAGGGGCATGACTATGAACGATTTTAGTTTCTTGAAGGATCATTGCAGCCAACTCAAGGGCGAAAAACCCTAAATATAAACTTGTTTTTTGGACGTTTGGCCGCACTGAGCGGCCTTCGGCCGCACTGTGCGTCACTAGAATAAAATCTGTATAATTTTTAGGTAGTACCAACCTTCAAAAGAAACGTGTATAAATTTGAGAGCTGTCTGATTATTAGTTTGTCAGATACAGCATTTTGAGTGAAGCAACTTTTGTTATTTTGAAAAAATGGATAAGAAGGAATTTCGTGTTAATGAAACACTATTTTTTGAAAAAAAGTGCTGCTGATACCAAAAAGTGGCTTGATAAGTGTTATCCGGACTCTGCGCCGGGCGAAGCAACCACAAGTGGTTTGCTAAATTCCGTACAGGCCATATGAGCACCGAAGACGATGAACGCAGTGGACGTCCAAAATAGGCTGTTACGGACGAAAACATCAAAAAAATCCACAAAATGATTTTGGAAGATCGTAAATTGAGGTTGATTTGTATAGCTAACACTCGAAAGATATCAAAGGAACGTGTTGGACATATCGTTCATGAATATTTGGGTATGCGAAAGCTATGTGCAAAGTGGGTGCCGCGCGAGCTCACAATCGACCAAAAACAAAAACCTGTCGATGCTTCAGAGCAATGTTTGGAGCTGTTCAACCGCAATCGAAGTGAATTTTTGCGTCGATATGTGACAATCGCTGAAACATGGATCCACCACCACACTCCGGAGTCCAGTCGGCAGTCATCTGAGTGGACTGCACGCGATGAACCGAATCCAAAGCGTGGAAAAACTCAACAGTCGGCCGGTAAGGTTATGGCGTCCGTATTTTGGGATGCACATGGAATAATTTTCATCGACTATCTTGGAAAGGGAAAAACCATCAACAGCGACTATTATATAGCGTTATTGGAGCGTTTGAAGGACGAAATCGCGAAAAACCGGCCCCATTTGAAGAAGAAGAAAGTGTTGTTTCATCAAGACAATGTGCCGTGTCACAAATCGGGGAAAACGATGGTAAAATTGCATGAATGGGCTTCGAATTGCTTCCGCATCCACCGTATTCTCCAGATTTGGCCCCCAACGACTATTTCCTGTTCTCAGATCTCAAGAGAATGCTCGCTGGAACGAAATTTAAAGCCGATGAGGAAGTAATCGCCGAAACAGAGGCCTATTTTGAGGCTAAACACAAATCGTACTACAAAAATGGTATTGAAAAGTTGGAAGATCGCTATAATCGGTGTATCGCCCTCGATGGCAACTATGTTGAATAATAAAATCTAATTTTGCCAAAAAAATTTGTTTTTCTATAAAACGATACGAACTTTTCAGCCCAACTGTTACAAGTCCGTTTACTGTTTAATGGAATACAAATTTTTCAAAAAAAAATAAAAAGCATAACCGGAAATTCCCATTATTAGTTTTGTACGCAAACTTATTCTGCACCGTTTTGTGAGTATATTGTCAATAAATACGAATACATGGAAAATTTTTATTTGAATGCATCTAAAACAGAACAAAAAGTGCAGTTAACCCTTAAATGCATGGGGCAATTATTTTCGAATCAATCTAGAGCAAGCACAAACATGATTTAAATTGATTCAACAGATGTACGAAGGATTTAGGATTGTACCATATATGGTACGCCATGCACTTAAGGGTTAAGGCATATATGAACAATGTGGATAAGTTTTTTATAAACAGAGAACCCATTTTTGAGGTCAAAATTAATCATAACATAATTTTGACTTGCTTGTACGCAAAATTATTCTGACTAGTGTATAAGAACGCAAAGGAATTTTCAGATCGCTCTCCAAACAATTCGGAGGAGAAACGAGGACGTTCCGGATTTAAGAGGAACGTCCTCGTAACGTCCTCCTGTAACCTGACAGTTTGCCATTCCTCCGATCGACTTGTGCGGCGGCAGCACAAAAGCGGCGACAACAACAACGTCAACGCAACGCCTTCCGCAACAGCTTCTGAATTGTAACGTATACTTAAGTTCCCGTTTTAGGCAGTTGAATTTGTAGAAAAAAGCCGAACGGTCAATTCCACATAGTAGAAAATAAAACAAATTTAAACAAAACACGGTGTTTAATTCAACATAACTTACACCACCACCCCTACTTACTCAGGTCTGATTTAAGAGAGTCCCTATCCTTCCGATACACATTAAACAAGTGTGGGTCAAAGAATTTCGAATCGAAGAAATTTGGATTTCACCAATTCTCGATAATAAAAAGTTGTAATCCAACTACTGTAACCCAACAGCTTTAGTTCTCATACCAGAAATATTTTGGAAGTAATTTTTAATGTACTTCACTGAACTCTGGGAGCCACCATAGGCCCTAAGTTAGTTACAACTGGATTCACAGTTGTAACAGTTGCCACACTGTCAGACGCGACAGTAAATAATGCTAAGTACTTGTCGGTGGGAGCGTTATTTTTTGAAAAAAAAAAACGAAAAGGGTATTCAATAACGCTTTCTTCAGCAACATATGGCAGAGATGATAAAAGATGTAGCCACTTACAACAACATCCAAATCCGAATTATCATTCGATCCAACAACAACCTTTTGCTTCTTTCGCTACTGATCGTAAACAGTAGTTCAAGCATTAGCGGCAGCAGCGGAAAGCCCAGTAGCAAGAGCAGACGAAAAATTAGCAGATGAAAGCGAGCAGTCGTCAACTAGCGGGGCACGAAGCGATGAGGGGCTAGAACGCCCGGTGACAAAGCATCATCCTAAGTAGACTACGAGAGCGGTGAGACCAGACACAGCCTGCGCTTGCTGACATGCAAACGGCTATGCGGCAGGGTTACCGTTAGCGGCAGTATTTGATTCAGCAGTCTGGACGTCAAAAGCAGCAGATTTTGTAGAAGTGGCTGTGCTTGTATTTGCAGCGCTAGCACTATCAGCAGTGATTGATGCACCAGCATTAGCTTTTGCATTGGAAGAAGGCTCAACTGTCTCTTACTCTCAGCCCCAGTGTTTTCCTCCCAAAAGTTAAAAATCTAAAATTTACAAATTTTTAACACAATAGGGTGCTTTGACCATTAAAATAATTGCCAAAATATGTTTTATTGCCAGTGTTCCCAATACATCATACTTCGTTGTCCAAAAATCCACTAAAGATCCGAAAAATCCCCTAACATAAAATATAAATCTCCTAAACCTTCTTCCATTCTTCCTCCTAAAGGCAACACTGCTTAGCCCCAACTGGCAGCGGCGAAGGAATGGTATCAATAGCCATCTTCCAAACAGCAGTACGAACGTCGGGAGCAACGATTAAGCGATGGGAAAGTGGGAGAGCCGCACAGAATACATGCACAGAATTTCACTATTATTTCAAAATTGCAACCCTGGGGCCTACTAGTAGGCCCCAAGCTTGATCAGGAATGTAGCAGCGATAAGGCGATTGGAAAGTGGGAGAGTAAGCCGATTTTTGTGCCTTTTTTGCAATTCACGTACACAGTCTGTGTGTGCTGGCAGTCATCAGCTCTTCACTGTTTCACTAAAATGCCGCCAGTTTCCTTTCAATTATTTGCTTTTTAAAGTATGTTCTAATTAATTTTCTACATTAAATACACAACATATCAACTTTTTGGTTTCATTACGTAGATATTATTGAGAAATATATCAAAGAACAAAAAGCTAAATGCGTTGGATACGACCGTCAATTGCCGTCCTTTTTATTTCGCAGTTCTTCATTTAGCGAATCTCTAACACAGGGTTGACGATCAGATCAGAACAGGTATGCTTTTGGTGATAAATGCTCTAGTTCGAACGCAGGACTGTTTTTTTTTTGATGCAGCTTATAAAACCTTCATTTAATTCAATAAAACGCATACCCCACGGTTCTTTTGACACTTTTGGACAATAATATATTTTTATAGTTAGATTTATACAAACGTATTACGAAATTGCACAAAAAAAATACAAATAAATATTTCTTTGGTCCCAAAAAATTACTCACACCAGCAACACCAGAAATTTGAAATGAACTAGAACAACAACCCCGTTTTAGAAATTTATATGGAGGAAAAACTACGTTCCTGATCAAGCTTAGTAGGCCCCAAGGCTGCAATTTTGAAATAATATTACTGAAATTCTGTGCATGTATTCTGTGCGGCTCTCCCACTTTCACATCGCTTAATCGTTGACTGCCAGCACACACAGACTGTGTACGTGAATTGCAAAAAACGCACAAAAATTGGCTTACTCTCCCACTTTCCAATCGCCTTATCGCTAGTCGGCAGCTTTAAAGTGAGAGCGAGTCACAACCGCCACTGATTTTTTTGTGAGGATGTGTAGAGCAACTTATCAGCAGACAACTGATTAGTGTGAGACACTGTGAGAGACTCAACGAGACTTCGAAACTCACTCACCCAGCAGAAATGGGACCACAGATGAGCAGGTCGAGCGTGAATTTCTTAACACGTTGAGCCCGGCGACGAATTTGCTGTCCTTTCCGTTCAGCCGGCAGCTGGCGAGCGATACAATGTTGTAGGGCATCGCCAAGAGATAAGGAATTCTTCTTTGTAAGCTAAAACTAAATTTGATCACTTAAAACTACATTTGATCACATTTCATTGAGACTATATTTCTTTTTTAACTTTAATACTGTCGGTCCCACGGGCCAACGCCAGCCAAACGAAAATTCTAGTGCCGACCACACGGAAAGTTCACTGCCGGTCCCCAGGGACCGGCGCCGGGCCCAACGTGTTAAACGACAATCGCAGCAAAAAATTCACTTACATTCACTTTAACAGCATCGGCTTCCTTGTTAAGATTGAACCATTCAAGATGTCACTTAGCAAGTCAAGTGCCACATGACACCGAGTCCGATGAATTACAATGCCACTCGCACTTGAGACAGCCGACCATGGCGGTGCGAATTTAACACGTCCGAACAATAGTTAGAGATTGGAATGATGATTGATTCTATTATGACTGATATCATAGTACAAACAATATATAGAACGCGCAACTGGTGTAAAGAAAATTCCGTGTGTTTCTTCGGTGCGAGCCGTTCATGGACGCGGATGGAAGCAGTAGAGGGGACGAGAACGCACAAACATCAGAGAGTAAAATGAGAAGCTGTGAGAGCGCAAAATCAAATTTGCGAAAACCAAACAGATGAAAGGGTACGTAAGTGACGCACCACATACTGTATTTGTTGTTGTTGTTGACCAACAAAGCGATGTGCCGCATTCATGTTGGCGGTGGCCCGTGCTGGCTCTCCGCTTGATTTTTTACAAACAAGAACAAGACGCGGACAGGCAAAATTTGCGTAGGAAAAATGATATTGTAACCAAGGCGCATAAGGAAAGTGATAATAAGTGGAAAACTCTTGTTACAATGTCGTAACTAACGTAACCGCTCTGTTTACGAGTCGATGAGCAGCCACAGCAAGTGCTGCGGCTATTTTGACATTAAGCATGCTCATTCGCCAATAATCAAAAGAAAAAGGTTTAATCAGCGGTAATGCTGCCACTACTTATTTTTAAGCATCAACTATAAAAATCTGATTTCAAAGTTATCTCTCCCTCATTGAGCAACTCCATGAGAGTTTAGAATTAGAGAATTTATTTTTCGAAAAAATGAAATTCCCGAGAATATTCAGAATAGGGCTGAATAATAGATTAAATAACTATTGGGTTGGGGAAAAGTGTTCGTTTTTTTTGGTACCAATATGCAACATTCCGTCTTATACCAAAAACATGTTTTAAAACCCTCTGCCATTTTTCGGCTATACCATCTCTTTATTTATCTTTGTCTTTGATATACTGACGCAGGTTCTTTTCGTAGTATTTTTTGAGACCAATCTTTTCCCAACAGGGTATTGGAAAAATCGGAAATATGATAATCTTCCCAGCCAAAAGTCAGTTCGTATTGACATCCTAGCAGACGAATGTAGAAGACTACACAGCAGCAAAGACAACAGTGTGCCCTCTTGCGGCAAAGTGATACGAGTAGAAAGAGCGGCGTCACTACGAAGTTGACAGAAACGATGGGATAGCTGGACACAAACCCTAATCCCCAAGATTGAGGCATGAGTGCAGCGCAAACACGAAGAAATAAAATTTCATCTCACGCAACTGCTCACTGGCTATGGAGCATTCCGAAGCTGTCTCGGTTTTTGCATGAGGTCTCACCGCTTTGTTTGGATTGTCATGTCAATGAAGATGCGAACCACGTGTTATTGCACTGCCCTCGGTTTTCAGCAGTTCGAGACTACCAAGAAGACCTCGGCATTTTACGGACATGGTGGTTAAGTCCCCATTCGTATGGAATGCGGTGTGTGATATGGTGGTAGTCATACACCACGAGCTGAGGAAAGCTGAATTGCTGCGTCGAACTTCCGGCAATGGCAGCGGTGGAACTGCAAACGCACCATAGACGAACGGCTCGAGTACGGCGGCAAGCTAACGGGACATAGTGCGGAACGGGTGGAAGGGTTGACGAACTGAACATAGTGGTATATTTAGCTAACAGGCAAGTAGGGCCAAGTACAGCTGGTGACTAACCGTACTAGAACAGAGACAACGACGAGCCTATCACTAAAATTCGCCATCCGACGAAAAATTTGACGGTAGTGTCAGGACGGGAAACCGGTACAGGACTTGAGGAGGTGTAGTGTTAAAGTTTCACACTGACTGGGCTAGGTTTTCGATGCTTCCTTCTACAATATAAAAAAGTGTTTTACTGTTGTCAGTTTCTAATTTTTTTTTTGGTTCCGTCAATTGTGAGTGAATTAGTTTATCATTAACAGTGCGACACAGGATTGCATCGCAAACCGATCTCAATTTATTGCCAATTAAGCGCTAATTCAATTAGCTGAATTGAGATTTATCGAAACGATGTTCCAGCGCACTACGCACTACAGAGAAAGTTCGTTCCTGGCTCGTACAGCGCGATTGTGGAATGGTCTCCCTGCAGATATTTTCCCCAGCACTTATGATCTTGATGGGTTCAAGGCAAGAGTCCACAAATTCTTCACCCTACATCCTTTCTCAAAACCCATATATCCTTCCTGAACCAGTGCAATGCCTCGCATTTAAAGGGTTAAAAAAAAAAAATTGAGCTAAAGTGAGAAAATGTCTTAATAGGGTATTACGTCGAATCTGCGAGATAAAAAGTATTTGAGTAGTGTTTAAGTTCGAGTCGTTTTACATTTTCCGATTTTCTTCGAAACCTACAGTTTAACACCGATTCCGAATGGCAGTTTCCAGTTTTTCATTCACATTTGGAGGTTTTGCCATTGCCTGCTAAGAGCGCAATTTTGCGATTCTTGTTATTCTCATGTGGATAGCGACAGACACTCGGGCAAGTGTTTCACCAGCCCGAGCTAGGATTCGAACTTAAGGCCTCGGTATGAGAAGCCTGCAACGAAGGGTTAAATAACAGACACAGAACTTAGCGATAACACAGGAAGTTTTCTGCCAATTGTGACATTCAATTTTGTCTGTGTCAAGAGTTCGGAGCTGTAGCAATGATGTGTGGCACGTTCATCCTACTCTTTCTCTGGTTACGATGCCAATGTGCATATTGCTGGATATGTATATTATTCGTTTTGAGCAGATATGAAACTACAAGTTGCAAGTTGAATTTGTGTATTTTAGTTTTTATAGGATGGTTGCAATAAATATCTCAGTTAAACATATCAAAAAGCCAAATTTTGTAAAACGAAGTAAAAAGAAAAGTATTAAAAAATAAAGAGCCAAGTTATTTAAAAACAAAATTAAACTGACATTACATATGATATAATACAACAAAACAATTATTGAATGTCATATGATAGATCTTAACCATTTGTAGATGAATTTAAAAATGCCATTGAATAAGCAAAAATACTCTAAAACGTATATTCCATAAATATTTGTAGAACAAACTGCTCTTGCTTTCGGTGTACCAACCATGTGAATGCTGGCCCTTAAATATCGTAGTTGTAGCTCTTTGATAGCTCATACTCCACAAAAACAAATGACTTACTAAATTTTCAACTTCAGTGACAAGTTTGGTACACATAAGAGCGTAAAAGCATAAACAAGCGAGTCAATGATTGACAATTATGCTACAAAACTCTGTCAGTTCAGAGTTTAAGAAAAAGCTAATACATACAATACTTTAAATGTTTACATTTAGCCTGCGAAACTTATAAAATACAAATGTACATGTATATGAAGTTATTTCATAAACCTTTTGTGAATTATGTGAATTATGACATGCATTACGCATAACCGGCAACCGAGTGTTTTAGCTCTACAACGGATAAATGAAAAATATAATGAGAATCTGAAGAAAACACCGTAAAATATATACTTGATTTGATTCCAGTTGATAGAAAATTACAAACAGCAATCAGTATTTGTTAATAATTCTAACATTTTAGTTGCAATTGTTTCTAGTTTTATTAAAAAATTCAAAATTAAGATGTCAAATCAATCGAAATTACTCGGCCTGGTGATCCAAAATTTGAAACTAAGGGCAAACTTCGCACTGTCCGTTCTCGTTCCACTATATGGTTCTGATTGCTGCTGCCCGAAATACTGTTCGAGCTGAGGTTTAAGCCACCAACACCGGGATACCAGTCTGAAGGCGGTAATGTAGTAGCGCTGGGTGTTTGCCGTTTGATGATGATGCTAGTTGTTGATCCACTTTGCACGTGGTTCTCCTGATTGTGACTTCTGAAGGTAGTACTGTTGACAGTAGATACAATGTCATTTGAAGCTGTTACGACCGCAGCCAAAGGATTATTTGTGTAGTTAGAAAATATGTAAACTGAGGGTTGCAGTGGCTTCGGCAGAGTGGTGCCAGTTTCAAATGGTGTTGTGGGCGACCCTATTACGCTTTCCTCACCATGAAAAACCGAACCTTTGTCGCCAGAACTAGCATCCGCAAAGGACGGAACAGTGCACTTTGAAAGCGAGGACTTCGACTTCGCCTTTATGTGCTTCGCTTCAACTTCGCTATCCTGTGTTCTCTTTCCTGGAATCGCAGCCCCTGACAAATCCTTACTGCTTGGTACTTTCCGCACACGTGATCTAGAAAGGCTCCGCTGACTCAGAATTATGTTCGGAATTGGCTTGATGAAATAACTGTCACCATTTCCATTAGTAAATGGCAACGTGATGGCTTGACCATTATCGTTTACACAGTCGTCTTCATCCGAAGTACACAAGTCAATTGTGTCCACAATAATTTCCGTTGACGGGGAAGATATTTTCCAGTTCGAACTTCTTGTTGTGTCCCGCGTCAGTTTAATATTTAATTTGGTGTTTTGCTTTGGCCGTTTGCCTCTTACCTCGTTCTCTCTTATTTTCTTTAATCTCACCGATATGGGCCGACAACGTTTGATTAGTGAAGAGTTCAAAAATAGAAAATTTTCCGTCCGTCTCCTCTGGGAGAACTGTCGCCGCGGAAAGACGTACATATGCGAGCTGTATTCTTGTGGCTTTTTGAAAGTGCAATGTACATTGCTCAGTGCATATTTCTTTTCGAAATATTTTGGTTTGCTTAGTGATTTCGACAGCAATGGTGCATAACAAAATCGCTCCATGCGATCTAATCGCTCTGCAAGGTATTCTGGCGTTATGATTGTTTTCGTTGTGCGCAACAGTAACTGCCCTGCAGGTGAAGACAGTGGAATAGTGGGGCAACGGGCGAGTGAGTGCACAGCGCGATTTCGTCGCGGCATGCGTTTGTTTCTGTCAATAATCATAAAGCCACTTTCTTCCTTGGCTTCCACTGGCAAATTCGATGTTTCGGCATTTTCACTGCATTTGACTTTTTTGTAATCATGACGACACTGCAGATTAAAATTCAAAAGAAATCCATTGCGAAGTTCATAGTCTTCAATATTATCCTGCACGTCCTGCAACTCTTCCCGTGGCTCAGGCGAATCACATAAAATCACGTCGTCATCAACACTGCATGTCTTTTCATGTTCCTGCAAGTAATATGTAAGCAATTAGAAGTGAAATGGGTCACATTCATCCAAATTACTAACGCTAGGTAAGTGCTGATGCAATAAATACGTAATATTTATATTTTTAACGGACGTAGTAACCTAATTAAATTAAATGGAAACGAGTTCAAAAGCGCTACTAAACTATTTTCTCTAAGTAACAAAAATGAAATCGAAAATGTATAACATTTTCTAGGCTCATACCCTGACTTAGGAGAATTTTGAAAAATGGGGAAAAACCTGCTTCAATGAGGAAGAAATAATTAATATTCAGTTAAGTAGATGTAAAAATTACCGTTAAGTATATAAAAGCATGTTTAGAATATAGAAGCTTTCTTGTTACAGAGTTTAATTACTAGGGCGGATTTCCATGCAAATGTATGTTGTTTTCTTATTAAAATGGATGATTTCATATATCCTCGCGAATCAGAGAATTGCCTATGAAATTCGTTTAAATGCATGTTTTTGCATATTTGCAATAAAATGCATATTTGCAAGCACAATCTAAGCATTTTTTCGTTTTGAAGGCATATTTTTGCATAGTTACAATATAATGCGTATTTAATAAGCGTATTTTTTCAAATTTTTATAACACGCAAAGTTTCACAATGGGACGTGTCAAAACTCCATTTTGGGTTTGGACGTCAGCGACTCGGATATGATTATCCGCCCCCCGATAGAGTTTAATGATGCGCCCGAGATCGTCTTTAATGACGACGAGCTGGCCTTCAGAGACCTCCGTCTGGGGGTACTTCCATTTTTGTCGCTTATGGAGTTCTTTAAGATACTCCTCCCGCCATCGTCTACTGAATTGGTGATGAAGCACCTTCAGCTTTTGCCAGCGATTGGCAAGTGAGAGACTCTCCGCGTTGGGTTCAGGGGGTGCCAGCAACGGGGCTCCGCGGAGGAAGTGACCTGGAGTTAAGGCCTGGAGATCGGCGGGGTCTTGCGACATTGGGGAAAGCGGCCGCGAATTGAGGACCGATTCAATGCGAATGAGGAGGGTTGAAAATTCCTCGGAAGTAAACTTATGCGTGCCGGCGACTTTGGTCAAATGAATTTTGAAGCTCTTCACTCCGGCTTCCCAAAGACCGCCCATGTGGGGAGCACTGGGGGGAATGAACTGCCACTCAAGACCATGAGTGACATATTTGTTAGCGATGTCGACTGACGTTTCTTTCAGAAATCGCACGAGATCTTTACTTATGGCACGTTGTGCACCAATAAATGTTCTGCCGTTGTCTGACATTATTTTGCAGGGGAGGCCTCGTCGGCCGACGAATCTTGCGAAAGCAGCTCGAAATGCTACAGGGGTGAGATCTGAGCAGAGTTCGAGGTGAATCGCCTTAGTGGAGAAGCAGACGAAGACGCAGACATAGGCTTTGAAACGGTGTAACGAACGAAAACGTACACCGCTCGGGAGGAAGAGCGGCCATAATTTGAGACCGTACGCGCTGCTTATAAATGGTGCAGGTCTTACATTGAAAAATGCATTTCTTGACCTTGATTTTCAGCCGGGGAATATAATATTCTTGCTGAACCATACGGACCATTAACTGTTTCTCTGCATGCAAGAGGATGTTATGCAGAAAGTCCAAGTATAGCGTGCAGAGACGAGAATTATCGGGAATGATAATTGGATGTCGCTCATTATAAGTGAGACCTGAGTGCGCGAGGCGACCATTGACCCTAATAAGCCCTTCTTTATCCATGAAAGGATTAAGAGTGAGTAAGGAGCTTTTTTGAGAGATAACTTTAGAGGAAGAGAGCGCAGCATGTTCATCGGGGAAGTGATGGCATTGTGCGAGAGAGATGAGACGTGTTTCACCCTCTTTATTTCCAGGTGAGTTAACGCACCAATTAAGATGGGAGCTTTGTGAGCCCTGTCGATGAATCGGAACATGTAACCGAGAATTCTGAGAGCTTGCGAGAATTTCGAAAACCTATTAAGTACATCCTCGACTTCAAGCGTGTGGAGGCTTTCGATTTTCCGCTTTTCTGGAGCCTGAGTCTGACGAGGCTCTTCTTTGGGCCATGATTGGGGATCGTCTCGGAGCCAACTGGGGCCGTGCCACCATAATGTGTTGGCAATCATATCTTGCGGTTTGCATCCGCGTGTACCGAGATCTGCGGGATTGTCAGAACTGGAAACATGACGCCAAGTTGCGTTGCTCACATTATGGAGAATTTGAGTGCTGCGGTTTGCTACATACGTTTTCCAAGTATGGGGCGGTTTCTCGAGCCATTCGAGTACGATGGACGAGTCAGACCAGAGTGTCAAGTTATAAGTCTGAAAACCAAGGTGAGTTCGTACTTGTTTCACCAGCTTGGATAGTAGCAGGGCGCCGCACAATTCTAGGCGTGGCAAGCTTATTGTCTGCAGAGGAGCGACTTTGCTTTTGGCTGCCAAGAGATGCGACGAAGCGCTTGCATGGTCGGCATGGGTTCGTACATATATGCATGCACAATATGCCTTTTCAGAGGCGTCGCAGAATCCGTGAAGTTGGATTTGGACGCTTGGGGAGAACTGAACCCAGCGCGGAATTTCGATTTTGTCGATGGATGATAAATTTTCGATGAATGCGTTCCACTTGTGAAGTGATTGTGGTTTTACGCACTCATCCCAGTCTGTTCCTTCCAACCAGAGTTGTTGGAGAAGCATTTTTGCTTGAATCATAATGGGCGATAGCCACCCTGCCGGGTCAAAAAGTTTCGCGACAGCTGAGAGGATCTGTCTCTTTGTGACCGACATTGAATTGGAGATTGGGTCAAAGGTGTACGAAAAAGAATCTGAAAGCGCATTCCAGCGAATTCCAAGAGTTTTCGTAGAACTTGTGGTTTGGAATCGCAAAAAATCGGAATCTAACAGATTTTCGGGGGGGATTTTCTCGAGGAGTTTCGAGTTGTTGGCAGTGATCTTTTTGAGGGGGAACCCTGCGGAATTGAGAGTTTTAACGAGCTGATCTAAGGAGTTGATAGCCGTGTCAAGATCGTGACTGCCTGAGAGTATGTCGTCAACATATGTTTCATCGAGTATGATTTGAGCCGCAAGAGGCCATTTATCTTTGGAATCATATGCTAACTGCTGAAGTGTACGGATGGCCAAGTAAGGGGCACAGTTCACACCAAATGTGACTGTTTTGAGTTTGAAATCTTCCACCGGTTTATGTGAACACCGACGGAAGAGAATTCGTTGAAAATCTTGGTCATCTTTATGTACGAGAATTTGGCGGTACATTTTTTCAATGTCGCCGTTGAAAACGAACTTATAGAGACGCCATCTTAAGAGTAACAGCATAAGATCGTTTTGAAGAGTGGGGCCGATGTGAAGTACATCATTTAATAAGCATCCAGAGCTTGATGCTTTTGAGGCGTTGAAAACTACTCGCACTTTAGTAGTCTTCTTTTCTGGGCGAATAACCGCATGGTGAGGTAGGTAAAATGAAAAATATTTACCGTCATTTATAATCTCACAAGAGGATGTGGATTCCATGTGGCCGAGAGTGAGATACTCGTTTAATACATCTGAGTATGTTGTTTTGAGATCCCCTTTTTTCTCTAGTGTCCGCTCTACACTTAAGAATTGTCGTAAGGCAGCTGTCCGTGTATGGCCTAGGGCCGAAGATTCGGGAAAGCTCTTTTTGAATGGGAGCCTTACGACATACCGACCGTCGGGGTTTCGGAACGTTGTCTCTTTATAGAGTTGTTCACAAAAGCGGTCGTCCTCAGATGTTGTGGGTGAGTCAAGTATTTCTTCTTGTTCCCAAAACTTCCTCAGAAGAGTGTCGAGACATTCGGTGTTGATTTCTTTGACTTGTGTCGAAAATGTTGAAATCGATTCTCTAATGGGACCGCTGAGAATCCAACCGAATATTGACTTTTGGGCCAGAAGACTGTCTCCGTAATTTTGGTGAAGGCCTTCTTGCAGAATTTGCGGGGTCAAATCGCTACCTATCACGAGATCTATTCTTGATGGACGGAAACAGTTTGGATCTGCTAATTCGAGTTTGGAGTATTTCATCCAATCAGGCTCTTTTACCGTGAAGGTGGGTAAATAGTGTGTGAGTTAGGGGAGGATGATGGCTTGAGCTTCAATTTGGGGGTGGTCGTCCAAGCCGCAGAGTGTTATTGTACAAATTTTATTGGCATTTTGGACGACCTTGCCACCTAGGCCCGAGATTTCATAATTAATTTCCCTTGTGGGCAGATTCAAAGTCCTTTGAATTTTGGACGAAATGAACGTCTTTTGAGAACCGGGGTCTATGAGGGCTCGGACCTTATGACTTTCTCCTAAGTGAACAATAGACACAATTGCTGTGGGAAGAAGCGTTTTCGCTCTAGTGCTCGAGTGATGAGCATGAGTCTGTTCATGACTGCAGGTACATGTATGTCGATCTTGTGGCTGATCTTTTGAAGTGGAGGACTTTCGGCTTGGCAAGGGTTCTTCGTGACCGCTCGGCCGAGCTATTGTGGTTTGAGCCACTGCCTTTTGGGGCCGGGGGGTTGGCTTATGCGTTTGACTGCTCGCTGGAAAGTGTAGCATCGAATGATGCTTTCTTTGGCAGTAGACGCATGAAAAATTACTCGGGCATTCATTACACAAATGAGAGTATGCCAGGCAGTTTTCACAATGGTTGTTCTCTTTAACAAACTTGACTCTGTCGTGCACTGAAAGTGCCTTAAATTTTTGGCAAGTTTTGAGAGGGTGGTTCGCTTTGCATAAGTTGCAAGTGAACGACTTGCCTGTTTCTGAATGAAACGTTTGAGTCTTAGTTTGCGGTTTGTTAAAAGAGAAGTTCGGTTGCGTAGCCCGAAAAATCAAGAAATTTATTCATTGCAAATTTTATCATCTCTGATTCTAGAAGTGAAGTCACATGTGCAACAAAGGTTTTGTTGGTGTTCTTTGCGTTGTCTCAATTTATAAAAAATTGTTTGGTATATTTTTTTAAATTTAGATGCATAAAAGATGCATGTATTATTATATACTGTATTTATTTTAGTCCATACACATAAAATTCTTACAGACTATGACAAAAAGTATTAAGATTTAAATTCAAATAAACATTTTAAAACAAACGAGCGCGAGATCTAGTTGTGGAATATCATTTCATTCGAAAAGATCTCTGGCTATTGGAGCATTTCTGGTGTTCTCCGAGAAGCCAACATTAAAATAATTAAAGTGCCTGAGAGTACGATACGACACAGTGAAATTAATTCGTTGCAAAAGCACAGGACAGGCAACGGCTCCGTTTACGCCATTGACAATAAACGAACTAGACATAAAAAAGAAATCTAATCGTAAGATTGAGAAGCAGACAGTGGGGGTTGTAAGAAGGGATAGGGTCACTAAATTTGACGGAACAAAAAGCAAAACGAATAAAACTTTTTGTATACGTTTAATACGATAATGTAATATGGGAAGCAAAATATCGTTGGTGAATCAGGGTGGAATCCACCCTGTGAGTTCAATTTCTTAGTAGAATATAGATTTTTTAACCAAAACCAAGATAAAGTTATAATGTAAACAACATTTGCATATTTCGGAAGGTTTTAGAGTACATTGCAGTTGCATAAATAAAGCTGATGCTTTTATACAATTGTGTTAAAAAGTCCCTGGGTGTGTTACACCCACGATAGTAGTGGCGTTATAAAATTGCTGGATACTTAACACCGATTGTTAGTAATGAAGTTGTATTTTTTATAAAATATATTTATATATTTTTATTCACTTTTTTGGCGACATTTTTTTAAAATAACGTATAGACCATTTACTTAGTAGAAAATCCTTAAAAATTATGCCTTAGGATAAGTAACAAAATTTTTATAACATTGTAGAAAGATTTCCTTTTATTCGTAGATTCTAAACTACAAAATTTCAAAGATTAATTTATAATAACTTCCTACGCACGCGCACAATCGGCCAGCCTTCGCCGTCCACGATTGCTTGCGACTACAAATTTCTCAGTCGGCCAGCCATCGCTGTCCACGACTGCTACAATTCAAATTCTACCTTACTTACCCTTCCGAGCAGGAGCCAATCGCAAAATGACTCGTCAACTCGTAAAGGTCAAACTCCATAAAGTGCGTTTCATCCGTTTCGTTGCGTTTTGCGTTTCTCGCGTTGCAAAAAAAAGTTGAATCAGTGTATTTGTATGAAGCAAACTCCATGACGTGCCGCGCAACGCATCAAAAGTTGAACTATTTTCAACTTTCTCTTGCGTTGGTTGCGTTAACGCCGTCAAACAGCTGACAGAGCTCCTAAAGATGTCATAAATTATGTGGCATGAATGTGGATGTGGATGTGGATGGTAAAGTCGATAACAAACTTGTGTTATCGAAAAAGTCGAATGCATTTATTTTACACAAAAGCTATTAAATACAGTTAAGAAACATTTTAAATCCAATATTTTAACATAAAATGTGAAGAAATTCCTAAAAAGTAGCATAATTCTTTGACAGACGAAACTTAGTCTTCGCTGTATTGGAAATTCGATAGCTTATTCGTTGTATATCGCATTTTGCTCATTCCTGTGAAATAAATTGCTACAAATTGAATTCAACTGAATTTCTTTTTTCATTTTTTGCAATGCTCGATATGCATTTATTGTGTTTAAAATGAAATCAGTCTAAAGTCTATAACGTCGTTTAGCGATTCCATTTCGTTTTTTTCACAGTTTTCCTTGTCTTCTCCCAATGCACAACGAAATCAATCAGCAGTTTGACAGCATCAGCTGACGTAAGAAGAAGAAGCTGACGCATGAAACGCACTTTATGGAGTTTGACCATTTGCAACGCAAATAACGCAATCAACGCAATGACGCAACAACCCCGAAATCATGAAACACACATTATGGAGTTTGACCATAAGGATCGCTCTTTTGTGTTTACAAACGAGCTTTAGCCCAATTAGCGTTACCAACTATTTTAGTCTTAGGACTAAAGATAAACAAAGATAACTTAGGCTACTCTGCTACAGTCTCCCCCTTTGACGTGCGAGGAGCGCTCGAATCGTGCGTCAACTTAGGCTGTCTTCTTGGGTCTACCTCTCCGTCGAATCGGTCTTACAGGAACTGGATCTTCCTCGCATGGTAAGCGCCAACTGCCACGGTAGGGTCATCCTTGGTTGCAACTTCATAAATGGATGCGCCAACCTTCCGTATAACCACATAAGGTCCGTCTCGTTTCGGTACAAACTTTGATGAAATTCCTTTCGATGCTTGGCTAAGGACGTGGGTGGTGACCAATACTTCAGTACCCACTTCAATATCTTCTTGTGATCGTCGATGCTCGTGTGTGTGTCGATGTGTCGCTATGTATCTTGTTTCGGTCTTGCGTCTGCTGCTCTGCTTCTTTAGCGTTTTTAAAGTTGTTGGCCATACTCTTTAGATACGGCGAGATTTGCAGAATGAAGTTTTCGCTCTCAACGATGACTCCGACGTCATGCTCTACGTCATCAAACGTTCGAAGCTCTCTTCCAAAAGTGAGGTAAGCTGCAGTGTAACCAGTAGACTGGCATTTAGCTGTGTTCATAGCAAAACGAATTGATGGCAATCCGAGGTCCCAAACGTCGTGTTGATTTTGAACAACAATAGCAAGTTGTGCTTTACGGTCTCTGCTTTTGCGCTCAACTGGATTGGCTGAAGGATGATAAACGGGTGTAAAAAGCTGTTGTATGCCCATGCAATATGTAACTTTTTGCATAATGGATGAAACAAACTGGACTCCATTATCTGATTTTAGGCGTCGCGGAATACCAAAACGCATAAATACTTCTTCGATTAATACCTTGGCATAAATCTCGGCAGTATCTTCTTTTAGCGGAAATATTTCAACCCAACGACTAGCTACGTCTTCTGTTATAAAGATCCATTGATGACCTTCCGCAGTTTTGGGTAATGGTCCAAATAGATCGATTGCTATTACTTCAAAACGTTGTTTACTGCTTGTAGTTTGCAGTGATCCCATTGGCTTCATATTGGTTGCTTTGTAGCGCTTCGATGCAATTTCGTACATATTTACTTATGTCTGCACGCATGCCTGGCCAAAAGTAGCGGTCTGCAATACGCGCAATTGTTCTTCCTGCTCCGTAACTTTCGTCGTGATATGATTTCAAAATAGCTGCACGCTCGTGCACAGGAATTACAAGCTGAGCGTCTTCAACAGTGTCGTTAGCATAGCAATACAGGACATCGTCGTTTAAGATATAACCACGGTTATTCCAAATAGTGACGTTCTCATCTGCTTTCCCCAGTGAAAGGATAATGTTCTTCAAATATTCGTCTTTGAGCTGCTGATCTCTTAATTCTTTCGGACCTTTACGGGGCAAATCCACAAATGCAATTTGGAGATATGTGCTCGATTTCGATACAGGGTGGTCGTGACAACATGTCTGCCACCGCGTTGGTTCTTCCTGGGGTGTAGTCTACCTTGAAGTTATATTGCTGTATCTGCAATGCCATCTGGCGAGACGACCTGATGGTGATTTCATTGTTAGCAGCCATTTTAGTGGTTGATGATCAGTCATTAGTGAAATTTGTCCTCCTTCAATATATCCGCGGAATTTTGCACATGCCTATACTATGGCTAATGCTTCCCGCTCAGTGATTGAATAATTTCTTTCAGCTGACGTTAGCAATCTACTTGCGTATTCAATGGGGTGTTCTAAATTCTTCTCCCCCTGGAGTAAAACTGCTCCCAAAGCGTAACCACTTGCATCTGTTTTTATTATGAATGGTACGAAACAAGCAATTGCTTCAGCTTGTTGTGGCTCAGACCAATGCCAGTTAACGTTCTTTTTCATTAAGTCTGTGAGTGGTTTTGCGATTTCTGCGTAGTGCTCGATGAAACGACGGTACCACGAGCACGTCTGCACAAATGAAATTAACTCTTTCAAGTTCCGAGGCTCCTTTCTTTGTGTGATAGCTATGGTTTTTTCCGGATCAACACTTATACCATTAGCGGTAAGGATATGGCCTAAATACTTCACACTAGCGCAACAAAAACGAAATTTTTCATTGTTGATGTGCAATTTAAACTGCTCAAGCCTCTCAAAAATAATTTTCAAATCTTTCAAGTGCTAAAAAAATGATGAAGAACACACGATAATGTCATCTAGATATGCCAGGATCTGAACATTTGAAATCGCCGATTTTAATCGATCGATTAATCGCTGGAACGTCGCTGGTGCAAACCAAACGGCATCCGCTTGAAGCAAAACGTACCGAAAGGCGTAATTAGGCACGTTTTCTCTCTATCTTTAGCTGCAACAGCAATCTGATAGTAGCCGCTCTGAAGATCTAAAGTTGTCATGAACTTCGTGCTTTTAGCAGCATGCAACAAATCGTCCATGCGTGGTAGCGGATAACGATCGGGCTTAGTTATAGCATTTAGTTTTCGGTAATCCACACAAACACGTATACCTCCATCTTTTTTCGGTACTATGACTACCGGTGAACACCAAGCTGATTCGCATTCTTCAATGACATCGTTTTCGATCATTTTCTCGATTTCGCTCTTGAGTTCGCGCATTTTTTGGAAAAGTTAGGCGATAGGGCGGCGATGCGATCGGATCATGGCCCTCTGTGTCAATAAAATGTTCAGCGTATGGTGTAAGCTCAGAAGATGGTTCAAAAACCTTTGGATGAGCTTGCAGTACACTATCGAGCTGTAACTTTTCATCGGACGTTAGCTGTGCTCCGTCTCTTTCTTTTACAAAGCGGAAGTCTATAGAAAGCAGACTAACACAGTTCGCGGCGTCATATGCTTGACTGTATGTAACACCACTGAATAAACCAGAGTCTTTCGACCTCTCTGGTGTGACGATATCTGAAGAAATGGCATCCTTAAAAATGCTTTGAATTGAGTGGGGTGAATAATCGTTTACCTTCGGAATGTCTGGCCCATACTATTCAAACTCAGACATATACACATCTGATTGCTCTATTTCTCGGGCAGCTTCTTCACGTGCTTTCAAGTGAGCATTGGATTTGGTTTCAGATACTTTGAGAATTTCAACAACATTCAACTGAAGCGGTAATGCCTCAGCGAAGTCGAACTGTTGTGTTTGGTTACTTTCAAAGTACCAATAGCGTTGGGCTATGTTCAGCACAATACCTGCTTCCTCCATAAAATCTGCGCGGATCAGAGTTCGGTTACCAGTTGCATTCGGGAGAACCATAAACTGCATATTTAGACAACGCCCACCAATAACTATTTTGCATGTTGTGGAGAGGCACTCTTGAAAAGATACGCTCCCATCAGCGAGTGAAACCTCGCACTTGACTTTCGCAAACTTGCACCCTTTGAACTCCATAATGCGTTTAAGGTTTGCACTTGCAACGCTTGTGCGAGCTCCGGAGTCAAAATACGCTTGACCCGGTACACCAAACAGTTGCACATTGACAACCGGAATGTCTCTGCCAATAGGGCCTGGTGACATCGAATTGAAATTGACGACGCCGGCATATATAGCTGGCTTCTTACTGCACTTGGGGCAAGTCGCACGAGTCACGCCTGGAGCATTGCAACCGTAGCACGCAAACTTCGGTTTGGTAGCCACCGCTTCAGCAATAGCTGCAGCGTGTACTTCTCTTTCCTCTGCACTCTTTTTTTTAAAACAGTTTTCGACACTGTGCCCCTTTTTCCGGCAAAAACTGCACCGATCTGGACCACTGGAAACAGAACTATGGACATCAGCGTTCACAGTGTGCGTTCTGCGTTCTTGCAAGGACAATTCAGCTTCACGAGCTTCAGCCAACAGCTCATCAAAATTCGAAATTCTTTGAAGGCTAACTTTATCACGAATTTGTGTGTGTAACATGCCAAACAAAAGATCAATTTGGTCAGCTTCAGCTGGCACATTTGTCAATTGGGAAAACAACGTTTTTTCGGATAAAAGTGTCTGTTGGTTCGTTCTTATGCTGCTTTAACTCAAAAATTTCAACATAAATCCGCCGTGCTGGTTTCGGAGGAGAGAAAGCTTCACGCAGCATGCGTACAGCATCGGCAAAAGTCGTTGCCTTTGCATATACACCACGCCACCATTCTGCTGCGTCACTCTCGAGAATCATTGGCATGCCGTTTATTGCATCCGAATCAGAAATTTTTTCCACCAATTTGAACGTCGAAATTGCAGCAATAAATTCCTCAACTTTTGAGGCGCTTCGTTCACCGCTGTAACGCGCCGTGCAAAAGCTGAACGACCCAGTTCGTGAGTTAAAATTGCTGACCGCTTGCATCAGCCGATCAATTGCTCAGGAGTAAAAGTCGCCATTTTGAAATTCGCAGAATTACTTTGGGCTCTCGCAATACGTTCGCTGCGGCGACTCGAATATTCGGAACTGCTGGGAAGGTTAGTCCCACGTTGGGCGCCAATTGTAGAAAGATTTCCTTTTATTCGTAGATTCTAAACTATAAGTTTTACAAAAGTTAAAAAATTTCAAAGATTAATTTATAATAACTTCCTACGCACGCGCACAATCGGCCAGCCTTCGCCGTCCACGATTGCTTGCGACTACAAATTTCTCAGTCGGCCAGCCATCGCTGTCCACGACTCCTACAATTCAAATTCTACCTTACTTACCCTTCCGAGCAGGAGTCAATCGCAAAGTGACTCGTCAACTCGTAAGGATCGCTCTTTTATACACGCGCAGGATAGAGCTTTTACAGCTTTGGAACGAAAGCTTCTATCCATGTGTTTACAAACGAGCTTTAGCCCAATTAGCGTTACCAACTATTTTATTCTTAGGACTAAAGATAAACAAAGATAACTTAGGCTACTCTGCTACAACATTAAATTTGTTATATCTTAACCCATTTTCGGCCGCTGGTCGATTTTTTGACCAGCCACTTTGGAGGAGAGTAGCTCTGCACTTAGACATTATATCTTTGAACTTTTGATGCAGAAAATAGCTTTGGTCTTTTGGTAACCCCTCGAAATAATAATTTTTTTTTAAAACGATAAATTTAGAGATGTTGGCGAAGGCACGAAAAAAGCATTTTTGTTAGTCATATTTTGAATATTCTGAAAAATATATAACCTTTTCAAATTATTGATTTTTTATTGATTATTTATGAAGCCTAAAGACCAAATTACCACAATCAATTGATATTCATAAGATTATGAAAATATTTTTACCTCTCAGCACCGCGTACTTTTCAGTGGTCGAATAATCGACCATTGGAAAGAAGTCGTCATGTATGTACATATATAAGCCAACAATTGTTTGTTTTCATGCTTGATTATTATTTGACTAAAACTATGTACATATGTATATATTTGTTTTTATTTGAAATTGAATTTTTATTAATTTATAAAAAAAAATTTGTAAAAAAAAATACAAAAAAATCCAAAAATATTCTTGATTAAGGTCCTAAATGTAAGTCCTTAAAAGGAATTAAAAAAATATTGGCTATTTCTGGTAGCGGCCGAAAATGGGTTAAGGGGTCATTCTCATGCGCGGACAGGAAAAATGGACATTTTTCAGAAATTATTTCCTTTGTGAATACGAGGAATTATCAAAAAAAGATATTCCACTTTAATTTATTCATTGTTATGGTAAAAAAATAAAAAAAAATAAATTTTTTTTTAATTTTTTCAAACACTTTTTTTCGATTAAAGACACGGCTTCTCGCCCGTAGTAAATTTGAATTTTTTCATAAGAATCTCACAAAATGGCAGGCATTGGAAGTTAGAGCAGTAAAAAATGGTTGTTTTTGAAGATTTTATCAATGAAAAAAAATATGAAATTTTTAATATATCAGAGTGAATTTACTAGGGGCGATAGCTAACAGTATGTAGAATGACGTGACAAAATCGCAGCGAGATCGGATGAATGTTTTTTTTTAAATCATCCCCGCCATTTCAAAAAAGGCGTTCCGAGAAAAACACGTTTAAAGTTTTGACTAACTGATTGAATCCTTGCTAGAAACCTTGACCGCTCGTTATATAAATGTCTGTAGAAGCCGAAATACTTGAAATTTTCCAATAAAATTTGACAGCACCTTCTTCAAGGATGATACATTCCAAATATGTTAAAAAAAAAAATTGATTTTTACAAAATTTCACATGAGAATGACCCCTTAAACTAATAAAGTTAGAAGGACGAAATTCAAGGATGTAGTAGTGTACATATTAGTCCTTTAGATATATTAAAAAAAAAACGATTGAAAATTTCCAAGGATATTCAAGGATAAAGTTTAGTTTAAAGTTAAAAGGACATTTTCAATACCTCTTCGTCCTTTTGCACCAAAACATTAAATTTTCTAAGATTCTAAGGATTTTTCTCTTTCATTTGATACCAATATCGTTATTCTTCAATGCGCTCAATTTTTAAAATAATTCCTTGAAATAAACATATCCTTGAAATTTCAGTCCTTTAAAAAAATCCTGACGTCAGAGAGAAAACAAAAAACCCATTTTTACTACATTTGGCCCCCTTGGCGAGTATATCGATTTTTTGGTGTGTTTGGAAATGTTTTGATTTTTGTCGCACGGTGTAACCTTTAAAAGTAGCAGGTATATTGTTGATTTTTGTTTGAGTTTTTACGCAAAATTTTAACTCGTTTCAAAAAAATTATTAAATAACTAGCAAACCCGGCGAACTCCGTTTCGCCACCAGATGGCTTCGTTTTATGTAACATTTCGTTTGGTGATTAAAAGTTGAAGAAAAATGATTTTTTTGTTTTATATTTGAAAAGGAAAAATTTTATTTCATTTCACAACAGTAATGAATTCATTTCGATTACAAAAATGAAGTGTTATTTAGTTGAACTTCTCTAAGTAAATGAAAGTGAATCCAAAGTAAATACTGAATCGAAGCGTTATACGTGTCCGCAAATTATCCGTTTCATTGAAGCGCTCTTTGGTAAACCACATTTTTTGTTTTTCGGTCTGACGTTAACACAAACAAAGCGGATGGTTTCCCAACTCGTGAACACGCAACGTATAACTGCCCATGTGAAAAACAATGATTTTCTAAATTTATCCCGCAAACACTAAGCGATTGGCCTTGCGACTTGTTAATTGTCATTGCGAACGCAAGGCGAACTGGAAATTGCAATCGTTTGAAGTCAAACGGAAGATCAGTCGGAATCATTGGTATTCGAGGAATACATACATTTTCACCTGCGTACTTTCCGTTAATAATGGTTGCCTCAATCAAATTCGGCATAAGTCTTTTTACCGAAAGTCGAGTACCGTTGAAAACTCGCGGTGGATTCAAATTACGCAATATCATAATAACTGTACCAACTTTGAGTTGCAAGTTATGTGGTGGAAATCCTGGTTACTCCAGAGAGTTCAAAAACTCCGGTGGATAATTTACTACATCATCGGGATTTGTTATGGAATCAACGGATTTGTATGTCACCAAATCGCCAGCAATTTTTGATTGAATGGTGAAATTCAGTGCGTGTACATCATTATTCTTTGCGGCAAGAATTGCTCGTTGACTTAACCAAGCATAATTCTGATAATTCTCACTAATGTTTGGGAAAACATTTTCAATAAGAGCTAATTGAGAGTCTACAAATCGGCAAAAGTCGTTGGTAAGAGTAATTAATCCAGATGTCGCATCAACTGGGACTTTTCCATTTCCAACAGCTAACAGTTGTTTGGAAAATTGTGCAGCACTTTGATCATTTTGAAGTTGAACTCTCATATTAGTGGTTAGCGATAATGTTTTTACGTTATTCCATAAAGGTGATGCCTTCAGGCAAGCATTCAATTCATCTGCAGGCGTTCCACGGGGAATTACTGGCAACGTCTGCCTGAAATCGCCTGCCAACAATATCATCAAGCCGCCAAAGATGTTGTTATTTCGCCGAAGATCCTTCAGTGTAAAGTTAAGTGCTTCAAGTGATTTCTTATGTGCCATTGTGCACTCATCCCAAACAATGAGCTTGCATTGCATCAATAATTTTCCCATTGCACTGGATCGGGAAATATTGCATGTTGAAGTATCAATTGTGTTTAAATTGAGTGGCAACTTAAGCGCAGAATGTGCAGTACGACCGCCATCTAGAAGAGTCGCCGCAATTCCAGATGATGCTAACGCCAAAGCTATGTCACATCTTGATCGAATACTGGCCAAAATGCACGATCCACATAATTTACACAGTTCAACTTACCACCTTAAAGACAAATGCCTGCTGTTGAAATTGAATACAAATTTGCACAATGCACGTGATTGATTTGATGGTTTCCAATTGAAATGTTAGGAAACGCATAACTTATTTTTTGTACTTTTTTTCACAATTTCACAGTGAACACAATACCGGTTTGTCACATGAAATTAACTGAGCAGAGAACAATGAGTAGCTGTCAAACAATGTATCACGCACCGGCGCCATCTACTTAAAATATTGGTTTGTAGTACATGCTATGTATCAGAGATGGCGCTGTATGTGAAAAAAGATTTTCCCGCTTTTCTGTTTAAATTTTTCCTGAATTTTCTTTGCTATAAACCTCACACAGCCCGAGACCTTTCCAACGAATGCAAAACCGTGGAAATCGGTTCGTGCGTTCTGGAGTTATAGCGTCAGGAAGGAAAACCCGACTTATTTTTATATAGTAGATTATTTATTACTTATTTTTTAGCTTTCTAAATCACTAAGCCCAAGAAACATAGCTTAAATATTGTGCAAGATGTGTCTATTTACCCAATACAACTTTTTATTTCATATTTTTTTTCTTGAAATGAGATGCGCATAAACAAATGTTTATATTAAATAAATGAATTAACAAAATTAAATAATTTATTTTTGTTTTTACATGTTATGATGTTCTGATTACGAAAAAAATTTTATTTTTGTTTATTTTACCTCAATGGATAAGTAAAACAGATAATCAAAAGTTGTGGGTGGATTACACCCATAGTTAGTAATGGCGTTATTGTAATAGACGATAGTAAGGCAGGGTTAAATGTTTGTTCATTTGTTTTGTTTTGTTAGTATTGTATGTTCATAATAAAGTGGTACGATTTTTTTAGCATGAACACGCTATGCAAATTATATCTGAGCCTTCGCTCCCATTTAGCTGTTTGGTCGGCAAAGTGAAATTTTACATGTAGAAAGGTAACATAGTTACGGAGAAGCTTATCATCAGGGCCGGATTAACCCTCAACGGGGCCCTAGGCAACCATCAATTTGGGGGCCCTTTTTTTCACGTCCGTTCCTTTCTTTTTTCGATTAAAAAGTACAAACTTATATCTTTCATAAAAATTTTATTGTCACAATGTAATAATATCAATAAAATTACTATCTACATTTTAAACATGTCGTTTTCTACATTTGTTTTCGGCAAACTCATCAATTATATCATCAATATCGATTTTGTTCAATAAATCTGACTCAATGCAAAGTATACCTAACATCTCGCGTCGCTCTTGTCGCGTTGTAGCTCTTTCAGCAGCTTTGATTCTTTTTAATTGCGAGAAGGACCGTTCGGCAGAACAATTTGTGTTCATTAATGGAAAAAAAATCCGAAGAGCTATTTCTGTGTTAGGAAATACTGTTTCACTATAACAAATATTTTAATTGTTACTTATAATTATTATTTTGCAATAATTTTTTTCACATTTATGTATAACTATTATTCGTGACAAATATTTTTTTTCTGTTGGCTAATAACTATTATCAGCAAGAAATATTTTTTCCATTGCTCGGTAACGTTTATTTTTTGAACAATATTTTTTCCGTCATCGCATAACTGTTATGAGAGAAAAATATTTTTTACGTTGCTCGGTAACGTTTATTTTGTGAGAAATATTTTTTACGCTGCTCGATAACGTTTATTTTTTGGGAAACATTTTTTACGTTGCTCGGTAATGTTTATTTTGTGGGAAATATTTTTTCCGTTGGCAGTAACTATTTTGAATGGGAAATTTTTTTTTTACGTTGAATGATAACTATTATTTTACAATATATATTTTTTACGTTGAAAATACCGGTACACAAGAGAAAAAATTTAAAAAAGAATTTCTTGCTGATAATAGTTATAAGGCAACAGGAAAAAATATTTGTCACGAATAATAGTTACGAAATGGCGAAAAAAGTATTTTTTCCCTCATAATAGTTATTCTCCAACATTTATAAATATCTCTTAAAAATGGGCAACGTTTTCGAATTTTTAAAAATGCATAACTGTTATTTTGGGTCCCTGACGAAAAGGTATTTGTTAAATGATACATTCATTTATTTGTCATCCATCATTAATCATTCACTCATTCATCATTCTAGTTGAAATTTCCGCTTGAAGGCTTCGACACCCTCTGTTCCAAAAATAACCGAAATTTTTCAAAATAAAAACAACCAGTGTACATTTTGAGATAATTCTTTTTTGTTATTCAATATACTCTCCTTTCACTTCGATACACTTCTTGCACGCTCATACAATTTGTGAAATGAGTCGGAAATGTCCTTTTTAGGAACCTAGTCTAGTTCGTCGGTCGTCGCCTTTTGAATGCGGTCAATTGAGTTTTATTTATTTGAGTAAAATTTATTTTCAGTTCTGATTATATTTTTCTTTCACTCTCTAGAATTATATGTTTGTAAGAAAATTTTAGAAGTCTTTTTCATTTTTCGGGGGCCCCCTAAAATCGGGGGCCCCAGGCAACTGCCTACTTGTTAATCCGGCCCTGCTTATCTTCCTCACCCGTGCTTAGTTCATATTAATAACATTGTATTACTTGATGTGTCCGCTTTCGTTGTACCACATATGGTGGAAAGAAAAATTTTTTTGCGAGTTCCTGCGGTGCGACCCGTTCATGGACGCGGAGAAAAACAGTAGAAGGGATGAGAACGTACAAACGTGAGCGTAAAATGATAAGCTGCGAGAGCGTAAAATCAAATTTACGAAGACCAAACATCACTTTGGCACAGCGGCCCTTGGGGTATTCGAAAGGAAGGTACTTTGCAAAATCTTCGACTATAGTATACGAACCAACAACAAGCTGTAAGAGCTGCATAAGGACATGGGCGTAGCTTAGGGAATTAACATTCAGCGGCTACGCTGGCTTGGTCATCGCCGTATAGGCGATGAAGCTCCGGCGAAAAATGTGTTCAATGCAGTAGTTGGAGGTCGACGGCGAAGAAGATGGCCGTGTCTCCGGTGGAAGGACCAAGTTGAGTCGTCTATTGGTATGCCCAACTGGAGAAGGCGCGCGCAAAGCAGAGGCGCCTTGAAAGAGCTTTTGCGGCAGCCCGTAACTCGGGTTGTTATGGCCAGTTAAGTAAGAAGTAAGTAAACATCTGTTTGTTTTTATTGATCCTATGCGGGCGTATGAAACAGTGACGCACCATCATGTTGTGATTGTTGTTGTTGGCCAACAGAGCGATGTGCCGCATGCATGTTAGTGGTTGTTCGTGTTTGCTTTCTGCTTGCTTTTTTTACAAACAAGAACAAGACGCGGACAGGCAAAATTTGCATAGGAAAAATGATTGAGCGATCGCCAAGGCGCATTAATAGGATGATAGCACTACGGCAACAACAAAAATTAAATGTATTTTGTCAGTGCTTTTGGTTATGCTCATTATCAAAATCAGCCGACAAAATGGAATAATAACACGTAACTCGTAAAAAAGAAGCTATAAAAAGTAAAAATGACTACAATGAAACTAAATATAAGTGTAAAAATATTATAACAACCAAGGCGCATAAAGAAAGTGACAATAAGTGGAAAACTATTGTTACAATGTTTAGCCAATAATCAAAAGAAAAAAGTTTAATCAGCTGTGGTGCTGCTACCTATTGAATTTGCCTTGGACATCGCTTTGCACAGTGTGCTATTTTTTAAATATAGGAGGACAAAAGTCAAATTTTGAAATACACTTTTTTAATGAAAAAACACCATGGATCAACTGTCAATAAATCATACTGTCTATTAAGGTTGATTTTATGAAAATGGTGTTGTGCACAAAGGTACACAGGGTCTTGAAACTTTACCTTTCTTAAACTGAATTTTTTTTTATTTTTTACTTATATCGAAGCACAATCTAGTACGAGTTTGGTTGTATGCCAGATTGTTTATATTTTTTGTCATATAGTGAAAACATGGGATCAGGTATGTAGTTTTGTTTTTAATCAATCAATTGCTTTAATTTGCTGTATTTCAACCGGGATATTGATTTCAATATACAGATTAAAAAATATTTATTTTTCGTCTTATACTAATTTTAAAAAATAAAAAAGTATATATGTATATTCACCGATAATAATAATAATAATTGACTGGCACGACAGCCCAATACCGCGACTAAGGTCTAGCTACCCGCAACCATCCGTGTTGTACGTGCGAATTTTTTACAAGGTTGGAAGGGACCTACAGTTTCATGCCGATTCCGAACGGCAAGTTGGGAGCTTTTTCATAGGCAATTTTACTCTCAGAGGTTTGCCATTTCCTGCCGAGAGGACAGCCACCGAAAGAAAAATTGTTGTTTTTTCTTTTTTCGGTGTTAGCAGCAACGGAGTCTTGAACCTGGGTTCGAGCGTCGCATTTGACTCGCGGCCCAACGCACTAGCCAGCTGAGCTGCGGCGGCTATCGGCTATTCACCGATATTCACTTAAAAATGAAATATTTTTAAAATCCTTGAAGTGTCCTTTGTCGATATATTAAAAGATCCATTGCGGATTTTTGCGGCCGTCTAACAAACTTTTCAATTTTAGCGCAAGAAGCCGAATTGAAAATTCAAGACATTTTCACAGAATGGGTGAAAACGACGAAAGAAAATCAATTAGATGCAATATTTGATGTTCTGGTTAGTGCCTGTAAGAAAAAAATTTGCTGCTCCGAATTCCGAAATCTGCTCAGAAGGGAAGCGAGTACCATGAGCCATAAAATGAGCCTTCGATGGAATAGAGAGCACCGACAATATCATCGCTTTATGCTAAAAGCAAACAATTCCTTAGTTCAAGTTACATTATCCCAAAACACATTTGTACCAAATCTAGTAAGTTTAAGTATAAAAATCAAGTATAAAAATTACATACATGCAACATACAACAAAAAAATGACGGTGAAAAATAAGGGACGACATTGAAAACATTTTCCGAAGCTTCACTTCGAACACAGAAACGAAAGGCGAAACATTTAATGGAAACAAGCAGTCCTGCGGAACTATCTCTCGCGACTGAAATGTCAGTAAGAGCAATGGGGGAAAAAAACATATTTAACATATTTAAAGAACTGTCCGCCGCTCCACCAGCAAAAGCGACAGCCTTGAAAAGAGCCAATAAAATGTCTCCAAAGCAGTATGAAATGTCAGCAGAATTGGCGTTAGCTGCATATATATGTCGTAGCCGGTGAACGCTATAATGACATTGCTGCTCGAAGGAGTTGCGGTGGGCACCAGTAGCAAAAGTCGTTGATAGAAGTTATCTTCTTGCTGCAAAGCAAGTAGTTTTACTTGCAAATAAAATTATTTGAAATCGAGTAAGCAATGAAACTGAAATTAAGTAAGCAATGAATTGAAACATAGAGATTCAGTCATTGTAAAATTTTAGAGCGAGCAGGTGGCCCACCGGAACCCTTTGAAGATGTAGTATGGACGCAACATCAGAAGTGGGATGCAACCAGCCTACCGGACAGTCTAGTGGACAACAAAATCCTGCAACTGCTTGCGACAGAATTTTCGAGCAGCAGAACCAACAATTTTTGGCCGTCATCAAAGCTATGAACACTCCGAAGGAAGCTGAAATAAAGCTGCCGGAATTCGACCCTGAAACCGGGCATGCGGATGCATCTGCTTGGATAGCAATGACAGACGTGTGTTGGCGATTCACCTCCAGAAAATGAAGCATTGATGATAATAGTCAACCACGCGCTTAAGGGGAGGTTCTCCTCTTTTTTTTTTCAAAAAATCAATTTTTTTTTTTTTGATGAAATGAAAGGTATGAATGTCGAGAATATGTGTGCAAAAGGATTTTTTGATACGACGCGTATTTTCATGGGAGAACACACCTGTCTCACGCGCGCTACGGGACGCTCCACTGCTCTAATTTGCTTCAAACGCGTTTATCTCGAAACCATTTCTTTCATCCTAACGTCAAGCGTAACTCATGATCTACTTATCCGAGTTACTTCATCTATAGCATTTCTTAAAGGGTATGATTTTTTATATGACTTATACCTAAAACAAATATAAACAAATGTGTAATAATAGTCTTTTAACAAAAGAAAAGTCGAAAAAAAGATGGTAAAAATTGAACTTTTTCTATGATTATGCATAAATTAGATGATTTTTTATAAAAATTATTCAAAAATAGGTATAAGTCATAGGGAATTTAATTAATTAATTTAAATTTTTGATTTCAGTTCACTACAAGTGGCTACAGCCTTGACGTTTCCGAACAATGTCTCGCTTGCAGAGGTTGACAAGACCCGCCATTTTTGGGCCGCCATATTGGATTTTGTAAAAAAAAATTTTTTTCTTGTATTTTAGAAAGATGGCTTAATAAACCATCAAAACCGTCTATTCGTGAGTCGTTTCATTATCCGACAGTAAATTAAAGAATTTCGCTTTATTTTCGGCCGAAAAGAGGAGAACCTCCCCTTAACCCTCATCCGACGTTCAAAAAAACTCACACTTTAATGAATTTTTTGACCAAGTATAATAAAAAATCATTTGTTATTTCTAATCTTTATTATCTTTGTTATCTTACAGATAAATAAGTTAACAACTTTTTCTATATTTATTGCAATTAGGGCAATTAGGTTAGGTTATGTTAGGTGGCTGCATCTGTAAGAGACACACTCGGAGGCCTATTATCAGAACCGTTGTGATATCACATATATCACCCGTTTTTTAAATGTGTAAACAGTGAAAACAGTGTTTTTCCTCAATATATGTTACAGCACATATTTCAAGCGGATGGGGAAGGGGGCAAGGAAGGTCAGTAGTTAACTAAAACTTTGTGTTCACCACGTGTATACTTTTTTCAAGAATTGCAAGCAGAATATGCCTTTCGATCGTTTTTGATATCAAATTGACACCGTGTTTCAATAATTTTTTAATTTTTTACGCTCTGATTTTCTGACAAGGTTTGGGAAATTGGCTGTATTGAGATAAGAAGTCAGCATGAAGATTTTCCTTTCGGTAACGTTGCTCTACGCCAAATATTTAGCTTTACTAAACTCAAATCTAAGTCTTCAAGAAAAATTCGCCGCTTGTACTTTTTGTTGTGATTCCAGCTGGTTCGACAGCATTTAGTTTTTCGTTTGACGGTATAGTTAGTTACTGACCAATTGGTCTAAAGTGTCAACTACTGCTTTTGACTTATTGTAAAACGATATAATTTCGGATAATTTTTTGTCACCCACATTCCCTGGTTATGATGAAAAGTGCTCAAAGGGGCATCTTCAACCAAAAAGGCAGAAATTGTTTACTTAGTGTGTCCTTTTTATAGGACATATATAGCACTTGTCGCTAAACTCACTTTTCCCATATATCTCTTATGGGTGTTAACGAGCTTCATTCTTCATCACAAGCTTTACGTTCCTGGCGAGTGTTTTTGTCATCGCCAGAACGAAAAATTGGTCTGCCTGTTGTGTAACTCTACAGATTATCAAGAGATTCCCCATTCGACTTATAAACACCACTCAAAATTAAAATACCAAAATAAGCCTGAATATCACCAACGCTGATCCATGTACTGCCAAAAACTCGCAAACCTTCAACATTAGTTTTGCCAGTTACTATCTTTAACATTGGTCTTCATTCGCATCTTTTATTGCTGACACACGACTTCAAACATAGTGAGTTATACCAACTTTAGTTGAAATAATATAATTGCCTCTTACTTTTTCGTTGAGTTCAGGAGGCCCATTGATTCTAAAAAAGGTTTTACCTATAAAAGCAGTTCAAAACTTTCAATCCAGTGACGTAGTTTTATGGCAATTTCTGTGTGTGTTGCGTTAAATTTCCATACAATTTGTATATGGGTGAAATTTCACCCGAACGTCGCCCACGTAACTTTTTTTGTAATCACCGTTATAATGAAATAATCAATATGTTGTAGATAATTTCTAAAACTTATATTGGTTTGCCACAAATACAAGAAACCTTAATCATTTTGATAAATATATAGGAAAGTTATAGCATCCCAAAGTTGAAAATGGGTGAAAAATCACCCGAACGACGGATTAGGGTTAAGGGCCAAGCATCTAATTGGCTGTCACAAGTCTCTTTCCTTGGAATGAAGTGGTGTGAATTCAGACAAGCGTTCCTGACACGATTCGACCAAGCGGAAACTGCTGTATCCTTTTCAGTAAGTCTGTTGACTAGTAGGCCGAAAGAAGGAGAATGCATTGCTGCATATTCTGCCACGTTGCTGACCTCAATAATGTGCCGTTGGAAGAAATTGTCAGCGGATTAGATCGCGGTATCCATGGTCATGGCTCACATATCCCAATTTGAGCCACAAGTTCGAGGTTTGTGCTTTATCGCTGATATTCGAAGCAGGAGCCGTATGCAACAGGGATTGAAGTCGATGGCAATACCTAGGTTAGGTTAGGTTAGGGTGGCAGCTAGAAGAGCGCACTTAGGCCATAATACGGCACGTTGTGATACCACGTGAAGGACGTGGCAGCCTTTCAGGCTTACACACCCCCCCGGGTGTCAGGCAGGAGCCATCCCGATTCCGTAATGAATCGGGCGATGCGGCCGATGCTGGGTCCTGTAATACTACGTTTACACAGCGAGATTAACTCATCGAGATTACGATAATCTCGTTGCCCGTTTACATAGAGATTAACTTGAATACGATTAATCCAACACACAAAGCTTTTCGCGCTACATGCCCTTCGCCAACAAAGAAACGCATTATTCCTTGCAATGATTAATCCAACACACAAACCTTTTCGCGCTACAATTCATTTTTTGTTTAGTGATGATACAAAAATAATCGATTTCAGCCACATTTGCAGAGTTGCTTTGGGGAAATACGAGATTATAGTACTTTGTGAGATAAAATTTTAATCGCGCTTTTTGCGAGGTTAACTTTGTATGGGTAATCGCGCATTTTGTTACGAGATTAACGACTTAATCGCGCAAATCGGGATAATCTCGTCTGTGTAAACGTAGTATAAGGACGGCCAGACTGCTGAAGAACGGCACTCCCAGCACCCGGAGTCGTCTCCTCGCTAGTGCTGGGCAGTGGCACATCAGGTGCTCAACGCTCTCCTCCTCACCCGCATCGTCGCAGCTGCGACAATGGTCGTTGAAGGGGAGACCGAGTCTCCTGGCGTGTTCGCCGTTCGTCCAGTGTCCCGTCAGCACAGAAACTGTGGAGTAGATGGAATTCCGCTTTAATCGCAGTAATTCGCGTGTTCTGCCATGGTTAAGCGACGGCCCGGAGTCGAGCAATAATGCTGGTCCCCAATTGGTCGCAGAAAACCCCACACCCGACTCTATTTTGAAGTTTAGAGCCGTCTGTGAAGATTTCGACGGCGTTTGGCAGTGAGCGACAGTCCTCTGACCAGTCGCTCCTGCTGGGGATCCCTATGGTGAACTTATGCTCGAAGCTAAGGGGAAGGACTGTGTAGTCGATATGTGTCGGGGTTGGAAGATCCAGCCCGAGGATTCTAGAGTGGCCTAAGTCCGCCCGTGCCCAACTGCGTATGGCATTCAACCGTACAGCGGCAATTTTGGCGGACTGCCTTACTGGTAGGGTCGAGGGGACCCAATTGAGTATAGCGAAAAGCGCCTTGGTAGGCGTGGAACGGATGGCTCCTGTTATGAGAGTTGCAGCAAGTCTCCTGACTCTGTCGAGCTGTTTCAGGTTAGCTCGGCTAGCCGCCGCAGGCCACCATACAACAGCGCCGTAGAGGAGAATAGGCTCTACCACTGCCTCGTAAAGCCACGTAACAACGCGAGGCTGAAGCCCCCATCTTGCACCCACTGCCCGTTTACAACAGTAGATGGCCCTGGATGCTCGTTTCGCCCTTTCAGCAATGTTTGCGCTCCAGGTTAGCCTGAGTCTAGTATGAGCCCCAGGTATTTCACCTCCTTACTCAATTTGAGCGGGGTTCCATTTAGGGCGGGAAGTCTGAAAGACGGGACCTTATATCTCCTTGTGAAAAGAACAAGATCCGTCTTTTCCGGGTTGGCTGTAAGGCCGCAGGAGTTGCTCCATGAGGAGAGGATGGCAATACCTAAGAGGAAGAACACCACTGAAGAAACTCCAGCTTCTAAGAAATTCAAGCCAGCGCCGTTTCCTTTGAACTGTTTTGAATGTGGCGAAATTGGATATAAAGCGGCGCACTGCAGAAATAAGGCAAATGGATTTGGAAGGCGTGATGTACAAGGTGAAGGGCGATGTGAAGCTCCTATAAAATCGGTAGTGTGTTTCAACTGCCAAGACGTCGATCACACTGCCCGAAAGCAAGTAAGAAGCTTGACGGTAAACGGAATGGTGCCACACCAGTTGAACGCCGAATTGATGCATGCACCATGAAGGCGCCAACAGGAGAATAGCGACATTCGGGTGAGACGTATTTATTCCATTTCGACTCAGTAGCTGAGTCTTCTCTTATAAAAGAATCAGTAGGAAATAAATTTCATGGAAAACGTTTATTGAATGTTATATCTCTGACTGGTACCGGACAAACAAGCATAAATAGCACAGTACAAATTTTATCGTTGCTTGAGGTTGACCAAATTTGCTTCGAAGTTGTTTTCCACGTACTACCAGACTATTGCTTACGTAGTACCGTCATGCTTGCCCAAGATGTATTGGCTTGGGGTCTTGCCGTACTCATGACATCCGACAACTTGTGGTTTCAAAAATCTAAAGTGGTAAATTCTTGTAAACTTGCTAAATCAGTAGAGTCTAATATCAAAAATGTAGATACAGAAATTCCCCCAAATTTTCGACCACGTTTAAGGGAAATTCTAAATCAGTTCAAAGATAAATTCATTTTCTTAGAGACTTTACAAATTCATTTGTTGTTGTTTATATGGATGACATACTTATTGTCGCACAAACTGTTGACGAAGCTTGCGAAAGATTGGACATTATTCTTAGAGTTTTAATACGTAAGGGCTTTTCTTTAAACATTAAAAAATGTAAGTTTTTAAACACCGCATCGAATATCTTAGCTTTGAGAAATCAATCAATCAAAGAAAGATTGACCCTCTTACATCCTTGCCACCACCAGAAATTGTAAGTCAATTACGTTAATTTATAGAGTTGGCATCATACTTCAGAAGATTTGTAACAAAATTCTATCTCTTAAAGAAAAACTACCCCGAGTAATAGCTTATTTTAGTAAACGTACCACTGCTGCGGAGTCAAAGTATCACTCATATGAGTTAGAAACTTTAGCAGTGGTTAATGCAGTGAAATATTTCAGACAATACCTATACGGTCGTAAATTTTCCGTTTATACAGACTGCAATTCTCTACAGTCTGCTCGCAAGAAGCTCGACCTTACCCCAAGGGTACACAGATGGTGGGCTTTTCTACAAGCATTTGATTTTAACATCATTCATAGAGACGGGAAGCACATGAGCCATGTTGACTTTTTCTGCAAAAATCCGCTACAGCCCACTCACAGCAAACCTTTCAAAAAGAATAATTGCTGACCAAGGTCGATGTTTCTCCATCCGCGAATTCTGCAATTTTTGCACGTCACATAATATCAACTTGCATTTAATGGCAACATGCAGCTTTCGTGCAAATGGTCAAGTTGAATGTATCATGAGTACGTTAAAGAACATGCTCACTGCTGTAGGAATAACCAATTGCGCTTGGCAGGATGCCCTCCTTGAAGTGCAATTAGCTTAAAATTGCTCATTCAATCGTGCTACTAAATGTACACCACTAGAATTATTAGTTGATAAATCTGGCAGACCTTTAGAATTAATGTTTGCTGATGACACTGAGGAAGAAGTTAACTTAGAACACTGACCGAACGTATAAGTACGCACATGATCGGTTAACACTAGAAAGACTGAAACTTAGTACAGTGGACGTCCAATATAACGAATCTTATGTTGTACCCCCAATTTGTTAAATCGAAAAATTCGTTAAATGGATCGAAATTTTTTTTGTTTTAAACCATCCTTCTTAAAGAAAAAAGTCTCATATAATCAGTTTTAACCGTCTGCCTGTCCCTAGGGATCTATTTGAACCCAGGCGGAACTAAAAAAACGGTTGAGCGGTTTTGTGCACTCGTCTACTTGTGTTATTTAGTGTTAATCGCGCTTACAACCCAATAACAAATCAAGAAAAACACTTTTCGGGGCTTTCCCCTTTTCTTTTGTGATTTATGTGTAAAATTTCTTCATGTTTTGTCAGTAAACTATATAAACGTTTAATTAGGGTCATCCTGACCCCAAAGGACAGCGAACGCAGTTTTGAGCAAAGGACAGACAGAAGGTTAAACAAATATCTTGTTTTATAAAAAAGAAAGTGAAAAACACTTCGATGCGCGATTGCCTCTTTACCGCAAGTAAACTTTTCTGTATGGCAATTTCTCTTGATTGATTATTGAAATTTTAATTTTTAAAAGAAAAAAGCCGACGCAAAACAAATCCTATGAAAACGATCAGCAACTTGACGTAGATTTGAACGTGTTAACGTAACAAAAACAAAAATAATTGAGGTACCGTTCAATTGACGAAACCAAACATTCATTGTTTTTGTAAAGAATGTGAATGCTCAAATAAGAACAATTCGAAGGGTGAAAAACAACATAAATATTCGTTATATCGAATACCAAGCTTCACTTTTGTTCATAATATAGAATCATCAATGGAATAAATTTGGCTGTACGCTAAATCGAAAATTCGTTAAATGGTAAGTTCGTTATACTGGACGTCCACTGTATATACCTATATTGCCCGAAAGCTGTCAAAATGATTGCATTGTGAAAGAATAACTAATGTGCAAAGAAATTTGTTTAAAATTAATGTTTAATATTTTCTATATTAATTACAGTTATAGAACAAGTTTTTAGTAACTACTAAAAACTTTTTAGTAACTAAATTTTACTTCACTTGGAAAAAAAGAATGAATTATTACATATTTGTACATTTAATGCAAATGAAAGTGGAAATCTTTTTACGCGTACATCTTCCGCAAACATACTTTTGGCATTTTTCACATATATTATTTGTTTCGTTGTTGTGGCAAAGTCGTACTTGACAAATTTGTTTGAATGGGTTGCATTTGATGATGTTGCAGTTGATCTTTGTGGGTCCTCATATTCTGCATATTTTTTGCACATTTTGCATACTTTTTGCATACAGGTCTCCCTCGTATAGCGCGGTACTTCTACAACGCGTTTTCGATATAACGCGATTTAAAAAAAACAGTTTTGTTTCATTATGTTTTTTAATTTTTTAAACAAAGTATGAATTTTGTTGGAAAGTTTGGAATGTACATACATCATTAATTTAGTACCTATTTTATTTTGGAAAAAGCTTATTGGAACATACCCATAAAATGTATAAGAAAGTCTTTTATAACGCGAATCACATAACGCGGAATTTTCCTGGAACGTAACGACCGCGTTATACGAGGGAGACCTGTATTTTCAATAATTTTTGCATATTTTGCATATTTTTTGCATACTTTTTGCATATTTTTTTGCATATTCTGCATATTTTTTGCATATTTTGGCATGTTTTTTTTTCATTTTTTGCCGTATTTGGCGTAAGTATGTTTATAAACATATTCATATAGACTTATATTCTTCTATGCAAACGAACAAGAGTCAGGTTGATGTGTTCCTGTGTGTAAAGGGGTTGGGAGGGGGGTGGGGGTCAATTTGGACAAGCCCAGACTTTTGTTATTCCGAGAATCATGTTCTCACGATCATTATTGAGGGTGTTGTAGTTTGATTCACTAAGCTATTTTTTGGAGTCAGCAGTGCCCAGCATACAAGAATAATGAACTTTTTCGTACTCCACGAGATGGTGTACGGCATAGGCATGGCATATGCTGACCGTAGAAAGCTTGGAGCAAATTTTAGTTATTTACTGTAATAAGAAGTTAATTTTTTACATTTCATTTTAAGTTTTATTATTTTTGATTTATTTATTTAAAACTAATTACAACAAACATTATAACTAATTATGAAGTATTATTATTATTTGAGTTAAGGTTTTGATTTTTGGACATCAAGTTAAGATATGAATTCTATTTAAAACACAATGTTTTTTAAACTTTTTTGAACTTCCCAAATTTCACTAAATTCCTGGAATAAGTATAAGAAATACTACTAGTTATCCCCGGCTTAGCACGGAAGAATTTCGTACTTTTATTAAAAAAATGTTCATTCCACAACTAGCAGGGCCCCGCGGCTTTGCACGCAAATTTTAAGTCAATGGGCTCAATAAATCAAGTTTCTCTTAACACTTTGCCGTCCGCACGTCTTGTAAATGGGGCATTTCACGCCAAGCGGACAACCAAAACAAAGTGAGGTCATGAATTTTGTTTATATTCTGGTCAGTTATACTTCTAGTAGACGTGAATGTGTACACCCAATTTTTTTTTTTCGTATGATGTTTTTTTGCTGAGTTATGAACTTTTAAAAATGGAAAATTCTAGTAAAACCTAGTAAAAAAAAGTAAAAAAGTAAAAAAGTAGTAAAAAAAGTTTAATAATCCCTTTCAAATATCGATTTGAAATTTTCACTTCCGGTTTACTATACGTAAAAAAAATTAAAATTCAGAATTCGACAAAAACAAAAAAACAACAACTTTTTTACTATAAGAAACAATACTTTTTAGTTTTTTTTACAAATTAATTGGTACAGATAATAATCATCCAAAAATTCATGACTTTATGGTTTTACTAGAATTTTCCATTTTTAAAAGCTCATAACTCAGCAAAAAAACATCATACGAAAAAAAAAATTGGGTGTACACATTCACGTCTACTAGAAGTATAACTGACCAGAATATAAACAAAATTCATGACCTCACTTTGTTTTGGTTGTCCGCTTGGCGTGAAATGCCCCAAATATTTAATTGCTTGGCGCCGGCAGCGCTAATCCGGATTACTTGGCTTGTCGCCGGCCGTTTTATACATTATCGGGAGATTATGAATTGTTAAGTTTTACGAATCTCATCGTTAGTTCTCATAAGTTCTCAACCTTGTTCCCCTACTTTCATGAAATTTCGAAGATATACACTTGTGCTCACACAATTAAGCCACTCATATGGCGTGGTATGAAAATTCTCTGAAGTCTAGTTTTTTAGGCTAATCCAAATAAATTTTTTTTGCAAAAATAAAGACATTTATTTCAAATTCAGTATGCCGTAATTTTTTTTTAAATAAACTATAATATTCATACAGAAGCTGCAATCTCCTTCATGTATACGCGATACTCGTGCTCATATAATTAAGCCACCTGCAATAAAAGCGTTTTAATTCACAAAATTTTACATTTTGCTGGAAAAACTTACCTTATTTTGGTTAGTACTTTGTTGGAAAACCTTTCTGCCGTATAACTTCCCTACAACGATTCCCCATCGTACGCACCAGTAACCTGCATTGCTCCGGTGTAATTTTTTTCCATTCATCCTGGATGATTTGCCATAAAGAGTCCTGATTTGTAGGTTTCCTTGCCGCAACAGCCCTCTTCATAATCCCCCATAGATTCTCTATGGGGTTTAAGTCGGGACTTTGGGCAGGCCACCCCAAACATTTAATGTGGTTGACCTCAAGCCAGTCCTTAACGACTCTTGAGCAATGTTTGGGGTCGTTATCTTGTTGAAAAATCCACGCCAGCGGTAAATCATCAATGAAGTTTCCATTTAATTGCTCTTCCAAAATATCCCTGTACATACTACCGGTCATTTTGCCAACAATTTTGACAATTGGCCCTACTCCGGATGCAGTGAAGCACCCCCATACCATTACAGAAGAGCCGCCATGTTTCACAGTTTTTTTGGTGTACCTCGGATTCAGTTCTTGTAGTGGTGGTCGTCTTACATATGGTCTACCATCATTTCCAAAGACATTAAACTTTGACTCATCACTCCATACCACCAGATCCCAGAATTTCGAGTCGTTTTGCTGGTGCTGCCTCGCAAATGCTAGCCTTGCTTTAATGTTTTTTTTTGACACGTTTGGCTTTCGTCGTGCAATTCTTCCATTTAAGGAATTTTCCTGCAGTCGACGGCGGACTGTCTGGGCTGATACCTTTACTCCATGAAACTGCTCCATTTGGGCTCTTATTTCAGTGGATGTCAAAAAAGGATCCACCTTACTCATCCGCACCATTTTTCTGTCTTCGAGGGGTGTCGTCTTTCTAGGCTTTTTTCGGGGTAAATTGTCAAAAGTCTGGTGTAGCTGGTAGTATTTTACAGCATTCTTGACTCTTCCTCTCGAAAAACTCAGAAGCTCCGCAACTTTCGTAAGATTTTTATGCTTTTGAAAGCATTCCCACACGATTTTTCGTTCACATGGAGTTGAGCTCTTATTTTTCCCCATTGTTTGTTAACTTTTTATTAAATTGGTTTTAAATTAACAAAATAATTGTAAGTAAATCACACTTTTCAAAATCCTCTTTTTTTTTTTGCGTGGACCGTTTTTTTCACAATTTTTGCTTGACTGGCTTAATTATGTGAGCACACACAACTTAACTTAAAGTGAGACAATTCGGAAATATTTGCGAACTGCAATAGATATTTTCCTGTATTTGCTGTCTACACTTTCGCCACAGATAACGGAACTTTTCCCGTTACAAATAGAAAAATGCAAAGCTACTTGGACAATTTTATTCCATATATCTCATTTTTAATATACAGTGGCTTAATTGTGTGAGCACAAGTGTACATACGTAACTAAATACAAAATTTGTTTGTTTTATATAATTCGCGCACGACACCACTGTGGTGTCGCCGGCTGTTGGCCGCTAGTTTGCTCACGACGCCACTGTGGTTCCGCCGGGCGGCATAGTGTTAATCCTTCGTTGACCCCGTCAGATTCGTACGAGAAAATAATTGTCTAATTATATCTTATTTAAATGGCTTTCGTCATATTTTAACCTTCACTCTGTGCATGGGGTATACAGTTCCCCATAGCCACAGAAATTATGAATTTGTGAAGTTATTTCTTTCTGAACGATATATTAATACTTATATCATTGGATAGCTACGGATGAAAGGATTCTTAGCCCATAAGCAGATATTTTTGTTTAAGTGTGATTGGGCCAGTATACCCACATGTTGCACACAAACTGTTTGTTGTGCTTTGGGGAATAAATGACCCCGTTATTTATACCAATACATTTTGTAAGCTAAACATGAATATTCAAGTGTTTGTGTGGGTTTTTTACAGTTATAACTATTGAGAAGCATTGAAGGAAAGTAAGAAAATTGTTTCGGATTGTCATTCCTTTGTAACGGTGTTTTCTTATACAAAAAAGGCAACACAAATTAATGCTTACTGGTGTCAGTTGCACTTTCAGTTCAGATCGTTTGCTATAAAGTTGACATATTTGTTGCATGAAGTGTTAGTGTGAATATATTTTAGTTTTGGTTTATTTGTTTTCGTGTTTCTAGTATATTTTGGGTAAGTAACTGGCTGCGATTTTATTTGAGCTTTCGTTTTGAGCTTTCGTCCTGATTATTTCTTGAATTTGTAGGTCGTGAGAAATTCGAAAAAATGGAAAGACTGAATGCTTTGCTCCGTGCACAGCCATTAACCGATAATGAACACGATGAGTTTCAGATGTTGCTAGAACAATTTGATGTTGATGCTCCAGCCACTGAAAGTGAGGACGAAAGCGGCGACCATGATGTAAATGACGATGAATCAGATTTCAATGGAACGGTAGAAATTGAAGCACATGATGACATGCATGTTTTGGATTTCGCGCAGGACTGTGAGGAAGCTAATACCGACGAAGACGTTGTGCTACAGGAAGAAGTAACAGCAGCTTTGCCACCTAATCGTGGTCAAAAGTACACATCACAGGGGAAAGCGGACAAGACAGTGTGGTGGTCGATGCCAGATCCGGCTGAAACAATAAGAGCCGATAGAATGGCTCTCAGCAGAAAAGCCGTACCATATAGTCGCACGTATTTTGAGAGTAAAGTCGAACCATTCAAACGTATACTCAACGTTCCCATTATTAGCCAAATCGTCACAGAGACTAATAGAAAGGCGAAACGAGCATATCAAGCGCATAAACGAACTGGTAGCACAGCTACCATGCGACAATGGAAACCGACAACTGTAGATGAAATAAGTATATGCTTACGTAGCGATTTTATTGTATGCAGGAGCCGACAAAAATAATATGGTAAATGCATCAGACTTATTTTCACAAGAAAACTCACCTTTTTACCGGGCAGTAATGTCTCAACAAAGATTCGAGCAATTAACAAGATTTCTGAGATTCGAAGATCAGCGAACAAGAGCAGCTCGCTTAGCCACCGACAAGCTAGCGGCATTTCGACATATTTGGACACTTTTCCTCACCCGACTGAATGAAGAATACGTTGCGTCGAAAGAATTGACTATAGACGAGCAGTTAGTAGCGAGCCGCGGACGTTGTTCATTTCGTCAATACATTCCTTCTAAGCCCGGAAAGTATGGGCTGAAAATATTTTGGATAGTCGACGCGCAAACTAATTTTCCACTCAACGCTGAAATTTACGTGGGAACTCAGCCAACTGCGGACAGAACTGTTCGAATTTTGCACGATCTGGTAGTTCGTTTAGCCGGGATATATCTTGGTAAAGGATATAATATAACGATGGATAACTTTTTCACCAGCTATCCATAGCACGCGACCTAATACAAAAAAATACAACCATTGTTGGTACGATACGTTCCAATAAACGCGAATTGCCAGCGGTTTTTACGAAGCAAGAATACCTTGCTAACCGTGAGCCGATGTCGTCGCGATTTTGTTTTTCAGATCAGATGACATTGGTTAGTTTTATGCCCGAAAAAAGAAAGAATGTCTTGCTATTGTCGACAGGACATGCGAACGAGTTAGTGAATCCCATCACCAATAAACCACAAATCATTCACAGCTATAATGAATGCAAAGGTGGTGTGGACACTTTCGACAAATTGCTGTGCGCATACACCTGTAAGAGAAAAAATAATAGGTGGCCAATGGTTTTATGGTTCAACATGGTGGACGCAGCAGCTCTGTGTGCATATCGATTATATACACTGAGCAATCCGCATTGGTGCATAAAAAAGAATTACAGAAGGGAACAATTCCTCAAAGAAATGGCGAAGGAACTGGCAGCACCACATCTCACAGCTCGTGCCGCGACGCCCCAAAGGGATACTATAAGGATTGCTTTGTCATTATTGGGGTACAAATGTGCAACGCTGAATGTGCCGGGGTCTATTCCAACTAAACAGGGCTCATGTAAGGCACAACGGTGTCCGCAGTGTAAGCGCAGCCAAACGCAGGACACAAAGACAACGTCCTTATGTGATGTCTGTAAAGCACCAGCTTGCGCGCAGCACTCCGTACGTGTCTGTCACTGCTGTTATGTGCACCTGAACGCCACGATAGAAGCTGATGAGCAGCCAGGTATGTATTATATTTGCATTTTAGACCATTTCGACTCACATTCTATAGATAATTTTTTGTATCCTACTTTATAGAGCCATACATGTCAGCGCCATCGATGCCAGCGCCTACTGCCGGTACCTCCAGAGCATCTAAAAGAAAGCCCCGACCGATATCAACTACTTCCTGCACAACTGCCAAGTGGCTGCAAGCGCACTCATCGGTGAAAATTCAAATTCAAAGACAGTGTGCAAACAAAAAACAACAACAAAAATAATAATTACAACAAAAACAACAACAACAACATAACAAAAATATTTCATAATATAATTATTTCCCAAAACACTATTATTTTACTCATTCCCATACAAAATGTACTGGTTCAAACAATGGGGAACTCCCATTGCACGGGATTAGGGTGTAAAAACCATGCACAGAGTGAAGGTTAAGTAATTTGACCCCTTAAATCATGTTTCCCTGTACAAACTCTTAACCCATCGTTGACCACGTCAGATTTCGATTTACGAAAAATTTCGTTTTATTTATGGACTTCAACCAAGTTTGAAGACAAAAACCCCATTAAATCATGCTTATCCATACAAACTTGTAACCCTTAGTTTACCCTGTTTGATTTCGATTTAAAAAAAACTGAGAAACACGTGTTTGATTATTTCGCATTTGAGGTACTTTTACCAAATTTGAAGTCAAACAGGCCAAAAAATTGTGTTTCCCCATACAAACATGTAACCCTTGGTTTACCTCGTTAAATTTAGATTTTCACAAAAGTAAAAAATATGTGTTTAATTATTTTTGATTTTGAATGTTTTCAGCAATTTTTAAGTCAATAGGCCTATGGGTTCATGTTTTTTTTCGTAGTCTTTCCGTATACGAACCTTAACCCTTGGTTGACCCCGTTAAGTTTTGATTTGCGAAAAATTGAAAAATACGTGTCGAATTATTTTTTATTTGAAGTGTTTTCACCAAATTTGAACTCAATAGGTTCATTAAATCAACTTTTTTCACCTTAACCCATGTTTTGCCCTTTTAGACTCCGAATTTCAAAAATCCCTTTTTAAGGTTCATTTTTCCAAGATGTACCTACACTGCAAATTTCATGTTTGTAGCTTCAGCGGTTCGACCTGGAGTGCATATGTTGTGCATATATTTCCCATATTTCGTGCATATTTTGTGTGCATATAAATCCGATTCCTAGTGATAAGCATCCAAATTTATTTACATATTTATTTATTTAAAGATTCATCTCAAATTTTGGCTTTGGAAAAAAGCTTTTGTGTTTGTATTGGATAAAATATAACACAAATTAAAATCTTACCGAACTTCGTCAATGTCTCCAGCATTGAAATTGTCCTGCGCTTTACGCTCTTTTGCTGATGGCAGTTACCAAAAAAGTGTTGGTAATGACTTTGAGCTGGGCTTTGCACAGACAACGGTCCCGATTGTGCTAAAGAAAATCTGAAGAGAATCTTCAATTTGCCTTGAATGGATTAAGGCCAGGATGACGGAAGCTGAGAAGCAAAGTGTAAGAAATGTCTTTTACACTAAATGCGGATTGCCTGGTGTTCTTGCATGCGTCGATTGAACGCATATTGGTATTGTTGCTCCAAACCACTTGAAGCATCAATACATGAACCAAAAAGGATTTTACAGCGTAAATGCAATGATAGTCACTCTTCAGTAGAAGTAAGGGGCACATTCTTCTGTAATTAACATTGCTTCAATGATGCAGGTCTGCGACCACAATATGGTGATAAGATGACATATCTCATGACACCATTCCGTAATGCAGAGAGTCAGTCTATAACAAAAACATGCCTAGGGTAGAAACATTGTAGAAAGAAAAATCGGTGTGCTAAAGTACCGTTTCTGATGTCTATAAGGCGGGAGTGAGTTGCATTATTTCCCCCAAAAGGCAACACAAATAACCAACGCATGTTGTGCTTTGCATAATATTTGCATGCACTTCAGAATGGATAATCTTGATGAAGTTGAAAGTTAGGTAGACCCACTGATAAAATATTGGAAATTCATACGAATTCATACGAAGTTCATTCACATGAGCTCCATTTCTACTTGTTTCGAATTTTGTCGAATGAAATGATTATTCGACCGATTTTGACTTTTGTGGCGAACGAAACTCAAGCGAGTCGCTTACGATAACATGAAATTTTTTCTCATTCGATCAAGGCGAATTAATAAAGGTGACCTCGTTGGATGAGGCGAATTGATTTTTTTCTGGTGGAAAAGGTCTAGATTGTCAAAATGCCTGTGTAAAACTTTGACAGTTTAAAAATTAAAAAAGCAAGCTTTGTTCTGATTGGCTGATTTTGACAATCTAAACCCAGAAAACAAAAACATAATACATTGAAATTTTGTTGTTGCCCTTACGCTATCACCTGTATCAATTCGCCTTGCATTCGATTGATTTTGACAGTTCAGGCGAATTGAATTCGGCGACTAGCAAAGCATAATACGAAATTCAGCGACTCGCTTAAGGGGGTCTTCCGGTTTGTCAGTTTCAAAAAATCGATTTTTTTTTTACATTTTTTTAATCTCTGAAGTCTTAGGAATTTCGTGGTCAAAGGATTCAGCAAAATCTTTCATGGTTCAAGAATTATTGCCCCTCGAGCATAACATTCTTGCGATCCGTAAACACACGATAAATCTTTGAATGCGTTTTCCCAAAAGTTGTGTTTTTGCAGCTGGTGCGCACGATTTTGAAAAATCCACTTCGTCTTTTGGGACACTTTTTTTTTGTAACGTTCAGGATGAATGTCGCTATCGTTTGATCGAGCGGTTTTCGAAAATTATAATTAGTTTAATTTTTACAGCCTATAACGACAAAAAAAAAGAACAGAAATTCCGTTTTTTTGGATTTACGCTCGCCATTTCGAAAAAAAATCTGAATAACAAAAAACCGCTCGATCGAACGATAGCCAACATAATGAAAGTTAATAAAAAAAAAAATTGTGTGTTTCAGATAATTTATACGAGCGGAATTACATGGTTGACAAAATACTGTAAAAAACATATGTTCAACATTTGTTCTTGCTCAATAAAAAAAACCAAACCTGATTCAAAAAGCGTCAATGGTTTGTTCACAAGAAATTTCTAAATATACGCTCGAAAATCGCCCAACAAACCGGAAGACCCCCTTAAATTTTCAGGCGACTCGCGAACGGTAATAGGGCCGATAATAAATCCTCAACGAGACAAATACGACTAGACAGATACATTTGTATATCATCAGCATATGCATGGACATTTACATACTGACACACAGAAAATACATCATTAACCTTCACACTGTCACTATTAACATATGTTAATATTTTTCTTTTCATCCGTTTTATAAAGACAGTTTTCATTTTTTGAGCTAAGTTGGTAAGCAAAAACGTAAAATGGTCTGTGCTTAAGAGATTTTAGGTTCAAATGTGGAAGGGGGAAAAGGGATGAATGGGCTTTCAGCCCCCACAATGTGGGCGAATTTGTTGCTTTTTTTAAAGAAATGCCATAAAAAGTGCATTTTCAAAGATATAGGTAATTCCACATCACATATCCAAATTTGAACATTGAATTTTGAATATGTTAATATGTACTCGTAACCAAAATAGAGGTAAAAATTTTCATTTGTAAAAAAAAACATAGAAAAAATAAAATTTTTAGTTTTCTGATTACATATTTAAAAAGAGCTTGATAAAATGGCCACTGAGCCGAAGCCGCATGAAAATCGGACTTAAAACTAAAAAGTTATAGCAAAATCAAAATTGAAATATTACACATATGTTAATAGTGACAGTGTGAAGGTTAACAAAAAGACTAAACAGAAGTGGACCTAGGACAGATCCTTGAGACTGAGACATTGAATTGTTGGACATAACTTTTTGCGTCCGTCCCTCAAGAAAGCTATAAGCTTCGCCGAGCTATCATTATAACCAAAGTAGATTACTAGTTTTGCACATAAGAGATTATGGTATACCGAGTAGAGTAGAGGGTAGAGAAGGTTGTGATTTTGCAAGAATGCAGATATTTGCGTCGCCATCAAATTTTCGCCTACCTTAGAGAATGCTGGCAGTATATGTACTAATAAGCCTGTAGTCACCAGGACAGGAGCATTTGACTTTTTTGCAACCAGCAGGACACCGCTTTTTTCCACACTGAGGGGAAGCTAGAACTTGTGAAGCAATGATTTATTATGTGGGTAAGTGGGCCAATTATAAACTGAACAATAAGCTCGACAAATTTTAAGGAGATTCCATCCTCACCCACCGCGTTTGATTTAATATCCATTATAGACTTTAACACGTCAGCCTCACAAACTGTCACGATTGGACGAATTTCCCTTTAGCTAGATCACAGGACGGCAAATGTTGTGGCAAAACAGTAGAACTTGGTTTATTACTGGCACTTATAAAGAAATCATTTAACACATTAGGATCCAACTCACACCCAGAGTTTTCCTTGCCATGAACCTTTACATTTTTTAGATTTCGCCATAGTTTCCTAGACGGAAGAGAAGGATCCAGCTTGGAATTGAAATACCAACGCTTTGCTTGTCTAATGATAGTCGTTGCAGCATTGCGGGCAGCTTTATAGTTAGACCAAGAGACATCAGACCTAGTTTTTCGCCACTTTGTGTACAACTTATTGCGTTTTTTAATAGTTGAGCGAACTCTTGTGTTGAACCAGAGACATGAACTATTCACAGCATTGAGGGTACGAAGAGGAACATGTATAGTATATCAAACAGCATAGACAAATTGTAATTAATGAAATCAAGTTTTGTATCAACAGTGTCAAGAAACCAACATTGGTTCCAATACACTACACAAGTCAGACATCAAAGAACTGACATTCAACAATTTAAAGTCACGGTACACAAAAGTAACATTAAGGGGGTCCTCTACTCTCGCGGTTTCGAAAAATCGATTTTTTTTTGCATAATTTCAATCTATATGTATCTGAGAATACGCCACAGAAAGGATTCCGTGAAAATCACATTTCTTTGCATGTTGCTGGGAACCGATAGGTACCCGTCCCCTGACGTTTTCGAGAAACTAAGCAACGTAATTTATCTTTAAACGCGTTTTCCCGAAAGTAGTGTTTTTTTGGCTGCCGAGTAAGACTTTTTATAAAAGTATTAGTCCGATTTCGATAATTTTTTTTTAAATTGTTCAGAAAACATACCGCTATGTTTTCCCGAGTACGATTTTCAAAATTTTATTATGTTCCGTTTTTATCGCGCATAATAGGTCAAAAAAAGAGGTGAACATTGGAATTTTTACAAATTGTTGCATAACTTTTACACAGTGCAAAATAAAAAATTCTGTCTCGGGAAAACATAGTCAACGTTACTATGATTGTAACGAATATAAATTTTCTGATTTCAGATCACCCCATTGGCCACAACTTTGCTTAAACGGGACCATTGCAGTTTTAAAATCCATGTCATCAATGACATTTCAAGGTCGCGGGAGTTTTTTTCCTCTTCAAAAATGAAAATTTAAAGTCAAAACATGTATTTTTAAAAATTTAAAAAAAAAGTTTTTAATTGTATGCAGTAGATCTTTCGTAATTAATTCCCCAAATAAAAGCTCAATTTCTTGCCTGAAGAGTAGAGGACCCCCTTAAGATCGGAAAGATTCATCATAACATCTAAAGTACAGAATATTAAGTCATGATCAGAAATGAACGAAATTTGGTCAAACGTCCAAACTTGCGATGGGTCGGGGGTAATAAAGTAGTCAAGCAGGCTGGGTTAAGCATTATTCGCGTACCTAGTTGGTATATATGTATTAATCACACAAAGTCCTAGAGCTTCTAACTGGTCAACAAGTTAACTTCTACTTGGGTCACTGGATAATAAATTGACATTAAAATCGCCACAGACTAAAACATATTCATACTCAACTACCAACTAAGTCAACTCATCAAAAAGAGAATCCAAGGAGAAATATTTGCGAGGATTGTACACGCGTAGAAATCCGGCAATAGCTTAACACTACTGTCATAACGTACGTCTGCGAGACGTATGCTCTTTTTACGTTTTGCGCAATAAAGCGCAATAGAGCAATAAAACTCGTTCTAAAAATAAAACACTTACTACTTATAATTAGCAACTATGACTTTTATTTTACAGAAAAATATACATATTTCTGATGTAAGTGAAATATTTGCTGATATCGTACCTTTAAATATCGGTTTAAGATCGTAAATCTTTATACGTCTCCCAGACGTATCGATATGATTTCAGGGGTAAAAAATAACGTTATGACACCAGGGTTAACGAGAACGATCGATTTCCTTCGAAATTTCGCTTACAATAAGTCCGGCAACCTTAAAAGCTTTTTTCCTTTTCGGATAACCATTTACCCACCAGCGTCTTATTTTAAATTAATTATTTAAATTAATATTTTAATTTTTAGCTAAGAAATTAACGCCGAGGTAAAACAAATCGATCTGCGCACTATAAATACTTTTAGCATAATGTGTCTTATAATTTTGTTACGATAGCAGCTACCCAAACTATTACTCATTCCCATAAAAGCTAACGGTATATTTGACAGGAATTTTTAAGAATATTAAGTTGCGCTTATAATAAAAACTGACCCTTTACAATATTACCCTGCGTTTTTGCTTTTCTAAAAAAAATTACTACCTCGATTTCGCGAGGCTGCAAAGTGAAATTTTCTAAGTGTCTTATTCCGCTTCCTTGAAAAGTAATATTTTGAAAATTGTTTTAAGTAGATCTGTGACCATCAATAAAAATAACAGCAATATGCCCAAAATATGGCGGATGCTTCACACGACTCATTTGTAAAGCAAGGAGCATTGTTGGGAGAAGTATTGAAGTTTACAAAGGAAAAAAAAGGAGTGGTAAATAGTTTTTATTCACATCATCACTTTTAGCGCGCTGGAGAATATTATTCGACAGCAGAAAGCCGAGATATAATCCAACATTGGTTGCCAGAATTGCAAACGTGTGTCACTCTGTGTTTATGTCATTTTCTAAAATTGTAATCTGGCAACTCCAAAACTGCGGAGAGTCAGTCTGAATTGTGCAGTCGAATAAAGCGGACGTAAATCAAAAGAATTTAAAAAGCGTTTTTCGGTCATCGTGACAAAATCAGAAGTGGGATACGCCATGAGTCATGGCTGAGCTAACTATTCCTGAGCTGAAAAATAGACTAAAAGAGTTGGGCGCGAGAACGACCGGGAACAAGTCCGAGCTTGTTTCCCGGTTGCTGCGGGAAACCGCGGGTGCGACGTGTGAAACTCATTCGTTGAGTAGTGGCGCGGCCCAAGAAGTCCATGTGTTGGATGGCGGCGGCGTGGCGTGTGAAACTCATTCGTTGAGTAGTGGTGCGGGCCAAGAAGTCCATGTGTTGGATGGCGGCGGCGCGGCGCGTGAAGCTCATGCGTTGAGCAGTGGCGTGGTGACAGAGGTCCATGCGTTGGACGGCGGTTGCGCGACGGCAGAGGTCCATGTGTTGGACGCGAGGGCACGGAATAACGTATTTGACCCTCAGAGGCGGTCGGGATCAACACAGGACCAGGAGGTAGTGCAGAAACTGGCGGAAGATGTGGGTAGCCTGCAGAAGGCCGTGCAGCTGCTAACGGAGCAACTTGCCGTGGTGATCGGATCATCGAAGCGAGCAGAAGGGACGCTACATGCAGGGGGTCTCGATTGTTCGGTAACGGGAAATCAAACGGCCGTTGGGAATCAAAACCAACGAGCTGGTATGCGAGCGACAGAGATGACAACGCAGCAGACTATTGCGCCATCGCAACATAATTTGTTGTTGTCGCCGCAGACTGTATCAAAGTCATATATGCCGAGCTGTGTGACAGAACAACAGGTACCAGGCGTGACGACAAGTTTTGTGCCAGTCGCGTCATATTCGCCTGCGCTGTGTGCGCAGTCGTACAGTTTGGGTCAAGCAGCGACGTTCAACCCCTATTCTGTGCCGATGACTACGGCACCTTACGCACAAACTTCCACTGTGCAGTATCGTCTGCAAAGTGTGCAGCCCGGTGCTCCTTCGTGTGCTGCACGAAATGTATCACAGTCGCCGGAGGGGTATGGTTCAGATCAGCAGGCTATGCTTGCCCCGCTCGCTTGTGTAGCGAGCGCGCAGCCGCAGCTGAGCGGCGTGTACGCTGACCATATAACTGAAGTAAACGGGCAAGGTAATGTGAATAATATCATCGCCATGTTGCCGGAGTTCGATCCATGTGTTGGTGACATCAGCTCGGTGCAATTTGTCGAGCGAATAGAGAAACTCAAGTGTGCGTACAGCTGGAACGACGGGTTGGTAACGTTCGCCGTGCAGAGTAAGATGAGAGGCGCGGCGAAGTTGTGGGTGAACTCTCAGCCGGTGTTTCGCGAGTGGTCACAGTTCGTGTCAACGTTTTTGACAGATTTCCCCAGTATCGTGAATACAGCAGACATTCACATGCAAATGATGCATTCGCGCGTAGATAGGGGCGAGTCGATAATACAATTCTATTACAGAATGCTCGCGCTCGGAAAACGAGGTGGTGTCGATGAGAACGCAATTGTCCGGTACATAATTAATGGACTAGGTGATGACAGTTTGAAAAAAACTTTGTCAGCAATGAACTTTGGAAGGTGTTCGGACTTACTAAGAACACTGATGAGTGTGGTGGCAAGTGCCAAGAAAATTAGTGGTCGCGATACGAGTCCTCGAACGAGTGCGCGGAAATTCGAAGTTTATGAGAGCAAAGGAAAGAGCGTAGCAAAAGGAGAAGCCAATGACACAGTAGGAGAATCGCGGTCTATGTGCTATAATTGTCGCGAGTATGGTCATTTCGCAAGAAATTGTGGGCGACCGCAGAATAAAGAGCGTCAATACGAAAGTCGGGTGCAAGAAAAGAAAAGCAAATCGGGTGAGGTTGTGAATGCAATAGAGAACGAAGTTAATGTGAGAAAGATACGGGAAGTGATAAAGCAAGTTGCGATTAACAATGTCAGGTGCAGTGCTTTGATCGACTCAGGAAGCACTAGGTCGCTAATAACAAAATACATTGCAGATAAGTGTGACGCCAAAAGAATGCCGTGTAGTGAAACGTTGAATGGCTTCGCCGGTGGCCAGTGCACGTGCAGCGAGTCGCTGACCGCAAAGCTTAAAATAGATAACCAAAATCTGGAGAATAATTTTCTGATCGTGGACAATGAACTACTATCGTACGATGTAATAGTGGGCATGGACGTGCTAAACAAAATGCGTGTTGTAATAGAGAATGGAGAATGCCATACCATAGCACTCTCGGGTGAACAGATTGACAGTGGAGAGCAACTTGAAGACAGTGAAAAGAGTGAGCTAAGAGCGCTGCTCAACGATTATGCTTGTTGTTTTGGTGAAGAACTAAAAAATCTCGGTAAGAGCAAAAGTTTTAAAATGCATATTACACTGTCTTCGGACAAGCCAATTGTGAAGAAGCCGTATTCGATTCCATTTCCTAAGCAGCAGTCCGTCGAGAAAATAGTGTCGGAGCTGCTGGCGTTGGACATAATTAGTCCGTCGACGTCATTGTACTCATCGCCTATTGTGCTGGTGCGTAAGCAGAATGGAGAGGATCGTCTCTGTGTGGACTATCGCGAAATTAATGCTGTGACAGAGAAGCAACCGTGGTCGATGCCAACAGTCGAGGGTGTACTTTCGACACTTTCCGGGAAATGTTATTTTACTACATTAGACATGATGTCTGGGTATTACCAAATTGAGATCGATGAGAAATCTAGGCAATACACCGCCTTTGTGACGCATAATGGACATTTCGAGTTCAACAGAATGCCATTCGGGCTACGAAATGCGCCATGTACGTTCCAGAGAATGATGTCAGAGATGATTCAAGCGATGAAAGGTAGGGTCGTCAGCTATGTGGACGAAGTGATCATCGCGACGCAGACGTTTAATGAAGGTTTGCAGACATTGCAAGAACTACTACGCTTGGTGGAAAATGAAGGGCTGACGCTGAGACTTTCGAAGTGTTCGTTCATGAAGGCGAATGTGAACTTTTTGGGGCACGAATTAGACGCAAACGGGTTGAAGCCAGGGCGGATCAAAACAATTGCTATTAAGTACTTCCCGATTCCGAAAAATGCAAATGAAGTTAGACGATTTTTAGGGCTTACCGGTTTCTTCCGTAAATTCGTGGCAAATTACGCTCATATTGCGGCGCCACTCGTACGCCTAACGAGGAAAGACGTGATCTTCAGTTGGCCAGCGGAATGCGAGGAGGCATTCAGGACTATGATCAAGTTGCTGACTAGTGAACCGGTGCTGGGTATCTACGATGTGAGCAAAGACCATGAGCTCCACACAGACGCAAGTAGTGTGGGGATCGCCGCGATCCTGCTGCAGCGAGAGACAAATGGCCTGCTGCAGGCTATCGCATACTATAGTCGGTCGTGTACCGACGCTGAGCAGAACTACCACGCATACGAATTGGAGGTGTTGGCGGTTGTGGAGGGCTGTCAGCGATTCCGATCATACTTGTTGGGCAAGAAGTTTACGATCTGCACCGACTGTGCCGCTATATCAAGTGCGAAGGAGTCAAAGCCGCTAATACCCCGTATAGCACGCTGGTTTCTAAAGTTGCTGGAATACGATTACGAGGTCCGACATCGTGCAGGTACTACGATGACTCACGCGGACGCACTGAGTAGAGCACCAGTTGAGGAAGCTGTGGAATCAACAGACGTAGCCGAGAAAATTATGATGACGAAGCTCCAGGTCGATGACTGGATAGCGGCGATGCAGCGGCAGGACCCTAAGGTAAAGCAGATTATGGATGCGCTGAGTGGGGAGAAGGCGTCTCCGCAGCATAAAATGTACGCAGCTGAGTACGTTCATAAAGGTTGCAGGCTGCATAAGAAGATGGGCGATGGCAACCTGTTGCTTGTCGTTCCTCGAGGGATGCGATGGCGTATTGTCAAATACAGTCATGACGACATAGGTCACCCAGGGTTAGAAAGCACAATCACGAGAATCAAGCAACACTTCTGGTTCCCGAGAATGCGAAATTTCATCAAAAGTTACATGAAATCCTGTGTTGAATGTTGCTATTGTCGCGAGCCGAGGCAGAAAGAGTGTCAGTTATATGGGATGCCAGTGCCAACTGTTCCATTTGAGTTGCTGCACATGGACCATCTGGGCCCGTTCATCAAAAGTCGTCGAGGTAACGAGCATATATTGGTTATCGTCGACGCCCTGACAAGGTATGCAGTAATCGTAGCAGTAAAATCCACGAAGACTAAGCCGGTAATTGATGCGCTCGATCAATTAACGCTTAACTTCGGATCTCCGAAAACCATCGTAACTGACAGAGGGACTGCGTTTACGTCGTCGGCATTCGCAGGGTATTGCAATGCCAACTCCATACAACACATCAAAGTGGCAGTGCGAACGCCAAGGTCAAATGGAATAGCAGAGAGGGTCAACCAGTCTATACTGTCCTTTCTGAAAGTCGCTGCAACCGATGCCAAAAGCTGGGATGCAGAAATACGCCGACTGCAGTGGAAGTACAACACAACCAAGAACTCGACGACTAGGTTCTCGCCAATGGAGCTAATTTACGACTTTCCAGTCCGGGACATCAGTGGCAACAAAATTCTTGCCGCGCTACAAGACGACATGAAACAAGTTGGTCCCATTATGAGCGAGAGGCGAGAAGAGGCCATTAAGAATATCGAGGCCGCCCGGAAGGTGTGGACTCAAAGGTTCAACGCGAAACATCAGGCCCCCCGGCAATACAGCGAAGGAGATCTGGTACTTCTTGAGTGTCCGATACAGGCGACAGGTGAGTCACGCAAGCTAGAGGTGAAGTTCCGAGGGCCCTACGTCATCTCGAAGGTCCTGCGCTTTGATCGATACGTGGTCGAGGACGTTGAAGGTGTGCAGCTTAAACAACGCAAGTTCAGCACGGTCGCAAGCAGCGACAAACTTAAGCCTTGGTGCGCTTTGTTACCCGATGTTGATGACGATTTTGATCCTGGTGAAGATGACGACGAGGCAGCTGAAACTTCATAACCTCGGGACGAGTTTGTGTCAGGAAGGGCCGAACTGTCACTCTGTGTTTATGTCATTTTCTAAAATTGTAATCTGGCAACTCCAAAACTGCGGAGAGTCAGTCTGAATTGTGCAGTCGAATAAAGCGGACGTAAATCAAAAGAATTTAAAAAGCGTTTTTCGGTCATCGTGACACGTGTGTGCCGCTCTTCACAAGCTGTGCGTCACTTATACTACCCAATTCACCCTCCAAGCCATTAATAACGAAGCCGTAACCTCATTGCAAGAGAGAGATAGCACAACTCCAGCAGAGTTAAGTCGAGAAGCTGGAAAAATAAGAGGTCGATAAAATACTCTTTTTTTAAACAGGCATATACGGACTTAATTTTTATTGCTCATTATAAATAAATAACAGAAAACAAACAGTTATTGTACTTCATTTATCACAAAAGTCAGTATTACTACACTAATACTGAGGTGGCACATCCACCAAGAGAGAAGGGGAGGGGTGTAACAAGTGAATCTGACAGATTGCAAGCACCAAAGCGAAGAAGATTGGTATGTAGATCAAAATACACCTATAACACTACTCGACAAAAAATGGGTTCATCGCGTGCTCCTAAAAACAAAAGTATTTTTTTTTACTAATCTTCGGCTGCTGAACACGAAACTGAAAATCAAAAAATTTTCTTAAGGCAGGTTTCTACCTTGTGCGGCCGAGAAAACATGTTTTTTTTGAAAAATTGTTGATGGGAAGGTTTTTAAGATAAACACAGGAAAATTTTTTCAGATGTAGGTATATGTTTATTGTACAAGTAGAAAAAGTTTCAAGATAAAATATGCAAAGGGGGGGAGGGGGCCATCGAGCAATGGCGGCAGGACTTCCTTACTCGCGGAAGTCCTGCCGCTGTTTGAGATGACTTGAAACACAAAAATGAAATTTTTTCTTATTCTGTATCCTTTTGTCTATGGCTGGAACTAGGATTTAAAAAAAAAAATGAAAAATGAAGGAAATATGCGATTTTGACTAAAAAACTCAATTTTTACCTACTTTTTTCAATACAAATTTCTATTTTTAATGAGAAAAAATTATTATTTCTTGAAGATCCTAGTTCGTGCCATAGCTAAGATCTTGATAAATGACTGTTCAAAATTTCGTAGCTATTGCTCAACTCGTGTGGCCTAAATCACTTCCGCAAGGTCATAAAATGTAGTTTTGAGAAAAACGCGTTCAAAGTTTTGCTTCAGCGGCTCGGCGCCCTCGACACCGCTACCTGTTTCGATAAATTGCTTCCGTAATTCGAAAGATTTTAACTTCAAATTTTGGGAGCGTATTCTACAATCATGTATTAATCCAAAAATGCATGAAAAAAAAATTGATTTTTTTCACCGCACAAGGTAGAAACCCCCCTTAAGAAGCGTTTTCGAAAAATCTTCGAAAAACACGTTTTTCCCTCTTATTTCAGTTATGAGCACATATCTCGTAAACCAACCATCCGACCAACACAAGTGGCCCGCCGTTCAGAAGGCAAGTTCAAAATAGAAAATTTAGTTAAGGGAAGGCTCCCCTGGATTTGGGCAAAAATAAGGCAAAGTTTGTAATTTTTTTGTGGGATAATTAAAAGGCGTACAAACTTCCGGTTTTGACTATTAAATTCGTCTATTATTTAGGAGTTTAAAAAGTTAAAAAACGATGAAATTCAAAATGGCGGCTACAAAATGGCGATTTCCGTAGGCCTCTGCGCGCCAAACATCGCTCGAGAACTGTAATCCTGCAGCCTCTTGTAGTGGACTGAAATCAAAAAGCATTGTCATTACTTAAAGATAACAAAATTGTCTGTGCATTGAACTATACTCAAAAAATTTAAACGAAAAATTCTTGCACAATGAATATTTGAAGTAAAAAGTTCAATTTTTTGCACCTATTTTTAATTTCAACCACATTTAAAAATTAAAAATAAATAACTATTTATGCAAATTGTTAGTTCAAGGCATACAGAAAATCAAATACATTCGAGCAGTTTTTAGATGAAGAAAATCGGATCATTAGATCAAGTCTGGGGATTTCAGTTAGATTGAAAAAAATGGTTTCGAGATAAACGCGTTTGAAGTTAATTAGAGCAGTGGAGCGTCCCGTAGCGCGCGTGAGACAGGTGTGTTCTCCCATGAAAATACGCGTCGTATCAAAAAATCCTTTTACACACATATTCTACATATATGTAGCCTTCGTTTTATGCAAAAAAAAAAACGATTTTTCGGTCCAAATCCAGGGGAGCCTCCCCTTAAAAGGAGACAATTTGCCTCTTTCATTTAATACCCATATCTTCATCATTGCACAATCGCAAATATTTAAAAAAATATTTGAAATGTGTATATCCTTAAAATTTTAAAGTCCTTTAAAAAGGTTTTTGGGTTAGAAAATGAAAAACTGACTATGCCAGGATAATATAAATTACCTCTAGTTTCACGCCTATATCAACATTTGGATGGGTCTCGGAAAAATTAAAAAATTTTTTCGCACGGTGTAATAAATGGAAAGTTGGTGTTTTCCCTCCGTGCATCATAACTTTGTAATTTTTCTTTAAATTCAATTGATGTTAGGCTTAATATTTGCTCAAATAATATATCTTTCCTCTTAGATTTTAAAACCAGAGGAGATCATTTATTTTATCTATAAAAAAAACGATTCGAAAATGTATAATTTTTGAAAATGGTCAACTTTTTTGGTTTTTTTCAACTTTCATTGGCACTAACTTCCACAAATTTCATCTGATTTAGATAATCGATATATCGTTGGAAAGGTTGGTTAATTGCCTTCTGAACAACGGGCCACTTGTGTTGGTCGGATGGTTGGTTTACGAGATATGTGCTCATAACTGAAATAAGAGGGAAAAAACGTGTTTTTCGAAGATTTTTCGAAAACGCTTCTTAACCCTGCTGTTAGGTTAGAAAAGGGACCATTCGGTCCATACTGCAATTTTCGTACAAAACAATAATTTATTTAAATTTTTTGTATTTATTTTGGTTCATTCATTCTTTACTCAACATAACTGATGTAAAAAATAGTTAATAGTTAAATAGTTAGTCAAAAGTTACAAAGGAAACAAGCCAAAAATTGGACCAAATGGGCTTAACCTAACAGCAGGGTTAAGAAAATTTTTTGATTTTCAGTTTCGTGTTCAGCAGCCGAAGATTAGTCTAAAAAATACTTTTATTTTTAGGAGCATTTTTCGTGTCGAGTAGTGTAATAGAACAAGAAATAAATAACCAACACAATTTTAAAACCGAAAAACATAAAAATGGAAACGTTATTGTTTTCCTCGGTTCAGCAAGGCTATTTCAATGTGATTTTCTCCAGATTTAATTATAGTACTTGCATCTTCGTTTTTTTTGTATTGGAGTAGCTGAGCCTCGCGGTTTTGCACGCGCGCTCATGTTTCCCCCAAAACAAATTTTTAACCCATTGTTGCTGGCAACAAATTTCGACTTTTGGTCGGCTTTTCTGGGTTTGACATCAGTTCTAGGGTAATTAGGGACCGCTGATTTCGAATCCGCAAACCGTTTTGAAAACTTAGTTTCCGTTTTCGCAAAAAATGGGCGTGTCACTTTTTCGGATTTTCCCTGACTTTTTTCACGTTTGGGATTGTAATTTCTAGACCAATAAACCGGTTGACATCATTTTCACCTCGTTGCATTATCAACACCGCACGGTTTCTTTTCCGATGCAATTTATTTTTATAGGTTTTAAAATTCCGCGGCAATTGGACCTCAAAGTCGGAAAATATGGAATTTCAAGGCGTTTTCTTTGATGTTAAAAAACAAACACATTTTTCGTAAATCAATTATCGAGTTATGTATAACAAGAAAGCGGATACATCAAGTAATGCAACACAGCCACATTTTTTGGCGTGAGTCCCATTCTCATCGAAATAATAGCAAAAATGTACCAAAGTCATTTTCAACAGATTTCAGTTTTTTCCCTTTAAAAAGTAAGAGCCTCAAAATATGCAAAGTTTTTAATTTTGTTTCGTTTGAAGGAATTCAAAATTTTGTTATTTTTCGCTTGTATTCCAGACAGTGAATGGAATATATAAAAGAGCATATTTTGAGGCCCTTAATTTTTTAAGGAAATAGTATCAAAAATTATGAAAATGACTATGGTACATTTTTGCTATTATTTCGATGAGAATGGGACTCACGCCAAAAAATTTGGCTGTGTTGTATAATTTCATGTTTCCGCTTTCGTGTTATACATAACTCGATAATTGATTTACGAAAAATGTGTTTGTTTTTTAACATCAAAGAAAACGCCTTGAAATTCCATATTTTCCGACTTTGAGGTCCAATTGCCGCGGATTTTTAGAACTTATACAAATAAATTACATTGGAAAAGAAGCCGTGAGGTGTTGTAAATGCCACAAAGTGAAAATCATGTCAACCGGTTTATTGGTTTTGAAATTACAATCCCAAACGTGAAAAAAGTCAGGGAAAATCCGAAAAAGTGACAGGCCCATTTTTTGCGAAAACGGAAACTAAGTTTTCAAAACGGTTTGCGGATTCGAAATCAGCGGTCCCTAATTACCCTAGAACTGATGTCAGAACCAGAAAAGCCATTTTGCTGTTGATCAGTGTTATCTTTGTTTTTAAGCGTTTTCAAAAATTTTGAAGTCAAAAGGCCCATTAAATAATGTGTTTTCACATTTACTCTAAACAAATTCTTAACCCTTGGTTTACCACGGGAGATTTCGATTTAAAAAAAAATTAAAAGCACGTTATAATTATGTCCCGATTAAAGTGCCTTTGCTAAGCTTGAAGTCAAAAGGCCCAATAAATCTTGTTACTCATACAAATTGCGACCCCGTTAGATTTTAATTTTCGAAAAATTATAAAGTACAAAGTATTTTAAGGAAGTTCGAAATCCATATGTCTATTAAATCACGTTTCTTCATACTACACCTTAACACATGTTTTGCCCCTTTAGACCCCGAATTTCAAAAAAATCCCGTCTTAGCTGAGTTCATTCTTCAAGATGTGTAGTTCAAATTTCTTGTTTGTAGCTTCAGCGGTTTAGGCTGGGGGATGATAAATCGATCAATCAGTCAGTCAGTCTGTACAAACAATCAATGTATATAAAAATGGAGGCGGTACCACGCCCCCTTGTCCAATGCTCACAACATTCTTCTATTCGAATTGTGCTATTAAGTGGAAAGTTGTAGTTTCATTGATGTGGACTTAAAGTATTGCGAAAATGTTGGGTCATACAAAATGTGCCACACCCTTTGTCCAACGCCGATCAAATCGCACCAGTAGAATGACGCATCTATGAAACGACGGTACACCAACTTTCAATATAAAAGATTTGAGTTGTATGGGCGGGGCCACACCCCCTCGTTCAATACCCGCCCCATTCCCTCTGTCGACATATGTGACTAAATGGTAGGTTCGTACTAAGTTTCATTGATGTGCGACTAACAGTTCCAAAATTTTGCGGATAGTTTGGGTCAAACAAATGTGCCACGCCCCTTGTCCTTGCCCCTTAACGACCTTAAAATTTTAACAGTAGAATGACACTTCTATGGGACGATATCATACCAGAATTCAATGCTGTACGACTTAGGGCCGTTTTCTCATCTTCCCGTTAAAGTGACCTTTAGCTAAAGTGAACTTTAGCTAAAGGTCACTTTAAAGTGCCCGGTAACTATTTTCGTTTTCTCATCTTTCTGATAAATATAAATTTAACAAGTCTGATTTTTTGGCAACACTGGTCTACGATGGGCAGCACTTGTCTACGATGGGCAGCACTTGGCGGGGCAATCAGCTGTTTTTGAAAAATTATAATTATTTTGGAAGGAAAAAAGAAGAATTTTGCCTGGCAAAATCTTGCTGATGCTTTTACTGCCAAATGGGGCGTGTTCCGACGTTGGAAATCGTTGAGGGGCAAGTTCGACAGCTTGAAGCGCAAGTCCAAGCCGGAACTTGCAGCGGAGAAGAGCGAGACGTATCGCACAGGTGGCGGCCCAGCAGCGATTGGAAATGCCAGCAGTGCAAAGCACTGAAATTGTCCAATCGGCTGTTATATGTTCTATTTGCCGCATTTTGCGACTCCGTACCTTCAAAAGCGTCTTCCAGTGCATGAATATAAAAAACACGCTTATTTTCCATACCGAAAGATTTCAAATTCAAATTTAATTTAAAATTGAATTTTAATTACCAGCTGTTTTTTGTTTGTAAACAAACATATGCATGTACTAGGCACCACTTCCACTTAAAGTTCACTTTAAAGTTTAACAGGCACTCAATCCTCCCGGTAAATTTTATCGGGAGGATAGCTTAACGGGCAGTTGAGAAAACGAAAATGCGTTTATCGGCCCGTTAAAGTGAACTTTAAAGTTAACGGGAAGATGAGAAAACGGCCCTTACAATTTTAGTTGTTTGGGCGGTGCCACACCCCCTAGTTCAATATCCCCATTCCCTCTATCGAAGTACTTGACTGAATAGTAAGTTCGTACAAAATCTAATTGATGTGTGACTAATGGTTACAAAGTTATTGTTTAAAAATGAATGCTGGTGGTGCCGCGCCCCGTTTTCCCTTCTAAACCTTCGCGTAGCAATTACGAACAAACCCGCCGAAGGAAGTATTCAATTTAGTCCAGTCGTTTTAAAGTTTTAAGCTTTCCAAACGTCCGTTTTTCCAAACGGACCAAGATTAACTTACATATATGTATAATGATTTTGGTTCAATGGTAGGTGCCCCTTTCCAAAGTTACACCGGTATTTAAGAAGTGCCACCTTGCCCCTTGTCCAACGCCCATACAATACTACCGGTGGAACGAAACGTCTACGCCATGACGCTGTACAAAATTTCAATGCTGTGCGACTTATAATTCCGAAGCTATTCCACATTAAAAAATTGGGTTGTACGGGTGGTACCACACCCCTTTGTCAAAACCCCATTCCATTCCCCCTGTCGAAGGACACGACTAAATAATAAGTTTGTACCAAATGTCATCGATGTGAACGCTATAGTTGCAAAGTTACACTGGAAATTATAAAGTGCCACGCCCCTTGTCCAATGCCCATACAATACTATCAATACTAAGCCATGGCGCTGTACCAAATTTCAATGCTATCCGACCCCAATTCTATCCGTGCCCAAAACCTTCTTATGGAAGAGCAATCACCAATACATATAAACGAATTCGTACGCTAGACAACAACAAACCTACGTTGAAGATAACTGTCGCCAATGTGTACCAACAAAGGATACTGTACTGTGTGTGTAGGCTTGCCACCCGTCCTCCATTGTGGAGGACATTCCTCCAAATGACTCAAATGTCCTCCGTCCTCCAAAGAGTCCTACTATTACTATTTTCTTTGGTAGCAAACACGAAATGCATCAACATAATCTGAGTTGAAATTAACAATGTTTCGTATAAAAGCAGCCTTAAGGGGGTCTTCTGGTTACGAGCTGAAAATTTAAGTCTATTTTTCGGAGTTCCATTTTTACACTCACCAATCGACCAAAAAACATGGTCGAAAATCAAACTTTTTACAAAAAACCTCCTAGTTTTGAAAATTTTCAAAATAAAAAAAATCGTACTCGGGAAAACATAGCCATATGTCTCCTGAATAACTGAAAAAAAATTGATCGAATTCGATTAATATTTCTTGAAGAAGTCTTACCAACAAGTTTGAAAAAAGCAACAACCTCAAGGTCGTTCTAAAGTCGCGAGTGTGATGACTTTTAATTTTCAAAATTTTATCTTACAAGATAAAGCATGTATCAATAAAATAAAAAAATTACTGGATTATCTCAAGTAGTTCCTTCGCAATTTACTCCGAAAAATAGACTTAAATTTTCAGCTCGTAACCAGAAGACCCCCTTAACTTATTGATATTTATTTCGATAAAAATAGATATTTTTCGTTTTGATCTCATTATTAATTGATCTCATTATTATTAATTTTATGATATCATTAAATGCAATACCCTTTCGACCCCAAAGTTGCCTGAGAGCAACTTCACCTATTTGTCATCTTATAGCAAAAGCTGCGATTGATTTATGGACTTAATTTAAGTTGGCACCAACAAATTAATATTTTTAGAAGTGTATTCAAAGAAAATTACAAAAATTTTACTGTTATCCTCAATATAATTTCCAATAATTTCCAGCGATATTAGGGAAAGTTTGTATTCTAATTGAAGTCTACGAATTGGGCGCGTTTGATCAAAACCCTGTTTCTTTGATAATGGTTAAATAAAATCAAAAAGTGATAGTTTTGTATTTTTCCATAAATATTAAATAATTTTTCTGTAATTAAACAATATTGATGCAACATTTATTTAAGGGAGTGTTCCCGGGTAGAAGTTTGAAAAAATCGATTTTTTTTTGCGTTTTATTGTACCTTATACTATATACTATCACCCCCCAAAGTCGTTTTTCAATCCGCAAACTCAGTACCCACTTTTTTGCATGTTAATTGAAGTAATCTCAGCTCTTTTTGCTCCGCTGATACATTGCGCATGATACTTTAAACGCGTTTTTCTCGAAACCACATTTTTTGTACTGGCCGATAACTTTTCTCAGCAACTATGAGAGGTATCGACTTGAAATTTTGGGAAAATGTTCTAGATAGTTTTCATTGGATGCTAAACCAAAGTTTTCATCAAAAAATTATTGTTAAATATATTTTCAAGCACTCTAAAGGTAAAAAAAGGTGGCAAAACTGGACAATTTTTTTTCATATGGCCGCCATTTTGTTTCTAATCAACATTTTGACTAAAACTGTGGTTTAGCATCCGCGGAATTTAGTGCAGATTAATAATTGCATACCCATTTCTGTTTCACATTACTGGTTCCCGAAATTTCTTATCGGCCAGCAGTGAAAATCAGCGTGACAAGGTCACATTGACCACTGAAAATTTGTACTTAGAAAATAAAATTTTTTGACTCAAATATGAGTTTCTGTTCTCCAAATAATAAGGAACAACAAGCAAAAAACCAGAATATTGCATGTTGCCTTGTAGCTCCAAAATAACTTTTTGAAAAACAGCCTAAAATCGGCATTCTAGACGGGAACACTCCCTTAACCCGTTTTAAGCTGAAACTGTTCAAAAGTAAACTAGCTCTAGAACTCTAACAAAGAGGCGTGGCGACTTCAAATGTCGTGTGCACACTTCTTAGGCAAATGTTTCATGATTTAAATACCAAAAAGTAATATCGAGACACAGGATAAAATTCGGGGTCGAAAGGGTTAAAAGCAAATAGTCTTTGATAAGCACATAACAGTTGAGCTGAAAAGTTCGTATCGTTTCTATGAGATGGCACCACTGGAATAAAATCCGTATAATTTCTACGTAGTACCAACCTTCAAAAGAAACGTGTATAAATTTGAGAGCTGTCTGATTATTAGTTTGTCAGATACAGCATTTTGAGTGAAGCAACTTTTGTTATTTTGAAAAAAATGGATAAAAAGGAATTTCGTGTTTTAATGAAACACTATTTTTTGATGAAAAAAAGTGCTACTGATACCAAAAAGTGGTTTGATGAGTGTTATCCGGACTCTGCGCCGGGCGAAGCAACCATTCGTAAGTGGTTTGCTAAATTCCGTACAGGCCATATGAGCACCGAAGACGATGAACGCAGTGGACGTCCAAAAGAGGCTGTTACGGACGAAAACATCAAAAAAATCCACAAAATGATTTTGGAAGATCGTAAATTGAGGTTGATTTGTATAGCCAACACTCAAAAGATATCAAAGGAACGTGTTGGACATATCGTTATGAATATTTGGGTATGCGAAAGCTATGTGCAAAGTGGGTGCCCGCGCGAGCTCACAATCGACCAAAAACAAGAACGTGTCGATGCTTCAGAGCAATGTTTGGAGCTGTTCAACCGCAATAGAAGTGAATTTTTGCGTCGATATGTGACAATCGATGAAACATGGATCCACCACCACACTCCGGAGTCCAGTCGGCAGTCATCTGAGTGGTCTGCACGCGATGAACCGAATCCAAAGCGTGGAAAAACTCAACAGTCGGACGGTAAGGTTATGGCGTCCGTATTTTGGGATGCACATGGAATAATTTTCATCGACTATCTTGGAAAGGGAAAAACCATCAACAGCGACTATTATATAGCGTTATTGGAGCGTTTGAAGGACGAAATCGCGAAAAAACGGCCCCATTTGAAGAAGAAGAAAGTGTTGTTTCATCAAGACAATGTGCCGTCTCACAAATCGGGGAAAACGATGGTAAAATTGCATGAATTGGGCTTCGAATTGCTTCCGCATCCACCGTATTCTCCAGATTTGGCCCCCAACGACTATTTCCTGTTCTCAGATCTCAAGAGAATGCTCGCTGGAAAGAAATTTAAAGCCGATGACAAAAATGGTATTGAAAAGTTGGAAGATCGCTATAATCGGTGTATCGCCCTCGATGCCAACTATGTTGAATAATAAAATCGAATTTTGCCAAAAAAAAATGTGTTTTTCTATAAAACGATACGAACTTTTCAGCCCAACTGTTACATATACGTATTTATGTAAATGAATTTATTTATTTATTTTTAATTGTTTTCGTATTTATGTTTTATGCTTACTTGTTTTGCTATCTTTATGTTTAAATGTTAAAATTTTTGGGAGCTTTTTCTGTATACATATGTACTATATATGTATGTACTAGGGATTGCAATCCCGGGATCGCGAATCCTGGAATCCCGGGATCCCGGACAATTTCAGTCCCGAAAAATCCCGGGATTGACAAAATCCGATCCCGGGATCGAAACAAAAATAAAGCTTACTTTTTGCTTTGTCACGTTGAGCTCGAAAAATGCAACCCTTCTTATTTAACACAAAAAATAAATTGCCCATGCCTGTGACGTTTGAATAAGTGTTAATGCAACAATAGCTCTGTTTGTGTATAACTACTTTTTACAAATTTGTACAAATTAGCTCTGTTTTGGTACTTTTCCAGTACAAATTTGCCAGTAACCAAAATCAGAAAAGAATCAGAAAAAGATTTTAAAAAGTAAACAACCAGAATTTTCTAAAAACATGCAACTTTAACTCTTCTTTACACTAATGTGACTTGTCACATTCACAATACACAGGGAAAATTGTGTAAATAAGAGGATTAAGAAAGAAACACCTAATATAAAACCATCAGCATTTGAGAATTTAAACTATAGCGAAGCTTGAATTATTGATAATTATTACTCACACCGAATTTGAATGGCCAAAACTTGAAGCTTTACCTATAATACGATTTGATCTACTAGTATTGAACCAGAGAGATGCCTTCAGGAGGTTAGCCAGGTGATTTGGTAATTATATGCGTTTTTAAGTTATTTGTCATAAATATTTTGTTGTTAGTTTTAAATTAAGAACACAGAATTGTATTTAATACATAGATATAATTTATTTGATTGAAAAAAAGTCTGAACTAGTTCCTTAAAGTAATATATTCAATCCCGAAAAAAATCCCGGGATCCCGGGATTGTGATTTTCAGTCCCGAAATCCCGGGATTGTAAAACTGGTCCGGGATTGCAATCCCTAGTTGTACATACCCAACGGGATGCAAATGGATCGTGCTCCCTGAGGAGCACAATGTGAGCATTTGAAAAAAATAAATTTGAGTATGCTGAACAAAGTTAAAACATTCAAAAAATCAAGAATGATAAAATAAACCTTGTCAAAAAATTGTATTTTCAATTGTACAATAAATAAAACGTGCTTACGTGAAAGGATTATCTGATGATGATGTATGAAAATAAAAATGATAATGATAAAAAATAAATATATATAAATTAGAGTCCTGCACGAGTATGCATTTTTGCTATTCGAAAACATTCAAATGCTTTTGCATAGAATACTTCACTTCATCTCTGCGGACCGGTCCGAATGAATACGAGTACAGCTTCTTCTCTCTTCTTCTCTTCGAGTACGAGTAAGCTCCGAACATAAACGAGTAGACGTACACTATTTATTCATATTCGCTCGAAGCGGGAAAAAGAGGACAAAAGCATTCGAATAATAGTACACATTGCTTTGAATATATTCGAATATGTATACTCGATTTATTATTCCTAAGATTATTTAGAAATATTTATGTTATATATAAATATTTATTTATTTGTTATGCTACTTTCTTCAATAATTTCCATTTTGCGTATGGAACACATGGAAAAGTGGCATACTGCGCATACAAATATTCGATGATACTGTTGATATTCGAATACTTCGCCAAGTTCTCGATTACCGAATACGAGCACTGCAGTATTTGCTTCTCACCGAATACGAGCACTGCAGTGTTCGCTATTCACTGAATATGAATAGAAACGAGAAGCGACGCTCGCTGGTTCTCGTTTCTATTCGTTTCGTTGTACACATTCTTCGAATACCAAGTACCCGTACAGTAGTGTAGCCGCCAAAATGAATATATTCATGCAGGACTTTAATATAAATCGACCAGAAATGCTCCTAACACCCTCAAATACTCGAACATTGCAAAATTTACAATTTTAGTTTTTACATAAAAAAGGGAAAATCAAAATGAGCGCTTATTGATCCTTCACAAAAACTAATTGCATTTAGTTTGTGATTTTAACTCTCGAGCGAAATGGCAGCGAACGATATTCAGCAGCGAAAAAAATTGTGCACACTTTGAATGAAAATCCTACATGGACCCAAAAAAGAGTAGCAAAACATGTGGGTGTCGGTCGGTGTTGCAACGGTGAAAAAGATTGTTAAAACGTTTAAGGAACATCTCTCTGTTGAGAGGGCTTCAGGTTCTGGAAGAAAGGCTGGTCCTGCCAACGAAAATTTTGCCAATGCAGTGAAGGCGCAAGAAAAACACGAATGCATCCGTCCGTGATACAGCATCCATAGTGGGAGTATCAACAAGTCAATTCTAGCGCATTGAGACTGAGAGAATCATCCCAATGGGCGGAAAGACTTTACGGACACAGTAACATCCTCACGAAGGTTCCGATGGACCTAGGGGGGGATACGGACTACACAAAAGAATGTGCCGACTTTGATGTTAGGTTTTCCACGCTCTTTCCCTCCAGAAGGGAATGGGAGCGTTACGCATCCTTGTTTACAAACGTAGAAACCGCCCTATACACAGACGGTTCAAAGATGGACTGTGGTGTTGGGGCAGGCATTTACTCTAGGGATCTGGTAGTGGAAAAAGCTTTTTACCTACCAGATATATGCAGCGTCTTTCAAGCGGAAGTCTTTGCAATAGGAGAAGCCTGCAGGATTCTCCTACAGCAAGAAATCCAGAGTAGGGATGTTTACATCTTTTCAGACAGCCAAGCGGCCATTAAGGCACTCACCAAGCCCATAGTGAAATCTAAACTAGTCAGAGACTGTAAAGAATTGCTAGGGTTGGTGAGCGGCCGGGTGGATCTTACCATCTGCTGGATACCCGGTCACGCGGGTATCAGCGGAAACGAGTCAGCCGACGAGCTGGCCAAGGTGGGATCCGCCATGGACTCACAGCCCGAAAGGGTGGCACCGCCTTTAAGTGCAAGGCTAAAACAGTTAAAGGATTATTTCCTGAGGAAAGCGGATAGTAGGTGGAGCAATCTTTCCAGCTGCAGAGTGGCTCGACAGATCTGGCCACGCTACAACTCCCACAGAACCAACGATCTGCTGCTAAATTCTCGTAGGAATGTTTCTAGGCTAACAGCCGTGATCACGGGTCACTGGCCAATTGGCCTACACGCGGCGAGATTGGGAATCCCCCACAACCCCTTTTGCAGAAGCTGCAGAGAAAGCAACGAGAGTGAGACACTCGAACACTTCCTCTGCGGCTGCCCTGCCTTAGCATTTAAAAGACTAAATTCCTTGGGGAACAGTCTGATTAGCTCTCTAGCTGATCTGTCTGAGACAAGACTGATATGCATCAAGTCCTATTTGGACGATGCGGGTTGGCTTTAAGGTCCAGTATCTTCTCCCACGCAGGGAAGACCCAATCGAGGAGGCGACAGCAAAACGGCACATAGTGCTACTTGGGTGTGCTCAGTGAGCACGCAGTCGCTGCTACCTACCTACCTATCAACAAGTTGTGTCCAAAAAACTAAAAATAATGCTCAACTCAAATCATATAGAGTGCAGAAAGTTCCGGATAGAAGCGATGACAAGGAAAATGAAGCCAAAAAGCGAGCTAGAAAGTTGTATGAGCAGTTCCTTACAAAATTTGAGTGGTGCGTCATGGACGATGAAACATACGTTAAAGGCGACTTCCAACTATTGCCCGGGCAGCAGTTTTACGTTGCCTCAGCTAAAGAAGCTGTTTCTAAAAAGTTTAAAAAACAAAAAATGTCCAAATTCCCAAAAAAGTTCCTTGTATGGCAGGGAATTTGTACATGTGGAAGAAGAAGCGAAATTTTAAGAAAGAAGAAATTTACATCAAGGAATGCTTGAAGAAACGGCTTTTGCCATTTTTAAGAAGCCACAATGTTTCTACTTTTTTTTGGCCAGATTTAGACACATCTCACTAGCCTTGAACTGGTACAATGACAATAATGTCAATATGGTACCCAAAGAAAGTCCCTTTGAAAGGTATTGGGCAATAGTAAAGCGGAATCTTAAAAAAACAAAAAATTTGGTCAAAAATGAAAATCAGTTCAAAAGAAAGTGAAAGGAGTCTGCTGAAAAGATCGCAGAATCAATTGCGCAAGACATGATGGAAGGAGTAAAAGGAAAGGTTCGGGCCTTTTATAGAAAATAATCTGTTTGCTTTTAGAGGCATCTGCATACCAAAACTTTAGATTTTGCGTGAATACTTCCAAAAATACACAGATTTTGTGAGGGATCAGTTTTTTCGTGGACACTCCTTACATAGATTTCGAATTCAACTTGCCTTTCCAATAGCTGCAGCTTCTTTTTTCTATTTCATTTTTTCCTTTGAAATTTGTAATTTTTCGGTTTGAAATTTGTTTTGGTTTTTTATTTCTAGTTCAATTATAGGTGTATTTTGATCTACATACTTCCTTTTGACTCTTGGTGTTTGCAATGCGTTAGTCTCACTTGCCTCACACCTTCTCTTTGCTCTTGGTGTTGTTGTTGGTCCTGTTTCGCAGCTTTTCTTTGCTCTGGGTGTTTGTAAGACATCAATGGCCGCTGCAATTTCTTCATCGCTGGAGAAAACATCTGCACATAATGCTTCATATCAACATTCAATTTCATTGTGCTGCGTGCCAAAAAAACGCAGCAGAAGAAGAGCAAGGCATATCTATTTCAGCACCATATGACGCCACGCCTATTTTATTTATTTATTTTCACTGCAGCTATTACCCGCTCTTCCAAATTGCTTACTTGCACGGCGTCATATGGCCTACCACCCGTTTTTGTCAGGCTCTTCATTCGGGTGGCCAATTACGAGTTACAGGAGAAAGTTTTGTACATTTATAAGGAAGTGTTTTACTTACTCTCTGCCATCCCTTCGCTTGCTTCATTGGGGGCCTATTGCTATTTAGCATTTCCGTCAATTTTAACCATAATTTTGTTTTGTCACGGCCGTTGGTGCAAATTGCAAAAAATTTTTTGCTGGTTCGTCTTATTGCTCTATAAATTCTATTTGAGCAGCGTTCGTTTACTCCTAAAAAAATTCAAAAAATTTATTAAAATCACAAAAAATTCATATTTTATACTTACAGTCTGTCCAGTAGAAGCGTGATCGACCAAATTTTCACTTAGAGTACCGTTATCAGAAAAATTTGAATGCACCTAAGCAGCCTCATCATTTTTGTAATACTCACTGCAAAAATTGTCAGTCCCGTGAAACAATTACAAAGTACAGGGTGTTTTAACAAGATGAGCTCCGCGTGAGAGAACCGACTTGAAGCCGTATTCCTTTGTCTACACCCTAGAGGGCCGCAAATGTCACGTTTGGCTTTAGCAAAATATATGAAGAAGTCGAAGTCATTCGTAACGAGTTGGACGAATCGGTATATGGAAGCAAAAAATGTTGACGATTTGGCTGGGCGGGGCCTTGAAAAAAAGACCTCCCCAAAACAGGACAAGAAAATCATTGATTTGTTTGCGACGAAGCCGGGCTTATCGTTGCGTAAAGGTAAAGCAGTTTTAGAGAAAAGTGGTGTTCAAATATCAAAAGAGACGATTTGAAGACGTTTAAGAACTAACGACGTTAAATACCGGAGCTCTTCGAAAAAACTGTTGCTTTCATCATCACACGTTCAAAAACGGCTTGCCTGGGCTTATGCCAATTCAGATCGGAATTGGAATAATGTAATATTCACGGATGAATCCCAATTATGGGCAAATAGTAGCATAAATCGATCTTGGTGTGCTGCCATCAACCGATTGCTCCAACGAACTGTTAAAGACCCAGTAAAGGTCCATGTTTGGGGCTGCTTCTCAGAAAAAGGATTTGGGCGACTTTTCGTTATTACCACCAACTTGAACGCGGTTTTGATGAACAAAATTTATGAAAAAGCTTTATTACCATCAGCTGCGAAGATGTTCGGGAGAAGAGGACTCTCTTGGATTATACAAGAAGACAACGAACACAAACATCACAGCCAAATGTGTGCTGAGTGGAAACAGCAAAATGGGGTAGAAGTGTTAGATTGGCCCTCACAGTCGCCTGATGCCACCCCTATAGAAAATGTGTGGGCAATTGTAAAGCAGAAACTCAGAGGAAATACTATATGGACAGCAAAATAGTTATCGAGACAAATTCGGCTGATTTGAAGTCGATTGCCCCGGCAACTTACTCAGAACTTAGCGCAAAGTATGGGTCGAAGGTTTGAGGCCATAATAGCGAATGGCGGTGACTATACCTGTTATTAAAAATATTGCGTACAATAAATATTATAAACGCATAAAATGCAGTTTGTTTGAAATGAATCGGACAAATAGTTTCCAAGTTACGACGATCACGCTTCTACTGGACAGACTGTACATTTTGTTACGGTTGACAGGGGAGAAAAAGCAAAAGGAGAGAAAAATTGGTTTGTATCGAACGTTCGATTCGACACGCCGACCTGTTCGATAGTTCGATACACGTATTTGCTCGATATCGAATTATGGAAATCCACACCTGGAGAGCAGTTAACGTGATCTGTCTCCCAAAACCTGGAAGATCTGACTAAAAGAACCCAAAATCCTTCAGGCCAATAAGCCTGATGCCTTTTGTGCTGAAACGTTTGGAAAAGGTAGTAGACCGATATCTGAAAGAAGAGATACTTCCTCAGAATCCCCTAAGCACGAACCAACATGCCTACCAGAGAGGTAGGTTCACGGAAACGGCCTTTTCGGCGCAGAGTGATTCAGTCCAGCTCAGGTGCATCAGGCAGAAACTGTCGGTGAATCCAGACAAGACAATTATAGTCCCTTTACAGTTAAAAGGAAAATAGACCTTAGACAGGTCATGATCTGTGAAAAGAAACTGAACTTCTCGAACGAAGTCAAGTATTTAGGGGTCATCCTGGACACCAAATTGCCCTCTGGCGCTGTAAACCTGGGGACCGAGGCCGAAATGGCTTCAGAGGCTATACTACCTAGTAGTTCTGCCAACGACAACCTATGAGGGGATAGTGTGGTGGAAGAAGACCACGGAAATAACAACTGACACTAAGCTGAAGAGAGTACAAAGACTAGCGAATACCTGTATAACAGGGTATCTCAGGACTACTCCAATTGCAGCTCTGAATGTTATATTAGGGATGCTGCCGCTGGAACTGAACGTGCGAATGGCTGCAACCATCAGCACACACAGACCGGTGCAAAATGGATTCATACCGGATGCACATGCAATCGGGCACTTGTCCCTGTTGAAGGACAGGAGGCGAGATGGAGGCTTCTAGATGCCTCTGGATCTGATGCCCCCAAGACACCTCTTCAGGAGAAACTACAATACGTATATACCATATAGAGAAGACTGGGCCGATAATAGAATCAGTCCCACGTGTGACGATATTGTCTAGTATGCCGATTCAATACCAACTCCTAGCTGACAGTCAGTCTGGGTGATAAGGCTTCCAGGTTGAGGTCTTTGCCATAAACAAGTGTGCCAGAAAATTATTGACTCTTAATATCAGGAGCAAGAGGATAATCATAATGTTCAACAGTCGTACTGCAATAAAGGCTCTGAGCTCGATGATGTTTGAGTCCAAACTGGTCTGGAAAACAGCAAGTGTTCTCCAAAACATTTCAAAGGATAACCGAGTGATAATACACTGGGTCCATGCGCTCTGTGCGCACTATGGTAATAAGGAGGCGGACAGATTGGCAAAGAAGGGGCCGCAAGATGATCCTATGGACCTGAACTAATCATAGGTGTCAGCAAAGCTCATTATAGACATTGTATCAAACAGGAATTCACAAATCGGGCTAACCACAAATGGTCCAACAGGGTGGGACAGCGCTGTTTCAAGTTATTTTTTCCGGCCTATTCGGCAAATTCAAGTTCCTTCTGGACCTAACCAGAAAGGAGCTTAACTTCATGACAGGCATTCAGAGCGGGCACTGTCTGCTAAGTATGCATAGAGCGCGTCTGGGAATCACATATAGCGAACTATGCAGATTCTGCATGGAAGACCGTGCACATTATAACTGAATGTCCTGCCCTTTTACACACAAGGAAGCGTATATTGGGAAGGGAACTGATTCAGACGAAAGAACTGTCTGGAATCGATCTAGGAAAAATCAAGGAGTTCCTGGACAACATTGGGGGAGATGAAATCCTCCAATAAGGAAGTGGGGATTCTACACATTCGTTCTTATTGGACGCAGTCTCTCGGGCATCTGTTGCTCACCTCCCATAGCTAATTCATTCTATTCCACTTCACGTTAACTAGTTTCTTGCACATCACTTATTTACTCCGTGTTATTCCGTCGCTTGTCAAAACCAGACTGACTCCTGACTCCATTTACATATGTTTTCACCTACTGCACAATTTTATCTACTTTTTCCCGATACTATTACGATATCTATATTTAAATTTTTGAATTAATTGTCATTTTTGGCATCAATTATCACACTGTGCGATGGTTGAAACTGTACAGTTGGCACTGAATAATCACACGATTTTGCAATAATTCTTTTCAACTTTTAAGTACTGACATGCGGTCTTACAGGCCGCGCTAAAGTTAAAAATATCCTCTTTGCCACCCGCATTTACCGAAGTCACCTCAGTAGCGTCAAGTCCAGTTGCGCTCCGTCGATAGTGGTGTTTGTGTCGCGAAGAGCAAATTAAGTGAAAAAGAACAACTTGATAATCCATCACGATCACATTAGGGCAATTCACAATAACGTGCAAGCGGTCTTGCATCATGGCATGTGCAAAATGTGATGGCAAATATTTTCAACGCAACAACAAAATGTACATACACCTGTCCCTCGATTTACACGGTACTTGATTTACACGGTTTCGCTTTAACACGGTTTTCAAATCCCAACAAAAAATTTTTGTTTTCTTATTCTGATAGTTTTATTTGTATAAGTTTGCAAAACATATGGTAAATATTTATTCCATTCACAACAGGCCATTCACATTAGCGTTGTTTTAAACGTGAATGACATTGTGCATGAAGAAGAACCAATCTACCGTGTAAATCGAGGGATAGGTGTATTTGCACTTGCCCCGCTGCTTCAAGTTTGCAACACTGAAACCCTATTGCATATTGTTGTGCATGGGCAACACAGATTTGCCAATCAATCAGCTGTCAAAATAGTCACGATGGAGCAGACCAAGAACAAGATAAAAACCAAATAAAAAGTGGACGGAGGAGAAGATTCGTACAATTTTAAGTTATTTGCAACAATCGCGATTTATCCTCCGAGCAAAAGTACAGCCGCTATGGCGCAGCCCACGTCGGGTACGGCGGCGGCGTCATCGGCAGACCGGTTCGAGGAATTCGTGACCAACATTAGCTCATCTAGCGTCAGGAAGCCGAAGAGACTCAAAAGGGTTGATGATGTGGAGCTGCTGAAGTCTATGGAAGATTCGGAATTGGTAAGTGTTACCAAAGGTGTGGCCCATCATGTAGGGAAAGTTGTGCAAAATAAAAGGACAGTTGATGAGGATGTTCAGTGTCTTCAAGACCAGATGATTACCGATGATTCTGATGGTAGTGTAGGAAATTCCTCCCCAACGCCTGTCACCAAGACAGATGATTTAGTGACTTACCCACCAGATTTTAACGGCAACATTTTTGTCCTGGTAGATGCATCTAAGTGCACTGCTTTACAAAACGAAAAAATCAGTAACGGACTTACCCTATACAGACAAATTAAAGATATGAATCTAAAAAGTGTGGACTCTATCAAAGCAGTGGGGAAAACTCTTTACAAAGTGACATTTAAAAATGCCCTGGCGGCTAACCTCTTTGTAGGCGATTAAAGACTGCAAAATAAGAACCTATGTGCCTTCATCCCCAGATCCTCCATGGAAACCTATGGAGTAGTTCGTGGGATACCAACATTCTATACCGAAGAGTACATTAAAAATAATGCTGAAGCAAATTGTCCAATAACGTACATATGTGAAGCGTTTCACACGCAAGGACTCTGAAACGAATTCATCTGTACCAACCACAACAGTAAAGATAGGGTTTCAAGGGAAAGATATTCCTAATGCCATGGTTATAGACTACACAAGACTGAAGGTCGAATACTTTATACCTAGTCTAAGGCAATGCAGAAATTGTGGACGACTTGGCCACACGCAACTAGGCTGTAAATCCTAGAAGCGCTGCATTTATTGTGGCGATCAAGAATGTAGAGAAGGGAAATGCCAGAGGAAAAAGTGTATCTTATGTGGCGATACAGCGCACGATTCAACTTGCAGAGACAGCTGTCCGATTTGGAAAAGAGAGAATGATATTAATCACATTAAGACGGTCAAAAAACTGTCCAGGAAAGAGGTCATGGAAGTGTATTATCCAGTCAGTAGCAACAGATTTGATATTTTAGAGTGCGACGACACCAATTTCCCTCCACTTACCAAAGAAACTACAGCCGACGTGAATACTGACACTATAGTCAACAGGAGATTGACAAGGAAACCTTTTAGCAAGGTACTCCGAAGCACTCCAAAGAGTCGAGAACCAATAAAGGCTTTCAAACCTCACACAGATAGTCCTAGGGTATCCCCAAGAGCCGAGCCGGTATTTAACAAGCCGGAATATCAAAAAGGGTTGGTTTCTCAACTCGAAAAAATATTGTCCCATCTTTTCAAAATAACCGACAATCTGTCGGGAAGTAGCAATAGCGTTGTTATTAAAGACATAAGTAAACTAAAAGATGAATTTGATAGATATTTAATAAACAAGGACTGTCAATTTATTGTTGATGAATCCTTCTCCTCTACATAATGTAAATCTTACAGTATAACTGCCAATCATTAAAAGCCAATATTGATTCTATAGAATACTTTCTTCACACCAACAGTGTTGATATTTGCTGTTTTAGTGAAACCTTTGACGGAAATGGAAAAAATCACAGGAAACTAATTAATTATAACACTATCACCAAGAACAGAAGTGATGGCTATGGCGGAGTGGCCATAGCCCTGAACAAATCCATAAAGTTCAAAAAACTCAATCTCGTAACTGACCATGATATCATTATTGCTGAAACCATCAACCTAAAACCAAACTTAGTCATCTGCTCAGCGTATTTCCCAAGCATGGCAAGTGCCGACTTCCAATATGAAATTGAAAAAGTCTTCAACTTTCTTGACAGGCACAAGAATGTTTTGATTCTTGGCGATTTTAATGCTCGCTCGACTCTCTGGGGTGACACAGTGGAGTCTGCGAGAGGCAAGAAGCTCAGACTTCTGACACAAAACTCAAATTTCTGGCATTTAAATACTGGTTCCATCACATTCAAAAAGGATCTTAATTCAAGTATGGGCTCTGTCCTTGATCTCTCTTTTACAAACAGCAACATATCCCTTATGTGGAAGGTAGAAACTATTAGACTCGGAGGTAGTCACCATTTTCCCATTATCATTGAGGCTGGAATGGTTCTGTCAAAAGCAATTACATTTTTAGCTAAAAAGAAACTGTATGCAGCTGTACAAAACCTAGATTTCGAGCCATCAATAAGTAACATCGAAGAAAAAATACAGGATGAGATTAAAGCAGCTACATACACACTGAGCGACAAAAGGAAGCCAAAAGTTTGGTGGGATAACTCACTATCGAAACCATATCGGCTACTCAGATGTGCTTTTAAAAAATGCAATTATGCACCCTCACCAGAAAATATGAAGGCTCTCGATGATCTACAAAAGGAATGGAAAAAGCTGCTAAAGGAAGCAAAACAACAATCCTTTGATGAACGCATAAATGAATTGAATAGGAATCCAGGTACCAGGGATGCATGGAACTTTGTCAGAGCTCTGAGAGGTGACTATAGGGAGGGTCAATGCTCAGCATGGAATAATGACAACAACGGCAGATATCTCCAAATGCTTAAAAATCAAGTACCCGCGTCTGCTCACAGTCTAACCATTAACAGACAGATCCACCCCAATACGGAACTCACCATCTCCTATGAGGAAATGATAGGTATCCTTAACAACAAAACGAAAGACTCTGCGGGTGGGCATGATGGGATAACTTACAAACTAATTAAAGCACTTCCTGACCTGTCTCTCAGCAAGCTACTTATTGCTCTAAATGACATTTTTATTTCAAACCAAATCCCTGATAGTTGGAGGATAGTGAAAGTAGTTCCGATTCCCAAAAAAGATAAGAATCTTAACGATTATCAAAACTTCAGACCAATTTCCTTGATCTCGGTGCTGCTGAAATGCAAAAACCTTTGCATAAAAAGCAGGTTGACGTCCTTTCTTGAATCCAATCAACTTCTCCCAGGAAGGTCTTTTGCATATAGAAAATCAAAATCAGCGGCAATGTGCATAAATCAGTTTCTGCACGAGGTCGCAGTCCAGAAGCAAACAGGATGCAAAATTATTATCTGTAGCATCGATATCAGCAACGCATACAATTGCGTCAGTCTGGTAAAATTAAAATCTCAGCTTGAACAGCTTCAGGTGGATGTCAATTACATTGAATGGATGGTAAACGTTCTTGCCCTAAGATATCTAAAATTGAACAATGAAACAGTAGAAATAAGGGACGGGCTCCCACAGGGCAGCTGTCTGTCACCAACTCTATTCAACATATACACTGCCAAATTACATGAAATTAATGACTCAAGTACCACTTTGTATCGATTTGCTGATGATTTTATAATCGTCTCGCACCATCCAGACATAGATGTAGCAAAGGACAATCTCCAAAATAAAATAAACAAGTTTGGCCAACAGTGTTGTGAACTAAATCTGAGCTTCAGTGTACAGAAAACCAAGATCATGTGCATAAACAAAAACAAATCAAGGGTGATCAACCTAAGTTTCAACGCCCAAGCCATCCAGCAGGTTTTTTCTATCAAATTTCTGGGGCGGCACATCAGTGCCTCTCTGTCGATGCAGGAGCATTATTCAACCGCTATCACTGACTCCGACAAAAATATCAATTTGTTCAAAATGATCACATCTGTTAAAGCTGGGCTGCATCCTAAGGTGGCTCTTAACTTGTATAAAGCACTAGTCAGATCAAAAATTGAATACTGCAGAACCTCTGCTGCAAATAGTACTAAAACTGTTGATAAAAAAATAAGGGCTTTTCAAAATATTTTCCTACGAAGAGGCTTAGGGCTCTCACCCTCCACGCCAGTGCCATTAATCTATGCTATAGCAAACGAACTCCCCCCTCACGAAAGAGCTCAATGGCTTACAGCCAAAGAGCTTACCAAGATCAAAGCATCAAACCCTGGTCTTTTCAATTCAGTTATGTTAAACAGCAATATTAAATCAAGTTATAGTGTTACATACAACACATTTAAAGATGTATTTTTAAAACTGAACACTGATCACCAATTTGAACCGTACTCAAGGCTGATAGTCAAAGTTAACACACTTCCCGAGAGGAAAACAAATATCTCTGCAGCAGCCATCAAGGCAACTTATGCTTGCATCATTAATGACTACAAAAGCCAGGGTTTCTCAATATTTGCCACAGATGCTTCGGTCTGCGAAGAATCAACAGGCTGTGGAATAGTGAACCTGCATATCAATTCAAAACATTCCTTCAAAATTTAGTGCTCTACATCTTCCAGCTTTGGAGAGCTCTGTGCAATAAATATAGCTATAGACCTCGATATGCAAGAACAGTATGACAAAATTGTCATTTTCACAGACAGCCTAATTGCGTGCAAATTACTGGCGAAAAGCACGACCAAGAATTACATAGTAGCCCAAGTGCACAACAAACTAAATTGCTCCAGTCTTTCTGCGGTACACCTAGTCTGGACACCGAGTCATGTAGGTATCTCAGCCAATGAATGGGCAGACAGAGTGGCGAAAAATGCCAACAATGGTAGTACTATAATAAATCCTGAGCTCACCACTGATGAGGCTCTAAAGGTTATTAAGCACCAAATCTATAAACATTGGTATGATGAGTTCCAGCTTTTTTCCCATGACAAGCCAAATCTCTTTGCAGAGATCTTTCCAATGAAACAATCAAGACCTTGGTTTCATAACTCTACACTTAGTGCGAAACACATCAAAATCATCAATAGGATTCTTACCGGCGACACCTATGATAACGCTTATCTTTTTCGTTTCAGAGCAGTAAATTCAAACTTATGCGAATGTGGTGAGATTGACACATACACACATAAAACCTTTTTCTGTAGGCTTCGTGATAGCATAAGACGCAAATTTAGCATATTCCAAGCTGCTTCTAGCTTCGGTGACATTTTTCGGTCTTATGACCATAGTAAAGTATCTCAACTTATTCAATTCTGTGATGAAATTGACATTAAATGGTAACCCTAGAACGAACAAATTAATTTCAACACCCTTCTAGTTCTTTACAGTTTTCATGTTCATAAATTTGACTAACAAGTAAATGCAACAAATATAACGATACGCATCGTATAGCGTAAAATCGACGAAGAACCTGGCATTTTGTTCGCTTTCGGCGACGCCAACCCTTTCAAATCCCAAAAAAAAAGAAAGTTATTTGCAAGAAGCGCCGGAGTTAGAGGTAAGTGTGAATTGTTTTCGGATTCCACAGCGGCAGCAATTTGTGCGTGCTCTTTATTCTCACAGGCTCCCACGGCGCAAATATTCTACAAAAAACTAATAGCTATTTCCGGGATCGATGCGCAATGGGACCTCATCCGATACAAAGTGCGGCACTTAAAGGCTTCATTTCATTGATTGGCGAAAGTCGACGGGCGTCGGATTGCTTGAATCCGGTGCAGGAACTTCAAGTGTTGAAGGCAAGTTTTCCTTTGTAAATATGCTTCCTGCAACCATGGGAATAAAATTTTATTAAAATTTCAGGCGAAGTTCTGCAAATGTGTCCCCATTACCATCAGCTGCAGGAAATTTTTGGGAGGAAGAGCCTAAGAGCTGAATTTGAATTTGACGTTGAAACTGAATCTGCTGAAGGAACTGCAACGGAATCCGTCGATATTTGTAATTTCATTGAAAATTTTTATTGCGAAGAAGTGTCTGCTGATCAGAGCAGCGCAACAATTTCACCTCCAGATGTTCAAACTAGCTCAACGCAAGCTCAAAGCTCTTCAGCCTCCGTGTCAAAAAAAGCAACCGACTTCGCTGAAAAACTATAGAAAGAAATGTGGCCCAAAATCTTCAGCAGCGTATCTGGCTGCTTTTTAAGCCGATCGGACGGCTATGTTTAAAAATAAGTTCGATTGGGAAAAATAAAAATACGAAAATGATTTGATTTTAAATGAAAGAAAAGTTAAAGTTAAAGAAGAGAAGATAAAATCAGACATAGAAATAAAGAACAGAGAATTCGATATACAAATATTAGAAATAGAAAAAGATGAAAGACTGAAAATTCGTGACATGGAAAAGGAGGAGCGTTTAAAAAAACTTGAGCTCGAGCTAAAGTATAGTGCCAAACAATGAAGACAGTTTCTATTTTTAATGAATTCTAACATTTTGTAAGTGAAATGAATTTATTATTATTTTAACAGTACTGCGTGAAACATTAGTGCCTTTCATATTTAATGCCAAGATAATTTTTTGTTCTTGTAAAGATAAAATAAAACTACTTTAGCTATTCAATAGCGAATATATTGCTAGTCTCTTGATTTCACCATCGTATCCAGCTCTGACTTCTTCAGAGTCTGTGTCATCTTCGGTAGTAGTTACTTGATTCAAATTAGGCTCAAAGCAAGATAAATCATCGTTATTCATGATCAAAATGTCAGTCGCAACACAGTTTGTGGTTTTCTTTGTTGGAAACACGCATTCTGAGCTACTTAAGACTGCCAAATCTTTCTTTCAATATGCCAAAGTAATGCTCTAATCTTACACGATATTTACTGTGCTGTAAATAAAAAGCAATTCGAGCATCTCTATCAAGTTGCCTTGCATTGTTTCTATATGGAGTAACTAGTGTATCAGACAAGGGATACGCTGAATCTTCCGCTATCCATTGTTATGAAGAAAAATATTGTTATTTTTTTTTTTAAAAAGCGAACTATTTCGAAAAATTCGGGCATCATGCCCAGCTCCCAGGGTGACCTACTACGGCATGCCGAATAAGTCGTCTGTAATCGCAGACAACTTGGGTCTTTATCGAATTAATGTGGTTTCTGGAGAAGTACGAGGTATGGTCTACAATAGGCGCTTCCGCTAACTTGATTTCAGTACCATCAATGTATCCAATGCAAAACGGTAACTCGTCAAAAGTGTCGGCCACACTTTGAAAATGCTGTCTGATTTGGCCAACAAAAATATTTGGATTGTAAGTTTAAAAATGCTGTGAAAACTCTCTTTGTTATAGTTGATATAGTGCCACCATCTCATACTCCGTTCATCGCCTGATGAACCTAATCGAAAAAGGACAATAGCCAATTGCAATTCAATAGCAAACTGCTTGCATGCATGCATGTGGCCTGTTGAACTCCTCCGAACTTTTGATTATGTCCACCAGTTTTGAAAATTGATTTCGTCCAACTCTCAGCATTTACCGAAATCGATCCTCGTCCAATGAAGTGAGTACGTCATTGCGCCACATATCTGACTTGGGGATTGTGTGAGAACATCCTCGACGACACGAGATTACAATGATCAGATTTTCTTATAAATCATCCAGAACTTCCTCAACAGCGTCATCGCCAATTTCCGTTTCAAAAAAATGTTTGTGTTCACTCGATTGTAAATAAAGATTCTTCATACCTTCTTCATACCATTGAGAATTATTTCGTAGCAGCGTCTTCTATTAGGTTAGATATTCTATAATTTTCTCTTTTTCATATTTTGTTGGCATGTTTTTAATTATTTTTATGGATTTACAGAGAACAGTACTAGTAGAACAGTACAGAACTAGTATTTTTTTCGATTCACCTTTTTTATTGCTGTGAATTTGTTCTGCAACCGAGTTCCCATGAAATTTTAAAAAGTGTGCTCAGTGTTGATGGCAAATATTTGAAATGGCATGCATTTGCCCAGCTTTTTTGTTTAGTTAAACGGCAATTTTGTTTTAGTTTGCCGTCACTTTTATTTTGTGCTTGGCAGCTCCGCGGATGTCGGCAACCCGCTCCCTTAATGCGAGGCGGGGCGGATGGTTGCCTGCAGTTATCCAGGCGACGCACAGTGTTGCGAGTTCATATAGCGGTATAGTGCATACTGTGCGAAATTTCAATGAAATCGGACCAAAACTTCGAGCAACTCCCATACAAACGGATTTGAAAAAACTTCATACTAACAGTGAAAATTATCTTAGTTCATAAAAGCAACGTTCATAGTATTTGTATTTTAATATAAATTTATTTATAAATGTGTATATAGATAAAATGCGATTTTTTTCTTTGAAAATCAAATCGATAAACTGCTCCACAGCTGCTCGGAAGTTGCTCTTAGAGGGTTAAAATCTTAGACTGACCCCCACTAGTTTTTCTTCCTGAATATTTCTTTCGAACATAACTACCCACTATCTCCAACCTCTAATGAGGCTTCCATATAAAATCATCATTTTTAGAAAGTGGGCTTCCGCTGCTCTTAGGTTGGTCCCAGACGTACCATATGTAGGCTGTCATATGTAGTGGCTGTTATACAAAACTAGTAATATTCAATGGAACTGGCTCCACACTTGTAAATGTATTCAAGTAAGCAAGGAAACATCGTATCTGGGAAACTACTGATACGATTTGAATGATTTAACAACAATCGTCAACATCCCTGAGTGCAAAAAATACAAAATTAATTAAAGTTCAAAAATTCACCACCAGAGGGCGCCTCCCATACAAGTGAAGTAGTTAGGTTGTCAACTTTTGGGTCTGTACGAAAAAAAATCAAAGTGTACTGTCGAAACTCCATTAGCCTCTCTATTTCGAATATAATAGTAGTCATAATTGATTTTCCGAAGCAATCTTCAATAAATTTTTCCATCAGCAGCAGAGCATTATTTGATTGATTGCTATTGGCATTCAACCAAACATTGGAAATATCGCGAATTTGCACTCAAGTCTTCACCGAAAAACTCCAATAACTTGCATTCGCGCAAATATGCGCAGCTGAAAATTTTACAGCATAATGTACTTGCCAAAACAAAATATCAAAAAATTTCAAAAGTGATATTTAGCGTTTTTTTTTAAATCACTTTTAAAGTTTGAACTCACTTTTTATTCACTCGTTTTCTTTTTACTTCATTTTCATCACAACGGTACTGCTCAGAGGTGAGAGTAATCAGCAAAACTTGGTCTTGCAGGACCTAAATTATATGAAACTCACGACAATAGTAACTTTTAGAGACCTGCTCATAATTTTTTTTGAAATATTGAATCTCAAAGTCAAAGCAAAAATTTGCTGTTTGTACACAATTTTTTTTCAACGCTGGAAGAGCGTACTTTAAGAACTCATAACTTCTATGTTATCTAATATTTTTTCATAAAACTTGGGATTCCTCTTAATTGAAGTATTTCCAACAAAACCTCGTATTCAGATTTTTGCGTTTATACAATTGCATTTTGGCATTTTTGTCACTACTTGCACTGTGTGACGCCACGAAGAGGTTGTGCGTCGACGTGTATTGGATAAAACTTTACTTGTATTGGAAGTACACTATTGTTTCGAAATTTCAGTTCTGCTGGCCAACGCAGGCATAGTTTGCCTCACTGGATTATGCCAAAATGAATCCCTTTGAAATTCCTTAACGCTGTTCGCAACCATAATCACTTTATTTACAATTTCACACTTCACTGTTTTCACACTAATCACTTTCACTTCACTTTTCTTATCCGTGGTTGAACGTTTCTTGTCTAAACCAAACTGACTCGGAACATTATTCCCGGCTGCTTTTTATACTTGACTGACCGGAGCGTAACTCGTTCTCGAACATTTCAGCATCGTATCAAACCGTCTCTGCTCTAATGCAACGCCGCTGGTGCCGACAAACGCCCGTTCAGTGTCTATTGAACAATGTATGTTATCGAACATGTTTTTGTTTTGACGGAAGATAGATTTTTTTGTTTATGTATAACAAAGTTTTTAAAAGCATTTATTGAACACTTAGTAATACTACTAACTTAGTAATACTACTAATTACTCAACATCCCTACAAGTGCACACAATTTTTAAACCGAATTTCAAAGCACATACATTTTAACAAACGTTTTTCGCTGCTGTCACTTTATAATTTTTGTTTTGATTCCGTCAATTGTTAATTGGTTTATCGAATACAGGACGACAAACAGTTGCATGGCGAATCGCCTCATTTTATGGTAAATGGTAAACAAGCCTGGAGAAAGGCAAAGGTGGTCTTTATACCGAAGGCCGGGAAGAAGGATCCGATTCACCCGAAATCCTTCAGACCAATTTGCCTTACTTCATTTGTACTGAAAACTCTAGAGAAAGTTGTGGACAACTATGTAAGGACGACAGTCCTATTAGACAGTCCTCTTCACACTTGTCAGCACGCATATCGGGCAGGACGCTCCACCGAAACTGCTCTATACCAGCTGAGAAGTGAGATACAGGAAAGTCTAGAAGAGAAGGAAATGGCTCTATGTGCCTTTCTGGATATAGAGGGGGCTTTCGACAACACCTCTCATGAAGTTATAGACAATTCTCTAACCAGAAGGGGCCTGACAAACCCTCTAAGAGGTTGGATACACAGTATGCTCGCTACTAGGTTGGTGGAGATACAGACTAGTACGGGCGGCCTAGTAATAGCTAATACAACCAGGGGCTGTCCACAGGGAGGAGTATTATCCCCTCTTCTGTGGAGCCTCGTGGTTGATGACCTGTTACAGGAGCTGACTAACGCTGGCCTAACGGTCCAGGGTTATGCGGATGACATTGTAATCCTGTGCAGGGGGAAATTTGAAGATACCCTGCGGGATAGGATAACCTTAGGACTAAGGTTAACCAAGAAATGGTGCACAAAGGTGGGGCTGAACATAAACCCGGCGAAGACCACCATAGTACCATTTACTAGAAGATATAAACCTGACGCTCTTAGACCAATCCGTCTGGATAGGATAGAGCTTGAATTAAAGGATGTGTACTAGATCAGAAACTACTCTGGAAAGGACATTTGGAGGAGACGATAAGGAAGGCCACCAGGGTCTTCATGACCTGTAGGTCCATAGCAGGTAAAAGTTGGGGCTGCACTCCGACTATACTGAGATGGATCTACACGGCGATCGTGAGACCTATGATAACGTATGGTTCAGCTGTCTGGGTAAACAAGACCAGCCAACTAACCACTATCAAGGCGCTCAGCAAGCTACAAAGACTGGCATGCGTATGCATAACAGGAGCTATAAGAACGTGTCCAACAGCATCCATAGAGGTTCTCCTTGAACTAACACCTCTTCACTTACACATACAGACCCAGGCGAAGAGGGCTCTTCTACGGATAACTGACATAAATATCGGGAATGTGGGCTTCCTGAGCCGTAAGAGGATTGATACTCTTACTAATCAGTATCCTGACATTGCAATACCGAGGGACACAATCTCACTAAACTTCAGTTTTGTCAAAAGATTTAAAACTGAACTTAGTAACAAAAGGAACTGGGTAGGTATATCGGGAACGTATCTGATAGACCAGCATATGATATTCTGGTACACAGATGGCTCCTTAACGGAGGAGGGTACCGGGATAGGCGTATACGGGCCGAGGATAAGATACTCGGGACCTACGGGAAAACACACCACTATCTTCCAGGCGGCAATATACGCCATTGAAAGGTGTGCATATTTCAATCTGGCGAGGGGATACCGGAACCGTAAGATTGCTATCCTCTCCGACAGCCAAGCGGCAATCAAGGCTCTTAGATCCTACCAGGTGTCCTCGAAACTGGTTGTGGAGTGCCTTGAGAAGCTTAACGAACTTGGCCGTTACAACCAGGTCTGGGTACTTTGGGTTCCGGGCCACGCTGGCATTGAGGGAAACGAACGGGCCGACGATCTGGCAAGGAGGGGAGCTTCCACACCTTTTGTCGGCCCTGAACCCTTTTGTGGTTTGGGAAAAGGAGCTTCTTCTATCCTAACGAGAAAAGACGAGATAACCAGAAGGACTCAATACTGGGAAAATCTTCCAGGTCTAGAGCCTTCCAAGATGGTTATCGGGTCCTACAATAGGAAAAGATTCGAGAATTGCATGACCCTATCAAAGAATAATCTAAGGATTATCACGGGAATGCTAACAGGGCACTGCAGATTGAATTATCATCTGGCCAAACTAGGAATCCGTGAAAACGGGTATTGCAGGTTCTGCTTGCAGGAAAACGAGACTGCATTACATATACTAGGAGAGTGCCCTGTACTCATGCATAAAAGGAAGAAATACCTGGGGGCCCATCTTATACCAGGTACGGACTGGGTATCCAGAGATGTAGGAAGTATACTAAAATTCCTCCTGGATACCGGACTCACTGACAGTCTGTGAAGTCCAAGTAGGGGGCACAATAGATCTACAGGGTGCAGTGCATCATCCCCATAAATAAAAAAAAAAAAATGGTAAATTTAGCGCAAATTGCCATTAGCTAAATTGAGATTTTTGTATGACAAATTGAGAATTTAGAGCTAAATTGAGAAAACGTTTAAAAACGCAATTTAGGTGGCTGTCTGAATAGGGTATTAATCTGAATTGAGTGTTGATAAAAAAAAAGTGAATTTTTGCGGAAAAAGTTGAATGTTTCATTTAGCCTCATGGCGGGTAGGGAATACCCGCAGACTGTTGGTGATAGTGGAAGGTATATTTTGAGAGAGGGATGTGTTCGGAAGATATGTTTAAAAGAAAAAAGTTGTGAAGATCAGCCGTTTAGCCCTCTGAGGGCCTTTTTCTCAACTTACCGATAAAGTGACCTTTAGCTAAAGTGACCTTTAGCTAAAGGTCACTTTAAAGTGCCCGGTAACTATTTTCGTTTTCTCAAAATAAATTTAACAAGTCTGAAAAAAGAAAAATTTTGCCTGGCAGAATCTTGCTGATTCTTTTACTGCCGAATGGGGCGTGTCGCGACGTTGGAAATCGGTGAGGGACAAGTTCGACAGCTGGAACTTGCAGCGGAGAAGAGGGAGACGTATCGCACAGGCGGCGGCCCAGTAGCGATTGGAAATGTCAGCAGTGCAAAGCAGTGAAATAGTCCAATCGGCTGTTATAACTATGTTCTATTTGCCGCATTTTGCAACTCCGTACCTTCAAAAGCGTCTTCCAGTGCATGAATATAAAAAACACGCTTATTTTCCATACCGAAATATCTCAAATTCAAATTTCATTTCAAATTATAATTTCATTACCAGCTGTTTTTTGTTTGTAAACAAACATATGCATGTACTTGGCACCACTTCCACTTAAAGTTCACTTTAAAGTTTAACAGGCACTCAATCTGACCGATAAGTTTTATCGGGAGGATAGCTTAACGAGCGGTTGAGAAAACGAAAATGCGTTTATCGGCCCGCTAAAGTGAACTTTAAAGTTAAAGGTAAGTTGAGAAAACGGCCCTAAGAGCTACTTTTGAGTGGATGTGGAGCAATTTGTCGCATTTTCTATCTCTTTGACCGCCATTTACTTCCGCTCTTGCCCCCTATGTTTCTCTTTTCGACAAATCACATGCAATACTAAAGGCCCAACTCCATACCACGCAATGTACACGCATTTAATGCATCTGTCAAAAAAATAGAATCAGTGTAGTTGTATGGAGCAAGCTATATAGCGCAAGTTATATAACGCACTCTACGCATCTTTAAAACAGGCCAGCTGATTGGGACAATCACGGCTAAATTTATATTTCGTTCTAAAAGTTATCGATAAAAAGCTTTTTTCGCGAACCATGAACAAAAATCGCATAATAGTTATCGATTACATTCACAAGTACACTGAGTGTAATCTTTATTTATTTGAATTTATTTTTGCCCACTTTGATATTGGACGCAATTGATTGGACTTGGATCGGCTGTCCATTAGTTTTTTCTGGCCACTTGCAAAAAAAATAATTATGCGACAAAGCCGATTAATTCTTTAAAATTAGAATTTTGTATTTCCATTGTTATTCACGTTTCTTCACCTGCTGAGATGGAAGCAGCCCAAAACATAATCCAAAGTAAATCCTATGTAGCGGCACTCTTTTTTGGAGCTGTCAGTGGTACACTGCAGCCGTGGCTCAGTTGGTTAGTGCGTTGGACCGCGAGTCGAAGGCAGCAACCTCAGGTTCAAATACTGCCTGTAGTAACACCTAAAAAAATAACGGGAAAATTCGTTTTCTCTTTCGGTGGCTGTCCTCTCAGCTGGAAATGGCAAACCTCTGAGAGTAAAAATTGCTTATGAAAAAGCTCCCAACCTGCCGTTCGGAACCGGCATAAAAACTGTAGGTCCCTTCTACCCGCGTACAAATTCACACGCACAACACGGGTGGTTGCGGGAAGCTAGGCCTTAGTCTCGCGCAAGCGGGCTGTCGTGCCAGTCAATTATTAATTATTAGTGGTACACTAAATCTGTTTGACCGTGTTACCCAGGTGCGATTTTCTGTTGGTTTTGGGAGTAAATTTAATACCTAATTTTTTTTTGCTACCTCGAAACAAGTGTTAAGCATTTGTTTGGCGGAAAAATACCTTCAGATAGCTGCATTTTTATAGTAGTAATTCAATAGTTGTTAACATAATTAAATGAAACAGGGAAGATTTAAATAAAAATTTCGAAAAGTCTTTTTGCGTAGGCAATTTCAGGATGTAAAAATTTAACATTCCGAATTAAGGGGGTCTTCTGTAGTAACACTTTCAAAAAATCGGTTTTTTTTTTTTGCATTTTTCAACAGATAATGTATTTATCTATCCTATACAAAAAGGTTTTTAAAGATTTCGGACGGGAAACTGGTTTTTTCAGGGGGGTTTGTGACTCCGCTGAGTTTGGCGCGCTCCCGGCGTGCCGTGTTTTCGTGAAAATCGTTTCCTAAGTTTTTACAACGGTACATCTGTGTTGCTAGAAAGAATGCAGTCCAACAACTCCTACTCTTTTTTTCATGCTTCTACTGACTGTAACTAATTGTTGAATTGGATTGGAGGGAATTTTTTCTAGCAACGTTTTCATCTCAGTTCACCTCAGTTCTAAAACCGTTCACGCGTCCCGAAATCGTTGTTTAACAATCCTCGTGGATTTTCAAGTTTACTTGTCTTTCTAGCCATGGATAGAAAGGGTTCGCGAGTAAAACGAAGTAATAGTTATCGAAAACGGCCTCGACAAACGTATACCGGACCTCCAAAAACGCCGGAAACTTGCACCGAATACGCGAGCACATCGGCACGTAAAATTTTGAGTTCCGACAAAGCGGATTACAGTGTCGACAACAGCAGCAGCTACAGTTTTATAGATTTCTTTTTGGTGTTCTCCGTACTTTCTACGTGTGTTGTTTGCAAGGAGTGCCACGGAAAAGTGAAATTTGAAAAAAAAAAAAACGAGGCCTGGGCTTTGCTGTGTGCGTGACTTGTGTGTGCGGGATTGAAGTTTTCATCGATTCGTGTCCGTTAGTGAACAATGCTTACGAAATCAATCGTCGTATAGTTTTTGTCATGCGGCTTTTAGGAATCGGTGTAATGGGACTCAATCTGTTTTGTGGTTTGATGGACATATGCAAGGGCCTTTCAACCTCCGTGTATTACTCGTGCTTGGAGAGTATACATTATGCAGCGTCATCGATTTATGAATGTTCCATCAAACAAGCAGCTTCCGAAGAAAAAAACTTCAACAATTCAATTAATTTGACTGTTTCCGGTGATGGGACGTGGAAGAAAAGGGGGTTTACCTCATTGTTCGGGGCCGCGAGTTTGATCGGGATACATTCTGGAAAAGTGCTTGATTCGGTCGTAAAAAGCAAATTTTGCCAACCATGCATCGAACATGAGAAAATGAAAGATGAAGATGCCGATGCTTATGAGATGTGGCGTCAATCACACGCCGAGAACTGCTCAATTAATCACGAAGGAAGTGCTGGAAAAATGGAGGTCGACGGAATCACAGAAATGTTCGCAAGGTCGATGGAAAAGTTCGGAGTCAGATATTCTAATTACGTAGGAGACGGCGACTCCAAAACTTTCAAGGGAATTTTGGACTGTAATCCCTACGGTGACGATTACGTTGTGAAGAAAAAAGAGTGCGTCGGCCATGTCGAGAAGAGAATGGGCACAAGGCTTCGCAATGCAAAAAAGGAAAACAAGGGGGTCGGTGGCAAAGGCGCTGGCAAATTGACTGATAGTCTCATCGGGCAGCTGACTAAGTATTACGGACTGGCAATTCGGAGACATCCTGATTCGGTGGAAGAAATGAAGAAAGCGGTATGGGCTACGTTTTATCACAAGATTTCAACTGACAAACTACCGCGACAGTTGGTGCGCGTGGCGTCAGGCCCAAGCGAAGGGTTCTCTTCGACGTTTCAAACATGATCCACCTCTGACAGAGACCGTTCAAAAAGTCATAAAGCCAATATATGAAGCTCTTTCATCTGACGAATTACTTTCGCGTTGTTTGGGTGCTGCTACTCAAAATAACAACGAATCTTTGAACTCCCTGATCTGGACTTTTGCTCCAAAACATCTTCACTCTGGGGCCAAAGTGAGGAAGAAGGTTGTTTGTACGGCCCTGGCATCGCCGATTAAATGTAAGTTTTAACATGATAAAAAAAAGTGAACAAAAAACTTTAAATGCGTTTTTCTCGAAACCACGTTTTTCGGACTGGTTCACACGATTTATAATGATTGAGCAAACGGATTTCAATAATTTTTTTTTTCAAATGCTCAGAACTGTTGTCGCTATCGTCCGACGAGCGGTTTTTTCGATATTAATATTTACAAGTTTTGAATGAATTTTTTTTCGTCGAAAAAATTGGCCAAAAAAAATTTTTCAACTTCCGAGTTGCGCTATTTTGAAATTTATTATGAAAAAAAAAAAACTCCCGTCGGACGATAAAAGCACTCGTATAGATTACAAAAAAAAAAAAATTTTTCAATTTCATTGTTTCAGACTGGTGCAATCGAGTGAACCGTCAACACATGTTTTTTTGGAGGGCATGACTTTGCGAGGCTGTAGTGCAGCAACTAATGTTTATTTTTACAAACTTAATACAGGATTTTGTAGTTAAAAGTACAATAAAACTTTTAAAAAAAACCGCATTGAAAAATATTAAATACTTTCTTTACAGCGAAAATTCGAAAAACGGCTAAAACAAGAGCCGTTACTACAGAAGACCCCCTTAATGTCAATGTTGTTTTGCTCTAGTGCAAGAGAAAACTCCAGCGAGAAAGTTATTTTTATAAATTATGTCAAAACTTGTATTGCAATGTAATTTAAAACGCACTAAAAATGCGTTTACTAGCATATATAAATGTACAACATTTATGTGCGCGATTTTTAAATCGGAATGCATTTGAGTTCGGAACTCCTTTGAGTTCAATAAAACATGTCTGTACCGATGGCTGAATATTTAAATGTGACTAAAGTGGTTAAAATAATTTAAATAAAATCAAAACCTTTCTCAAAATGATCCATTTTAATACATTTCTATGCTCAAAAAATGTAACAAAAATATAAACTCTACCTTGTGACCGAAAAGTTTCCGGAAATTTTAAATAAAACGCAAAATTCTTAATCTTCATCAATATTTATTTTATCTCCTTCAAAATATGCTCCATTAGAAGCGATACACATATGCCAACGTTTCTTCCAATCATCAAAACATTTTTTATAGGCGCTTTCCGGTATGGCTTTGAGTTCCCTCTGCGAATTCTGTTTTACGTCTTCTATGGATTCAAAACGCGTTCCTCTGAGTGGTAATTTGAGTTTGGGAAACAGGAAAAAGTCACACGGTGCAAGATCAGGTGAATACGGTGGCTGTTCGATGGTATTTATTGAATGTTTGGCCTTAAAATCATGTCTAACGAGACCTGTTCACGATGGTGTTTTTGGAACAATTTGAGGTGAATCGGAACAAGCCGAGCGTTGACGCGTCGCATACACAAATTGTCCACCAAAATCAAACGAGCCATCTCACGACCGATGCCTAGCTCTCGTGCTGTCTCTCTAACACTCACATGACGATTTGGGAGCACGATTTCCTTTGCCTTTTCAATGTTTTCGTCGGTGGTAGAGGTCGAAGGTCGTCCAGAACGCGGCATGTCTTCGACGGTCGTACGACCGTCCTGAAAGGCTTCGTACCACTCATAAACTTGAGTTTTCGATAAAACTGATTCCCCATAAGCCTTTTGTAGCATTCGCAACGATTCTGCACACGAAATTTCGTTCGAAACACAAAATTTGATGCAAACTCTTTGTTCAATATTTTTTCCCATTGTTTTTTTCGCAACGCACTACTGAGGTGAACTGGTTTCAACATTTTTGGCATAGTAATTAAGGACAGTGCTACCAACCTACAGAAATATCGAAAAATATACAGCGCGCGAATTTTAAATGAGAATTTCTGGAAACTCACAATGTACATTAACATTAATTACCACCTCCACCACAGAATATTCACCACGGAGACAAAAATCGAGCTATCATTGCTTACAAAATTAGTTTTACAAATGTGGGCCATCGAGGACTTTTTCGTCTGTATCGCCTCTGGCCAAATCGCCCACTGCACTTGGCGTTGGTGGACGTTTGCGGTGGAGCTGTGTGCTGCTCTATGTGCTTGACTTCTACTAGCCGACGATTGTATTGGCGCCGACTCAATGGCCGGCGACCGCCCGGGCTGCTGCCTGAGTTGGCAGCGCTGGAGAAGTTGTTCGCGGTGGAGCGCGGCCCGGTGATGGTGAGCGCACACAGTCATATACGCTCGGCCGTGCAGCGCTACAACATATCGCATTCCAATGTGAACAACCCTCGATCAACACAAAATTTCCTTGTGTGCACCCAACTTTTGTGTAAAAATATAAAAGATGAATTTCAAATTCCAACTGAGAATGAGTTGTGGTGAATATTTATTGCCAGCCAGAGTTATTTTTGCAAAGCACAAGAAATTATATAAAATTGTTTCATGATTTTAGTTGGAGAATAATACCAAAGAATATGAAGTAACATAGAACGCGCATCTCATACAAGTAAACGCGTTGTATGGCGGGTACTGCTGGTAGTACCCTCTGTTATTGACAGCAGAACCCTCTGTTACTAACAGCAGAATTCTCTGTAACTTCAGCGTAACATGTGAGTAGAAGCAAAGAAAATAAACAACAGAAGGCTTGCTTGCGCTCACTGCAGCGAGTCTGCGTTAGCACACTGCTGCGCCGTGGGATGATTGGGAGGTGAAGACGGTGTGCTGTTGTTGTTGTTGCTCTGGCGAAAAGCTGAAATTGTAAAACAATTTCTATTTTTGGCTGGCTTTTGTTCTTCTTCTATAAGCCTGCACGGCGTCGCATATTGCTCCCGAACTTACTGCCGACTGTAGTGTGCGCAAAATCATAGAAAAGAAAATAAAATATAGTTGGCATGGCGACTTATATGATCGCTACAAGCAATACAAAATAAATAATAATAAGTAATCATTAAAGACAATTAAAAAGGCTCACATATAATGTTTGCGTAAATGAACTAAAATAAGAAAATCTAGGATTTTAAATTTACTGTCCCAGTATTCGTCAATGAACCATTCTGAAGTAAAATTCTTGCATTAGTCGGATATATGTACATACACTGCGGGACACTTGATTACCCTCACTTTACTTTCTTAGCTAAATTTTTGTTATGAAGTGAACTTTTTTTTAATGTCAACATTTTCTGGATACTTAGTTACATGTGTTCTGTTTTTGAACCGCCAAAATTGTATGCAAAATGAAGGTGAACCACATTTTTTTCCTTTTAAGCATATTTCAAGTGGGACACTTGATTACCCTCACCCATAGAAAACAAAGAAAAAAGAGGTAATTCTTCATTACATTCATTAATTTTTTATTACTAATATTTTGTATGGCCACCATAACCGCGAATAACCTCAAAAAGACGAGAAGGCGAAGAGTTGTCCAACGATGTAAGATAATTTTCAGGGATTTCGGAAAATGCATTTTCAATTGCGTCTATAAGACGCCATCTGCATAAATTTTACTTGTCAACCATCCCCAAGATTGTCCCCTAGATTGTCGGCCTCGATAGCTCAGCGGGTAGCGCGCTGGCTTCTCATACCGAGCGCCCCGGGTTCGATTCCTGGCTTGGGCTGGAAAAAACACTCATCTACTTCTGTCGCTATCCACATGAAGGGAATGAGAATTACAAGAATCGCACAAGTGCGCTCTTGGCAGGCAATGGCAAAACCTCCAAGTGTGAAAGAAAAACTGCCCATCGCCGTTCGGATTCGGCGTTAAACTGTAGGTCCGCTCCCCTCCCTTTCCCCATCCGTTTGAAATGTGTGGTGTATCACATGTTGAAAAAACAGTGTTGCATACGCATTTCAAACGGGTGGAATCTGTGGTATCACAACGGGCCCATTAAGAGGCCTAAGTGTGTCTCATACAGAGGCAGCCACTTCAACCTAACCTAACCTAACCTATCCCCAAACATTTTCAAATATGTTTGGATCGGAAGAGAATGCAGGCATAGGCGTGAAATAGATTGCATTAACATTTTCCGCTTCAAACCAATTCTTCACGCAACTAGCGGTGTGAATGGATGCGTTATCATGCTGCTATCATATTCGCGTTTCCCCGCGAATATTACCTCAAAGTTTACAAATTCAATCTCCAACATTGCCATATAATTCTGTGAATTTTGGCACCCTTCCAATATAGTTAAATAAATAGCGCCATGAGCCGAGATTGCTGCCCAGAACATAACTGAGAATGCTGCTGAATGACGCAATGAGGGTAATCAAGTGTCCCACTTGAAATAGGCTTAAAAAGGTAAAAATGTGGTTCATCATCATTTTGCATAAAATTTTGGTGGTTCAAAAACAGGAACACATGTAACTACGTATCCAGAAAATTTTGACATTAAAAAAAAAATTGTTGACTTCATAACAAGAATCTTAGCTAACAAAGTAAAGTGAGGGTAATCAAGTGTTCCGCAGTGTATATGCCTCAATACCAAGTTTTAGGGTCAACCCCTCCCAAATATTTGTACCTTGCAAAAATTTTAGATTTTGTTGTTGAGGCGAGTAGCATTAATACATATTATTGGCAAACGAAAAAAAAAGTCGGCGGTGTACTGTTTTTTGCGCTGTGCTATGTAGGCGAGAATAGCGTGGATGTTGTGGCCTGTTATTGTTGTTGTTGTTACTTTTGTTTTAATTTATCCTTTCTAAAATGCATAAATTTTTATTGGCCAACAATTATTTTCAATTTTTGTTTTTCAATCCTACTTTTTATACAGCCCACAGGCAGTGTTTTCGTAGGAGTGGTAAAATAAGAAAGTCTAATATTGTAACTTTATGGTAACAGCATTCGCCATGGAACTTTTCAGGTGTAGACTTTTTGTATTATTCTTAAACGTACATAGGTATGCCTTAATAAATTTAATTAGTTAATTAATAATTAATTAATTGACTGGCACGACAGCCCGCTTACGCGAGACTAAGGCCTAGCTTCCCGCAACCACCCGTGTTGTGCGTGTGAATTTGTACGCGGGTGGAAGGGACCTACAGTTTTTGCCGGTTCCGAACGGCAGGTTGGGACCTTTTTCATAAGCAATTTTTACTCTCAGAGGTTTGCCATTTCCAGCTGAGAGGACAGCCACCGAAAGAGAAAACGAGTTTTCCCGTTATTCTTTTTAGGTGTTATTAGAGGCAGTATTTGAACCTGAGGTTGCTGCCTTCGACTCGCGGTTCAACGCACTAACCAACTGAGCCACGGCGGCTGCCTTAATAACGAGTTTTTAAGGTTCTGCTTCAAAAACTAGGGCCGCAAACTATCAGGCAAGTTTGAAATCAATGGGCCCAATAAATCAAGGTTATATTACCTTTGTTTTTGACCCCGTCAGATTTTTATGACAAGATACTTGTCTAATTATTTCTCATTTGTAGTGCTTTCACCATATTTGAAGTCAATAGATCAATCATCAATAAATTATGTTTTCTATACAAATTTGTAACACTTGGTTTCCCCGTTAGATTTCGATTTAAAAAATGAAAAACACTTGTCTAATTATTTTTTATTTCAAGTGTTTTCACCAATTTTAAAGTCAATAGGCTAATCGGTTCATTTTTTCGTAGTTTTCCCGTATTCTCAAAATTGTAATCAACCATGTCAAAATATAAACAAATAATTTTACTTGGAACTCGCCACATAAAAATATTTCTAAACATTTTAAATTGGGATCAACCAGCTTTAAGTATTTGTAAGCTTTTAAATCAATCAAAGCCCACCATTAGCCAACAAAAAGCCATACACCACAAAGATTCGATTGATGGTGACATTACAGGAATTTGTGCAGCAAAACCAATCGGAAACACAAAAAAGCATACACACAATAAACGACAACAACAAAAAACATTAGCGAATCCCGAATCATCTTCGTTGAAACGACGATGACGATGCTTTGATTCGTGGTTTGCTCTCTGCTTGCGCTTCGACAAACAAGATCAATAAACATGCATGCAAAAATTGAGCGATCACTACGCCACAACAACCACCATTTCAATGTACACGAGCGAAGCCGTTGCGAACAACAACATTGCTTTTTGCTGTTGTCCTACGCAAATCTAACAGAAAATGTTATGAACTTGTAAGATGTTTCAGAATGGCAACGCCATAGTTTTAAGTAGTTTAAGTTTAATAACTTGGCAGCACCGGGGTTCAGGAATACGACCCTGGGCTTCGGTGCTGACCAAAAGAAACGGCCATCTTCATTCAATTCGTGACAATCGCCGTGCGCAGACGCTTTTTGTGTGAAAATAATAATAAATAAAGTATTATTCTTAAAACTCAAGTGTGGGGTCCGAACCAATTAAACAAATCGAAAATGCAAAAGTGGGAGATAGCGGAGACACTAGCCAAGGCCGGCGCTGATTTTCCCGCAACGGCCACGATGGGTCAGCTCCGTAAACTGATGACGGAAATGGTGGGTGCTCCGCTGGACACCGGCGGCGAGCCAACTGCCGCCACCACCAACACTGCCGTTGCGGCCAACACCGACGCTGCCACCAACACTGCCGTTGCAGCCAACACCGCTGCTGCCGCCAACACTGCCGTTGCAGCCAACACCGCTGCTGCCGCCAACACTGCCGTTGCAGCCGACATAAACAACATGCGAGAGTGGGAAATGGCGGAGACACTGGCGAAAGCCGGCATTGATTTTCCCGGAACGGCCACGACGGGTCAGCTCCGTAGGCTGATGAAGGAAATGGGGGGTGCTCCGCTGGACACCGGCGGCGAACCAACCGCCGCCAACGCTGCCGCCACCACCAACACTGCCGTTGCAGCCAACACCGCTGCTGCCGCCAACACTGCCGTTGCAGCCAACGCCGCTGCTGCCGCCAACACTGCCGTTGCAGCCAACACCGCTGCTGCCGCTGCAGCCAACACCGCCGCCCGAAACTACAATCTCGGGTATGGTACAGTAGGCGGCAAAACACCACGCAACTACCACGCTCACGCTACATCGCGTTGCCAAGATGGCGACGCTTTTTCGGTCGACGCTATTAGCGCCGACGGCAATGCTGCTCCCGACGACACCGCCGTTGATGAAGAATTGGCGACGCTGAGGAAGCAACTGGAGATCCTCAAGCTGCGGCAACAGATCCGCGAGCTGGAGAATCCCGCCCCGACTCCAACACAGGAACGATTGCCGAGTTTCGCCGACGTCGAGCACGCCATCCCAAAATTTAGTGGGGACAACGCCGCCCATGCCGTAGGACACTTCCTACGGGACTTCGAAGAGCTTATGTGCTCCACAAACGCCGACGAGAGCTTCAAGTTGCTCTGCCTGCGCCGTTCGCTGACGGGCACGGCGCGGGTTTTCCTGTCGATGACTGCCGCGCTATGCTACGCCGACCTGAAGAGGGCTCTGATGGCCGAGTTTGACGTTGCCGTTTCGCGTCAAGACGTTTACCGCATGCTGCGGCAGAGGCGCTGGAACAAGAAGGAGGAGTCGCTTCATCGCTACATCTTGGAGATGCAGGCCATCGCGATGCGGTCTGACGTCAATGAGCTGGAGGTCGTCGATTTTATTATCGAGGGGATCAGCCATGGGGTGCGCAGCGTTGGGCTGCTAATCGGGGCCAACAGCGTCGCCGAGCTGAAGATGCTGGTGAAGAGGCACCAGCGGAAACTCGTTGAGATACCACCACCACCGACAGAACGCCGCAACACACAACCGCCAGCCAGACAAACATCTGCTCCGCTAGGGTCCGCGGGGCCGGAGGAGCCGCAGTGCTACAATTGCTCGCAGCAGGGCCATATTAAGCCGCAGTGCCCGTATCCGCTGCGTCGGAACGGGTCATGCTTCCGTTGCTGGGAGATGGGCCACGATCACCGTTCGTGCCCAAACCCCAAGAAGGCCCTGAAGCCATCTGCCGCTGCCGTTGCCGAGGAGGATGATTGCTACTCCGTTAATAATTTTAATAATGTAAGTATTGCTTTTGGAGTCGATTCGGTTAGGAAGCAAAAATTTATTAAATTGTTCTCCTTGTTTGACACGGGTAGCCCAACTAGTTTTGTACGACAGTCCTGCGTGCCGGAGGACTTGCGAGCTTCGCTATGTACCGGACAAGTACAGCAATCGAAATATCGTGCCGTGGGTGGGCACACTATTCATGCCTTGGCAGAAAGCCACTGCAGAATACAATTTTTAAAACAAAAAAAACGAATTACAATTGTTGTAGTAGCTGACGACGTGCTGTTTGTACCTATTACACAGAGCAACAAAATCGACATTATTTTTTTTTTCTGAAATCAAACCATACTTTTCTAAAGGATTTTTGGACGCTGATCACAACTGCGTACTTAGTTTTTTGATTGTTTGAGCGGCTTAGGAAATATTGATGGTTTTCCTTGGAGGGCGTTTTACATGTTTTTTGACCATTACATGCATGCAGCTCCTACAAACCTGAAGTCTTAAATGCCATTTTTTTAACATAGATTAGCAATACTCTAACTATGTATTTAAAATTAAAAAAACATTAAAATCGGTTCAAATTTGCAAGAGTTATTCATTTGCAAAGTCAAATTTTCAGTTACTTTGCAAGAATGCGAATACACAAAAGAATGTTGCTTAGAAAAAATATATATTACCACACAGTGAAAGAAGAATGTTGGAGCTTTCAATTAAAAAAGAAATTGTGTGCAAATATGTAAGTTCTCCATTCATAAATTCAGCAACAAAAGCAAGGATTTACTTTTGAGCTATAATATCGGAGCACAATTTTAGGCAGCAGTATAAAAATGCTCACATTCAACAAATGCCCTCAATTCATAAAATTTTCAGCTTTCGAATTGTGAATTTTTTGTCCCTAAAAATATGTCGCAATGAAATATGGAAAAACAGCAAGTAGTTTGCTAAGTGTGTGTGGTTGAAATTTTTACTTGTGTGATGCAACTCTTTTTAGAATAGCTCCTACAGTAATGAACCAATTCAAATTTTGTTAATGCCCTTGAAAAGACAAATATTGACGCTTGCGAAAATACTTTAGATACTTTCGTCAATGACGCGAAGAGCTTTAGAAGATTTCAATACAAACACGTGTTCAGAAGGTGAAGTCGCATTTACACTCTAATGAGTATAGGCCGAGAATGGCACATGGGATAAAAAAATTCTGTTCTATAAGTTTAAGTTACAGCCTTCCACTATACATTACACACTAACTCCTAATTGAAAATTGCAACCCCGAATTTAAATGAATTTTAATAAAAAATTCGCGAAAATTGAACTTTGAAGAGCCATAGCCGTGTTAACCCTTGACCAATCGAAATCGACTATGGTCAAAATTATAGCTTGAGGATTCGTTATTGTGTCATAAAAAAATTATCGTGTTTTTCAACATATTATAAATGTAATAAAAATTCAAAGATGAAAAATCGTGAAAAACACCTCCTAGCAAAAACCACCAGTAACTTCCAAACCGCTCAAACAATTAAAAAACCAAGTACGCAGTTGTAATCAGCGTCCAAAAATCCTTTAGAAAAGGTTTACTAGAACTCGGAAAAATTTTGGCTGTTGCTCAGTGTTATCTTAGGACGAAATTTCTTACGGGCTTTTAACACTCAATTAACAAAATCGAAACTGCGTTATTCTAAGACGCAACTGTTAGAAATCAAAGATGAAGTTAACCTTTGCTCCTCCGAATCGATCGACTCCTTACGAATCCTAAGTAAGCACAACCTTTTGAGAAATGCAAATACTTCCGTTGCCGATTACTGCCGAATCAATCGGGATTCTGCGACAGTTGGGTCGGTTGAGTCAATAAACAGTAGTGTCAACGACGACGTGCCATACATATATAATATTGATATTCCGTTTGATGACCAAGAATTTGACGTAAATTTCGAATTAAGCCGGGAACCACGTGAGAAACTTGTAGAGTTGATAACGAATTGCTATTTAGTGCCGAAAGATATTTCCGTTACCCCTTACGAATATGAGATGAAGATTCATTTAAGTTCTGACGTACCCTTTTATTGTAGCCCTAGACGATTATTTTACAAGGAACGGACAGAGGTTAGATAAATTGTAAAAGAATTACAACAGGAGGGCATTGTTAGGCTAAGTAACTCTCCGTACGCATCTGCTATTGTTTTGGTGAAGAAGAAAAATGGCCAAACACGACTGTGTGTAGACTATCGGGGACTTAATAAGATAACTGTACGGGATAACTATCCGCTGCCGCTCATTGAAGACTGTATAGAATATTTAGAGGGTAAACGATACTTTTCCGTTCTGGACCTAAAAAGTGGGTTTCATCACGTTAGCATCTCGGCAGATTCCATACCATACACCGCTTTTGTGACCCCTGACGGTCAGTACGAATATGTAAAAATGCCGTTTGGACTTAAAAATGCGCCAGCCGTATTCCAACGTTTCATCAATGATATTTTCCGTGATCTCATCGACGCTAAGAAAATCTTAATCTATATGGACGATATACTAATTGCTGCCGACAACTTTAAAGACCACAATCAGACGTTGCGTTTAGTTTTGGAACGTATTACAAGTAGAAAATTGAAATTAAATCTTCCGAAATGTAAGTTTTGCTACAACGAAATAGAATATTTGGGTTACAAGGTAACGGCCACAGGTATAACATTGAGTGATTCTTATGTGGTAACCATTAGAAAGTACCCGCTGCCGACCAATCAGAAAGAATTGCAGTCCTGCTTAGGTCTTTTTTCATATTTTCGCCGCTTTGTACAATCATTTTCGACTATAGCTAAACCATTAAGGGATCTGTTGAAAAAGGGTGCCGACTTTATAATCAATGATCACTTCATTGCAGCCTTTAACGAGTTAAAAGCCAAACTGACGGAAGCACCGGTTTTAGCTTTCTATAGCCCCGAGAGGGAAACGGAGCTTCATTGTGACGCTAGTTCTGCCGGTTTTGGTGCTTAGTGCAGCGACAGAATGATGGTAAATTTCATCCAATATCATATTTCTCTAAAACCACTTCCGCTGCCGAGTCTAAGTATCACAGCTTCGAGTTAGAAGCGCTGGCCATCATTTATGCTTTAAGACGATTTAGAGTTTACCTAGAGGGTATATCCTTCAAGATAGTAACCGACTGTAACTCCCTGACGCTGACTTTGGAAAGAAAACAGGTTAATCCGAGGATCGCTAGATGGGCTTTGGAGCTGCAGAACTATGACTACAGGTTACAACATCGCGGGGGTGCATCCATGGGTCATGTGGACGCCCTAAGTAGGTGCCATGTTGCCATGGTTACAGACGTGAACGACGTAGACTTCCAGATACAGATAGCCCAAGAGCGCGACGAATTGATAAGGGGTGTACGCAATGAACTACAAACCAGGGAAATGAAGGATTTTGACTTAGTTGACGGTGTGGTTTATAAAGCCATTGAATCAGGACGGAAACTATTGTACGTACCGAGTGAAATGGAGGGAAATGTAATACGTTTAATCCATGAAAAGTTAGGCCACCAGGCGGTTGAAAAATGTTACCAAAAAATCCGACTGCACTACTGGTTTCCGAGCATGCGCCGCAAGATAGAGACCTTTGTAAGAAATTGTCTGAAATGTATTATGTATGCCGTACCAACTCGGTTAAACGAAAAGTGCCTATACAATATCCCCAAGTATCCAATTCCGTTTGATACAATTCACATCGACCATTTTGGTCCGCTGCCGTCTCTGAACTCGAAGAGAAAACACATTTTGGTCGTGGTTGACGCTTTTACGAAGTTTGTAAAATTATATCCTACAAATTCGACTAGTACGAGAGAGGTTACTGCCGCGTTGGATAAATATTTCAATTACTATAGTCGACCCAAACGGATAATATCCGACAGAGGAACTTGCTTTACGTCACTCGAATTTGGAGAATACGTGCTGAGACATAATATTAAACATGTAAAGGTGGCTGTGGCATCTCCACAGGCCAACGGGCAGGTAGAAAGAGTGAATCGAGTAATCAAAACCATGCTAGGGAAAATAAGCGATCCAATCACACATGCTGATTGGTGCAGCAGATTACTACAGGTCGAACATGCCATCAATAACTCAGTTCATAGTGCCACGAAAACTACTCCGAGTATCCTGTTGTTTGGTGTGGAACAGCGAGGCGACGTGATTGACGAGCTGACGGAATATCTTGACGAAAAGAATGACGTTACTAGGGATCTAGTGGATATACGCTCAAAAGCATCGCAGGCGATAGAGGATGCACAGGAATATAATCTAAAGTATTTTCTCGAGCATAGTACTGACGCTAAGAAATATGACGTAGGTGATTTTGTAGTTATTCGGAACGTTGACACTGTCGTCGGTACGAATAAAAAGTTCATACCCAAGTACCGAGGCCCGTATATAATTCATGACAGCTTAGGAAACGACCGTTACGTCGTACGTGATATTGATATCTGCCAATTGACTCAGCTGCCGTATGATGGAGTGGTGGAGGCGAATCGAATACGTAAGTGGATCTCAAAGCCGAGTGAAAAGGTTGCCGTTGAAAGGGATTCGGGCAATACGGTAGGCTAATTATCGGGACGATAAGTTGTCAGGTTGCCCGAGTTGTAAGATGTTTCAGAATGGCAACGCCATAGTTTTAAGTAGTTTAAGTTTAATAAGTTGGCAGCACCGGGGTTCAGGAATACGACCCTGGGCTTCGGTGCTGACCAAAAGAAACGGCCATCTTCATTCAATTCGTGACAATCGCCGTGCGCAGACGCTTTTTGTGTGAAAGCCTAAATAAAGTATTATTCTTAAAAACTTAACATTCTCAAATGCCTACGCTTCGCTCTTCCCGCTCGCATCATAAAAGCCGAAAACACTTTTGTGCCCACATGCGCGTTCTATATTACTTCATAATACATGATAATACTTAGCTTTCTTTGCCCTAGTCATGCCAGCGTAAAAAGTCAGTCTCCGAAATATAAAATCCTTTTAAACAACACTTAACAAATTCATGAAAACTACAGATTTTACAGGGTTTTACAAGTGTACGTAACCCTGTAAGTTAGTTTAATTATTCACCACAGTGACAGTTTTACATGTGAACAACAAAAATTTGACAGGAGCCTTCAGAAAAAATCTACGTCCGGTTGTCAAAAAGTGTCGCTACTTAGTATTTACTTTGACATAATCTATTAATTTTCTGTTAGTTGAATGAAGTATTCCCAAATTTTGCTAGCACTTGAAAAATGTCAAATTTTAAAAGTGAGTCACAAAAATTGAATTTATTTTCGGTCATGCAATAACTTTGTAGACGCCTACTTACCAATATAGCTTCTTTCGAATACAATTCAGCATCACAGTTATCGCACAGATAAATATCGAAAGGCGCAGGTTCAACCATTATTTGCTGGAGATCATGTCCGAGTTGGCCTCCATTCTTTGATTTCTGTTGCATTAAGCATTTACGACTTCTTTGAGGCTGATCGTAAGACTAGAAATGAAATATTGAAAAGTTAATAGACAGATAGGATAACAGACCAATAAGTGCTTATCATTCGTTCCAAGCTAAGAAATGTAGCATTAAGTACTTAGTTTGATTTATATAAAGGGGTTTTCAATTATTATATATTATTACAGCTGATTACTCTGACATTTTGGGTGGAAACGTTTTTTCAACATGTTTTTCAAAAATGTTAACAGTAGGCGCTACACCCTACAAGGATTGTTTATCATTTTTAATTAGTACGAATCAAAAATTCAATCTGCAGTCTTGCGAAATTTCTAAATTTCGCAGGATAATTCCTGAGCTCCGCAATTCAGTTTTTATTAACATCCTCTGCATCCTGTTTTTGATTATACCATTCTCTATTATGTACTGAATTTCGCTCAAAAACTTCAATAATAGAAAATAAAACTAAAAGTTCATCATCTGCTTCTAACATGTTGAACAACACTAAAAAGCAAGTCGCAAATTCAAGTTTTTTTTTTATTTCAACGAACACCAAACGTGTGTGCTAGAAAAAACCTTTTCTTGCCTTATGAATCGGTCGGAAAGCTTCGCATTCTACCATTTGGTGAGCTTGCGAGGCGCTGCCGCGAAAGGCAGTCGTAATGCTGTCGTGCAATGCATCCACGACCTCGTCTAGAGATTTACCATCGTAGATCCTGCTATGGAAATCTCCGAAGCGACCACTCATGGCATGATGGATAACAAATTAAGCAGCGACTTTATCGAGCCGGTAACGACAATAGAAGTTTTCGTCATCGAACTCGAAGGGGTCAAACCGGTTTTTATATATTTTTCGCCGTCTCAGCCTTTTTACACAAAAACACATTCACGACGAACTGAGAATTTTACAAAAGTGACATTTCTGCTCATTTTGACTCATTGCTAACTGGTTTAGCAACAGCTTTTGCTTGTTTTAAAGTTAAAGTATCCTTTAAGCGTTAAACTATGCTCTAACTCGAATATGATTGACTTAAATCTTACCTTATTCTACTACTATGTTACTTATACCTACCTACCTACCTATGCCTACTTTCTACTAGTATACTTTATTAATCTTAAAGTGTACTTTATTTCGACTATGATTATGCGCCATTGTCGACAATGATTCTTTTTAATTTTACCTTTTGTATTTTTATACTTTTAGAATATTTAGATTTGTAAGTGTTATACCTGTATGAATTAATAAAGATAAAATACTACTACTACATTTAATATATAAGTATTTAACTAAACTAAACTTATACTAACTAAACGGCGGTCTTGCCGTCTACTCTAACACTTACACGGTGCGTTGCTCTGGCTAGTGTGGAGGTTAGAACTAACGGAATGTGACTAGACCAACTCGTGGTGACCGTTGCAATGATCTGCCTCTACCCGGCTAAGTGGACACCTCCCGTCCACCTTCAAAACGCAGATCTCCGTTGATTACACATATCTACTTCCTCCCTCCCGTAATCCAGAGTGTCATATGTCCCTTGCCCACTGGATAGTTTGAAGATAGGGAGTATACCGTGTGTATTCGAACGGAGCGTCTCCAATACCTGGTTACCTCAGAGAGTAACAGTGGCCTTATCACGGTTTGAGGCCCTAACGGACCTCTTTTCCCCACTCTAAGAGTGGGTCACCATTTCGGTGTCACGCACAGCCCGCCAAATCGGGACGAAAATGATATGTCTCTTAACAGCTTTGGAAAAGTTAACGGAGAAAACGGCAAGGAAGACAACGAACAAGCTCACCGTTCAACCGCCGACCTCGACTTCAGCTTAGGACCCGAAGAAACTGGCCAAGTGCAAAGAACAAACATCGAAGCAACTCTTAATAGCACCTAGGAAATACGTTGGAAGTTAACAGATCGATGATATAAAACAAGATTGATAAAATAAATATTACGAAATCCGGCTGATGACGTCATTGGTGAAGATTTATAAGGTGACCATTTCAGAGTGTAAAATTTTTTTTTATTATTGGTGCGTAAATTCCTTTTTAAGACTGAAAATACGTTTATGTACATATTGTTTGACAGTTTAATTAATTTCTGCCAATTCTGCAATAACATGTGAGGCATTCCACGCGAAGCGGACAGGTAAAAAAACTCGATGTTTCCGATTTCAATAATATTTAAGTATGTTCTTCCTATACGTATTATTGATACGTATACCAAATATTTTTGTGATATAATGACTAGTTAAAGAGTTATGGGACTTTGAAGTTTTCGACAGCCGGTTGGCATGCAGTACTTCAAAGCCGATTATGGAGTCATAAAATTATATATTAAAATAATTAAACCACGGTTATCACGGTTTGAGGCCCTAACGGACCTCTTTTCCCCACTCTAAGAGTGGGTCACCATTTCGGTGTCACGCACAGCCCGCCAAATCGGGACGAAAATGATATGTCTCTTAACAGCTTTGGAAAAGTTAACGGAGAAAACGGCAAGGAAGACAACGAACAAGCTCACCGTTCAACCGCCGACCTCGACTTCAGCTTAGGACCCGAAGAAACTGGCCAAGTGCAAAGAACAAACATCGAAGCAACTCTTAATAGCACCTAGGAAATACGTTGGAAGTTGACAGATCGATGATATAAAACAAGATTGATAAAATAAATATTACGAAATCCGGCTGATGACGTCATTGGTGAAGATTTATAAGGTGACCATTTCAGAGTGTAAAATTTTTTTTTATTATTGGTGCGTAAATTCCTTTTTAAGACTGAAAACACGTTTATGTACATATTGTTTGACAGTTTAATTAATTTCTGCCAATTCTGCAATAACATGTGAGGCATTCCACGCGAAGCGGACAGGTAAAAAAACTCGATGTTTCCGATTTCAATAATATTTAAGTATGTTCTTCCTATACGTATTATTGATACGTATACCAAATATTTTTGTGATATAATGACTAGTTAAAGAGTTATGGGACTTTGAAGTTTTCGACAGCCGGTTGGCATGCAGTACTTCAAAGCCGATTATGGAGTCATAAAATTATATATTAAAATAATTAAACCACTGGATTTCTTACTTCATTTACTGAGCTTTTTAATGGTCTTGTTGGAAGAGAAAAAAAATTTTTTTTTCCTAAAAAAAAAAACCAATTAATTTGTTTTCCTTGATTTTCACTAAGTTGGACCATTTTGTTTTTTTTTATTTTTTTTATATATATTGCTAATATTGTATAGAACATTGGTGCCAACTTTTATAATGGGCGTGGAAGTGGATTAGGAGCTAGACTGAAAATACTGCCGAAGGGTGGCGTATTTTGGTACTTAATAGGTATTAAATATCAAATAAACTCATTTTTTTTATAACACAGGCCGACAAAATTCGAACAAATTTCAGAACCAGAAACCAGAGTATACTTTTCCGAAGGTTTTTGGTGCGCTGAACAAGAATCTGGCCTCAGAATTGCTCCATCACGTTAGGTTTTCGAGATATCCTAACCTAAAAGTGCGAAAATTGCGGTTTTTGCCTATATTTGAGGTTATGTAGCATAGCTATTTTAACTTTTTTTTGTAAAATAACTGCTGGCATCTTAAAGTACAAGCCTTTCCCTTTCAAATGCGCCTTAGTTTGCTCAAAAGTCATTTTTCGTCTTTGAGATATCCAAAATTGAAGTTTGGAATACACATGAATTATACATTATACACAGAATTTCTCAAGTTTTGTACACCTCATGTGTATTCCAAACTTCAATTTTGGATATCTCAAAGACGAAAAATGACTTTTGAGCAAACTAAGGCGCATTTGAAAGGGAAAGGCTTGTACTTTAAGATGCCAGCAGTTATTTTACAAAAAAAAGTTAAAATAGCTATGCTACATAACCTCAAATATAGGCAAAAACCGCAATTTTCGCACTTTTAGGTTAGGATATCTCGAAAACCTAACGTGATGGAGCAATTCTGAGGCCAGATTCTTGTTCAGCGCACCAAAAACCTTCGGAAAAGTATACTCTGGTTTCTGGTTCTGAAATTTGTTCGAATTTTGTCGGCCTGTGTTATCAAAAAAATGAGTTTATTTGATATTTAATACCTATTAAGTACCAAAATACGCCACCCTTCGGCAGTATTTTCAGTCTAGCTCCTAATCCACTTCCACGCCCATTATAAAAGTTGGCACCAATGTTCTATACAATATTAGCAATATATATAAAAAAAATAAAAAAAAACAAAATGGTCCAACTTAGTGAAAATCAAGGAAAACAAATTAATTGGTTTTTTTTTAGGAAAAAAAATTTTTTTTTCTTTTCCAACAAGACCATTAAAAAGCTCAGTAAATGAAGTAAGAAATCCAGTGGTTTAATTATTTTAATATATAATTTTATGACTCCATAATCGGCTTTGAAGTACTGCATGCCAACCGGCTGTCGAAAACTTCAAAGTCCCATAACTCTTTAACTAGTCATTATATCACAAAAATATTTGGTATACGTATCAATAATACGTATAGGTAGAACATACTCAAATATTATTGAAATCGGAAACATCGAGTTTTTTTACCTGTCCGCTTCGCGTGGAATGCCACATGTGCAGAATTTTACTAAAACAAAGTTTTGCTTCTCCTCGTATTTTTTCCTCATTTGAAAAAAAATTAAAAATCAAATTTGAATGTTATGTCAATTGGGCACCTTAAAAATATTTTCATTCGTTTGAAAGACTTGATTGCCCAAAGCATTTTTTTGAATTTCGGTACATTTTAACGCGAAAATTTGACCGAAACGGTCGTAATACAACAAGATTCATTGAATAGAAGATTGCGCCTTCCGGGAGAAAATAATTTTGAAACCGCACCAGTGACGTCATACAAAATTGCTTCCTATTGGCTGAAAATGTTGATTGAATTTTGGAGAGAGAAACACAGTGAGGCAAAATTAAATATTTGTTACTTCATTATTTTTTTCCTTTTCAATTCCCTTCTTAATTCCAGTAAATTTACCCTTACCGATAAATATTGAGTATTTGCCGTTCGATGTCGTTATATATATATATATATTCCATTTGAAAAACACTTCACCACTCATGTACCTTTTTTTTCATTATTTTGTGTACACAGGCCCACTGCACACCGCATTATTCTCTTTTTTTTGCTTTTTTCCTTTTTTGAAATTTTTCCGCGATATTCTCACTACACGCACTTTTACAGCAAGGACTTTTGAAACTCAAAATTATTTAATGATTTTAACAAAAAACAATGAAAACAATCAAGCAAAAGCGGCACGATTTACAAAAACCGAAATATTTGTGAATACAAAATTTTCAACCAATGAAAACAAAGCACGAAATCTGAATTGAATTGCAGGGTTTCCTCCCGAATTTCACTTGTTTTATTTGTGTTATTTATATGAACGAATTATACGAATTTATATTTAATTTTGTAAAGATATACAAATTTCTATTAAACTGTTATGTAAGTATATGTATATATAGGGGCTTAAGTATAAAGAAAGCCATATATTTGCTCAAAAGAGTAAAGCAAAATGTAAGTTCAAAATAAAAGAGTTTAAAAAGTACTGATGGAAACCCTACATATTCTCCGATGACGTCACTGGTGCGGTTTAAAATTGATTTTCTCTCGGAAGGCGCAATCTCTGTATTCAATGAATCTTGGTAATACAAACGGAATAAAAGAAAATACAAAATTTAGCGTTGCCGTCAAAACAGTTTACAACAAATGTGATGAGTTTTTGATAAAAAACAAAACGTAAACAATGAAGTGTGCAGTGGGCCAATGTCGGCAAATAATACAAAAAAAGTATGTAAGCATTTGGGTAACCTTTTGAGGTCGCGACAATATCAATTTCGTTACTGAAAGAATTTGACGAGGGAGTTGATTTTGAAGATGGCCTTCAATTTGAAATGGGAATCATATACAGAAATCCTGATCGTTTCAAAAAGTAATACTGTTGTATTGATGAAACAATTAAGATATGGATTGATAAAAAGTATTGAAAAATAATATTTTTAATAAAATATATATAATTATATTAACCCTTTAGCAGGCCAATTTTGTATGGCTGTAAAAAAATTACAGTTGATTAATTTTGTCATGAGAAAGACGAACATTATATTAATTTTTGTCTCAGGCGAATAGTTTTGTCGCTAGGTGTGTTTAAAGGTAGCCCGCCCCCAGGCGGGGCTGCCGGAAATAAAGCATATTAAAATGCATTGAAGCAAGTGCAGAAAAGGCAGGAAAATCAAAAGAAGTGATGATAAATTTTTCGCAATGTCATTTATTTATTGTGAAAAGTGAAAAAAACAGTCTTTGGTGCTACGGAAACACAAATTTAAGTTGAATTTAATACAACAATCCTGTGTTGATGAAGTGCAACCTGGAGTTTTGCAAATTTGTTTGCTTGTTCTATCCAAAAACTTTGGCCAATGCCCAATTCGGTCAAAACGGATATCTGGCGGGGTAAATAAGTCGTAGGAGGGCCTGGATTTGAGGATATAGTTGCCTTGGAGGAAGGTCTTCCAGCCACCTATTTTGCACCATTTGCTTCATATCTGCATAAGAAATCTGCTACTATAGTTCGAAAATCCGCCAGTTTTTCAGTTTAGCCTTGGATTCTTTGATGAAGAACATAGGAATTAAGCACTGTTCACCCTCCTTCACTGGCTCCCAACTGGGTAGCTGGTTAAACTACACGCGAAGTGTTCTGAAGTCAGACTTCACGCGATTTCCCACTAGGCTAGATCGGATCTTGGTCATTCCAGGATTCTTATTGAGGATTGCTCGGTGCCCACCGGCATCGATCCCATCAGCACCCCCACTAAGCTTGTACACGGCTTCACTATCCGCATCCATCGCAGAGATGAATGGATAGATACCGAGCTATCGACCGACAACTACATCTACTTCTACACCGACGACTCTAAATTGAATAACAAGGTTGGCTGCAGGATTTTCTGCAGCCAACTGGGGCTTCGGCTCTCCTTCCGCTTGCCTGATCACTGCAGTGTCTTCCAGGCAGAGGTTACGGCCATATATCAGGCCTCCATCTGGCTTATCCACGACAAACCGCATTGGGCGGATATCCACATCTACTCTGACAGTCAGGCAGCTATTAAGTCTCTCGCAAGGGTGACCACCTCATCTAGGCTGGTCCTGGACTGCGGTTAGTCTCTAAATGCCTTGGCCAGACGCTCCAATGTCTCACTACTCTGGGTGCCAGGGCACAGGGCATTGTAGGCAACTGCGAGGCGGATGAATTGGCCAGGGCGGGTACGTTGCTCGCCGATGCTTCATCCTTTCTCGCTGTAGGAGCTCCTATTGCATCAGTCAAACTGATGCTCAAGCAATTTTACTATAAAATAGCAAACGATTTGTGGTCTGAGGAACAGACCTGCAACATCTCCCGACAAACCTGACCAACTTTCAACCTGAAACGGACAAATCAGCTGCTCAACCTTAGTTGTCACTCGATAAGCATAACGGTTTCGGTGCTTACGGGACACTGTGTCATGGGTAAGCACGCTGAAAGACTGGGTCTGCAATCCAACGACTTATGTCGAGGGTGCGGCTCTGAGGAGGAGGACGAGACCGTTCTCCTCAATGTCCTTCTTTAGCCAGAAGAAGATTTAAATTCCTTGGCTCAGCTTTTTTCAATAGCCTAACTGGACTATCTCCTCTGAACATCAAGGACATAGCCAGATTCATCACGGAATCTTCATCGTTCCAGGCGCGATAAGGGGGAGTCGCGCCACCCACTGTGGTATCACAATGAGCCAAAAGTTGTGCTTAAGTGAGTTATTCACATTGAAAGCTGCCACTCCAACCTAACCTAAGATAGGAATTCACGAGGGTCATATCCGTGTCTTGAGCCGAATATGAGCCTGATATGAGCCGAATATGAGCCTGATACGCCATCCATGAGATGGACCCCACCCATAGGATAGTTGCATTCTGAAAAAGATTAAAGATATACATAGAGAAATTATATAAAACTTAATTTTACATACATGCCATATTCATACATTACATCTTCTTGCAAACAAACCAGACCCATTTCCAACTAGCAATAAGTACTCATAAACGGACATATATTATGGTAAATATTGAAATATTCACATTTTTAAAATAATTTTTGTATGGGAATCTATCTAAAAGTAAAATATATTTTTTTTCTATACCGGCCATGCCTCCTTTCAAGTATTATAATTAGAGTCCGACCGATTAATCGCCATCGGCATCGGCTAGTGTTAGCCAATAAAATTGGTATCGGCATCGGCTAATATCGGCATCGATGATGCCATCGGCCTATTTTTCTGCTATCATTTTTTTTTCATTTTTTGTACCAACGGGTTCTTATACCCCTTTTCAGTAATGTATTTATAGATACTGTTTAATATAAATGTTTCCTAGAAATGTTTTTTTTTAACTAATAATAATAAATATTAATTGACTGCCACGACAGCCCGCTTACGCGAGACTAAGGCCTAGCTTCCCGCAACCACCCGTGTTGTGCGTGTGAATTTGTACGCGGGTTGAAGGGACCTACAGTTTTATGCCGGTTCCGAACGGCAGGTTGGGAGCTTTTTCATAAGCAATTTTTACTCTCAGAGGTTTGCCATTTCCATCTGAGAGGACAGCCACCAAAAGAGAAAACGAGTTTTCCCGTTATTTTTTTAGGTGTTATTACAGGCAGTATTTGAACCTGAGGTTGCTGCCTGCGACTCGCGGTCCAACGCACTAACCAACTGAGCCATGACGGCTGCTCACTATACTAGGTATTCCTAAAAACACAGATTTTATCGAAATTTCTATGCATTTCGTCTCTTAATGTCGATATAAGAAGAAGTGGCATTTAATTTTTCAATCTTATCCTTCTTTTTTAATTGGAAGCATTTTTTTAACAGGCCTTTTATTTTTTCCAAATTTGCAATTTGAGAGTACAAATTTTAATATAAAAATCGTAATTTTAAGTTGAATAAAAAACTGAATTTGTATGCAATATTTACGTCACTATTTTTGTTTCTCTCTCAGTGGATAAATGTGATATATTATTTTTTTTTAATACATTAGTAATGTATTAGGATTCTTAATTCTCTTGTTATTTTATTTAGTTTTTAATTATTTCTGTTCTCGATGTTTTGTTATTTTGTGATGAATATTACAAACAATATGTAATAGTTCCTTTTGTTATTTTATAAAATACTTAGACTGTGTTTTTGATTGAATTCATTCGTGTTATTTTTTTCTTTGTAATCGGCATTGGCCGATTTTCGCCCTTTCGGCGGATTAATAGGCATCGGCTAAACTCGCCCTTCCGGCCGATTAATCGGCATCGGCATCGGCCAAAAAATGTGGTATCGGTCGGACTCTAATTATAATCTGTAAGACAAAGTGAATACATCCTAAGCATCTTAGTGCAAGCTATAATCAAAGTTGATGTACACCAGCAAGACCGCCTCCAGGCGATGTGCAAGCATGACTAAAACGGCAGACCCGCCTGCAGGCGGTCTCGCTTTGGGGGGTGATTATAGGTCTCCCAATAAATATTCTCTTAAGCAATCAATTATATACAAATAAAAATATTGGTTTACTTACTGAAATTTTCTGCAGCTTCAAGCTCCAAGATTTACTAGTCTTTTTATTAACTGAAAAACTCACACTCGCAAAAATAATTTTTTTCGTCCGAACTCGGCAAATTCTCAGTTCAAATGGGTTTAAAACTACCCTGCTTATGTTAAAAAATGTATACCGTTAGTTAAAGGGAACTTTTCCAAATCATTATCAGCCATATTTAAATAAAGCTCGTCGCCTACTCAGCAAACGCATTTTGGTGTACCCCGCCTGGAGGCGGGCTTGCCCGCTAGAGGGTTAAATGACAGGAGTGTTATATTGATAATACAGCGAGGCCAAATCTGCCTAACCTCTATCTAAATCGCTCTAAGCAATCGATAAGTAAGTATGTACAGTGACGGACAATAGTATTGACACAGCAATGATTGTTCAATAAAACAGCAAATTTCAGATAAACAAAACATAAAATTCATTAAGTTTTAATGTCAACTTATGCATTTATATCACATTCATTTCAGGGCATAATAAATTCACATACTACTTCTTATATTTAGAAAAAATAAACAAAAATGTATTTCATAGTCGGTTTTGGTATGGACAAAAGTATTGGCACACTTACTTAAAAACTAAAGAAACATTATGTTATGGCATAATTAATACTTTGTAGCATAACCCATTCTCTTCAATACTTCGTTGTCTTTTGGGCATTTATTTTACAAAATTTTTGGTAATGTCTGCTCCTATATTTTGCCATTCTAGTGAAAGGATATTCATTAGTTGGCTTTTATTAGTTATATTGTGCCTTCGAACCCGTCTTTCCAATTCTTCCCAGAGGTGTTCGATGGGATTTAGATCGGGTGATTGTGGCGGAACCTCTGAGAGTAAAAATTGCCTATGATAAAGCTCCCAACCTGCCGTTCGGAACCGGCATAAAAACTGTAGGTCCCTTCAACCCGCGTACAAATTCACACGCACAACACGGGTAGTTGCGGGAAGCTAGGCCTTAGTCTCGCGTAAGCGGGCTGTCGTGCCAGTCAATTAAAATTATTAGATTGTGGCGGATGTGGTAGAATATGTGGAACATTGTATATAAGCCACATACGGACGTCGAAAGCTGTGTGCTTAGGGTCATTTTACAGTCGAACCTGTTTTTGTGCGCCTTTTTTTGGTGCGAATTTTTTCCTGTGCGACTTTTTTTGTGCGATTTTTTTTGTGCGATTGATTATTATTGATTATTCCTCATACTTGTTATGAAATCACTGTAAAAATTGTAAATATTTTATAGGAGTATGTATGCCATGAATTATGTGTAGTTCGTTTTCATTTCTCTTAAAATTTGTTTGCAGTATACAGATATTATTGCCTATTCTCCTTTGTCATTGTTACCAATATATTTCAAAGTATTATTAGAAGGTACATTTTTAAACTTTTATATACATATATAGTAAATGATTAGAATTCATTATTTTAGTCAAAATCCCTAATAATGGAAAAGTGTAAAATCAAGAGAAAGGCTATTTCGTTGGAAATTAAAACGAAAATATTGCAACGAATAATGGAAGGTAAGGGATCCTCAGCTATTGGCAAAGAATTTGGATTAGGTGAATCTACCATACGTGGAATACGGAAACGTGCAGGTGATATTAATGCATCTTCCAGTTGTTCTACAAAGGAAAGCTCAAAACGAGCATCGTATTCCAGAAACATATTGACAGAGAAAACAGAAAAGTCGCTTATATTATGGATTGAGCAACTTACACAAAAACGGATACCTATTAATGCTGAATTGATTAAACAGAAAGCCATACAATTTTATAATCAACTGAAGGACTTAGAGCCGTCTTGTACATCAAATCATGTTAGAAGCACGAATTTTTCTGCAAGCAATGGCTGGTTAGCTGGATTTATAAAAAGGAACGGACTTCGCAATCTAAAAATTTCAGGAGAAGCTGCAGCTGCTGATGAAACATCCGCTAAAAATTTTCCAAAAGTTTTGGCCGAAATTATTGAAGAAGGTGGATATTGCCCGGATCAGGTATTTAACGCTGACGAAACCGGTTTGTTTTGGAAGAAGATGCCCAGCCGAACGTTTATTGCAAAGTCAGAAAAAACTGCAAGTGGTTTTAAAGCTGCAAAAGATAGAGTTACATTTTTACTTTGCAGCAATGCTTCTGGGGCGAAAATTTTAAAACCCCTTATGATAAACAAATCGTTGAACCCTCGTGCACTAAAGGGCAAAAATATAGCTGAGCTCCCAGTTCACTTCATGGCCAACAAGAAAGCATGGGTGACAACGGCTCTTTTCAAAACATGGTTCAATGATTGCTTTGTTCCAGAAGTTAAACAATATATGGCTGATATAGGGCTTCAATTAAAAGTTCTGCTGATTGTTGACAATGCACCTGGTCATACTATTATAGAACACCCTGATGTTAAATTGGTATTTTTCGCTCCCAATACAACAAGTATTTTGCAACCATTAGATCAGGGCGTTATTGCAACTTTTAAAAAACATTATGTAAAGTTAACTTTCAGATACATTCTTGATAAACTCGAAAATAATGATAATGATGACGTTGCCTGAAGTTTGGAAGAAATTTACAATACTGGATTGCATACATCATGCTGCAGCAGCAATTACTCAAATAAAACAACACACATTAAATGCATGTTGGAAGTCAGCCTGGCCGGAATGTGTCATTGAGCGAAGTGCATCCGAAAACTCATCAATGTTAACAACAGAAATTGTTACCCTAGCATATAGTATCGATAGAGATGGATTAGACAACTTCAGTGAAAATGATCTTTTCGAAATGATTAACGATGAAAGTGTAAATGACTATGATATTATAAATTTCGTAACAGATGATGCTGATGGGCAAGAAGAATCCGATAAAATGACAGCAAATAACATTTATGCTGGACTACAAATGTCCCTTAAATTGGAAAGTCATTTTCTTGATATTGATGCCGATACGGAAAGAACTTCAAAATTCAAAAAGGAGCTTCAGTCGTGCTTATCTACCTACCGAGATATATACATGCGTAAAGTGAAACAACACCCATCACAAAAACTGATAACGGACTACATGGTAATTAAAAGAAAGCCTCTGGACGTATGCGAAGTAGAATCTTCAAGTGACGAAAGTGATATTGACCCAATTCGCCAAAAAAAGCCCGAGCATTATCAGACTATGAATAATATTATAGAGTTATGAACTGTAAAACAAGTACTTTCTAAATAAATTATTTAAAATGTTAGTCAGAATAATTTTTTTTGTATGTTTTCTATGAGAAATTTTTTTTATGCGGTCCCTATCCCTCGCACAAAAACAGTAACTTTTGATATTATTGCAAATGTGCGTTTTTATAACTATTGGTGAAGTTTGGGCCGAATTTTTGTATGCGATTTTTTTTTGTGCGGTCCCTATCCCTCGCACAAAAACAGGTTCGACTGTAATTAATAATTGACTGGCACGACAGCCCGCTTACGCGAGACTAAGGCCTAGCTTCCCGCAACTACCCGTGTTGGGCGTGTGAATTTGTACGCGGGTTGAAGGGACCTACAGTTTTATGCCGGTTCCGAACGGCAGGTTGGGAGCTTTTTCATAAGCAATTTTTACTCTCAGAGGTTTGCCATTTCCAGCTGAGAGGACAGCCACCGAAAGAGAAAACGAGTTTTCCCGTTATTTTTGTAGGTGTTATTATAGGCAGTATTTGAACCTGAGGTTGCTGCCTGCGACTCGCGGTCCAACGCACTAACCAACTGAGCCACGGCGGCTTAGGGTCATTATCATTGAAAATAAAAAATTGTCTGTAAATTCGATGCATTTATTTTACGCGGTCGGCCGCTGCGTTGTCTACTTGCGAAGTTCGTTGTGGCTCCAAACTGCTTAGCAATGTATCGGATGGTAAATCGGCTTCTTCCCATAATTTCACCAATTTCAGCTTACGATTTACTGTCTTTATGCAAATGTGTACTGATTTTTCGCTCTGCTTCAGTTGTTTCTTTTTGTATTCGGGCCATAATTTAGTTTTTATAAATTTTTGCCACAAGCAGCCCACTTTTAAATGTAAAAAATGTGACAATAAGTAACGGTATCTCCAAAATGACAGCTGGACATAGTATTACCAGTTGGAACCAAATTTATACATATTTATTGCATTGAAGTGTGCTGTGTCAATACTTTTGTCCATGCCAAAACCGACTATGAAATGCGTTTTTGTTTATTTTTGCCCTGCAATGAATGTGATATAAATGCATAAGTTGACATTGAAAATTTATGAATTTTATGTTTTGTTTATCTGAAATTTGCTGTTTTATTGAACAATCGTTGCTGTGTCAATACTATTGTCCGTCACTGTATATACTTATTAAATACAATGAAAATAAATAATTAACTTTTCATATGTATATACATATAATCTTTTTTTTGGGAAATATTAATTCTGTAAAAGTACTCGTCCCACTGTTCCTTAACAGTTTGAAACAACTCGTACTGGTGAAAACTTCAATTTTCCTGTCATTGATGTCGTAACCTGGTTTTCTATAAACCTTGATATAAAACGTATTAATAAATATCGATAACAATGTCAGTGTTAAAAGAAATGCTAGATATGATAGAAAATCGGACATGAACAATAAACAAAATTGAGAAAGATGTGTAAAGGGCTTGCAAGAGCGATCCAAACCTACCTGAACATGTTGCTGCCCCTAAAATTAAAATATCAGTATCAACTGTTTACATAATCAAAAGAATAGCAACCCTAAGCGTGTTTTAAGTGCAACAGTTAAGTTCCGAATAGAGATGGTACTGAAGAGCAGTTGCACAAACCCCGCGCTTGAAAGTTGTACAGTGACTTTTCGACAAAAATTGGTTTTAGTGTCATGGATGACGGAACAAATGGTTTTTTCGAATTTAGTCAATTACCTCATTTGGAGTTTTATAATGCAGAGGAGAAAGAAAAATGTATTAGAAGTTCAAAAACTTAAAAGCGTCAAATATTTAGTTTGGCAAGCAATGTGCTTGTGGGGTTTTAAGGGGCAGTAATTATAGCGATGTCATGTAAAATAATGCTTAACGAAATGAATGTTGTATTTTATTAACCTTCACTCTGTGCATAGTTTTTACACCCTAATCAATGTGCAATGGCGAACTGAGTTTCCTATTTTTGAACCATTATAGTTTGTATGGGAATGAGTAAAATAATAGTTTTGTGGGAAATAATTATATTACCATTATAATATTACTAATGTTGTTGTTGTTTGTTTTTTTTCTGTACTAGTATTATTTATGTTATTTATTTGCACACCGTCTTGGAATTTATTTCACCGGTGTGTGCTCGTGGTTTAGAACTTGAGTGGTTCAGGACTTGGATAAGTTGTGCTTACAAAATGTATTGGTATAAATAACGGGGCCATTTATTCTTCAAAGCACAACAAACAGTTTGTGTGCAATATGTGGGTATACTGGCCCAATCACACTTAAAAAAAAATTTAGTAAAGTTTTTAGATTTGTTTCATCAAAAGCTATCCAATGATATAGGTATGTATTAATATATCGTTCAGAAAGAAATACCTTCACAAATTCATATTTTCTATGGCTATAGGGAACTGTATACCCCATGCACAGAGTGAAGGTATACTTTTGAAGTGATGATGTGACTTGGCAACAAACCACTATTGTAAACAACCACTGACTTTAATGAAAAAGCTTCAATAAGAATTTTCGCAATTTAGTTCATATTTGGGTCGTAGGCTTAACTAGTGATTAAAAAACACCACGCTCTTTCCTCTTCACATGGCGGACGATACCACGGTGGTATAGCTGGAGGCAACTGATGCAGTCAGTTTACGGCTAATCTCCACTGGCGCTCGACAGCCCTGCCTCTCAAGCGAAAGTGGGAAAGTTAGTGGAAGAAGGTGCTACCCCGTGCCAATAGTGTGACGTCAAAACCTAAGGGGCAGCACGAAGACAAACGAGCGCGTGAGGCGCTCACCTTCATTATCAGGCATAATTGCTGCTTCGTACCGTAACCTAGAAAGAACCTAGATCTAGACATGACGCCAAATACGTGTACCAATTCGATGGGTGCCGTCGATTATACCATCAGGCGTCTGGAAGGGACGATGGGTTCAGCTCATAAGGTTCTCCAAAAAATATACCGGGAGTTGACGATGATATTGTGACGAAATTGCTTGTTGTCACTGTGCAGTTGGCAAGGAAGGCAAAGTAGAATACGACTTGCGTTGGCATACTTTTAGGGGCATCATAATGTGACGATAGATTGTAGATTGAACTATCATCTAACCAAACTAGGTATCAGGGTGGACGAACTCTGTAGGTTCTGTTTGCAGGACAATGAAACTGCAATACACATACTAGGCATATGCCCTGCACTAATACACAAACGAAAGAAGCACCTGGGTGACTATATTATACCAGGATCGGACTGGGTTTCCAAAGGCTTAGGAAATACACTAAGATTCCTTCTGGATACTGGACTCACTATTGTGCCCCCAAGAAGGGGGCACAATAGATCTTTCAGGTCGCGGTGCACTTTCCCCGGCAATAATGATAATAATAATAATAATGTGATGATACTGATCGCTGGCACTGTGTGCCATGCACTTTTAGAGGCCTGATAATTCGCTAAAACATTCGCAAAGATGACTCGCGATGATACTGGAAATTTTGAGTCCAATTAGAATGTGCGAGAACGATCTGCCCGACAAGCAAACAAGTATAAAAGGAAGCCGGGTACAGCGCAGAGGGAGAGCTTGGTTTCAGCAAGCAAAGGTGCAACACGGAGTAGTCCAATAACTACACAAGTGTAGAGACAGTAAAGTGTAAAAATGTAAATAAAGTGACTACTATTGTAAAGCTGCGTTGAAGAATTTGAGTGTGATTTATTTGTGAGCGCAATCTAGAGAAACGAATACGCCTGCAGAACTAATTTTCGTAACAATATAATAATCAAGGCAAAGCTACAGACCCACAAGAATTCTACTCCCAATATGCTGCAGGTGAAACAAAAACTTATTGACTTGAAGCCATTTTCGCAGTCTGCCTTGCTTTGAACTATGTTCCTGCCAGCTGAAGATGCGTGAAGGTGGTATTAATTAGAGATGTGCTTCAGATCCGCAAAAAACCAATTTTAAAAATCTGCATCCGCATTTTTTGTGCGGATGTTTAATATTTAGTGTAGTGAGATTTTTTACAACCTTGCCAATGCCTTCTTATCCAAAAGATTCCTGACATCCCTGCTTCTGGAATTTTCAAATAAATGTTCAAATGTTTGCCAATTTAATAAAATTGCCTTTTTAAGGGGTTTTTTTCTTATTAACATCTAAATGTTTCACATTTTTTGAATAGTTGCAAACGAAATCAAAACAAAACCAACACGAAATCGAAACGAAGGCAAGATAAAATTAGTAATTCAATAAAAATTTGCACATGCAGTGTGAAATTTTTTTTTAGAAGAAAAAGCGGATAAAGCTCCGTGCAAGCTCTGTAATAAAGAATATTCCCGAAAGAGCCGCGGAAACACCAGCTTGAGCACTCACTTGCAGTCTGTGCATTCTGAACAGTATTCCAAATCGACGAAGAGCGATCACTTGAAGTAGTAAAGCCTCGTGAGCATAATTCTTCAGCAACACTCATATAACGCAAACCACATTGCACAGATATACACGTTATAGTAAAGAACAGAATAAGCTCCTAGGTGGTCAGGGCTTTCCTCCAAACGAGGGTGATGAGTGGAAAACTTGGCTGCAGCGACCTTACGAGAAATGTAGCCAGAGGCGAGACACTCCACAAGTAGGGTATCCTGAGCGAGCTAAACAAGCGTGATATCAAGGTAATCGCACATGAGGACGATGTGGTTGTGATGGCATTAGGCATCTGCCCTGACGTGATTAGCGAAATCATTCAGGGCAGTTTGGCGGTTAAACAGGTGGTGCACGGACCGCGGTCTGATCAATAACCCCGGGAAAACTAAGCTGACGCTTTTTACCACGAGAACCAAGATATCAACTTTCAGACTACCTGAACTGAATGGAACGGCACTAACGTTTTTTTAGCCATTTTTGGCCGATGCAACGTCGCATTTTAAGTTGAAGAAGAAACTGAATTTTAATGCAATATTTATCAATAAGTCGAGTTTACGTCAGTAATTTTGTTTATCCCAGTGGGCACGTGGAAGATATGTGATATATTATTTTTTTAAATACATAGTAATGTATACGCTGGATTCTCTTGTGAATTTATTTCGTTTTTATTTTTTCGTTTTTCTGTTATTTATGCGAAATATGTTACAAAAAAATATATTTTTAATATAGCCCCTTCGCTTTTGTTCTTTTGAACAATAAACTGTTTTTGATTGAATCAGTTTATACTTTGTCCAGAATCAGCATCGGCCGATTCTCGCTCTTCCAGCCAATTAATCGGCATCGGCCAAAAAAAAGGGAATCGGTCGGATTCTAGTATTAATCACCTAGTATTAATTGTTTATTTATGCAATGTATGAATACAGTATTTGTACTGTATAACTATCATACATTGTATAAAGACGGTTTGGAAACCGCCAATACTTTGCATACTTATATTTTGTTAACCTTTCGCTACAGATTTTTACAGGGGAAAGTTAAAATTTTAAATTTTACGTTGTAGGCTTCTATTTGGTTATATTAGCAACATTCCATAAGACATTTTTTAATTTGTATAGTCGGACCCTGTATTTTAGTGTTTTTCTATGGGAGCAACCACATCGTTGTGGCTGTAAGAATTACTTAAACATTTTTTACGCATAACGAAAATATAAATATTTCTTCATTTACTTCAGGCAAAATTAAAAAAAAAAATATCTAAATTGAAAGAAAACGTCAAATTAAAAAGTTATCTAATTTGTCTGCTTCTTATTCCTTTACTATATCAAGATATACCATTAAAAAAACGTGTATACTTCTCTTAACCCATTTTCGGCCGCTACCAGAAATAGCCAATATTTTTGTAATTCCTTTTAAGGACTTACATTTAGGACCTTAATCAAGAATATTTTTGGATTATTTTTGTTTTTTTTTACAAATTTTTTTTTATAAATTAATAAAAATTCAATTTCAAATAAAAACAAATATATATGTACATAGTTTTAGTCAAATAATAATCAAGCATGAAAACAAACAATTGTTGGCTTATATATGTACATACATGACGACTTCTTTCCAATGGTCGATTTTTCGACCACTGAAAAGTACGCGGTGCTGAGAGGTAAAAATATTTTCATAATCTTATGGATATCAATTGATTGTGGTATTTTGGTCTTTAGGCTTCGTAAATAATCAATAATAAATCAATAATTTGAAAAGGTTATATATTTTTCAGAATATTCAACATATGACTAAAAAAAATGCTTTTTTCGTGCCTTCGCCAACATCTCTAAATTTATCGTTTTTAAAAAAAATTATTATTTCGAGGGGTTACCAAAAGACCAAAGCTATTTTCTGCATCAAAAGTTCAAAGATATAATGTCTAAGTGCTGAGCTACTCTCCTTCAAAGTGGCTGGTCGAAAAATCGACCAGCGGCCGAAAATGGGTTAAATATTCAGTTTATTAATTTCGTATTTTTCCTAAAACTTCAAACTATTCTAAGGACCAACAAAAAATGTATTATTGAATCCACAGAAGATTCAGACATCCACAAAGTAGCATGTTGCCATATGGCAACAAAATAGCGAAAGGGTTAAACGAGCCAACGCCCAGGAGATACCGTTATAATTGCGAGGCATTGCGCTGGTCCTGGAAGGATATATAATAGGGGTACCGGTTATTTCGAGCGGTTTTCTAACAGATGGCGTAACTTGATTTTGTGAACAGTGATTCACCTTTCCAAATATGTGTTGGAAAGCTGTTGTCATATAGTTTCAGAATCAGTATGTGTCATTTGGCTGAAGCGTAAACAACAATAATTTTTTTTACTCTGAAAATGTCGAATTTTGTGCTGAATAAAGTGTTTTTGCGGGGAGTACTTCTTCATTACTTCAATATGAAGAAAAAGGCTACCGAAAGTCATCGTATTTTGGTGGAAGTGTATGGTGTGCATGCTTTAGCTGAGCGTACGTGCCAGAAGTGGTTTGCACGGTTCAAAAGTGGCAATTTTGACTTGGAGCCCGGACAGCCAAAAAAGTTTGAAGATCACGAATTGGAGACATTGCTCGACCAAGATCCATCCCGAACGCAAGAAGAACTTGCAAAATCACTTGGCGTCGCTCAACAAACCATTTCCGATCGTCTAAAAGCAATGGGAAGGTAGGCCATTGGGTGCCGTATGAATTGAAGCCAAGAAACGTCGAACGCCGATTTTTCACGTGTGAACAACTGCTTCAACGGCACAAAAGGAAAAGTTGTTTGCATCGAATTGTCACTGGCGATGAAAAGTAGGTCCATTACGATAATCCAAAACGTCGAGCAACGTATGGATACCCCGGCCATGCATCATCATCGACGGCCGTTCAGAATATTCATGGCCTGAAGGTTATGCTGTGTATTTGGTGGGACCAGCTGGGTGTGATCTATTATGAGCTGTTGCAACCGAATGAAACGATCACAGGGGAAGTCTACCGACGACAATTGATGCGTTTGAGCCGAGCACTGCGCGAAAAACGGCCGGAATATGACATAACAATGATCGGCCACATGTTGCACAGCTCGTCAAAACCTACCTTGAAACGCCCAAATGGGATGTCCTACCCCACCCGCCGTATAGTCCAGACCTTGCGCCATCCGATTACTATCTCTTCCGATCAATGCAACATGGCCTGGCTGACCACCACTTCTCCAATTATGAAGAAGTCAAAAATAGGATCGATTCGTGGATAGCGGAAAAGCCGGCCGAATTTTTCAGAAAGGGTATTCGTGAATTGCCAGAAAAATGGGAAAAAGTTATAGCTAGTGATGGACAATACTTTGAATATTAAATTTGTAAAAATTTTTCACAATAAAGCTTACATTTTCCAAAAAAAAAACCGCACGGATTAACCGGTATGCCTATTAGGAAAAAGGATGTTGGGTGAAGAGTTTATGAACTCTTGCCTTGACCCACCTATCATGATCATAAGTGCTGGGGAAAATATCTGCAGGGAGACCATTCCACAATCGCGCAGTGCGGGCCAGAAACGAACTTTCTCTGTATGCACTTGCTTTCCGTATCAAAAACATCAACGTTACTTCTAGGAACGCAATACATCGTCAAAGTTTGAAAGGTTGCGTTTAGCAACATGTTACCTTATACGAATACAAAGCAAAAGGCGTTTTGGGGAAACTCCTTATGATAACTTACAAAAAGTGCATAGACAGGAAATTTACCACGGCTTAATTTATATGAATTTTGACAACTTAAACTGTCAAATTCAGTTATCTCACCGATCTTGTTGCCACTATTTCGTCACATAACAAATTTAGTCACGGTAAAATTCTGCCTAAAATAAAAGACGTGAAATATGTGGATCTAACAAACATAAATACGTACACATATTTCCTAACAAGCTGTTAACAAAAAATATGAAGAGCAACACTATGGCAGGTTACTGTACTGACTATATTTCCGCGATTTCGATCTGAACACTGAACAAGTATAACGTAGATATAGTAGATTCGAGCCAGCTTATAATTCAAGTTTTTAGTTACTTGGTTATGATCCAACATTGTGTATGCGTTTATAATATAAAAACTCTGATAACAATTTCACGGAGGCTATCAAAATCTTCGACTGATGATGTGACGTCGATCTATTGAAGTCCCAAATTGATAAAGAGCCAAGATTGACCTCGGTGCCATGGCTGTATCGCGAATATTAAATAATCTACGATACACAAAAAAATTTTAACTGAAGCTCGAAGAGGGCAAACTACGTGTGCTCAATATTTTCTTTGAAAATTTGAAATTCGAAGGTATGAAGACCATAAGATGCTCATCTACCTGTTAAAGCCAGGCAACTGAAGTCAGTAATACAAGTAATTATGGCAATTTCCTTCACCAGAGGAAACGCTCTGAAGACTGGACAGACGGTAACTGCTAAATGGTATACCGAGACCAGCCTACAAGTTTAAACAAAAAACTGCGTTGATACTTTCGGCATCGCAACAACGCAACAGCTCACACTTTTAAAAAACGAACTTCATTGCGCTCTCAGGGATTGAAGAAATTTGTCCAGAACTTGAAAGGGTCTTTGGCAATATTGAGAATATAATAAATGCAGCTAATCTAGAAATGGCAAACCTAAAAAAATCCAATTTCAAGGACTGTTTTAGAAAGCGTATCTACCAGTTTCAAAAATTTTAAGAAATTAACGCAAATAATACGCTATGAATTAAAAATTTTTTTGTAGCCAGCTAAGCGAACTTTTGTTAGTCCCTGCGTAGTGCTGCCACTCACCATATTTTCATTCCGAAATGTTACGAGTAGTTTATTGCTGCGCCGTTCAAAAAGCGAAGTAGTGGAATTGTAGTTATTGATAAAACGAAGGCTTGCATGGTCATACGCAGCCAAGTCATTACAAAACCGCAATAAAAAAACACTCTTGTGGAACTGGTAACATATGATAACGATTTCCTTCATCTTCTCTATCCAATACTGAAATAAAAAGCAGAATTTAAATTTAAAAATTCAATTCGTATAAGCTAAGAGTAAAAAGCGACTTACCCCATTAAATTTTTTTGGTTTTGCGAAAGGAATAGTAAATGGTAAATCTTCAGGCCACCATTCCGGCTCACTACAATCTATCTTTCCCTGTAAGTTGATGTGTCCCAGAGAACACTGAACCATAAAAGGAATGAAGTTTTCCAGCTGTGATTCTGATATTTTGTCCAACGAAGTGGGGTAGCCATTTGCAAAAAGTAACGGCAAATTAGATATCATATTGTTCTGTTGTACTTCCTCTTGCTCATCCATGGTTTATTTAGAAAATCTGAGGAGAATATAATTAGGAACCATAGAGTATAAAATAATTTAATGTTTAGTTCGTTATTTGGAAACCCCCTGCCCAAGCTTAACCTTCAGAGAATACACTGGGTCCTACTTTAAGCGACAATACCTGTTCCAAAACATGTTTTTCACTCGAATTTTGTTAAATATTGCTACGATAAGGCACTCTGTGCTGTGCCGTACTGTACTATGCCTGAATGCTTTTCCAATCATACTTTTAGGCATGCACTGGCCGTACTCCAAGGCCAGTTGTCTGTTATTCCGATATGGCAAGGATGGTTCGCAAAGGTGATGGGCTGTGCTAGAACAATCGAGATGGAGAGTACAACTAAAATGTGCAAGAAACATCGGCGCGATAAGAAAACCAGTATAAAAGCAGCAGTGTGCAGCGCAGGGAATCGAGTCTTGGTTGAATAAGCAAAGTAGTAACAAGTGTAGATACAAGCAAGTGTAAATCTGTAAATAAAGTAATTGTTGATTTTTTTTTACTGCGTTTGCGCTGAGTAATTGAAGTTGTTTTATTTTCAAACACAATCAAAACGAACTTGGATTTTCGTAACATTTGGTGTCAGACGTGGGATTGTGCCACTGAAAATAAAAAAGAAAAAAATTTAATATAATTATAACAACGCAGACATGGTTAAACTCGAGCTGCTGAAAGTGGACCAGCTGAAGAAGGAGCTGGCTGCCTGGAATTTGCCGACTGCTGGCGGAAAGGTGGAGTTGCAGCTGTGCTTGCGAGAGGCGTGTGAATCACGAGGCATTGATTGGACTGCGCACGAGTTCGGGACGCAGGAGCTAGATTCGTCGGCCAAGGTGGAGGAATCGCCTGCTGGTGCTGCGTCGCTGCAAAGTACAGCTGTAGCGGCTGCGCCACTACAAGCATTGGACATGAGCCAGCTAATGGTTGCACTTAAAGGCATGTTCGAGACTTCCAACCGTGAAAATCGCGAAATGTCGGCGCAGATAGCGGCGCAAATGGAAGCGAAACTGGAAACTACGAATCAGGAAATTTCAGCAAAAGTCGAAACTACGAATCAAGAAATAGCAAAAATGGAAACGGCGAACCGAGAAGTAGCAGAGCGAATGGAAACCAAACTCCAGGAAAATGCGGAAAAATTTGAAAATGCGAATCGCGAGTTGTCCAGCAAGCTTCAGGAAAATTCTGCGCGCTTGGAGCAGAAAGTGGAAGAAATTTCAGACAGGGTGAACGTTAAAGTTGAGCATCTCGCAACGCGAATGGACAATTGGGACAAACGAGTTGACGACCTGGATGATTCCCTGCACAAACGAGTTGACAGTCTGGAAGACCGGCTTAGAGAGGTCCAGCCACGAGAATGTTTGCCGCCGGTTCCGGAAAGTTTTGCCACCCGAACATAAGTGCCTACTTATGATGGTGCTACGCCGTTCGATACATTTAAACTGCAATTCGACTTGGCCGCTTTGAAAAATCAGTGGACCGATATCAGGAAAGGTCGGAGATTGGCACTGGCGTTAAAAGGTCCTGCGGCTGAGGTAATTAAATCGGTTCCAGAATGTGAAAGAAGCGATTACGAGGCCATCATGAGAGCGCTGGCAGCGAAGTACAGCAACGAGCACAACCATACGCTGTACTACTGTGAGCTGAAGAACCGCAGGCAAAGAGCCAACGAGGCGCTGCAGACATATGCAGCAGACATTGAGCGGCTCGTACAGTTGTGCTACCCGAAATTCGGCGCTGATGATCTCGAGCGGATGAAGATTGAGTCGTTTATTGAAGGTCATCATGACCCGGAGACACGTCGCAGTGCGTTGATAATGGGCAAGCCGACATTTAAGGAGACGGTGACCAGCGACCAGGCGACATGGATTGGAGGCACTCGGTATGCACCTGCAAGAATACGCCAAATCCAGCCGGACAGCGACATTCCGATCTAGGCCATAAGCTCTGAGACACCGGTCAGGCCACGGGTGGTCTCCTCTAAAGTTGTTTTCTGGACATGTGGCAAGCAGGGTCACATAGCACGAGACTGCCGTCAACGAAAGAGGCGTTCCCGTTCTCGATCACAATCACCTGAAGCGAGGAACACTGACAATCGAGGCTCAGCCAACAAGCGCAGAACTGAGGACGACGAGTCGGTAAACTTAAGCGGGTCAGCCCAAAGGAGCGTGAGCTGATCCCCACAACCTGCTGCCCCACCGTCCTTGTCTCGCAGTTGAAACGACAACCCAGCAGCTTGACGATTGAAGGAAAGATAGATGGAAAGTTGTTCGTGTTGACACTGGATACTGGAGCGTCATATTCGATCATAAAAAGGAAGCTTCTGAAGAACTGGGAACCACTGCATGGCATACAGCTGAGAACTGCGACTGGCGAGCGTGCGCCGGTAAGAGGGAAAGTAACAAAAACAATTGCTATCGGCACCAGCAGCCTGGAACATGAGTTCATCGTCACGGATATAATGACGACGGGCTCATCGGCGTGGATTTCATGATTAGGCACGGTTTTACGCTGGACCTGAAAGAAAATGTGCTAAGGTATGCCAGCGTTGAATTCCCCCTGCACACCGGCTATGAGCGAAGCGTGGCGGTAAGGAAAGTTGTCTCGTGTCAACACCAGAAGATACCAGCGAATTCTGAGGCGATTGTGTGGGCAAAGGTGGACGAGGACGATGGGACAAGTCGGCTGTGGGTTGTAGAAGCGCCAAAACGAGGATACGACAACATAATTATCGGACGTACATTAGTGGAACCAAAAAATGGCAAAATACCATTGACCATTGATACCATTGAATTGACAGCCGAGCAGAAACAGAAAGCGCGGTCACTCCTACAGCACTATGGCTCAATATTTGCAGCATAAGCGGGCGGAAGAAGAGCCATAGTGAAGCACAACATCGACACCGGAAGTGCGATCCGCCAACCTCCAAGACGAGTTCCTCTGGCCAAGAGGGAAGAGGTCGCAACTTTAATCGAAAACATGGGTGAAGAAAAGGTCATAGAGCCTTCGTCAGACCCTTGGTGTTCGCCGATCGTGCTAGTCAAGAAAAAGGATGGCAGTACCCGGTTTTGTGTGGACTATCGGAAGCTCAACGACGTTACCAAAAAGGACAGTTATCCATTACCTCGAATCGATGACACCCTGGACACACTGTCAGGCACACAGTGGTTTTCCACGCTCGACTTACGCAGCGGCTATTGGCAGGTGGAGCTTGCAGACAAGGACAAGGAGAAAATGGCGTTCAGTGTTGGCGATGGTTTCTGGCGGTTCACCGTCATGCCGTTAGGACTCTGCAACGCACCAGCGACATTCGAGCGGCTAATGGAACGTGTGCTAAAAGGGCTGCATTGGCGGACGTGTCTGGTGTACCTCGACGACATAATCGTGATGGGTAAAAGCTTCGACGACCACCTGGAAAAGCTGAAGGAGGTATTCGAGCGAATACAACAAGCCGGGCTTAAACTTAACCCAAAGAAATGCTCGCTGTTTCAAAAGGAGGTCAAGTATCTGGGTCACACGGTTTCCGCCCGAGGAGAACATACGGATGAAGGAGTGGCCCCGACCACGCAATCTACACGAACTCCGCAGTTTACTGGGCCTGTGCACATACTACCGAAGATTCGTTCCTGGATTTGCGAACATAGCCGGCAGCTTGAACAAACTGACGAAAAAGAATCAAGCCTTCGCGTGGGGCGAAGAGCAGGAGCAGGCTTTTGCACGACTGAAGGAAAAACTGTGCACTGCTCCAATTCTGGCCTTCCCCGTGCCTGGAGAGATGTTTGTGCAGGATACAGATGCAAGCAGGCATAGTATTGGCGGTGTGCTATCACAGATAATAAATGGTCAAGAACAAGTGATAGCATACTACAGCAAAATTTTGTCGAAACCTGAACGCAACTACTGTGTGACACGAAGAGAGTTGCTGGTAGTATTGGAATGCGTGAAACACTTCCACAAATACCTGTATGGGCAAAAGTTTCGCCTGCGCACAGATCATGCTGCATTGAAATGGCTACTGAACTTTAGAGATCCTGAAGGCCAACTGGCTGCAGAGCTACGACTACACTATAGAGCATCGCAAGGGTAGCAGTCATGGAAATGCCGATGCCTTGTCACGCCGTCCGTGTAAAACCGAATGCAGGCATTGTTCGCGAGCCGAAGGCAACGAGCAGATAGTGGCCGTCCGGTTGGTAAGCGTTATGCCAGAGGAAGAGTGGTCTGCGGAGAAGATACAAAAGGACCTGCGCGAGGATACGGATCTTAAAAAAATCATTGAAGGCAAGGAGCACGTCCAGACTGGCAGGAGATGGCCGGTGAAAGCCCGATCGCGAAGGCTTACTGGGCACAGTGGCAAAGTCTGCGGCTGTCGGCCTATACCGCGAGTGGGAGAGTGAAGATGGCCGGACCAGCAATTCCCTAATTGCAGGATCAACGAGGTAATCGAGGCATACCATATCGACTCCAGCGGAGGGCACTTAGGCATTACAACAACTGTCGCCAAAATAAAAAGGCCTTTCTACTGGGTAGGATGCCAGGAGTCTGTAGCCGATTGGATTAAGAGCTGTGATCGATGTTCGGCTGCGAAAGGGCCGACAAGGAGATCTCGGGGCCGCATGCAGCAGTACAACGTGAGAGCGCCCTCCGAGCGAATTGCAATGGACGTCGCCGGCCCATTCCCACTTAGCACTCAGGGCAACAAATATGTGCTGGTGGTAATGGACTATTTTAGCAAATGGCGCGATGTGTATCCTATTCCTAACCAGGAGGAGGCCACCACGGTCGCGGAAATGCTAGTAAACAACTGGGTGGCCAGATTTGGAGTTCCGCGGGAGTTGCACTCGGATCAAGGCCGGAATTTCGAGTCTGTGGTATTCAAGGAAGTGTGTGACCTACTAGGAATAAGGAAAACTCGCCTGTCCTTTGCATCCCCAGTCCGACGGCATGGTGGAACGATTCAATCGGACGCTGGAAGAATATCTGCGGATAGTAGTAGGCAGGAATCAAAAGGATTGGGACACGCATATTCCGCTGTTCTTGATGGCGTATAGGTCGGCCCCGCACGATACGACAGCACTCACTCCAGCCCGAGCAGTGTTCGGCACGGAGCTGAGGTTGCCTGCTGACTTAAAGTTCGGAGTGGTCAGCACGACGGAAGGCGCTAAGACTGATTACGCAGTAAATAAGCGGTCGGAGCTGGAAGAAATCCGCCAGTTTATAAGGGACCGTATCCAACTGGTCAGCGATAAGATGAAAGCTAGATATGATCTACGGGCTAACACAGCGGGGTTCCAAGAAGGCGATCTGGTAATGCTTTACAACCCGCAGCGGAGGAAAGGTTTGTCTCCAAAACTTCAAACGTCATGGGAAGGACCGTACAAGGTCGTGACCAGGATTAATGACGTGGTGTACAGGGTTCAGCGCTGCGGCAACAGAAACGCCAGGTTGAAAGTAGTCCATTTGGAGTGCCTGGCGTCTTACTCCGGCGGAGCCTCGGCACTTGTTCGGGACGAACAAGTCTAAGTGGTGGGCAGTGCTACGATAAGGCACTCTGTGCTGTGCCGTACTGTACTATGCTGAATGCTTTTCCAAGCATACTTTTAGGCATGCACTTTGGAGTACGGCCAGTTGGCTGTTATTCCTGTTGGCTGTGCTAGAACAATCGAGATGGAGAGTACAACTAGAATGTGCAAGAAACATCGGCGCGATAAGAAAACCAGTATAAAAGCAGCAGTGTGCAGCGCAGGGAGTCGAGTCTTGGTTGAATAAGCAAAGTAGTAACAAGTGTAGATACAAGCAAAGTGTAAATCTGTAAATAAATATTATAATATTTATTTACATAATAATCTATAATATTGTTGAAAGTTGGTTTTTAAGCAGAGGCCTAAAATAGTTACACAGTGCAACACTGAAAAAAGGGACAAGGTCGAACATGTCTCATTCGATAGAGAACCTTAGTAGATGAAAAAGTGTCAAAGGATTTTTTTCGGAATGTTCCAGTTTTTTTTTAAATGCAACGGCTTAGTGCCCCTTACTGAAACTTTTAAAACATCATATCTTTTGACCCAAATGTCAGAAAGGGATAATTTTTACGTCAAATAAAGCCAATAATTGGGGTACCGCTTAATGCGTGCGTTTTTTTTGGGAAAATTGAAGCGTTATTGTGGAAAAATGGTTACAAATTTAATATTCAAAGTATTTTCCATCACTAGTTATAACTTTTTCCCATTTTTCTGGCAATTCACGAATACCCTTTCTAAAAAATTCGGCCGACTTTTCCGCTATCCACGAATCGATCCTATTTTTGACTTCTTCATAATTGGAGAAGTGCTGGTCAGCCAGGCCATGTTGCATTGATCGGAAGAGATAGTAATCGGATGGCGCAAGGTCTGGACTATACGGCGGGTGGGGTAGGACATCCCATTTGCGCGTTTCAAGGTAGGTTTTGACGACCTGTGCAACATGTGGCCGAGCATTGTCATGTCATATTCCGGCCGTTTTTCGCGCAGTGCTCGGCTCAAACGCATCAATTGTCGTCGGTAGACTTCCCCTGTGATCGTTTCATTCGAGCAATGCCTCCAATTCGTGATCTTCAAACTTTTTTGGCTGTCCGGGCCGTTCATCGTCCTCCAAGTCAAAATTGCCACTTTTGATCCGTGCAAACAACTTCTGGCACGTACGCTCATCTAGAGCATGCACACCATACACTTCCACCAAAATACGATGATTTCGGCAGCCTTTTTCTTCATATTGAAGTAATGAAGAAGTACTCCCCGCAAAAACACTTTATTCAGCACAAAATTCGACATTTTCAGAGTAAAAAAAAATTATTGTTGTTTACGCTTCAGCCAAATGACACATACTGATTCTGAAAGTATATGACAACAGCTTTCCAACACATATTTGGAAAGGTGAATCACTGTTCACAAAATCAAGTTACGCCATCTGTTAGAAAACCGCACGAATTAACCGGTACCCCTATTAGTTCAAGGCAATAGAAAACGGTGTAAAAAACTGTACACCTAGGTTTGACAATAATTGCCTCCAAAGTTGCCGTTTGTAAAAGCAAAATAAGAAACAAAAAATTGTATATATACCAGGGGCGTAGCCAGAACTTGGTCATGGGGGGTTTTACAAACAAAATTTGTTTGCCAATTTAGTATTACATGCTTTTTAAAGTAAACTGAACTTTTCAAAGAGGGTATTTTGTGGTGGTGCCACCCAGTGCATTGGAAATTTCATGAAATTTGGTTCACTGTAAGCGAAGTTACTGCGTCCGAAGTAAAAGTATAGTGGTGTTCACTCTTCATAGCATTTTAGGTGTAAAGTAGCTTTCGTAGCAATGTGTCGCGAACTGCTTTCTAAAACATTGCGAAAATTTAAAAATTGCTACGATAGCAACTTTACACCTAAAATGCTACGAAGAGTGAGCACCACTTATGTTTTTGTCACTGGTACAAAAATTCGATGCTTGTATGCAAAGAGCAAATATTTTTTTTAAGTTGGTAAAACTTTAACCGAAACATTTCAATTGATGAACCAAGTTTATGTTGATGATCGTTTATACTGTGGCAGAGTTCATGAGTGGTACAAGCGATTTAACCTTCAAGCGGGCGCGCGGTCATTTATAACGGCAGCGGTCGCGCGTAATCGGAAAGACCTACGGGATATATGAGCCGCTCAGTGCACAAATCGATTAACTCCATAAAACAAAAAGTTGAGAAATGCGATGAAATAAATTTGTTTTTTTTAAATTCCCTTTATAATTTGAATTCAAATATATATATTTTGTCGTTTAATGGTGTTAATCTTTACTATTCAGGAAAGTTTTAATAAATATAAAAAGTTATGACTATACCAAGTGCTTTGACACTTAAATTTAAGATTTTTCAAAAAGTGGAGTTAATCACTCTGTGCACTGAACGGCTCATATTAGAGAAATAAAGCACTAATTATACAATAATTATTTATTTTTTTCTACACAAATATATTATTATTGTATTTAAAGTCTAATTGGTGAAAACAAGTAATTAAAAAAGGACAGGCTACTAGAAATTAGAAATACATGTGACGAGTAATAATAATGTTATGAACGAAAATGTATTAAGCACGGTCGATTCGACACCGCGCGTCCGCTTGAAGGTTAAAAACGATTGTCAGGACATAAATGATGGCCATCGTGTCAATAACACTGTGCTAGTCGAAAATAGTAACAAGTGGGGTACCTACTGAGCGACTTTTCTATACTGAGTTCAGATCCACCAGGCGTTTGGCTGGATTGGCTCTAGTTAAAGAGAAATCCGACTTTGAATTCTGCTCATTTCAGTTGGGTTCGTCGCTTAAGTCTTCGAAAGTTTACATGCTAATTGTTCCTAAATCGTTCTGAATATCGCTTTACTGTCTTCGGCAAGTTTGTAGATATTTTAACGACCAACAAATTTGCTTAAGACACCAATACAAAAAATACATTCAAACTGTGTTTGGGTCAAATTTTCTCAAGTGGGCCACTTTAAAATCGATGGTCTCAGTTTTCGTTGATCAGTACGGTTTTCGATCGGTTTGGAGGTAAAAACGACACCCCAAAAAAAAATTTTGAAATAACTTTAATAATGATGATATCAGATAATAATGATGATATCGACAGTTTTGTGTCACACGATGACTAAGCGCGCGCGCGTCAATACGTGCTCGTCCAGCGCTAGAGGTAGGAGCGCGGTCACAAAAACATGTATAACTTTTGACCTAATGCAAAATAATGACTTTTTTTTCACCAAAATTTTTGTAAGGGATTGTAGAATTTAATGAAATGTGTCAAAATTTTCTCGCTGGCGGAGAAGTTTCATTAATTTACAATAAATAGGATTTTTCAGCTAAATAATAATTTGTTGTGAAGAAAGATTTTTTCATAGCAAAGTATATTAATTGACAAAAATTTTGATGTAGAAGACGTTGAGTTTCGATAAACCGTTCGTGAGTTATGAATTTTTGAAAAAACATGATCAAAAACTTTAACTGTAAATAACTAATGAAAAAAAAAAGTTATTTCAAAATTTTTTTTTGGGGTGTCGTTTTTACCTCCAAACCGATCGAAAACCGTACTGATCAACGAAAACTGAGACAATCGATTTTAAAGTGGCCCACTTGAGAAAATTTGACCCGTTTACGACATAAATGTCCCAAAAATACCAAGGCGGTTTGACTTCATACTAAAAACGCAAAAAACAGTGTCCTGATTGCTATCAGCACAAACACAAAAGAAAATTACGCATCGTTGAAAAAATCATTGATGTGGTGAAATACAAAGAACATCGTTGAAAAATTTGTGCTGATTTGATAGTGGTATCTCTTAGAGGGACGCAGATGGGAAACACAAAAAACATGTGTTTTATGTGTTTGTGTAATACTCGATTTTCTGGCGATCAATACACCAAAAAAGACTGGCCTTTGAGAGGATTCAGAATGTGTCAAGAAAACATGATGATAATGATGATGACGATGATGATAATGATAATAGTAGTGATTAATAATTTAATTTAATAATAATAATTAAATAATAATAATAATTGACTGGCACGAAAGCCCGCTTACGCGAGACTAAGGCCTCGCAACCACCCGTGTTGTGCGAGTGAATTTGTACGCGGGTGGAAGGGACCTACAGTTTTATGCCGGTTCCGAACGGCAGATTGGGAGCTTTTTCATAAGCAATTTTTACTCTCAGAGGTTTGCCATTTCCAGCTAAGAGGACAGCCACCGAAAGAGAAAATGAGTTTTCCCTTTATTTTTTTTTAGGTGTTATTACAGGCAGTATTTGAACCTGGGTCGCTGCCTTCGACTCGCGGTCCAACGCACTAACCAACTGAGCCACGGCGGCTGCTAGGCTAGGCTAATAGTAGTGATTACATTTTATAATCTGGTGTAAGAAGCCTAAAAATTCAAATATTTACTTAAACTGAATAAATTTAATAAAAAGCAGCAATAAAAACAATTGTTTTTATAATTTGTCTAATATATGTTTCATCTACATATGTAAAAAATACTTAACATTTGTTTAAGACCAGCGCCTGGTTTAGAAATTTGAAATTTTTTTTTCCAGAATATGATAGTTTAATATGTTTGGAATTATGTCCTAAAATATTTTGTCTCTACTCGAACTCCTTCACGTCCAAATTCAGGAACAAAGCACCGCGCTCCGCGATCTCCTACCATGCGCAGCACACTCTTCAGATGGGTTCGCGTAAACTGGAACATTTTGAGGCACATCGTTAAACAAACAAAAAAAGTACGCTCATTGTGAGCGTACCAAAAAGTACCATTTTCCGACTTATGCCACCATTTCCGGAATTTTCATTACTTTTCACTCATTTTAGGTTCAGTTTACAGACAAATTAGTTCTTAACAGAATGCCATTCGATTTTTTCAGATCTGACGAGATTTGCGAACTGCACGCTGGAAACCATGCAAAATGAACCCCAACTTCACGCCGCGATACGGCGGCCATTTTGTAACACAGCGGACAAATAATTATTTTTACATGTTCAAACAATAAAACATTTATACCAAAACAGTTTTTGACAACCAATCTACTCCTTCCTTGAAAAAAAATAAACAAAAACATACTGTCTAAACCAGGCGCTGGCCTTAAACGTATCGCGGCGGAGCGGGGGAAATAAAACAAACAAGTTGTTTTCGGTTTAGGGTTTGGGATCTTTATTCGCGGGAGTACGAATGACGAATAATTAGTATAAACAGTAAACATTATACAATACAAACGTCGGAAGCCTGGGATCAGAAAATAGGGGGGGAAACATGAGTACAAAGGGACAAGGAAAGGAAGGGATTAGAGATGGGATCGACAGATCACTAGAGACAGTACTCATTTAGCCATCGCGGCCGCCATTGCATATTGCAATTTAGTAAAGTTGTGAATAGAGCTGTGAGCTGCAGCGGACGGCTGCAGGATGGGCTGACGGCTGAGGGGTTGTCGTCAATAACCGATGATGGAACCCTGGAGAGTGCGGTGAGGGCCTCCTTGCTGCCATGCGGGATAAACTTGAAGGCAGCTGCTGCGATGGTCGGCTAGCGTACGCTCTGCAAAGGCGGTAGATGTCAGATGATTGGAAATTACAGTATTGAGACGACATCATGAGTATGGGAAATCGTGGCTAAGCTGCGCGGTTCGCTTAATCTACAGCCGGGGGAATATGGAGATATATAAATTGGCTGAATTGCCATTTTTTTAGGGAAAGTAAAAAGAATTTCGAGAGGGTTATGAGGGAGTATTTTGTACGTTATAATTGTATGTTCCTAGAGCTCGAGAGAAGCAGGGGAACCGACCGAAATGTCGGCTTGCTTCTCGAGAGGGTGGAATGGTCAATCATTCGGTGTCCCAGAAATGTAACTCTAAGCGCATGACCGTTTGGCTCAGCATTGAAGAATTGCTGGAGCCGTTCCACCCAAGAGGGAGATCTTGTAGATCTTGGAGTTTATACCCGATCAGCCCGACATCGCAATGTAATGACGACAGACCTCTTTTCGGACCCGGGATGGAGGAGGTGCAATGAGGAACTGAGTGGGAATGCAATTTCAATGTGGGCCGTTTTTGTTCAACCCTATTGGGAGACCTCATTAGAGGCGAAAGCCATCCTGCGGGGTCGAAACGTTTGGCAACGTCGAAACGTTTGGCAACTAAGGGGGAAATTTGCCGGTTTGAGAATGAGTTTGCAGGAGTGGTGGGTTCGAAGTGATTTTCCATTATTTCCTTGGGTGGAAACCCTACGGGATTGAGGGCGGCAATCACTTGCGAAAGGGCTTTCTTTAGGGCAGGAAGGTTATTTCGAAGGGCGGTTCTAGTATGCATATGGCGATTTGGTACCTCTGTGGCACATGTCAAATGCGAAGAAGGGGGTACTGGACCGCTTAATACCCAACCAAATATTGTATGCTGAGCAAGTAAGCTGCCACATACATTCCGGTGGATACCTTCGAGCATGATCTGCGGGATGAGATCACTGCCAATCACTATATCGATCTGCGCTGTCTCGAAGGGGTTTGGATCAGCGAGTTCTAGCATGGCGAAATTTTTCATATTGGGGGGTTTATATGAGAAGGTGGGAGCAATTTCGTAAACTTTGAAGCTCGATAGCTTGCACGGGGAGTTTGAGGGGCTGCCAATGTCAAGAAATATGTATGATTGGCAGTTTGCACAATCTGACCGCCCATGCCCGAGATTTGGAAGGGGGATTTCTCGATTGGCAAATTGAGGTGTTTCTGGACCTTCGAAGAAATGAAGGTACGCTGAGAGGCTTGGTCGATCAACGCTCGAACTTTGAACAACTTGCCTGCGTGCTCAATAGACACCAGTGCCGTAGGCAGAAGGGATTGGGTGCCATTATTGGAGTGTAAGGCTTGTACTTGGGGCGTACTTTGCCTGGAAGATGTGCGGGGTTGCGCATCCGAAAGGGGGAATGAGTTGCGGAGTTGTTGTGCGTTCGTTTTGGAGCTGTTTCGACCTGTGAAATGGTCGAATGTGACCGATTGGGAGATTGAGGCGCACTGCTTTTGGTGAAGTGAAGCATGGAGTGGTGCTTCCTGTGAAAGTATACGCACGTAAAATTGCTTGTACAATCCTCAACAAGGTGAGATGTAGCAAGACAATTTATGCAGAGATTTTGCTTCTTAACGTATTTTAATCGACTCTGGGGGGTGAGTCTTTTGAAGCTCTGGCAAGTCCGTACGGGATGGTTTGCGTTGCAGAGTTTGCACGCGAAGTCCATTTTCACTTGAGTGTGATAGTTTAGAGATTTATGTGGCCGATTTGGGAGGGCATTGGAAGTCGAGCCAGGGTGGCAGATCCTTCCGGGATGTCAATGACTGCTCCCATAGAGCGAGTGTCTCTCGGAGCAATTTTGTAGAGCATATATAAACGAGTAGCGGATCCCAATTGTCTGTATCGTCGGCCTGTGAATTTAGAATTGACAGACAATTGTTTATAGTGTTTTGGATCCGCTGTAGCGCCTCACTATTTTCAGTGTGGGCGGGAGCGATATTCAAAAGGGATCTAATTTGAGTGTCAACGAGTATGCGTTTATTTTCGAAGCGGGATCTTAGGGCTTCCCACGCGAGTCCGAAATTCTCATCGGTTAATGCATATTGCTTTACAATAGCACCGGCTTTACCTTGCGTCTTGTATCGGAGGTGATACAATTTTTGAGCTGGAGTGAGCTGGGGGTGGTTAATGTAAACCGCAGTAAACATGTCCCGGAAGGACGGCCACTGCTCATAACCCCCGAAGAAGGTTTCGGTATCGCAAGCTGGAACTTGTAGGCAAATGTAAGGGGTATTTTCTGGTTCTAGGGGTCGAACCGGTTCCATATGCGCAGCGGGCTGGGGGTACTGAGTTTGGAGCATCTCAATGATGTCCGACATCTGAGCCATGCACAACTCGTACTGGTCTGTGCAGGCGTCAATCTTTTGCCTAGCCGACTCTTTAAAACCGTCGGGCTGGCTGTTGTCTTCAGCAATGAAGACTGCCTCATGTGCGCGCATTAGCCTCTCCCATTGGGTTTGCAAATTTTTTTGCTTAATTTGGACCAGGGATTTGCTCAAATCCTCAATGGGAACCGATCAAAGTTGTGTGCATAATAGCACGAGTCTATCGTACTCGAAAGTAAATTTGGCAACACTGGGATCGGTTGCTTTGGGACTAGAGAGTTTGGAGCGAGTGTTTGGTGGCTCCCGAGTGGCAGGAACTGTCAAACGTGCATTGGCTGACTTTGTGTTTCTGGAGGAAGGAGTCTCCATTGTGACAAGCTGGCGTTTAGAGGATCGCTCAGCAGGAATTTTGTTTAAAAAAGCTCGACAAATAGTAAACAGTTTGAATAAATATAAGTGAAGAGTATTGGAAAGTAGACGTGTAGTCTAACCGCGTCCGCGCGAACGATAATTGAGTATGGGAAGAATTCGTTAATACGAATTTGTATCTCTGTCGAGTAAAAAAGTTTACAACGTGTATGTAAAAGTGCAGGGGAATATGTATATACAGTGGCGGACAAAAGTGTTCACGAATTTTCGTGAGTTAGAAAGTTTATTAATTTGTATACTTTTTAATAACAATACTAAAAATTTAAGTATATAGTTTTTAAATTTAATATTTTTTTTACTGAAAAACAACAAACAAAATAATATAATTATGTAATAATAAATAAAAAAACACTAAAATTCAACAAAAGTGGTGTGAACAGTTTTGACGCATATAAGCAAAAATCTATTGATATTATCCTTAATATTTTGGGTGGTCTCCGCGGGCCTTTATAATGACTTTTATGCGATTCGGCATGCTTTGTACTAGATTGTGTAGTATTTTGGGGGTATTTCCAACCACGCTGATGAAGTTTTTTCCCATAATCCGTCAATATCCTTTGGTGAGTCTTTTTGGGCATAATTTTTCTCTTTAAGGCAAACCACAAATGTTCTATGGGGTTTAAGTCCGGTAATTGAGGTGGCCAATCAAAAATGTGTATGCTGTTTTCGGCTATCCACTCTTTGGTGGCTCTGGCTATATGTTTTGGATCGTTGTCCTGCACAAAAATTTTTTCGTGACCCGGCTTTTTATAAAAGATATCTAAACTTGGTAGGTAGGAACCCTCTAAAGTCACTTGCATCATTCTAGTTTTGATACGGCGCAAAATTCCCACATCACTTCCACTGAAACAACCGCATGCTATAAGAGAAACAACTTCCAAGCTTTAGAGTTTGTTCTATATTGCAATTTGGGACTCCAACTTGCTTGTCTACCCAAGTGTAACGTTTACCGTCAGATTATTTTTCGATTCATCCTACCAAGTTACTTTCCGCCAGTCATCTAAGGGCCACTTTACGTACTTCTTAGCAAATGCCAACCTGACCTTTCGATGACAACCAGTCAACAATGTTTTTTTTTGTTTTGATCTTGGCTACAAATCCGCTTTCGTTTAATGTCTTTTGGACGGTTCTAGTGCTGACTTGTATACATTAATCGGCTTGTAGTACTTTTGCGATGTCTGCAACAGTGTTAGTGGCAACAGCTAAAATCAATCTGCGAACAACGCGCCGAACCACCGGAAACTACTTTTTCTTGCGACCATTTTTGCTCGATCTGGGAGATATATTATAGCAGTCTTTACTTTGTTTAGCTACACCGATTGATATTTTGTGTTTTTCAGCTAATTTCCGATAAGACAAACCACCTTCAATGTCTTCTGCAAAAATTTTCTTTAAATTTTGCAAACGATTTTCGACCCATTTCAAATCAGCAAGTTTAATTAGAAGTTATGTACAGCTGCGGTCAAAATAATAGTAGTACGCATACAACGAAAAGAAAATTAAGAAAAAATAATCTGCTTTTCTTTACAAATATTTTCTTTGTATTTTTTTTAACAAGTTATATGTGTTAACAATGCAATCATAAAAGAAAATTTAAGAATTAAACTCAGTTTGATTTGATTTAAATTAAATGCGCCAAAAGCTCCAAAATATGGACGGTCAGAAAAATAGTAGTTCGCTTTACTTTCATAAAAATGAAGCAAAAATTGTGTTACATTTTAAAAGATTTAGTGGTTAAACAGTAACAGCGTAATTTTTCTTCAAATTAATATTTAGTTGCGTGATTGTTGTTCGCTATTACTGCAGCACAGAGCCGATGCATTGAATTAACCAAATTTTCATATCTTTCTCTAGGTATTATATATTCCTGCTTCTCAAAGTTGATTATTATTAGTTAGATTATAGTGAGCAACTGCTCTCTTCACGTCGAACCACAAATTTTTAATTGTATTGAAGTCTGGTGATTGTGCGAGCCATTCCATAACCCTAATACTGCTCTTGCGAAGCCCCTTTCGTGCGAACTTGCTTGTATGCTTTAGGTTATAATCCTGTTGAAAGACCCAAAGCAGTGCCGTTTTTTCACGGACATACGGTAGCACGATTTCCTGCAAGATTCGTACACATACACATCGATCCATCGTTTTCTTGATCAAATAAATAGCGCCACCTCCATAAAACGTAAAACATGCTCAATAAATATATGCATATATACCTAGAGAAAGATATGAAAATTTGGTTAATTCAATGCATCGGCTCTGTGCTGCAGTAATAGCGAACAACAGTTACGCAACTAAATATTAATTTGAAGAAAAATTACGCTGTTACTGTTTAACCACTAAATCTTTTAAAATGTAACACAATTTTTGCTTCATTTTTATGAAAGTAAAGCGAACTACTATTTTTTTGACCGTCCATATTTTGGAGCTTTTGGCGCATTTAATTTAAATCAAATCAAACTGAGTTTAATTCTTAAATTTTCTTTTATGATTGCATTGTTAACACATATAACTTGTTAAAAAAAATACAAAGAAAATATTTGTAAAGAAAAGCAGATTATTTTTTCTTAATTTTCTTTTCGTTGTATGCGTACTACTATTATTTTGACCGCAACTGTACTTTGAAAAGTTTTTTGGAGTATAATGTTTTATATTATTTAATACACCGCCGCGGTTCCGAATAGAACTAATAGCGATTGTCGAGATAAATGCTCTAATACGTAGCTGTGACCGATTGCGGACAAAACTGTTCACACGTGCCTGCACATATTTCTTTACAAAACAGTATTTTACAGACAATATAAACAGCTAAATTTATCATGGTATAACATGCTAGCTTGAAGTAAAAATGTGGCAAACTACAATTGCTGTACTCTAAACCAGTACCCGCGAATTTAAGATTTTGTGAAATTTATTTTTTTTGTGAACACTTTTGTCCGCCACTGTATATGGGAATTTGTGTGTATGGGAAACAATTGCTTAACCCTTTCCGACATGAAAATAAACCCGTTCTGTATGAATTGTATGGGATGTAGTCCAATATATTGGACATTGTGACTGAAAGGGTTAAGCAAAATTTGTAAATGCGAATAGGGAATGTATGTAGAAGAATGGGGAATGTATGTACTAGAATATAAATATAATATAAATGTGTTGTCAAATGTGTGTGAAAATATGTTTTTATTTGTGAAAAGTGAATTTATTTGTATGTGAATGTGAATGTGTGTGAATATACGTGGGCAGTCCGATAAGTACTTAGCCCCACCGCCCGATGGTGCCACTATCGTAAGAGAAATTTACTATCGTGTAGTACATCCTCGAAGACGGCTACTGTCAAAATTTCAGCCATATTGGATTTGTAGTTTTGTTTTGACCGCGTGTGGAAACGAACGTGTCCGCGGATTTTAGAAAAATGGCTACGAACAGCTGCCCCATCCACCGCATTCTCCAGATTTGGCCCCGTGTGACTTCTTTTTGTTTCCAAACTTGAAAAAGTCACTCGCCGGGCAGAAATTTGAGTCGAATGAGGAGGTTATCGCCGCCACGGAGGCCTACTTTGCAGACCTCCAGAAAACGTATTTTTCAGACGGGTTAAGTGTATCGAGTTGAAAGGAGACTACGTTGAGAAATAAATCGCCACTTTTCCAAAATTTTCGTTTTCCTTTTGTAGGCTAAGTACTTATCGGACCACCCACATACACGTATGTATGTGTACGTCTATAAATATGTGTGTGTTTAAATATGTATAAATATATATGTGTATGTGATTATTTGTTTTAGTGTGTTAATGTAAGTAAAAATGTCAAAATAATTTTGTGTACAAAAAATTTTTGTGTGCGAGTGGGCGATATTTGTCCCACTGTATGCACTTGGGGTGACAGCCGATGTGCAGTGTATGTACTCTAGGGTGGAGTGAAAAAATCGATTTAAAAATTTTTAGAAGCTAGTATATTGGAAATGTGCCAAATGTCCATAGTACCAATCCTGCAAAATTATATTAGTTTCTAACAACTCCTTGATCGCCCATCACCTAATTGAAATAACTGTTTTTAATACATTTTTCACTTTTGTCAAAAGAAGTGAAAGTCGTATTTTCAACTCAGTTAGGGATTCAAAATAAATCTCAGTAACCTTTGCTTTAGGTTTGCTGTTTTAAAGTAATTTATTGTAACAGTCCCGTTTGAGCGAATAAAATATTACAAATTACAATTCGTGTTTTATTCGTTGGAATGTGGCAAACCACGCTAGTTCAATTCTGTTTATGATTGTTGAATGTTGACGATTTCCTTGTGAAGTGACCGATTAGAAATTAGCTTGTGACGTAACATCTGATTTAATTTTGAAAATAAACAAAAAAAGTGAGTACTTGTACCTGTGCGCAGAAACGTGGGGCAGTAAAGGGTTACTAGTTATTGCTTTATCTTTTTAAAGAGATGGCAGTTACAAGAGACAAAGTTTCGTGCGTGATATTTGGCGCTCCACGAAACCTACCGACCAATACTCTGCCGACCTACACCGATCTCATGAAAAAATATATTCAACTTCGACAAGACCTGAAGACGGACAATGGTAAATACCCATCATTTTTTGACATATCCCACAAACTGTGCTATGAAGTCGAAGAGATATGGCAAAGGGCCTCACTTCCAACAGTAACGCATGCACAAGCGATAGAAAAACTTAGATCGTTCCACGACAAATACAACGCAATGCTAAAGGTCAACAAAGGAAAAAGGAATCAACCAAACTACCAACGGAGATTATCGGACTTTCGTGGCAAAGCTAACACTCTGTTTGATCTCAGCAAATGCAAGTGCTCCGATGTGGTGGCCAATTGCAAATGTGCGAAACACAACAAAATTCCGGCAAACGAACGTCCGTTCCTTCAAGACCAGAGAGGACCAAGAAAGATGATAATCGGTGGTACAGATCAAGAGGTAACATCAAAATTGAAGAGAAAAGCTGAAAGAGAGGAAGCAAATCTCAAACGAATGAAGATTAAAAAGATCGATGGCGATGCGAGCAAAAGTCAACCCTATTCTGCCGAAAGTTCCGAATACGACACGGACTCGTCTGACAGTGCCACTGTCGATGAGTACATCCCAGATAGAGAATCAGTCAAAACTAAGCCAAATCAGGATCGCCAGTGCCAAAAAATGACTATCTCCCTGCCTTCCCTCGCTATAGCTTGCGATCGGACCGGAGTTTCGGACAGATCGGCTGCTGTATTAGCAACATCAGTTCTGCATGATCTTGGTCTCGTATCACCCAACGACCGATCCAAAGTAATCGACCGAAGCAAAATCCGTCGAGAACGGAGTAAAATTCGAAAGGAACTGAGGCAGAATGAAGACGACCAGTTTGAGCACACTCACAAGGGCATAGATGGACTATTCTTTGATGGCCGCAAGGATAAAACTTTGACACAAGTTCTCGACGTCGACAACAAGTACCACAGAAAAACCATATCGGAAGAACACATAACCATCATCGCAGAACCGGGTTCTTCGTACTTCAACCATACGTCTCCGCCATCAGGCTGCGGCAAAGACATAGCTGAGTCATTAGTCGCAAGTTTCAAAGAGCGAAACGCGAAGACAGAAAATATTAAAGTTGTCGGGTGTGACGGCACAAATGTAAACACGGGACAAAAATCGGGCGTTATCCGGCGACTGGAAGAAACACTTGAGCGACCGCTGCAGTGGCTGATATGTCTTCTCCATGCCAATGAGCTGCCCTTGCGCAATCTATTCCAGTCACTCGATGGCGGGACTACAGGCCCACACGGATTCTCGGGATCTATCGGAAAGCGGCTAATGACGTGTAGCGAACAGCCTGTCTCCTCATTTGAGCCAGTTAAACTTACCGAGCAACTCTCCAATGTGAACCCAAATGAGTTGAGCACAGATCAGCGGTATCTACTGGAAATGTGCAATAGCATCAGCAAAGGTGAATGTAGCCTCGACCTGGCAGTGCGGAACCCTGGGTGCCTGAATCATTCACGATGGCTAACGACGGCCAATCGAATCCTCCGATTGTATGTCAGCGACAAGAAACCGTCCAAGAATCTGAAAACGTTGGTAACGTTTATCATTCGCGTATATGCTCCGATGTGGTTTAGCATAAAATGCCAGCCATCATGCAAAGAGGGAGCTAGGCACATTCACCAGATGCTCGTCAAGTCACGTTATCTCAGTCCTAAGCTCAAGGGAATCGTTGACCCCGTTATTCACCGTAACGCGTACTTTGCTCACCCGGAAAATCTGCTCCTGGCCATGATGACGGACCATCGACCACATATACGTGAACTGGGCTTACGACGAGTGATGAAGGCCAGAGCTGCAGCAGTCTCCAGTGGACAAATACGGAGGTTCAAGGTTCCCGCAAAACTCAACTTCGACGCCGTGGAATACTTCGACATAATTGACTGGGCAGTCTGCCCTATTTCGGAACCTCCCGTCATCAAAGCCATGACAGACGCTGAGCTCACGGATCTCATCACGACAGAGGTGACTCCAACTGTCATCTTTCCAAAGTTCCCCTGTCACACACAAGCAGTTGAAAGACACGTAAAGTTGGTGACCGAGGCGGCGATAGCGGTTTGTGGACAAAAATCGCGAGATGGGTTCATCCGTGCACGCATTGCTTCTCGGCAGCAAATGCCGGCGTTTGAATCGAAACGTGATTTTTGCCACTTCACCCTGTAACCATGGTTTTATAACTTTGACATCATTAAATACTGTAATTAAAAAGGTATTTGATTCTCAACTGAATTTTAAGATGACTACCTTTAATATCGCGTAATACTGTGAAATTAAAAGTTGCGATGGGAGATCAAAAAATTGTTTTATTTCTTTTTAATTTTTACACAGCTTTATATTGATGTATTGGCACATTTTGAGATATCTAGCTAATTGATATTCCAAAAAAAATTTTTTTTTGCCATTTTCACTCTAGCCTAATGTACACTAGTCAGAAAAAGTTTGCGTACAGGCTAGTAAAAATTATGTTATCACCAATTTTGACCTCAAAAATGGGTTCTCTGTTTACCAAAACTTATCCACATTATTCATATATGCCTTAAACGCACTTTTTGTTCGGTTTTAGATGCATTAAAATAATAATTTTCCATATATTCATATTTATTGACAATATACTCACAAAACGGTGCAGAAAAAGTTTGCGTACAAAACTAATAACGGGAATTTCCGGTTATGCTCTTTATTTTTTTTGGAAAATTTGTATTCCATTGAACAGTAAACGAACTTGTAAATTATTTGGAACCGTATATGTGATTGAAATTTTATAGAAAGCAATAGAATCCAACAGAAAAAAAATTAAAAATGGATAAAAGGATAATCTTACTAAAACTTTCCAAAATTGACAAACAATTTCATGAAATTATGGAAACTTTTGGGAGAGCACATTCGTAATTTCGAAAAGCCATATTAATTTTCGAAAAAAAACAGAAATTCTTGCTTCTTTGCTACGATCTGGCCATTTTCTTAAGCTACCCAAGCAATAGGATTAGATGACTGCATCATAATCTTAGGTTAGTTGCATCCGATATCTTCAGAAATGTACAGAAATATTTTATAAAACCCAGTAGCAGTGACTTTATAAGAAAAGTCATGAAGTCCCCTACAGAATAGCATGTAAGAAGCCCATATTTAGCTTACTAACAAAGAGCACAGAATTTCTTTCGTGAAAGAGTCCATAAAAGAGTCTAGAAAACCGGATTTTCGGGACGATGTGTTGTTATCTGAACTTAAATTAATGAAAGTCACAGTAAAGGACATTGAAGACATAGTTAATAAATTTAAAAACAAAAAAGGGGGTAAAAAATTATTATCAGAAGGAGTGTTGAAGGACTCAATGCCATACCTCGGCTACTTCTACACCCAAATAATAAATGACAGTCTCGAAGAAGGAATCTTTCCGGAAGTATGGAAAACCTCTGTAGTCGTTCCTATTGAAAAGGTCAAAGGGACCCTAAAAGCAGAGGAGCTGCGACCAATTAATACCTTACCCTGCGACGAAAAGATATTGGAAACTGTCGTAAAAACCCAATTAGTAAATTATTTAGAAGACAATAAAATAATAATTCCACAACAGTCGGGATTCAGGCATAAGCATTCGTGCGAGTCAGCGTTAAACCTAGTGTTGGCAGAATGGAAAGTAGACTTGAACAACAAAAAATCGATTTTGGCTGTGTTCATTGATCTCAAAAGAGCCTTTGAGACTATAGATCAGGACATTCTATTACGCAAGTTGTCTTTAATTGGTATAAGGAATATTGAATTAAAATGGTTTAGAAGTTTTTTGAAAAATCGTAAGCAGAAAACAGTAATAGGTTCTTCCATTAAATCGGCCTGCCGCAGGGTTCAGTTTTAGCTCCAATTTTATTCAATAAGGTCCGTTTCATAATTATAACGCCACTCGATTTTCTTGAATATCTCAAAAACCAGCAGTGATATCAAAAAAGCGTCTTCTGATGAAATTGCACTGGCTAATAGTGCAATTTGATAACAATAAAAAATATCAAAAATCGTGGCTACTTTTTTATTAGAAAGACTTTTTTATATATTCAGTGTTTCATATTTATAACGCCACTTGTGTTAAGTAGGCAAAAAAGGTTTCAAGAAGAAGAAAATCACATGGTTAGTTTCGCAACTGCTTTCCTTTATTTAACACAACATTGGATATTCTATCATTCATGCTATGAATCAATTTTTGCATTACATTTACATCGCTGTTGTACCATTCTTTGAGAATGGCAGCCTTTAGTTCAACATCGGTGTTAAATTGCTTGTTTCCTGCGTAGACGCGACGAACTAGAATTCCCCACAAATTTTCGAAGGGGTTGAGGTCTGGGGAGTAGGCCGGCCAATCCATAACTTCCACATTATTGGCTGAAAACCAAGTCATGGTTTCGCGACTTGTGTGGATGGGGGCATTGTCCTGTTGGAATACATAGCCATTGGATGTCTGTTGACTCAAAAAAGGAAGTAGACTCATGCGCAGCACGCCCATGTAGTCACTGCTTTACATTCGGCTCGATGTAAATTGTAGTTCGAGACATCCTTCGAATGAGACTGCACCCCAGACCATAACTGTCCCACTACCGAAGTTCCATTTGGAAAAAATTTCAGGTTCTTTCCGCAAATCTCGCCAGTAGCCATAATATCCGTCCGGCACATCCAAATTCCATTCTTTTTCATCAAACAAAATTACCTGAAATAAGAAGAAGCATTAGTGGTAAGCATAAACCAATTTAAAACTATCTGAACTTACTTTTTTCCAATCGCGACCCATGTTCTGGAGAACAATTGTGAGTCTACTGGTTTTATGACGGGCCAAAAGTCTGGGCGCAGCCTTCATTTTCGCAAATGTGATGTTTTTATTGCGTTTGATGGTGCGCCAGACTGTTGTCCTAGACACACTTTCGTCACAAGTGCTCTTTAGTTGACTCAGCGTTTGCGAAGAGTTGCTTGCCTCGCGTATAATATGGAATTCGCTGCATTGATTCAAAAATTTTTTTCGCCCAGAACGTTTCTTGGAGCCGTAGGAGTCTTTGTCCTTAAACAAATTTTGGACAACTCTGTAGCTCCTGTCAATCCTGCGCCCAATTTCGCGAATCCCTACGTTTTCCTGTTTAAACGCGAGGATTTGTCTCTTCTCGATATCGGTTAAACGTTTTCTCGTGGCATCGTACACAAAATGATTAATTCTTAACTAGCTAAATCAGTATGCAACCAAACTGCATGCTATGATTTAAAAATGCAATTTTTATCAAGTGGCGTTATAAATATGAAACACTGAATATATAAAAAAGTCTTTCTAATAAAAAAGTACCCATGATTTTTGATTTTTTTATTGTTATCAAATTGCACTATTCGCCAGTGCAATTTTATCAGAAGACGCTTTTTTGATACCACTGCTGGTTTTCGAGATATTCAGGAAAATCGAGTGGCGTTATAATTATGAAACGGACCTTATTTATATAAATGACATTGTATCATCGCTTCAGTATAGCAGTATAAAGCTTTTCGCAGATGATGCGTTGATAATGATAAGTGGCAAGGACATAGACCAAATGCGTGAACAATTACATTTAGATTTAGACAGTTTTTATAGTTGGCTCTGTGCAAATAAACTTAAACCTAACATTGACAAAACGAAGTTTATGTTTATAACAAGAACAACAACTTAAATGTGAATGTACTGAAGTTTAATAGGACAGAGATCGGACAAGTATCTAAAATAAAATATTTAGGTGTTGTAATAGATGATAAATTGACATTCAATAATCACATTGACTACACAATTAGTAAAATTGCCAAACAAATCTTCTTTATGAAAAGAACTTGTAAATATTTGCAAAAACATTACAAAATTATGGTTTATAAGTCCATCGTCGAACCGCACTTTATTTACTGTCCAACAATATTTTTTATAATGAAAGATGCACAAATTAAAAAGCTACAAAAATGCAAAACAAAGCTATGCGATTTATCTTGAAATCGCGTTATGATGCACATATAGCAGATATGTTAAGGAATCTCAACTGGCTTAGTGTGAAGCAGCAAATATATTTTTACACAATGAAATTCTTACACAATATAAAAAATGGTAACTTACCTAATTATTTATATACTCAATTAAAATTTGTAAATGAAACACATAGCATTAACACTAGGCACAAAAATAATTTTAAACTACCTAAGGTGAGAACAGAAATGGATAAAAATTGCCTGTTTTATAAGGGTTTAAAATATTACAAAGAATTGCCAGAGGAATTGAAATTATGTGAACTTACTGTTTTTAAAAAGAAGTTACACAATCATTGTAAGACCTTAGCATTAAGATAACCTTATATTTAATATATTTATATTTATAACAAAATGAAATTTGAAATAGGCTATTACAAGCCGTAAGAAATAAATAAATAAATAAATAAATCTATGGAATAGGAAGATTTATTATTCTCTGATAATGGTTTGGCATATTTGGCATTAAAAGGCATCAATTATTTTGAGGAGGATTCAGTTAACAACAAAAATCTGACATTAACAATAAAGCATAGCATATGAGGGGGTATGGTATGGGACTGCATGTCTAGTAGAGGAGTGAACAGGCTGTGTTTTTTTAATCAGAAATGGTTCCGAGGGGTTATTTACATAATCTAAAAGCTTATGTAAGCCAAGGTTTCAAAAATTTTGATCAGATTCCAACATTTCTTTTCAACTTTACGATGACCTTAGGGCGTAATGCATACGATGTGAAGCTATCTTTGCTATTAACTGACTCAAAAAACATGAAAAAGTTCCTCCCTAGTCACCTAACCTGCATTTAATTAAATATATAAGGGGTTGACTTGAACCCTGAGCCCAACAACACACCATTTTCAAAAATATAGTAAACAAATATAACAATTCAAGGATATAACAAAAGAAGCGCTGAAAAAAAAAACATAATTTAATCAAATTTATGCCGAAACTTCTGCCGGGTGTTCCAATATGAGAAGCATATCCAAAAAGTTATTAATTTTTGGACAAAACTTAGTTTCAATTAAATTTTTGCTACATAACCTTATCTTGTACGCAAACTTTTTCTGCGGTGAATTCATAACACATTTTGTTTTTGGCCCTTCTTTTACAATTTGGTCAAGTTTTTGTTATTATTATCTTAATAGAATAAAAGAACTGAGTTTATGAAAAAAATATAAAATATTTTGTTTTTGAAAAATTACTTTAACTGATTTATTTTTCATATGAAAAAACGATGTTCCCCTTGTACGCGAACTTATTCTGACTAGTGTATATGAGCAGCACTATTAAAAATTGTCTAAGTCCAAGAAAATGTTTAAATGTACTGCGAAAAAATAGTAACTCGTCCCACTGTATATGCTTTGTTTACTTCTGCTAGCGAAAGAGGGATATTGCTTAGGCAGAAGTACAAAAAGATGAGTGCACTTGGTGGCAGCAGCGGGAGTGCTTGCTGCTGGTGCGTGCGTATATCGCACAAAGCGAAACGCGAAATTGAATGCAAGTGGGAGAGTGCAAGGGTATGGGAGATCAGCAGCTGGAGTGCTTGCTGCTGATCTGAAATATGCACAAAGCAAAATAAGGGGAAATTAGTCCAAATTAGAAAAGGAGTGGGTAGCAGGCTGCAGCGGGAATTTTTGCTGCTTTGCCTGCGTAGGTCGCACAAAGGGGAATGTGTAAACGAATAGCGCAAAATTATGTGCAGTAGCGGGATTGCTTACTGCGAGAAGCGAACAGTGGCGGGGTACCAGTATATAATTTTTTTACTGAATTTTTGGGAATGGCACTGTATATATTTTTATATATGTTTTTTGTGTTAGTGTATGTGTAATAAGTATGAGTTAATTTTTAATAGAAATTTGTGGGCTTATCTTAGGGGGCCCAGTGCCCGAGTATGGGAATCTCCTCTAGGTGTTGTGTGTTGTCTGTCCGCTGTTTGTGCGCTGCTATGTTGTGCTGCTTGCTGTTGTGTGCCGTGCTCTTCCTCACTGTCCTCTTTTGCTCCGTGTTGTGGATGTGTTTGTTGTTGTTATGTGTTTATATGTTGTTACGTGTTCTGCCGTAGTGTTTTTGTGCACAGCACTGCACTGTCTATGTTTTGTTTAGAAGTTTTGTTTTTAATTTTTAATATTTTGGTTTCTGTGATTTGTATATTGTAAATATTTGTGCACTGTTTTTTGTGTATCACTGTTTGTTGTATCACTGTTTGTTGAGTTGTCACTCTTTGTGTTTTTTTTTTTTAATGTATTTATTACTTTAGTTCGTGTTCACTTTTATGTTTAGTTCACTGTTTGTAATTCACTTCACTGTTTCACTTTTCACTATGTTTTTGCACTTGATTATTTTGTAATTGACATTTGTTATTTATTTTAAAATGTTAGTTTTCCGGAGGTATCGCGGCGGAGCGGGGTAAATAAAACAAACAAGTTGTTTTCGGTTTAGGGTTTGGGATCTTTATTCGCGGGAGTACGAATGACGAATAACAAGTATAAACAGTAAACATTATACAATACAAATGGTGGAAGCTGGGCAGCAGAAAATAGGGGGAAACATGAGTACAAAGGGACAAGGAAAGGAAGAAATTAGAGATGGGATCGACAGATCACTAGAGACAGCAGTCACTTAGCCAACATTCATTTTGATAGCTCAGGAGAATTGATCGCGGCTTTGAATGGTCAATACCCCAGTGTGCGACGGCGAAATCGATTTCGACGGCGCACAGTGTTGCGAGTTCATATAGCGGAGTCACAAAAGTAGGAGTGGTCGTACATAAATGAAATTTGGTATACAGTTATTGCATGAGAAAGAAAGAAAGAACTGACCTGAGAATTGAAAATAAAATCTCGAGAAATGTTTCACAGCTGCTCAGAAGTTGCTCTTAATAATTAATTTAATAATTGACTGGCACGACAGCCCGCTTACGCGAGACTAAGGCCTAGCTTCCCGCAACTACCCGTGTTGTGCGTGTGAATTTGTACGCGGGTTGAAGGGACCTACAGTTTAATGCCGGTTCCGAACGGCAGATTGGGAGCTTTTTCATAAGCAATTTTTACTCTCAGAGGTTTGCCATTTCCAGCTAAGAGGACAGCCACCGAAAGAGAAAACGAGTTTTCCCGTTATTTTTTTAGGTGTTATTACAGGCAGTATTTGAACCTGAGGTTGCTGCCTGCGACTCGCGGTCCAACGCACTAACCAACTGAGCCACGGCGGCGGCAGAAGTTGCTCTTAGAGGGTTAAAATATTGGACTGACCCCACTAATTTTTCCTCCTGAATATTTCTTTAGAATATACCACCCCCTATCTCCAACCTTTAATGGGGCTCCCATACAAAATTATCGTTTTTAGAAAGTGGGGTCCCGCTGCACTCAGGTTGGTCCCAGACGTACCATATGTAAGACTGACCCCACTTATTTTCCCTTCCGAATGTTTTTTCTATTCACGCCTAACCGTTATATCCAACTCTTAAGGTGGCTGCCATACAAAACTAGTCATTTTCAATGGAACTGGCTCCACACTTGTGAATGTAGTAAAGTAAGCGAGGAAACATTGTATCTGGGAAACTACTAAACCGATTTGAATGATACCGGACCCATTCGATACCGGTCGAGGATTCAGACAGGGCGATCCTTTATCCTGCGACCTCTTCAACTTCCCCATGGAGAGTGTTCTGCGCAAGGCCGGTGTACATCGTAATGGCACAATCTTCAACAAAAGTGTCCAGCTCCTTGCCTACGCTGATGACATTGATGCCATCGGACGTAACAAGCGAGATGTCACCGCTGCAGGGCCGTCGAGAGGATAATAGGGCCCGGTGGTAGTTACCTCCGGCCAGGCCCGGATTTACCATACAGGAATTGTAGGCAGTCGCCTAGAGCGGCAAGAATTGAGGGGCGGCAAATTTTAGCGGAAACTTTGAAAATTTGTTCAATTTGTGGGAATTGAACGAGAAAACAATCGATTTATACAAGCAACGGAAATAAACATACAGAATGCGCAAGCAAAAAAAAACCCATTATTCGTATCTACTTCCGGGGGGCGGTAATTTTAGCAACTGCCTAGGCGCGGCAAATTTCTAAATCCGTCGGGCCCCCCCCCCCCCGTTTACGATTCTAATCAGATTGCAAAAGTGCATATTAAACTTTTCCCAAATTTTGAGATTTTGATTGAAATCCGGGCCCCGCTAGAAACTCCGGGCCCGGTGGAAATCCCACCTTTACCACCCCCCTCTCGTCGGGCCTGCACCGCTGCCTTTGCGGCTATCGAAAGAGAATCTGCCAAAATGGGTCTGGTGGTAAATGAGGGCAAGACGAAGTATATGCTGTCTACACGCAGGGACTCGCAGCGGCTAGGGTCTCACGTCGAGGCCGACAGGTATACCTTTGAAGTTGTCAAGGAATTCGTCTACCTTGGCACCGCCATCAACAGCAACAATGATGTCAGCCTGGAGATAAAGCGAAGGATTACTCTTGCCAACAGGTGCTACTATGGTCTCGGTAGGCAATTGAGAAGTAGAGACCCCTCTCGACCGATAAAACTTGCACTCTATAGGTCGCTTATCTTGCCCGTGCTCCTCTATGGGGCTGAAGCATGGACAATGACACGAAACGACATAGCGGCCCTTGGACATGGACGTAGCACAGCGAATTAAGATCCAGCGGCTGCGCTAGCTCGGTCATGTCTACCGTATGGACGACGAAGCTCCGGCGAAAAAGGTGTTCGATACGGTAGTTGGAGGTCGACGGCGAAGAGGGAGGCCGTGTATCAGGTGGAAGGACCAAGTTGAAGAGGCCCTTTTATCTCTTGGTGTCACCAACTGGAGAAGGCGCGCGCAAAGCAGAGGCGCCTGGAGAGAAGTTTTGCGGCAGGCCGTAACCCGATAACGGGTTGTTATGGCCAGTTAAGTAACTAAGATTTGAATGATTTATTCAACAATCGTCAACATTCCTGAGTGCAAAAAATAAAAAATTAATTATTGTTCAAAAATTCACCACCAGAGGGTGCTTCCCATACAAGTGAAGTAGTTAGGTTGGAAACTTTTGGGTTTGTACGAAAAAAAATCAAAATGTAGTGTCGAAACTCCATTAATCCCTCTATTTCGAATATAATAGCAATCGTAATTGATTTTCCGAAGCTATCTTCAACCAATTTTTCCATCAGCAGCAGAGCATTATTTGACCGATTGCTACTGGCATTCAACGAAACGGTGAAAATATTAATTTGCACTCAAGTCTTTACCGAAAAATGCCAATAACTTACATTCGCGCATTCCGGCCGGGACACCTGCTTCTAGACTGCAGTAACCAAGGTACTGCAGACTGGCTTCAGCAGGCAGTCCCGAAGCTGGAGGATTGGAAGGGGGTAGGGCTTCGTATGTGCCTTGGCGATGATGTCCCCAAGACACACCACGTCACCTTATTCCTTCCCAGGAGCGCTGGACAAGAACCCAGCAAGCTTTTTGCGCTGCTACAAGCGCAAAATGCTGGGATCTTTGGAATCTTTGGAAGGTGGTTACTTCCAAGGAGGAGGGCAAGGGTGTGCTGTGGAACCTGGTGATTGACGAGAAATCCCTCGCCAAGATCAGGGAAAATGGCAACGCCCTCAACTTCAGGTATGGGAGCATCCCAGTCCATGCCCCCAGACCTGGAGGCCTGAATAGTGCGGCTGGCCCCCCCACACAATCAGCTGAACCCGGGAATACACCGGGGGAAGCAGAATCCTCAGGAGAAGCGCGATCTGCCGAACCCGGGAAAACACCGGAAGGCGGAGAGGAAGTAGCCGGAGGAGAAGTAGCTGCAGAAGTGCAGGCCTCCAAGATTCCCTTGAGGAGCTAAACCTTGAAACGCTGGGGCTTCAAGGTAGTACGAACGAGGAAGAGGAGCAGCTGTCAGACGAAATTTCGTTAACGACGCTGCTGGAGATGGGCATTGATGCCTCTCCTAAACTCTAACCCTCGGGACATGAAGGTTGTTCAAATCAACCTTCATCACGCGAAGGCGGCATCGGCCGGCATCGGGCGGCATCGCCCATCGGGGCGGCGCTAGTTCAGGAGCCCTGGTGCCATAACGGAAGAGTCTGCGGACTGAACTCGCAACATACCAGGGTAATTTATGATACAAGGCATGAGATACCTCGTGCCTGCATCATAATTGAGATAAATACTAACTATTTTTGTATTTCAGAGTATATGTCCAGGGATTTAGTAGCAGTGGCGTTGACGATTCAGACCGAGGGTCGTGACCTCGAGATCGTCCTGGCGTCAGCGTACTTTCCGGGCCAGGACAGGACGGTGCCCCCCCCACGAAGTGCAGGGCCTAGTGGAGCACTGCAGGGCAAATGACCTGCCGCTCCTCATAGGAGGCGACATGAACGCCCACCACACCATCTGGGGCAGCACCGACGACAATACCAGGGGTGAGTAACTGCTTGAATATATATTAGCCACTAACCTAGTCGTATTTAACACGGGATCTTCCCCGACATTCGTCACTAGGGTTAGGCAGGAGTTCCTTGATCTTACCATAGGTAATAGTAGAATCAGTGACTATGTGTCCGAATGGAGAGTGTCTACCGAACCCTCCTTATCAGACCATAGGATGATTGAATTCAAGTTAGCAGGTGACATTATGGAGAGACCTCCAACCAAGAACCCCAGGAAAACCGACTGGGAAAAATACACCAAGCTGCTAGTAGAGGATAGACGCTTGCTTGACATTCGAAGTAGGATGCGGCATCCCTTAGAAGTCGAGCAAGCTGTTGAAATCCTTAACAAGGGAGTAATGAATGCATACCATTCAAGCTGCCCGGACAGTAGAGGGTCCAGGAAAAAATCCACACCGTGGTGGAATAACACCCTGGCAGAACTTAAAACTGAAACGCGAAGACTCTTCAATACACCGCGTCACTCACCAAGTACACAAAGGAAGTACGCAAAGCGAAAAGGGCTAGCTTCCAGACGTTTTGCGAAGAAATTTCCTCCACTCCTCAGGCAGCGAGGCTTCATAAAGCGCTTGCGAAGAGAGGAACGGAGAACAAGATGGCACTCAAACTCTAGGATGGTAGCTATACGCGAAATGAAGAGCAACGGGCTCTAGCTCTTCTAGGTGCCCATTTCCCCGGCGCAACCATACAGAACGCGCCGGCCGAGTGCACAATATACCATCCGAACAGAAGGGACTGGGAGATGGCAGATGAAGTCATCTCCCAGGCAAAGGTTGATTGGGCCCTGAACACCTTTCAACCCTTCAAATCGCCAGGCTTAGACGGGATCCTCCCTGTTTTCTTGCAAAAAGGCAGGGGTCCTGCTAAGGCAGTTAACTGGTATTATGAGGAGCTGTCTAGCAACAGGATACATCCCCGTTAGCTGGAGAAGTGCCCTCGTAGTTTTTATACCGAAGATTGGAAGAAAGGACTATACAGAGCCGAAGTCGTTTAGACCAATCAGTTATAATCATTCGTCATGAAGACCATGGAGAAGGTGTTAGATCAGTACATTAGAACCGTGGCACTCAAGAGACAACCTCTCCATGCTAAACAGCATGCGTATAGGGCAGGCAGATCGACAGAGACTGCCCTACTCCAGCTCACGAGTTTAATGCAGGATGCTCTTAAAAACAAAGTGCTGTGCTGTGCCCCTTTCTTGGATATCGAAGGAGCCTTCGATAATACCTCTCATGAGGCGATAGAGAGGGCGCTCAGCAGAAGAGGGGTAGAAACCACCCTCAGCCACTAGACAAGAGCCATGCTCTCTACCAGATCGGCAGTAACAAAAGTGGGCAAGACCACTAGGAGTGTGCTCACTAGCAGAGGTTGCCCACAAGGCGGGGTACTGTCATCGCTACTGTGGAGCCTTGTGGTAGATGAGCTCCTTGAACTTCTGTCAAGCAATGGCATAAATTGTCAAGGCTATGCTGATGACATAGTCATTATTGCCAGAGGAAGGTTTGCGGACACTCTCTGTGATATAATCCAGAGGGGATTAAAACTAACGCAAGAATGGTGCGTCCGGGTAGGTCTAAAGAAAAACCCTGACAAAACCGCCATAGTACCATTTACGTGGAAAAGAAAACTGCCACACATGCGTACAATACGCTTGCTCGGTAAGAGTATAGCATACAAAACAGAGGTGAAGTACCTAGGCGTTACACTAGACTCAAAGTTACTCTGGAACAAACACGCTGAGGCAGTTATTAGTAAAGCAACGAAAGCAATCATGGTGTGCAGATCCCTAGCAGGCAGGAATTGGGAATGTAGACCAAGCATATTGAAATGGATGTACACCATGATAGTGAGACTAATACTCACGTACGCAGCAGTAGCATGGGCCCCAAGAGCCAAGCTCTCGACTGTGAGGAAGCCGCTCGAAAAGGTCCAACGTCTTGCGTGCACGTGTATTACAGGTGCTATGAGGACCTGTCCCACGGTGGCGCTGGAGGTGATAATCAATATATCACCATTGCATATAGCAATTGAAATGGCAGCCAAGCGCACCGTTCTTCGGCTGGCCAGAACCAGTAAAGGGGGGGGGATCACATTCTAAGTCGCAGACACTTAGACGTGTTGTCTGTAAGCAACTCCTACGTATTGTATCCAATGGATACAATAACGAGAACATATAACTATGAGAAAAACTTCGTAGTATATATGAGTAGCAAAGTGGACTGGAACTGGGATGCACACCAGTCCCATTTCAAACCACATACTATTACGTGGTTCACAGACGGCTCCAAAACGCATGAGGGAACCGGGGCGGGGGTTTTTGGACCTCGCTTCAAGCACTATGAGCACATGGAGAATACACCCAGCATATTTCAGGCAGAGTTATATGCCATCAGGCTCTGTGTGCAGACTAACCTCGAGCGTTTGTACAGGGGGCAAGACATAGTCATCTGTTCTGACAGTCAAGCAGCCATCAAAGCACTAATCTCGTATGAGATTACCTCAGGGTTGGTGCTGGAATGCATAGAAGCATTGAATAAACTGGGTATATATAACCAGGTTCAAATCCTCTGGGTTCCAGGACACAGAGGAATAGAAGGGAATGAGGAGGCTGACAGCCTTGCTAGAACTGGGGCAGCCACGATCCCCCTTGCACCAGAACCTTTCATCGGGCTGGGCAAAAGCACTCTAGCAGAGTCACTAAGACTTGAGGAAAGAACCAGGAACTCAGAACACTGGTCAAATGCCACAGGTCTTAGGCAATCGAAAATCTTCATCAGAGGTTATAACTCCAGATGGAGTGAAGAATGCCTGACTGGGAAAAACCCAGCTTAGACTAGTTATCGGGCTGTTAACCGGGCACTGCAGGATGAGGAAACATATGCACACAATTGGGTTAGAACAGGTAAGCGTCTGCAGACTCTGCGGAACGGCAGAGGAGACTCCTGAGCACGTCATACTGCACTGCGATGCGGTATGCCGCAGTAGGAGACAGCACCTGGGCCAGTACTGGCTTGCAGAAGAGAACGTCAAACACCTTCTCCCACGTGAGTTACTAAGCTTCATTAGGTCGGTGGGATTGGGGGACGTTCTCTAAAGTTGTAGGGGGCACAATAGATCAACTTTGGTCTTAGTGCACATTTCCCCTTTCAAATCTATCTCTCTATCTACATTCGCGCAAATATGCGCAGCTGAAAATTTTACAGCATAATGTACATACTTGCCACAACAAAATTCAAACAATTTCGAAAGTGATAAAAAGTGTTTTTTTAAATCACCTTTAAAGTTTTAAGTCAGTTTTTATTCACTTGTTTTCTTTGTTTCATTTTCTTCATAACGGTACTGCTCAGATGTGAGAATAATCAGCAGAATTTTGATCATGCCAGACCTGAATTGTATTAAACTTAAGACACCAGTACATTTTAGGGACCTGCTCATAATTGATTTTGAAATATTGAACCTCAAAGTGAAAGCAAAAATGTGCTGTTTGTACAATTTTTTTTTTTTTTTGAACGCTGTGAGAGTGTACTTTAAGAACTCATATCTTCTATATTATCCAATTTTTTTTCTTAAAACTTGGGATTTCTCTTAATTGAAATATTTCCAACAAAACCTCATACTCAGATTTTTGTGGTTATAACATTGCATTTTGGCGCTGGCTGGCAGAAGGGTGTCAAAATCGTCGGTTGTGGCAACAAGGAGTCTCTTAACTTCTTGATATGCACTATCGGTGATCGGGAGCCCCTCTGGCAGGGGGCAAAACTGGAGGCCATGCCTCGTGACCGTCTGCCTCTCCGGCCTATCGTCACACTGTGGCTCCCCCCCCCCCCCCCAAGGTATGGTGGACGCCGATACGGTGAAGCTGATAGGCCGGCAGAATAGTAGCCTTAACACAGGAGAGTGGAGAATAGTATTCTCCACTACCTGCAAGAATGAGGCGGGTAAGGACCTCGTGATCGCTGTAGATCAATCTGTAGAATTGTTATATTCGATTTGATTTCCCTCAAAGCTCGCTTCCTTAATAATAATAATAATGAGCGCGCCACACAGGGAAAGGCGGAAGGTAGTGCGGATAAACCTGCACCACTCTAAAGCCGCCACCCACGACCTTATGCAGTTCCTTGAGGAGAACGGAGTTGACTTGGCTCGGAGAACAGGGTTTGTGGGTTCGATTCAAGTCAATTTAGATTGTATATTGTGTATTGCATATAGAAAGTGCATTAATTTGTTTCTTTTGTCCCATTACAGTACTAGTGACCTGTGTGTGCCTGCATGCGAACGACGCGAGGGGCGCGACCTGATCCTGTCGTCCGCATACATGCCATTCGAAGCTGAGGAACCACCGCCGAGGGAAGTCCAGGACCCTGCTGCGCACGCCCAATCACGGAGGCTCGACCTCATCATCGGGTGTGACGCCAATACACACCACACCCTGTGGGGAAGTTCCGACACCAATAGTAGGGGTGAGTCAATTTTTAAATTTCTTCTTGGTTCCAATCTTGTGCTGTGTAATAGAGGCAATACGCCGACCTTTCACAACAGGGTTAGGAAGGAAATCATAGATATTACTTTAATTACCGACTCCAACACTATCTATGTGGTCGACTGGAAAGTACTGACGGAATGATCGTTCTCGGACCACAACCGTATAGTCCTTTCAGTGGCCATAGAAGTTGGAAGTCCACAAACCTATAGGAATCCGAGGAAGACTTACTGGCCTAGATTCAGTGCATTAGTTTCGCAGAAACTGGCATCGCGCAAATCGAGAGCTACATTTGAGAGGAACAACATTGACAGGTCAGTTAATCTCCTGACGAAAGTACTTAACAAGTCTTTTAACGAATCGGAACAAATGCAGTATAGCGAACCCTCATGAAAAAAACGGAAAGTTGGGCTATATAGAGCTTATTTTCGTAAATCTAACAAACTAAAAATTTTGCCTGGGAAACGCCTACAAATTACGGTCAAATTTCGAAGTTTTTATCAAAAAACTCAATCAATTCTCTATCGATTTACAGGATATGGGTATCATCGAAAGGTCTTTCTCATACCTTTCTATTGATGTACAACATTAGACATGTAATGTGTACTAATAAGAAGTTATAAGCAAAAAATACTTTTTTATATAACATAAACTATACATAACAAAAACTCATTATTAAGGGGTCATTCTCATGCGCGGACAGGAAAAATGGACATTCTTCAGAGATTATTTCCTTTGTGAATACGAGGAATTCTCAAAAAAAGATATGCCACTTTAATTTATTCATTGTTATGGTAAAAAATAAAAAAAATAAAAAAAAAATTTTTATTTTTTCGAACACTTTGTTTCGATTAAAGACACGGCTTCTGCCGCGTCATGGTCAGCTGGTGGGAATGATTTTGAGTCACAGGATTATCTGAAACATAAATTTCAAAGAAATTCTTAATCAGTATGAACGTACCTCTCGTCCGTAGCAAATTTAAATTTTTTCATAAGAATCTCACAAAATGGCAGGCATTGGAAGTTAGAGCAGTAAAAAATGGTTGTTTTTGAAGATTTTATCAATGAAAAAAAATATGAAATTTTTAACATATCAGAGTGAATTTACTAGGGGCGATAGCTAACAATGTAGAATGACGTGACAAAATCGCAGAGAGATCGGATGAATGGTTTTTTTTAAATCATCCCCACCATTTCAAAAAAAAGCGTTCCGAGAAAAACACGTTTAAAGTTTTGACTAACTGATTGAATCGTTGCTAGAAACCTTGACCGCTCGTTATATAAATGTCTGTAGAAGCCGAAATACTTGAAATTTTCCAATAACATTTTGACAGCACCTTCTTCAAGGATGATACATTCCAAATATGTTACAAAAAAAAATTGATTTTTACAAAATTTCACATGAGAATGACCCCTTAAGTTATAATATATACTATATAGAGTCCGACCGATACCAAATTTTTTGGCCGATGCTGATTAATCGGCCGGAAGAGCGAGAATTGGCCGATGCCGATTGATCGGCCGAAAAAGCGAGAATCGGCCGATGCCGATTCCATAGAAAAAAATAACACGAATGAATTCAATCAAAAACACAAACAAATTCAGTTTCATCTTCAACTTAACCCATGAAAATAAACCCGTTCTGTATGAATTGTATGGGCAGTAGTCCAATATATTGGACATTGTGACTGAAAGGGTTAAAATTACGATTCTGATATTAAAATTTGTACTCCCAAATTGCGTTGGAGCAAGGCGACCCGATGTACAGGTGTGGTGGGAAGAACTCAGAAAACAAAATTTGGAAAAAATAAAAAGCCTGTTTAAAAAAAGTGCTTCCAATTAAAAAAGAAGAATAAGATTGTAAAAATAAATGGCCTTTCTTCTGATGCCCATATTAATAGACGAAATGCATAGACATTTCGAGAAAATCTCTGTTTTTAACCTTTTCAACCCCAAAGTTGCTTGAGAGCAACTTCAACTATTTGTCATCTTATAGCTAAAGTTACGATTGATTTATGGGTTTAAGTAATAATAATAAATAATTGACTGGCACGACAGCCCGATTATGAGACTAAGGCCTAGCTACCCGCAACCATCCGTGTTGTGCGTGCGAATCTGTACAGGGTTGGAAGGGACCTACAGTTTTATGCCGATTCCGAACGGCCAGTTGGGAGCTTTTTCATAGGCAATTTTACTCCCAGGGGTTTGCCATTTCCTGCTGAGAGGAAAGCCGCCGAAAGAAAAATTGTTGTTTTTCTTATTTTCGGTGTTAGCAGCAACGGAGTCTTGAACCTGGGTTCGAGCGTCGCGTTTGACTCGCGGCCCAACGCACTAGCCAGATGAGCTACGGCGCACATTGGGAAAAAACAGGCAAAAACGCTCGCATCGCCTGTTTTGAGCTCTAGAATCTACAGTTTTTGCACTAGAGAACAGAAATTTCGCTATTATCTTCAGAATACCTCAGAGAATTGTATGGTGCCTATAGTCGGAAGTTAAGAGTTTTAGAAATATAAATAATCAGAAGCAAACAAAATAAATCAATATTTTTATAACTGATTCTCATAGAAGATCAAAAATAAAGTTACACGTGTTTTAACATTTTTTAATTTGAGCACTTTTTCGCAGCACACGGTTTATGGTTTCCGAATGTATGTACAGGATATTTCAATTGAAGTGTAGCCAACTTTAACGTCAAAAATACTGCAGCATGAAATAGAATGAAAGAATTTTTTTTCACCACTTAATAGCCATTGAATTATCTGTCAAATGCATATAACGGTTTTCCAAAATCAGAGTAATAGCAAACGCAATGGACCTAAACGCGAAGCGTAATTCTGTGATTGCACTTTTTTTGGCTGGAAAATCGACTTCTGCAATAGTTTCAGGATTGAAACATTCGCGCATAAATAGAGTTTTTGTTTTTCGCACCATACAACGATACAAGGAGACCGGCTCTATTAAAAAACGGTATGATGGTGGCCGTCAACCAACTGCGACGTCCGCTGAGAACGTAAAAAAGGTGAGAAGCAAATTATCCCGAAATCCTCGTCGCAGCGGAAACTTGATGGCAAAGGACATAGATGTTTCGCCCGCAAGCATGCATCGAATCTTGAGGAATAAGCTAAAGGTGCAGCCTTTCAAAATTCAAAAGGTTCAATACCTTACGGCAACCCAAAAGAAAATGCGACTCCTTAGAGCAAAAGCGCTCCGTCAGAGGCTCGTATGTGGTGAGTTCAAAAATTGTGTGTTCACCGACGAAAAAATTTTCACCGTGCAGCAGTTTGTAAACAAGCAAAATGACAGTTTGGCTGAGACAACGCTCAGCTATCAACGAAGATCAACTGCGAGCCTATCGACGCCAAAAACCCGCGTCTGTGATGGTTTGTGCCGGAGTAACCGAAAAAGGACGCACACCGCTTGTTTTTGTTCCTGAAGGAGTGAAAATTAACGCTCGATCATACCAAGATACTGTACTGGAAGGTTGCTTGAAACCCTGGGCAGCCAAGCTTTTCAAAAAAGAGCGTTGGATATTTATTCCAGCAGGACTTTGCACCTGCTCATAAGGCTCGAACTACGCAGTGTTGGCTTCAACGCAACGCCCCAGCGTTCATTTCGACAACGGAATGGCCATCGTCTTCTCCAGACCTCAATCCTGTGGGCTTTGCCATATGGGGCATTTTGGAAAGTAAGGTCTCGCAAAAAAATATGAAAGAATCGATGCCCTAAAACGTGCCCTGAGTGGACGAAAATTCCGCAGGGTGTAATTCGAGCTTCTTGCGATGCATTTGCCAGTCGATTGGCTGCTGTTATTGAGTCAAAAGGAGGTCATATTGAAAATTAAATAAAAGTCCTTAAAAAGAATATAGTTTCTGACAATTTGAGACCAATTTCAAATAAAAATTACTAATACTGATTAAAGAAACCACTATTTAACATGTTACACTTCAATTGAAATAATAATTAATAATTGACTGGCACGACAGCCCGCTTACGCGAGACTAAGGCCTAGCTTCCCGCAACCACCCGTGTTGTGCGTGTGAATTTGTACGCGGGTAGAAGCGACCTACAGTTTTTATGCCGGTTCCGAACGGCAGGTTGGGAGCTTTATCATAGGCAATTTTTACTCTCAGAGGTTTGCCATTTCCAGCTGAGAGGACAGCCACCGAAAGAGAAAACGAATTTTCCCGTTATTTTTTTAGGTGTTATTACGGGCAGTATTTGAACCTGCGGTTGCTGCCTTCGACTCGCGGTCCAACGCACTAACCAACTGAGCCACGGCGGCTTCAATTGAAATACCCTGTACATATAACGAAAAATGTTACAACTTCAAAAATAATAAAGAAAAAATATTGAAGTTTCGTATAATGGTTTCCCATAAGTAGAAGACAATCTGCTCCAAAAATGAGAAAAATACGCCCACTCCCCATACAGTCTTTATTTTTCACAATATTAAAATAAGCTAAAATTTTGTTGTCATGCATTAAAACCCTCTTTAGACGAATTTGAATTATGTGACATTTAGCCCACATTTATAAAAGAAGGCAAACTTTTTCTTTAAATAAAATTAAAAATTACAAAACTGCTTATCTATACTTCTATACTATTATACTTGTATAAAGCGCTTTGTGACGTTGCTTTTTTGAGCCACAATCAGGCAAAAACCGCTGAACCGATTTAGATGAAATAAGCACCAAACATATTTTTAGCTGGGGGAATGGTACATAGGCTATATGAGAATGACCACGCCCCCTTCTTACGCCCACTATGGTAACAAAACTCATCTTTGGTATGCTTTTGTAAGGCAATATGGGTATCAAACGATTCAGCGTGTCATTGTGGCAAACATAGGCTATAATGTAATTGGCCACGCCCACTTTCCGCGCCCACTAAACTAACAAAACTAAGCTAAGATACATGTCTGTAAATCAGTATTAATATCAAATAATTCCGTGTTTCATTGATGTTAACATAGGATATATAAGATTGACCACGCCCACTTGATATGCCTTTTCGCCACGCCCACTATAATAACAAATCAGCCATGGTATATTTGTCATAACAATATGGGTATAAGACGATTCAGCATGTCATTGCGGCAAACATAGGCTATAATATAATCGGCCACACCCACTTTCCGCGCCCACTAAACTAACAAAACAAAGTACAGTGCATGTCTAAAAATTAATGTTGATGTAAAATTATTCTGTGTTTCATAGCGGTAAACATAGGCTATATAAGGTTGACCACGCCCACCTTTTACGCCTTCTTGAATGCCCATTATCATGACAGAAATTAACTGTGGTATATTTGTGCAAAACAATATGGATATAAAAAAATTGTGTGAGTCTTTGCAGCAAATACATATCTATCTATCACTGGTAAAATTTAATGGGCATTGAACAAGGGGCGTGGTTTTTAAATGCCGGTGTAACTTTGGAACTACAACTGCGTTCACATCAATGACACTCGGTACAAACGTACGATTTAGTTGTGTTTTTCGATAAGGGGAATGGGGTGGGTTTTTGACAAGGGGGCGTGGCACCGCCCATACCACTTAAATTTTCAATATGGAATATCTTCGGAATGAAAAATCGGGCAGCATTAAAATTCGTTGCGGGGCCACCGTTTAGATGTGCCGTTTCACTGGTAAAACTTTGTAAGCGTTGGACAAGGGGCGTGGCACTTTTTAAGCAACACACATTTTTTGAATAACTTTGGAACTACAAATCACACATCAAAGAGATTTGACACAAACTTACGATTTAGATGTGCCCTTTGACATGGGGAATAGGGTGGGTATCGGACGAGGGGCATGGCACGCCCATAGAACTCAAGTTCTTAATGTGTAATATCTTCGGAATTATAAGTCGGCCAGTATTGAAATTTGATACAGCATCATGGCTTAGACGTGTCGTTCAAGTGGTTAAATTGTATGAGCGTTGGACAAGGGCGTGGCACTTTTTTAACGACCCTATTGTTTTGAATAACTTTGGAACTGCAAATCACACATCAAAGATATTTGGCACAGACTTACGATTTAGACGTGCCCTTCGACAGGGACAGTGGGGTGGGTATTGGACGAGGGGCATGGCACCGCCCATAGAACTCAATTTTTTAATGTGGAATAGCTTCGGAACAATGAGTTGGAAAGCTTTGAAGTTTTGTATACCATCGTCCCATAGATGTATCATTCTACTGGCAAAATTGTATGGACGTTGAACAAGGGGCGCGGCATATTTTTTGTGACTGAAGTTTTCCGCGTAACTTAGGAACTGAAAGTCGCATATCAATGAAACTGGGTCACACCCTTCGACTGGAGGAATGGATTGGGCATTGCATAAAAGAGGCGTGGCATCGCCCATAGAGTGTAGTATGAAGAAAATTGATTTTTTGGGTCCATTGACTTCAAGCTTGAGTGCAAAGCCGCAGGGCCCTACTAGTTTACTTATATATAGCACTGACAAGGTTACTTGAGAAGTATATCTTTGCTCACTAAAAGTTAAAATAATGACTTATTATGTATCATAAGGGGTTAAAGAGGCATGACACACATATTTCCAGACAAAAATATCCATAAACGGAAGGTAAATATTTAAAAGTTCATATTTTGAAAAAATATATTTATATGGCAACCCTGCTAAAAAAGGGGCAAACCACACCCATTTTAGTCAATATGTTGTTCTCATGATTTCCACAGTTTTTGTACAAAATTTAAGTTTCGTATCTCAACTTTTTCAAAAGCTATTATGACTACCTTCCATCAGACAGACGAGTTGGAAGACATATTTACGGACGGACATAGATAAATCAATGCGATATATATATATATATACACATCTCAATTCTATATATTTAAATACATATTTATTCCTTTCAATACCAGCCTTGCTGTTTTTCATACGTTTCATAGTTTTGCTCAGCAATTGAATATATATCGTTGCTCACCAGTGCTAAGTACAAAAAGTGCTTGGGTTGACATGCGAAAATTGCTCGCATTCACGCTGACGCAGGACTCCGCAGATAAGTTTAGTACCATCATTTAGCTGAATGTCCCACCTAATCAGTGTATAAGTATTTCGTGGAATGCTGTGGAATTTAAAAAGTTACAGCCCATAGAAAATCCCGATTTTTCTAATTTTTATCAAAAAAGGAGGCAAAGGTTAGATATGCTTTTTCTGTCCAAATAAACATTTCTGAAATAAAATTTTTTGACATATTAATTGCTTAAATATTATAACCCCACATGTGAAAAATTATGGGATTTCATTAAAAAAATATAGATTCTACGGGCATCTGAAGACAGCCTTGTTAACGATATTTTGCTGGAAGTGAAAATAATATAATAAAACGTTCAACTTTGAAAGGCCGTAAAGTCCAGGTCATAGGATGAATGGACTTGAAAAGTTGATTTTCTTTCTGGCTAGTGTATCAAAATTACGACAAGTAAAAGCAATAATTAAGATTCGCAACTTTTGAATTTCTTCCAATGCGAGCGTTTTTGCCTGTTTTTTCCCAATGTGCGGCGGCTCCTATGGATTTAAGTAGGCACCAACAAATTAATATTTTTAGAAGTGAATTCAAAGCAAATTACAAAAATTTTACTGTTATCCCCAAAATAATTTCCAATCATTTGCAGCGATATCAGGGAAAGTTTGTGTTCTAACTGAAGTCTACGAATTGTGCGCGTTTGATCAAAACCCTGTTTCTTTAATAATGGTTGAATAAAATCATAAAGTGATAATTTTGTATTTTGCATAAATATAAAATAATTTTTTTGTAAGTAAAAAATATTGATACAAAATACAAAGCTAAAATTGTTCAAAAGTAAACTAGCTCTAGAACTCTAACAAAGAGGCGTGGCGAGTCCAAATGTCGTGTGCACACTTCTTATGCAAAGTAAACTAGCTCTAGAACTCGAACAAAGAGGCGTGGCGACTTCAAATGTGTTTCATGATTTAAATACCAAAAAGCAATATCGAGACACAGGGTAAAATTCGGGGTCGAAAGGGTTAAGAATACCTAGTTTTTATAAAAAACATTTCTAGGAAATATTTATATTAAACAATGTCTGAAAATACTCGTACGTTACTGAAAAGGGGTGTAGGGGTTCTGCTCTTTTTAGTACTGTTTAATATAAAAGAAAGAAACACAGTGCGATTCAGCTTCAAAAACGGAAATATAAAAAAGAAAATAGGCCGAAAATGGCCAATGTGGCATCGCATAAAAAAGGCCGATGCCGATGCCGAAGCCGATACCTATTTTATTGGCCGATGCCAATACCTATTTTATTGGCCGATACTAGCCAATGCCGATGCCGATTAATCGGTCGAACTCTAAATAAATTTATTACCATATAAAAACCTGTGGAATTCCCTTTCATTTGATTTGATTGAGAATTGATTGAGTTATTTGAATACCATCTTTGAACTTTGACCCCATGCCACGCCTTTTGTGGGAATTTCCCAGGTAACATTTTTAGTTAACAATTTAATAGGGGTACCGGTTATTTCGTGCGGTTTTTTTTTGGGGGAAAATTGAAGCTTTATTGTGAAAAAAAAGTTACAAATTTAATATTCAAAGTATTGTCCATCACTAGCTATAACTTTTTACCATGTTTCTGGCAATTCACGAATACCCTTTCTGAAAAATTCGGCCGGCTTTTCCGCTATCCACGAATCGATCCTATTTTTGACTTCTTCATAATTGGAGAAGTGCTGGTCAGCCAGGGCATGTTGCATTGATCGGAAGAGATAGTAATCGGATGGCGCAAGGTCTGGACTATACGGCGGGTGGGGTAGGACATCCCATTTGAGCGTTTCAAGGTAAGTTTTGACGACCTGTGCAACATGTGGCCGAGCATTGTCATGTCATATTCCGGCCGTTTTTCGCGCAGTGCTCGGCTCAAACGCATCAATTGTCGTCGGTAGACTTCCCCTGTGATCGTTTCATTCGAGCAATGTCTCCAATTAGTGATCTTCAAACTTTTTTGGCTGTCCGGGCCGTTCATCGTCCTCCAAGTCAAAATTGCCACTTTTGATCCGTGCAAACCAATTCTGGCACTTACGCTCAGCTAGAGCATGCACACCATACACTTCCACCAAAATACGATGATTTCGGCAGCCATTTTCTTCATATTGATGTAATGAAGAAGTACTCCCCGCAAAAACACTTTATTCGGCACAAAATTCGACATTTTCAGAGTAAAAAAAATTATTGTTGTTTACGCTTCAGCCAAATGACACATACTGATTCTGAAACTATATGACAACAGCTTTCCAACACATATTTGGAAAGGTGAATCACTGTTCACAAAATCAAGTGACGCCATCTGTAAGAAAACCGCACGAAATAACCGGTACCCCTATTATAATGTTTCCAAGTTCTTCCCCTACGATGTTTACGATGGTTCCAACTCGGAATGTTTCTGGTCTTTGTACACTACGTCATTGTACAATGTTTTTGCAAACATGTGGTGCTTGATTTCAACGTTCGAAATTTTTTATTGTATGTCGGTGAATGAAAATATATTGGCAAATACTTAAATAAAAACTAAAAATACGGAAATAGACAAATTATTTTCAGTAGAAAAATGTCTTCAAGAGAACAACATTTGATTGAAGTTGCAGCAGCAGTAGGTGTATATACTCTGTTTAGTGCAAAAAAAAAAAGCGAAAACGTCGTTGGTTGACAAGACCTTGGATGCAACGTCGTGACGCTGAAGGATTATGCGCCAAATTACTGCGACAACTATCCATTACTGAGAGAAGTATCCACGGAAGATCCGATCCAGTTTTCGAATTTTCTCAGAACATCAACTGAGAGCTTCAATCGAATTCATTAATTAAAAGTAATGAGTTGTGGAATATTATGTTTATCATGTTTGATTCCGATTGCAATGTGGTAGCAACAGTCAGGACTTGGAGGAACTTCGTCTTTTGATAATAACGCCAAGTCACTTTGACGTTATCATGCGTTGATTGGCCAGCTTTTTTGTGAGTTTTAGCACTGCGAGTGAATTGGACACGAAGGGCCTTCCACTTTTTTGCAAGCGTAAAAAGTTTTATGTTTAAGTCATAACGATGTGGTTGCTCTCATAGAAAAACACTCTAAAATACAGGGTCCGAGTATAAAAATTAAAAAATTTCTTATGGAATGTTGCTAATATAACCACATAGAAGCCTAATAGCCTATTTCCACTGGGTCTTAACTGCAGTTTGACATCGCATTTAAATGCTCAAATTCCCATACAATCTTTCGTTTTTGTATCAAAGTGCGTAAACTCACTTTCAAAACTGAGTTAACTCAGTTTTGCCATTTACAGACGTTTAACAGAAAATGTTATGTTAAAATAGGGGGGCAATACTCACAAATGTACAAATTTTGATAGCATGCTTTCAGGCGTTGAAAAATAAATAAATAAATTGATAAATTTTCACAAATATGAAAACGCAGACATTCCTAGACTGTTGAGAAGGAAAGCAGAGTGGTTTTCATGCAGTAGAGGGGCTACAAGAAACCATACATACGTATAAAAGGAGATGGCGGCGATGGGTAAGCTGTGGCTGCCCAGAAATAAATGCAGAATTTGGCTTGACCAAATAAAAATGTAAACAAAAACAGCTGTTGCATTTAACTCGATTCCGGTGGAAACGCTTGACAGTTCTGAAATTTAACTTTGTCCAGTAAAAACCTGTAGCGAAAGGGTTAACCACAAGGGCACACCTCAGGGGGCGTCCTTTCGCCTCTGCTGTGGCTGCTTGTCATAAATAACATCCTCGAAATCTTTGAAACCAGGAGGCTACGAAAATTTCTGTCTACCATCAGTAATCTCATGGAGTCTGTTTCAGAACTCTCCAGGTGGCCAGAGCAGTATGGTCTAGGGGTTAACCCCTCAAAGACGGTTATGGTACTGTTCACCCGGAGATTCAAAATACCGGAGTTTAGACTGCCGCAACTTAGCGGCACCCGAGGTGAAATACCTTGGCACCATACTCGACTCCAAGCTTTCTTGGAAGCGCAACGTGGAAGAGCGGGTGAAGAAGAACTTGAATGCCTTCTACATTTGTCAGAAGGCTTTTGGGGAAAAAGTAGGGATTGCGGCCGAGCATTGTCCACTGGATGTTTACAGCGATCATTCGGCCGATCTTATGTTACGGAGCCAACGTCTGGTGGCCGACCACGGACACCAGGTTCCTGACGACGCAACTGACGTGCAGAGACTGGCGGATATGGGAACAGCAGGAACTGTCAAAAGCACCCCTCAGGCGGGCCTAGGGATGATTCTATATCTCCACCCAATAGAGCAGTTCATTAAGTGCTATGCCGCAAAAGTCGCTCTCAGGCTGAGAGGTCAACCTTTGGAAAGAGCACGCTTATGGACACTCCGTGATTCTAAGGTCATTTACGAGCCCAGGTACAGAACATGAATTAGATTCCTGCACGGCCTATTTGATTCCACACCTGAATTTTGATACGCGCGCACTTACCTCCTATCCCTCAAGGGAAGAACGTGTACAAGTGTGACAAAAGACCCTCCATCACCATTTTCACAGACGGTTCTAAGATGGAGGAAGGTACAGGAGCTGGTCTTAACTCAGATATGTTAGGGACACAACGGCCATTCATACTCCGGACCTCTGTAGCATCTTTCAGGTGGAGATTTTTGCAATCTGGAAAGCTGCTTAACTAATCCGCGACAGTGGATTATCACCCACGGATATCACAATCTGTGTGGATAGTCAGGCAGCCCTTAGAGCGCTGGCATCAGCCACGGTGAAATCAAAGGTAGTGCAGAGTTGTCGCACTGCACTTCGCGGCATCGGACATTCACCGAGTCACTCTCTGCTGGGTTCCGGGCCACTCTGGAGTGGCAGGAAACGAGGAAGCGGACGAGATGGCAAGAAAGGGGGTCGCCCTGCCTCTCACCGAAATGGATGACCCTGTGCTCCCTCCGATATCTGCCCTGTACATGTATATTGACAGGTTGAGCAAAAATTACATCGAGTCATCATGGAGGAGCAGAACTGATTGCAGTAACTGCCGGGCAATATGGCCTTCCTTTTCCTTGAGGAAAACACGACAGTACCCTGAGTCGAACCTCTATTAGGCAGCTTGTTGGGGTCATTACTGGACACTGCGCCATTGGATCCATGCTTGCCAAATGGTGCCTTTCGTCCAGTGATGTCTGCAGAAGCTGTAGAGATGACGAAGAAGTGGAAACGATCCAAAACCACCTGTGCCACTGCCCGGCTCTGCAGGATAGCCGTCTCCGCACCCTGGGGATTCCTGGCAGACTTGGCTCTCCTTCATCAAGAGGTCGAACTGGTTTGTCCCGGATTAAGAGCCATTGGTTAGCTCCAGAACTCTCTAAGAAGCGATTCACAATGAGCCATTTTCCCTACCTAACCTAACCTATGATTATGCGCCATGATATTTACATGTATATAAAACATTTTTAAGATCAGTACTCGGCGATTTTTGTCTTTTTCCGGTGTTTAAAGATAGAATACCACATTACCCTCCACGACCTATACCACAATAACCGAACAGTCAAGCTTTTAAAATAATAATTAATAACACTGAGCAACAGCCAAAATTTTTCCGAGTTCTAGTAAACCTTTTCTAAAGGATTTTTGGACGCTGATCACAACTGCGTACTTAGTTTTTTGATTGTTTGAGCGGTTTGTAAGTTATTGGTGGTTATTGCTAGGAGGTGTTTTCCACGATTTTTCATCTTTGAATTTTTATTGCATTTATAATATGTTGAAAAACACGATAATTTTTTTATGACACAATAACGAATCCTCAAGCTATAATCTTTACCATAGTCGATTTCAATTGGTCAAGGGTTAACACGGCTATGGCTCTTCAAAGTTGAATTTTCGCGAATTTTTCATAAAAATTCATTTAAATTCGGGGTTGCAATTTTCAACTAGGAGTTAGTGTGCAATGTATAGTGTAAGGTTGTAACTTAAACGTATAGAACAGATTTTTTGTGTTGCATGTGCCATTCTCGGCCTATACTCATTAGAGTGTAAATGCGACTTCACCTTCTGAACACGTGTTTGTATTGAAATCTTGTAATGCTCTTCGCGTCGTTGATGAAAGTATCTAAAGTATTTTCGCAAGCGTCAATATTTGTCTTTTCAAGGGCATTAACAAAATTTTAATTGGTTCATTACTGTAGGAGCTATTCTAAAAAGAATTGCATCACACAAGTAAAAATTTCATCCACACACACTAAGCAAACTACTTGCTGTTTTTCCATATTTCATTGCGACATATTTTTAGGGACAAAAAATTCAAAATTCGAAAGCTGAAAATTTTATGAATTGAGGGCATTTGTTGAATTTGAGCATTTTTATACTGCTGCCTAAAATTGTGCTCCGATATTATAGCTCAAAAGTATATCCTTGCTTTTGTTGCTGAATTTATGAATGGAGAACTTACATATTTGTACACATTTTCTATTATAAACATCGTATTTCAACAATTTCTTTTTTAGTTGAAAGCCCCAACAATCTTCTTTCACTGTATGGTAATATATATTTTTTGTAAGCAACATTCTTTTGTGTATTCGCAATCTTGCAAAGTAACTGAAAATTTGACTTTGCAAATGAATAACTCCTGCAAATTTGAACCGATTTTAATGTTTTAAATTTTAAATACATAGTTAGAGTATTGTTAATCTATGTTAAAAAAAAATGGCATTTAAGACTTCAGGTTTGTAGGAGCTACATGCATGTAATGGTCAAAAAACATGTAAAACGTCCTCCAAGGAAAACAATATTTCAATCAATCAATATTTCACATTTCAATATTTCCTAAGCCGCTCAAACAATCAAAAAACTAAGTACGCAGTTGTGATCAGCGTCCAAAAATCCTTTAGAAAAGTATGGTTTGATTTCAGAAAAAAAAAATAATGTCGATTTTGTTGCTCTGTGTAATTAGCAATAATTCCTATGTGCTATACCTTAAATAACACTCAGTTATTGATTTTCTCTAACTCAAGTATTAAAGTTTCTTTTTTTATGCTTTAAAAAAAAAACTTGTTCGCAAGCTCTACAAAAACGCCGGTCATACTTGGTTTTTGAACAAATGACCCAAAAAGTTCTTTACTTTTTGTGCATTGTCAACATTTAACCGTGGTTTCGTTCGTTTAAGGCCTGTGGTTTTCGAGAAACAATGCTATACCACATTACCCGACTATACCACAATACCCGAAGCCACCACAGCAACAAATTACTTGTTAGTGTTAGTAAGAAAACTTTCTACAGAAGACTAGAACATGAAAAAAAGACTCTGCTCTGCTAGGTGGAGGAACTTCAACACTATCTCGTTCAAACTGCAGAGCCCTACTAACGGGGCACTGCCTACTAGCGGTTCATGCGCATAGGATAGGTTCGACAGACAGGAAAGTTGCAGAAAGTGCGGGGAAGACGAAGGTTTGGAGACATTGGAACATGGCCTCTGCTTCTTACCCGCAATCTCTAGGCAACGCTTGTCCGACTAGAGGAAGTGGGGCCGCTAGGCCTGAAGCGTGTGCTGAAGTTTGCCAAAAGCACTCGTATTCTCACGGATCACTACTACAACTCATAAACGGATCTCCATCTGGCGTCGCTAAGGGCCCAATAAGGGTGTATGTGTCGCCATTCGTAGCCAGCCAGTTATATCTACCTACCTTGTGAGAAGGAAGGGAAGTCTTTATTGTCTCTGGTGTTAATTATATGACTATGTGAAACATACAAACTGTGTAAATATCCACAATTCATATTTTACAAATTCGAGTTTGATCTATGCCACTCATTCGGTTGTGAACATATGTATCTTAACCCTTTCAGTCACAATGTCCAATATATTGGACTACAGCCCATACAATTCATACAGAACGGGTTTATTTTCATGTCGGAAAGGGTTAATAGTGAAATAGTCTTTGATATGACCACCAAAAATTCGATCGAACTTTATTATGAAATCTAAACTCATTTGCTTCCAAATCGTTTTTTTTTTATGAGTTTTGTCTCCAAAAGTTTTTTGTTATAGTAATCCTAGCACTTGTGACAAATATACCATAAAAAAATTATCTTAGTTTTACAACTGCGTGTTCTCTGACATGGAACTTCAAAGAGAGGGCTGTTCGACTTATCAGACCACAATATTCGAAACGCAAATTCTTGTGGATATATTTTACTGCACCAACCGCACCTTTCGCAAGGCATCTAGAAACTGGACGCAAATTCAAGTCGTGCTTTTGTTATGAGATTGTGTTAAGGTGAAAACTCGGTAAAGCTAAACTTTCTATTTCTGCCACTGCATTGAGTAGGCAATACACGTAGTTGTATTTCTATATTACGTATTTTTTGAATACGTTCTAATACATACATATGCAATTTGATAGAAACCCTTGCCATAGGCAGCGAGAATCAAGTTCTGTCTCAGATTTCTTTTCTTAGGACATCATGCAAGCTACAATACTGCAATCAATAACATATTCATACTGAACAAAATGTTCTTGCGTTTATACTTACTGCCCTCGATGGTATATGTATACTTCTGCACGATAAGGACGTAATTGAGTCTAGTTTCCCAAAGTTTCACCCTGATGCCTAGTCCAATTTACCAACTGTTCCTGGAGAGCCCGAGCAAATAGATATGACGCTAGGTGCATAAAATGCGGAGATGCACCGCTGACCACACTGGGAATATCGCAATCTTTATTTTTTTTGTGCCGGCTTTACTGGATCCAATTTTCATTGGCTGTCTTGGTTGCGCAAATATGGCCGCAACACAAAAATCGCGAAAACTGTTCTCAGGTCAACAAAATGTATTCCTACAGAGAAAGTGGTTTACTACGGCGAATGAAAAAGCTTGCGCGAACGCTTCTATTACGACTAAAAGGTGCTCACACATATTATTTTGACAAACGAACCGTACCACCACAGTAAAAAAGAAGAATTAAACATTGACAATATCCAACTGGTTGTTTTTTGACGCAAAGTCAGCAAGTTTCCAAATTATAAGTTATTCGCCTTCCAGGAATGAACATTGGAAAACGAGCCATAAATAGCAAAACAGACGTTATGTAGGTGCGCATTTTTCATGCCAAGTTTATAATGGTGCGCTATTTTATATGAGTGTCTTAAAACACAGGGTAATCTCCCAATTCAACAATTTTTAATTCAACTTAAGGCCGATGTTATGCTGCCGGTCAAATGATCGTCGGTCAGGGATAAATTGTTTTTGTTTCAATGTAAAAGAGAAAAATTTCGCTCTCCCAATGTTCTCTTATACATTGAAACAACAACAATTTATCCGTGACCGACGATCATTTGACCAGCAGCATAACATCGGCCTAAGCTGAATAAATTATTATAAGATTATCCACATATATTTAAGCATATTTCAGAAAAAACAAGAAATGGTTCACATATGAAATAATTGAACTTCAGTGCAAAAAAATATTTGTCGCTTATACCTTATTATTAGTAAATATTACATATTTAATGTTGTATATCAGTAGAAACGTGTGCAGAAGACCTTTCGTTTGATACTCATATCGATCGATCATATCGTGTAAATCGAGTTATTTTGATACAAACTTTGACCCCGAGCCACGCCTTTTTTGGGCGTTTTCCCGGCTAAACTTTTAGTTCGTTAGATTCAGGAGCCAAACTTCTATGTAGAGCATACTTTTTTGATGAGGGTTCACTATACTGCATCTAAGGCCGATGTTATGCTGCCGGTCAAATGATCGTCGGTCACGGATAAATTGTTGTTGTTGGGAGAGCGAAATGTTTCTCTTTTACATTGAAACAACAACAATTTTATCCGTGACCGTGATCATTTGACCGGCAGCATAACATCGCCCTAAGTCAATACTTAAATTTACTACTTTTATGGTTATACACATTTTTTTGTACAAACATATATTGCACATATTATTAGGGGTCAAAAATAAAACGAAAAAGCCTTATTTGTGCCGGGATATCTCAATCTTCTGAAATTGAATGGTCGAACCCATTACATATGGTTCAAAATTGTATGTAAAATGCTCGATCGTGTTCATAGTCTACAAAAATGCTAGGAAATTGCTCAGAAACTGATGTTATTCATAAATGTTTAATTTTTTTTCCGAACAACCAATCAACCATTAATCCATTTGTATCATAAGCGCATATATGCGCGCTCTGGTGATAGTGTCCAGGCAAAATGCGGCATATATGCGCTCATTGCTCGTGGGCATTTATCCCAAAATAATTTTTGGTGATAAGAATGAATTTTTCACTTTTCTGTGCGATTCAAATGGGTTAAGGAGAAAAATTTTCCAAAACTCGGGATCCCGAGGTATCAGCACAAAGATTTCGACGCTGGTTAAAACAGCCAGGATCCCGGTAACCGGGATTCGAGGCCCTAGGATTTAGTGCCTTAGTGGAAACCATAATGCGATCATAGATGAATGAATGCGCTGTCTGTCACCGGCAGTGAGCTCATTCATCACATAAAGGATTTCGTATGTTATTGAAAACCCATATTAAGTCATTGATTGCAAAACGCGGTGAAGTAGTCCCCCAAACCCAGGGTGTTCCAGACCGTGCCCATGGGTGATATGCAGCCAGTCAGGGAACACAGGGGCTAAATTTACTGTATTCTGATTGTGTCTTCCTAGCCACCTCAAGAAGTATAACGTCCTTGCCATAGTATATGAGCTCTACCATGGTCAACTAACCCCGTCCCTGACAAAATATTTGCTGCCATCGTTTTGCACGCCCGCCGGTGGTCGCACCAAAGCATGAATGCGAACACAAAGAAAAAGACTAGAAATAAGCGAGGAATATCATACTATCTGTATTACGAGGGGCATTCAATGTATTCCCGATATCGGGGTGATTTGATATTATTGTGGGTAATTAAAATATATCATTAGCTAACAACATTATCTGAGGGTATTTATATAAAATTTCATGTTGATAACTTCATTAGTTTGTTTGCTACCTCCAGTCAGCGACGACGAAAATGACTGACGCGACAATGTTGAAGAAAATCGAGCATCGTGCGGTGATTAAATTCCTCACTAAACAAGGAAAATCTGAAAAAACTATCCATGAAGAAATGGTAGTCGTTTATCAAGACTCTTCTCCTTCATTATCGACCGTACAGAAGTGGTCAAGTGAATTCAAAAGAGGCCGGGAAAGTATCATGGTGATCCCCACCCAGGTGGGCCAATCACGGCGGCTACCCAAGAAAATGTGAAAATGATCGAAAAACTTGTATTAGAAGATGCACGTGTAAAAATCAAGATGTTGGCAGAAATAACTAAGCTATCCGTTGGTACTATACATAGAGTATAATCTCGATAATTCGGACACTCGCTAATACGGACATCGCGGTAATCCGGACACTCATTTCTATTGTAGACTCTGTAATCCGGACACCAGTGTCCGGTTTTTAATTGTCCGGATTATCGAGATTATACTGTACTATACTTCATGATTATCTCAACCTTACAAAAGTTAGTGCAAGATGGGTTCCGCGCATGCTCACTGCGCTTCAAAAGCAGGCGCGGGTTGACACTTGTAAGGAGTTTTTAGAGCTGTGTGGCGACGATCCAGCAAGTGTTTTCGAAAGGATAGTTACAGGTGATGAAACGTGGGTTCATCACTATGACCCCGAGAGTAAACAGGAGTCTATGCAGTGGCACAAACAGGGATCAGCCCCTCCAAAGAAATTCAAAGTCATTCCATCCGTTGGCAAAATCATGGCCACAGTTTTCTGGGATTCTAAAGGAATACTATTGATCGAGTACACAAAAAAAGGTGAAACTATCAACGCAGAAAAATACTCAACCACTTTATGCCGTTTGAGAGAAGCAATAAAAGAAAAAAGAAGAGGAAAGCTGGCAAAGAATGTGTTGCTTCTTCACGACAACGCACCGGTTCACACTGCGCGGCTCTCCAAGGCTGCTGTACGAGAGTGCGGGTTCGAGGAAATTAACCACAAACCCTACAGCCCGGACCTGGCCCCAGTGACTACTTTTTATTCCCAAATTTAAAAAAAGACCTCAGGGGAAAGCGATTTGCTGACGATAATGAGCTCAAGTCCGCTGTAAATGAGCATTTTTCGGGCCAAGAAGAAAATTATTTTTTTAAGGGAATAGAAAAACTTATTTCGCGACCAAACAAATGTATTGAAATCATGGGAGACTATATTGAAAAATAAATGTTTTTCAAGGTTTTATCTTTTTTCTAACATACCCATACCGAGAATACATTGAACGCCCCTCGTACTCCACAACATCACAACTTACAGGCTTGCCAGAACATTCGCTCCGATATACTGATGGAGACTACTGACTACTGACAGACATAGGATTTTTGTACTACGAAGAAAACTACAATCAAAGCTCTAAAAACTCATACTAGCATGCTGACACACACTTGGTTTTTGTACTACGTAGCATGAATGAAAGAATACAAGATTACGACATCCGAGTGCTGACGACACGCGTGCCCATTGCTAGAGTTACCACCCCACCTTCAAAAGATTTTAGTTCTAAACGTAGTCAATTATCGTAATATATGGTCAATTAAATATGTTCTGATACCAAATTGTTTGATAAGTATCTTAATCTATGCAAATACTATGAAGGAAAGTACAATTTCACACAGAACAAGAACTTTTTGCACCTAGTTAGAAATTTCAAAATAAAAAAGAAACGACTTTCAATTTCAAAAAATGTCACTCGGCAGCTCTATTTAGAAACGATTTGAACAGCAAATTTTGATTGGCCGACAGTTTCTTTTGAATTTTTCGCGAATTTTACTGAATATTATCATTTTACCCTCAAAAAGTGTTTTTTGCCCAAAAAACGTAAATATTGAAGTGCATTTCCTGTACAAATTTGGTGTGAAAACGTGTTTTTTTTTCCAAAATAGAAAACACAAATTTCTGTCAGAATGCGTTGTGCAGTGGGCAAATGTGCGCAAAACAACAGGAATGCAGCGGTAGATGTCTTTGCATGGCCCAGCTTTGAGGGTCAGCGAGGTTATGCACAGCGACAAAGCCGAGGTTATGCACAAACTCCGTGCAGATGCAACCTAATGCGCCAACCACCACTAACACAATAACGCGTGTACAGTGGCAGCAGCAACACAAACAACAACAGAAGGAGGAGGGAGAAGACGTGAAGGATGCGCGCGCCATCATTGCAATAGTTCAAGAAATTTTTTGAACTTCATATTAAAATAGATATAATAAATATAAACAAAAAAATAAATATAAAAAAAAAACAATTTCAAGAATTTTCATTTTTTTTTTAGTTTAGTTTGCTGTTCGTCCCACTGTTCCTACAAAAATTTTGACATATTGGCATAATTTCAGTGACGTCATGAGTGCCGCTGTCAAATTATCTGTCTCGGATGTCGTAACCTTATATGTATTCAATAAACCTTGCTACGTAGTACATTTTGACAGCGGCGAAAACGAATTTAAAAATAACGGAAATATTTTTCCTGTTTATTCTCTATTCCTGCAGTGAAGTTGTCAACGAAGAGCTTTGAGAGCTTAAAGAGCTTTAAGCTTTGCAGTATGTTCAGTCGATTCCCTTTGTAGTAAACTGAAAAATCCCATTCCTATTCTGGTATTCTACTGGATTTTTGTACTATGATTCATGAATGAAAGAATACAAGATTACGACATCCTGGAGCTGGCTAGCTCCAGAACCTTCCAAGAAGGGATTCACAATGGGCCATTTTGGCCTCCGACCACACACACCCTTCCCTACCTAAGCTAACCTAACCTAGGGAATGTGTCTAGTCCCAAACAGCAATCGCTGGATCTACTGGCGCACGAATGCAGTGTCGTGCACCAAGCCAACCGCAGATTTTAAAAATGCATTGAGGGATAATAGCATCTCAAAGTGGCAAACGCGATGGGACAACGCAGATAACGGCAGATGCACGCACCGGCTAATCCCTATCCTTATGGTGTGGCTTAGCATGAAACGAGGCAAGGTTGACTTCATCCTTATAGAAGTGATCAGCGGACACGGCTGCTTCAAAGCCTTTCTCCATCGCTTGGAATACGAGTCGGATCTCCGAACTTTGCAGCCGTAACACCCTCGAGGACGCGGTAGATGTCTTTGCATGGCCCAGCATTGAGGGTCAGCGAGGTTATGCACAGCGACAAAGCCGAGGTTATGCACAAACTCCGTGCAGATGCAACCTAATGCGCCAACCACCACTAACACAATAACGCATGTACAGTGGCAGCAGCAACACAAACAACAACAGAAGGAGGAGGGAGAAGACGTGAAGGATGAAGCACTGGCCAGTGGTCACCATACCAGCGAAGACTGCGCGCGCCATCATTGCAATAGTGCAAGAAATGTTTTGAACTTCATATTAAAATATAATAAATATAAACCAAACATAAATATAAAAAAAAACAATTTCACGAATTTTAATTTTTTGTAGTTTAGTTTGCTGTTCGTCCCACTGTTCCTACAAAAATTTGACATATTGGCATAATTTCAGTGACGTCATGAGTTCCGCTGTCAAATTATCTGTCTCGGATGTCGTAACCTTATATTCAATAAACCTTGCTATGATTGTAGTACAAAAATCCATTTGCTTTTGAACAAAAGTTGAAAAAACCAGTGACAGACATTGGTTTTTTGTACCAGCAGGATTTTTGTACTAGATGTCTGTCACGGGTAATAAAGAGGTATGCTAAAAGTAATGCGAAATAATGCGGTGCATCAACCGGCCTTACCACGTAAGAGAGAAAGCGAAAACATTACTCTCTTTCAATGTCCTAGAAGTGAAGGATGTGTACTCAGGCATCGGTGGCTAATGTGGGAGAGCCCAAAATCAGCAACCAGTTTAGAGGTAGACTCAGAGCGGGCGCGAGTCGCTGCCTATCCCCAGAAGACACTGAGCAAGGGGTATGTATCACCACCGCAAACGAAGCATTCATTCTGTATGCCACTAAACCGAAGCATAGAATCATCAATCAGCATAGAATCAATTGCAATACTAAAAGAAAACAAACTATCGCATCTTCATTTCACTTCGGCTATGCGGTAGTGCCGATTATCGCATACGAACTATGCAAACACCGCATACCACCGCATTATCATATCACTTCGGAATGCGGTGGTGCCGATGATCCAAACGAAAGATGGAAACCGCATACCACCGCATTCTCATATCACTTCGGCATGCGGTGGTGCGGTGGTTTCTCTGAGAGCCTATTCAAACAAAGGCTTTTCCCCTGCGTTTTTTTTCAATTCTCTATTGAAGTTGCTGCTTAAATCTTCATGCATTTACATGAACACTTTTTACTTGCAACTCTGCTTGACTTTTTTGACGTTTAAGCGGCCAATCTTCTTTCATTCACATTTTCGCCTAGTTTTTGATATTCTCATTATTTAAAGAAAAATGGATTTAAACGAAGAAGAAATTATTGAAAATATTTTAGAAGTCACTGAAATGGCTATTAACTGCTCAAATTTAAATAATAGGGAAGATGTATAATAAATATAATTGTTAGCAAAACGTCCGGCCGGTTTGAAATTTGAAGAATAGTGCGAACCCTGAAATTCGCTGACCGTGCGTGTTTGCCTACCCCGCTGACTTCGCACCACTTCTCGCATATAAACTCGTCACGCATGACTTTTAACGCAGGGGGAAAGCCTTCGTGTAAATAGGCCCTGAGTTCGGTTTGTTGATTATTCGCTGGTGGATACAAAAATAGTAGGTCTTTTTGGGTACAGATAATTTGTACGAATTTGTACAAATTTTTACAGGATCCTGTTTGTGTACGTCAAATCTCTTGCAACGAGAGAGAAACTGAATGTAAAGCAGCGGTCGGCAAAGCTTACTCATATGAGCAGTACGCTCAGCACACGCATTCTTACGGTCTTTCAATCAGTCGTTGTTCAGGCAGCAACGAAGCAACACGTGTAGTGGCTGCGTTGATTTTGTCTTGTGTACGCTGCAAGAAATTTTATGTATGAAAAAATATACGCTTTTGTTGTTGTAGTTTTTGTGTGTATTCTTTTTTGTGTGTATTCTTTTTTGTGTTGGCGATTGGTTTCTTATTCGCTTTTCGGTTTAATTTTATACAGTGTAGAAAAATTACTCTGCGCTCACTAACACCATCTCATTGTCAATTTTGCCGACCCCTGATGTCAAATGACAGTTCATTTCGTGAGAATTTGCAAGTTTTTACTGGAGAAATTTTGTCCAGTAAGTTTTAGAAGAAGAACAAAAAAAACATATGACTGCCAACATATGGCTGCCATATGATTGACTGCAAAGATAAATAAGATTGATTTGCAGATGGAAGCGTGCGAGACGCAGGCAAAACACAAACAGGTAAACATGTTGAAAAAGGCTATGCCCGGAAAGCTGACTGAAGAGGAAGTCACAACGCCGACGCCGGTAGTTTGGTATCTACCACATTTTTCCGTTTTATTCCCCACAAGCCACAAAAATTGAAAATAGTTTCCGAAGCCGCCGCCATAGTAAATGACGTGTCACTCAACTCAGCTTTGTTGAAGGGCCCCGAGCAGGCGCAGCCATTTATACGCATTTTGCTACAGTTTAAACGCCAAGAGATTCTAAGACAATTGGCCTGGGCAGTATGTCGATGATTTGGTTATTAGCTTTGACAGCCAGGAGGACGCCGTTAGAACCTGCAAGCCAATAGTGAGCATCCAAGCCGAAGTCGGTTTCGAGCTACGAGACTTCAAATCTAGCTGCGCCGCCATAAAGAGTAGGCTTACCACTACTTTTAAAATGGCTGTGGAGGACACTAAACACTACAAACAATCATACAGTTTTAGTTTTCAGAGTACAGAGTGTACATGTATTAAAGATTTTGTATGTATACATAAATATATAATACATAAGTATGTATAGAGAAAAAGCTTCCAAAAAATGTTAACATCCCTACAAGAACACTATCAGTGATATGACCGGTCATTTCATAGTCAGGCCTGATCAAAACATCGGTCAGCACTCGAAACAAAGTTTCTATCATTTTTCAACAGGCCAGTTAACAAAAATGATATACACTCATGTATACGTGTGATTCCCTTTGTTCGGGATTTGAGTGGTAGCGCCGGCGTAGCGGCCTAGCCGTAAAGTTAGTGCGCAGCGGCGGCGCCATCTGCCAGGCGTCATATTTTGTCAAACGGCGCAGCCGTGTAGCTGTCAATCTATTCTGTCAATTTGATTTGTCAGTTTTTTCTCTTTCAATAAAGCAGCTGAGTAGACGTTTGACTTGTACTCGTTTTCATTTTGGTGCCTCCCGCGTGGACGACTTTTTTACTTTGGACACATTTGGACACAAAGCGCTATTTGCGCGCAACATAATTTGGTGCCTCCTGTGAGGATCTTCGATTTTGGAATGGCGGAACTCAATCTTCGGGCTACGATGCAGAATGCCATAAAACGTTCCTGCACTCGGGTCCAAGACAGCACATTTTTGACAGACATTTTGGCGGTGGAGCAAGAGAAGCGGAAATTGGAAACATACTACACGAAATTCGTTCATAATCACGACATATTGGTGGCTAAGACGACGGCAGTGGAGCTATCGCAACATGAAGAGCTGTTTATTCAGGTAGAGCAGTTATACGACGAGGCGTGCGTCGCGTTGGACCGCGCATTACAAGGTGCAGAAAGGAGTCGCAAAAGTGAGGTTAAGTCGCTTCAAGTTAGTGGTTGGGAAGCGCAAGGTGGTGAATTGAAGTTGGATCCATTGGGGATCCCTACCTTTGACGGTGCATTACATAATTGGTTGGCGTTCAAAGACGCATTTGAAACACTTGTCCACAATCACAATTTTCCCGAAGCTTACAAGTTGGGTAAGCTGCGAGAGTCAGTCAGTGCAGAACAGGTACCGCTAGTGAGCGGTATGTATTCAGGATAGCAAGGCGTGCCAGAATCCTCCGCGTCATTCAGTGCGGCGTGATCCCACAGTTACGATGCGGCCGGTGAGGGCTCACCTTGCCATGACGGACGACGGAAGATGCCATTATTGCAAGCAGTCACATCGGATCACTCGGTGCCCACAGCTGGTGGCGCTTACAGTGACTCAACGTTTTGATTTTGCGAAGAGCTTGAAGCTTTGTTTCAATTGCCTTCAGCACAGTCATTCGGCACAACGATGTGCATCGGGCAATGGTCGAAATTGTGGTCAGAAACATCATACTTTGTTGTGTCGTGCTCGAATCGAATCGGTTAACCCGCCAGTGGAGATGCCGCTGGTCGCGCGGTCAGACCTTCCGCCACCTGCGCTGAGCTTACACGTGACGATGATGGCGCAGTCGAACTTCGTCAATCGAATTGTTTTGCTGGCCACTGTGAGGGCTCAGGTCACGGTTGCTCATCAGAAGGTTACGGCAAGAATTTTGTGCGATCCAGGCTCGCAGATGAGCTTCATATCAGAACGCTTGGCTGATCAGTTACGGTTGCGCAGGGATCGGTGCACATTAACAGTTGAAGGCATTGGGTCAACCCCTCCGTTGCAGGCGAAGGGTATAGCTCACCTGCAACTGGCTTCCATTTACGGTGATTTCTAGTTTCCATTGGATGTCGTGGTCTTACCAACGATTGCGTCCGCAATGCCAGCGGTGAGAGTAGACATACAACAGTGGCTACATTTGCGAATGTTAAAGCTAGCAGATCCACATTTCGGAGTTCCTGGATCGGTTGATATATTAGTGGGTGCAGACGCTTGGGGTCAAATTGTTGAGAGCGATATCATTAGACGACGACCGGATGAACCATATGCGCAGCGGACAAAGCTCGGATGGGTGGTCTTCGGTCCTGCCACTGCCACAGCAGGCGGCCAGTATACACAGAATTTACATGCTCAGGTCAACACTATAGACGACCGTTTAGATGACATATTGCAGCGCTTTTGGCAATTGGAAGAGGTTTCTGCCCCGGAGGTTACAGACGACGCCAGCGAAGACTATTTCATGCACCATCATTCTCGTACGCCACAAGGGAGGTACGTAGTGAAGCTTTTGTTTAAACGTGATCCAGCATGCCTTGGGGATTCACATCAGATGGCTCTACGACAATTTTATCAGCTCGAACGACGCCTCATGAAGAATCCAGAGATGCAGCAGAAGTATTTGATGTTTATACCCGAGTACGAGCAGCTGGGACACATGGTGCGGGTAGATAAATCGAGTCTTGAAGAGCATTGCTATTACATACCCCATCATGCTGTCATGAATTCCGTCGATATCAATTTGCTCTGACGGCTGATGTAGAGAAGATGTTCCGCCAAATCATGGTGGCCCCGGAGCATCAGAAGTGGCAGTGCGTTCTTTGGCGCGAGGCGCCCCACGAGACTCTTCATACTTATCAATTGACAACTGTTACTTCTGATTGGCAACGAGCGGAACATACGAAGGATGTCATATTGTCGTCATTTTACGTCGACGATTTTCTCATTAGTTGTGGAACTCGAGTTGAAGCAGTGCAATTGGCCGCCGACGTGCAAACCGTGCTGGGCGCTGGCTGCTTCAAGCTCCGAAAATGGAACTCTAACGATGTTGAAGTCCTGCGGTCGGTCCATCCCACAGACCCTTCTCAACGAGAACTGGCGATTCACGCGGACGTCACAACCGTACTCGGACCCCGCTGGGATCCAGTTTTAGACGAATTTCTTTTTGACGTTTATCTTAAATCAGATGATGTATACCCTACGAAGCGACGTGTGCTAAGCGACGTAGCACGATTATTTGATCCAACTGGGCTACTAGCTCCCATCATCATAACTGGGAAGATTTTCATTCAATCCCTTTGGGCGGCCGGCCTAAGTTGGGACACACCATTACCCGACGATCTCAGAGATACATGGATTAAGTTTTATCATGGAGTGAAATCTCTCAACAAACTGCGAATACCTCGCTGTTCGCACTCTCTACGGCTACGTCGTTCCCACTCTCTACGGCTTCTGTGACGCTAGTCCTAAAGCGTACGGTACCGTGGTCTACGCTAAAACAATTGACGCATATGGGCACATCCGTGTTGGCCTGATTTCAGCCCGGACTCGAGTCTCGCCTCTCAAAGGCTCTACTATTCCCCGCCAGGAATTGTGTGCAGCAGAGTTATTGGCGCAGACTTTGGATAACGTTCGCAAAGCTTTAAATCTATCGGACGCACCCTGCCTACTGTTTTCTGACTCCCGTATTGTACTGGATTCGCAAGTTGCAAGTTGCTGGATTCACAAGTCTCCAACCACACTGAAATCATATGCAGCGAACCGCGTCAGTCACATTCAGCACCTGACGCCGGTGGACTCGTGGTATCACATCCCGTCCGAACAAAATCCTGCAGACTGCGCAAGTAGAGGATTGTCTTCGCAGGAACTCTTGAATCATCAGCTGTGGTGGAAAGGCCCAGATTGCATGTACTATGAGCAGTTCACTAGAGACCAAACCAACATTACACTAAGTGGAGAGGAATTCGGCGAACTACAGCGAGAAACGAAAGTGGTTACTCTGGTTGCACAATCTTCGCCCCAATTGACCATTACTATTCGGACGTCAGCGGGCGTGCTTATCCCTATATTTGAACGGTTCAGCGACATACAGCGACTTCTCCGAACCGTGGCAATAGTTCTACGTTGGAACCCAAACCGCCGCAGCTACTGGCGGCAACCTGTGATCATGGCTCCAGAGATCGACTACGCTCACATGATTTTGGTACGTATGGTACAATGCACTTCTTTTTCGACAGAGTTGCAGTGCCTGAGGTTGGGAAAACCATTGCCAAGTCACAGTTCGCTTCTTTCATTGGATCCATTTTTGGACGAGGATGGTATGCTTCGCGTGGGCGGTCGCCTGTCGAAATCGGCTCTTCAGTATGGGCAACAACATCCTCTCATTTTGTCAAGACAGGATCCCCTAACTCAGCTCATTATTAGGCGCATCCATCAAGAGACGTTGCACGGTGAAACTCAATTAATGCTCCAGACCCTTCGTCAACGATATTGGATTCTCAAAGCTAGGCAAACGGTGCGCAGCTTTATTCATCGGTGTGTCGTCGTCATCGTGGTGCCACTCTCACACAGCAGATGGCATCTTTACCCAAACAGCGCGTTCGTGTAACCCGACCATTTTTGGCTGCTGGAGTGGACTATTGCGGTCCGTTCAATTTGCGAGTCGGCGGTCCACGCTCAAGGACTACAGCGAAGACTTATGTAGCGATAATTGTTTGCATGGCCACCAAGGCGGTGCATTTACACGTTTCGTCAGTCGCCGTGGGCGCTGCCGAGAACTATTTAATGACAACGCGACAACTTTCCACGGGGCTAACCGGTTGCTGAAGGAAGACTTAGCCGAATGGACATCTCAACGTAATCAACAAGAATTAGCAGACAATGGCACAACGTGGCGGTTTATTAGCCCCAGGTCTCCCCATCAAGGTGGGCTGTGGGAGGCGGCCATAAAATCGGCCAAACGCCATCTAGTGAAAGTTGTTGGCACCCAGAATTTACGATTCCCGCAGATGCAGACTCTCATGGTACGTATTGAAGCTTGCCTCAACTCGCGGGCGCTGATCGCACTACATGACGGCCCTGATGATTGCTTTGTTTTGACACCTGGAGACTTCCTCGTTGGCGAACCACTTCTGGCTGTTCCAGAACCACTTATCGCAGATGTTCCCCTATCAAGATTGAAACAATGGCAATGGTTACGAAGGTTACATCAAGAGTTTTGGCATCGATGGAGTAACGAATATCTAACGACACTACAAACACGTGGAAAATGGCAGCGGCGTTCTCATCGGATCCTCCGTATTGGCGATATCGTGGCTATCAAGGAAGACAATCAGCCACCTTCCCAGTGGCGTCTTGGCCGAGTTATAGAAGTTCATCCTGGTGAAGGGGGGCTCATCCGCAACGCTACTGTGAAGACCACGGCAGGCAACTCCACCCGGGCAGTCCAGAAACTTTGCAGCCTCGATTTGAGTGGCAGCGCCGGCGTAGCGGCCTAGCCGTAAAGTTACTGCGCAGCGGCGGCGCCATCTGCCAGGCGTCATATTTTGTCATACGGCGCAGCCGTGTAGCTGTCAATCTATTCTGTCAATTTGATTTGTCAGTTCTTTCTCTTTCAATAAAGCAGCCGAGCCGAGTAGACGTTTGACTTGCACTCGTTTTCATTTTGGTGCCTCCCGCGTGGACGGCTTTTTTACTTTGGACACAAAGCGCTATTTGCGCGCAACACCCTTTTTCACTCTAACAACTGAAGTTTGTGGATTTAAAAGTGTGAAGCTGTGTCGTTTACTCCTATTATTGATGTCCCTCAGTCTGTCTTACTGCCACGCATGACGTTCTGCAACTTACAAAATCTATAGCTATCTCGCTTGTTTCCAGCTGAAAAATGGAAAATGCATGTTTGTTCAAAAATTGAAATATGCGTGTTTGCTGAAAATTAAATACGCTTCTTTGCCCTTTTTGCTTTTCTTTATTTATTAAAAAAAAAATATTTCTTAAAAAAATGAAAAAACTATCACAAATCTGTTTGTTTGTCTTCTTCGCGGCTTCAGCTTTTGTCGATGGTTCTGTTACTGTAGTGCGTTACAAATATCTGTAAATAAAATAACAACAATATATCTTTTTTCAGTAATTTCATGATTTTTGCAATCCTTGCAAGCAAAGTTATCGAGATTTGTAAATTGTTTTACTAGAGCCACAAATTCCTGCTTCGCTTTATTCACAAGGGTTGCACAACTTGTTTGTCATTTTTATTCACTTTCACTTCACTCTTGCGAATACTTATCTTGCTGTATTTGCTCTTCCTTTAATCTCGTCTCTGAATGAATCGTCGTCTTCTGGTTCTGTAAAATATAATAAGTTATTTAAAATAATTATTTTTCTGGAAAAATAAGACATTTTTGCTTTCCGCTCTGTTTGCTCGCACGATTTTTAGAATTTGAAAACACAAAATGTTGTTATGTTTCAATGACGGTTTGAACAGGTCGCGCCAACTGGAGCGCTATTGCTATCTTTTTCTAACACGTGTACGTGACAAGTATGAACTTTCCAAAGCATTTCAAACTAATTGTTTCGTTTTAGCTTTAGCAAAAGTTATATAAATAATTCAGCTGGAAAAAGCTGGCGAATACTTCTCCTAGCGAACTTTGCTGAAATGCACACGCATGCATTGGTAAATTTGAAAATGTTTATCAATGTGTTGGAGTTTTGATCAGGCAGTTCTTGTAAGTATATAAACATGAACATAAAAAACAAGTAAGCATAAAAACATAAGTACGAAAATAACTTAAAAAAAGAATTAATTCATTAACATAAATATATTTTTCGTTGTCAAAGACTATTTGCTTTTAAATAAATATTTGTCAATGCCTTTTGCTGCTTTTATCAGACTTATATTACATTTAATGAGATCATAAACTCAACTCGGACTATTATGATGCATTTCGTATTTGCTAACAAAGAAAATAGTAATTTCGTGTTCGTGGGGGACATTTTACCTTCTTTGGAGGACGGAGGACATTTGAGTAATTTGGAGGACTTTCCTCCACAATGGAGGACGGGTGGCAAGCCTAATAGAGAGGGAATTGAACAGCAAATCCGAGCCAAGCCGAAACTCCATCAATATGGAACGCAATGCTACTGCAGACAAGATATTGGGTATGCACTGGTGCACCAGCCGCGAAACTTTCGAGTTCCACACCGAATTCCATTGCATCCCTTAGGGGGCTTTTGACGGGTTGCGCGCCCCCACCAAAGGAGAGTTACTCAGCATAGTAGTGACAGTTTTCGATCCGTTTGGGCTGCTGGCTGACTTTCTACTACCGTTAAAGTTGTTGATGACGACATCATACCTGCCGAACTGGGGTGTAGAAGGCTACCCTGGTGGGGAGAAGTACGACGCGTGAGAGAGTTCCAATATATGTATATATATATGTTAGACGCCGCTGTGATCCAGTTACACGTTTTTGTCGACGTTTGTCAAGATGCCTTTGCCGCCGTTGGTTATCTTCGGGTGGTGCATGCCTGTGGGGTAAGAACAACTACGCCAAGCCAGTGGAGGTGGGTACCAACCGACAAGAAGCCGGCAGACGCGCCACACGTGCAATCTCCCCTAGATTTGAGCTGAAGAGCCGCTGGATTGAGGGTACAGAATTCCTGCAACACAACGAACAGCATTGGCCAGCCACGACAGTTAAGAAGCCTGTCCAGTCCTGCTGGAAGCAGTTGGATCGGGCTCTTTATTGCTTTGCCAGGCAAGTAGTAAATGCATAGATTTGACTAATTCTAGTTCTTATTCGAGGTTAAAGCGCACAATTGCCTGGGTCATGCGGGCGATGTCTCGGTTCCGCGCAAAGAAGAAAGCCGACAGGGGACGTCCAGGCCGAACAGGCTCGACCAGGCCGAACAAGTGATTTGTCGTCTGGTACAGCTTGAGTGTTTTCGAAGCGATTACGTTGACCTAGTGTCGTCCCGTACGCTGTCGAAACGGAGCGCACTGTACGCTATTTCGCCATACCTTGATGACATCAGTATTATACGACTGAGTGATCGTATCGTGAAGCGTCCTGCTTGCCTTTGGAGGCATTCCGACCGATTTTGATGTCACAAAAACACCCTGTTACCGAGTTGATTTTACAGCACTATTACGAGCGAAATTATCACCAAAACGTTGCAGTTGCCATAAAGTTAGCCAGCGCTTTTGGGTGCCACACATCCAGGCTGTATATAACGTTGTCCAGCGGAAGTGCATGAGATGCAGATTAGACAGGGTCAAGCCAGCACCGCCGATGATGGGTCAGTTGTCGTCTGATCCCCTCACGCCCTTTGCACCCCCGTTTACCTATGCAGGGGTGTATCTTTTTGGGTCACTTAACGTCACCGTCGAACGCTGCACAGAAAAATAGGTGGGGTGTCATATTTACCTGCCTAACCACAAGAGCCGCCCACCTCGAGTTAGCCGAAAGATTGCCTACGAATGCCTTTATGCTGTGCCTAAGGAACTTCATCAACCGACGAGGGACGCCTGTACGGATAAGAAGTGACAATGGTACGAATATCATAGGCGCGCAGAAAGAGCTCAAAGATTCAAGCAGTTGCTGGATACCGACCACATCCACGCCGAAGCCTCAAGCCACCGCATCGAGTGGGTCTTCAACTGCTCACTAAACTCTGGCTCGGGCGTCATCCAGGGAACCAGAAGGTGGGTCTCAGGAGGCAGTGACGGACAGTGAGGGCCTTAAAGCGTTGGAATTTGCGAATTTGGAAGCGTTGGACGACGGAATATCTACAGCAGTGATGGAATTCTTGATACTATTGTACTTTTTTGATACAATCACAGTTTAAAAAGTACGTTGGTACACAGGCCTCGTTTTTGGTACACACTGGTCGAGTAACCAAAAGAAAACTTTGTATTGCCTTCTAGCACTAAAAACAAAAATGTTTGCAAAATGTGTGGCAACCTTAACACGTTCGCGGACGTGAATGCTATAGCAGTCATTTTCATAGTGATGCGAAATGACGTGAATGCTATAGCATTCAAATTTTAAAGCCAATTTTTATTCATTTATATTTTTATAAACTTAAAATTATGTAATGAATATACATTTTAAAGTAATTAGCAACTGATTCATTAAGTAGTTTCATATTATTTTATTTGTTTTTTGGTGTACAATGAAATTCCTCATAACTGGACACTCACCATCGCAGTGGATTTGTCCGGTTAAGGGAGATGTCCGGTTATGGGGGACGGAGACACAAAAAATTAGTTGAAATTGTATCCAAGTGTTTCTTGTTTATTTATTTAATATTTTGTACGAATTTATGAATATTACATATTTTATTAATATTTATTACATGTATAGGTAAAGTACACACATTGTACAAGTGTTTAAATTTTAGTACTACTTTGGTTGTAAACATTTTGTAATGGTTTATTGCCTAAATCAGTGGCGCTCACAGGCGGGGTTTTTGGGGTCCAACCTCCTCCCCCAAACACAATAAATGCTGGTACAAAATATGGTTTCAAGTGGTATTCGGCTCAAAAGTTGTACGCAAACTCTACACCCCAAAATAAAATCCTGTGTGCGCCACTGGCCTAAACACTAATTTTTTTAATTTCAAATGTTCATTTTCAAATAAGAGAGAGATTTGTAGGTATTATGGGGTAGTACAGATTTTTAAAAACTGGTTAGGCATATTTCTGAATTTTGTCCGTTTATGACAGATTTTTTAATCAAAATGGTGTGAAGTATACTGTCCGCGTCCTGTTATTATCTATACACGAAGAGAGAACTACTGTTGAATAAATAAAGTTATAAAAATATAATAAACCTCTTCTCATGTTTTCTATGAATGAATGCTATTGCATTCACGTCACTTTAGTTGAAAATTTTGATCTATATCGTCGTGAATGCTATAGCATTCATTGTGTATAACGGTTAAAATATGATAATCTGACAACTCTAACAATATATGTGTAATCAGATTTCAGATAGTGCTTATAGTTTCCACAAAAATAGCCTGTCTATTTTTGCAGCTCACTGAAATTTTTACTGTCCGCGAACGTGTTAAAATGAAAATTGGTGACATACTACTGTGCCCAAAAAAGGTGACATTGTATTTATTTTGAAAATTCTTTATTTTTTCTTCCAAATCAATTTCATCCCCTTCAAAGTAATCCCCTCCCGATGCAATGCAATTATGCCAACGGATTTCTCAATCTTCGAAACACTGATTGTAGTCACTTTCCGGGATGGCCTTCAGTTCCGTCTTCGCTGCGGCTTGAATCTCCTCTATCGTATCAAAACGGTGTCCCCGGAGCGGTCTTTTGAGCTTACTGAACAGCCAGAAGTCGCACGGCGCCAGATCAGGTGAATACGGTGGTTACGGAACGATATGGGTTGAGTTTTTGGCGAAATGATCACGAATTACGAGTGCAGTATGGGATGGTGCATTATCGTGGTGTAAAAACCAAGAATTGTCTTTCCACAATTCCGGCCTTTTTAGGCGGACAGCGTTACGCAAACGACGCATAACGTTCAAATAATATTCCTTGCTGACTGTTGACTAACAAAAAAATAATTCTCCAAATCCTTGGACGCGCGCAGTTTAAATTCAAATGTCACCTTATTTTTTGGACACAGTAGTAGCTTAACATCTCTAACTACTTATGGATAGTTTTTGTTATATTACCATCGTCAATGCAATCGGAAGACGCACGAATTCACACATTTCTTCTAATTATTATTATTTGAAGATCAATTACCTGTTGGTGATGTGTGTTGTGGAGTAGATTATTTCAGGGGTTATATCTGATGAAGATGTTTCAAAATTTAAAGGAAATGTCGTGACCCCCATAAAGTTTCTTGACTCTTTAAAAAAAAGTGTTAACTTTAATGATAAAATATAAAACTTTCTGCCAAAGTTTTCACCCGAGCATGTCTTGCTGGGTAAAACAAATACTGTTGTACCAATTTTTTCCAAGCTTTTTCCCAAAGAGATTAAGTATCTCGAAGAAATTAACAATGGGAATCATTTAAATGTTGATTTTACTGAATTTTGGGAAAAAGTTTCTTGCTTAAAAAATGAATTAAATTCAATGAATTAAATGCCAATTCAATCTGGCAACGACGGCCGCGATAATAAGGGAAACTTTTAGGCCAACCTGGCAATGATGGAAACTTTTAGTCCAACCTGGCAATGATGGCAATTTTTAGTCAAACCTGGCAATGATGGAAACTTCTAGTCTAACCTGGCAATGATGGTCGCGATCATCATGGAAACCTTTAGTCCACTCCGGAATGTGCGAGAACGATCTGCGCGATGGCCGGACAGTTATAAAAGGCAGTCGGATGCGGCGCAGCGAGTCAGTCTGATTTTGACTAGCGGAGTTGCCACGCGGAATAACTAAGCAAATATTTAAGTGTAAAGACAGTGAAGTGTAAATCTGTGAAATAAAGTGACTGTTGGTTTTTATTGACTGCGTTTGAGGAACAAAGTGTGTTTGTTTATTTCAAATTGCACAATCCAGTGATTCGTACTAGCCCACTAGAACTGGTATTCGTAACATTTGGTGTCAGAAGTGGGATTGTGCTAATGAATAAATAAAGGACAAAGGAAATTAAATAAAATTATAAAACGCAGACATGGTTAAACTCGAGCAACTGAAGGTGGACCAGCTGAAAAAGGAGCTGGCTGCCTAGAATTTGCCGACTGCTGGCGGAAAGGTGGAGTTGCAGCTGCGCTTGCGAGAGGCGTGTGAATCACGAGGCATCGATTGGGCTGCGCACGAGTTCGGAACGCAGGAGCTAGAGGCGTCGGGCAAAGTGGAGGAATCGCCTGCGGATGCTGTGTCGATGCAAAGTACGGCTGCACCGGCTCCGCCACCGCAAGCAATGGACATGAGCCAGCTAATGGTTGCAATGAAAGGCATGTTCGAGACTTGCAACCGTGAAATTTCGGCAAAAGTCGAAACTGCAAATCAAGAAATGGCAGAGCGAATGGAAAACAAGCTTCAGGAAAATTCTGCGCGATGGGAACAGAAAGTGGAGGAAATCGCCATCCAGCTTAATGTGAAGGTGGAGCACCTGGGGACTCGAGTGGAACACTTGGATAAACGAGTCGACGACCTGGATGATTCCCTGAACAAACGTGTTGACGATCTTGTTGATTCCCTGAACAAACGAGTTGATAGTCTGGAAGACTCGATGAACAGAAAAATGGACGAGCGGCTTAGGGAGGTACAGCCGCGAGAATGGTTGCCGCCGGTTCCGGAAAGTGTTGCCACCCGAGCGGAAGTGCCTACTTATGATGGGACTACGCCGTTCGATACATTCAAGCTACAATTCGACCTGGCTGCTCTGGAAAATCAGTGGACCGATGTAAGGAAAGGTCGGAAATTGGCGCTGGCTCTTAAAGGTGCTGTGGCTGAGGTAATAAAATCAGTTCCGGAATGTTTACGAAGTGAGTACGAGACCGTCATAAGGGCGCTGGCAGCCAAATACAGCGACGAGCACAACAGAACGCTGTACTACTGTGAGCTGAAGAACCGCAGGCAAAGATCCAACGAGGCGCTGCAGACATATGCAGCAGACATTGAGCGGCTCGTGCAGCTGTGCTACCCGTCCTTCGGCGCTGATGATCGGAGGATGAAGATACGCCAAATCCAACCGGACAGCGACATTCCGATCCAGGCCATAAGCTCTGAGACACCGGGCAGGCCACAGGTAGTCTTCTCTAAAGTTGTTTGCTGACTGCCGTCAACGAAAGAGGCGTTCCCGTTCTCGATCGCAATCGAGGCTCAGCCAACAAGCGCAGGGCTGAGGACGAGGAGTCGTTAAACTAAAAAGGGTCAGCCCAAAGGCGCGTGAGCTGATCCCCACAACCTGCTGCCCCACCATCCTTGTCCAACCCAGCTGCTTGACGATTGAAGGAAATATAGATGGAAAGTTGTTTGTGTTGACACTGGATACTGGCGCGTCATATTCGATCAAAAAAAGGAAGCTTCTGAGGAATTGGGAACCACTGCATGGCATACAGCTGAGGACTGCGACTGGCGAGAGTGCGCCGGTAAGAGGAAAAGTAACAAAAACGATTGCTATCGGCACCAGCAGCCTGGAACATGAGTTCATCGTCACGGATATAATGGACGACGGGCTCATCGGCGTGGATTTCATGATTAGGCACGGTTTTACGCTGGACCTGAAAAAAATGTGCTGAGGTATGCCAACGTTGAATTCCCCCTGCGAATTCTGAGGCGATTGTGTGGGCAAAGGTGGACGAGGACGATGGGACGAGTCGGCTGTGGGTTGTAGAAGCAGCGAAACAAGGACACGACAACATCATCATCGGACGTACAGTAGTGGAACCCAAAAATGGCAAAATACCAATCAGAATACTGAACCCCCTGAATGCACCCAGATATGTCGGAAAAGATGAGGTAATTGGCGAGTGTAGGGAAGCCGTAGCAGTGGTCAATTGCGAGAGTAGCCCACCCGGAGGAAATAAGTGCGGTTTTAACATGGACGTCATACCGCAGGAGAACCAGTGGAGCAGCGAGTTGACGGCCAACAGAAGGCGAGGTCACTCCTGCTGCACTATGGGTCAATATTTGCGGCAGAAGCAGGCGGAAGAACAGCCATAGTGAAGCACAACATCGACACCGGAAGTGCAAAACCGATCCGCCAACCGCCAAGACGAGTTCCTCTGGCCAAGAGGGAAGAGGTCACAAATTTGATCGAAAACATGCGGAAAGAAAAGGTCATAGAGCCTTCTTCGGGCCCCTGGTGCTCGCCGGTCGTGCTAGTCAAGAAAAAGGATGGCAGTACCCGATTTTGTGTGGACTATCGGAAACTCAATGATGTGACCAAGAAGGACAGTTATCCATTACCTCGGATCGATGACACCCTGGACACGCTGTCAGGCACGCAGTGGTTCTCCACGCTCGACTTACGCAGCGGCTATTGGCAGGTAGAGCTTGCAGACGAAGACAAGGAGAAAACGGCTTTCAGTGTTGGCGATGGGTTGTGGCAATTCACCGTCATGCCGTTTGGACTCTGCAACGCACCAGCAACATTCGAGCGGCTAATGGAACGGGTGCTGATAGGGCTGCATTGGTGGACGTGTCTGGTGTACCTCGACGACATAATCGTGATGGGGAAAAGTTTCGACGACCACCTGGGGAAGCTAAAGGAGGTATTCGAGCGGATACAAAAAGCTGGGCTTAAACTCAACCCAAAGAAGTGAAGGAGTGGCCCCGGCCACGCAATCTACACGAACTCCGCAGTTTCCTGGGCCTGTGCACATACTACCGCCGATTTGTTCCGGGATTCGCGAACATAGCCAGCAGCTTGCACAAACTGACGAAAAAGAGCCAAGCTTTCGAGTGGAACGGGGAGCAGGAACAGGCTTTTGCACGGCTGAAGGAAAAACTGTGCACTGCTCCAATTCTGGCCTTCCCCGTGCCTGGAGAGATGTTCGTGCTGGATACAGATGCAAGCGGGCATAGTATTGGCGGTGTGCTATCAAAGATAATAGACGGCCAAGAACAAGTAATAGCGTACTACAGTAGGATTCTGTCGAAACCGGAACGCAACTACTGTGTGACACGGAGAGAACTGCTGGCGGTATTGGACTGCGTAAAACACTTCCACAAATATCTGTATGGACGAAGGTTTCGCCTGCGCACAGATCATGCGGCACTGAGATGGCTCCTGAACTTTAAATATCTTGAAGGGCAATTGGCGCGGTGGATCGAGCGACTGCAGAGCTACGACTACACGATAGAGCATCGCAAGGGCAGTAGCCATGGAAATGCCGATGCCTTGTCACGCCGTCCGTGCAAACTCGAATGCAGGCAGTGCTCGCGAGCCGAAAGCAAAGAACAGATAGTGGACGTCCGGTTGGTAAGCGTTATGCCAGAGGAAGCGTGGTCTGCGGAGAGGCTACAAAAAGACCAGCGTGAGGATGCGGATCTTGCAAAAATCGTCGAAGGCAAGGAGCAAGGCGCACGTCCGGACTGGCAGGAGATGGCCGGTGAAAGCCCGATCGCTAAGGCTTACTGGGCACAGTGGGAAAGTCTGCGGCTGAAGGAAGGATGCCTGTATCGCGAATGGGAGAGCGCGGATGGTCGGACCAGCAACTCCCTAATGGTAGTGCCGAAATGCAGAATCAACGAGGTCATCGAGGCATACCATAACGACTCCAGTGGAGGACACCTAGGCATCACCAAAACCGTTGCCAAAATAAAAAGACGATTCTACTGGGTAGGATGTCAGGAGTCTGTAGCCGAGTGGATTAAGAGCTGCGACCGATGTTCAGCCGCGAAAGGGCCGACAAGAAGATCTCGAGGTCGCATGCAGCACTACAACGTGGGAGCGCCCTTCGAGCGGATTGCTATGGACGTCGCCGGCCCATTCCCAACTAGCACTCAAGGCAACAAATATGTGCTGGTGGTAATGGATTACTTCAGAAAATGGCCCGAAGTGTACCCTAGGTTCGAAGTTCCGTTGGAGTTGCATTCAGATCAAGGCCGGAATTTCGAGTCTGCGGTATTCAAGGAAGTGTGTGAGCTACTGGGGATAAAGAAAACTCGTACCACTCCTTTGCACCCACAGTCCGACGGGATGGTGGAACGCTTTAACCGGACACTGGAGCAATACCTGCGGAAAGTGGTAGGCGGGAATCAAAAGGATTGGGACACGCATATTCCCCTGTTCCTGATGGCGTATAGGTCAGCCCCGCACGACACGACATCACTCACTCCAGCCCGAGCAGTGTTCGGCACGGAGTTGCGGTTACCCGCTGACTTGAAGTTCGGGGTAGTCAGCACGACGGGAGGCGCTAAGACGGACTACGTGGTCAATAAGCGGGCGGAACTCGAGGAAATTGACCAGTTTATAAGGAGCCGCACCAAACTGTTCAGCGATAAGGCGAAAGCCCGATATGATCTACGGGCCAACTCAGCAGGGTTCCAAGAAGGCGATCTGGTAATGCTCTACAACCCGCAGCGGAGGAAAGGTTTGTCTCCGAAACTTCAGGCGTCATGGGTAGGACCTTACGAAGTCGTGACTAGGATAAACGACGTGGTATACAGGATTCAACGTTGCAGCAATAAAGGCGCTAAGCTGAAGGTAGTCCATTTGGAGCGCCTGGCGCCTTGTCATAGCGGAACCTCGGCACTTGTTCGGGACGAACAAGGCTAAGTGGTGGGCAGTGTAACGATAAGACAGTCTGTCGCTGTGCAAAGCAACCCTGTCGCTACGCGCCGTGCTATAATTCAATCTGGGAACGACGGCCGCGATAATAAGGGAAACTTTTAGGCCAACCTGGCAATGATGGAAACTTTTAGTCCAACCTGGCAATGATGGCAATTTTTAGTCCAACCTGGCAATGATGGAAACTTCTAGTCTAACCTGGCAATGATGGTCGCGATCATCATGGAAACCTTTAGTCCACTCCGGAATGTGCGAGAACGATCTGCGCGATGGCCGGACAGGTATAAAAGGCAGCCGGGTGCGGCGCAGCGAGTCAGTCTAGCGGAGTGGCTACGTGGAATAACTAAGCAAATATTTAAGTGTAAAGACAGTGAAGTGTAAATCTGTGAAATAAAGTGACTTGGTTGGTTTTTATTGACTGCGTTTGAGGAACTAAGTGTGTTTGTTTATTTCAAATTGCACAATCCAGTGATTCGTACTAGCCCACTAGAACTGGTATTCGTAACAATACTTTAAAAAGCAAATAATTGAAAGGAAACTGGCGGCATTTTAGTTTGCACAATCATCCCTAACAGCGAAAACAGTGAAGAGCTGATGACTGCCAGCACACACAGACTGTGTACGTGAATTGCAAAAAACGCAAAAAAAATCGGCTTACTCACCCACCCAATCTCATCTCACTCACCCACTTTCCAATCGCCTTATCGCTGGCGACTGTTCTCGTCGATGTGTCAATCCAGAAAAGGAGGATATGGCGTCCTTCATTCTGTAGTTGCCACATCGCCGCACAACCTAAATAGCACAAAGTTGTATTTTGAGAAGATCAGTACAGGGTTGCATTTGATAAGAGAGTTGCCATATTCGCAACAATATGTATATATTTCTTGTTTAAATTAGAAGAGAATTTCATGTGTTTTTAAATATACATTTTAGTTTCGAATAAGACTTTTGAATTGTTTTTTAATAAAAATGTTATTAAATTGGCCTTTCACTTAATTGAGAGCTTGGAAAAAACTTGATACATTTTGCTTTAATATGGTACACTCCTATGCTGATGTTTGATACGATACACTTGGGCCCAAATTCCATCACTGATCTACAGTAACTCATGTGTCGTGCGAAGTGGCAAGAGAAGACGGAGACTTGAAACCTGGTGATTTGGTGTTGATCTGCGATCCATCACTCGCACGCAGACAGTGGCAGAAGAGTCGAATTACTGAGGTCTTCCCGACGAAGGACGGGCAGGTACGAGTCGCCGAAATAAGGACAAGTCATGGAGTGTTTCGCCGACCAGCAACACGCCTAGCTCGGCTTATAGTTGAGAGTGAACGCTAGGTTGTTCACCGGGGGGGTGGGGTAGAGTGTTAGCAACCCTGCAACCTGCGCGCTGAGAAACAAAACCCTGCAGCCTGCGGGCTCAGGATCAGTCAGTAAGAAGCCGGCAGTAGGGTAGGAAACAATACAAGACAGAAACAAAGCCAGTTCTGCAATGTTATAATATCAATTAGTATTTTCTATAAATAATATATTTGTAGTCAACAAGCCAGTTCTTTGCTGCCATTACACTGGTCATAGACGAGGAATCGACTCTTCCTCGATTTCAGAAATTGGTATATCCGAATACATATTCTCAAATCTGGAGGCTGACAAAACCAGCCAGCTGGCTGTAATTGTTGGTTTAGGCAGTGGCGGCTTAAGGTGCTCGGGGGCCCGGGGCGGCGACGGCTGAGGGGCCCCGACAAACGGTGCAGAATAAGTTTGAGTGCAAAACTAATAACTGGAATTTTCGGTTATGCTTTTTAATTTTTTTTTTTAATATTTGTGTTCCATTGAACAGTAAAGGGACAAATTATTTTGAAACGTACATATATGTGCTTGAAATTTTATAGAAAGCAATAGAATCCCAGAGAAAAATTACAAATGGATAAATTCGTTACTACGATCTGGCCATTATTTTAAGCAACCCGAGCGGGAGGATTAGATTGTTTTGCGATCAGTGCATCATTACACTATTCGACAAAAAATGGGCCAATCGCGTGCATAGATAAAATGTTTTCCAGACTAACTTTTGCCGCTGAACACGAAACTGAAAATAAAAAATTTTTTTTTAGAAGCGTTTTCAAAAATCTTCGAAAAACGAGTTTTTTTCCTGTTGTTTCAGTTATGAGCACATATCTCCTGAAAGAATTATCCGATTAACACGAGCTGTCCTTCGTTCAAGAAGGAGTAATACCTTAGCCTTTTTAGTGATATATAGATTGTTTAAGGGGTTATATACCTTTTTGTGGCTCAAAAATCGAAAAAAATGTGTATGACTTATTTTTGAAGTACATACTTTTAACAATTTTTCTGCAAAATTTCATCGAGATCAGGGCACTAGAACCTAAGATACGGCCGTTCATAGCGCGCAGTTTCATGACTACTTGATGTCCACCTAAAACTTTAAACGCGATTATCTCGGAAACGTATTTTTAAAAGAATGCCATCGCGGTGAGCACGATATCCCGCTAACCACTACATCGATGAATTTGAAATTTTGAGGGGTTGTTTGTACATACAATAGCTAATTCGTGAACGAAGGAATTTTTTTTTTGTAGGTAATCAACACTGTACTTAGTTTGCAACACTGTATTTAGTTAGTTGGCAACCCAATTACGATAACTCCATATTGAATTTGCTTTCCAGTTTGATAATTACTCCAATAAAGTTCTTCATACCGAACAGACGTGTCTATTTCATTGCGCTTTTGCTACAAAGGTTATGGGCCCAGAAACCTTGGGCAATAACTAGCACGTGGTTTTTCGGTATTGTAAAAATCGTTGGTCGATACGCGGAGTCGGAATTAATTTGTTAAAATCGTTTGTCGTTTAAAAAATATAAAATGAGCAATTCATTCTCGCAAATTGAAAAGCTCAACAGCGATAATTATGCAGCGTGGTCACTGCAGATGAAGAGTATCCTAATTACACAGGACTATTGGGATGTTGTTGAAAAAACCTGTCCAGTAGCAGCGACTGCGGAGGAACGTGCAGCGTGGGTCAGATTGGACCAGAAGGCGTTAGCGACATTGACTTTGTGCGTCAAGTCATCAGAGCTAATACACATCAAAAAGTGTACAACTGCGAAACAAGCGTGGCGAGCATTAAGCGATCTTTACAAGGCAAGCGGACCTGCACGCAAGGTGAATTTGTTCAAAAAACTTGTTCGTTTTCGGTTTAAAATTGGCGAAAAATGTGCTGAGCAAATCAACGATTTCTGTATGCTCGCGGATGACCTGAAGGACATTGGAATAGACGTTCCAGAAGATCTCCTCAGCATATTGCTTTTGTGTAGTTTGCCAGATGAAATGGACAGTTTCATTGTAGCAATGGAAAGTCGTGACACGTTGCCCACAATCGAACATTTGAAGGTTAAAATCTTGGAAGAAGAACAGCGACGTGGTGAGAGAAAAGAAGTAAATGGAGAAAGCGTATATGCAGCGAAGCAGCATAAGGACAGAAACTTCGAGGTGTCTGGAAAGTCCATGAATGATGGCGGGAAACAAGAACAGGCGAGGAGAAACGTCAAATGTTACGCATGTGGAAGAAGAGGCCATATTCGATCGGAGTGCAGGACAAACAAAAGCTGAGTATCGTCAGTAATGCTAAGCGTTACCAACAACTTCATTGGCAGACACGATGCGTGGGTGTTAGATAGCGGCGCATCGTCGCATATGTGCAGAGACGAAAAACTATTCTCTTCGATTGACCGTCGAGTGGAAAGAATAATTCTTGCATTGGGGGAGAGTGTTAGTGCATTTGGAATAGGTAATGTTACATTGAAATCAGCGAGTGCTGATATAACTCTATGTGACGTTTTGTATGTGCCGAACTTGCATTCCAATTTTTCTCAGTGAGCAAAATAATCGGTAATGGTCATACGGTGGAATTTAAAAAGAACGAAGCAAATGTGAAAACACAGGAACAGAAGCTGGTGTTCACAGCGAAAATGTGTGGTGGAATTTTTTGCGTAAATTTTTTGAAATACAATAAAAATGAATTTTTGAACGGAACTATTGTTGAGAAAAAGGAATTAGACATTTGGCACAGGAGATTTGGACATTTAAATGCGAGTGATTTGTATAAACTTGTTAATAAAAATATGGTTCGCGGTTTAAACGTTAATAAAATTCAAGACTTCAATTGTGTGACTTGCGCAGTTTGCAAGATAAGCTCTAAACCATTTAACTGCTACGCAAACGTGCACACCAAAGCTGCACTGGAGGTGGTACACAGTGATCTGAGCGCTCCTATGCGAGTGTGTTCACCAAGTGGTTCGAAATATTTTATAACTTTTATTGACGATTACACGAGGTATATTGAAGTGCAATTTCTGCGTCACAAATCGCAGGCATATTCGGCGTTTTTTGAATTTTATAACGCGGGCAGAGAAGCAGACAGGGCGTAAGCTGAAATGTTTAAGAAGCGACAACGGGCTGGAATACGTGAATGCTGATTTCGAAGAATACTTTAGACGAAATGGTATCGTACACCAAAAGACGGTAAGCGACACCCCGCAGCAGAATGGAATTGCGGAGAGAGCTAATCGTACGCTAGTAGAGATGTCGCGGGGCATGTTGCGGTCCGCAAATCTTCCTCAAAATTTGTGGACGGAAGCGGTAAATACAGCGGCGTACATACGCAATCGTGCTGCTACTAAGGTGTTGAACACTGAAACACCATTCGAATGTTGGTTTGGGAGGAAGCCATCAGTGGCACATTTCAAAATTTTTGGTTGCACCGCAGTTGCACTCAATAAGCAGAATAATAAATCAAACTATGAGCCAAAAGGCGTGGAATTGACATTCGTCGGTTACGCTAATAGCACAAAGGGTTACAGGCTGTACAACAAAATTACGAAGTCAATTGTCATTGCACGTGACGTAATTTTCTTTGAAAGTTCTGTTTCGGCATTGACGAGCAACCAGCAACGAGCGACAAAGAAGAGTTTTTCGTATTTCCAAATTCCAACAACAATTCTAGTAACGAAGATGTGAGCATTTCAAATATGAGAGAAAGCGTTATAAACGGAAGCGGTGAGAGCGAACACGGTGCAGGCAAAGATGACGATAGCGGCGACAGCAAAAGCAGAGATGCGACTGCAGATCTAAGCAGAACTATTGTGGGTGGAAGCGCAGGTGTTGACAACATTCGTACGGGCGAAGAGCAAGCAAAAGAGGAAGAACTTTCATCAGACGAAGAGGTGGAAGTAGTTTGTGGCAAAAGAAAGAGAGGCAGGCCGAAGTTAAATCGCACTGGTAAGCCTGGAAGGCCGAGCAAAATGTTTGCAAATGAGAAGCTGAACGGTTTATGCGAAAATCCATGTACTACTGCCGAAGCGTTGGAGCCGGCGCATAGGACTCAGTGGCAGACTGCTATGCAAGCAGAGTACGATGCTCTTATACGTAACAACACTTGGGAATTGGTTGATCGTCCACTCGGAAAAAATATTATTGGAAGTAAGTGGGTTTTTACGACCAAATATAACGCAGACGGAACGGAGAAGCGGAAAGCGCGTTTAGTTGCGCAAGGTTGCGGCCAAAAGAAATTTGAAGATTTTTTTGAAACATACGCGCCAGTCGTTAGTCGACAATTCGCCTTATGTTGGCATTGGCTGTTCGGCATAAATTACTTGTAAATCACATTGATATCGTGGCAGCATACCTTAACGGAGAGCTGGAAGAAGACGTTTTTATGCGGCAACCAGAGATGTTTGTAAGCAACGAATACCCGAATAAAGTTTGCAAATTGAAGAAATCATTATATAGGTTAAAGCAAGCAGGCAGAGATTGGAACAATAAAATCAACTCTGTTCTTTCCAATATCGGTTTCACGAGGTGTAAGACTGACACCTGTTTGTACACAATGATAGCTGAAGGGGAAATAAATTTAGTAACATTATATGTCGACGACATTTTCTTGGCATGTTCTTCAGAATCAACTATGCGCGACATCGTTCAAAACCTCATCGCGCAGGTGGAAGCAGTTGATCGGGGTCCGATTAAAAACTATTTGGGCATGGAAGTCGAGCGAGACGGGCTTCGAGGCGAAATTTCGATTCATCAAAATCGGTACACGCGTGAGCTGTTGGAACGCTGGAATATGTTGGAGTGTAAAGCAGCGAGCACACCTTTTGCGCCGGGCACTGTATTGGAAAAGTGCAACAACGAAAGCTGTGAAGCTGTCGACGTAAAAAACTATCAGTCGCTCATTGGTGGTCTAACATACTTGGCGGTTATATCACGACCTGACATCGCACACATCGTTTCTAAGTTGGCTCAATTCCACAGTCATCCGCATAGAGAGCATTTCGTAGCTGCGAAGCATGTGTTGCGTTACTTAAAAGCGAACACGAAAGGTACCTTGACGTACAAATTTAATAATGCAAATTTGTTATGCTTTACAGACGCTGATTGGGGTTCAGAGACAACCGATCGTAAGTCCTATAGCGGATTTGTTTTATTTTTTGGTGGCGGTCCCATTGCTTGGGAGTCCAAGAAACAGAGTACAATTTCGTTGAGCTCCATGGAAGCTGAATACATTGCTATGTGCCAAGGAGCTAAAGAAGTTGCATTTCATCGAAGTCTGCTAGCCGAGATGCGATTCGACACATACGTCAGCAGCGCTACACAAATTTTATGCGACAATCAAGGCGCGAAGTTTCTGGAGCAGAATCCTATCTCACACAAACGCAGCAAACACATAGACATTAAGTATCATTTCGTTCGTGAAAAACATCTGGCTAACGAGATCGAGATTGAGTATCTACATCCCATCGTCGGAAAATGTGGCAGATATCTTTACCAAATGTTTAAATAAAAATAAGCATAGATATTTGTGCAAATTGTTAAAAATCGACTTCTCGTAACCAGATTGTATAACTGATATTTTTGAATATGTAAATCGAATTTTGAACATTTGTAAAACCGCACTTGGGTTGAGGCAGAGCTTGTGCGTAATCAACACTGTACTTAGTTTGCAACACTTTATTTAGTTAGTTGGCAACTCAATTGCGATAACTCCATATTGAATTTCCTTTCCAGTTTGATAATTACTCCAATAAAGTTCTTCATACCGAACAGACGTGTCTATTTCATTGCGCTTTTGCTACATTTTTCGACAAAGTCTTCTATTTTTTTTGGCAAAAAACTCAATTTTTCGACCTTAAAAAATCGACATTTTTGGAAAAAATAGCACTGTAACTGTAAAAAATTTTTTTTTGGAAAACCCTTCGTTCACGAACAAGGTAACACTATGTACTAACGTAGTTTTTTTTTGTATTTTTTTCAACTGAGCCGTTACCTTGATTTCATGGTCACCGTCAAACACTGCTAGCAAAAGGAGTTCTGCGGCAAGGACTGTAACTTCCCCAATTTTTCGAATTTTCGCTTGAAATTTTATACAAATTCACATAAGGACATGTACTTTTATAAATTTTGTATTGCATTTGAATAAAACTATGGTAACATGCTTAAAAAAAAATTAAACCCCGTTTTTCCCTACAGAAAAATGTATACCTATAACCCCTTAAATCAGATGAGATTGTCAGTAACTTCCCCAAAGGAAAGTTGTAACAAAGTGAATTTTTCGACCAAAACATCATAAATTTGCGAATATTTTTTTATGGATAAAAAAATGATCTCCCCTAGTTTTAAAATCTACGATGAAAGATATATTATTATTATATATTTTTTGAGCAAATATATTACTTGAGCAAATATTAAGCCTAACATCAATAGAATTGAAAGAAAAATGACAAAGTTATGATGCAGTGAGTAAAAACACTAACTTTACATTTATTACACTGTGCGAAAATATAAACGGTTTTTCATTTTCATTCATTTTCTGGTCCAAAGTCCTTTTTAAACAACTTTAAAATTTTAAGGACATACATATTTCAAATATTTTTTAAATATATGCGGTTGTGCAATGATGGAAATATGGGTATCAAATGAAAGACATCCTTTTAACTAAATTTGCAATTTTGAAGTTTCAGGACCAAAATATGTCAGGTAGGGAAAACATACATGATTTGGATTTCAGTCTGTAGATTCATACATCTAAATTGTATGCTATTTCAAAGTTCCAGTCTAGAAAACACTTTTATTTTTAGGTGAATTTTTCGTGTCGAGTAGTTTAGAAATGTACAGAAATATTTTATAAAACCCAGTAGCAGTAGCTTACTTACAAGGAGCATAGAATTGCTTTAGTAAAAGAGTCTAACAAAGAAGAAAACCGGATTGGATTTCCGGGACGATGTGTTGTTATCCAACCAATAAAAATAATAATAATAACTGTAAATTTGTTTGACGTCTACAAAGTTTAATGAGGTTAAGTAATTGCGTAATTTGCACTAGTTTACAAGCAAACTTGCGATATTTAATTTTTAACTTAGAATTTTGTATTAGCATACTTTGCACACAATTTTAAGTTAAAAATGAAATATTGCAATCTTCGAGGGAAAATTTTTGGAAAATTTGCAAACAATTGTTATTTAGAAAGGATGTTTTCTTGCTTTTATTGAACTGAATTTGTTATTGCAATTTCAAAGTCAATTGTCGATACTGTATCTCTTTCATTTGATAAAAGTGACAAACAACCTTTCAACAACCATTGTGGAGCGCAAAAATTTTTAACAAGTTTCAGTTTTGACAAACTTTAAATTTTTATATACAAGCTTCTCTCGGGGGCCCCCCGCAGCCCGGGGCCCAGGGCGGTCCGCCCCTTCGCCGCCCCCGTTAAGCCGCTACTGGGTTTAGGCACAACTTCTGAAGGCGATTAACTTCTGCAGGCGTTTTTTACTGCACGCTATCAGCCTTGAAGCGCGGTTACACAGAAAAATGGGCCTTAGCATGAAAAGAGAAAGGATTAACATATTTTAGACATTCGAACCCAGAAACGTACTTAATAGGGCTCTTGTTATTCGATTAATCGATTATTCGAATAAATCGAATAGCATATTATGCATTATTAGCATACATTATTCGATTATTATTCGATTATTAATATTCGAATAGCGTTATACAACGTTTATACTACGTTTACATTGAACCCAAATGCGTAGTTTCGAATAAGTCATTTGAAAGTGTTTACATTGCCTCATTCGCATTTCGTTTATCAGCTGATTTGTGTTTACGTTGTGAATTTCAAAAATTGTGAAAATGGACACAAATCTGCAGAATATGGTAATAATAGACCAAATCAACCGTATTAATCAATTACGAGCTGCTTTAGAAGCCCTTACGCGCTCCAGCAATCATTATATGCAAAATCGCCGACGCATAAAAGCAAAAAAAAGGAGAGTCCAATTGCAATTGCATATGTTAGTTCGCTTGTCCATCGGGAGCCCGAAGGCAAGCAAACGGTTTTGGATGAAGGTACTAAGTATAGTGTGTTGGAAGTGAAATAGCAAACGTGTATAATTGTTTATGCAATTATTAGCCTCGCCGAAGCAATTTCTGGGAGCAAGAAGTGCCCGAAAGCGGCGATGACTTCTTCAAGGAAAATTTTCGGATGACAAGAGAAACGTTCACGGAATTAGTGGATAACATGAAAAATGTAACAAAAAGTGCATCTAATTTTCGGCAACCTATACCGTTGGACAAAAGGACTGCAATTGCCGTTTACGCTCTTGGCTCTTCCGCAGAATACAGGACAATAGGAAATCTATTCGGCGTTTCAAAATCTACAGTTTGCATAGTTTTAAAGGAATTTTGCAAGGAAGTTTGGGCTGTTATGAAACCTAAATATTTGAATGCGTATCCACTTAATGAATCAACAGTGCGAGATTGTGTCGAAGGATTCAAAAAATTAGGATTCCCGCAATGCATCAGCGCTGTTGGTAAAACAAAATGCAGTTATATGTAACTACATATGCACGTATGAACAAGTGTTTATTACCCCAAATCTTGTTTAGATGGGTGCCACATTGAAGTACGACCCCGGTCCGATGATGCCGTTGACTACCATAACTACAAAGGGTGGTATTCCACAGTATTACTTGCTTCAGTAGATTATAGGTTGGTACAGAGTTTAGTTTGCAAAATAATACTCCAAGACTTGATGTTCATTTTCAGGTACAGGTTCATGTATATCAATGTAGGCGCCCCTGGCCGGTGTAAACGGAGTAAATATTCCAGTTGTGATGCTTGGGAACTCGGCTTTTCGGTTTTCGGATATATTAATGAAACCCTACCCATACAAAGCAACTGCGAATGCGTATGACAAAAAATTCAATTATACACTCTCGAAATGCAGAAGAGTGGTTGAAAATGCATTTGGTCACCTGAAAGATAGATTTAGAAGAATTGGGAAAGGCCTTGATAACCACAATGACAACGCAAGTCTAATTATAAAAAGTGCATGCGTTTTGCATAACTTTCTAAACGAGAAAAATGATGCTATAAATATGCGTTGGATGCAACAACTTCGAGAACAAGAAGAATCTCTGTTCCGACCGCAGCCGGAGGGGAATTGCACCCTGACTGACAATGACCGTACAGCTGAAAATATAAGAGCTGCAATTTCGATTTATTTAGGTAAATGTTTTTATTTTTTATTTAAAATTTCTAGCAATGACTTCTGGAAGCCTTCCGATGAAGTAACGAATTTTTCCAACAGTTCGTTCCTACGTTCTTCGATAGATATCAGAACTGCATCGGTTTCCCGTTCTTGCTGCGCAATTTCTTCCAACAGCTCCTTTGTTTCCTTTAGCTCCCTAGTAATGCCATTGGTGTCTCTTTGTTTATTTTTTTAGAGCACCCAGCACATTCGGACAGTGGAGACTGTGGAGCTACAGGAGCTTCTGAGCAGTTGCTTAATGAACTGTCGGCCAGTGCATTTGTGGATGTTGGGGGAATGGCAACATAATCTGGAATGTGTTTTTTATATTGAATGTTTTTGCACGTAATAATACTTGTAGATAATAAATGTTGATATACCTATGCTCTCTTCAATCAGCTCTTCAATGTTGTTGCACTTAAAACTGCCCAAAATTTCGTGTACCGTGCGATATAAAGGCCACTCTGAGGGTGTTCCTCCCGACACACCCACCTTACCCTTTTCCTTTCTGAAAAAATACAACACATTCATTGCACTACAATTTGCAACTGGCACAGCAAATAAATTAATAATTTAATTTACCTATATCTACCAGTGAGGTTATTTATCTTCGTTCGGACTTCCTCACTGGAGACGCACAGTCCAGATTCTCCCAGTGACTCTGCAATGTCCTTAAAAATGTGGCCGTTTTTTCTTGCCCCACACAATTCCACAATTTTGTCTCGCCACAGCTCGCAGAGAAGCTCTTCTCCAGCCGCTGACCAAAGAAATTTTCTTTTTTTTGCTTTCTCCATATCCTTAAGGTTTTCAATATAAAAAAAGAAAATATATTATTACATAAAATGTAATAACATTGTTTAAATTACGAATAAACGATACTTACCAATCGGTAATTGCGCAGATTTTCAATTTGAATTTCGTTTGTTTTGATTTTGAACTGTCAAAAAGAAGCAAAAGCTTTTGAAAGAGCTTTCATTTTGTGAAGCGTTCGACAAAAAAGGTCATGTTTTATCGCATTTGCTTCGTCGTTTTGTTGAAATGAGCCATTTCGTAGATTTGAATTTGTATGGGGAAATGCGTGATTTGGCTTCGCATTTGAGAATTTTTGCCCGAATGACGCATTTGGGCTCAATGTAAACGTAGTATTATTCGACTAGTCGAAGGCAAACGACTATTGGATTACTTGTTTATTTTAGACTAGTCGATTGCCCGTTGGTATTCGATTATTCGAATAGCAATAATGTATAAAGTCAACTTTGTTTAGCCACACAAACGCACACGCTCATTATCAACGTTCAAATTATTAATATGGATATTTCAGGAAAAAATTTCCAACAACTTTGAAAGGAAACAAAACTATTCGATTTTGAAACTTAAGTGTTTATTCGATTATTTAAAAACTGAACAGTTATTCGACTATTCGAATATCACTATTCGAATACTATTCGTACAAACAACTACTATTCGAATAATCGATTAATCGATTTTTAAACTATTCGATTACTTTTAAGAGCCCTAGTAAATATATAGAATTCTACAAGTACTTGTATATTCTATTATATTTGTATTCTATATTATGAATTTTCGAATGTAGTTATGCTCCCCTCTCAATTTGTTCCTGGGTACGCCCATATGTGTACATTGACTTGTTGGTGGCTGCTTTTGTCGCTCAATCATTTTTTGTGTGAATTTCTGCATTTATTCGTCGCCAGCAAAGGGACGCCACTTAGCCAGCGCAATGATCGCCGTTTCAGTGAAAACAGCACTAATGATTTTTGTTCTTGTAGTTTTTGTGTGTATGTTTTTTGTGTCGCTGATTGGTTTTGCTTCAAAATCTTTTAGTCGGAGCCCGACAAATCGGTATTGAGGTATATATGTGCATATATCCGACCATTGCAAGAATTTTTATTCAGAATGATTCAGTAACGAATACACGAATAAATTTATAATCTTAGATTTGCTTATTTTAGTTCTTTTTCGCAAGCATTGTATGTGGGCCGTAAAAAAAAGTAATATAATTCATAAATTATTGCGGGCTAATAAAATTTTCTTTCTTTCTTTTCACTTCCCTTTACAATTGTCATTGTTGATTATTTGTTTTTTATTGTTTGTAGCGATCATATAAGTCGCCATGCCAACCATATTTTATTTTCTTTTCTATGATTTTGCGCACACTACAGTCGGCAATGAGTTCAGGAGCAATATGCGACGACGTGAAGGCTTATGAAGAAGAACAAAAGCCAGTCAGAAAATATAAATGGTTTTACAACAGGGGTCGGAAAAATTGACAATGAGATGGTGTTAGTGAGCGCAGAGTAATTTTTCTACACTGTATAAAATTAAACCGAAAAGCGAATAAGAAACCAATCGCCAACAACAAAAAGGCATACACACAAAACTACAACAACAAAAACATCTATTTTTTCCATACATAAAATTTCTTGCAACGTACACAAGACAAAAACCAACGCAGCCACCACACGTGTTGCTTCGTCAGCGATTAAGCGATGTGAAAGTGGGAGAGCCGGTAGAAATACATGCACAGAATTTCACTAATATTATTGCAAAATTGCAACCTTGGGGCCTACTAGTAGGCCCCAAGCTTGATCAGGAACGTACTTTTTCCTCCATATAAATTTCTAAAACGGGGTTGCTGTTCTAGTTCATTTCAATTTCCAGTGTTGCTGGTGTGAGTCATTTTTTGTGACCAAAGAAATATTTCTTTTTATTTGTATTTTTTTTGGTGCAATTTCGTAATACGTTTGTATAGAACTAACTATAAAAATATATTATTGCCCAAAAGTGTCAAAAGAACCGTTTGGTATTCTTTTTATTGAATTAAATTAAGGTTTTATAAGCTGCATAAAAAAAAAACAGTCCTGCGTTCGAACTAGAGCATTTATCACCAAAAGCATACCTGTTCTGATCTGATCGTTAGAGATTCGCTAAATGAAGAACTGCGAAATAAAAAGGGCGGCAACTGACCCTGTCGTATTCAACGAATTAAACTTTGTGTTCTTTGGTATATTTTTCAAGAATATCTACGTAATGAAACCAAAAATTTGATATGTTGTGTATTTGATGCAGAAAAAAGCAAATAATTGAAAGAAAACTGGCGGAATTCTAGTTTGCACAATAATCCCTAATATCGGGATAAGAGCGGAAACAGTGAAGAGCTGATCACTGACAGCACACACAGACTGTGTACGTGAATTGCAAAAAACGCACAAAAATCGGCTTACTCTCCCAGTTTCACATCGCTTAATCGCTGGCTTCGTTGCTGTCTGAACAACGAATGATTGAAAGAGCGTAAGAATGCGTGTGCTGAGCGTACTGCTCGTATGAGTAAGCTTTGCCGATCAGTGTTTTACAATTTCAACAACAACAACAACAACAGCACACAGTGGCGAATTCAGGGGGTGGTTTGGGGGTTGAAACACCCTCCGAAATATTAAGATCGTCTTGAAAACTACATACAAATTAAAAGGCATTTTATGAATATTAAAGAATTACATTTTGAATCCCCCCGCAAATATTTTTCTGAATCCGCCCCTCACAGCCCTGACAGACATTAAAAGGCATTTTATGAATATTAAAGAATTACATTTTGAATCCCCCCGCAAATATTTTTCTGAATCCGCCCCTGACAGCACATCGTCTTCACCTCTTAGGCTGGTGTTATGCTGCCGGTCAAATGATCGTCGGTCACGGATAAATTGTTGTTGTTTCAATGTAAAAGAGAAACACTCGCTCTCTCAATTTTCTCTTTTATATTGAAACAACCGTAACCGAAGATCATTTGACCGGCAGCATAACATCGGCCTTAATCATCCCACGCCGCAGCAGCAGTGATAACGTGATTGGCAACTCGGAGGAGAAGTGTGAAAAAAGCGACAATACACACATAAAATGCACCAATACTCTCACATAACAGCTGATACTCCCGCCCCACAGCTGATACTCCCGCCCCACAGCTGATATTCGCGCCTCCATACAAACTGAAAATGGAGGGTTGTTGTGTTGGTCAATTGCAAATTGAGGGTTGTTGTGTTGGTCAATTTTCATGTGTGAGGGTTATCGTTGTGGTTCATTTTTAATTGCATAGAATATTAATGAATTTTGTGGCACAGAATTCTGTGAAACGTTTATAGAAAAATGAATATAAAATTCTATTATTGCTTACAAATGTAATAAAATTGTTTGAATATGTCTCTAACATGTCATTATTTAAGTTTTCATTGACTCATTACAAACATTTCATTACTCATAACATTTTACACCAAAAGCATCTCTGAACTGCGATGATTTGGTGTTTAATTTGTAAACAAACAGCGCGGGAAGCAATCAGAGAGAAGTTTAAATTGACAAAATTTGCATTTTATTAACATACGTTCATTCTTTTCAGACAAACATCATAATAACACAGCAAGCAAGTTCCTCCAGCAATTCCACGCGAGGGAAATTGTGTCCGAAAGTGCTTGGAAGCACAAATGTTTTATAATTTTCCCGACGCCGGAACTGACGGTGGCAGGTGAGTTTATTTCATATGTTTTTACTTTAAAATGTATAATATTCACACGTTGCTTGCCAAGTATTTATGGCAAAGCCTATAGAAGCGTGTGGATATGATTATTATTACTTTTTGTGATGATTTTGGGTCGCGTTCGTGGAATATAAAAATGCTGGCTCAGCAGCAGTGTTTTGTCGCGTTTAACCCATTTTTTTTAGTGTGTCATTCAAGTACAGCGGGTACATGGTGGATAAAAGTTATTTATATTGTTTGTTGTATTTATTTATGTTGTTTGTTTGTAGTTATGTTGCTTTATATATAGACTAATTTATGTTTATGGGTGAATAGGCCTACTGTTGAACCGAACACCCAAAAAATCGGTAATGCACCTTTTTGCATACCTCAGTGGTGGTGTGGAAATTGCAAAAAAATCTTGGAAATGTATAAATTTCTTATTCAATTGTGACTTTCTCTAACTTTACCGATTTTAAATATTTGTGTTTTAGTGTCCTTTGATGCTGGCCAAGTCGTTGGTGCGCACCTGCAATTTCAGTTACTCTGGCAATCAGGCAGCTTATTCGACGGACAAGGCTGCGCATACCCATGTTACCGTCAATGCTGAGGGGTCCACTGGATGAGACCATTATCACTGGTGTGTATAAATTGTTGAAAGTAGTGAAAAATATGTACTAAAGTTTATTTTTGTAGGTCATGATAATGGACAAATTTCTATCTGGGACATACGCAAGGGCGGCAGGGAGATTAATTCGGTAAACGACCACGCAGCCGGCATCAATGATATGCAACTGAACAAGAACAGCACCATGTTTGCCACGGCCTTAACGGAGACTTCGGCAAAGTTGTTCGACTCTGAGTCTCTGATGTGTGTGTGTATCACGTCTCCGCATGCTGCTTCGGAGCAGAGAACGGGTGTGTGTCACCACTGTACCTAGTCACTGTTGTTAAACCGGGTTTTCTATTCTTTTCCGCAGATTCAGGTGGCCATTAAGTGCCTCTGCCGTGAGCGAATGCAGTCAAATCCAATGGAGTTTTTAAGGGAGGCTGCCATTATGCATTCCATTGAGCACAAGAATATTGTTCGGCTGTACGGCGTAATGTTAGCAACGGACCCCCTGATGCTGGTTACCGAGTTAGCTCATTTGCGTTTGCTGACAAAAGATTAATTCACAGGTGAAGACGAAGGTGCAATGTGCTTCTGAGTAAAGTTTGCAAAATGGTTAAGATGAATACAAATTACTGTTTATATTCTATTGTAGACATCTCACAGTGGCGCACCTGGAAGGGCTTCCCAGTTCGAATCTGTAAAAATTGATTATACAAAGATACTTCATTTGCTAATTCGCTCCGATTGGTGCTGTTCTGTTTAGCATTAGCACTGGAGAGTAATCTGCAGGTCCACATATCCAACCAACTTTTGTATTTATCCAAAAGCGTGTAAAGAGTAACGAAAAATATAAAACAAACCTGGCGATGTTTGGAAGTAAGATCAATAACAAAATATATGTCAGAACCAGAAGAAATCGACAATGGCATTTTTATTCATAACGCGGGGGTTTTAAAATTGTTAACAAAAAACTTCTGTATAGAAAGTTATAGCGCTCGAAGGTTATTTGTTGTATTTTTCAAGTGCTACGTGTGCCAACAAGAATTTCAAACTCCTTACACGAATAATATACAGAACAGTCAAATGTAATGGAATTAAAATATGCTAAAATTATGCGCTCAATTCTTTCACAAGCACTTTGATTTCGGTCGCCCAATTGCCAACTCCTCGATTTCATCAGTTCGCATGCCAGCCAACTCCTGTTTAGCTTACAAGAATAAGTTGCTTTCTGCAGCAACACGGGTTGACCCAGCATGGCTGCCAATTGTGCAGCATTGGGTGCACATAATAACATAAAAACATAACAAAGTTTATAAGATGTATGCATTTTTTATTGAAATAATTGACAATTATGAAAATTAAACATAACAAAGTTAGAAAATGTACACATTTTTTATTGAAATAATTGGCAATTATGAAAATAATAACATGCATCAAGAAAATGTATGCATTTCCTATTGAAATGATTGACAATTATGAAAATAATAACATGCATCGTATATACGCCTTTTTCTAAAATAATACGAAAGACAAGCTACCACTAAATTGCAACTCTGCGCTTTGTTCTAACTTCAACGCGACCACACTGTTGAACGTTAACAGCCAATAGGTCTGTTTGGGAACGAATAATTTGTAGACAAATGGAAACAGCAAAGAAATTGTGCGTTCGCAAGTCTGCTGACCCAAAACCGTCTTGCTAAGCTTTTCCTGCTGCAGCTGAAAAGGAAAACGATGCAGATTGAGCTCAACGAACCATTTGCCTTTTGCATTAATATGTTTTACTGGATAATTTTTACTGGAAAAGTTCCCAAACAGACCTATTCACTGATCCAGTAGACGACGCACAGTGTCGCGAGTCCATAGTAGCGAGGGACAAAAATAGAAGGAATAGTCGTACGGCAATAAAATTTTGTACATATGATTTTGTTATAAAGAGAAGTTAATACACCAAAAATTACTTCAATCGCCCCACGGACACGCCCACCTCCCATACAAACCAAATACTAAGTTAACAGTATCTCGAAAACTATAAAAGATATATTGATGAAATTTGGTACAGCATATCATATCATCAATATAAACACATATGCCAAAAATTTTTTCGATCGACTTACAAATACCCTTGTTATAAAAAAAAGAAATTTTGAAAAATCTACAAATATCTGTTCATACTTATGCGCATCTAAGTAATTTCAAACCCAAATAGAAAATAATAACATCTCTTATTTAATTCAGTATAGCATATATGTTCATTAAAAATTACAATTTGTTAATCTGTACTGCTAGGACAATCGGTTTCCGATGATGAATTATTCAAATTTAACCCTCTACATATATTTTTGACAAAATTCTAAATTAAATTTTTTTAAATTGCATAATATCAGAGTTTCGGTTTTCATGTTTACCTTTAATTTTCCTATTAACTGCTATAATTGGTTCTGAAGACATTAACCAGTTTTGCTTCTTTTCGAAAGTTGCCTTGATTCGATGGCGAGCCATCCAGTATTACCGAAGCCTTCCAACGAATCTACCTTTTTTTTTGTAATTTTTCAAAATCAAGTGGTGTTTGCATATTATTACAAACAAAAATTTATAGCTCAAGCGAAACGCAGCAGTGGTCGCTATGTTTTCCTGCCAACCATGTTGCAAAAAGGACCCTATTTTTGACTGCATACGCCACTGAAAATGTTGAATTTCTCAAAAACGTCCAAGTTTGTGCAGCTAAAGTCCATGGTTTCTATTAATACATACTTTCAGCTATATGACACTGTAAAATCTCGAAGGAGTGAGAAGGAGTATTTTTTTAAAGTTTATCTAAAGTTTGATGACACTGCACTTTTATTCCTACGAATTGACGTTTCTTTAAGTAACGGTCCAAGGAATATGGAAAGCAGAACAAAAGAGGGAAAGCTTCCACAGAGTTGAAAAAATAGTATATTTATAGAATATATTTACTTAACATAAGGTTCCATGGGAAATTTTTCAATAAGAGACCTCGAACTTACATTCAACAAATTGCAATAATTTCTACCCAAGTCACCCACCTTCACAAAGTGCAAGTTTGGTGGCCTGCCATCGGTATATAAATTGATATTTTTTAAATCCGTTTTCACATTTTAGTAATTTGAGGTATTTACTTCAGTACTACAAACTTATTTTTCTACATTTACGAAATTCATTTTTTTGATTTTTGTCCCTACTCGCGACACTGTGCGACGCCATGACACCTCACACAGATTGTGTATGTTAAATGCAAAAAATGGTCAAAAAATCGCTTCCCCTCTCAGTTTCCAATCACGTTATCACTGGCAGCAGTGAGTCTGCGTTAGCACACCAAGGAGCGCAACACATAAAACTACGTTCTCGCTTGTAAAGCAACGCTCTCACCACATATGTACGTGATCTGTGCGAGCAGAGCGCGGGTTCCAATGTTAGAAACCGCCATACAAAATTTTTGCTTGTATGACATGCGCATTCTGTATGTTTATTTTCTTTGATTTCAGTCTACTTCTTTAACCCTAATTCCCAGAAGTGAGCCTCACAGTCTCACTAAAGATTTCAAATGCTGATAAATCCTATACCAAAAGATTTTCGATTCCAATTTTTTTATGTAATCCTCTAATGGAATGTTAAAATTATATTTAATTTATAAATTTAACTTTTTAGACAGTTTTTGTACTTTATTTTTACTATTTTTTTTAAATGCAACGAAACCCCAGTAGTGAGCCTCAGAAGCTCATTTGAACAAAAAACTAAGATTTAATCAGAATTCCTTGACTTTTTGTCCACCATATGGAAGCATATTTTTATTTTTCATGTTTAGGTGCATTTTTATCGTATGAAGTTCGAAGTTTTTGAGCCTAGCACTCATCTAGTCGGCATGGGATGAAGTCTATGAGAATGTTTGGAAATACTAGGTGCAATATACGATGTATTATGAAGAATTTATGCCTTGCCGAAGTTGATGTTAGTTCATACAGTTTATGTCTTCCAATCCCGATAAATATGTAATCAGAATATGGAAGTGCGATAGTGCTAATACTTCCTGAAATGCCATACACATGCAAAGACGGTAATCAAGGAGCTGTGGGTCTTGCGAAAAGGGTGTTGAAAAACTGTGTGAGCCTTACAAACACAAATGTAATAATGACCAACTAGTTCACCAGTAAGGAATTAGCCGATAGTTTATTGGAAGCGGGGTTCGTACACTCAGAAAAAACAAAATTTGTATGATGGGTATATCAAAAAACGCAAATCTAATGAATGGCTCTAGCTTTCTTTATACATTTGATTGATGCTGCTGGCATTGCGACATATGTCATATGGCTTAAAACTCTTCCTCACTAAATGAGGGTACAGATAGCAAAAGATAGTTGTTTTTACGATAACTTTGGGAATTTTTTTGGTATAGCCACGAATATCTACGAGCGAAAACTCAGGCAACAATAGATGCTGCATTACTGCAAACGGTCAGTTCGCAGGCGCCAAATTCTGGTACACGTAAACAAAATCGGTGTCATATTTGTCCCCCAGCCATCTCAAAAACGCAAAAGTTTACAATAAACTAAACAAATCTCCATTCCACTTCCACCCAATGTGGACAAAGATGTGAATATCTGGACTAATTAATTATACTTTTGCAGTAGAAATTGTTTTCCTGTGGACCCTGTATTTAAGACTTGATTAAAAAATTTAATCAGAAAATTAGTAAGTAAATCTACTACTAAAACCAAAAGAAAATCGCGATGGGGCAACTCTGTCAAACCAACGAAGTTTTGGCAGAGTCTACAGAGTCTATACTAGTCTTGAAACTTCGCTCAATCGGCCAATCTGTCAAAAAATTTTGAACATATGGTTATCTTTGCGTATTTAGATAATAAAAGTGAGAGAGCAGCCAAAGCAGCTGTTCGCTATTTGCCCGCTGAAATTAATTTGTCGTACAACTGATTTCCACTAAAAAGGACTAGTAAATAAGATTTTCTGCTCATCAATCAATTTCAAATTGTTAACTATTTCATTCGCATGCAATGCGACCTCTTGCATTTTAGTTGTTTTCTGGTAGTTTTGCAAAATTCGATGGTAATTTTTCATACAAATTTAATTTTGCTCTCTCTGTAAAAAAGTGGTGACTAAGTACACAGCTGTTTTTGTAGATACATTTCCGCGCCAAAAATTTATCTATCAAACGTGGCAGCTCGCGGACTTATGAAAATGCAAAATAATGAACATTGGTTTTTCATTTAGATATGACCCGGAAGAAAGTTTTTACTATTGAGAAAGTTCCACAGCAAGTTCTTAGCAATTTGCAATCAACAAATATTGGTCATTTTTGTTTATGTAGCTACAGTCTTGCATTACATACGAGCAAATTTTCATATAAATTTCCTTGTGATGATCCTGCTGAAATGCGAGGTGAAAAACAATCAGCTGTTAATTGTTCGCGAATTTGCCAGCATCACCGCCTTTGCCAAACAATATTATTTTATATGAAAAACTACCCCGGAACAAGGATTTATGTGCGTTTTCGATTCTAACTGAATATTTAAATGCTTTGCCATCATAAAATCATATTCGCAGTTGCTTTTGTTGATACTTTTCTGGCATTATTCTGCCGTCAATTTCTATGTAATTGTTGTGCGGCCAATAAGAAAAAATCGTGGTGAACCTATATCAGCTGTTTCTTTGTTATGAAAATTTCCGCGATTGGAAGTTGGACCACAGATTTAACTTTCATGCTGAAATCTATTCGGAAGAATATTATATGTTATTTTGCACACCTACAGGAAAATACAAGAAGGTTTGCATCATTAAAGTTTGTTCGTTGCCTTTGATATTGCTGCATTTTGGCATTCTTCCGACGGTCTTTCTCATACATATTTTGTGCTGCCAATAAGCAAAAGCCATGGTGAGTAAATATCTGCTTATTTGTTTATTCGTCGTCAACGTCCTCGTTGCTCGGGGTAAATTAAAAATAATTATGTGCAGTGCCGATAGTAAATATCGTTATTTACTACAAAATAACAAATACATCTTATGCTTTATGTTGTGTCAATACATTAATTACCTTTTTTAATATTAAAAAAATATATTTATAATATACATTTAAAATTTTGCATTTTCCGCACCACCATAGAGGTATGCAAAGAAGGCGCGTTACCGAATTTTTTTTGGGTGCTCGGTTCTCCTGGAGGCATATATCACCCATTACAATTTAAAATTAAATAAAATTCAAATAAATAAATAAATAAATAAATATCAATTCAATGCATAACAACAATATAATGCAAAATAAAAACACACATGTGCAAAAGTAAAAATTATAAGTGAACAATTCAGTTGATCAATAAAGGCAAAATGTACGCCATAACCGCAATACATCCATATTAATAAAGCATATACTATAGGGTGTTTTTTTAGAGGTTTGCTTTTCGAATAGAGATAAAACTGGCATTTTGTGGTCAAATCTGGCAACTCTAATATCATTTATGTTCAGTTTGGTTTGCCATTTCATCATGAACAGGTTGACAAAAGAACAACGCTTGCAAATCGTGCAAATTTATTTCGAAAATAATGGTTCAGTTCCCGAAGTTTACCGCAAGCTACGTCCATTTTATGGTCGACATAATCGTCCATCAGAGCAATTAATTCGGTTAACCATGGGTCGTTTTCGCACTACGTTTACTCTATGTGATAATACGCATCCGCAGAGACGTCGAACAGTGCGCACCGAAGAAACAATTGCCGCTGTAGAGCAAAATGTTTAAGAGGACCCAGTCAGAAGAGGAGTCAGTTACCGTTAATGGAGACCGGTATAGAGCCATGATAACCGACTATTTTGTTCCCGAATTGGATGGCATGAATGTGGATGAGTTGTGGTTCCAACAAGACGGCGCTACATGCCACACAGCGCACGTCACAATCGATTTATTGAAGGAAACATTCGATGAGCGCATAATTTCGCGGAATGGACCTGTCAATTGGCCACCAAGATCGTGTGATTTGACACCATTGGATTATTTTCTTTGGGGATATGTGAAGTCGCGCGTCTACGCCAACAAACCAGAAACGTTAGGGGACTTGGAAGCCAACATTCGTGGCGTTATTGCCGACATACGGCCCCAAATGCTCGAAAAAGTGGTTGAAAATTGGACCTGTAGAATTGGCTTTATTCGAGCCAGCCGCGGCGGCCACATGCCCGAAATCATATTTAAACATTAATGGCATAAAATTCTCCTTCCAATAAAGCCAAATTGATGGACATTAACATTTCTTGTGTTTTTTTTCAATTCGAAGTTCTATACCTCTAAAAAAAACACCCGATATATGCACACATAGTATATATAATATATATACAAGTATATGTATATATTGTAACGATAAGACAGTCTGTCGCTGTGCAAAGCAACCCTGTCGCTACGCGCCGTGCTATAATTCAATCTGGCAACGACGGCCGCGATAATAAGGGAAACTTCTAGTCCAACCTGGCAATGATGGAAACTTCTAGTCCAACCTGGCAATGATGGAAACTTCTAGTCCAACCTGGCAATGATGGAAACTTCTAGTCTAACCTGGCAATGATGGTCGCGATCGTCATGGAAACCGTCAGTCCACTCCGGAATGTGCGGGAACGATCTGCGCGATGGCCGGACAGGTATAAAAGGCAGCCGGGTGCGGCGCAGCAGTCAGTCTGATTTTGACTAGCGGAGTTGCCACGCGGAATAATTAAACGAATATTTAAGTGTAAAGACAGTGAAGTGTAAATCTGTTAAATAAAGTGACTGTTGGTTCTTATTGACCGCGTTTGAGGAACTAAGTGTGGTTGTTTATTTCAAATTGCACAATCCAGTGATTCGTACTGGCCCACTAGAACTGGTATTTTCGTAACAATATATATTTTTATAAAAAATAAAAAATCTTAATCTAACATGCATTAAATTTACATTTTTATATACAACATATATACATATCTACACTGAGCTTTTTTATCGAAACATTTACGCGAAGTCTGAATTTGGGTCAGTTTCAACTACAACTTTTATAACTGCACTGAAAACTTATTTATTACATTTTTTCGATAAATTGAAGAATATACTTACTTTCGCTGAAATGCTGGTAAAATATTGAAAAAGCACTGCAGTTGAAATATATATTTAATTTTTCTTGTTTCGTATGATTTCGCAATCAAACATGCGAAATAATAACGAAAGAACGTTGAAAATTACTTTCACCTCGAAATTTGGCGGGAGAAATGTCGCTCCGAAAAACAAAGTTGTATGTTCTATTGACTTTTCAAGAACATACGACAAAAGCTTTCTCAGACAACGTTATCTGCGCAGTATCTTTCGTGGTGGGAAGCATGTTGTCGGCCCAGTCCTGATGTGACAACCAAAAGTCTTGATGTGACAACCAAAAGTCTTGATGTGACAGTTCGATATGAGTGCTGCCAATTCATTTTACATGAGTTTCAAGACTAGTATTCTTTATTAATATGCATGTATTGCGGTTATGGCGTACATTTTGCCTTTATTGATCAACTGAATTGTTCACTTATAATTTTTACTTTTGCACATGTGTGTTTTTATTTTGCATTATATTGTTGTTATGCATTGAATTGATATTTATTTATTTATTTATTTATTTGAATTTTATTTAATTTTAAATTGTAATGGGTGATATATGCCTCCAGGAGAACCGAGCACCCAAAAAAAATTCGGTAACGCGCCTTCTTTGCATACCTCTATGGTGGTGCGGAAAATGCAAAATTTTAAATGTATATTATAAATATATTTTTTTAATATTAAAAAAGGTAATTAATGTATTGACACAACATAAAGCATAAGATGTATTTGTTATTTTGTAGTAAATAACGATATTTACTATCGGCACTGCACATAATTATTTTTAATTTACCCCGAGCAACGAGGACGTTGACGACGAATAAACAAATAAGCAGATATTTACTCACCATGGCTTTTGCTTATTGGCAGCACAAAATATGTATGAGAAAGACCGTCGGAAGAATGCCAAAATGCAGCAATATCAAAGGCAACGAACAAACTTTAATGATGCAAACCTTCTTGTATTTTCCTGTAGGTGTGCAAAATAACATATAATATTCTTCCGAATAGATTTCAGCATGAAAGTTAAATCTGTGGTCCAACTTCCAATCGCGGAAATTTTCATAACAAAGAAACAGCTGATATAGGTTTACCACGACACACACACACACAGGTCTAGGTCTGTTTGGGAACAAAATGGATAGAAATTCTAATTATTTTTTGGTAAATACATATAATAATATTTTAAGTCGTTGGATGTTTATACATTCAATAATATTAATATAAGTGAAAAAATGTGGTGAAAAGATTTATTTTGGTTGTACACTAGATGGATACAAATTGAGTGCAAAGTCTCTCTATCAACAAGAAAAATCAGCTGATTTCTAAATTCACGTTTACGAAAACTAAGTTTTAGGTAATCGCTCTAATTTTCTAAGTTTACGGTTACGATTAAGTTTAAGTTCTGCGTCTCGGGTAACTGGCCCAGAAGCCAGCATACGCTTTAAAAATGAAACTGTAGTTATATATATATACATATATATATATACATATACATCTGTATACAGAGTCTATGCTAGCCTTGAAACTTCGCTCAAACGGCGAATCTGTCAAAAAATTTTGAACATATGGTTATCTTTGCGTATTTAGATAATACAAGTTAGAGAGCAGCTGTTCGCTTTTTGCCCGCTGAAATGAATTTCTGATACAACTGATTTCCACTAAAAAGGACTAGTAAATAAGATTTTCTGTTCATTAATCAATTTCAAATTGTTAACTATTTCATTCGCATGCGATGCGACCTCTGGCATTTTTGTTTTTTTTCTTGTGGCTTTGCAAAATTCTTTGGTAATTTTTCATAGAAATTTAATTTTGCTCTCTCTATGAAAAAGTGGTGAATAAGTACACAGCTGTTTTTATAGATACAGGGTTTTTAATTTCGAACCGAAAACTTTGACAGCCCTGCGTTCGACAACCGCAGCTGTCATCTGTCGTTGCATTGTGTTAATATTGTAGTTTAGTGTTTGCCATTTATGAAAATGGACCGATTTAGCATCGCTCAACGTGTAAACATAGTGAAAATTCACTACAAAAATGGTGAAAATTTGAGCACCACTTTTCGCGCACTAAGGAAGGATTTCGGACGTCACGGAAGGCCTGTTTTGTCAACAATTTCGGATTTATTGGCGAAATTCGAACGAACTGGTTCTACAAGATGTACAGAGGCCAATACGTAATCGCCCTGCTAGTTCGGCCGAAAATATTGCTGCTGAAGCTGCTGACGTAGGACAGACCGTTACCGTCAATTCTGAACGTTATGGCCGTATGATAACCGAGTATTTCTGGCCAGCGATAGAAGATATGGATGTGGAGGAGATGTGGTTTCAACAGGACGGCGCTACATGCCACACAACACGACCGAACATGACAAAAGTGCGAACCAGGTTCGATGAACGCATAATTTCGCGTTTCGGTGATGCCAATTGGCCGTCAAGATCGTGCGATCTGAACCCTTTGGACTTTTTTCTTTGGGGCTACGCGAAAGACCAAGTCTATGCAGACAATCCGCAGACTCTGGAGCATTTGAGGGACAACATACGTGCAGTTCTTGGCGTCTTACAGCCTGCTATATGTGAAAAAGTCATCGAAAATTACCTAAAAAGAATCGAGGTGTGCCAGGCTGCTCGTGGCGGCCATTTGAATGATGTCATATTCCATTACTAATGGCACAAACCAAATATTATTTTGATAATAAAGTTTCATAAAAATTCAAATTTTAATTGATTTTTTTCTTTATTTACTTTTTCGGCTCATAATGAAAAACCCTATACATTTGCGCGCCAAACATTTATCTATCAGACGTGGCAGCTCGCGGACTTATGAAAATGCAAAATAATGAACATTGGTTTTATATTTACATATGACCCGGAAGATAATTTTTACTATTGAGGAAGTTCCACAGCAAGTTTTTAGCAATTTGCAATCAACAAATATTGGTCATTTTAATTTATGTCGCTAAGTCGTGCATTATATACGAGCAAATTTTCATATAAATTTCCTTTTGATGATCCTGCTGAAATGCGAGGTGGAAAACAATCAGCTGTTAATTGATCGCGAATTTGCCGGCATCAACGCCTTTGACAAGCAATATTATTTTATATGAAAAACTACCCCGGAACAAAGATTTATGTGCGTTTTCGATTCTAACTGTATATTTAACCCTTTTGGCACTACTGGGATAACACGTCCCAAGTGCAAGTTTTTAATGCCTCTCAAAATAATTATTCAGATCTCATGCCCCACGCCAAATATTCAATCGAATTATACGTCACCATATGAAAGAATGATTCCAAAATTTGTGAGTATGCAACATAATTTTCTAGCCCCAACCTTCATAGCATGGGATCATTTCTAGCAAGAGTATTTTGGTTTTCCATCATAAAATCATATTCGCAGTTGCTTTTGTTGATACTTTTCTGGCATTATTCTGCCGTCACTTTCTATGTAATTGTTGTGCGGCCAATAAGAAAAAATCGTGGTGAACCTATATCAGCTGTTTCTTTGTTATGAAAATTTCCGCGATTGGAAGTTGGACCACAGATTTAACTTTCATGCTGAAATCTATTCGGAAGAATATTACATGTTATTTTGCACACCTACAGGAAAATACAAGAAGGTTTGCATCATTAAAGTTTGTTCGTTGCCTTTGACACTGCTGCATATTTGCATTCTTCCGACGCACTGTGCGGCCGATTCCCAAAAACTGGCCAAAACTCGAAAAAAAAGTTTCTAGATAGAGTTTTTTTGTGTTTGGGTTGGCTACAGTAATCCCTTGAGAAGTGAAAACCGTTCATAGCAACGTCCTATACCCTAAGTATCCTCTGTATTTTCAGTCGCAACGTGGCCTTCGTTTGAGCATCGTATTACTGTCGATGAATAGTGAAAGTTGTACACATGTGAAAGATTTTGTAATGAAGTAAATTGAACAAAACCAAATGGAATCATCTTCGGAAGGTTAGTAAAATACGAGAAATCTTTAGTACATATCAATACCTCGACACAAAATTTTTAGCTGCAGCAATACGTAGATACATTTTTTGCAATTTTTTTTATAAAATTTGAGTTTTCAATCTGTATATTAATACAAGGCCGTCATATGCTGCTTTGAAACCTATTAGAGGTTACTCACAAAAGTAATAGCTACTGAATAAAACAAGATTCAGCTGCTACCACCTGCTACCTTGGCTTTTATGCTATTTTTTGTGCACAAGAAATAAATTGTTTGCCATCTATCGCCTGAACTTCGCTAGAAAGAACTATCGTCACAAAACAATGGAGGACGTGTTTAAACGATTTTTATTAGCTTCTGACCCATACATTTCAAGTTGCAGAAAGTTGCCAGCAAAACCGATGACGTCTTTGTCAGCAGATACAATTGATTTACTGTTGTCTCCATCTATTGATGCGGAAGAAGTGTTGGAAAGTACTACTTGTAGTTCGGCCTCTGAGACAGAGACAGATGCAGATGCTGACGATCTTGCTGATAACGAAAATTTTTTTATGTAATTAAAACTAAATAATCTATTTTGCTAATAAAAGGTTTTGGTGAAAATTTGAAAAATGTTTGTGTAGTATATTTATTTAGTCTGACTGTAATTATTGAATAGTAACAAAAAAAAGGTACACGAAGAAACTTGAAAACTGTTTGTATTGCCTTTTATTGGATCCGCCATTTTGAATTTCATAATTCTGGTGGAAGGGGGTGGATTTTCAAAATTTTAAGATCAAATTCGTAATCAGCGACCCCGAAAACATATAAATTGACATGCATCTTGATTATGTTCTAGAATATACGCTATTTCACGTGAGGGGGCGGCCAATAGGGGTGGAAGGGGGTGGATTTTCAAAATTTTAAGATCAAATTCGTAATCAGCGACCCCGAAAACATATAAATTGACATGCATCTTGATTATGTTCTAGAATATACGCTATTTCACGTGAGGGGGTGGCCAATAGGGGTAGAAGGGGATGGATTTTCAAAATTTTAAGATCAAATTCGTAATCAGCGACCCCGAAAACCCCCGAGTAAGAAATTTTGAATCAATTACTTGATTTTTCGAGTTTTGGCCAGCTTTTTGGGAATCGGCCGCACTGTGCGACGGTGTGTCTCATACATATTTTGTGCTGCGAATAAGTAAAAGCCATGGTGAATAAATATCTACTTCTTATTTGTTTATTCGTCGTCAACCTGCTCGTTGCTCGGGGTAAATTAGAAATAGCTCAGCTTTATAACAATGAAGTCTGATATTATATAAGTAAACTTTGTTATATGTCAAAAAGTCCTTTTTCTAAACAGATAAAAACAGATCAGATACGTCCACATATTGTTTGAATCTATGACGGCAGCCTGAAAAAATCAACTGCATAATTTTCCGAGGATTAATCTGCCCATCTCTGACATAAACAAAACAAACAAACAGCTGATTGATTTGAAAATTATTGCCTACTTTACGAGGTAAAGAAAACAATGTATTCTATTGCTGCTTGGTTCTTGAATGTTCAAAACATCAATTACAAACTGAGCAGCAACTTTATCGAGCCGGTAACGACTATAGAAGCCCTCGTCATAAAACTCGAAGGGATCGATCCGGCTTTGATATACTTTTCGCCGTCTGAGCACAATGTCGTCGTTCATAATATTGAAATCTCTTAAATTTCCTCGAAATGAACCATTTTACATTTTTTTCGATTTATTTCGTTTTTTGAATTTAGAGTATTTTGAAAAAGTGAAATTTCTGCTCATTTTGACTCATTGCTAACTGGTTTAGCAACAGCTTTTGCTTGTTTTAAAGTTAGAGTATACTTTAAGCGTTAAAATATGCTCTAACTCGACTATGATTGACTTAGAGCCTACTTTATTTAAAAGTATACTTTATTGATCTTAAAGTGTACTTTATTTCGACTATGACTATGCTCCATTATATTTTGTACATTGTAAATGTATACTTGCCATATATAGTAAGGGAAACGTATAGTGTGCACGAATCTACGTACACTAGTCAGAATAAGTTTGCGTACAAAGGGTACGTAGGTTTTTCATATGAAAAATAATTCACTTAAAGTACTTTTTCAAAAACAAAATATTTTTTATTTCTTCCGCAAACTTAGTTCTTTTATTCCATTAAGATAGTAATATCAAAAACTTGACCAAACTGTATAAGAAGGGCCAAAAACAAAATGTGTTATGAATTCACCTCAGAAAAAGTTTGCGTACAAGATAAGGTTATGTAGCAAAAATTTAATTTAAACTAAGTTTTGTCCAAAAATTAATAACTTTCTGCATATGCTTCTCTTATTGGAACTCCCTGCAGAAGTTTCGGCATAAATTTGATTAAATTATGTGTTTTTTCAGCTGTTCTTTTGTTATATCCTTGAATTGTTATATTTATTTACTATTTCTTTGAAGATAGAGTGTTGTTGGGCTCAGGGTTCAAGTAAACCCTTACATATTTAATTAAATACACGTTAGTTGACTAGGGGGGAACTTTTTCAACTTTTTTGAGCCAGTTAATAGCAAAGATAGCTTCACATCGTATGCATTGCGCCCTAAGGTCATCGTTAAGTTGAAAAGAAATGTTGGAATCTGATCCAAATTTTGGAAACCTTGGCTTACATAAGCTTTTAGAATATGTAAATAACCCCTCGGAAGCATTTCTGAATAAAAAAAAACAGCCTGCTCACTCCTTTTCCTGACATGCAGCCCCCTACCATATCCCCACATATGCTATGCTTCACTGTTAATTTCAGATTTTTGTTGTTAACAGGATCCTCTTCAAATTAGTTGATTCCTTTTAATGTCAAATATGCCAAACCATTATCAGATAATAATAAATCTTCCCACATTCCATAGATAACAACACATCGTCCCGGAAATCCGGTTTTCTTGACTCTTTGATGGACTCTTTTACGGAAAGCAATTCTGTGCTCCTTTTAAGTAAGCTAAATATGGGCTTCTTACATGCTGTTATGTAGGGGAAATATGTTTTTTTCAGGACTTTTCTTATATCACTGTTACTGGGTTTCAAGATGGTTGTGCGTCCAATACTATCATACGGAGCTCTTGTCTGGTGGAAAGCCCTCAGGAGGGAGTACAACATCACCACACTCGGTAGACTACAAAGAACAGCTTGTGCCGGAACTACGGGAGCGATTAGATCCTGCCCTGGAGAGGCGCTAAACGTGCTGACGCACCTGCTTCCCGTTGATCTGCACATTATGAAAGTCGCAACTCTTAGTGCTCTCAGGTTGAGAGAAACCGGTTGCTGGAGAGACAGACCGTATGGCCACGGCAGTCTACTATCACAAGGGCAAAGGTGCCTGCCTACAACTACGGATTACGTTATTCCCACCATTGCCTTTGGGAAAAATTACGATATCCGTACCCCTCCCGTCAGGAATGGAAGAGAGGGAACATCCTTAATAACCTGGATACCACAATTTACACGGATGGCTCCAAGATGGAGCAGGAGTCTCCTTCGAACATCTGAAACTAAATGTGTCTTTCCGTCTCCCCAACACAGCATGCATTTTCCAGGCGGAAGTGCTTTCCAGAGCGAAGCGTGCAGGATGGCATTGGCGGACACATGCTACAAAAGCCACATCACCATACTTTCCGGCAGCCTATCCACGATCAAGGCACTGGAATCGTCGATTCTGTCGTCAAAACTAGTGCGGGAATGCAGGAAGCTCCTCACAGAGCTAGCTCATAGGTACAGAGCTACCCTGATATGGGTGCCAGGGCACAACAACATTGAAGGGAACGAAAGAAAGGGAAGGAAATAGCTCGAAGAGGCTCCGATCTTGCTCCAAATTTTAATGCTGCCCGATTTCTCATTCCGAAGATATTCCATATTTAAAATTTAAGTTGTATGGACGGTGCCACGCCCCCTTGTCAAAAACCCACCCCATTCCCCCTATCGAAAAACACAACTAAATCGTACTTTTTAACCGAGTGTCATTGATGTGAACGCTATAGTTCCAAAGTTACAGTGTACCTATCGGGTCGTATTCGCACTGTGTGGTTTACCGAGACTTAGTCAAGACGAACATTCCGTGAAAAATTCAGCTAATTGGCTGTCTAGTTTTTGAGTTTTAGTGTCGTGGGACCAACAAACAAACATACATTGATTTTTATATGTATACAATATACACTGCCGGCCACTTGATTAACCTCACTTAAATATCTGGTGCAAAATTTTTCGCTGTGTAGATATTACTGGGATTTCCTCTTGATCTTGTTTCTTATTTACTTTTTAATTGTTTCTCACACCTAAACTAAAGCAGACTCTTAAATAACGGTTTAACTCACATCTTTTGCTATTTTATGTGTTCTGCAGCAGGGCCACTAGATTAACCTCACTTCTTGTACTTAATGAAAACACATGTTTTTAAGTAAATTTTTTAATAACGTTTTTATTGTTAATAATGTGTTGGGCCTCCATTGTTACGACATACTTCAAAGAGCCTATTATTCATAGATAAATATAAGTTTTTGATGAAATTTAGTGGAAGGCTATGAAACGCGTCTTGAATGGCTTCAATCAATTGTCCTTTGTCTCCGAACTGCTTGCCATCACTATAAATTTTGCGGGATAGCCAGCCCCACACATTTTCGATAATGTTTAGATCGGGGGACAGCGGCGGCCAATCTAAAACGGTTATGTTATTGTCCACGAACCACTTCTTTACACATCTTGCCGTGTGAATAGCTGCGTTGTCTTGTTGGAAGATCCATCTTTCACCTTGAAACATTTCATTAAAATGAACTATTTGCGTTTGGAGCATTTCAATGTAGTTTAGTGAATTTTGTCGGCCCTCAAACACAACCAAATCTATGGGACCGTGATATGAAATGGCAGCCCATACCACGACTGAACCAATACAAGAATGTCGACGGGAAAGAAACTTTTCAGACTTCCTCAAATCATGATAATAATATCGGAAACCATCGGGTCCGTCTAAATTGAACTTTTTTTCGTCCGAGAAAATCGCTGAATGCCACTCCATGGTCCAACTTAAGTGCAACCGAGCAAACTGCAGTCTATTTTCTTTGTGGTGTTGCAGCAGGTGTGGTTTTTTGCAATTTTTGCCTTCGAATGTGGTTACACTTTTTTATCACTCTGCGGACTGTCCGTACACTAGCCGATGATCAACTACAGTTCGTATTTTACAAGCAGAACAAGTAGAATTTGATGCTTCTCGCAGAATTGCCCTGCGCTCACGAAGTGTTGTAGCCATTGCCGTACGACCTCTGCGATTTTGGCCATAATTTTCACTATTTTTTAAGAAATTGTTAACTACACGAGCACTTCGACTGATTCTGCGAGCAATTTCACGATTTGTGTGGTTGTCCTGCTTAAAGGCAAGAATTTTTCCTTTGTCAAAATTTGTGAGAGTTTTTCCGCGGCCCATTTTTTTTAATTGCGACAAAACCATAAACGCTGAAAGATTATTCAAAAAATTTCCAATACGCTTGAAATGTAAGCCGACTTTCCTCACTTTGACTTGGGAAAGCTTTAAATAAGGTAGTGAGGTTAATCTAGTGGCCCTGCTGCATAACACATAAAATAGCAAAAGATGTGAGTTATACCGTTATTTAAGAGTCTGCTTTAGTTTAGGTGTGAGAAACAATTAAAAAGTAAATAAGAAACAAGATCAAGAGGAAATCCCAGTAATATTTACACAGCGAAAAAATTTGCACCAGATATTTAAGTGAGGTTAATCAAGTGGCCGGCAGTGTATATAGATATTTGCTGCAATGACTCACAAAAGTTTTTTATATCCATATTTTTTTGAACAAATATACCACAGTTAATTTCCGTCACCATAATGGGCATTGCAGGAAGGCGGAAAAGGTGGGCGTGGTCAACCTTATATAGCCTATGTTTACCGTCATGAAACACATAATCATTTTACATCAACATTAATTTTCAGACATGTACCGTAGCTTTGTTTTGTTAGTTTAGTGGGCGCGGAAAGTGGGTGTGGCCGATTATATTATAGCCTATGTTTGCCGCAATGACGCGCTAAATCGTTTGACACCCATATTGCTCTGACAAATATATCATGGCTGATTTGTTATTATAGTGGGCGTGGCGAAAAGGCATATCAGGTGGGCGTGGTCAATTTTATATATCCTATGTTAACATCAATGAAACACGGAATCATTTGATATTAATACTGATTTACCTATATGTACCATAGCTTCGTTTTGTTAGTTTAGTGGGCACGGAAAGTGGGCGTGGCCGATTATATTATAGCCTATGTGTGCCGCAATGACACGCTAAATCGTTTGACACCCATATTGCTGTGACAAATATATCACGTCTGATTTGTTATTATAGCGGGCGTGGCGAGACGGCGTATTAGGTAGGCGTTGTTAATCTTATATATCCTATGTTAATATCAATGAAACACGGAATCATTTGATATTAATACTGATCTACCTACATGTACCGTAGCTTCGTTTTGTTAGTTTAGTGGGCACGGAAAGTGGGCGTGGCCGATTATATTATAGCCTATGTTTGCCGCAATGACACGCTGAATGGTTTGATACCCATATTGCCTTACAAAAGCATGCCATAGATGAGTTTTGTTACCATAGTAGGCGTAAGAATGGCGCGTGGTCATTCTCATATAGCCTATGTACCATTCCCCCAGATAAAAATATGTTTGGTGCTTATTTTGTCTAAATCGGTTCAGTGGTTTTTGCCTGATTGTGGCTCAAAAAAGCAACGTCACACTTGTTTTAATATAATAGTATAGATAAATGCCTCAAAATCAAAAAACATTCGCCGCGAAATAAAAAAAACAAAGAGACTGTGCATAGTATTCCCATAACTAATTCTACAATTCGTTCCTCATTTAACTACATTCAATAAATGCAGCTGATCCCATGGAAGAGCTGAGAGCAGCTATTGCCACCGTTAAAATTGAATTTATTTAATATCTAAGTGCCTTAAGTGAACTGGCAGAAGTATTTTTTTCTTTTACCTGAGTTTTCCTGAAATAAGTTTTTTTTGCCTTACAGAGTTTTTAAAAAAATTTAATAAAAAAATCTTATGAATTGAAATCAGTATATTTAAAAATTCATTTAATGCAATATGCAAGTCACTTTTAATGGGTTACTATTTTACTAGTTTAAAATCAGTTGCAAACTAAGTAATTTTTAACTAGTCACAAAACTAGTTTTAAATCGGTCGATTGCGGACTAATTACACTGTGCAAGTCGAAAATTCAGACATGGGGGAGCGACTTTTTATAAGTATACTGAGTTGAGATCCACAAGCCGTTTGACTGGAGAGAAATCCGACTTTGAAATTTGCTCATTTTATTCGAGTTCGTCGCTTAAGTCTTCGAACGTGTAAATGCTAATAGGTCCTAAATCGTTCCGAATATCGCTTTACTGTCTTTGGCAAGTTTGTAGATATTTTAACGACCAACAAATTTGCTTAAGACACCAATCCAAAAAAAAATACATAAAAACTGTGTTTTCGACAAAAATGTCCCAAAAACCCCAATTTTGTCGAGGCATAAAAACAGTATAGCGAACCCTCGTGAAAAAAATAAATGAGTATGCTTTTATATAGGGGATTGGCTCCTGCATCTAACAAACTAAAAATTTTGCCTGGGAAACACCCATAAAAGGCGTGGCTCGGCGTCAAATTTCAAAGTTTTTATCAAAAAAACTCAATTAATCTCCAACTGATTTACACGATATGGATATCAAACGGAAGTTATTTTTCATACCTTTCTTTTGATGTGCAACATTAGATACTAATAAATGTACTAATAAAGATAAGATGTACTAATAAAAAGTTAAAAAAAAACATTTTTTTATAAAATTTTTTTTTAACTAACATTACTAAGGTACAATAAGGGCCAATTTTTCAGTGCGAGTTTAAATGCAGTTCAAACGTAGTTTGCTTGAACTTGGTTTAAATATAAACTTAGTTTAAACGAGAAAGCAGTTTTACAGTGCTGCTTTAACTGGAGGAAATATTTGTCATTTGAGTGTGGCAATCCTGGCAATATTTTTATCTAGATAGTAATTTTTCTTTGTTTTGATTGTCATTCGCAAATAAATTCTTTGCGCTCCAATAATGTACTTTATCAAAACAAATTCAAAATAAGCAAACGTAGCGCAAATTTTCCGTCTCGGGAAATCGAAAGTGTTTTTGTACTTATCGGGAAAAATTAACAAGTGTAGGATGCTTTATGAGGACCGATGAGCTGTAAAATATTATAAGCAGAAGCTTTGCTCATGTGGAAGCGATTTTACGACCGCTTGTCCTTGTCGCCCAAATAAATGGAATTGGTTCAGCCGCATTCTCACAATTTCTAATCTTCTCAACACCGTAATGACACATCAAACATTTCTGCATGGCTATGATCTTTCTCGTCAGAAGAACAACTCATTGCTATTTTTGGCCGAATTATATTTCTTTTATACCGAATTATACTTGTATTTATTTTTGCGCTTTTCACATTTCTTAAACAAATGAACTGTCAGACGCTGTTGACAGTTTAAACTTAGTTTAACCGTGCAGGATTGGGCGTTTAAACTGAGTTTAAACTTCAGTCAAGTTTGACTGAAAAATTCGATTTTGCGTTTAAACTAACTTTAAACTAGAAACTGAGTTAAACTCGCACTGAAAAACTGGGCCTAAGTTTGCTACCATATTGTAGCCTGTGAAATTCCCTAGCTCTCGAGCTATGCAATTGCAATTAAAGAAAAATTTCTTTGCGGGTTCCAGTGGTGCGACCCATTCAAGGACGCGGAGGGAAGCAGTAGAGGGGACGAGAACGCACGAACGTGAGAGCGTAAAACGAGAAGCTACTCGTGCACATTGAAATGGTGGTCGATTTGGCAAAGCGATCGCCAAGGCAAATTCAATAGGTAGTTGCAGCACCAGAACTGATTAAACTTTTTTCTTTAATAATTGGCACGACATTGTAGCAATAGTTTTCCACTTATTATCACTTTCTTAATGCGCCTTGGTTGCTTCAATATTTTTACACATATATTTATTTTCATTGTAGCCATTTTTACTTTTTACAACTACTTTTTTACAAGCAGACCAAAAGAACTAATAAAATCCATTGAATTTTGGTTTTTTCCGTACCACCTTATTTATGCGCCTTGGCGATCGCTCAATCAATTTTTCTATGCAAACTTTACCAGTCCAGTTTACCAGTCGGCCTCGATAGCTCAGCGGGTAGCACGCTGGCTTCTCATACCGAGCGCCCCGGGTTCGATTCCTGGCTTGGGCTGGAAAAAACACTCATCTAATTCTATCGCTATCCACATGAAGGGAATGAGAATTACAAGAATCGCACAAGTGCGCTCTTGGCAGGCAATGGCAAAACCTCCAAGTGTGAAAGAAAAACTGCCAATCGCCGTTCGGATTCGGCGTTAAACTGTAGGTCCCCTCCCCTCCCTTTCCCCATCCGTTTGAAATGTGTGTTGTATCACATGGTGAAAAAAAAACACAAAAAAAACAGTGTTTGCATACGCGTTTCAAACGGGTGGAATCTGTGGTATCACAACGGGCCCGTTAAGAGGCCTAAGTGTGTCTCATACAGAGGAAGCCACCGCAACCTAACCTAACCTAACCTTACCAGTCCACTTCTTGTTCTTGATGGTAAAAAAGCAAGCGGAGAGCAAGCACGAGCCACCACCAACATGCAAGCAGCACATCGCTTTGTTGCCCAACTACAACAACCACAGTGTGTGGTGCGTCACTGTTTCATACACCGCTCTCACAGTTTCTCAGTTTACGCTCTCGCGCTCTGTGCGTTCTCGTCCCCTTTACTGCTTCCCCCCGCATCCCCAAACGGGTCCTACGGCTGGAACCCGCAAAGAAAATTTTGTTTACACCAGATGCGCATTCTGTATACTGTTTGTTCTGTGATAGTATAAATCATCGGATGGCATCATGTGAAAAAAAGCGGAAAGTATCCCAACTTTATACTTTTCGATGCTTTGCTAGAGTTGTTCGAAAGTTGACTGCGACAACCACGGGTGCTAAATTTTTATTTCGTTCTAAATGTTATCGACAAAAAGCTTTCGTCGTGAATAGTTTCAAAAGGGTCCCTCGCTTTTCTTGGGAGGGAAATAGCAGTAGTAAGCAAGGTCATAGTACAGTACATTCCGTTTAGCTGCCTATTCGTTTAGGAGCATTTTCTGCTTAGCTGCATGATTTGCCCAAAATACTACTTCTCAAACCGAATTTTCTTTGAAAATTTTACATTTAGCTTAATTTCACTTACTTAGCTGCACTATTCCGTTTAACAGCCCTGTTTTTGAGGAAGTTTTCTTTGATTTGTATGAAAAATACTTCGTTTAGCAACACTGGAAAATTTTTACGAGTTCAATCTTATTAGCAATCTACCTCATTTCAACACGCACGCTTCGGCATTTCAACGTCGCTTTCGAAATTGAAGCAATGGTTGTGAAATTTAAAAAAAAGAAATATTTGCAGGGTAAAATTACCGATTACATACAAGTATATAACTAAGAATATGCACATAAATATTTTCATTATATCCAGTGTATACACACATATTGTTACGAATACTAGTTCTAGTGGGCAAGTACGTATCACTGGATTGTGCAATTTGAAATAAACAAAACACACTTGGTTCCTCAAATGCAGTCAATAAAATAAACCAACAATCACTTTATTTCACAGATTACACTTCACTGTCTTTACACTTAAATATTTGCTTAATTATTCCGTGTGGCACCTTCGCTAGTCAAAATCAGACTGACTCGCTGCGCCGTACTCGGCAGCCTTTTATACCTGTCCGGTTACCGCGCAGATCGTTCTCGCACATTCCGGAGTGGACTAAAGGTTTCCATGATGATCGCGACCATCATTGCCAGGTTGGACTAAAAGTTGCCATCATTGCCAGGTTGGACTAAAAGTTGCCGTCATTGCCAGGTTGGCCTAAAAGTTTCCATCATTGCCAGGTTGGCCTAAAAGTTTCCCTTATTATCGCGGCCGTCGTTCCCAGATTGAATTATAGCACGGCGCGTAGCGACAGGGTTGCTTTGCACAGCGACAGACTGTCTAATCGTTACACTGCCCACCACTTAGCCTTGTTCGTCCCGAACAAGTGCCGAGGTTCCGCTATGACAAGGCGCCAGGCGCTCCAAATGGACTACCTTCAGCTTAGCGCCTTTATTGCTGCAACGTTGAATCCTGTATACCACGTCGTTTATCCTAGTCACGACTTCGTAAGGTCCTTCCCATGACGCCTGAAGTTTCGGAGACAAACCTTTCCTCCGCTGCGGGTTGTAGAGCATTACCAGATCGCCTTCTTGGAACCCTGCTGAGTTGGCCCGTAGATCATATCGGGCTTTCGCCTTATCGCTGACCAGTTTGGTGCGGCTCCTTATAAACTGGTGAATTTCCTCGAGTTCCGCCCGCTTATTGACCACGTAGTCCGTCTTAGCGCCTTCCGTCGTGCTGACTACCCCGAACTTCAAGTCAACGGGTAACCGCAACTCCGTGCCGAACACTGCTCGGGCTGGAGTGAGTGATGTCGTGTCGTGCGGGGCTGATCTATACGCCATCAGGAACAGGGGAATATGCGTGTCCCAATCCTTTTGATTCCCGCCTACCACTTTCCGCAGGTATTCCTCCAGTGTCCGGTTAAAGCGTTCCACCATGCCGTCGGACTGTGGGTGCAAAGGCATGGTACGAGTTTTCTTTATCCCCAGTAGCTCACACACTTCCTTGAATACCGCAGACTCGAAATTCCGGCCTTGATCTGAATGCAACTCCAACGGAACTCCGAACCTAGGGTACACTTCGGGCCATTTTCTGAAGTAATCCATTACCACCAGCACATATTTGTTGCCTTGAGTGCTAGTTGGGAATGGGCCGGCGACGTCCATAGCAATCCGCTCGAAGGGCGCTCCCACGTTGTAGTGCTGCATGCGACCTCGAGATCTTCTTGTCGGCCCTTTCGCGGCTGAACATCGGTCGCAGCTCTTAATCCACTCGGCTACAGACTCCTGACATCCTACCCAGTAGAATCGTCTTTTTATTTTGGCAACGGTTTTGGTGATGCCTAGGTGTCCTCCACTGGAGTCGTTATGGTATGCCTCGATGACCTCGTTGATTCTGCATTTCGGCACTACCATTAGGGAGTTGCTGGTCCGACCATCCGCGCTCTCCCATTCGCTCCCACGTTGTACTGCTGCATGCGGCCTCGAGGTCTTCTTGTCGGCCCTTTCGCGGCTGAACATCGGTCGCAGCTTTTAATCCACTCGGCTACAGACTCCTGACATCCTACCCAGTAGAATCGTCTTTTTATTTTGGCGACGGTTTTGGTGATGCTTAGGTGTCCTCCACTGGAGTCGTTATGGTATGCCTCGATGACCTCGTTGATTCTGCATTTCGGCACTACCATTAGGGAGTTGCTGGTCCGACCATCCGCGCTTTCCCATTCGCGATACAGGCATCCTTCCTTCAGCCGCAGGCTTTCCCACTGTGCCCAGTAAGCCTTAGCGATCGGGCTATCACCGGCCATCTCCTGCCAGTCTGGACGTGCACCTTGCTCCTTGCCTTCGACGATTTTTGCAAGATCCGCATCCTCACGCTGGTCTTTTTGTAGCCTCTCCGCAGACCACGCTTAATCTGGCATAACGCTTACCAACCAGACGTCCACTATCTGTTCTTTGCTTTCGGCTCGCGAGCACTGCCTGCATTCGAGTTTGCACGGACGGCGTGACAAGGCATCGGCATTTCCATGGCTACTGCCCTTGCGATGCTCTATCGTGTAGTCGTAGCTCTGCAGTCGCTCCATCCACCGCGCCAATTGCCCTTCAAGATATTTAAAGTTCAGGAGCCATCTCACTGCCGCATGATCTGTGCGCAGGCGAAACCTTCGTCCATACAGATATTTGTGGAAGTGTTTTACGCAGTCCAATACCGCCAGCAGTTCTCTCCGTGTCACACAGTAGTTGCGTTCCGGTTTCGACAGAATCCTACTGTAGTACGCTATCACTTGTTCTTGGCCGTCTATTATCTGTGATAGCACACCGCCAATACTATGCCCGCTTGCATCTGTATCCAGCACGAACATCTCTCCAGGCACGGGGAAGGCCAGAATTGGAGCAGTGCACAGTTTTTCCTTCAGCCGTGCAAAAGCCTGTTCCTGCTCCCCGTTCCACTCGAAAGCTTGGCTCTTTTTCGTCAGTTTGTGCAAGCTGTTGGCTATGTTCGCGAATCCCGGAACAAATCGGCGGTAGTATGTGCACAGGCCCAGGAAACTGCGGAGTTCGTGTAGATTGCGTGGCCGGGGCCACTCCTTCACCGCCGTGATTTTGCCTTCATCCGTGTGTACTCCGCGGGCGGAAACCGTATGACCCAGATACTTGACCTCTTTTTGGAACAGCGAGCACTTCTTTGGGTTGAGTTTAAGCCCAGCTTTTTGTATCCGCTCGAATACCTCCTTTAGCTTCCCCAGGTGGTCGTCGAAACTTTTACCCATCACGATTATGTCGTCGAGGTACATCAGGCACGTCCGCCAATGCAGCCCTTTTAGCACGCGTTCCATTAGCCGCTCGAATGTTGCTGGTGCGTTGCAGAGTCCAAACGGCATGACGGTGAACTGCCACAAACCATCGCCAACACTGTCCTTGTCGATGTTGTGCTTCACTATGGCTGTTCTTCCGCCTGCTTCTGCCGCAAATATTGACCCATAGTGCTGCAGGAGTAACCTCGCCTTCTGTTTCTGCTTGGCCGTCAACTCGCTGCTCCACTGGTTCTCCTGCGGTATGACGTCCATGTTGAAACCGTTCTTCCTATTACCTCCAGGTGGGCTACTCTCGCAATTGACCACGGCTACAGCTTCCTTACACTCGCCAATTACCTCGTCTTTACCGACATATCTGGGTGCATTCAGGGGGTTCAGTATTCTTACTGGTATTCTGCCATTCTTAGGCTCCACTAATGTACGTCCGATGATGATGTTGTCGTGTCCTTGTTTCGCTGCTTCTACAACCCACAGCCGACTCGTCCCATCGTCCTCGTCCACCTTTGCCCACACAATCGCCTCAGAATTCGCTGGTATCCTCTGGTGTTGACACGATACAACCTTCCTTACCGCCACGCTTCGCTCATAGCCGGTGTGCAGCGGGAATTCAACGTTGGCATATCTCAGCACATGTTCTTTCAGGTCCAGCGTAAAACCGTGCCTAATCATGAAATCCACGCCGATAATCACGTCGTCCATTGTATCCGCGACGATGAACTCATGTTCCAGGCTGCTGGTGCCGATAGCAATCGTTTTTGTAACTTTTCCTCTTACCGGCGCACGCTCGCCAGTCGCAGTCCGCAGCTGTATGCCATGCAGCGGTTCCCAGCTCTTCAGCAGCTTCCTTTTTATGATCGAATATGACGCTCCAGTATCCAGTGTCAACATGAACAACTTTCCATCTATCCTTCCTTCAATCGTCAAGCTGCTGGGCTGTCGTTTCAGCTGTGAGACAAGGACGGTGGGGCAGCAGATTGTGGGGATCAGCTCACGCCCCTTTGGGCTGACCCGTTTTAGTTTAACGGCTCCTCATCCTCAGCCCTGCGCTTGTAGGCTGAGCCTCGATTGGCAGTATTCCTCTCTTGAGGCGATTGCGATCGAGAACGGGAACGCCTCTTTCGTTGGCGACAGTCTCGTGATATGTGGCCCTGCTTGCCACATACCCAGCAAACAACTTTAGAGGAGACCACCCGTGGCCTGTCCGGTGGCTCCGAGCTTATGGCTTTCATCGTAATGTCGTTGTCTGGCTGGATCTGGCGTATCCTTGCAGGTGCATACCGAGCGCTCCCAATCCACGTCGCCTCATATGTCATCGCGCTGGTCAACGTCTCCCTAAATGTCGGCTTGCCCATCATCAACGCACTGCGACGTGTCTCCGGATCACGAAGACCTTCAATAAACGCCTCAATCTTCATCCTTTCGAGATCATCAGCGCCGAAGGACGGGTAGCACAGCTGCACGAGGCGCTCAATGTCTGCTGCATATGTCTGCAGCGCCTCGTTGGATCTTTGCCTGCGGTTCTTCAGCTCACAGTAGTACAGCGTTCTGTTGTGCTCATCGCTGTATTTGGCTGCCAGCGCCCTTATGACGGTCTCGTACTCACTTCGTAAACATTCTGGAACTGATTTTACTACCTCAGCCGCAGCACTTTTAAGAGCAAGCGCCAATCTCCGACCTTTCCTTACATCGGTCCACTGATTTTCCAGAGCAGCCAGGTCGAATTGCAGCTTGAAGGTATCGAACGGCGTAGTCCCATCATAAGTGGGCACTTCTGCTCGGGTGGCAACACTTTCCGGAACCGGCGGCAACCATTCTCGCGGCTGTACCTCCCTAAGCCGCTCGTCCATTTTTCTGTTCATCGAGTCTTCCAGACTATCAACTCGTTTGTTCAGGGAATCATCAAGATCGTCAACACGTTTGTTCAGGGAATCATCCAGGTCGCCAACTCGTTTTTTCAGGGAATCATACAGGTCGTCGACTCGTTTATCCAAGTGCTCTACCCGCGTCTCCAGGTGCTCGACTTTCCCATTAATCCTGTCTGAGATTTCCTCCTCCAGAATTTTCCTGAAGCTTGACTTCCATTCGCTCCGCCACTTGCGCCGATATTTCCTGGGTCGCCGTTTCCATTTTGGCTGACATGGCTCGATTTGCAGTCTCGACTTTTGCCGAAATTTCCCGATTCGTAGTTTTCAGTTTCGCTTCCATTTGCGCCGACATTTCGCGATTTTCCTTTTCCATTTTGGCTGCCATTTCACGGTTGGAAGTCTCGAACATGCCTTTAAGTGCAACAATTAGCTGGCTCATGTCCAATGCTTGTAGTGGCGCAGCCGCTGCAGCCGTAGTTTGCATCGACGCGGCACCCGCAGGCGATTCCTCCACTTTGCCCGACGCCTCTAGCTCCTGCGTTCCGAACTCGTGCGCAGCCCAATCGATGCCTCGCGATTCACACGCCTCTCGCAAGCGCAGCTGCAACTCCACCTTTCCGCCAGCAGTCGGCAAATTCCAGGCACCAGCTCCTTCTTCAGCTGGTCCACCTTCAGTTGCTCGAGTTTAACCATGTCTGCGTTTTATAACTTTATTAAATTTTTTTTTTGTTTTCAGTAGCACAATCCCACTTCTGACACCAATGGTCATCTAGCCGCACAATTCGCGAGTTAGCCGCTAGCCTTTTTCTAGCCTTTTTTTAATTTCCCGTGGTCTTTCCTAGCCTTTTTCTATAATCCAAAAAACCAAAATAAAATAATTAAAAATCATCATAAAAAATCTTGCAAATGCGTTTCCACACTGTTTCTGAAATGTTATTTTGAGTTGTAAGGAGAAACTGTTTTTGTAATACTATGTAACTAAGAGTCAAAACCAAAAGACGAAAGTAAAATCGTTCAATTCACGGAACGGCATTGTTACCAAGCGTTTTATATTCTCTTTAGATTAACAACGCTAACAATTTTGCCATTGCAGTTCAATAAATGCAATTTGATCTGAAGAGAAGTTAAACTATTATTTTATATAATACTAGACAAAATATTTGGTTTCATAACTTTAACTTGTTTCCTCCACAAATTTGTTCCTTTTTTCATTCTTAAAAAAAAACAACACCAAATCGTTTTGGAAAATCGATATTTATCGTTTTTGAGCATTAAAGTTTCTTAGTTGGAGTGTATGCATTGTAAATGTGTATGAATTTCATAGTACACCCCATCTCAAAATTATAACCGCAACCGATTTTTACTAATATCTTTTGTTGTGGGCATCAGAACATGTTTCTACTTTTACCGTTAGATAAGTGTGTTGATAACAATTGTTGTATATAACGAACAAGAACAACAACTACATTCACACATACAAATATGTAATAATTTTATTTTTAATAATTGACTGGCACGACAGCCCGCTTTCGCGAGACTAAGGCCTAGCTTCCCGCAACTACCCGTGTTGTGCGTGTGAATTTGTACGCGGGTTGAAGGGACCTACAGTTTAATGCCGGTTCCGAACGGCAGGTTGGGAGCTTTTTCATAAGCAATTTTTACTCTCAGAGGTTTGCCATTTCCAGCTAAGAGGACAGCCACCGAAAGAGAAAACGAGTTTTCCCGTTATTTTTTTAGGTGTTATTACAGGCAGTATTTGAACCTGAGGTTGCTGCCTTCGACTCGCGGTCCAACGCACTAACCAACTGAGCCACGGCGGCTGCCGTATATGTACATACGGGAAATACCGCTGTTGCAAAATAATAACCGCACACGAAATTTTTTAGTCTAACCTGAGAGAGTTTTTCTAATGTATTTCTATTTTGTTTACTCATATAATAATACTGCTAAATGCGAAACAAATTATATGAACTTTTTATAATTGGTATCGCATTTACTACGATTATGTTCAAATCAAAATGCGATTATGTTTGTACTCTTGTACATCAAAAATGAAATATTGTGAAAGAAATTTCAGAAAATGTGTACTCAAAAGAGGAGAGAGTTCAGGTTAGACTACTTTATAATTATACTATGTATGAATTGAAATTTTGTGAATTGTTATTGAAATGTAATATTTTTTGTTATTGTATTTATGTATCTAAAATACGTTTGAATGTACGTTTTTGAAGTTAATTTTATGTAGCACCAGCAGTACGATATATATGTGCATTAAAATGTTTTAAATAAAAGTTAATACGTTTTTTTTTTGGTCATCTAGCTGCTTCCGCAAAAATATTCTGGCAACACTGGTGCGAACTGAAGCACACGCCACCACAAACATACATGTGTATTCTCCTGTGTACTTTGAGGTTTTGGTGGTTGTTTTGTTCTCTCAATAATATTTTGTGCAAATTTCTCACAGCAACACATCAGCCAGCGTAATGATCGTCGTTTCAACGACGCCAATGCTTTTTGTTGTTGTAGTTTTTGTGTGTATGCTTTTTTGTGTTGGCGATAGAGAGCTGCATAAATCCATTTATACTCGATGCCTTCACGTGCAGTTTTAAAAACGGAACACGTATCCGAAGAGAAGAAGGTACTCATTTTTCGGTACCTCTAAATTGTCGAGTAACTGCACGTTGTTACTCGACGCTGAGCGAGCAGCTTCTCGTTGCGAATCGACGCTAGCAGACTTCCTTCTCGTTTCTACGCAATTACTCGCGGAAGCTGTCGAGTATGTCGAAAGGTTTGAACTGCATGAGGAAGCGCAAATGCTATGTGAAGCTTGAGTTGAATGTGCTTCGAAGGAATAAAGTGATCGATATATACATAGATACATATGCAATAATGAACTTAATGTCTTATTATATGATTTTTTTTAAAAACTATTCAGTAGAGATTTCATTTAATATAATTAAGTTTAATATAAAATAAACATTATTTATGAAAACTGATTCAAACTATTCGCTGTACTAAACATACATACAAACAAACATATATACATACATATGTACATATTTGCGGGTTTTATATGTACATACTCCTTCTTCTAAACAAATGTAAATAAATGCAAACGTACATACATGCATACATACATATGTAGGTACCAAATCGTTATTACCAATCGAAGACTAAGGAAGAAATTCTTATCCAAAAATTGTAGACGCAACGTTTAGGCAGGCAGATTCAAGCTGGCAGGCATAAAATATAAACAAAACCCAATTCGGACTTACCGTTCATTGAAACAATGAATATGGGCTCAGCGCCCACAAGAATTTCGCTTTTATTGTGTCATATAAAAATTAATGCATCTTTTCGTATGTGCGGAAATGGAAAGGTCTGTACCCGTATTTTGGTAGGCGGCGATGATTAGGGAATACCGATTAATGCGAATGCATATGTGCATTTGTTTATGTAAGAGTATGTCTGAGGAATAGAAATGTCCGATTGCGGTCAATTATAATTGTTGCCTGGTCGGGAAATGATAATTACTATGTATTAAGTAAATAGCAGTAGAGCATCCTAGAACAACTCAATGTACTACAAGTACAGAATATGAAATACAACTTTAAAACTTTCACTTGCACTTATTCGTTTGTGGTGTGAAGTTGACTTAAAATTTGAAAAAAAAATTGAAAATGGATAACAATGAAGTAAGTTCCTAAATTTTTATTTAGTAATAGCATAATATTAATTATATTTTTTTGGTAGGCTTCAGTTTCCGGTGTTTTGTCTGTGAGTGAGGATTTAAGCTCCAGTAATGACAACGCATATAAAGCCATTAATACAAAAATAATAAATGGTGAATATAACCTCTTTAACAAATGTGGAAAAAGCAAAGTGTGGGAAATATACGCAGCAGTCCGAAATGAAAACGGTGAAGAAATTGAAAACATTGTGGCGCGCATAAAATGCAAAAACATTTTTAAATTAAATAAAAAGAGTACCTCCAATTTGCTGAAACATAAGTGCTACCTTGTATCAAGAGCATCCCGAAGTGATAGAACCGCTGCTTTAGAGGTGGATGCTCAAACTAAAAAAGAATATGTTTGTGTCGTTAAAAAGTGGATAGTCGAAAATTGCCGCTCTTTTAAAATGATGGATGACTCGGGATTAAAAAAATTCGCGAAATTTCTTGTAAAAGTCGGTGCTGATTATGGCGAAAATGTGGACGTCGAAAATTTGCTGCCTCATCCAACAACTGTATCAAGGAATGTAGCGCAGCTTTATGACAAATATTTCATCGCAGTAAAAACTAAACTTGACATCAGGAATGGCTACGGAGTTACAACCGACATATGGACAGACAACTATTTGAAAATGTCTTACCTTGCCGTCACGATTCACTACTGCAGCATGGAAACTTGGAACGCAGACTTCTTGGACTTAAGTCGATGGATGGTGAAAAATCAACCGGTGAGAAACAAACCTTTATTAGGGAATATAATCTTATTACTGCTACTTTAATTGATTGTTATATTAAAATATCATCATTTTTGTGTACTAATATATGTATATGTATTTATTTTTTTTTTCAGGGGAAAACATTAAATTAAAAGTTTTGAAAACTCTACAAGATTTTGGTTGTGATTTGAGTGCGAACGCAATTGTTGTTACGGATCGAGGCTCCAATATGATTTCTGCTTTTCGTATGTGCAACCACATATATTGCATCAATCATTTGTTGAATAATGCTGTAGAAAAATCTATGAAGGAAACACTCGAAATCGCTGAATTAAGTAATACATGTACAAAACTTGTAAAATATTTTAAAAAATCCGGTATTAATTCAAAGCTGCACTCTTCTTTAAAGAGTTTTTGTCCAACTCGCTGGAATACTATTTTTTATTTACTAAGTTCAGTAGAACAAAATTGGGCCGAAATAACATCTATCTTACAAGCCAAAAATGAAATGCAGAAAATTGATAATGTTAATTTAAGTTATATTCATGCTGTTGTTAAACTTTTGAGTTCATTTGAAGAAACATCCAAAAAGTTGGAGGGTGAAAATAATGCAACTTTGCATTGGGTATATATTCATATTCATAGATTAAATACAATTTGTGTTGTTAATCAAGAAGACCATGACGTCATAAAAAGTTTTAAAGAAAAATTGCACTTCTATTTAATAGAATTTGTGCTTAAAAATTTTACTATTTATCATAAGATTGCCCTATTTCTTTTCCCACCAACTAATAAGTTAAAACAATTTACCGAGGAAGAAAAAACTGTTGTTATAGCTGAATGTAAGAAGTTAATGAGAAGTTATATCGAAAATATTAGTGAAGAAGATGGTAACATTCCTTCAACATCCAAAATGTCAACACTTAATTCAGAGCTTCTTACTGACTTCCTACAAGAGTCGGCTGCATTAAGCACCGATGATAAAATCGATCATGAAATCCGCTTATATGAAAATACAAATGTAGGATTTCATGATGACTTTAACATCTTGCAGTGGTGGAATTCACATCAAGCTGAATTTCCACTTCTATATAAAGTGAGCTGCAGACTAATAGCCACTCCAGCAAGTAGTGCAGCTTCTGAGAGAATTTTTTCAATGGCAAGTAATTTAATTTCAGAAAAAAGGTCTTTAATTGGAACGAACTGTGCCACAGTCAACCAAATAATGTTCTTAAATTTTAATATTGCTAAAACTTATATTCATTGTGAGTTGGATGCAGCAGTTGATTAATTTTATAAGTATGTAAGTTTGGAATTTTAATTTTTTGTTTGCTTATTGCTGTTGTACTTTTTGTTTTATTATATGTGGCTAAATGAGTGCTGTCATAAGTGATCTGTCGATCCCACCGCTAATCTCTTCCTTTCCTTATCCTTTTGTACTTATGTTTCCCCCTATTTTCTGCTCCCCGGCTTCAGCCGTTTGTATCGTTTAATGTTTATTGTCTTTCCTGTCACTTGTTATTCACCCGTCTAACAATAAACACAACCCCAAATCCGAAAAACCAACCGTATTTTCTCTAACCGCTCCGCCGACGTTTTCATGGTCCTTCGAGCCATTCGCGATCGAGCCGCGAATATTTTTACAAATAAAATAAATAACATTTAAAAATCGAACAGTTTGTAAACTAAACAAGTGAACAAGTGACATACACTACAAGAAAACAAAACAGTGAAATCAAATCACGCATCACAACTAACTAAATAAAACAGCATTAAAACAAGTATTAAAACAGTGCACGAATAACAAAAATTAAAATCAAAAAAGTACAAAACATTGTGCAGTGACAGTAAAGTGCAGTGACAAATAAAAGAAGGGCAGCAGACAACATAATACACAACAACAAAACACACACCCACAACACAAAGCAGACGAATAGGGCAGCAGCAACGGCAAACAACAACATCCAACGAACGCAGCACAACACAGTAGCGGACACAAAACAAATACAGGAGATCCCCATTCTCGGGCACTGGGCCCCCTTAAGATAAGCTCAAAATTTTTATTAAAAATTAACACTCATTACACATACACATTACACATACACTAACACAAAATATAATTTATAAAAAAAAAATATATATACCCATTCCCAAAATAAATCCTTAAAATCCAGTTACGAAATTATATACTGGTACCCCGCCACTGTTGGCTTCTCGCAGTAAGCAATCCCGCTACTGCACATAATTTTGCGCTATTCGTTTGCACATTCCTGTTTGTGCGACCTACGCAGGCAAGGCAAAAACTCCCGCTGCAGCCTGCTTCCCACTCACTCAGTAATTTGCACACATTTCCCCTAATTTTGCTTTGTGCATATTTTAGATCAGCAGCAAGCACTCCAGCTGCTGATCTCCCACTCTTTAACTTACACCCATTTTCGCATTTCCCTTTGTGCGATCACTCTCCCACTTGTGTACATTTTCGCGTTTCGCTTTGTGCGATATACGCACGCACAAGCAGCAAGCACTCCCGCTGCTGCCTCAATTACATATTCATACTTCTGCCTAAGCATTTCCTCTTTCCCTAGCAGAAGTAAACAAAGCATATACAGTGGGACGACTTACTGTTTTTTCGCAGCACATTTAAACAATTTCTTGGACTTGGAAAATTTTTAATAGTGCTGCTCATATTCATACACTGCACATCTGCTGCCACCCCAAGTGCATACAGTGGGACAAATATCGCCCACTCGCACACAAAAATTGCTGGTACACAAAATATTTTTGACATTTTCACTTACATTAACACACTAAAACAAATTATCACATACGCATATATATATACACACATATATACATTTATACATACACATATTTATACACATACATATTTATACTCATACACATACATATATATATTCAAATATATATATTTATTCACAAATATATATACACACATACACCTACGTATTCACGTAATTACAAACAAAAAAAATTAACTTTTGTGAAAAAAAAAACACATTTAATACACATTTGACTACACATTTGTTATATTACAATAAATTTAACATACAGTCTGTTCACTAAATAACGATCATCCATAAAAAGGAAATAAATAACTTTTTTGTTTTTAATTTATTATTTTCTTTAAAATTGTATCGAACGTATCTTTGGAATATAAATTAATAGTTCGTCCAATCACCATTACTATCTAAAATAGCCTGACATCTTCGCTCACAACTTGATGCTAAATTCTGTGCGTACGTCTATGAAAAACTTCTCCATATTTTTTTCAGTGCAGCTTTTAACTATTTTGTTGTTGTCAAATTTTTTTTGGCAATTTTCTGCTTCATTACAGCCCAAACATTTTCGATTGGGTTTGCATCGGGGGACTGGGATGGCCAATCCATCTTTTCGATATCGTTTTTTTCTTTCCACTCAGTACATAGGCGACTTCGATGCTTTGGATCGTTGACCTCCTGCAGTACCCAGGCGCGATTATTTTTTACATACAGCTTCCATGCAGATGGTAATAAGCCTTTTTGGTAAAGTTTTAACATTTTTGGTGCGTTCAAGTTTTCAGTAAAGCATGTCAAAACTGTAACACCCTTTGCTGAAAAACAGCCTTAAACATGGACCATTGCTGGGTGTTTAACCGTTCTTTGCACAATTTTTACACCTTTTTCTGACCAAACACGTTTCATTCCCTTGTTTAACCAAAAAGAAGATTCATCGGTGAAAATGATTTTAGTCCAGTCACGATTCATATTTTCCTTTGCCCAGTGCAAGCGTTTTTCTATATGTTTTTGTGATAATAGAGGTTTGTTCCGTACCTATTGTACACGATGCTTTTTTCCATAAGTCTTTTCCTTATCGTATTCAGTGATATATGTATTTCACGATCGGTAAGTTTTTTTGCGCTCCTCTTAAGGCAATTGAAGGATATTTCAAAAAAACCTTGGCTACTGCCTTATCGTCCCGCTGCGAAGTCTTCCGTTTTGGACCTCTGCCTAGCTCGTCATCAACATTTCCAGTCAACTCGCAGCGGTTAGACCATCTCGTAACAAAAGTACGCGTCGCCACCATATACTTGGCGGCCTGCTCTGTGGTCCATTTTGGCGCCTGCGGATGCTTTGTCAAGAAGTATGCTTCAAGCCGTCTTTTGTAAATGGCACTCATTGCAAAAACAGCTCAAATAACTAAAAACTTTCGCAAAATTTTTATAACATTGAATTCTCAAACTTCACAACGGTTAAACAAAATCAGCTGATGTATTTACCGTCATGTGTCATCGTTAAACAGGGTGTAACAAATGATCGTTTTTTAGTGAACAGACTGTACATTCCCAATTCCCACATACCTACACAGTTCTATTATTATTATTACCCATTCACATATTACTACACATTCACAGTCACGTTCACATACAAATAAGTTCACTTTTTACAAATAAAAACAAATTTTGATACATAATTGACTACATATTTATATTATTTTTATATTCTAGTACATACATTCCCCATTTTTTTACATACATTCCCTACTCACATTTACAAAAAAATTTATTTGTTTCCCATATACATATATATTTCCCTACACGTTTACACACACACAGGTGTAAACTTTTTATTTATTTATTTATTTTGCTCGACAAATATACAAATTCGCTTCAACGAATTTTCCCATTCCCCACTCTTCCCATACTCAATTATCGTTCGCGCGGACGCGGTTAGACTACACGTCTATTTCTCCAATACCCTACATTTATACAATATTTATTTACACTTTTTACTTTTTGTCGAGCTATTCTAAGCAAAATGCCTGCTGAGCGATCCCCTAAACGCCAGCTTGTTACAATGGAGACTCCTTCCTCCAGATATCCAAAGTCAGCCAATGCACGTTTGACAGTTCCTGTCACTCGGGAGCCACCCAATACGCGCTCCAAAGTCCCTAGTCCCAAAGCAACTGATCCCAGTGTTGCGAAATTCATTTTCGAGTCCGATAGACTCGTGCAATTATGCACAAAATTTTCATCGGCTCCCATTGACGATTTGACCAAATCCCTGGTCGAAATTAAGCAGAAAAATCTGCAAGCTCAATGGGATAGGCTTATGCGCGCACATGAGGCAGTCTTCATTGCTGAAGACAACAGCCAGCCCGACGGTTTCAAAGAGTCGGCTAGGCAAAAAATCGACGCCTGCACAGACCAATACGAGTTGTGCATGGCTCAGATGTTGGACATCATTGAGATGCTCCAAACTCAGTCCCCCCAGCCCGCTGCGCATATGGAACCGGTTCGACCCCTAGAACCAGCAAATACCCCCTACATTTGCCTACAAGTTCCACCTTGTGATACCGAAACCTTCTTCGGGGGCTATGAGCAGTGGCCGTCCTTCCGGGACATGTTTACGGCAGTTTACATTAACCACCCCCAGCTCACTCCAGCCCAAAAATTTTATCACCTCCGATACAAGACACAAGGTAAAGCCGGTGCTATTGTAAAGCAATATGCATTAACCGATGAGAATTTCGGACTCGCGTGGGAAGCTCTAAAATCCCGTTATGAAAATAAACGCATGCTCATTGATACTCAAATTAAATCCCTGTTGAATATCGCTCCTGCCCACACTGAAAATAGTGAGGCGCTACAGCGGATCCAAAACACAATAAACAATTGTCTGTCTGTTCTAAATACTCAGGCCGTAGACACTGACAATTGGGATCCGCTATTGGTTTACATATGTTGTACCAAATTGCGCCAAGAGACACTCGCTCTATGGGAGCAGTCATTGACATCCCGGAAGGATCTGCCACCCTGGTCGCAAATGGATGAATTCCTGACCGGCAGATATGGGGTACTGGAACGGCTGCAAAGCATTCGCTCTTCTAAGCCGAAACCATCTCCACCTTCGACTTCCAATGTCCTCCCAAATCGGCCACACAAATCCCTTAATTATCATACTCAAGTGAAAAGGGACTTCGCGTGCAAACTCTGCAACGCCAACCATCCCATACGGACTTGCCAGAGCTTCAAAAGACTCACCCCCCAGAGTCGATTAAAATACGTTAAGAAGCACAATCTCTGCGTAAATTGTCTTGCTACATCACACCTAACTAAAGACTGTACAAGCAATTTTACGTGCGTATATTGCCAAATGAAGCACCATTCCATGCTTCATTTCCCCAAAAGCAATGCGCAGCCCTCTCAATCGCTCAATCGGTCACATTCGACCACTCCACAGGTCGCAACAGCTCCAACACGAACACACAACCACTCCGCAACTCATTCCCCCCTTTCGGATGTGCAACCCCGCACAGGCAAAGTACGCCTCAAGTACAAGCCCTCCACTCCACTAATGGCACCCAATCCCTTCTGCCTACGGCACTGGTGTCTATTGAGCACTCAGGAAAGTTGTTTAAGGTTCGAGCGTTGATCGACCAAGCCTCTCAGCGTACCTTCATTTCCTCGAAGGTCCAAAAACGCCTCAAATTGCCAATCGAGAAATCCCCCTTCCAAATCTCGGGCATGGGCGGTCAGATTGTGCAAAATGCCAATCATACATGCTTCTTGACATTGGAAGTCCCTCAAACGAGCACGAAACTCCCCGTGCAAGCAATCGTGCTCCAAGAGCTTACGAAATTGCTCCCACCTTCCAATATAAACCCTCCCAAAATGCAACATTTTGCCATGCTAGATCTCGCTGATCCAAACCCCTTCGAGACAGCGCAGATCGATGTAGTGATTGGCAGTGATCTCATCCCGCAGATCATGCTCGAAGGTATCCACCGGAATGTATGTGGCAGCTTACTTGCTCAGCATACAGTATTCGGTTGGGTATTAAGCGGTCGAGTACCCCCTTCGCATTTGACATGTGCCACAGAGGTACCAAGTCGCCATATGCATACTGGAACCGCCCTTCGAAACAATCTTCCTGCCCTAAAGGAAGCCCTTTCGCAAGTGATTGCCGCCCTCAATCCCGTAGGGTTTCCACCCCAGGAATTAATGGAAAATCACGCTGAACCCACCACTCCTGCAAACTCATTCCCAAACCGGCAAATTACCCCCTTCGTTGCCAACCGTTTCGACCCCGCAGGATGGCTTCCGCCTCTAATGAGACGGAGAAAAAGGGGTCGACAGGAGCGTTGGCTTCACGCCACTGGTTCCACACCCCCAACAACTGACGGAAATTGCAATCCCTCGCAATTCCTCATTACACCTCCGCCATCCCGGGTCCGAAAAGAGGACAGTTGCCACTCCAGTGCGACTTGCTCCAAGCGCTGCAAATCCCGCAGACGTCGGACTGATCGGGTATAAACTCTAAGATCTATAAGATCTCCCTCTCGGGTGGAATGGCTCCAGCCATTCTCATGCTCACACAGTTCCAATTCCGGATCAAAGAGCGGTTGACTGCCACCACCCTCTCGAAAAGCAAACCGACATTCTCGCTCGGTTCTCTTGCTTCTTTCGAACCCCGCGAATATGTATATATGCACCTAAAATTATCCATATACACTCCACAAATTCCCCCACACTTAGAAAAAGTAAATGGCAACTTGGCCAATTTTTAAATTTATATATTTCCCATATTCCCCCGGCTGTAGCTTAAGCGAACCCCGCAGCCTAGCCGTTTTCTCATACCCATGATGTCAGCCTCAAAACCTTTATTTCCAAGTAACTGACATCTCATCTCATTGCAGATCGGTGACGACACGCCAACCGCTGCAGCAGCACTTCCCCGAGGACGAGGCGTTGATGGACGGCCCCCCGCACCCGTAAAAGCTGCATCATGGAGCCCACGCCCGTCTGGCCCACGGCATAATTTTATTGCAATATGCAATGGCAGCCGCGATGGCTAAATGAGTGCTGTCATAAGTGATCTGTCGATCCCACCGCTAATCCCTTCCTTTCCTTATCCTTTTGTACTTATGTTTCCCCCTATTTTCTGCTCCCCGGCTTCAGCCGTTTGTATCGTTTAATGTTTATTGTCTTTCCTGTCACTTGTTATTCACCCGTCAACAATAAACACAACCCCAAATCCGAAAAACCAACCGTATTTTCTTTAACCGCTCCGCCGACGTTTTCAATATGTTTAAAGTATATGCTGTGCTTTATTATAAAAGGAATTAGATATAATTTATTTAAGTTTAATTCTTTTTGCCAAACTATTGAAATATTTCGTTGAATAAAAAACTATGTTGTGAATTGAATTCGGCTAGTACCATTATTTCTTTATTTTTAGCTTCGTAGGGTAACATTATGAGCTTGACTTTGAAGAATCGAAACAGTGTAAAAAAAGTTAGAAAAGCAACCAAAAACATCTTAGTACTCTCCTTTACCTCGCTGTTTCTGAGCCTATTAAAAGCATTTTTCACCAATGCACAGAGTGCCCCTCATACGTGCAAACTCATTCCGTTCAGATATATAATTAAACGAAAACATCTCCATCACCTTTCCCTTCCCACATTAACAACATCCATTGAATTTAGCTGCCACGCGTAAACGCTCGATAAATGAATAACTAAATAAAATAACTAATAAAAATAAAATAAAATTAATAAATAAATATTTTAATTTAGATTTATATACAAAAGATTTAAAAATATTTAGTTATAATAAATATTAAAAAATTAATTAATAATTAATAATATAACTATAGTAAATAATATAACTATATTTGAAGATTTTAAATCAATTTACTGCATAAACATAGCAAAAACATTCTAACTTCAACCACAATGCCGCTAGCAGCAGCAATATCTGGTTTGCCGTTGACCTTGAAGCTGCAAAAATACTCGAGCTTCCGTAGGAAGTTTTGCTATTATGTTCCTATTTTTACATGTTCCTATTTTTCATGTTCCGATTTTTCGGCTTCCGCTTTTTCGCGGCTTCCTTCTCGTTGTTATCCGAAATTCTGTGCTTCTCTTCTCTTCTCTACGCTTGAGCGAGAGAGCGAGTAAGAGCAGTATACATACTCGACGGCGATCGAGTAAGTGAAGCATACGTATCCGACAACAAACTTCTCATGTGCAGTGAAAAGTTATCCGATGCAGCTCTCTAGTTGGCGATTGGTTTTGCAACACAGTTCGAGAAAAATGTGACGTCAATATTGAACAGAATGTTTATTGCCATTATCAATCACATCAAACTTCTCTCAAAAATGAATTGTGACAAATGTTTCCAAACTTTAGAAATGAAAATGAAGTTTTAACTGCGCCAAGTGAAATATTTATTTTCCATAAAAATTATCAATCGGTTACAGACTTTGGTAACCTATTAGCTCCTCCGGATTCCCTTATGGAAGCAAGCAAAAAACACATTCTGGTGTTTCACTAAATTTTTGAGTCGGAGAATGAAAAAATTGGTATTAAGGCATATATGTATATCCGACTTATGCAAGAATTCTACTCCCGAATGGTTCAGTGATGAATGCTGTGACAGTAAATTGAAAATCCTAGATTTTGTTATTTTACTTCTTTTACGCAAACATTGTATGTGGGCCATAAAAAAAGGAATCTCCAAACAACGGAAGTTAAAAATTATTGCGGGTCAATAAAACAGCTCTTCCTTTGTTTTTTTTTTTTATTGTTATGTTTTGCATCGTTTGGAACTTCCTTTTTTTAATTTACTGTCATAGCATTCATCAGGGAATCTGAAGGAGCAAATAGGTTATAACAAAAGTCTCTAATCGACTGATAATTTTTATTACAATTTTATGGAACATGTTTCACTTAGCGCAGTGAAAACGTCATCATTTCTTAGTTTTTGGAAACAGATGCCAAAATTAATTTTTTAATTATTTAATTAATAATTTAATATTTCTTATCTACAAAATATTTTGCGTAATCATTACTGCTGAAATAAAATAATACAAACGACAGTTTCGTCTGTCTCAGCATGTAATAGGAGTTGATCCATAGAATCCTGTGTATCTTCGAAATAAGTTGCTACACTTGACCGAGTGATATTTGAATTTTGTCCCAAAATTGCAAAAGTATTTTCTTGTTTATCTTGGTTAAAAAACGTATTTGTTATACAAAATTTATGTATTGTATGTATTTATTTATTTTGCTTAATTTCATCAGTGATAAAAAACAGATTTTTGTTCTAAAAAAGACATTTATCATCCATACATTTAACATCTTTCAAAAAATGTAAAAAAGTCTTTATAAATTTGTACGACTCATTATTTAATTGTAAAGCCGATCTAAAGCAATTATCCAACTGCCCTATTCATGCAATCAAATATTGGGTCTACTTTTTTGATAAATTCTTTAGGAACTTTGTTTATAGCGATCATATAAGTCGCCATGCCAACTATATTTTATTTTATTTTCTAAGATTTTGCGCACACTACAGTCTGCAATGAGTTCAGGAGCAATTTGCGACGCCGCTTATAGAAGAAGAACAAAAGCCAGCCAGAAAATAGAAATAGTTTTACAATTTCAGCTTTTCGCCAGCGCAACAACAACAACAACAACAGCACATCGTCTTCATCTCCGAATCATCCCACGCCGCAGCAGAGTGCTAACGCAGACTCGCTGCAGTGAGCGCAACACATAAAACTACGTTCTCGCTTGTAAAGCAACGCTCTCACCACATACGTGATCTGTGCGAGCAGAGCGCGGGTTCCAATGTTAGAACCCGCCATACAAAATTTTTGCTTGTATGACATGGGCATTCTGTATGTTTATTTTCTTTGATATTGTGCATGCATAAGCATCTATAAGATAGCGGTTAAGTTGCTAATAAAAATTTGTTCAGTCTTACACTGGTGTAATCTTTTCAATAATTCAGTTATATATAGTATATAATATATTGTAACGATAAGACGGTCTGTCGCTGTGCAAAGCAACCCTGTCGCTACGCGCCGTGCTATAATTCAATCTGGCAACGACGGCCGCGATAATAAGGGAAACTTTTAGGCCAACCTGGCAATGATGGCAACTTCTAGTCCAACCTGGCAATGATGGAAACTTCTAGTCTAACCTGGCAGTGATGGTCGCGATCGTCATGGAAACCGTCAGTCCACTCCGGAATGAGCGAGAACGATCTGCGCGATGGCCGGACAGGTATAAAAGGCAGCCGGGTGCGGCGCAGCGAGTCAGTCTGATTTTGACTAGCGGAGTTGCCACGCGGAATAACTAAGCAAATATTTAAGTGTAAAGACAGTGAAGTGTAAATCTTTGTGAAATAAAGTGACTGTTGGGTTTTATTGACTGCGTTTGAGGAACTAAGTGTGTTTGTTTATTTCAAATTGCACAATCCAGTGATTCGTACTAGCCCACTAGAACTGGTATTCGTAACAATATCAATATTGATAAAGATAATATTGACATATCAATATTGATAATTTCATATATATAAAAAATTTATCTGTTTCCAAAAACTTTTTTAGATATTCCGCTTAGCTGCATTTTTCGCTTCAGTGCCCCAAATCATGTGCATCGAAGGTGAATGCGGCTAAGCGGAATGTACTGTATAATAATAAAGTAGTCTAATAAAAACTCGCCCGCTCAAAGAAAACAACATTTTTTGAAATTACGATAATTTTGATATCTGAAATTTGTCAGTTCAAAAAATGTTCAACCACAGTCCTAACTTCATTCAAATAAAATCGTACTAAAAGCAAAAGGAAAGTGCTTAGGTATATTTTAAAACAACTTTGTTTACTCTGCTGATGCCTTTTTTACAATAGTGTTCAATCAAAATAGGGGTGGATTAGGGGTACTCTCCTTGATTAGACTACTTTATTATTATACTATAAGCAAGGTGAAGCAAGTAGCTGACATGCCTCCATTGTGTGAAAAAAGTTTTTAAAAACAGACATTTCCAAAATATATTTTCTCAGAACATGAAAGTCTTCTTCTGTGTTTGCATTAACCCACTTATGACTGGTGTATCAAAAAAATTAATTTCAAAATTATTGTAAAGTAATTATTGGTACTGAACAACAGAACCAAAAATAAATAAAAAATGTCTTAACACAACGAAATTTTTTTTTAAACTTCTGCCTGTCCCCTGGGGTGTTTGACCCCAGGCGGAATTAAAAAAACGGTTGAACGTTTTTGTGCACTCGTCTACTTGTGTTATTTAGTGTTAATCACGCTTACAACGCAAAAACAAATCGAGAAAAACACTTTTCGGGGCTATCCCCTTTTCTTTTGTGATTTATGTGTAACATTTCTTCATATTTTGTCAGTAAATTATATAACTGTTTGATTAGGGTCATCCTGACCCCAAAGGACAGCGAAAGCAATTTTAAGCAAAGGACAGACAGAAGGTTAATTAAACATAACGATAAACATTTAATGGTAAATAATTTAATTGTCTTTTTGTTATTTAATTTTTAACTTGTAATGAGCACTGGGATGGATTTAAGTCCTTTTGATATAAACAACTGTGTAAACTTTTAAGACAAACTTTATTTGCGTGTTCTAACAATGGCGTCACAAGTAAAAGTAAAGGTAAAACGTAAAGGTAAAGGACCAGCATGAACTTAGCTGCAAGCCCGAGTTGCCACACTGCTTGACAAGCCCAACCACAACAGGGTTGCATTCACCATGGCACCACCTCCACCAATACACTACAACTCGGCCTAACCTGACATTCAATCGACCTCGATTGCTTTTACAATGAATCTTCTTCTAGCTTATCATCTAAAAATTCATAATCTGTACATTCATCACTTAAATTATCACCATCTGTGTTGCCTTCTGAGTCCGTTTCAACTGGCCTACCTCGAGGTTCCAACCATTTCTTCATTCTAGACGAATCAATTACATTGTCATATGGCATCTGAGTAACCTGACAATTTTCAACATCCGTAACAACATAACGATCATGACCTAATTGCTTACGAACTACATAAGGGCCTCTGTACTTCTGAATTAGCTTCTTATTCTTCCCTACCGTAGTGTCTACATTTTTAACCACAACTAAATCTCCTGGTTCAAATTGTTTCGCTGGCCTATGGCTCCTCTCGTAATATTTCTGATTGTACAACTGAGACTTCTGTATTGCAAGCTCTGCCTGCTCCCTTATTTCGGACAAATTAACTTCTTCTCTTGAATACACATCATGCAAATACTCCGTCAATTCATCAACTACTTTGCCGCGCTGCTCAACGCCAAAAAGCAGCTTACTAGGGGTCGTCTTTGTGGCACAGTGTACAGTATTATTCATTGCAAACTCGACATCCGTCAGTTTCTGTTTCCAATCTACATGGTTTATAGGGTCAGTCGTTTTGGCCAATATTGCTTTCAACACCCGATTCACCCTCTCAACCTGACCATTCGATTGTGGCGAAGCTACCGCATTCAAAACATGTACAATGTTATTGTTCCCGCAAAAATCCCTAAACTCCGATGACGTAAAAGCTGTGCCCCGATCATCTATGATTCTTCTGGGACGACTGTATTCAACAAAATATCTCTTCAACGCACAAATCGATTCTTTCGCACTACTATTCGTAGCATACATTTTGACAAATTTTGTGAAAGCATCAATCACCACAAACACATGTTTATGCTTTGAGTTCACACTCTCCAATGGCCCGAAATGGTCAATGTGCACTGTATCGAACGGTTCTGGCTTCTTTGGAATACTATATATATTACGCTCATTGCTTCTAGGCGACGTCGAATAATAAATGCACTTCAAACAATTTCTGATGAACACATTCAGCTTTTCGCGCATACGGGGAAACCAATAATGCTTCCGAATCTGATTTGCACATTTCTCAATACCCAAATGACCATATTTCTCATGTATCAATCGCATAATGTTCTCTTCCATCTCACCCGGCACATACAACTGTCGATTCTGACCACTGACACGAAAGACTAACCCATTCTCCAACTCATATCCTGGCACTTCCCCTTGCTCTAATTCTTCCCGCAGTTTATGAATCACAGGATCACGCGTCTGTATAATCTGAATGTTCAAATCAACCTCATTCTCCTCAATACTACACACAGCTGACAACCGGCTCAATGCATCAACATGCTGCATCTGTTCACCCTTTCGGTGTCGAACTGAAAAATCAAACCCGGCGAGACCCAATGTCCATCTGGCAATTCTTGGATTAATTGTTTTCTTCTCCAATGTCAAGACCAAAGAGTTGCAATCAGTCACAACTACAAACGGAATTCCATCCAACATAGTCCGGAATCTTTCCAATGCATTCACAATTGCCAATGTTTCCAACTCAAAGCTATGATAACGCGACTCCGGATCCGTCGTTGTTTTCGAATAAAATGCCACTGGGTGAAACCTGCCGTCATCTTGCTTCTGTAACAGTATAGCACCATACCCTCGCGAACTTGCATCCGTATGCAACTCTGTCTCCCGCCCTGAATCAAAGACACACAGTACAGGGGGCTCAGTCAATTTAGATTTCAAGGTCTCAAACGCATTCCTACACTCTTCTGTCCATTCAAACTTTACACCTTTTCGCGTCAAATAACTCAATGGGCGCGCAATCTGAGAAAAATTATACACAAATCGTCTAAAATATGAAAAAAGACCCACCGCCCTCTGCACCTCCTTTATGTTGGTAGGTACTGCGTAATTCTTTATCGCTACCAAATGATCTTCATTCGGACGAATCCCCCGTTCACTCACACAGTAGCCTAAATACTTCAATTCTCTATATGCAAATTTGCACTTCTTCAGATTCAAGCACAATCCAGCCCCTGACAATAATTTCAAAACTTCTGCCAAAACCACATAATGTTCCTCAATAGTCTTCGTGGCAATGTTAATATCATCTAAATACACCACAATCCTCTTCGCATCAATCAACGGCCGCAACACTAAATTAATAAACCGCTGGAACACTGGTGGAGCATTAGTCAAACCAAATGGCATAAACCGATACTCATACTGTCCCATCGGAGTCACAAACGCAGTTATCGGTATCGATTCCTCATGCATCGGCACCTGGTGAAACCCATTCCTCAAGTCCAACGTACTGAAGAAACTCTTCCCACCCAAATATTCAATACAATCCTCAACTAACGGCAACGGATAATGATCTCTGACAGTCAACTTATTCAACGCCCGATAGTCAACACACATTCTCAATTCACCGTTCTTCTTCCGCACTAACACAATCGGAGACGCGTATGGAGACGCACTTGGCTGAATAATGCCCTGAGCCAACAAATCATCAATTGTCTTCTGTACTTCTGTCTTTTCCCTATATGACAACCGGCGCGGACCACTGTACACCGGCGCATCACTCTTCAACTGAATTTTCATGCAATAGCCACTCAACTTCCCCCCCTTGTTCTTCATTTTCAAATAGTTCTCAAAAACAACTGATTTCAAAGCATCTGCATCTGTTATAGACAAGTTTTCGTCCACATCAATTAGATCACCAATTTCATCCATCTCAGTTGCACCTACCATCAATATTACTTCATCATACAAATTCAAGTCTTCTGTTCCAACTAAATTTACAACTCCGATACACGACTCAAGTCGAGTTTCACACAAATTTGAATCACCAATTACATTTACCTCTGCATTAACTGAATTAATTTCTGACTTGCCACACTTATCATCTGATTTCAATAACTTAACTCTGTTTGGAACCTCTGTTATCTTAACTACTGGACTCTTTAATAAATTAAACAACTTAAGTGCACTGATATTCAACGGAACTTCATTTTTATTGGCATTATTAATCTCCAGCAGAGTACGTCTACTATATCTCACTGTGTCCATTTGGCACAGGCTTATATTCATTGCCTTAAGTAAATCGCGTCCAAAAAGTAGGGGCACCACTGCCTCTTCATCTGGCAAAACAAACAAATTATGGTCAAATTTACGGTTATCAAACACAATTTTACAAGTCACAAGGCCGTACGTACTTAAATTCATATTTCCCATCCCCCGATACTCTGTCACAGTCAATTCACCCGTCACTTCAAATGGCACAAGAGAACGCTTCACGAAACTAGTCGGACTGCCATTATCAAATAAAGCAAAACACGGAATTAATTCAGTGCACTTATTCTGTTTCAAAAAGGCAACACTTACAAGATTTCGGTGTTTCAGCTGTCGGGCTAAACGTCGGACCTCCTCTACCTCCGTCAATGGCGTCCCTGCCTCCCACTCCTCGACCTCTGCTACTGGCTGCTGTTGTTTCGGTACGGCTGGCATCCGTGTTTGCGTCTGGTTTAGTGTTGTATTCTGCATCCGACTACGACGTGGGCACTGCTGGCGCATGTGGCCTACTTCATGGCATATGAAACACGAGTTCGGTGGGCGTCGCGGGGCCCCGCACGCACTTTGATAGTGCCCATATTGAAAACAGTTGTAACACCTGACGGCCGACAAATCCGTGACTTTTGCAGCTGTGTTAGCAACTGGCACTGTTGTATACGACCTCGGCCTAGGCACGGCACCCGACATGACACTGATCTTCGGCACAACCACTGGCGCAGCTGCCCGACGCTTCTTCTCGTAACGCTCCATCAACCCCTTCAATTCACGCAAGGAAGTGGCACTGTACAGCATCGAAACCATATTCGTATCGTCGTTAAGCCCCTCGATGATAATGTCGATTAGGTCCGTTTCTGACACATCGGCGCGGCTGGCAATGTACTGCATCTCAACAATATATTGTCGTGGTGTTTCGTCTGGTCTCAGGACACGGGCACGTAACTGTTGCAGCACATCTCGAACCGTGAATATACGACGGTATTCAGTCATCAAAGCCATCCTTAGCTCACCATAGCTGCGAACACGAGTTATGTCCGCGAACCGCTTCGCTTGCCCAGTTATCAGATGTCGTGCGGCAACCAGCTGGTCTCGCTCACTGTACTGGAAACTCTCGAACACATTCTCCAAGTCGGCCAACCATTTGCTAACGTCCTGCAACTCCGAACCATCAAATTTGCTCATCATCGCGTCCAGTACACCCAGGTCGATTCTACGACTCTCGAACTCGTTCAACTCACGCTGCAGCTGGACAAGCTCACGTTTCTTGCGCATGATCGCCAACTGCCGATCTAACTCAGCCTCTTCAGCCTCAGTACTGGTCACATTCACCACACTCCCTGCATCAACTGTATCATCTTCTGTATCTGGCACATTCATGGGTCGCTCCCTCTGGCTGGCCCCTGGCATCTGTCGTCTAGTCGTCTGCACACTCTGGCTGGCATCTGGCATCTGTTGATTCAGCGGAACATCAGGCTCGCTATCCGCTCTGGCCGCTCTTCCGCTACCTCCGACACGACCTGCTACCGCTTGTTCATACACTGTCCGCAACTGAACCATCGTGGCGTCTTCCTCGAATTCAGCTCCCGCAGCCCGTAGTGCAGCAATAACCGCATTGCGCGTTAATTTGTTCGCCATTGAACCACAATAACTTTAGAACTTAGATAGAAAAAAAATTCCTGCTCGAACCCCACACTTGACGTTGTAATGAGCACTGGGATGGATTTAAGTCCTTTTGATATAAACAACTGTGTAAACTTTTAAGACAAACTTTATTTGCGTGTTCTAACAATGGCGTCACAAGTAAAAGTAAAGGTAAAACGTAAAGGTAAAGGACCAGCATGAACTTAGCTGCAAGCCCGAGTTGCCACACTGCTTGACAAGCCCAACCACAACAGGGTTGCATTCACCATGGCACCACCTCCACCAATACACTACAAACTCAATTATTTTTTAAAATTTTGTTTAAGTGCTAAATTCTTAAATGTATTCTAAATTTGTAATAAAAAGGCCTTATGCTTGGTCTTCTAAATTATCATCCTTGCTCCTTGTCCCAATTTACACTAGTAAAAATACCTTCCTAAAGTTTTAATCTGTCGAAAAAATTTGGATTTGGGTCTTTTAATCCCGCTCCTTGCGACTGATCCACAACGCCCAAGTATTATCTAACGAGATTTCGTTACGTAAGTTTATACTACGTTTACATTGAGCCCAAATGCGTCATTTTAAATGAGTCATTTCAAGGTGTTTACATTGCCTCAATTGCATTTTGTGTGGCAACTAATGTCAAATGCTCGATGCTCATGTCCTCTTACCGCAGCTCATAGATCAGCTCTTTTCCGGCTACCGAGTAAAGAATTTGTTGCTTTTTTGCTGCCTCTAAGTGGTACACACTGCAATATTTGAATACGAATATATTACATACGGGGCATTCCACGCGAAGCGGACTGGTAAAAAAAACTCGATGTTTCCGATTTCGGTTGGCATGCAGTACTTCAAAGCCGACTATGGAGTCATAAAATTGTATATTAAAATAATTAAACCACTGGATTTCTTACTTCATTTACTGAGCTTTTTAATTGTATTTTTACATTTATTGTTTACATACTTCAACCAGACGAAAATTCCCATTCAAAATTTCCATTTTGATCATTTTCGTTTGTTTTGATTTTGGATTGTCAAAAAGAGGTAAACGTTTTTGAGGCTTTTAAAAGCGCCTTCATTTTGTGATGCGTTCGATAAAATTGGTCATGTTTTATCGCATTTGCTTCGTCGTTTTGTTGAAATGACTAATTTCGTAGATTGGAACTTGTATGGGGAAATGCGTGATTTGGCTTCGCATTTGAGAATTTTTGCCCAAATCTTGCATTTGGGCTAAATGTAAACGTAGTATTAGAATATTAATTATTTTTCCTCCGAGGTTCTTCTTTGCCATGTGCTGTCTTACACAAAAAACATGTGGTCGGCATTTTTTCACAATTCAAAATATTTTCGGTTTTATGTTTCAAATGGGGTTAATATTATTATCTCAATGTCAGAACAAAACTGGAAGGTTTGTGGTGAGAGAACTGTCAGCTACTTGCTTCACCTTCTTTATTTAATCATGCTGTTTCCTCCCAAGAAAATATTAACCAAATCGATTGAATTAAATTGGAAAGACCATGGCACAATAACAAGGTAGTGTTACGGGGGAGAGGATTTTATTTTTTTCTCGTCAGAGTTCGGTAGGTTGTCAAAAATTGTTGTTGGTTTTGTTTACATTCGGCGAACAGCATTGCCAGCCAACTCTTTTTCTGTGCAATTTGAAGAATTTTTCGATGCTGGCAAGTGAACCATCCGTTCGATTTTGACAATGAACCGAACAAAAACACTAACAAAATACACGTGCATTTTTTCGCTCTTTCCTGCCACTACCTTGTTATTGTGCCATGGGAAAGACTATCTCTGTTAAATTGTCTGTGTTAAATTGGCTCAAACGGCAACGCTGTTTGAAGTCCCATACCAAATATCAAAGCATTTGCGCACTTTTCGTTTCGCCGCCATTGTGAGCCCCTAATGATAGGAGCAAATAATGTCATCAAAGTATATTCTAAGTAGCGACACTCTTTGACAACCGGACGTCGATTTTTTCTGAAGGCTCCTGTCAAATTGTTGTTGTTCACGTGTAAAACTGTCACTGTGGTGAATAAGTACATTAACTTTTAGGTTTGCGGGCTCTTGACAAACCCTGAAAAACTGGATTTTTCATGAATTTCTTAAGTGTAGTTTAAAACGATATTATGCTTCGGACACTGACTTTTTATGCTGATATGAGCAGGGAAAAGAAAATTAAATATTTATCTCAAAAATGTGTTGCCTTCCAAATAGAATTATGAAACAATTTCCATTAATTTCGAATGTTTTGCAAAAGCAACTCTGCCCGGCAATAAATATTCACCACAATTATTGTCAGTTTAAAATTTGAATTTGAAATTTAACTTTTATATTTTTACACAAAAGTTGACTGGACACAAGAAAATTTTGTGTTGATCGGGGGTTGTTAACAATGAAACGCGATATGTTGTAGCGCTGCACGACTGAGAGTATATGGCTGTGTGCGCTCAACATCACCGGGCCGCGCTCTACCACGATCAACTCCTCCAGCATGGCCAACTCAGGCAGCAGCCCGGGCGGTCGCCGGCCAATGAGTTGGCGCCACACTGCAACACAATCGTCGGCCAGTAGAAGTTTAGCACCGTCCACAGAGCTGCAAACAGCTCCACCGCAAACGTCTACCGACCAACTGCAGTGAGTGCACCGGCGATTTGGCCAGGGGCGATACAGACCGCAGCTCTAGACGAAAAAATTTTCAATGGCTCACATTTGTAAAAATAATTTTGTGAGCAATGACAGTCTTACACTGGTGTAATCTTTTCAATAATTCAGTTATATATAGTATATAATATATTGTAACGATAAGACGGTCTGTCGCTGTGCAAAGCAACCCTGTCGCTACGCGCCGTGCTATAATTCAATCTGGCAACGACGGCCGCGATAATAAGGGAAACTTTTAGGCCAACCTGGCAATGATGGCAACTTCTAGTCCAACCTGGCAATGATGGAAACTTCTAGTCTAACCTGGCAGTGATGGTCGCGATCGTCATGGAAACCGTCAGTCCACTCCGGAATGAGCGAGAACGATCTGCGCGATGGCCGGACAGGTATAAAAGGCAGCCGGGTGCGGCGCAGCGAGTCAGTCTGATTTTGACTAGCGGAGTTGCCACGCGGAATAACTAAGCAAATATTTAAGTGTAAAGACAGTGAAGTGTAAATCTTTGTGAAATAAAGTGACTGTTGGGTTTTATTGACTGCGTTTGAGGAACTAAGTGTGTTTGTTTATTTCAAATTGCACAATCCAGTGATTCGTACTAGCCCACTAGAACTGGTATTCGTAACAATATCAATATTGATAAAGATAATATTGACATATCAATATTGATAATTTCATATATATAAAAAATTTATCTGTTTCCAAAAACTTTTTTAGATATTCCGCTTAGCTGCATTTTTCGCTTCAGTGCCCCAAATCATGTGCATCGAAGGTGAATGCGGCTAAGCGGAATGTACTGTATAATAATAAAGTAGTCTAATAAAAACTCGCCCGCTCAAAGAAAACAACATTTTTTGAAATTACGATAATTTTGATATCTGAAATTTGTCAGTTCAAAAAATGTTCAACCACAGTCCTAACTTCATTCAAATAAAATCGTACTAAAAGCAAAAGGAAAGTGCTTAGGTATATTTTAAAACAACTTTGTTTACTCTGCTGATGCCTTTTTTACAATAGTGTTCAATCAAAATAGGGGTGGATTAGGGGTACTCTCCTTGATTAGACTACTTTATTATTATACTATAAGCAAGGTGAAGCAAGTAGCTGACATGCCTCCATTGTGTGAAAAAAGTTTTTAAAAACAGACATTTCCAAAATATATTTTCTCAGAACATGAAAGTCTTCTTCTGTGTTTGCATTAACCCACTTATGACTGGTGTATCAAAAAAATTAATTTCAAAATTATTGTAAAGTAATTATTGGTACTGAACAACAGAACCAAAAATAAATAAAAAATGTCTTAACACAACGAAATTTTTTTTTAAACTTCTGCCTGTCCCCTGGGGTGTTTGACCCCAGGCGGAATTAAAAAAACGGTTGAACGTTTTTGTGCACTCGTCTACTTGTGTTATTTAGTGTTAATCACGCTTACAACGCAAAAACAAATCGAGAAAAACACTTTTCGGGGCTATCCCCTTTTCTTTTGTGATTTATGTGTAACATTTCTTCATATTTTGTCAGTAAATTATATAACTGTTTGATTAGGGTCATCCTGACCCCAAAGGACAGCGAAAGCAATTTTAAGCAAAGGACAGACAGAAGGTTAATTAAACATAACGATAAACATTTAATGGTAAATAATTTAATTGTCTTTTTGTTATTTAATTTTTAACTCAATTATTTTTTAAAATTTTGTTTAAGTGCTAAATTCTTAAATGTATTCTAAATTTGTAATAAAAAGGCCTTATGCTTGGTCTTCTAAATTATCATCCTTGCTCCTTGTCCCAATTTACACTAGTAAAAATACCTTCCTAAAGTTTTAATCTGTCGAAAAAATTTGGATTTGGGTCTTTTAATCCCGCTCCTTGCGACTGATCCACAACGCCCAAGTATTATCTAACGAGATTTCGTTACGTAAGTTTATACTACGTTTACATTGAGCCCAAATGCGTCATTTTAAATGAGTCATTTCAAGGTGTTTACATTGCCTCAATTGCATTTTGTGTGGCAACTAATGTCAAATGCTCGATGCTCATGTCCTCTTACCGCAGCTCATAGATCAGCTCTTTTCCGGCTACCGAGTAAAGAATTTGTTGCTTTTTTGCTGCCTCTAAGTGGTACACACTGCAATATTTGAATACGAATATATTACATACGGGGCATTCCACGCGAAGCGGACTGGTAAAAAAAACTCGATGTTTCCGATTTCGGTTGGCATGCAGTACTTCAAAGCCGACTATGGAGTCATAAAATTGTATATTAAAATAATTAAACCACTGGATTTCTTACTTCATTTACTGAGCTTTTTAATTGTATTTTTACATTTATTGTTTACATACTTCAACCAGACGAAAATTCCCATTCAAAATTTCCATTTTGATCATTTTCGTTTGTTTTGATTTTGGATTGTCAAAAAGAGGTAAACGTTTTTGAGGCTTTTAAAAGCGCCTTCATTTTGTGATGCGTTCGATAAAATTGGTCATGTTTTATCGCATTTGCTTCGTCGTTTTGTTGAAATGACTAATTTCGTAGATTGGAACTTGTATGGGGAAATGCGTGATTTGGCTTCGCATTTGAGAATTTTTGCCCAAATCTTGCATTTGGGCTAAATGTAAACGTAGTATTAGAATATTAATTATTTTTCCTCCGAGGTTCTTCTTTGCCATGTGCTGTCTTACACAAAAAACATGTGGTCGGCATTTTTTCACAATTCAAAATATTTTCGGTTTTATGTTTCAAATGGGGTTAATATTATTATCTCAATGTCAGAACAAAACTGGAAGGTTTGTGGTGAGAGAACTGTCAGCTACTTGCTTCACCTTCTTTATTTAATCATGCTGTTTCCTCCCAAGAAAATATTAACCAAATCGATTGAATTAAATTGGAAAGACCATGGCACAATAACAAGGTAGTGTTACGGGGGAGAGGATTTTATTTTTTTCTCGTCAGAGTTCGGTAGGTTGTCAAAAATTGTTGTTGGTTTTGTTTACATTCGGCGAACAGCATTGCCAGCCAACTCTTTTTCTGTGCAATTTGAAGAATTTTTCGATGCTGGCAAGTGAACCATCCGTTCGATTTTGACAATGAACCGAACAAAAACACTAACAAAATACACGTGCATTTTTTCGCTCTTTCCTGCCACTACCTTGTTATTGTGCCATGGGAAAGACTATCTCTGTTAAATTGTCTGTGTTAAATTGGCTCAAACGGCAACGCTGTTTGAAGTCCCATACCAAATATCAAAGCATTTGCGCACTTTTCGTTTCGCCGCCATTGTGAGCCCCTAATGATAGGAGCAAATAATGTCATCAAAGTATATTCTAAGTAGCGACACTCTTTGACAACCGGACGTCGATTTTTTCTGAAGGCTCCTGTCAAATTGTTGTTGTTCACGTGTAAAACTGTCACTGTGGTGAATAAGTACATTAACTTTTAGGTTTGCGGGCTCTTGACAAACCCTGAAAAACTGGATTTTTCATGAATTTCTTAAGTGTAGTTTAAAACGATATTATGCTTCGGACACTGACTTTTTATGCTGATATGAGCAGGGAAAAGAAAATTAAATATTTATCTCAAAAATGTGTTGCATTCCAAATAGAATTATGAAACAATTTCCATTAATTTCGAATGTTTTGCAAAAGCAACTCTGCCCGGCAATAAATATTCACCACAATTATTGTCAGTTTAAAATTTGAATTTGAAATTTAACTTTTATATTTTTACACAAAAGTTGACTGGACACAAGAAAATTTTGTGTTGATCGGGGGTTGTTAACAATGAAACGCGATATGTTGTAGCGCTGCACGACTGAGAGTATATGGCTGTGTGCGCTCAACATCACCGGGCCGCGCTCTACCACGATCAACTCCTCCAGCATGGCCAACTCAGGCAGCAGCCCGGGCGGTCGCCGGCCAATGAGTTGGCGCCACACTGCAACACAATCGTCGGCCAGTAGAAGTTTAGCACCGTCCACAGAGCTGCAAACAGCTCCACCGCAAACGTCTACCGACCAACTGCAGTGAGTGCACCGGCGATTTGGCCAGGGGCGATACAGACCGCAGCTCTAGACGAAAAAATTTTCAATGGCTCACATTTGTAAAAATAATTTTGTGAGCAATGACAGTTCGATTTTTGTCTTCGTGGTGAATATTTACACATTCTGCGGTGAAGGTGGCAATTGAAGTTGATGTAGAGTTGATATTTTTGTTACACATGTTGAGTATAGAAATGTTGCAAAATGGATAGTTTTACAAAAGTTTTTGATTTTATTTAAAATATTTTAACCACTTCAGCTACATTTACATATTCAGCCATAGATACAGAAATGTTCTATTGAACTCAAATGCGTTCCGAACTGAAATGCATTCCGATTTAAAAATAGCGCAGATAAATGTTGAACATTAATATATGTTGGTAAACAAATTTTAAGTGCTTATTAAGAGTTACGAAGATACACAAAATTATATTTAAATAAAATTCTTGACATAATTTATAAGAAATAACTTTTTCGCTAGCATTTTTCCTTGCACTGGAGCAAAATTACATTGACATTGATTCCGAATGTTCAATGTTTACATAATCAAATTGCCTGCACAAAAGCAATTTCAAAATTCTTTTGTTTCAGTTAATTATATTAGCACCTATTGAATTACAACTACAAATACGTATCCATCAGGAGATATTTATTTTCCCAAAAAATGCTTACAAAATGCTTGTTTCGAAAAAGTAGTAAGAAAATTAAGTATTAAATTTACTACCAAAACCAACAGAAAATCGCATCGGGGCAACACGGTCAAACAGACTTAGTGTACCACTGACAGCTCCATGATGAAATAAACAAGGTGGTGTAAATATTGACAGGTCGCTTTTGACACTCCCTTGTTTAGAGGTTGCACATAAAGGGAGTGGAAAAGGGGAATTATTTTGAGCTTTTTCACTAGATGGCGCTAATAATTTAGTACTTATTTTATACTAATGTAAATACACTAGGTGTGCGTTATTACAACCGAAAACAGTCTTTAGAATGTTTTTTAAGCGATAATCTGAAAATATTCTATATATATATATATAGTCCTATGGTTCCTCGCGGGAGCAAAGGGCACGGCCAGCGAATTCCAGGGGTTTTTTTGACATTTGCTTTGCTCTTTTTCGCACTTTTCTTCAAATTTCAAACCGGCCGGACGTTTTGCTAACAATTATATTTACATCTTCCCTATTATTTAAATTTGAGCAGTTAATAGCTATTTCAGTGACTTCTAAAATATTTTGTATAATTTCTTCTTTGCTTAAATCCATTTTTCTTTTAATAATGAGAATATCAAAAACTACGCGAAAATGTGAATGAAAGAAAAAAAAAAAAAAAGTCAAGCAAAGTTGCAAGTAAAAAGTCTTCATGTAAATGCATAAAGATTTACGCAGCAACTTCAAAAGAGAATTGAAAAAAACGCAGGGGTTAAAAACCTTCGTGTAAATAGGCTCTCAGAGATGGGTCTGCAATTACTAACATCACTTTTATTACCACTTTTAAAAATTGGAGTGATTGAAGTCAACTGCTAATGATCAAGGAAATCATCTTAGAGCTTGAACCTATAGCTACTAGAGATTCCGGCCACATAGAAGTTGAAGCTGCAGCGGTAAAATGAAACACACGTTCTTTAATTGGGAAAAATGTATCAAAAAACCCAAATTTATTAGTAAATACTCGCGCACGTCTAGTATACTGCACCTGATCCCAGAAAACTCTTTATCTGTGCTTGCTTCTTAGCATCTTGTTCAGATACTTTATGCGGAAGTGCATCCGGCATTTGAAGAAAAGCTTCTTTACGCTTTCTGGCAAGTCATTAGTGGTACTCATTTCGAGCAGCTTCTTTGTGAAGTGCTCAGTGGCCACTATTTGAGTTCCGTTCAGTTTTATGAACGCATGTTCCAGCAACTTAATTTGGTTCAAAAAGTCGCTGCTGGGCTTTTTAAGGCCGCCTCTCGATAACGCTGTAACCCATGTGTAGGTAGGCTCAGTGGACTCGTATTGGTTCAGCTTTAGCTTTCGTATGATGTAGCCAGCTACATACTCCAAAGCGTCCTCATGTAATGAGTCGAGGTTGGACTCGTCATTGTAGTCCCAGTCCTCAAATAGCTCCATGGGAATGTCAACCACTGCCTCGTCTTTTTCGCATAAAAAGTCCTGTACGGTGTCTCCGGTGACTTTTTCTAATTGAAGCCATCTCGTGTCGTCAAGTTGCACATTTCCTGCCGAGCCCAAAATTTCCGTATTGCGTGCTATCGATTATTGAAAGGGAAATAAGAACTAACATAGTTACTATATACTTATATATTGTGTAGTTCACATACCTAGTAAATACTTCCGAAGTCTGTATTTAAAATTCATCGGACTTGGATTGTCATACAGACCGCCCTTTGAACGCATTGCTCCAAAAAAGTGCTCGACAATATCCTGGTTCAAACGATGGGTCAATATGTACTCCAATCCGTACTTGCTCTGAAGATATGCGAAAAGATCCGTTAAGGACGTAATGCTTATCAACATTCCCTTCTGAAACGGTAATAGCGCCTTTCGATTAGGCACTATCGGTTTGCGTACGAGTTCTCTCATTTTAGCAAGGACTTCGAGCTGCACCTCTAAGTCCTTACCAAACGGCTTTTGAAATGAGTTTTGATGTCCAGTGGTGAGTTTGGTATTGAAAATGTCGAACCAGTTATTCACTAGCTCGATCATTTCAGCAGTCTCGCAAGGGTTGTACAAATGCAAGCCAGTAACATAGCAATGCCGAATAGCGTTCGCAGTAGTATGTGAAAGAAGCTGCGCGGCCAACTTCACCTTCTGCCTGCCTGAATGATGCGCTGTCAGGTGCTCTTCTGTGAGTTTGTGTACAATGCAAACGTCGGAAGTTGATGAATAGTTCATAACTTGTTTCACAGTTTGCACCGTTATGAATTTCTCATCGACAACGAAGCCAGTGTCGAGAAAGTGGTTTCGAAAAAGTTTTAAGTTTTGTTCTCTTCGTTTGATGGGTTTTGAAACCACGTTTTTTCTGTATTTGGGAAAGATATGAAATTTATAATTATATTGGAAGGCTAACGAGTTAAAGCACGCGCACACATACCCGTCGACACACCCAGTTCCTTCCACAAAGCTTGGTTACTTCCTCCCATGTCGGAAACAATTGCGACCACCGGGTACCCTGCTTCATCGAGCCGCAAGATCAAGGCGTCGAGTATTGATTTCGACATTTTACAGTCGAAATCGTAGAAGACCGGCTGTTTCCACGATGTCTTCAACCCTCGAGCTATAGCCACTTGCACGTAATTGCTTGGCTGTTTTACGCTATCTGTTAGTGGATCGTGTTCATACACGGACGCCACTTTCATTTCGTCGAAAGCAAGGACGCAAAGCCGGTCGGACAGTGAAGGATGTTCGTGATTCTCCATTGCATCAATTATAAAATGGAGAATCCCCTCCGTGAATTGCAGTTTTTGAGCCCATTTTGCAATCGTTGACTCGCACGGCAGTGGGAAGCCCTTGCAGTATAAATGGTTATACGCTCTGGGACCAGCAGCGTGCAGAGTAATAGCCCACGAAATATCTGCTTCTGTCCAATGTATTTTTGCTGATGGGCGTTTCAATTTCCTGATCTGCCCCTCAGTAAAAATTGAACGCATGCTCTCGCGAAGTGCATCAAGTTCGCTAACTTGAGCTCGCAGCTTTTCATTTTCATTTTGCAGTAATTGCACTGTCTTGCGCAATCGCTCGTTTTCGACTTGCAATGCACTTTCGGTAAATGGACTGCAAAGGTAATACGCTAACATAAACATTTCAATACCATTCAAGTTTTTATTGAGCTTACTCTGTTTGCGTGGAGCCGTCTTGGGTGCGAGAAGTTTCGGCACACTCATCCCAAGAATCAAGGCAATCTATTGCCATTGGGATAGCGTTTTTTCTCAACCGCCGTTTCTTCTCGCCTGGCTCAGAGCAAAAGTCCTGCGTAGAAAAGTGAAGAGCACACACCTTCGCGGTGGGAATGAAGTTCACTCCACAAGCCTTGCTCCATTTTTCCCTCGTAACCGGATTCTGCGGCACATGAAACAGGGACACATTTTCGTGTGTCCAAGTTCGATGGCACAAACTGCAGCTGGATTTCGGCATCGCAAATTTAAAAAACACAATCAAAGAAAAACGAGCACAATATATTTGTATGAAAATAACTGTATTTTGAAACATATGTTAATATGTACATCTTTGGCTGAGAAAACGGATGCCTTATGTTCCATTGAATCAAATTGAACATACGCCATTTGTTTTCTGAGGTGATAAAATTCAAATTAGAGACAATGTTGTTCGTTATGTTTTCTGCTGGAAAGTACTATTTCTTGACTACGCTTTTTTTTTTTGCTAAGGAAAAAAAGTATTTTTAAAAGAAGCAACAATGTTTTTTTCAAAGGAGCATGAACTGCCAAAATCGAGGAAACTGTCACGAGCTTACACCACCTTGTTTATTGCATCATGATTTTTTACGCCTTTTGACTTCAAACTTGGTGAAAGTACTCTTGGTGAGAAATAATTCGACACGTGTTTTTCACTTTTTTGAAAATAAAAATCTAATGGGGTCAACGACGGAGTAAGAGTTTGTATGGGGAAACACGACTTAATGCGCTAATGGACCTCAATTGTGGTGAAAGCACTTCAAATGAAAAATAATAAGATTTTCATAAAAATCTGTATTTTTCATAAAAATCTGACAGGATCAACAAAGGGTTCATAAGAACTTGATTTATTGGCCCCATTGACTTCAAACGTGCGTGCAAAGCCGCGGGCCCTGCTAGTATCAAATCACTGTGCAATAAAAGCCCATTTCTAGTCCCCGCCACCTTTCATTTCATTTCATTTCATTTATTTATAATTAGTCAAAGAACAATTGTTTCCTTACTGACTAATAAAGAACACCATAATGGATAAGTAACAATGTAAATATTACGTAACAATCGATAAACTTAATTAAAAACAGAGTTTAAAAAGTTCATAAAAATTGCTTTAGAAATAGTGAAATCCACCGAAAAATTCATTGAGATCTTATTAAATTCTATTCATTCACTACCGACTCTGATTCTGGCCTGCTGAACCACCAGTTGTTTCATTAACCACTGAGCAGTGGCGTATCCAGGGGGGATTAGGGAGATAGATCCCCCATTGGTCGGACGATTGGAAAAATATGTAGTTCTTTTACATTTTAAAAAATTTACATCATTTTGTCTTCAGCAAATCTGACATCGCCGAAAAAGAAAATTTGCAACCCTGAGTCAGCAGTGGAAAATGCTTTATTTTTCTTATTGGATTTCCAAATGTCATTGTGAGTAGTGAAAGTTCATTTGAGTGTTTTATCAAAAGAAAGAAATATAAAGAAAAAAATACAAACAAAAACGATGGACATTAGAAACTTTTTCAAACGAGGTCATAGCTCTACGGAATCTGCGCTAAAGAGGAGAAAGTCGGTAGAAGAAACAAATGCGGCTGCAGAAATTATTCTGCCTCCTAGTCATAGCAAGAAAAAAGCATTGATCCCCTTAAGCAGTCGTCTGTCTTAAGGGGATCAATACGTGTAAATTTACAAAATTTTCAAACATTTTTGTTTTGTAAAATAGACTCAGGGGGTTTTAAGAATATCCCCCTCAAGTGGTCTTTAATTCTGATGACCCGTTGCCCTGCAGCAGCGCTTTATTGATGGCCAATTCGTTCCGCATGATATCGGTAACGCAAAGCTTAAACCGAATTATTTCGAAACACTGGTTTTTTGATTATGGAAGTAGAATATCTCGGCAAGCTTTAGTCCCACTGATCTAAAATTTGGGCAGCAACTTTTTGAAACATAGAACCTCTAAACTAACTAAAAATGTCATTGTTTTTGGCGAAATCCGCGGCGCCATTTTCGGGAAATTAAGAAAAAAAGGTCATTTTTTTCGGTTGGAGCGTAGTTTTGTATTTTCGAGAAAATATTTTTTTTGTTAGTTCGTTTAGAAAATACATATATTTTCTACTTCTACTAGAATTTGGGCCCAACGTTGGACCCCCACCACCGCCGCCATTTTGAGCACGCCAAAAAAAATTGTTTTTCTTGCACTGCTACCTTTTAATAAAATAATGAAAAAAAAAATTGTATTTGTAAATTGTAAAAATGTATATTGCATTAATTTTTTCCGGCGTATGCGCGATTCCAAAAATATACCGTTTACACGTATTGACCCCCTTAAGCAACGATATTGGGAGCTTTGCGCGGAAACGTCTTAATCTAACGTCAGAGGAGAGACTTTGAGAGAGAGAGAAATTTGCTGACCGCCGCTTAAAGTTTCAATTTAGTTGGTTCAGTCAATTCAATTGGCTAGCATATTCTCAGTTGGACCAGGGAGCTTATTGCAAGCCCTGCGTGGCATTTGCAAGAACTGATGTAGCCCATGGTATCCAATTCCGGCATTTCGTCCAATGTAAATTTGACAATTGGAAAAAAGCTAAAGAAGTAAGTAGCCTGACAGTCCAGCAGCATTTTTGCTCAAAAGTAAACGATATACAAATTTCAAAGGGCATGTCGATTTTTGTAGAAAAAGTGATAGTCCAGCACGTTCTACTTTTTTGATCAAATTTTAAACTCAATAGGCAAAAAGATACACACCCGTTGACTGATGATTTGCTGCTGTGAGCATCTCAGTCGATGTAAAACCGCTCATCTCGCCAAAAAAGTGGTAAAAAATCCTCTTATTAAATTTGGGAAATTTTATATATTGTTACGAAAATGACTTCTCTAAGTTCGTATACTGGATTGTGCTTGAAAATAAAACTACTTCAGTTATTCAGCGCAAACGCAGACAAAAATCAACAATTGCTTTATTCACAAACTTCACACTTTGCTTGTATTTACACTTGTTTCTATTTTGCTTGCTCAGCTAAGACTCGACTCGTTGCGCCGCGCACCGCTGCTTATATACCAGTTTTCTTATCGCGCCGAAGTTTCTTGCAACTTCCAATTGGAACACGCTCGACCATTCTCGCACAGTTCGCGAACCATCCTTGCCATATCGGAATAACACCTAGAGGTGATTACGAGACCGTCATAAGGGCGCTGGCAGCCAAATACAGTGACGAGCACAACAAAATGGTGTATTACTGCGAGCTGAAGAACCGTAGACAAAGAGCCAACGAGACGCTGCAGACGTATGCGGCAGATATTGAGCGGCTGGTACCACTGACCTACCCAGAATTCAGCATGGAAGTTTTGGAAAGGCTGAAGATCGAGGCGTTTATCGAAGGCATTCTTGACCCGGAGACTCGTGTGAGTACCTTGATGATGATGAAGCCGACGTTCCATGAGACGGTGACAAGTGCATTGATGTATGAAGCTGCCTGGAGGGGAAGTTTTCGACATTCATCTGCGGAAAGGCGTCGAGGCGTATCTGGACGTGCCACGCAAAGCCAGCCAGTGAGCTCAACGGTACCAACGAGGCTGCGGGCAATGTCATCTAGAATCAGTTGCTGGCGATGTGGCAAGCAAGGCCACATTTCACGAGACTGCCATCTGCGAGAGAAGCGTTCCGGAGAACAGGCGTCCACAAGATGTGCGGACGCGCTGCCACTCCATCCCTGCAAAGTCGAATGCAGGCAGTGCTCGCAAGCCGAAAGCAAAGAACAGATAGTGGACGTCCGGTTGGTAAGCGTTATGCCAGAGGAAGAGTGGTCTGCGGAGAGGCTACAAAAAGACCAGCGTGAGGATGCGGATCTTGCAAAAATCGTCGAAGGCAAGGAGCAAGGCGCACGTCCGGACTGGCAGGAGATGGCCGGTGAAAGCCCGATTGCTAAGGCTTACTGGGCGCAGTGGGAAAGCCTGCGGCTGAAGGAAGGATGCCTGTATCGCGAATGGGAGAGCGCGGATGGTCGGACCAGCGACTCCCTAATGGTAGTGCCGAAATGCAGAATCAACGAGGTCATCGAGGCATACCATAACGACTCCAGTGGAGGGCACCTGGGCATTACCAAAACCGTCGGCAAGATAAAAAGACGATTCTACTGGGTAGGATGCCAGGAGTCTGTAGCCGAATGGATTAAGAGCTGTGACCGATGTTCAGCCGCGAAAGGTCCAACAAGAAGGTCTCGGGGCCGCATGCAGCAGTACAACGTGGGAGCGCCCTTCGAGCGGATTGCTATTGACGTCGCCGGCCCATTCCCAACTAGCACTCAAGGCAACAAATATGTGCTGGTGGTAATGGATTACTTCAGCAAATGGCCCGAAGTGTACCCTATTCCTAACCAGGAGGCCACTACGATCTCGGAAAAGCTGGTAAACAACTGGGTAGCCAGGTTCGGAGTTCCGTTGGAGTTGCATTCAGATCAAGGCCGGAATTTCGAGTCTGCGGTATTCAAGGAAGTGTGTGAGCTACTGGGGATAAAGAAAACTCGTACCACGCCTTTGCACCCACAGTCCGACGGCATGTTGGAACGCTTTAACCGGACGCTGGAGGAATACCTGCGGAAAGTGGTAGGCGGGAATCAAAAGGATTGGGACACGCATATTCCCCTGTTCCTGATGGCGTATAGATCAGCCCCGCACGACACGACATCACTCACTCCAGCCCGAGCAGTGTTCGGCACGGAGTTGCGGTTACCCGGCGACTTGAAGTTCGGGGTAGTCAGCACGACGGGAGGCGCTAAGACGGACTACGTGGTCAATAAGCGGGCGGAGCTCGAGGAAATTCACCAGTTTATAAGGAGCCGCACCAAACTGGTCAGCGATAAGGCGAAAGCCCGATATGATCTACGGGCCAACTCAGCAGGGTTCCAAGGAGGCGATCTGGTAATACAACCCGCAGCGGAGGAAAGGTTTGTCTCCGAAACTGCAAACGTCATGGGAAGGACCTTACAAAGTCGTGACTAGGATTGACGACGTGGTCTACAGGATTCAACGTTGCAGCAATAAAGGCGCTAAGCTGAAGGTAGTCCATTTGGAGCGCCTGGCGCCTTATCACAGCGGAACCTCGGCACTTGTTCGGGTCGAACAAGTCTAAGTGGTGGGCAGTGCAACGATAAGACGGTCTGTCGCTGTGCAAAGCAACCCTGTCGCTACGCGCCGTGCTATAATTCAATCTGGCAACGACGGCCGCGATAATAAGGGAAACTTTTAGGCCAACCTGGCAATGATGGCAACTTCTAGTCCAACCTGGCAATGATGGAAACTTCTAGTCTAACCTGGCAGTGATGGTCGCGATCGTCATGGAAACCGTCAGTCCACTCCGGAATGAGCGAGAACGATCTGCGCGATGGCCGGACAGGTATAAAAGGCAGCCGGGTGCGGCGCAGCGAGTCAGTCTGATTTTGACTAGCGGAGTTGCCACGCGGAATAACTAAGCAAATATTTAAGTGTAAAGACAGTGAAGTGTAAATCTTTGTGAAATAAAGTGACTGTTGGGTTTTATTGACTGCGTTTGAGGAACTAAGTGTGTTTGTTTATTTCAAATTGCACAATCCAGTGATTCGTACTAGCCCACTAGAACTGGTATTCGTAACAATATCAATATTGATAAAGATAATATTGACATATCAATATTGATAATTTCATATATATAAAAAATTTATCTGTTTCCAAAAACTTTTTTAGATATTCCGCTTAGCTGCATTTTTCGCTTCAGTGCCCCAAATCATGTGCATCGAAGGTGAATGCGGCTAAGCGGAATGTACTGTATAATAATAAAGTAGTCTAATAAAAACTCGCCCGCTCAAAGAAAACAACATTTTTTGAAATTACGATAATTTTGATATCTGAAATTTGTCAGTTCAAAAAATGTTCAACCACAGTCCTAACTTCATTCAAATAAAATCGTACTAAAAGCAAAAGGAAAGTGCTTAGGTATATTTTAAAACAACTTTGTTTACTCTGCTGATGCCTTTTTTACAATAGTGTTCAATCAAAATAGGGGTGGATTAGGGGTACTCTCCTTGATTAGACTACTTTATTATTATACTATAAGCAAGGTGAAGCAAGTAGCTGACATGCCTCCATTGTGTGAAAAAAGTTTTTAAAAACAGACATTTCCAAAATATATTTTCTCAGAACATGAAAGTCTTCTTCTGTGTTTGCATTAACCCACTTATGACTGGTGTATCAAAAAAATTAATTTCAAAATTATTGTAAAGTAATTATTGGTACTGAACAACAGAACCAAAAATAAATAAAAAATGTCTTAACACAACGAAATTTTTTTTTAAACTTCTGCCTGTCCCCTGGGGTGTTTGACCCCAGGCGGAATTAAAAAAACGGTTGAACGTTTTTGTGCACTCGTCTACTTGTGTTATTTAGTGTTAATCACGCTTACAACGCAAAAACAAATCGAGAAAAACACTTTTCGGGGCTATCCCCTTTTCTTTTGTGATTTATGTGTAACATTTCTTCATATTTTGTCAGTAAATTATATAACTGTTTGATTAGGGTCATCCTGACCCCAAAGGACAGCGAAAGCAATTTTAAGCAAAGGACAGACAGAAGGTTAATTAAACATAACGATGAACATTTAATGGTAAATAATTTAATTGTCTTTTTGTTATTTAATTTTTAACTCAATTATTTTTTAAAATTTTGTTTAAGTGCTAAATTCTTAAATGTATTCTAAATTTGTAATAAAAAGGCCTTATGCTTGGTCTTCTAAATTATCATCCTTGCTCCTTGTCCCAATTTACACTAGTAAAAATACCTTCCTAAAGTTTTAATCTGTCGAAAAAATTTGGATTTGGGTCTTTTAATCCCGCTCCTTAAATGAGTCATTTCAAGGTGTTTACATTGCCTCAATTGCATTTTGTGTGGCAACTAATGTCAAATGCTCGATGCTCATGTCCTCTTACCGCAGCTCATAGATCAGCTCTTTTCCGGCTACCGAGTAAAGAATTTGTTGCTTTTTTGCTGCCTCTAAGTGGTACACACTGCAATATTTGAATACGAATATATTACATACGGGGCATTCCACGCGAAGCGGACTGGTAAAAAAAACTCGATGTTTCCGATTTCGGTTGGCATGCAGTACTTCAAAGCCGACTATGGAGTCATAAAATTGTATATTAAAATAATTAAACCACTGGATTTCTTACTTCATTTACTGAGCTTTTTAATTGTATTTTTACATTTATTGTTTACATACTTCAACCAGACGAAAATTCCCATTCAAAATTTCCATTTTGATCATTTTCGTTTGTTTTGATTTTGGATTGTCAAAAAGAGGTAAACGTTTTTGAGGCTTTTAAAAGCGCCTTCATTTTGTGATGCGTTCGATAAAATTGGTCATGTTTTATCGCATTTGCTTCGTCGTTTTGTTGAAATGACTAATTTCGTAGATTGGAACTTGTATGGGGAAATGCGTGATTTGGCTTCGCATTTGAGAATTTTTGCCCAAATCTTGCATTTGGGCTAAATGTAAACGTAGTATTAGAATATTAATTATTTTTCCTCCGAGGTTCTTCTTTGCCATGTGCTGTCTTACACAAAAAACATGTGGTCGGCATTTTTTCACAATTCAAAATATTTTCGGTTTTATGTTTCAAATGGGGTTAATATTATTATCTCAATGTCAGAACAAAACTGGAAGGTTTGTGGTGAGAGAACTGTCAGCTACTTGCTTCACCTTCTTTATTTAATCATGCTGTTTCCTCCCAAGAAAATATTAACCAAATCGATTGAATTAAATTGGAAAGACCATGGCACAATAACAAGGTAGTGTTACGGGGGAGAGGATTTTATTTTTTTCTCGTCAGAGTTCGGTAGGTTGTCAAAAATTGTTGTTGGTTTTGTTTACATTCGGCGAACAGCATTGCCAGCCAACTCTTTTTCTGTGCAATTTGAAGAATTTTTCGATGCTGGCAAGTGAACCATCCGTTCGATTTTGACAATGAACCGAACAAAAACACTAACAAAATACACGTGCATTTTTTCGCTCTTTCCTGCCACTACCTTGTTATTGTGCCATGGGAAAGACTATCTCTGTTAAATTGTCTGTGTTAAATTGGCTCAAACGGCAACGCTGTTTGAAGTCCCATACCAAATATCAAAGCATTTGCGCACTTTTCGTTTCGCCGCCATTGTGAGCCCCTAATGATAGGAGCAAATAATGTCATCAAAGTATATTCTAAGTAGCGACACTCTTTGACAACCGGACGTAGATTTTTTCTGAAGGCTCCTGTCAAATTGTTGTTGTTCACGTGTAAAACTGTCACTGTGGTGAATAAGTACATTAACTTTTAGGTTTGCGGGCTCTTGACAAACCCTGAAAAACTGGATTTTTCATGAATTTCTTAAGTGTAGTTTAAAACGATATTATGCTTCGGACACTGACTTTTTATGCTGATATGAGCAGGGAAAAGAAAATTAAATATTTATCTCAAAAATGTGTTGCCTTCCAAATAGAATTATGAAACAATTTCCATTAATTTCGAATGTTTTGCAAAAGCAACTCTGCCCGGCAATAAATATTCACCACAATTATTGTCAGTTTAAAATTTGAATTTGAAATTTAACTTTTATATTTTTACACAAAAGTTGACTGGACACAAGAAAATTTTGTGTTGATCGGGGGTTGTTAACAATGAAACGCGATATGTTGTAGCGCTGCACGACTGAGAGTATATGGCTGTGTACGCTCAACATCACCGGGCCGCGCTCTACCACGATCAACTCCTCCAGCATGGCCAACTCAGGCAGCAGCCCGGGCGGTCGCCGGCCAATGAGTTGGCGCCACACTGCAACACAATCGTCGGCCAGTAGAAGTTTAGCACCGTCCACAGAGCTGCAAACAGCTCCACCGCAAACGTCTACCGACCAACTGCAGTGAGTGCACCGGCGATTTGGCCAGGGGCGATACAGACCGCAGCTCTAGACGAAAAAATTTTCAATGGCTCACATTTGTAAAAATAATTTTGTGAGCAATGACAGTTCGATTTTTGTCTTCGTGGTGAATATTTACACATTCTGCGGTGAAGGTGGCAATTGAAGTTGATGTAGAGTTGATATTTTTGTTACACATGTTGAGTATAGAAATGTTGCAAAATGGATAGTTTTACAAAAGTTTTTGATTTTATTTAAAATATTTTAACCACTTCAGCTACATTTACATATTCAGCCATAGATACAGAAATGTTCTATTGAACTCAAATGCGTTCCGAACTGAAATGCATTCCGATTTAAAAATAGCGCAGATAAATGTTGAACATTAATATATGTTGGTAAACAAATTTTAAGTGCTTATTAAGAGTTACGAAGATACACAAAATTATATTTAAATAAAATTCTTGACATAATTTATAAGAAATAACTTTTTCGCTAGCATTTTTCCTTGCACTGGAGCAAAATTACATTGACATTGATTCCGAATGTTCAATGTTTACATAATCAAATTGCCTGCACAAAAGCAATTTCAAAATTCTTTTGTTTCAGTTAATTATATTAGCACCTATTGAATTACAACTACAAATACGTATCCATCAGGAGATATTTATTTTCCCAAAAAATGCTTACAAAATGCTTGTTTCGAAAAAGTAGTAAGAAAATTAAGTATTAAATTTACTACCAAAACCAACAGAAAATCGCATCGGGGTAACACGGTCAAACAGACTTAGTGTAGCACTGACAGCTCCAAAAAAGAGTGTCACTACTTAGAGTATACTTTGAATGTCATTTTGTGATGTTTTTTTATTTGAGCCAGATATATCAATTCGGGGCTGATTTGTTGCTTAAGCTCCTGCTCAGGCCCTGGTTAAAAATCCTGAGCTGTTTTTGCTCAACGCTGTGTGTCTCAATGGGTGTGTCCTAATAAGCTGCATGTAAACAATGGGCTCTTGTCTTTGTAAGGATAGGGATGACGACGAGAACGTTGTAAACAGTAGCAACAACGTTCGCTTCCCTCAGCCATCAAGAGGTTCGTCCAGGAGCTCATGCCGTAGTGCCGACGCGCTGCAAAGAGGAGCATCCGTAAACTTAAAATCACTTTCTGAAACTGTTGATAAATTGGTAAAGGAGACTTTGGAGGTGATCGGAACAATAATTGACAAGTAAGGATATAATGCTTCGCTGTGGAAAACTGACTTTAATATTTTTTAGTGAACCGGAACCGCCAAGTTCCATCTTGATGTTGCATATGATGACCGATAAACCTGCGGGATGGATTGAGCTGGTTCGGTCGTTGATGAGGGTGGTGCCAGTGGAGCACCCAATGGGCCCAAGTGTTATCGCTCTGCTGCTGGACGACAGTCCACTGCCGACGCGAGAGTCGGTGTTGAAGGTGGGCGAAATGATAACGTCAACTCGCTCCTTGCACAGCAACCTACGCAAAGAGCGGAACTTGTGCGTCATTCTAGGCTGCTTAGCTGAGAAACTAGCCGGCCCCAGCAGCATCGCGTTACTCAATAATTCCACGCTCAAGTACCTTATCAGTAACCTTGGTGACGAGATGGATGCCAATGTAAAGCTACTATCGCTCATTGCACTCGAAAAGTTCGCACATACTAGCGAAAACAAGGCGACCATAAAGGTACGTAGTTGGCTACTACAAGCCAGAAAGCAAGAGTTCAAGGACAAAAGAAAGCGCTTTAAGTGTCCCGATTATGCATATTGTGGATTAAACAAAAGTCACGCGAGATCATAAAAAGCTAATTTGTTTTTTTTTTTTGCAACACAACTCTTGACTCGTAATAAAAAAAGATTTGATGGAGGAGGAAGAATGACTAGTTATTTTGAGTCTATTATGAAGACTGATTTTGATGTTGACTTTGGGAATAATGTAAAAAATATTTACAAAAATTAGTGAGATACTAACAAGCAACTTCTTTTTCGATTTTTTTTCATGAAATTCATAAAAAATTTAACCCATTTTATTAGTAGGGGAATAGGTTCGGTTGTGGGCACACTTGTTTTTGGCTCGTAACTTTTCACCAAGTTCATATTAAGAGAAGGTTCGTTCCTGGCCCGTACAGTGCGATTATGGAATGGTCTCCCTGCAGATATTTTCCCCAGCACTTATGATCTTGATGGGTTCAAGGCAAGAGTCCACAAATTCTTCACCCAACATCCTTTCTCCTAACCTATATATCCTTCCTGAACCAGCGCAATGCCTCGCATTTATAGGGGTATCCCCTGCGCGTTGGCTCGTATTAAAAAAAAAAAAAAAAAAAAATCGGACATATGGATATCTATGAAAAGCTAAAGGACCTTAGCTAACAAGTAATAACGAAAATAAACCTATTCCGTTAAATAACAATTTTTTTTTAATTTTGTAGTCATTTTTAACGAAAATTTTTTTCTGGTTCGGTTGTGGGCACCCTTGGAAAATCTGCTGGAAACGGGGAAATATGAAGAAAAACCAACACGAATATAGCAAAATATTAAATTTTCATTATTTGAAGCACAATGCACGCATGTGAAGTAGCTGGTACGCATATCGGCACACTTTAGATGGACGGTCATTTCAAAATGTAAGTGACCAAGTCGTTCTCCTGGGCTGTCAAGAAGACCTAAAGTAAAATGAAATTCAACCTAATTAATCAACACTCTTCAAGTGCTGTGACGTAAAGAAGGTGGAAAACAACAGTTAACCTGATTCGATGGCACGCGCTGATAACATCCACGAACAAAATCTAAGAAAACACCACCGTCGACGGCTTTGATGTCTCCGAAATTTTCTTCCACCTTCTTCATGTATGTAGCTTTGAAGAGTGGTTCGGGAAATCGCATAAGCTGAGGCAGTCGATTTTGTGGTTACAATGTTCTGCAGAACAATGTTTAATTGCATCCAGCACATTAAAAAAGATATCGGACGATTTTTTTTATTTATCCTCGGATGATATGGCTAAAACAACCAAAAAATGCGTAAAAAGACCATTTCCGATGATATAAAACTTAACAAATCACAAAAAAACGGGTGCCCAAAACCGAACTAATTGCGGAGCCCACAACCGAATTTGGCAGCCATTTTGTGAAGTAGGCAAAAATTTGTTTGGGGTAAACATATTGGTTGTAATCAATATTGGATCACAAAGTATAATAAATTTACTAAATAAAAATGCATTTTACTCAACTTCTCGATGGATTCACTTCGATTTATGACACCATTTAAAATGTTTAAAAATATGTTTGTCTTATTTTTTAAGCACAGAAAGATATATATGGTCCCAGCACAAAGCAGGCGTGTCTGTTCGACTCGGTATTTGGCACAAAAAGATCGTGCTTCCATAATGAACAAATGGCCTTAGTCAAAAAAACCCAGCCTGCTTTCTATCAAAAGATACGAAGGGGTGCCCACAACCGAACTATGCCCGTAACCGAACCTATTCCCCTATCTAGTTCAAAAGAAATCCTGCATGAAATGCACAGTAGGGTTTTGCCATTATATATTTGATACTTATCAAAAATACACAATACGAAAGCAAATACAATAGAGGTGTTCAAACCGAGTTCGTTACTTTGCTTGTAACGTGAATAACGGCTTGTTTTAATTTATATTGCATACTAGCAGGGCCCGGCGGCAAGTTTTAAGACAATGGGCCCAATAAATCATGTTTCTGTTATACGAAATATTTGTCTAATTATATCTTATTTGAAGCGCTTTTATCATAGTTGAAGTGAATATACCTATTAAATCATGTTTTCACATACAAACTTTTAACCCATCGTTCACCACGTCAGATTTCGATTTTAGAAAAAATGAAAAACATGTGCCGATTTATATATCACTTGGAGCACTATCACCAATTCTGAAGTCAAAGAACTCTTAAGTTAAAAAAAAAATTAAAAACACGTCGAATTATTTGTAATTTAAAGTGGTTTTACTATGTTTTAACCCTTTCCGACATGAAAATAAACCCGTTCAGTATGAATTGTATGGGCTGTAGTCCAATATATTGGACATTGTGACTGAAAGGGTTAAGTCAAAAACCCATTAAATCATGTTTCTCCATACAAACTTTTAACCTTTGATTTACCCCGTTAGATTTCGATTTAAAGTCTTTTACACGTGTTTAATTTTTTTTATTTCAAGTGTTTTCACAAATTTTGAAGTCAATACGCTTATCGATTAATGTTTATTTTTTCGCAGTCTTTTCCCGTATGCGAACCTGAACCCATCGTTGACCCCGTTAAATTTTGATTTTCGAAAAATTGAATTCGAAGTGTTTTGACAAGTTTGAAATCCGTAACAGTTATAAGTTTTGTAATTAAAATCAATGTTTAAGAGTTATTTTCTTGACTTTTATTTAATGTCTCAACAAATAACAGTTATTTTTTATTTATATTTTAAAAATCGTATAATAATAATTTTTGAATGTTTGCTTATTAGTCCACAAATAACAGTTCCTTTTCGATTTTTATTTTAGTTGTCCTATGATAACAATTATTGGTGACTTTTATTTAAAAAAGTCATCAGTAAAAATCAGTCAGTGACTTTTATTTACCAAAGTCATCAATAAAAATCAGTAAGTGACTTTTATTTATAAAAGTCATCAATAAAAATCAGTCAGTGACTTTTATTTTTTAAGTCGTAATAAAACTCATATTTATTAATCGCAGTACTGGATTCATTAAATATCGAAATGCATATATATTCTTGATCGACGTTACACGACCTGACTTGACAACTTTGTTTTCTGGAGGAATCATAACTTTTGCATACATCAATGAAAATAACTTATATTACGACTTAAAAAATAACAGTCACTGACTGATATAAAAATTTGAAAAGAAACTGTTATTTGTATATTAATATGAAAAAAAAAATTAAAAATAATTGTTATTAAAGGATTTTTTAAATAAAAAATAATTCTTATTCTTAATCCATAAAAATTACAAAATAAAAGTTTATTGCCAAGTTTGATTCTCGGTGCGAAAAGAAATGTATTGGTATATTTCATTTAGTTGTTTGTCCTTTCCTTCATAGTAATTTTTTTAAATATAGTTTTCATAAGTAACTGTTATTTCCGGTCCCTGATTAAATCACGTTTCCTCATACAACACCTTAACTCATGCTCCTTTAGACACCGAATTAAAAAAAAAAAGTTAGCGGAGGTTCATTTTTCCAAATGTATCTGCAGCTCTCTTCAATGCGGGTAAAGAAATTTACTCGGGGAACTTCTTATGGCGACAGCCCTTAAAGGCGTGTTAATTGGTGTGTTTGCTTTACAAAAATTATAAATGCCAAGGCGCATTAAACCACTGATGACAACGTAGCGTCGTTCCGAACGCAGCTTCAGTGTCGTTTCAGCCTTCACCCGAGTAACATCACGCTTGTTTGTTGAGCGGTTGCTCGCATTTATGCACACTAAGTATTTTTTGCGTATTTTTTATGAATTCTCTGAAATCGAACCACTGTGAGCACTTACCATACAAACATTTTGAAGTCCTGCTGCACATACACTGGTGGCAATTCCTATAAATTCACCTAAATCTGCTTGGATTTTGTTACATTTTCTTTACAAAATTGATTCAATTAAAATAGTTTTACTGAAATATTTATTGTAAAATATAGTCTATAACAGGGGTGCCCAAAACCTTCTTATGGAAGAGCAAACTCCAATACATATAAACGAATTCATACGCTAGACAACAACAAAACCTATGTTGAAGATAACTGTCGCCAATGTGTACCAACAAAGCATACTATGCTGTGTGTATACTAGAATGCTCAGCCTATGCCAAAGATTATTTACATAAACAAATGAGCACCTAGAATGCTCAGCCTATGCCGAAGAGCATTTACAAAAACCAATGAGCAACAAGAGTATAGGACATGGGCACCTCTGGTCTATAAGAACTAAAAGAAGAAATCGCAATTAATTGATTACATAAAAAAAATATAAAATTGCATAGAGTAAATATGCTTTCTTAGCTCAAGGTACTCTAAATATTTTTTTAAATAATTTGTTCATTTTCCATTTCGGTTTAAAATATTTTAGGCACAAATAAAATAAGATTATGAACAGTTTGTGCCGATATGCAAGCCACAACCTATTTAATCGCTTTTTTAAAGTAAATCTTTCAATAAAACTGTCGTTCTTTGGCGTAAACACCTCGAGCGAGAACCCAAAGGTGCTCGATGTGATTTACGTCAAGAATTCGAACTTGCCAATCAAAAACTTGAATATTTTTGTCCTTGAAAAAGTTCATTGTGTTTCTAGAACTGTGAATTGCAGCATTTTCCTGCTGAAAAAGTGCAGGCCCGTAAAATTCTTCTGATTATTCTATTATCATTACATTTAAAAGTTCGCAGTAAATGTTAACTTTTTCAGAAACCCAGGCAAATTAGGTCGTACCATACATGGTAATACCGGCCCAAACCATTATATCACCACCTGATTATGTCTGGCCCATATAGACTTCCTTTTCAACCAACTTATCGATCTAAAAGTATTACAAGCCGTCAGTACTATCTGAAATGAACCCTTTTTGTTACTAAAAAAACTGTTTACAACTGTTCACGCCTCTAAATAGCTTCTTCGCGAATTCCATTCTTTTGGGTTTAAGACTAACAGTCAAAGGGGGTTTTTTGGGGCATTTAGTGTAAACATCGCGGTTTGAATTTTGTAAAATTTGTCGAACATGTCGGGGTTTTATAGACTCGATTCGATCGATAGAATCGATTCTCCGAACAAACTCCGTTGACATTAGGTTTTCTTCTATTCCCAATGCCATTATCACACGTTTTTGCCTTACGATAATTTTCGTGTTTCGGTCATATCTTACATTTTTCCCATAAGAAAAATAAAAAATAAAATATTTAATTAATAATTTTGAATAATGACACACTGGCGTCTCAGGCCTGCCTATTTTGTCCCCTATTTCCCGTATCGAAAACTTATTGATTGAATGCATTAATTTTTCCCTTTTCTTCAAGTGGCAATTACTTTCCGCTTGGCATTTTCACAGGTCTAAAGAAAATAAAATTTTTCCGTTTTTAATAGTACAAAAATCGACTAAATTAGTTTATAAAGGCATAACTTACCTCAAAATACTTATATTTTTGTTTCACTGGTCAATTTAAATCGCTGAGTTTATGTGAACTGCCACATTTGATCTCGGAGAAAACACTAGTCGCTCTTAATGTTTTGCACGATCACGCAAACTATAAAAGAGTGCATAACGGTACACCTGCCATTTCTTACAGCAAACTATGGAAATGAAAATACAACCTTTATTTGTTTTTTAAATCATCTCTACTCCTACAAGACTTTTCATATCTCAGCTCAAAGTGAGTTTATGGGAATTGTCACCAGTGTACAGTATTGTAAAGATAATTTTTTCAAATAAATATATTAAAACTAATTACCTGAGATCCTATTTTTGTTCAGTGCTTTAACTGCTTTATCCAGTTCACTGACCAAGACTTGTGTAGTTACCCTCGACACCTTATTGATTCACTTCATTTATTAATTTAAACAATCATTGCACAATTAAGATTTCATCTTTTATAGTGCTTTACAAAGACTTATATTAAGATACACAATTGAAGCTTACAAAATAAAAAAGAAAAGAAAAAGAAATTTAGAAGGGAAGAAAGATAGGACGAAAAAGAGGAAAGAGCCATAGAATAGAAGAATAGAGAGAGGACTCGAGTATTAATCGACATGGCATATAAGTATTATAAACTGCCAGCTTGAATCGCCGTAAATTAGATTCGGCCTTTAAGTCATTCGGTAACGAGTTCCATAATTGTACAGCTCTAACGAAGAACATTCTTGATGAAGTGACAAAATTTGTACGTGGCACTATGAAGTTGCATGTACGACTAGATTGTGCAAAGCTCAGTTTTGAGAAAAGGTAGCTTGGACAACGAGTATGAATTAGTTTATGCAAGAATAGTAAGGAGCGACGATTAAAGAATGAGTATATACTGCAATCCAGTATATTTATGGAGAATTTAGAGATGGAGTCAAACTTTCTTTTGGAGTATACATATCTAGCTGCATTATTGACTAATAGTTGCAACTTTCGCAGAGACGCACTCTCAGGGTGACCATATATTAATTCCTGGTATTATTGGCTTTATCATTGTTTTAACAAGTTTTAGTTTTATGTCTTGAGGAATAAAACTAGCAGTTTTCCAAAGCTGCCTAAGTACATTATACATCTTGCTGACCGAACAATTAACGTGATCAACGCATGTCAAGGTTGAATTCAATTTAAATCCAAGACTAGTAACGACCTTCTCATATTTGATAACAGTACCATTTAATGTAATGGGTGAGAAATTGTTCAAATCGTAAGGATAATGGGATATAGCAATTGCTTTAGTCTTGGTTTCATTTAAATTAAGATTGTTATGTCTAGACCATGAAAAAATAGAGCTCAAATCATCATTTGTTTTCTGTATTAAATCCTTCACAAGACCTATAGGTGCAGAGAGATAAATACGAAGATACATAATTAATATTTCACTAAATTTGTTCCGATTCGCATACATTGATATTTTTTCAACTGTCAATTTACGTTCAAAAATATTTGAAATTAAGATGCAACATTAGCGATTCTAAGCCATTTTCTCAGTGGAAGTATTGTCTAAAATGTTGAAATTAAGTCTACGCCCTGATGATGCGTCTCAATTTCTGTAAAGAATTTCTGGAACAGAAATTGTGCGTATACAATTTTATGCTGTATACGCATATATAAGTGCAATATTTTTCCTTCGCACAGAAAACATTTTTGGAAATGGATTGGAACCCACTGCAACCACTTGAAGAGCACGCGTTATCCGCAGACTTTCTTTTGCGGCAAATTGGGTTCTGCGCGCGGTGGTGCCTTGATAATTACTGTAAATAAAAACGGCTTGAATAGATCGGTTTGAGTGCCTTAAACGATACATTTTATTGTACTTCTAGTTCCTGTGCTGGGCCGAAAATATTCGTACGAAACGACTGATGTATCGAGCATTAACGCCATGCTTAACACAAAGGACGTTAGTGAGTACTTAAAGATTTCGCCCGATGGGTTAGAGGCGCGATGTGACGCTTACACATTTGAAAGTGTACGTTGCACATTCCAGGTGAGTTTCGTCGAAAATGCCTCTTGCAGAGTGTATTGTAAAAAGTTTCGCAGACAACGCATAGCTGCTGGTACTATGAAGTATTGCTGATAACGCCCGGTGTTATGCAAATCGGCTGGGCTACCAGAGAGTCGAATTTTTTGAGCGATGATGGTTACGGTATCGGTGATGATAAATACTCCATTGGATTTGACGGATGTCGCAAATTGATTTGGCACAACGCAAAGTCCACTCGGCACAATTTACCAGTTTGGCGAAGTGGGTCAACTTTGGGTTGTCTTTTAGATCTTAACCATCAGGAAGTTATATTCACTTTAGATGGAGAAGCAACTGTTCCGTACAAACATGTTTTCAGCAATGTTAAGTGAGTGTACTAGTCACCACAATTGACAGCATGTGTACTAAAATATCTCGTTTTGTTTACAGGGAGGGTTTTTTTGCAGCTGCCAGCTTCATGTCCTTCCAACAGTGCAGATTTAATTTCGGTTCAGAGCCCTTCCGATATCCTCCGGAAAGACCGTTTCGCAATTTTAATGAATGGGGAAGTCTGAATTCGTGTGAAAAGGTGAGTATTCACACCCAAAATATATTGTTATGGAAACTCTCAACAACTAGCAACTAGGATCCCAGACTGGTCGATGGTCGCTAGTGAGTCGTAATGTGATGCCATGAAGAAATGTTGCCACAAACACAAAATTTCATGTCATGAGCTCATTAAATGTCGTAGAACTCATTATGCCCCAGGCATATCGAGCCCTTCCCGCGTTTTTATCGTATGAGCCAAAAACCAAAATTTACAGGAGACTTTTTTTGGTTTTCTCTGCATTGGCGCAACATAGTTGCATGATTTTTAGTATACACACTTTATTTAGGGCTACACACTTGAAATAGGTAATTTTAGTGACTTCAGCAAAGCGCAACGGCGGCTACTATTATGAGCGATTAAAAGATTGCAGTGGCACATACGATAAAATAGTTTTTAAGTAAAAAAGAATTTTTTCCTTGGTAATGTATTTTCATTTATTGAATACAAAAAATTTTTCCTTTCAAATTGATGTAGTGTAATTCATAGGTGATATAGAGTAACGCCGGGTAATGTGATATACCTGTTTGTTTTACAGCGATTCCCGACACGTTTTGCCTTAAAACACACTTTTTTTGGTATCAAACTGTTCACAGATGCATTATCTCTTCTATATACAGTACTTATCGCTTAAAGCGAACTTCGAGGGACTGGGCAAAATGGTTCGTTTTAACCGAAAGTTCGCTTTAAAAGGGGTCTGTAATAAGCGAAAACATACAGCGCGTACTTTTGACATTGGTTCGTTTTAGGCGGAAAATCGTTTTAAACGGGTTCGTTATAAACAAAAAGTACTGTATATAAAAATTAATCGTGGTTCGTTCGGCTGCTTAAAACTTGAAATCGACTGGACCAACTTGGATACTTCCTTTGGCAGGTTTGTTTGAAATTGTTACGTGAAGGTTTAGGAAAAAAGAAAAGTAGGGGAAACGGGGCGTGGTACCACAAGAATACATTTTTAGACAATAACTTTCGAACCATAAGTCACACATCAATTAAATTTGGTACGAACTTACTATTTAGTCATGTCCTTCGATAGAGGGAATGGGGTGGGTATTGAACAAGGAGGTGTGGCACCGCCCATACAACTCAAATCTTTTAAATGGAATAGGTTCGGAATTGTAAGACGCACAGCATTGAAATTTGGTATGACATCGTCCCATAGAAGTGCCATTCTACTTTTAAAATTTGATGGGCGTTGGATAAGGGGCGTGGCAAATTGTTTATCACCCCATATTTCAACAGAACTGTAAGTCGTACATCAATGAAACTTGGTATGAACCTACCATTTAGTCATATCTTTCGGCAGAGGGAATGGGGCGGGTATTTAACAAGAGGGCGTGGCTCCGCCCATACAACTCAAATCTTTTATATGGAATAGCTTTGGAATTGTAAGTCGCACAGCATTGAAATTTGGTATTACATCTTCCCACAGAAGTGTCATTCTACTGGTAAAATTGGATGGGCGTTGGACAAGGGGCGTGGCACATTTTTTTGATCAAAATTATCCGCATAGTTTTGAAATTGTTCGTCGCAAATCAATGAAACTTAGTACGAACCTACCATTTAGTCATATCTATGGACAGAGGGAATGGGACAGGTATTTACCAAGGGGGCGTGGCACCGCGCATACAACTCAAATCTTTTATATGGAATATCTTCGGAATTGTAAGCCGCACAGTATTGAAATTTAATATGACATCGTCCCATAGAAGAGTCATTCTACTGTTAAAATTTTATAGGCGTTGGATAAGGGGCGTGGCACATTTTTTTGACCCAATATTTCAGCAGAACTCTAAGTCGTACATCAATGAAACTTGGTATGAACCTACCATTTAGTCATATCTTTCGGCAGAGGGAATGAGGCGGGTATTTAACAAGGGGCATGGCACCGCCCATACAACTCAAGTCTTTTATATAGCTTCGGAATCGTTATCCGCACAGCATTGAAAGTTGATGTACCGTCGTCTCATAGATGTGTCATTCTACTGGTGAGATTTAATCGGCGTTGGGCAATAAATCGAAAAAAATTTACAATGTTTCATTTCGAGGAAATTGAAGAGATTTCAATATTATGAACGACGACATTGTGCTCAGACGGCGAAAAGTATATCAAAGCCGGATCGATCCCTTCGAGTTTGATGACGAGGACTTCTATAGTCGTTAGGTAGGTAGGTAGATGTGGCGGCCCTCACGAGAGCGCACGTAGGTCAAAAAAGGCCCATTGTGATGCCACTGGATCATTATCCCCTTCATGTTAGTAGGTCTCAAACCAACCTGAACAATTAATGAAGCGTATTAGGCCTTTTGTGTCGACGTTTGATATATCGGCGAGGTTGTCGGTGTGGTAAAAACCTAAGTGTTTTTTGCGAGTCCTGCAAAGAGCAGGGCAGGTGCAAAGGAAGTGTAGGATGGTTTCTTTCTCTTATATGTCTCTGCAGCTACGGCAGAAATCGTTGGCTAGATGACCCAGCCCTAGTCTTCTTGCGTGGCTACCGAGACTTCTGGTGCGCGTCCAGTCCAGCTTTGGCCAGATTTGTTGCGCTGTTTTGCCTGTCTCAGAGGCCGCCCAAGCGATGTTGGCGGCTTTAGTCACGGCCTCCTCTAGCACCAGCTTGCAAGTACTTAGCGGGACACCCAAGCCAGCAAATTCTGTGGATAGCCCTTCGGTTGTGCCTATTCTGGCCAGTTCGTCCGCCCTACAGTTCCCCGGGATGTCTCTGTGACCTGGGACCCATAATAGGTGTATGTTAAGCTGCTCAGCCATCTCGTCGAGAGATCTGCGGCAGCTGATCACTGTTTTTGGTGTTAAGACATGGGACCCTAGGGCCCTGATAGCCGCTTGGCTGTCAGAGAGTATGCTAACATCTGGTACTGAGATGCTGCGCTCGTTGGTCAGCTTCAGGGCGGCTTCAATGGCCGTTACTTCCGCCTGGAACACACTACAGTGGTCCGGTAATCTAAAGGAGTAGCTTATACCCAATGAGTCCGAAAAGACGCCTCCGCCGACCGCTCCATTTAGCTTAGAGCCATCAGTGAAGACCTGACATGAGTTACCTGTTAGTGGTGTTGAGCCGTCCTCCCAGCTGCTCCTATCTGGGATGGTACATGAGAACTTCTTGTTGAAGAGAAGTTGAGGAGGAGAGTAATCGAGTTCTCCAGTTTGTCCTAAGAGAGAGAGTATCCTATTGTGACCCGTGTTTGATTCCGACCAATGGCCGAAAGCTCTTTGGCTTGTAATTGCCGCCGATTTCTTACAATGTAGGTCTAATGGGATGAGGTGAAGTAAAGCTTCTAAGGCTGAGGTTGGGGTAGTTCTAAGAGCACCTGAGATAATGATACAGGCTGTCCTTTGAACTTTCTGCAGGTGTTGGAGAAGTGTGACTTTTTCTAAAGCTTCCCACCAAACCAAACACCCATACGTTAGGATGGGCCTGACTACGGCTGTATAGACCCAGTACGTTAAGTCTGGTCTTAGACCCCAGGTTTTACCTAGTGCCTTCTTGCAGGTATATAAGGCAACCCTTGCCTTTTCAACCCTATGGAGGATGTTTGGTTTCCAGCTTAATTTCTTGTCAAGAATGACTCCTAAGATCGAGCCTCATTCTTATATGGGATTACTGTGTTATTGAGTTTTAGAGGAGGTATGGCAGGTGGCTTATACTTCCTCGTAAAGAGGACCACTTCTGTTTTCCCGGGGTTGATGCCTAGCCCACGACAGGTTGCCCAGTCGTTGACCTTGTTTATCAGTACTTGCATGAGGTCTCTGATCGAGTGAGGAAACTTCCCTGAAACGGCAAGAACTATATCGTCGGCGTAAGCTGTCACCTTGCATCCGCCCCCTCCTAAGGACTGAAGTAGTTCGTTAACCACAAGGTTCCAAAGGAGAGGGGAGAGGACCCCGCCTTGTGGGGTACCCCTACTCACCCCTCTTGAGATGGACGATTCACCTAGTTCAGCGCAGATAACTCTGCTTTGCAGAAGCTGATCCACCCAGTTCACCAGGCCACGCTCCACCCCAAGCCTGGTGAGTGCGACGGTGATATCCAGGAAAGTTGCTAACGTATATTATTTGTAATCAAGAGATTTTTGGATCGTCTGGGTCAGAGAGTGTAGAGCAGTGTCTACGGATTTATCCTTAATGTAGGCATGCTGGTTGTTTGAGATGAGGTCATGCCGTATAGTCGAACGTAGGTGTAGATCCAATAGACTTTCCAATGTTTTCAGTAGAAATGAGGAAAGGCTTATGGGTCTGAAATCCTTGGGACTGGTGTGAGAGTTCTTTCCTGCCTTCGGTATGAACACCACCCGTACTCTGCGCCAGTTTGCTGGAATGTAGTTCAAGCTAATACTGGCTGAAAAGATTAAATTGAGGAGCCTGAAGGTTGACGGTCCAGCCCTTTGTAGCTGTGCTGGGAATATGCCATCTGGTCCTGGTGATTTAAATGGAAGGAACCCTGCGATAGCCCATTTTATTTTGTCCTCCGATATGAGGTTGTCTACATTAGCGGCCCTATTCGTGTCTGTCTGGTCTCCTGCCAGCGAGTTAAGGCTGGCCGGAAAGTGAGTGTTTGTGAGAAGCTCAAGTGCTTCAGCTTCTGAAGATGTCCAAGAGCCATCTGGTGTTTGTAAAGCACTTGGAACAAAGGGTGATGAGGCTAGTATTTTCCTTAATCTGGAAGTCTCGGAGACACTTTCAATGTTGCCGCAAAAGTCGTTCCAAGAGCTCCTCTTAGCTTTCCTAAGACATTTCTTGTAGGACCTGAGAGAGTCTTTGTAAAGGTCCCAGTCTGTTGCAGTTTTGGTCCTCCTCGCTCTGTTGAAGAGTCTCCTGGAGGTTTTTCTGAGCCCCCCAAGTTCTTGGTTCCACCAGGGGGGTTTGTATTTTCCCCTGGGTACAAACATGGGACAGGCAAGGTTTTGTGCCTTTGAAAAGGCCGAGGTTAAGTGATCAACAGCCGTCTCTAACATTGCGTGACTGTTGATTTCAGTGATTTGAGTCGCATTAATGTGGCTGTCCACTGTGCGAACGAACAGATCCCAGTTCGTTTTTCTAGGATTGAGGACAGGTTTGGTCCTCTGAGCGTTGCTTTCAAGAGCAAACTCAATGTACCTATGGTCAGAGAAGGAGTGTTCACTAGATACTCTCCAATTACTAACCCTATCGGCTATGGTTGCAGAGGCAAGGGTGAGATCTAAGACCTCTTCTCTGTTCCTAGTAACAAAGGTTGGTGTACGCCCTATATTGCATACTAAAAGATTGGTGGTAGATAAGTATTCAAAGAGAGACTCACCTCTATAGTTTGTATCCGTGCTGCCCCATATACTGTGGTGAGCGTTTGCGTCGCATCCAATAACTAATGCAGTGCTGGATTTTGCGGCTTCTTTTACCAGCTCCTTAACAGCATTTGGCGGTGGAGGCTCTGGGTCGTCGTGAGCCATGTAGCATGATGCGATCCAGTGGCACCTGCCCTTTAGTACCAGGGAGACAGACCACAGATCATCGTTGCTGAAATTTGGGAGCAGATATGCATTTAGTCACTTTTTCACAAGGATACAGGATCTGGGTCTACCTGCGCTATAAGCATGGACCAGCCTGTAGTTGGTCGCTCCCAATCCGCAAACCTTGTTGGCTACAAGCCAGGGTTCTTGAATGAGAGCGATGTCGTAGCCCCCCTTAGAGAGGCGTAGGAGTAGTGCGGCCGAAGCCGCTTTAGGCTAAGAACATAGTGGAGCGGCGAGCAAAGCGAAGAGCAAAGCGGCGAGCAAAGCGACGAAAACAAAAATAACGCTGTTCAATCGAAGCGCACATAGTGACGAGCAAAGCGAAGAAAGCTGAAAAGAGCAAAGCGACGAGATCAAAATATTTTGTTTTCGTCGCTTTGCTCGCCGCTTTGCTCTACTTGAAAATCCAAACATTTCTGCTATTATAAAATTTGTGTGAACAAAACAAAAAAATTTATGTGGATGGATTGATAAGCGCAATATTCGCAAAAAATGCCTTATGGATCGCTCTACGCTTTGCTCGTAGCTTTGCTCGCCGCTTTTCTCTTCGCTTTGCTCGCCGCTCCACTATGTTAGAGTGGTGGAGATTTACTTGAACAACTCGGACCATGGTCTTTTTCGCTCAGCTTCGCCTCCACCACAGTAGCGTCGAGGTCGTCGTCGGTTTCGAGAAGCTCGGACTCTCTCCAGAAATTCCCAAAAGCCGTGGCCATATCCGATCCCGAAGAAGAGATGGAAACTGTTCGGGATAGGCGACGTAACGGCTTAGGGGAAGATGGCTGGTCGTCCATCGCCTCTACCTGTATGTTGGTTGTACTGGCCGGCGGCCCCTGCAGGCCTCCTTCGCCGGGAACGGTCGTAGCTAGCAACCCTTGTGGGCCGCTTTCGCCAGAGTCAGTACCTGCGTTGGTCGCGGTTTCCTCGTCTTTCTTGTACACTCTGAGTTTGACATGTCCAAACCCGAAGGCCACAACACCATTGGACTTCGCTAGTTGTTCAAGGGATTCTTTGTTTACAAATATGGTGGCACAACGAGATCCCTTGATCTCCTCCAATTTGGCGATTTTCCAATTGTGGGAAGCGCCGGGTTAGACAGCTGGAGTGTCTCGAGGACTCTTGCCGGATCCGCAGGTTTCATAGGGATCCAGGCTCTGGTCCTAGGCCGCTGGGGATAGATTCCCTGGGCACTACTTCAAGCTTGGCGCCCGGCCAGATTTCTCCCGTCCTGGAGATTGCCAAGCAAAAGAGATCCAGAGCCCTTTTGTCTGCGCACGCAACCAACTTTACGTAGCCTTGATGCCAGCCGCACATTTGGTATTTTGGCACGTGGCCTGGATACTCCTTTATGACATCCAGGAAGATATCGGCCAGGAAATCTTCCATCAACTTCCAGTTGGTAGGGGATATGCTACCGTCGGGGTCAGAGCGGTCAACGACCGCCATGACGAGACTGTCCTTTAGGATCTCGCTGTAAGAAACTGTCGTTCTATGTGAACTGAAGATACGCAGTTGGAGCCTCCTCATCTGTAGATCGCTGTCGTTTGGCGGCGGTCTCGGTGTTCGTTGCCTCTTCGAGCTCCTCTAACCTGGCGATGGCCCAGGTGAAGGAGGCCTTTTCGTGCTGAGTCCTGCGATTTTCCGGGATACCTTGTATCCGTTCTATTACTCGCTTGGCACTCTGGCGCTCTCTATAGCGGATTTTTGAGTCCTTTATATGTTGCGTGCCCTCTGTATAGCGTCACCGTGTTTGTTGCTTTTGCTTCACGAAGGTCCGGCCTTGGCAACCATAGCGTTGCTGCGGTCAGGCATGGCACTTGTGTCAGTTTTTCTACTTGCGGACACAGAGCCTTGGCATTGGATCTTCTGATCAACCAAGGATGCGTCCTTATTGGCGGTGGGCGCTGGCTTACTTGCTTCACCCATCCCCGGCTTTTTAAGAGGGCCGGCCTCTGGTTCCGTTTTTCCGTTTGTATTTTTTCGTTTTGTTGTTGTTGTTTTGATTGTAATTTTGTCCATGTTTGAGTCCCACGAGTGGCGGAGAAGGGGTGGTCCACCTGTGCAGAGATCCGCAATGCACAGGTAAGGCTATGTAATCCGGAGGACGGCAGGTATCCGGATACTGCGTTCGCGACTGGGCTATTTTGTGAGGGCCCCCAGCCAGGCTGACCATCGACACGGGTCGTATTACACCTTGGTCCGGCCCCTTACCTCAATCCTATGGAAGGAGCCACGACTCATGCGACCTCGCTATTGAAGAGTGAGGTCACAAGAGCGAGACTCAACCCTTGGCTGGCTATCACTAAAGTGAACTGTTTAGCCATTACCGGCCGGCACCCACGTGGAGGGTTTGGAGGAGGATTTTTGCCAGCAAAGTGTGATGAGTTAATTCACAAAAGTTAATATAAATCGGCCGAAAATGTTTGTTATACATCTTCATATGCTCTTCATTACCTTAAGGTGACATGAAAATAAAACAATTAATTTGAATTCATATTTTTTACACCGTTTTTTTGTCTTTCCTGGAAAATGTGAAAAACTGGACTTAGCGCCTTTTTACTCTAAGCCGACGAAATGCTCAAATATTGTTTCCATTACATTTGCACTCAGAAATTCAAAGATACACGAAGTAGACGTTATTGATTCTAAATTCCTGCCCACTGTTCGTAGTTTCAAACCGCTTTGTATGGAGTTTGTATAGAGAAACACGATTTATTGGTCCTTTTGACTTCAAACTTATACAAAAAGCACTTCTATCGGGAAACAATTAAAATGTGCTTTTAATTTTTTAAGAAAATCGAAATCTACCGTGATAAACTAAGGGTTAAAAATTTGTTTAGGGTAAATGTGAAAACTCATGATTTAAAGCTTTTGACTTCAAAATTTTTGGAAACACTTGACATCAAAGATAATAGACATATGTTTATTTTTAAATCAAAATCTGACGGGGTCAACAATGGGTTCAGAATTTATATCGGAGGAAACAAGAGAGCTTGCGTGCGAAGCCGCGGGGCCCAGCTAGTTTAGTATATCTATGATTATTAACTCTTTAAGATAAACTGTTGACGAGTTTTTTAATTAAAAATCAAAATATCCAAATATTGGCGTCTGATAAAAGTGGCGGCTAATGTGATATACCATTGGCGGGTAATGTGATATACCCGAAAAAACGTTATTTAACAGACCTATTAGTTTCAATCTTGGTGAAAATACTCCAAATCAAAAATAATTAGAGACGTGTTTCTCATTTTTTTGGAAAATCACAATCTAACGGGATAAACCAAGGGTTAAACATTTTTATCGAGAAACATGATTTCATGGATTTTTTTATCTAAAACTTAACCATAACAGATTTTTGAGAATATTCCACTTCAAATATTATAAAATAAAGTATATATACATTTATGTGTACAAATAGTATTACTGTCATAAGTTTGGGTACTGTGATCTACTATATCACATTACCCGAACTTTGGGTAAGAAATATTATAAAAAAACAATAATAATTTTGTTGAGAAGAGCGTACCTCGCAAACTCATAATCGATATCACTGATTTACTTCTGATTAGCCTCGAACTTTGTAATAATATTTTTTTTTGTACCTTTTATGCTTTCAAACTTCGTGACCAAAAACTTGTGCAAGCCTACTCAAAGCACTTCATCACACTCACTGTAAACTATTTACGCAAACACATCCAAAATCATGCAGCACGAGTTTTTTAGCTGTTATGATGTTTTAAAAATTTTTTTAAAAATTTAAATAAAAATTTTTAATTTTGAAAAAAGTAAACGCACTTGTGAAATAAGCCACTATATCACATTACCCGAACTTACTCTAGTGTAGTTTTATTTATGAAATACGAAACATTCTTTCACAAAAAATTAAATACTACTCGTATCTTCTTCATCTGTTTGAACTAGCACATCTTTTGTCATTCCATCAATTTTTAAATCTAAATATTCATGACTAGCAGGGCCACGCGGCTTTGCACGCACGTGTAAAGTTAATGAGGCCAATAAATCAAGTTCTTCTTAACCCTTTGGCCGGCCTCGATAATCCAGCGGGTAGCACGCTGGCTTCTCATACCGACGCCCTAGGTTCGAGTCCTAGCTCGGGCTGGTGAAACGCTCATCTACTTCTGTTCCTATCTACATGAAGCAGATGAGAATTGCAAGTGCGCTCTTGGCAGGCAATGGCTAGACCTCCAAGTGTGAAAGAAAAAGTGCCATTCGCCGTTCGGATTCGGCGTTAAACTTTAGCACCCCTCCCCCGCCCTTTCCCCATCCGCTCAAAATGTGTGCTGTAACATATGTCTGAAAAAACAGTGTTGCACACACATTTCAAAACGGGTGAAATATTACTCTCTTTTCCTTGCCTATCCCCTATGGGTGTAGTACAATGGTCCGAAATGGACTGAGTGCTATGGAAGGCTTGTAGCCTTCCTGCCCACCCTCACATCACAACCCTTTGTTGATCCCGTTAGAATTTAAAAAAAAAAATACTAAGATATCTTATTATTTCTCATTCAACACTAGAATGCCCAAGGTAGTCATTTTGACTACCTTGAGGTCTTTTATTGTAAATAACTTTTGTTGCATCGCTTTTTAAAAATATATCTTACGTGACTTTTATTAATTTTTAAAGCTAAATGGAATAAATAAATTAAAAATATTGTAAAAAATTTTTTACCCCAATTTTGCAAAATTTACCTTAAATGCCCTAAGGTAGTCATTTCGACTACCTATATACAATTTTCAGCAAATCTTACTGATAAATAGATAAATATGCATCTTCAATTGCGAAATATGAATATTTCAAATAATTGCAAACATTTAAAAAATAATATCATAGTAGACTTTGACCCAAGTTTTTCAAATTAAAATTCACTCATAAAATTCATTCACAAATTCCAAATTTAAAATTTCATTCCATTTTATCCCATTTATGTGTAAAGTGCGCTATTTTATTTAATTAAATTTACTTTGTATACCATAAAAAAATAAAAACGAAATGCTTATTTTAGTTTAATCATGTGTACATTTATTCATATTTGCTACTTAAAAAACAATAAAATAAAAAAAAAAATCAGTCAACAATAATGTAGTCAAAATGACTACATATGGGCATTTTAGTTATGTCACAGTTGAAGTCAATTGGTGCATTAAATCATGTTTCCCCATACAAACTCTTAACCCATCGTTGACCCCGCCAGATTTCGAAAAAATTAAAAACACGTATCGAATTATTTCACATTTGAAATACTTTAACCAAGTTTGAAGTCAAAAAGCGTACAAAATCATGCTCCTTCATACAAACTTGTAACCCTTGGTTCATCCCTTTATGTTTTGGTTTTCAAAAAAATTAGGAACATGTGCCAAATTATTTTTGATTTCAAGTGTATTCACCAACTTTGAAGTCAATAGGCCTATCGAGTCATGTTTTTTCGTAGTATTTCTGTATACGAACCTTAACCCTTGGTTCACCCCGTTAAATTTTGATTTTCGAATTCTTTTTTTATTTGAAAAGTCAGTCAGTCAGTCAGTACAAACAATTATATGTAGAATCACTTTTCACTATTCAAATGTTCTCAATTGTACGATTTATTCAGAACAAGTAGTTTTTTGAAGAGTTCAATATCTAAAATTTAACACATTATTTAACACGTTAAAACTTAACTTTTTGCAACTAGGCACAAAAAATTAAGGAAGAATTTGAAGTGGGCATACGATAAAATAGTTTTTTCTCAAACTTCGTAACGTTTCATTGTAGAGATGTGAGCTTTTAGGGACTGATGACTAATTTATAGTGCTATCGTAATCGGTAAAAAATGAATTTCGGTAAAAATGGCTCATACGATAAAATCGCGGGAAGAGCTCGATATGATTGTTTTTTTTTCGAACTACAGCTGCACAGAATTTTGCTTTGCAATACGAATTATAAGAGGTTGTTAAGAACCAATTACGATTCCTAAGAGGCCGAACATAATTTGCATAATTGCAAACAAATTTGAATTACTGAGGATACCAAAATAAATTAAACGGGTTGTTACCAATTATAGAAATTTTTAGTTTAATATGGTATATTGTTACGTACACATACATATGTGGGGAGTGTGTCCCATTCCCAGACAGAAGATCGAAAAATTCCAATAAAGCTGGATACCGCCTGGCCGCTTACCTATGTTTACGTGGTCGACACTTTTAATTTGACACTTTCGAATTAGTAAAATTATAATTCATTTCTAAGCAATTGTTCCCTTTACATTAAAGAGATTTTAAAGCCATAGCAATAGTTAGGAATATTAGTTCTGCAGGCCTTCTCAGCGTGTTCATATCTCTGGATCGTGCTTAGAATAAAACAATGTGCTTTACTTTACGCAGTTCACTATTACGAATAACTTTATTTACAACTGTTCGCTTTACACTTAGTCTCTATTCACACCCAAATGTTCCACTCGACTTTCACTTCGTGTTGCTCCGTCGCTGGTCAAAATCAGACTTCCTCCTGCGCCGCACCCGGCGGCCTGCCTGACCGCCGCGCGGCCGGCTTGTGCTATGTTGCTTATACGAGTAGCCGGGAGAACGCAATCGCGTAGTTACGATGAGCGACATGCATCTTCGCGCCAACCGTGGAGTATATGTTAGGCAGAGCGAGACGCATGATTGTTACTCTGCGGCAGAATTACGTGCTATGCTGCGCGAAATGCGTCGTTGTTACGAGCCGCGAAATTGTGTGTTACCTTGCGCGCACTATTATTAGTGTTACAAATTTCAAATAGGATAAATTCATTATACAATCACTACAGGTAGTGTATTCCCGATTGGCGCTCTCACAAAAGCTGGCATTCCGTTATTTTATAAAGTTTCGTAGCGAAAACTGTATTGATTTTTTTGTTGTTTGCTTACTCTGAAAACATATTTGATAACGTTAATGGGTATACAACTGCAACTACACGAAATTTATTGCACAATCTTTAAGTTAAAGTTTAAGTTAAAGAATCGATTTACCAAAGAATGTAAAACAACTTTTTTTAAATGCCGCATTTATTTTCGGATAAAAAACTTAAACAAAAAATTAATCATAAATAAACATTCATATACATACGTGGGTGGTCCGGTTAGTACTTAGCCTACAAAAGAAAAACGAAAATTTTGATAAAGTGTATAGTATATTAATAATAATTCACTTGTACGATAGCCCGATTTCGAGACTAAGGCCTAGCTACTTTCAACCATCCGTGATGTGCGTGCAAATTTGTACAGGGTTTTTTTTTTTTTTTTTTTATCACATGAACAAACGCGCAGGGGATGACCCCTATTAATGCGAAGCATTGCGTTGGTTCAGGAAGGATATAAAGGTTAGGAGATGAAAGCGACCTACAGTTTTATGTCGATTCCGAACGGCGAGTGGAGAGCTTTTTCATAGGCAATTTTACTCTAAGAGGTTTGCCATTTCCTGCTGAGCAGCAATTTAGTGTAAGCAGCAATTTAGTCTTGAACCTGGGTTCGAGCGTCGCATTTGACTCGCGGGCCAACGCACTAGCCAGCTGAACTACGGCGGCTGCTTATTGTATCATGGAATAAATTATATTTCCAATTTTTCAGGGTTGAGGTTTTGTTAAATCTACATTCGTATTTCGTTGTTTCATTAATGTTTTTATTATAATGAGCATTAGACATGATTTAGTGCACGAAGCTGCTGAGATCTTTCTCTTAGAGGGTTAAAATGTATAACTGATCTCCTCTAGTTTACCCTGCATTTCTTTTAAACATATTTATTCCATATCTCCAATCATTAATAGGGGTCCTAGACAAAATGATCGTATTTAATAAAATGGGGTTTCGACAATACAATTTGATTTTTGCTTCGTAGAAACCCAAAAGTTGACAACCTCACAACTCCGATTGTATGGGATACGCTTTCTGGTGGTGAATTTCTGAACATTAATTACACAGAGCAACAAAATCGACATTTTTTTTTTTCTAAAATAAAACCATACTTTTCTAAAGGATTTTTGGACGCTGATCACTGCGTACTTAGTTTTTTGATTGTTTGAGCGGCTTATTGATGAGCGGAAATATTGATGGGTTTCCTTGGAGGGCGTTTTACATGTTTTTTTACCTTTACATGCATGTAGCTCCTACAAACCTGAAGTCTTAAATGCCACTTTTTTAACATAGATTAACAGTACTCTAACTATGTATTTAAAAAACATTAAAATCGGTTCAAATTTGCAAGAGTTATTCATTTGCAAAGTCAAATTTTCAGTTACTTTGCAAGATTGCGAATACACAAAAGAATTTTGCTTACAAAAAATATATATTCCTGTACAGTGAAAGAAGAATTTTTAGGCTGTCAATTAAAAAAGACATTTTTGAAATACGATGTTTGTAATAGAGTATATGTTCAAATATGTATGTTCTCCATTCATAAATTCAGCAAAAAAAGCAAGGATTTACTTTTGAGCTATAATATCGGAGCACAATTTTAGGCAGCAGTATGAAAATGCTGTCGGCCTCGATAGCTCAGCGGGTAGCGCGCTGGCTTCTCATACCGAGCGCCCCAGGTTCGATTCCTGGCTTGGGCTGGAAAAAAACACTCATCTACTTCTGTCGCTATCCACATGAAGGGAATGAGAATCACAAGAATCGCACAAGTGCGCTCTTGGCAGGCAATGGCAAAACCTCCAAGTGTGAAAGAAAAACTGCCAATCGCCGTTCGGATTCGGCGTTAAACTGTAGGTCCCCTCCCTCCCTTTCCCCACCCGTTTGAAATGTGTGTTGTATCACATGTTGGAAAAAACAGTGTTGCATACACATTTCAAACGGGTGGAATTTGTGGTATCACAATGGGCCCATAGGCCTAAGTGTGTCTCATACAGAGGCAGCCACTAAACCAACCAAACCAACCATGAAAATGCTCACATTCATCAAATGCCCTAATTCATATAGTTTTCAGCCTTCGCGTTTTGATGTTTTTGTGCCCTAAAAATATGTCGCAATAAAATATGGAAAAACAACAAGTAGTTTGCTTAGTGTGTGTGGTTGAAATTTTTACTTGTGTGATGCAACTCTTTTTAGTATAGCTCCTACAGTAATGAACCAATTCAAATTTTGTTAATGCCCTTGAAAAGATAATTATTGACGCTTGCGAAAATACTTTAGATACTTTCGTCAATGACGTGAAGAGCATTAGAAGATTTCAATACAAACACGTGTTCAGAAGATGAAGTCGCATTTACACTCTAATGAATATAGGCCGAGAATGGCACATGCAACACAAAAAATCTGTTCTATAAGTTTAAGTTACAACCTTACACTATACATTGCACACTAACTCCTAGTTGAAAATTGCAACCCCGAATTTAAATGAATTTTTATAAAAAATTCGCGAAAATTGAACTTTGAAGAGCCATAGCCGTGTTAACCCTTCACCATTCGAAATCGACTATGGTCAAAATTATAGCTTGAGGATTCGTTATTGTGTCATTAAAAAATTATCGTGTTTTTCAACATATTATAAATGCAATAAAAATTCAAAGATGAAAAATCGTGGAAAACACCTCCTAGCATAAACCACCAGTAACTTACAAACCGCTCAAACAATAAAAAAAACTAAGTACGCAGTTGTGATCAGCGTCCAAAAATCCTTTAGAAAATGTTTACTAGAACTCGGAAAAATGTTGGCTGTTGCTCAGTGTTATTTGTGTGTTTTTTGTATTCAAGAATGTTGTTGATCGCTGAATACTCAAATCAGTTCAGTAGTTTTCGATATACGATGTTTCCTCGCTTACTTAACTACTGCATTTACAAGTGGAGAGTCTATTTCAAAGAAAATAGCCAGTTTTGTGTGGTAGCCCCTTAAGACTTGGAATTAGGGGCGGGAACAAATATTCGGAAGGGAAAAGGGTCTTACATTTGACACATCTGGGGGCAACCTGGGAGCAGTTGTAGGCTATTTTATAAAAACGATCATTTTGTATGGGACCCCATAAGGGTTGGAGATAGGTAATAAATATGTTTGAAAGAAATGTTCAGTAGGGAAAACTAGTGGGGTCAGTTATAAATTGTAACCCTCTAAGAGCAAGTTTTGAGCAGCTGTTGCGCAATTTGTCGAATTTCCCAACTTTTTTTGTAAACTTTGATCTCGATGCGACGCCTTTTAACCCCACTCTAGCCCTAAAATTTTTTGGGGCACAAAAGTGTTTTCGGCTTTTATGATGCGAGGGGAAATAGCGAAGCGTATGCATTTGAGTATGTTATGTTCTTAACATTTTCTGTTAGATTAGTGTAGGACAACAGCAAAAAGCAATGTTATTGTTCTCCCCCAACAAGCCAGTGCGGCTTCACTCACGTGTACATTGAAATGGTGGTTGTTGTCGCGTAGTGATCGCTCAATCATTTTTTGCATGTATGTTTATCCATCTTGTTTGTTGAAACGCAAGCGGAAATCAAACAATGAACCAAAGCAACGTTGTCGTTTCAACGAAGATGATTCGGGATTCGCTAGTGTTTTTGTTGCTGTCGTTTATTGTGTGTATGCTTTTTTGTTTTGCCGATTGGTTATGCTGCAAAAATTACTGTAATGTCACCATCAATCGAATTTTTGTGGTGTATGGCTTTTTTCAAAAACCTTATACGTGGTTGATCCCACTTTAAGATTTTTACAAATATTTTTACGTGGCGAGTTCCAAGTAAAATTATTTGTTTACATATAGTAGTTAGTAGTAGTAGTTTGAAGAATACGGGAAAACTACGAAAAAAAATGAACCGACTTGACTTTATCATTGGTGAATACACTTGAAATCAAAAGTAATTAGACACGTGTTTTTCATTTTTTTTAAATCTAAAAGTTTGACTTTTCTAACTCTCTGATCTTGTACTCTACCTTTCCCTCCTCTCTTTGTTCTAATATGCTCCCATACTCTCTGCTCTTGCATACCACCTCTCTCTCCTTCTCTTTATTAATTATATTCCCTTCTTTTACACTGATGTTTTGCTGCAAGCTCACATGTACTAGCCAAGAGTCTATTATAAAAGTTGCTTACTTCTCAGTGCAGCTCCCCACACTCAACATAACTGGTAGGACAATCTCTGGCGTTAATGAAGAGCATAAAGTGCTGATAGATATTCTTTGTAAGCAAAATGCTGGCTTTAACATCGTCCACTTCAATGCTCGAAGTCTGAGTTCGGACGAACTTGATCATGTTAGGCATACTTTTGAGCAGTCAAGTGTTGATGTTATATGTGTCTCTGAAACTTGGTTCAACTGTGATGTATCTGACTATCACTACTCTATTAACAATTATAATATCATTCGAAATGACAGAAGGCATAAAAAGGGGGGTGGAGTAGCAATATACTGCAAGAAGTCACTAAAACTCAAGCCAGTGGCAAAATCTGCCGATTCTGACACTGAATACATAATTGCTGAGGTATCCGATGGTGTAACTAAAATGTTAATCTGTTGTGTTTATAACCCTTATAAGTTTTATCCGTTAGATAGTGTCTTTGCTGATTTGTCTGTATTCTTAATTGATTATGAACATTTAGTGATTTGTGGTGATCTTAATGTAAACTTGCTCTCAAATGACTCTTTCACCAATAAGTTATATGACCATGTATCAGCTGCAGGTCTTGCTGTTATCAAACTTTTCCGACAAGATATGCCAACAACTCCAGTCCTAGTCTTTTAGATCTGTTCATCACTTCCAATCCCTCCCATATTCTTAAATTTGACCAAATATTTTTTATATCAGACCATGACTTAATATTCTGTACAGTGGATGTGGCTTTTGATCGGTCAACAGTAGGTGTTACTTTTTTGTATCGTGATTTTCGGTCTCTGAATGTTAATGCTCTGTTTACTGACTTGTCTCGTGTGTCTTGGAATGACTGTTGGTATTATGAAACAGTTGACAAAAAGCTTGACTTTCTGAATAACAACTTAAACTTATTGTTTGATGCACATGTACCCCTTCGTACTGCTCATGTCAGAAATAGCTCATGTCCGTGGTATAGCAACAAGGTTCACTTAGCTATGAAAAATCGTAATAAATTACATGCCAAGTGGAGAAAACTGCGGACAGATTCTTCATGGGGTTTATACACAGCAGCCAGGAATAAAACAACAGCTATTATTAGGCAGGCGAAGCGAAGGTATTGCAATGCCAAACTGAATGCTTCTCTTCCATCCAAAGTCTTATGGAGAAACCTAGCAAACTTAAATATTTGTGGTAAAACTAGCTCTGAGTGCAATATCGACCCTGACACCCTAAATGACTTTTTCATAAGTGCTAGCAAAAGTAGCATCACCGGGTCCCCTCGTAAAACTTATTTGTCTTCTACCAGCATTCATAAGAGTTTTCTTTTTGTTGGTGTTACTGAACCTGATGTAATTAAATCTATTATGAGTATTAGGTCAAATGCAGTTGGAGATGATGGAATTTCGCTCAAGTTTGTGAAAATTGTGCTGCAGTTTATCATAAATCCTCTTACTCATATTATAAATCACTGTTTTTCTAGTGGATGTTTTCCTGCAGCGTGGAAAAGGGCCGTTATTTTGCCCGTGGCTAAGAACTCTCCTTCTTTGAATCCTTGCGATTACAGACCAATTAGCATTTTGCCAGTCTTCTCAAAAGTATGTGAATCACTGATGGCGGAACAAATTTCCACCTTCTTAAGGGAGAACAACTTACTTTCTCCACTACAATCTGGCTTTAGGAAAAAACATAGCTGCTCCACTGCTATGATCAAAATATTAGATGACATTAGAACTCCATTTGACAACGGTGAAATAACACTGCTCTGCCTCTTAGACTTTTCAAAAGCTTTTGATTCAGTCAGTCATTACCTATTGTGCAAGAAGCTCAAGCATTATTTCCATTTTTCTGACTGTTCCATTAAACTTATGACTAGCTATCTAGACGGCAGAGTCCAGCAAGTGAAAGGGGTGTATACCTCATCTCAGTTCAAAGCCGTCACCGCGGGTGTCCCTCAGGGATCTATTCTTGGCCCTCTTCTGTTCAGTCTCTTTGTTAATGATATTTTTTCTGTGTGTAAATATGTTAGCGTCCATGCGTATGCAGATGATATCCAGCTATACCTGTCTAGTCGTGTTGGTCTTATTGAGGATTTATGTTTCGGATTGGTCGTCCCAGAATTCTTTATGTCTTAATGCAACTAAATCGTATGTCATGCCCATATGTAATAGAACTATTGATATTGAAAATATTCCTTTGTTACGGATAGGCAAAACTAAGTTATCATTTACAAACAAAATAAAAAACTTAGGTTTTATCATCAATTCAAGTCTAAGTTGCTATGACCACATCAACAAAGTTGTAAGTAGTATATATGTCATTCTGCGTCGGCTAAGAATATCTGCATCTTTCACTCCACTTGAAACTAGGCGTAAATTAGTTATTCAGCTAATTGTTCCCCACATAACATATGCAGAACTAGTTTATAGTAAACTTGATATGCAGTCATCACGCAAAATTGATGTGGCTTTCAACAATGCTACCCGTTACGTCTATGGTGTCCATAAATTTGATCACATCTCTTTGTGGAAAAACAAAGTCCTTGGGTGTAGCATCCTGAATTATTTAGCAGCAAGAAACTGCATGTTTGTATTTAAAATACTTGACCTTAAAGAGCCTGCATATCTTTGGAACAAGCTTCAACTACCCAAGTCGCGTAGGCATCATAACTTGATTGTTCCTAAGTACTCATCCTTGACTGCATCAAGGCTGTTCTTCATTAACGCTATACGACTTTGGAACTCAATACCTGTGAGAATTAGGGCGGAGCTGAGAAGAAGCAACTATCGAAAGCAACTCCTGAGTTATTTTAGCAAGCCGGGCTAAGTTTTCTGATGAGTGTTGGCTAAACATTTAGTTTTTTTTTTCTTTTTCCTTCTCTCATTTCCCCTCCTACATTTTTCTCTTATCTATTTTCCTTCACCTATTGTTTTTATGCTTTAAGTTCTTTCTTTTATTTTTCCCTCACTTATTGCTTTCATGCTCTAATTTCTTTCCTTTGTATTAGTTTTAAGGTCATCATATTAGTCTTAATTTTATTGTATAATTAATAATCTAAATATTCGCACGTTGATGTACTGCTAAAAGACCTTAAGGGGACAGTCCCCTCAAGAGGTCTCAAAAAATCGTTTTTTTTTTTTGCTTAATCGATTGGGCGTCTATTTAAGATTATGTATGTAAAGTTTTAGCTCCAAATTCGAAGTATTTCAGGAGTTGCACGAAAATTCAGTCGGTCGCGCACGGTGCCTGGCGGCCACGCACGGCGCGTTTAAAGTGCGTTTTCTCAAAACCATGTTTTCACAATTTGCGGGAAAGATAACTATAGAAATTATCAACAGATTTTCTTAAACTAAAATTTATTTTATTCAGTATGATTTTTAATACCTTTTTTATTAACAAATAAATGTAAAAAAAGTCACTTTTTATTTTTAAATCATAATTTTTCGTCTAAATTTTGGATTTTTGGAATTTCCTTAGTTCACATAGAACAAATAAGTCTGACGAAGAAAACAAAAAAAAAAATTTTTTGATTTTAGTTGAAACCAACGGCTGCTATCGTTCCCGCAAATGGACTCCGACCGTGCCGAAACGCTGCCGGAAAACGCGAAAAACTCAGTCATTTAGAATTTCCCAGATGTAATTTTTTTGTGAATAAAGTTGAAAGTATGACTAAAACATATCCCAAAGTTCTTATGTCTCCGATCTTTCTTTCTGTAAGAAAAAAAATCAGGAAAAAACGCTTTTTTCTCGGACGCTTGAGGGGACTGTCCCCTTAAGGTCTTACTTTGTACAATTGGAGTTAGTTTGAAATAAATAAATAAATATAAATCTAACGGGGTAAACCACGGGTTGAAAGTTTTTATGGAAAAATATAATTTAATAGGTTTCATTGACTTCAAATATGGCGAAGTATTTTATCATAAAAATCTGAAGGGTTCAACAAAGGGTAAAAGAAACTTGATTTATTAGGTCCATTGATTTCAAACTTGGGTGCAGAGCCGACGGGAACTGATAGTTTTCAAAGCAGAACCTTAAAAACCGTTATTAAGGCATACCTACGTTTAAGAATAAAGTGTAAATATTCAAAACCGAAATTGTTCCATGGCAAATGCTGTGACCATAAGGTTCAATATTCGATTTTCTTATTTTACCACTACTTCGAAAACACTGCCTGTGAGCTGTGTAAAAGGAGGATTGAAAAATGAAAATTTAAAATTACACTGATCAACAGCAAAATGGCTTTTCTGGTTCTGACATCAGTTCTAGGGTAATTAGGGACCGCTGATTTCGAATCCGCAAACCGTTTTGAAAACTTAGTTTCCGTTTTCGCAAAAAATGGGCGTGTCACTTTTTCGGATTTTCCCTGACTTTTTTCACGTTTGGGATTGTAATTTCAAAACCAATAAACCGGTTGACATGATTTTCACTTTGTGTCATTTACAACACCTCACGGCTTCTTTTCCAATGTAATTTATTTGTATAAGTTTTAAAAATCTGCGGCAATTGGACCTCAAAGTCGGAAAATATGGAATTTCAAGGCGTTTTTTTATGTTAAAAAACAAACACATTTTTCGTAAATCAATTATCGAGTTATGTATAACAAGAAAGCGGAAACATGAAATTATACAACACAGCCAAATTTTTTGGCGTGAGTCCCATTCTCATCGAAATAATAGCAAAAATGTACCGTAGTCATTTTCATAATTTTTGATACTACTTCCTTAAAAAATTAAGGGCCTCAAAATATGCTCTTTTATATATTCCATTCACTGTCTGGAATACAAGTGAAAAACAACAAAATTTTGAATTGCTTCAAACAAAACAAAATTAAAAACGGAAATCTGTTGAAAATGACTTTGGTACATTTTTGCTATTATTTCGATGAGAATGGGACTCACGCCAAAAAATTTGGCTGTGTTGCATTACTTGATGTTTCCGCTTTCTTGTTATACATAACTCGATAATTGATTTACGAAAAATGTGTTTGTTTTTTAACATAAAAGAAAACGCCTTGAAATTCCATATTTTCCGACTTTGAGGTCCAATTGCCGCGGAATTTTAAAACCTATACAAATAAATTGCATCGGAAATGACACCGTGCGGTGTTGGTAATGCAACGAGGTGAAAATGATGTCAACCGGTTTATTGGTCTAGAAATTACAATCCCAAACGTGAAAAAAGTCAGGGAAAATCCGAAAAAGTGACACGCCCATTTTTTGCGAAAACGGAAACTAAGTTTTCAAAACGGTTTGCGGATTCGAAATCAGCGGTCCCTAATTACCCTAGAACTGATGTCAAACCCAGAAAAGCCGACCAAAAGTCGAAATTTGTTGCCCTGTGTAATTGCTGGCCAATAAAAACGTATGCATTTTAGAAAGAATAAATTAAAACAAAAGAAACAACATCAACAGGCAACAACATCCAAGCTATTCCCGCCAACACGGCACAGCGCAAAAAACCATACAACGCCGACTTTTGTTTCGTTTGCCAACAATATTAATGCTACTCGCCTCAACAAAAAAAGCAGCGGCCATGTTTATCAACTGGCACAGCGGCGCACATAGGATTTCATTTTGAGGAGTCTAACGTCCACAGTTTTCAAGCCCAATGCCAGTTGCAACAATTTTTGGTAACTACAATTTTTACAAGGTACAAATATTTATTATATTATATTTTGGGGTTTGAACCCAAAATTTGTCCCCCTTGCGTGGGCCACTGAACTGGCGCAACAGCAGCGAGAATACGAATGAGTACAGAAGCGACTTCTACTCACATGTTACGCTGAAGTTACAGAGAATTCTGCTGTTAGTGTCAAAGAAGGGACAGTGGTGACGTGGACGTTGAGGCGAGCGGACGTGCCCCAGCCGCGATAGCTTAATATCAATCAATCCTTTTAAATTGTAATTGTTCTTTGCTCAAGAATAAACGGTTTCCTGGAGACTAAACAATCGAGTCGGTGATCTTTGATATTAGTAACAGAGGGTTCAGCTGTCAATAACAGTGGGTACTACCAGCAGTACCCGCCATAGAACGCGTTTGCTTGTATGAGATGCGCGTTCTATAATACTTCATGTTCGTTGCTAATACACATATTGGCATAAATGCAAACCCTCCTGCAAAATAAATAAGTATACTCTTACACAGAGGTTTGGCTCCTAAATCCAACGAACAACAAATTTTGCCTGGGGAACGCCCACAACAGGCGTAGCTTGGGGTCAATGTTCAAAGTTGGTATCAAAATAACTCAATCAATTCTCAATCGATTTACACGATATGGGTATCAAGGCCTTTTCCATACCTTTCTATTGGTATACAACATTAGTTATGTAATATGTATTATATTATACAGTTGAACCTCGATTATCCGGGTTGTTTGGGGCTGGGCTCATCACGGATAATCGAAAAACCCGGTTAAAAGAGGTTACATATAATCGTTTATAAATTGTATTATTTAAAATAAATATATATATTTATATGTGTATTATACGGAAAAAACAAACACAAGTACATGTGCTTCACGGATAATAGAGGTAAATCACGGTTAATAGAGGTATAAAATCAACCACTCAGCATCCCGGTTAATAGATGTTCCCGGTTTATTGAGGCCCGGATAATCGAGGTTCAACTGTATATTATATAATATTATTATATTATATTTTTTATATACAATAAAAAATAAACGGATTTTTTCTCGAAAAACCCTATTATTAATAGGGTACTGGTTATTTCGTGCGATTTTCTAACAGATGGCGTAACTTGATTTTGTGAACAGTGTTGGAATATGTGTTGGAAAGCTATTGTCATACAGTTTCAGAATCAGTATGTGTCATTTAGCTGAAGCGTAAACAACAATACGAGGGTTGCCTTTTATATTTCGGGGTTAGAGAAGAAAAACAAATATTAATCATCAAAATCACTTTATTTTTTTTTAAATATTCCCCATGAAGATCTATACACTTTTGCATGCGTTTGAACCAATTGTCGAAGCACTTTTGCCACTCTGATTGAGTTATCTCCAAAACATGCATTCTGAATGCAGCAACCGCTTCTTCAGGTGTCGAAAAACGTTGACCTCTCAGTTTGTTTTTTATGTACGGGAATAAAAAGAAGTCATTCGGTGCCAAGTCAGGACTATACGGCGGATGACTCATCAAATCGATGTTTTGGGTGCATAAAAATTCAGTTGTTTGAGCCGATGTGTGAGAGCTCGCATTATCGTGGTGAAGAGTGATCCGTCTTCGGCGGTTGGTTTTCCTGATTTCTTGGAAGACAACTGGCAAACAAATGGTTGTGTACCACTCAGAATTGACTGTTCTGCGTTGTTCTAGTGGTACGGTTGCGATATGTCCAGTTTTTCCGAAAAAACAGGCGACCATTTGCTTGGAAGTGATTCGTGCGCGCACAACTTTTGTTGGATTTGGCTCATCTTGAAACACCCATACAGTCGACTGCTGTTTACTTTCGGGCTCATACGCGTAAATCCACGATTCATCACCTGTCACGATGTCATAGACGTGTTTCGAAGCACCGCGATCGTATTTTTTGAGCATTTCTGTCGACCATCGACACGAGTCTTTTTTTGAGCAGTTGACAAATTGTGTGGGATCCAACGCGAACAAATTTTTTGTACAGTCAAATGTTCATGCAATATTGAATGTATGCTGGTCCCACTAATGGGCCAGTTACTCATGACACAGAACATAAACTTAACCATAAACATAAACTTAGAAAATTTGAGCGATTACTCAAAACTTTATTTCCGTAAACATAAACTTAAAAATCAGCTGATTTTCCTTTTTGACAAAACGAAAATAAAACAAATTTAAAACGTAAATATGGAAGGCACAAAACAAATTGGGGAATTATTGTTTGAATTGTGCGATATTTATAATTTGTGGAAAAAAAACAAAAAGAGGGTACGCAGGTGGGCTGTCCGACCCATTAATAGAGATTGGAGGGAAAATTTCTACCAAAGGAAAGTCTTTGGAAAAATGCGAAATATGGACGAGGAGCAGTTGTTTTTAAACACAAGGATGACTCGGCCCGTCTTTGACCTGCTCCTAAGCCTGGTTGGTAATGCCTTGAGAAAGCCAAGGCAAAGAATACCAATGGAGGAACGCCTTTCCTTGACGCTGTTGTAAGTATATATCCATTCGTCCTGCATGTGTTTAGGTATATAAATGTGGATTTTGTAGATTTTTGGCACATGGAACATCTTTTCAATGCATAGCATGGAGCTATAAGCTGGGAAAAACGACAGTGCGAAATATCATCCTAGAAACGTGCGAAGTGTTGTGGCGTTTGCTTTCGCCAATTTATGTTAGCGAGCCCACAGAAGCGCAATATCAAGACATTGCTAAGGATTTTTTGGAATTGTGGAACATTCCGAATTGTGTGGGTGCAATTGATGGTAAACACATTGCTTTAAAATGCCCCGCGAATTCGGGTTCAATGTTCGTCATTTGCTTTCCTTTTTTTGTTTTGAGGCTTCACTGGTTGAGGCAATGGTGAGCTAGGTGAAGTCCAAGAGGATTGGGAGTCTGATGACAGAGAAAACACCGCATCCGGTTGAAGAAGCACAGGCTGTGGATATGCTGCTTCAGTAAACTGCAATGCCGGAGATTGAACCACGGTACAATCTTGCGAAATGTCCAACGATGGCGACAAAGTAACTTGCGAAAGAATAGTGGCGGGCACTGGTTTGGGCGCCAGGCACACGTTTTTCGAGCAGCGAAGTCTGAAATCAAAAGGCAGTTTGACTATTTAACTATTTTATTCCTATTTAATACTCACGGCCGTGGAACTATGTGCTGCTTGAGGAACATCATAGTTTCCAGCAGCGGCCAATGGTTTTCTCGATGTCCTCCGCTGCCCGAAGGTGCCTCTACTTTCCGCGACTCTTTGGAAAACCTTTCGCGCAGCGCTCTCCATCGTCGTGCGCACAGCTCGCCTATAAGAAGGATAATACATTGTTTTGAAAGGATAAGCTTTAATATTAGTTACCTGGGCATTGCAGTTCTTTCCCTATAGCATCCCACACTGACTTCTTCCTCTCGTTGAGCTTGAAAAGTGGGCTTTTTTTGTTATAAAGCTCTGGGTGCTCCTGCACCAGACACACAAACTTTTCGTCGTCCATTGCCGTTTTTTTTTTTTATTTGTCAATTTTTTTTTATTTATAATTTGTTTTTTATAAGACAATATTGCCACTTCGATTTCTCCATCTCGTGAACAATCAAATTCAAACTTTTCGCGACATTTTTTTACTTGCTATTATTAAATGTTTGAGCATCCAACGACTAAAATTATTAATATATTTACGAAACTAATAAAAATTGCAATCCATTTTGTATATTTTACAAATTATTTTAATTTGTTTACTTTTCAATTCATTCCGAAGAGAGTGGCAACATTTTTTGCGTTTTCCGTAAACATAAACTTAGAAACCAAAACGAAACAGATTTCTAAGTTTACGGTTAAGTTCTAAGTTTATGTTCTATGTCTCGGGTAACCAGTTGCACAGCTTTCGGGTATGCCAGGTCGTGCCAGCTGATGGGCCAGTTACTCATGACATAACTTAGTTTTACTTGTCAGCTGGCACGACCTGGCATACCCGAAAGCTGTGCAACTGGTTACCCGAGACATAGAACATAAACTTAGAACTTAACCGTAAACTTAGAAATCTGTTTCGTTTTGGTTTCTAAGTTTATGTTTACGGAAAACGCAAAAATGTTGCCACTCTCTTCGGAATGAATTGAAAAGTAAACAAATTAAAATAATTTGTAAAATATACAAAATGGATTGCAATTTTTATTAGTTTCGTAAATATATTAATAATTTTAGTCGTTGGATGCTCAAACATTTAATAATAGCAAGTAAAAAAATGTCGCGAAAAGTTTGAATTTGATTGTTCACGAGATGGAGAAATCGAAGTGGCAATATTGTCACAAAGGAAAATCAGCTGATTTTTAAGTTTATGTTTACGGAAATAAAGTTTTGAGTAATCGCTCAAATTTTCTAAGTTCATGTTTATGGTTAAGTTTATGTTCTGTGTCATGAGTAACTGGCCCATGACAAGTAAAACTAAGTTATGTCATGAGTAATGGGCCAGTTACTCATGACATAACTTAGTTTTACTTGTCAGCTAGCACGACCTGGCATACCCGAAAGCTGTACAACTGGTTACCCGAGACATAGAACATAAACTTAGAACTTAACCGTAAACTTAGAAATCTGTTTCGTTTTGGTTTCTAAGTTTATGTTTACGGAAAACGCAAAAAATGTTGCCACTCTCTTCGGAATGAATTGAAAAGTAAACAAATGAAAATAATTTGTAAAATATACACAATGGATTGCAATTTTTATTAGTTTCGTAAATATATTAATAATTTTTAGTCGTTGGATGCTCAAACATTTAATAATAGCAAGTAAAAAAATGTCGCGAAAAGTTTGAATTTGATTGTTCACGAGATGGAGAAATCGAAGTGGCAATATTGTCTTATAAAAAACAAATTATAAATAAAAAAATTGACAAATCAAAAAAGAAAACGGCAATGGACGACGAAAACTTTGTGTGTCTGGTGCAGGAGCACCCAGAGCTTTATAACAAAAAAAGCCCACTTTTCAAGCTCAACGAGAGGAAGAAGTCAGTGTGGGATGCTATAGGGAAAGAACTGCAATGCCCAGGACAGCCCACCTGCGTACCCTCTTTTCGTTTTTTTTCCACAAATTATAAATATCGCACAATTCATACAATAATTCCCCAATTTGTTTTGTGCCTTCCATATTTACGTTTTAAATTGGTTTTATTTTCGTTTTGTCAAAAAGGAAAATCAGCTGATTTTTAAGTTTATGTTTACGGAAATAAAGTTTTGAGTAATCGCTCAAATTTTCTAAGTTTATGTTTATGGTTAAGTTTATGTTCTGTGTCATGAGTAACTGGCCCATAACTGGCCCATAATGCCTAAAGTTGTCTCAATCTCACGATAGGTCACATGACGATCTTGCAATATCAGTTCGCGCACAGCATCAATGGTTTTCGGAACAACAACTGATTTTGGACGACCTTCACGAAATTCGACTTGGAGTGAACTACGACCACGATTGAATTCACCATACCATCGATAAACACTGGTCCTTGATGGAGCTTCATCACCAAAAATTAAATTAAGTTCATCTATGCTCTGTTGCTGAGTTAATCCACGTCGAAAGTTGTAAAAAATAATCGCACGAAAATGTTCACGATTTAATTCCATTTTTGGGCCGAGATGAATTTTTCAACTCATTGTAAATAATATAAATAGCGCTCGTATGTCAAAATGTTCTGAGTACTTATAACCTCAAAAATGTCCAACTTTACGATACAGCTGTCAGTTTCCAGATTGCACCACCAGAGTTGCCAAATCCCGAAACATAAAAGGCAACCCTCGTATAAAGTGTTTTTGCGGGGAGTACTTCTTCATTACTTCAATATGAAGAAAAAGGCTGCCGAAAGTCATCGTATTTTGGTGGAAGTGTATGATGTGCATGCTCTAGCTGAGCGTACGTGCCAGAAGTGGTTTGCACAGTTCAAAAGTGGCAATTTTGACTTGGAGGACGATGAACGGCCCGGACAGCCAAAAAAGTTTGAAGATCACGAATTGGAGACATTGCTCGAATGAAACGATCACAGGGGAAGTCTACCGACGACAATTGATGCGTTTGAGCCGAGCACTGCGCGAAAAACGGCCGGAATATGAACAAAGGCACGGCAAGGTAATTTTGCAACATGACAATGCTCGGCCACATGTTGCACAGGTCGTCAAAACCTACCTTGAAACGCTCAAATGGGATGTCCTACCCCACCCGCCGTATAGTACAGACCTTGCGCCCAGGGGCGTAGCCAGAACTTGGTCATGGGGGGGGTTTTAAAAAAAATTGTTTGCCAGTTTAGTATTATCTACTTTTTTTTTTTAAAGTAAAGTGCACTTTCTAAATAGGGCATTTTGTTGTGGCTTATGTGACTTAATGCATTAAAAACTAAATTTTTTCCCTGATTTTTAGTAACAATTTCATGAAATTTGGTGGACTGAAAGCGAAGTTATTGGATCTGAAGTGGAAGTATGTTTGTGTCATCGTACAAAAATGTATGCATCGAACAAATATTCAATATTAACTATTGTTTTAAAAATGTTTAAACTTTAACGGAAGCATTTAAATTGATGGACCAAGTTTATGGTGATTTTTGTTTATACCGTGGTGGAGTTCATAAGTGGTACAAGAGATTTAAAAACGATTGTCAGAACATAAATGATGACCAAAGTGTTAGCCAACTGAATCCGCGATCACCGTAAATCAAAACTTGGCGGCTTCATAAAAGATAAGCCAAAATCTTCATTGAAATTCTTGAAATTGGATTTAACCTTCGCTTTACATATACCCACCCGGGTGATCTTTTTAATATTCATGTTAAATATCTGCACAAATTTTAAGGTAATTTTCAATAACATAAAAAAATATTTTTTTTTTTTTAATTTTATTCATGTTTAAACTTGAATTTTGTCATTTTTTATACAAATGTACCTGAGCGATCCCAGGAGCTTTCGCTACCATTTTGATTGAAACTCACGATAAATTTTTTTTGCGTACCTCATTATGTGTTCAATAAACCCTCTGGAAATAAATCTTCCATTGTCTCAAAATAAATCATTAAAGTTAGGCCTTTTTTCGAAATACAAACTATCGCCGGAGGAAGATACTAAATACTGAAGTATGAAAAAAATGTATAAATTATTATATATTTATTGTGAGTTTTGCTCAAAATAGCGGCGGAAGTGCCTGGGATCATCTTTAGTAAGGCGAAGGTTAAGCATCTCAATAGCATACATTTATTGCATTTTAACTGAACATTTGGCTATCGAAGGATGCCATCCCTTCTATTGACACTAGTTTTGACTGTTTTTTTGTTTTCACATGATGTGGCACCGTGCGAATTTCACCTTTTCAAAGAATGCATTTGCCGATGAAAAAAAGCGTTTTGAAAACGTAGAAACCATCCAAAAGGCTTGTACCGACATCCTGATGGACATTGCGGTCGACGAACTAAACTACTCTTTAGACATGTTTTTAGGACATGCAAATCGCTGCATTAAGCCTAAATGTGACTATTAAAAAAACAAATTCGTTTCGGTAAACAAAGGGTTTTAGTATTATCTAAATTATTTTAGTATTATCTATCTGTTATTCTTTTAAATATTTAAAGATGATAAAGATAAAGACCTTTTTGCTAATGTGGGAACGTACATACGATGCATAGTGATTGAAAATGTTGGCAAATTATAGGCTATGGGGGGGGTTCTGACACCCTAAACCCCCCCCCCCCCTTGGCTACGCCCCTGCTTGCGCCATCCGATTACTATCTCTTCCGATCAATGAAACATGGCCTGGCTGACCAGCACTTCTCCAATTATGAAGAAGTAAAAAATTGGATCGATTCGTGGATAGCGGAAAAGCTGGCCGAATTTTTCGGAAAGGGTATTCGTGAATTGCCAGAAAAATGGGAAAAAGTTATAGCTAGTGATGGACAATACTTTGAATATTAAATTTGTAACCATTTCTTCACAATAATGCTTCAATTTTCCCAGAAAAAACCGCACGAAATAACCGGTAGCACTATTAAGTTATAATAAATTTGTTACTATATTGTAGCCTGTGGAATTCCCTTTACAATGAAATATGAAACGTTTGAAATTTTTGTTTTTGCTTTTATATTTCAATTTAAATTGAGTTAAAAGCAATTTTTTGCAATATTGAAATGGAGCTTATGAAGATTATTGCTTACGCGCGATCTTTTACAATCATAGGATTTGAATACAAAAATACTGTAAGCACTTTACTGATCCCGGCTATTTGGCGACATTTAAGCTTTTAAAATAATGTAATGTAGAAATATAGATCCTTTAACTTTTTTAGTATGGCAGCTACTTTGTACAACCCCCTTCAGCCCTCATTGCCCGAAAATGAATACGAAATAGCTTTGGACCAAGAGTCGAGTTAGAAAAAATTAAGGGGGAAAGCCACTGTGACGGGTAAAAAAAAAAATTTTTTTTGTTTGTTTTAAATCAAAGCTTATATATTCAAAAATATGTGTACAAAATTTCAAGTCAAAATTTCAAAGACTCGATAGTTTAACACACGTATGCAAATTTTAAAAGATACATGATTTCATTACGAGAGAAATGGACTCAAAACTTTAAACGCGTTTTCTCGAAACGACTTTTTTTGAACTGGCGGCATCAATAACTCGAACAATTATGAACCGATTTCTAATTTTTTTTTTTTGTTTTGTTCGTCTTAGTAGTGGTTAAGGTTAAGCGTAGCCGATTTGGAAAATTTTGTTTTTTACTATTTTTTAAACTGTCTCAAAACCAAAAAAACAAGGTCGACAACATGGAAATATTTTCAATCGGTCGCCATTTTGTGAAAAATCAAAATAAAAAAAAACGGCTACGTACAAAGAAAAAAAAAAACATTCATACAGATTACAATAAAATTTTATTTTTTTTTTTCTGAGTACGGGTTTTTGAGAAATCGATGCCGCCATGGAGGGGGAATTTTTTTTTTCAAGCGCTACGGGATCATGTTTCTCCTGAAGACCCTCGAGAGGATACTCGACGTCCACATCAGGAGCCTGATTGACCCAGTTCTTCTTTCCGAGTCGCAACATGCCTACACAAGGGGTAGGTCGGTTGAATCTGCGTTGCACTCCCTAGTCGACTACATAGACAAGTCGCTTACATACAAGGAGTACACCCTGGTGTCTTCTATAGACATAGAGGGCGCATTTAATAATGTCTGCCCTCTTGCGATAGGGGTGGCTCTTTCGGATCTCGGCGTTGATAGTAGATTAGTAGACTTCATCGGCGCCCTTCTTAGTAGCCGCTGTATTAACTCCACTTTGGGGACAGCGCATCTTCGCAAGTCAGTCACCAAGGGAACCCCCCAGGGGGGCGTTCTATCGCCACTCCTGTGGAATCTCACCCTGAACAGATTGCTTGTCAACCTAGCGGCTGCTGGCTGCAAGGTCGTTGCCTATGCTGACGATGTTGCAATGGCCATAGCTGGCAAATTTCCGAGTGTGCTCTCCGAGCGGATGAATCATTTCTTGGACATCCTATCCTCATGGAGCAACTCCTGCGGCCTTACGGCCAACCCGGAAAAGACGGATCTTGTCCTTTTTACAAGGCGATATAAGATCCCGTCTTTCAGACTTCCCACCCTAAATGGTACCCAGCTCAAATTGAGTAAGGAGGTGAAATACCTGGGGCTCATATTGGACTCCAGGCTAACCTGGAGCGTAAATATTGCGGAAAGGGCGAAACGGGCCTCCAGGGCCATCTACTGTTGCAAACGGGCAGTAGGTGCTAGATGGGGGCTCCAGCCTCGCGTTACTTCGTGGCTTTATGAGGCAGTGGTAGAGCCCATCCTCCTCTACGGCGCTGTGGTATGGTGGCCTGCGGCGGCTAGCCAAGCGAACCTGAAGCAGCTCGATAGAGTCAGGAGACTTGCGGCCACTCTCATAACAGGTGCCATCCGTTCCACGCCTACCAAGGCGCTTTTTACCATGCTTAACTGGGTTCCTTCGACCCTACTAGTAAGGCAGTCCGCCAAAATTGCCGCTGTACGGTTGAATGCCATACGCAGTTGGGCACGGGCGGACTTAGGCCACTCTCGGATCCTCGGGCTGGATCTTCCAACCCCGACGCATATCGACTACACAGTCCTTCCCCCTATCTTCGAGCATAAATTCACGATAGGGATCCTTAGCAGGAGCGACTGGTCAGAGGACTGTCGCTCACTGCCAAACGCCGTCGAAATCTTCACAGACGGCTCTAAACTTGAAAATAGAGTCGGGTGTGGGGTTTTCTGCGACCAATTGGGGGCCAACATTACTGCTCGGCTCCCCGACCACTGTAGCGTCTTCCAAGCGGAGACCATGGCAATATTGCTGGCAGTGGAGCGGTTGCGATCGCAACCCCTCATCCCCTCGGCTATTTGTATCCTCTCAGATAGCCAGGCTGCAATCAAATCCTTGAGGGGTACATATACCTCTTCCAAACTGGTAGCAAAGTGCCGGGCCGCTCTGAATGACTTAGCGGAGCATGCCAGGGTTCACCTGAGCTGGGTCCCTGGGCATAGCGGCGTCCCTGGCAATTGCATGGCGGACGAGCTGGCCAGAAAGGGCACTCTACTTCCAGCACCTACTACGCAGTGTAGCATCCCCCTTGCGACCGTCAAATTGATGGTCAAGCAGGCGTACCTTCGCCTGGCTAATCGACTCTGGGCGGAGGAGAACCTTTGCAGGATCTCCAGAGAAACCTGGCCGTCGCTTAACCATGGCAGAACACGCGAATTACTGCGACTAAAGCGGAATTCCATCTACTCCACAGTTTCTGTGCTGACAGGACACTGGACGAACGGCGAACACGCCAGGAGACTCGGACTCCCCTTCAACGACCATTGCCGCAGCTGCGATGATGTGGACGAGGAGGAGAGTGTTGAGCACCTGATGTGCCACTGCCCAGCACTAGCGAGGAGACGACTCCGGGTGCTGGGTTCGCCGTTCTTCAGCGGTTTGGCCGACCTCACAGGACCCAGCATCGGCCGCATCGCCCGATTCATTACGGAATCGGGATGGCTCCTGCCTGTCACCCGGGGGGGTGCGCAAGGCTGAAGGGCGGCCACGTCCTTCACGTGGTATCACAACGGGCCGTATCTTTGGCTTTAAGTGAGCTTTTCTAGCTGCCACCCTAACCTAACCTAACCTACGGGATCATCTCTATTGTTTAAACTATTTAATATTTTTTAATAAAAATTTGTGGAAATATTATTAGATGTCTGCTTAATAAAATAAAAAAACCCGATCCAAAAATTCCTATATTTACTCGGTCAAAAAAAATGTTTAAAATCACTAATTTTTTGACCCGTCACAGTGGCTTTCCCCCTTAAAAAAATATATTCATAAAAACAAAGGTATACATTTTTATATTTCATTGTAAAGGGAACTCCACAGGCTACAATATTATAACAAACTTATTGTTACGAAAATTAGTTCTTTAGGTTTATTCGTCTCTCTGGATTGTGCTTGAAGCATAAAACACACTTCAATTAATCAACGCAAAACGCAGTCAAAAACCAACTATCACTTTATTCACAAATTATACTTTGCTTGTCTTTACACTTGCTACTACTTATGGGACTATTCCGTGTTTCACCTTTGCTTGCTCAAATAAGACTGCCCCTCTGCGCTGTACCCGGCTGCCTTTTATACTTGTCTGCTTATCGCGCCGATTGTTCTCCCAAATTCCAATTGGACTATCTCTCGATCGTTCTCGCACATCTCATTACCATTGGGAACGATCCTTGCCATATCGAAATTATAGCAAGCCGGCCATACTCTAAAGTGCGTGCCTAAGAGTATGCCCGTCAAAGCTTTCAGTGCATTGCACAACGACAGGGTGTCTAACCGTTACATTATTATACCTTAATGAATTTTTTTTAGTTTTTAGTACATATTACGTATCTAATGTTGCACATCAATAGAAAGGTATGAAAAATACATACCTTTCGTTTGATACCCATATCGTGTAAATCAGTGGGAAATTAATTGAGTTTTTCTGATAAAATAGTTGAACTTTGACCCCGAGCCACGCCTTTTGTAAGCGTTTTCCAGCCAAAATTTTTAGTTTGTTAGATTTACGAAAATCCAGTCCAATTTTCCGTTTTTGTCATGAAGGTTCGCTATACTGCATTTGTTTCCACATATTATTTAAAAGGTATTATTTATTTAGTTGAGATTGATAATATTACAAACGTACTTAGTTTTATCAGAAAGCCTACTGAATTCAAACATTGCTTGTCATCAGAACACAATTTTAGTACTGCTCAGAAAACAACTTTTTAAAAGAGATTACTAGAATTATATAACAGTTTTCTGTAACCTTTTGTATAGCTTGGCAGAATAATAGCACTATTGAAACTAACTGCAGAAAACTGAAATAAGTTCAATTCAAACTGAAATTAGTTCAATTCAATAATGACTGTTGCCATCACGGGCTTATAAAATGTGTAGAATAATCATAATAATAAAATAATTTTTTAATAATTGACTGGCACGACAGCCCGCTTGCGCAAGACTAAGGCCTAGCTTCCTGCAACCACCCGCGTTGTGCGTGTGAATTTGTACGCGGGTTGAAGGGACCTACAGTTTTATGCCGGTTCCGAACGGCAGGTTGGGAGCTTTTTTATAAGCAATTTTTACTCTCAGAGGTTTGCCATTTCCAGCTGAGAGGACAGCCACCGAAAGAGAAAACGAGTTTTTCCCGTTATTTTTTTAGGTGTTATTACAGGCAGTATTTGAACCTGCGGTTGCTGCCTGCGACTCGCGGTCCAACGCACTAACCAACTGAGCCACGGCGGCTGCCTTATGAATAATCATAAAATAATATAAAATAATAATAATAAAATGTGTAGATTTAAAACAATCAAGCTTGTGTTCATCCACAATTCAAAATGGTTTGAATAGGCTTCACGACTTGCAGTAAGATAGACCCTCAACTTGTGATATCCCAACGGCCCGTTTTCGCGACCTGGGTCTTTCGGCGAGTGCCATGCCCAGACAGTCACCTTTACTTAACCTTCTGCCTGTCCCTTGGGGTTTAATTGACCACAGGCGGAATTGAAAAACGGTTGAGCGGTTTTGTGCACTCATCTACTTGTGTTATTTAGTGTTAATCGGGCTTACAACCCAATAATAAATCGAGAAAAACACTTTTCGGGGTGTACAGATGTACTGTGCTGTATTAGTGATTCGTCGATCCCATCTCCAATCCCAATCTTTCCCTCTCCCTTTTGTACTAATGTTCCCCCTATTTGCTACTCCCCGGCTTCGGCCGTTTGTATTGTTTACTGTTTCTTGTATTATCTGTCACTTGTGATTCATATGCCGAACAATAAAGACCACCACAACCCGAACTGACCCGTTTTTCATTACCCCGCTCCGCCGCGAACCGATTCATGGTCCTTCGAGCCATCGCGAACTAGCGACGCGAAACACAATCAAACAATAAACTTTGGTGAACATAAAACAATTTCAAAAACAAAACAATTAACAATTATAAACAGTGATACGATTTTCAACATTTTTAAACACAGAACAATTCACAACAACTTCAACAAGTGCAAGTGCAAAATCGAAAAGTGAAAAGACACAACAAAAATAAGACACAGTCAAAATTACAAACAAAAAGTGCAACAAGATATTCAAACAGTGCACAAATTACACAAATTAAAAACAAAAAGTCTAAACGAAACATTGGACAGTGCAGTGTAGTGAAACTAATAACAACAAAAACGCGCACACCACCAATAAGACAACAACACACACCCACAACGCAGAGAAAAAAGGGAACCAGAGAAGAACAGCCCAAACAACAACAGCACAAGCAACATCATCACAACACAGGAGCGGACACACAGATCCAGCAGGAGATCCCCAATCTCGGGCACGGGGCCCAAACACAGATAAGCGAAACATTTATATTTTCGAAATATAAATAACACGTACTAACACAACACGTACATAGTATATTAAACCCAAATATACACCCACTCCTCAAAAATCCAGAGTAAAATTTTACTTTCTGGTACCCCGCCACTGCTCGCTTATCGTGCATATTCCCTTAATACAAAACAGCGCAGTGCAGTAAGCAATCCCGCTACTGCACATAATTCGGCGCTTTGTATATTCCGCAGTCCCTTTTGTGCGACCTTCGCTGCCGCAGCAGCAAAATCTCCGCTGCAGCCAGCAAAAACGCACTATTCTAGTGCAGTAAATAGGCACGCAGCATTACTCCCGCTGCATTCCCACTCTCCCACTTGCACGCATTTTCGCGTTTTGTTTTGTGCGATATTCGCAAGCACTGAGCAGCGAGCATTCCCGCTGCTGCTTTCAAGTGCAATTGCAGATTCGCACTTCTGCCTAAGCAATTTCCACACTCTCGCTGGCAGAAGTAAACAAACGCAAATACAGTGGGACGAATAGCCTATTTTAGCAGCACATTGAACAATTTTCTGTGGCTTAGAAAATTTTCAATAGTGCTGCACATACATATTCAGTGCACAGCTGTTGTCACCCCAAGCAAATACAGTGGGACAAAAACACCCCACCTGTACTCAAATTTTAATCGTTCACCAAATATAATAAGAATTACTTAATTATTATTACCCGAAAACACTAATACACTAATATATTAACATACTTGACTCTTTACATACAAACATTTATTCACGTTTGCACACAAATAAAGACACATTCACATACACCTATATATTAAAAAATTTGTTGTTTAATAATAATTTCCCCAATTCTTGTTTACATATTTATTGTTTAGTCCCAATATTTATATACCAATTTCTCGACGCCTTTCTCAATTCTTGTTTACATATTTATTGTTTAGTCCCAACACAATTGTACACACACACACAATTGTAAACTTTGATCCTCAACAGAAATACAAATTCGTATTGAACATTTTTTACACTTTCGTGTACACTTCTCCATTTTTATATTATCGTTCGCGCGGACGCGGTAATACTTCCGGTTTATTTCCCATAAGCCGTGTATTTACATATATTCAATCGAATTTACTCCCCCTTTCGAGCTTTTTAAGCCATTTCAATGCCTGTTGAGCGATCCCCCAAGCGTCCAATTAAAAAAATGGAATCTTCTACTCCAAGATGTTCAAAGTCGACTGAGGCACATTTGACAGTTCCTGTCACTCGCGAGGCACTCAAAACTCGCTCCAAGCCACTTAGTCCCATAGCAACCGATCCCAGTGTTGCCACATTTGGTTTTGAGTCCGAGAGACTCGTGCAATTATGCACACAGTTTTCATCGGCTCCCATTGAGGATTTGACCAAGTCACTGGTCCAAATTAAGCAGAAAAATCTGCAAGCCCAATGGGAGAGGCTAATGCGCGCACATCAGGCAGTCTTCATTGCTGAAGACAACAGCCAGCCCGACGGTTTCAAAGAGTCGGCTAGGCAAAAGATCGATGCCTGCACAGACCAATACGAGTTGTGCATGGCTAAGATGTTGGACATCATTAAGATGCTCCAACCTCAGTCCCCCCAGCCTGCTACGCATATGGAACCGGTTCAACCTCTAGAACCAGCAAATACTTCCTACATTTGCCTCCAAGTTCCTCCTTGCGACACCGAAACCTTCTTCGGGGGCTATGAGCAGTGGCCGTCCTTTCGGGACATGTTTACTGCGGTATACATCAACCACCCCCAGCTCACTCCAGCCCAAAAATTGTATCACCTCCGATACAAAACGCAAGGCCAAGCCGGTGCTATTGTTAAACAATACGCATTAACCGATGAGAATTTCGGACTCGCGTGGGAAGCGTTAAGATCCCGTTATGAAAACAAACGCCTCCTCGTTGACAATCAAATTCGATCTCTGTTGAATATCGCTCCTGCCCACACCGAAAATAGTGAGGCACTACAGCGGATCCAGAATTCTATAAACAATTGTCTGTCTATTCTCAAGTCTCAGGCCGTAGTCACTGACAATTGGGATCCGCTGTTGGTATATATATGCTCTACCAAATTGCCCGAAGCAACTCTAGCTTTATGGGAACAATCTTTGACATCCCGGAAGGATCTGCCACCCTGGTCACAAATGAATGACTTCTTGACCTGCAGATACGAGGTAGTCGAACGGCTGAATTTCTTTCGGCCTCCCAAGTCGAAACCACAATCCTCATCTTCCAATGTCACCAAAAATCGGCCCCCCAGATCCCTAAATTTTCACACTGAAGTGAAAAACGATTTCGCGTGCAAACTCTGCAACGCAAATCATTCCGTACGGACTTGCCAAAGCTTTAAAAGGCTCACCCCCCAGAGTCGATTAGCATATGTGCAAAAGCACAAGCTCTGTGTAAATTGTCTTGCTACATCTCACCTATTTAAGGACTGTACAAGCAATTTCACATGCGCATATTGTCAAAAGAAGCACCATTCCTTGCTTCATCTCCCCAAAGGCAATGCGCAACCCACTCACTCCCCCAATCGATCACCTTCGACCACTTCTCTGGTCTCAACGGTTATCCAACAACCGAGCAACAACTCCACCACTCATTCTCCCCTTTTCGATGCGCAACCCAGCACATCCTCAAGGCAAAGTACGCTCCCAGTACCAGCTCTTCACTCAAATAATGGCACCCAGTCTCTTCTGCCTACGGCACTGGTGTCCATTAAACACTTTGGAAAGTTGTTCAGAGTTCGAGCGTTGATCGATCAAGGCTCTCAGTGCACCTTCATTTCCTCGAAGGTCCAGAGACGCCTAAAATTGCCAATCGAGAAATCTAACCTCCAGATCTCGGGCATGGGCGGACAGATTGTGAAAACCGCCAACAATATATGCTTTTTGACATTGGCAGTCCCTAAAACGAGCACAAACCTCCCCGTGCAAGCAATCGTACTTCCAAGGTTAACGGAATTTCTCCCCGCTTCCAAAATAAACTCCCCCAATTTGAACGATTTTGCCGCGCTAGATCTCGCAGATCCAAAGCCCTTCGAGGCAGCGCCGATCGATATAGTGATTGGCAGTGATCTCATCCCGCAGATCATGCTCGAAGGTTTCCACCGAAATGTATGTGGCAGTTTACTTGCTCAAAATACAGTATTCGGTTGGATATTAAGCGGTCCAGTACCCAGATCACCATATTTGACAAATGCTGCCACGGTGCCAAATCCCCATACGCACACTGGTCCCGCCCTTCGAAGAAACCTTCCTACTTCAAAGGAAGCCTCTTCTGACATGATTGCCGCCCTCAAACTCGTAGGGTTTCCACCCAAGGAAATAAAGGCAAATCACTCGGAACCTGCCATCCCTGCACACTCAAACTCCCCATTCGTTGCCAAACGTTTCGCCCCCCGCAGGATGGCTATCGCCCCCAATGAGACCGCGAAAAAGGGTACAACACAAGCGTTGGCTCAGCGCCACGCGTCAATATGCACAGCAACCGATGGAAACTGCAGCCCCCTCGCATTTCCACATTGCACCCCCCCATACACTAAACCTCGCGCGCACCCATCCCGGGTCCGAGTCAGTCGCCATTCCCGTGCGACCTGTTCCAAGCGCCTTCACTCCTCTGACGGCAACTCAAGCGAACCCCATCGCTTGACAAACCGTTCACACCAACCAACGATGTCAACATCATCATTTATAACATCTGACCTCTCTTTTGCAGATCCAGTGCTAGCGACCCTCGCAGCAGGTGCCCCCTTGACGGCCCCGCACGTCCGCACCGAGCCTAGGCAGCCGAGCCAGCGCTCCGGCATCGTGAAACGGCGACAAACCCCCAGCCGTCAGCCCAACCTACAGCCAGGCAGCCGCGCATCACCGCCAAATCATCACCAGCCAGCCGTGCGCCGTAACCCTGAGCGTGACCCCGGCACCCCTATATAATTGCAATATGCAATGGCGGGCGCGATGTACAGATGTACTGTGCTGTATTAGTGATTCGTCGATCCCATCTCCAATCCCAATCTTTCCCTCTCCCTTTTGTACTAATGTTCCCCCTATTTGCTACTCCCCGGCTTCGGCCGTTTGTATTGTTTACTGTTTCTTGTATTATCTGTCACTTGTGATTCATATGCCGAACAATAAAGACCACCACAACCCGAACTGACCCGTTTTTCATTACCCCGCTCCGCCGCGAACCGATTCACGGGGCTTTCCCCTTTTCTTTTGTGATTTACGTGTAACATTTATTCTTGTTTTGTCAGTAAATTATATAACCGTTTGATTGGGGTCATCCTGACCCCAAAGGACAGCGAACGCAATTTTGAGCAAAGGACAGACAGAAGGTTAATATAACCTAACCATATGCATTTATTCATAAAATTATCTTAAGCCTAAACGTATACGGGGACGCAGACTGCGCCGCGCAGGGTAGCACAGATGAAACTATGTACGTCCCAGCGGGAAAAAAGTCCCTCCGCCACACGCGGCTGTGTCGCTGTATACGCTCTTTAATGACACTGCATTATTTACAAAAAACTGCGCTGTGCTGAATTTTTGTTGCCTGCGTCTTCGTATACGATTAAGGTAATAGCGTCTTCCAACAGAAGCCATAGAGGTAATTTTCTGTAGACGTAGCTTAATGTTTTTAAATAGTAGGTGATCATTCAGAGGCAAGTTAATGACTATTGGTAGTACGGTCTTTTTGCATACCTTCTTTAAATACCGATGTTCAGCGAGCGGAGTAACTCTATGATATCCTTACTCAAGTCGCTATAACAACCCATTGCCGGATTACAGCCTGGCGCAGAGCTCTTTCCAGGCACCTCTGCTTTGCGCGCGCCTTCTCCAGTTGGACACACCAAGAGATGAAAGGGCGTCCTCAACTTGGTAATTCCGGACACGGTCTCCTTTTTACCTGTCGACTTCCAACTACAGTGTCGTCGGAGCTTCATCGTCCATGCGACAGGCAAGTCAGAGGACCTGCTGAATGTTACTTCGCTTCGCTAAGTCCATGTCTTTTTACAGCTCATACAGCTCGTTGTTGGTTCGTATACCATTGTCGTCGCCAATACGAACAGGGCCGAAGATTTTGCGAAGCACCTTCCTCTCGATCACCATGCTCTTTGGGAGACGCAAATTCTTACTGTCATTCAAATTGGCGTAACGTTAGCGTACGTAAACAAAGAATTTCCGAGAAGACTTTCCATCTTTAGTTTACCTTGTTTATTGTATCATGCTCGCCTTCACTTATAAAATCATAGAGTGACTTACAAAATTTGCAATCAATAAAGTTCTTGATTTTGCGTACATAAATGTATAACAAATATTAAAAAAAAATCGAAAAATGCCCTTAGATATGCATTTCATGCAGAAATATGCCTTAAAAAAGCATAAGATATACACCGTGGTGACGAATAACTGTTACTTACGTTTTGCTAAAAATAAAAAAGGCCGTGATTGATTTTGAAAAAAATATATTTTATTTTTATTTCAGTACTTATTTCATTTAGTTGTTAATTTCAAATCTTTCACCCTTGTTTTTGTTCGCCAGCCGTTAACGCTTTGGGAAGGCAGCGCAGGCGGCACGCACGACTTCGACAGATATTTTATTCCATATCTTTTGAAGGCGTCGCTTGAACTCTTCTATCTTCAGGTGTTTTATGTTCTTCATTTTGTCCAGTATGAAGCCCCATATAGAGAAATCCAATGGATTGAGATCCGGAGAAGAGGATGGCCAGTCATCTGCCGAAATAAAACATGGCAGTTCGTCTTTGCACCAGCTCTGAACAAGTTTTGCCTTGTGAGCTGGAGCGGAATCTTGCTGGAAGCAAAATTTATATATATATGTGTATATATGCGTATATGTTTCTCAAATTGTTTACAGTGAATGATTTTGTTGCCTAACTAGTGTATTGTTTACAGTATTGATACAAAAAAAATACAATACGATAGGCGCACCAGCGCTTTGAAAAAAGGTAACAGTTGGTAACAAGGTAACAAATATGCATTTTATTGTAAATATGCTAAAACTTGCCTTTAAAACTTTATGTAAATATATGCATTAACAATTGAATACTGTATTAAAGGAAATTTTCTGATTTTCCGAAAGATTTTTCATCCATTTTCTGAGAACATACCCAAAAAAAAACATGCATCTGCTTGGAAATCTGCTCCCTAGTTATAACATATGTTGAAAAACAGTGTTGCATACACATTTCTAATGGGTCCTAGAGGCCCGAGTGTGTCTTATGCAGAGGCGACCACCCTAAATTTACCTAAAGATTCTTTCAATAGGGATGGTCGAACTTTATATGTTATAGCAGCAGCAACAACGTGTGTAATTACAACGTGCGACAAAAATCAAAAAATTTCAAAACACGAAAAAATCGATATACTTGCGAAACTAGGGGCCAAATGTAGTAAAACTGCGTTTTTAGTTTTTCTCTCTGGCGCCAGGATTTTTTTGGTTCTATAAATACGATTTCAGCATCCTTAATGATATTGAAATTATCCACATCCTATGGAGAGAAGTTTTAAACTCTTTATATCCTAAACTAATGAAGTTAGAAGGACGAAATTCGAGGATTTGTTAGTTTACACATTAGTCCTTAAGATATATTTTTTTTAAAAGAAACTATTGGAAATTTCCAAGGATATTGAAGGATAAAGTTTTAAAGAACATTTTCAATACCTCTTCGCCCTTTTGCACCAAAACATTAAATTTGTTAAGATTTGTTAAGGATTTTTCTCTTTCATTTGATACCTATATTGTTGTTTCGGTGAAAATGTAATATCGGAAATTGTTATTCGGCGTGCGTTGTGGGACTTAATGATTTTTAATTAATTAATTAATGATTTTTCTTATTTATTTAATATGAATTAATATGAATCTTTTACTTTTCCTTCATTATTTTTATGTAAAACTAATCAAGGCTCAATAAATCAAGTTTCTTCATACTACCCTCTATGGGCGATGCAACGCCTCTTTTATGTAATGCCCAATCCATTCCTCCAGTCGAAGGGTGTGACCCGGTTTCATTGATATACGCTTTCAGTTCCAAAGTTACGCGGAAAATTTCAGTCACAAAAAATATGCCGCGCCCCTTGTTCAACGTCCATAAAATTTTGCCAGTTGAATGACACATCTATGGGACGATGGTATACAAAACTTCAAAGCCTACCAACTTATTGTTCCGAAGCTATTCCACATTAAACATTTGGGTTCTATGTGCCCTGTCGAAGGGCACGTATAAATCGTAAGTCTGTGCCAAATATCTTTCATGTGTGATTTGCAGTTCCAAAGTTATTCAAAACAATAGGGCCGCTTAAAAAGTGTCATGCTCCTTTTCCAACGCCCATACAATTTAACTAATTGAACGACACGTCTAAGCCATGATGCTGTATCAAATTTCAATGCTGGGTTCTATGGGTGGTGCCGTGCCCCTCGTCCGATACCCACCCTATTCCCCATGTCGAAGGGCACATCTAAATCGTAAGTTTGTGTCAATTCTCTTTGATGTGTGATTTATAGTTCCAAAATTATTCAAAACATTTGAGTTGCTTAAAAAGTGCCACGCCACCCTTGTCCAACGCTCACAAAGTTTTACCAGTGAAACGGCACATATAAACGGTGGCCCCGCACCAAATTTTAATGCTACCCGATTTCTCATTCCGAAGATATTCCATATTGAAAATTTAAGTTGTATGCAAAAAACCCACCCCATTCCCCCCCGAGTGTCATTGATGTGAACGCTATAGTTCCAAAGTTACACCGGCATCTAAAAAGTGCCGCGCCCCTTGTCCAAAGCCCATTGAATTTTACCAGTGAAACGGCACATCTAAACGGTGGCCTCGCACCAAATTTGAATGCTGTCCGACTTCTCATTACGAAGATATTTCATATTGAAAATTTAATTTTCAAAAAATTCAAGAAAATTTAATTTTAATTTGCCACGCCTACCTATTGGGTCGTATTCCCACTATGTGGTTTACTGAGACTTAGTCAAGATGAACATTTCGTGAAAAATTCAGCTCAATCGGGTGTCTAGTTTTTGAGTTTCAGTGTCGTGTGACCAACAAACACACAAACAGACATTCATTTATATAGATATTTGCTGCAATGACTCGCAAAATTTTTTTATATCCATATTGTTTTGCACAAATATACCACAGTTAATTTCTGTCATCACAATGGGCATTGCAGGAAGGGGTAAAAGGTGGGCGTGGTCAACCTAATATAGCCTATGTTTACCGCTATGAAATTTTACATAAACATTAATTTTCAGACATGTACCATAGCTTCGTTTTGTTAGTTTAGTGGGCGCGGAAAGTGGGCGTGACCGATCATATTATAGCCCATGTTTTCCGCAATGACACGCTGAACCGTTTGATACCCATATTGCTATGACAAATATACCATGGCTGATTTGTTATTATAGTGGGCGTGGCGAAAAGGCATATCAGGTGAGCGTGGTCAATCTTATATATCCTATATTAACGTTAATGAAACACGGAATCATTTGATATTAATACTGATTTACCGACATGTACCGTAGCTTCGTTTTTTTCGTTTAGTGGGAACGGAAAGTGGGCGTGGCCGACTATATTACAGCCTATGTTTGCCGCAATGACACGCTGAATCGTTTGATACCCATATTGCCTTACAAAAGCATACCATAGATGAGTTTCGTTACCATAGTGGGCGTAATAAGGGGGCGTGGTCATTCTCATATAGCCTATGTACCATTCCCCCAGATCAAAAAATGTTTGGTGCTTATTTCATCTAAATCGGTTCAGTGGTTTTTGCCTGATTGTGGCTCAAAAAACGTCACACTTGTTTTTATATTATAGTATGGATGAGTTATCTTTATTTCACAATAATGAAAATAAACTTTCTTTTTAAATAAATGAAAATATATTTGAAAATGCACTTTTTACGAAATTTTTTTGGAAAAATCAACTAATTCGCCCACTTTGTAGGGGCTGAAACCTCATTGATCCCTTTTCCCCCTTTCCCCCCTGAAATCTCTTAAAAACAGTCCATTTCCTGTTTTTGCTTACCAACTTAGCTCAAAAAAAGAAAACTATCTTTGTAAAATGGATGAGATGAAAAATATTAACATATGTTAATAGTGTCGGTTTCCGTATATAAAAATTGGTGTCGGTGTGAAGGTTACAAAAACTGTTTTCACTGAGAAATGACAAATCTACACTGCACAGCCACATGTTGACAACTGGTTGATACTTTCAAAAGCTCCGCTCCGCGTTAACTGTGAACACTGAAGCTTAGCATAGCGCCGCTCCGCGAAGTACAGCGCCGCATAGCACCGCTTCACGTGTGTACGCGCACTTAGACATCTTCTTTCGGGACGGGGTCATTGAAAATTTGGTCTCCCGAATACGTTCCACCAAGCAAAGCCGCGGGCGACATTTGAACAACGTTGTATTCCACACTTAGGGCCCATTTTTCAGTGCGAGATTAAAACCAGTTCAAACGTAGTTTGCTTCGTTTAAATTTAAACTTAGATTAAACGACGATGCAGTTTTCAGTGCTAGTTTAACTGGGGCAAATTTTTGTCATTTGAGTGTGGCAATACTGGCAATATTTTTATCTAGATGATAATTTTTCTTTGTTTTGATTGTAGGTTAGGTTAGGTATAACTGGTTGGCCACGAGTAGCCACACATAGACCCAGCGATTAAGCGATGTGAAACTGGGAGAGTAAGCCGATTTTTGTGCGTTTTTTGCATGTCACGTACACAGTCTGTGTGTGCTGTCAGTGATCAGCTCTTTACTGTTTCCGCTCTTATCCCGATATTAGGGATTATTGTGCAAACTAAAATTCCGCCAGTTTTCTTTCAATTATTTGCTTTTTTCTGCATCAAATACACAACATATCAAATTTTTGGTTTCATTACGTAGATAAGTATTATTGAAAAATATACCAAAGAACACAAAGCTTAATGCGTTGAATACGACAGGGTCAATTGCCGCCCTTTTTATTTCGCAGTTCTTGATTTAGCGAATCTCTAACGATCAGATCAGAACAGGTATGCTTTTGGTGATAAATGCTCTAGTTCGAACGCAGGACTGTTTTTTTTTTATGCAGCTTATAAAACCTTAATTTAATTCAATAAAACGAATACCAAACGGTTCTTTTGACACTTTTGGGCAATAATATATTTGTATAGTTAGTTCTATACAAACGTATTACGAAATTGCACCAAAAAAAATACAAATAAAAATAAATATTTCTTTGGTCACAAAAAATTACTCACACCAGCAACACTGGAAATTGAAATGAACTAGAACAGCAATCCCGTTTTAGAAATTTATATGGAGGAAAAAGTATGTGCCTGATCAAGGCCCCAAGGTTGCAATTTTGCAATAATATTAGTGAAATTCTGTGCATGTATTTCTACCGGCTCTCCCACTTTCACATCGCTTAATCGCTGCATAGACCCTTGTTGGGTCCTTAGTGATGCCAGATGGAGATCCGTTTACGAGTCATAGTAGTGATCCGTGAGAATGCGAGTGTTTTTGGCTAACTTCAGCAACCGCTTTAGGCCTAGCATCGCCGCTTCCGCTACTCCGGCGAATTCGGCTGCTCCTAAGATTGCCAAGCGGTATCTTGAGATGCCGGGGCAGCGGCAGAGGACATGCTCTAGTGTCTCCAGGGCATCGTCTTTCTGCAACTTTCCCTGTCCGTCAAACCCATCCTATGCGCATGAACTGCTAGCAGGCAGTGCCGTGTTACTACGCCTATGATGGTTCTACAGTCTGAACGGGATAGTTCAATGACTTTAGCATTACTTTTGCAGTTCGACAGGTTTTTAAATTCCTCCACCTAGCCTCTGCCTTTCTTTTCATGCTGTTTTCCAAGTCTTTATAGAAAGTGCGAAGTGGCATCAGCACCCTTAAGATTTGCTCAGCTGGAAGGCTGACACCACTTTTAGCAATTGTGTCCACTGCTTCATTTCCCTTTATGCCTTTGTGCCCTGGCACCCAATAGATATGAAGCCTGCGGGTTGCGGCTAGCCTTTCCATTGTTGCCCGGCATTCTTGGACATTTTTGGATGATATGCAGTTGGACACAATTACCAATTACAATTGCCGCCTGGCTGTCTATGTAAAAATGTATCTTCGTGTTTACCGTAGTAGCATTTCAAGCGAGTTCCGCTGCTTTCCTAGCAGCGAACACTTCTTCCTGAAACACACTACAGTAGTCGGGTAGTCTGTAAGATTCGCTGATACTCAGCTCCGAGCAGTATACTCCAACTCCCTCCTTCATCTTGGAGCCATCAGTAAATATGTTGACAGTGTTGCGACTCGGTACCAAGCCTTTTCGCCACCCGTCTCTCTCGATGGTCGTTTTGATGCGCTTTCCAAAGTTCAGGGTCGGAGTCATGTAGTCAAAATTTGCTACAATACCATTCCCGACTGAACTATGTCTGAAACTGTTACACCTGAACTGCTTTGTGGCCATTAGCCTTCCTGCGGATTTAGCTGCAAGATGCTCCGCAAAGAGGTCAATAGGCGGCAGATCAAGGATTTTGTTGAGCGCTGGTGTAGGAGTCGTCTTTAGTGCACCCGATATACAAAGTGCTGCAAGGCGGTGGACTTTCTCTAAGGGTTTGTGGTATGTAGTTTTCTTTACTGCGGGTCACCAAACCAAAGCACCGTAGAGGAGTATTGGTCTTACCAAAGACAATTAAAGTATAAGATGTCTTACGCTCTTACAATCGAATGGCATAGGGCAAGCTCGAATTTGCAATATTTTCATTATCAAGAGGAAGCAAGCGTCGGCACAGTGAGAGCGTAATAATATTAACGCTCTCTGTTTTGCTCACACAAAGCACAACGATTTCGATCGCTGCCAAGTAAAGCAAAATTGTGTGCGCTCACTTCACACGCATTGAAATCAGTGGCGCAGACAGGATTTCATTTTGGAGGGATATTTCACTACTAATTCTTGTATTTGAGGGGTTTGAATCCCCAAATGTTCCCGCCCCGTGCGCGCTACTGATTGAAACAATCAACTACCAAAAAATCAACACAAGAGCACATAGAGATCACACGCATATTCATATCTCTGCCGACTGCAAGCAGAGAGAGTTGCTTGCGTGGCGTTATCGTTGAGCAGAGAGAGTTGCTTGCGTGGCTTCATCTTTGCTCTCCGGATGTGGCTCTGCTGTAAAAACCACTCTCACGTGGCTTTATTGAAAAAGCCACGGCAAATTTTTGAAGGGCCACTGATTTGTATGGACGTGAGACATCTTATAGATTAATTGTCTTTGGTCTTACTATAGCCGTATAGCACCAATGCATGAGCGAGGGTGACAGGCCCCAAGTAACGCCACTTCAATTGGAAATTGTGTTTTCTTGATAGAAACATAAATGCCGCAGCCAAAATCGTTGAAGAAATAATATTATTGGGAATGCGGTCCTTCATTCCTAATAAGAAAATTTGCATTAAACCTAAGGACAATCTCTGGTTTAATGAGACATGCAGAATTGCTGTCAGGTCTAAAGAGGAAGCTTTCAGAGCATGGCAGGCAAATAAAAATGCCACCACTGAACAGCTGCGTAAACAGGCTCGAAATCGATGCAATGCCATCCTAAGGCGCCAAAATTTTCTGCACGAACAGCGCCAAAGGAAAAAAGTTCTTCAATGCCAGCGTGGTAGTAAGAACTTTTGGTCATTCGTTAAGAAGGTGAAGAACCAAACATCGTCTTCAATCCCAACTCTTCTTAACAATGATCAAATCATCACTCACTCGGTTGATAAAGCTAATTTGTTGGCTAAAATTTTCGCAGAGAATTTCTCTCTGCCCCCCAGCGATCAACCACTGCCCGTAGTCGAAAACGTATCTTGCTCTATGCCAGAAATTCATTTTCGGACACGGGTAGTTAAAAGAGTGCTTGCAAATCTCGATGTAAATAAGGCTTCAGGGCCGGACGGCATTCCAGCCCTTGTTTTGCAAAAGTGCGCTACTTCGCTGGCTTGTCCATTACGCAAACTTTTCAACATGTCATACACCACAGGTGTATTTCCGACATGTTGGAAGGTAGGAAATGTTCAACCAGTTCCCACAAAAGGCAAGACTACTGACCCTGCGAACTACCGACCTATAGCAATCTGTTCGGTGCAGGGACCGGAAATAACAGTTATTTATGAAAACTATATTTGAAAAGTTTACTATGAAGGAAAAGTCACACAAATAAATTAAATATACCAACAGATTTCTTTTCGTGTCAAGAATCATATTTGGCAATAAACGTTTATTATGCAATTTTTACGGAAATATAAAAAAATAAGAATTATTTTTTTTTATATTTTAAAAATCCTTTAATAACAATTATTTTTGATTTTTTTCTTATTAGTCCATAAGTAACAGTTTTCTTTCGATTTTTATTTTAGCTGACCTATGATAACAGTTATTCGTGACTTTTATTTAAAAAAGTCATAATAAAAATTATTCAGTGACTTTTATTCATAAAAGTCATCAATAAAAATCATTCGGTGACTTTTATTTTTTAAGTCATCATTAAAAATCATTCAATGACTTTTATTTATAAAAGTCATCAATAAAAATCATTCGATGACTTTTATTTTTTAGGTCATCAATAAAAATCATTCAATGACTTTTATTTATAAAAGTCATCAATAAAAGTCATTAGATGACTTTTATTTATAAAAGTCATCAATAAAAATCATTCAATGACTTTTATTTTATAAGTCATCAATAAAAGTAATTAAATGACTTTTATTTATAAAAGTCATCAATAAAAATCATTCAATGACTTTTATTATAAAAGTCATCAATAAAAAACACTCAATGACTTTTATTTATAAAAGTCATCAATAAAAATCATTCAATGACTTTTATTTATAAAAGTTATCAATAAAAATCATTCAATGACTTTTATTTTTTAAGTCGCAACATAAAAGTAATTTTCATTAATTGCACTACTGGAATATCTAAATTTGTCGGGTATTGAATTTGAATTTCCTGAAAATATTCTAGATCAAAACTTATTCGACACGTATTTTATAATTATTCGAAAATCAAAATTTAACTGGCCCAACGATGGGCTAAGATTTCGTATGTGGAAACATGATTTAAAAGATGGCTTGACATCAAAATTGGTGAAAGCACTTCAAATGAGATACAAATGATGTCTTTTTAAGCCCTTCTCGTGGGCCCTTCTCGTAATATATATGTGGTTTGTTCTATTGTTTTTGTTCAGCCGATCAAGAATATATATACATTTTGATATTTAATGAATCCAGTACTGCGGCAGCCGCCGTGGCTCAGTTGGTTAGTGCGTTGGACCGCGAGTCGCAGGCAGCAACCTCAGGTTCAAATACTGCCTGTAATAACACCTAAAAAAAAAATAACGGGAAAACTCGTTTTCTCTTTCGGTGGCTGTCCTCTCAGCTGGAAATGGCAAACCTCTGAGAGTAAAAATTGCTTATGAAAAAGCTCCCAACCTGCCGTTCGGAACCGGCATTAAACTGTAGGTCCCTTCAACCCGCGTACAAATTCACACGCACAACACGGGTAGTTGCGGGAAGCTAGGCCTTAGTCTCGCGAAAGCGGGCTGTCGTGCCAGTCAATTATTAAAAATTATTAGTACTGCGATTAATGAAAATGACTTTTATGTTGCGACTTAAAAAATAAAAGTCATTGAATGATTTTTATTAATGACTTTTATAAATAAAAGTCATTGAATGATTTATATTGATGGCTTTTATAAATGAAATTCATTGAGTGATTTTTATTGATGACTTTTATAATAAAAGTCATTGAATGATTTTTATTCATGACTTTTATAAATAAAAGTCATTTAATGACTTTTATTGATGACTTAAAAAATAAAAGTCATTGAATGATTTTTATTGATAAGTTTTATAAATAAAAGTCATCTAATGACTTTTATTGATGACTTTTATAAATGAAAGTCATTGAATGATTTGTATTGATGACCTAAAAAATAAAAGTCATCGAATGATTTTTATTGATGACTTAAAAAATAAAAGTCACCGAATGATTTTTATTGATGACTTTTATGAATAAAAGTCACTGAATGATTTTTAATGATGACTTGAATTTTTATTATGACTTTTTTAAATAAAAGTCACCAATAACTGTTATCATAGGTCAACTAAAATAAAAATCGAAAGAAAACTGTTACTTATGGACTAATAAGAAAAAAATCAAAAATAATTGTTATTAAAGGATTTTTAAAATATAAATACTAAATAACTGTTATTTGTTGAGTCATAAAATAAAAATAAAAAAATAACTGTTAAACATTGATTTTTATAATAAAACTTATAACTGTTACGGTCCCTGGTTCGGTGCTTTCCAAGGTAATGGAAGGCATTGTAAACTTCAACCTTGTGAAATATCTGGAGCACAATAGACTGCTAAGTGACCGCCAATACGGCTTTCGAAGACAGCGATCGACGGGAGACCTTATGGCGGTCCTCACCGAGAAATGGAACCATAGCATTCTAAACCTCGGTGAAAGTAAGGTTGTTGCATTGGATATTTCCAAGGCCTTTGACCGGGTGTGGCATAAAGCACTCGTGTCAAAATTGATTGCCTATGGTGTCGGTAGTATCTTCTCTCGGTGGATAACGAGCTTCCTCTATGATCGCTCTATTCGTGTTGTAATAGACGGCATAGCCTCGGAAAAGCATTCCCTTAGCGTGGGAGTGCCGCAGGGTTCGGTCCTTTCTCCAACCCTTTTCCTGATCTTCATCAATGACCTGCTGTCGTCGACGAAGAATCCCATCTACTCGTTTGCGGATGAAAGCACCATTTGTCATTCATACTCTTTCACAAAGCGTCCCAGCTCTGTGGAGATTGAGAGAGAACGGCGCCGTATGAATGGCACACTTAATAGCGACCTACAAACAATCTCCAAGTGGGGTCAAGCGAACAGGGTCGATTTTAATCCCCGCAAGACCCAATGTTGCCTGTTATCCCACAAACGAGTCTCCCCACATCCCTGGTTATGGGTGGTGTGGGTATTGCGGAATCTGCAGCTCTTGATGTTCTGGGCATGTCCATTAAGAACGATCTTCGTTGGAACGATCATATTTTTGGCGTGTCGAAAGAAGCAGCCAAGTGCCTCGGGTTCCTAAAGCGGTGCAAAAAATATTTCACTCCGTCTGATCTCCGCATTATTTACACTACCTATATCCGACCTAAAATGGGGTTTAACTCGCACCTCTGGGCGGGGGCTTCAAAAACCCATTTGGAGTTCCTCGATCGGGTGCAAAACCGTGCGATTAAACTTATAGGGGGCAGTAGGGCATCCAGCTCTATTGACTCCCTGGAGCATCGTCGAAACGTGGCATGTGTGGTGTTATTTTACCGATACTTTTTCGGTAATTGCTCAGTGGAGATGAGTAGCTTGATGCCATCACTTCGGGTATTCCCCAGGGCAACCCTTTTGAACACTGGCGCCCATGCATTCCACGTTGAAACGATGTTCCAGCGCACTACGCACTACAGATATTTGGTCTCCTTGCGGATATTTTCCCCAGCACTTATGATCTCGATGGGTTCAAGGCAAGAGCCCATAAACACTTTACTCTTAACCCTATCTCCTAACCTTTATAGCCTTCCTGAACCAACGCAATGCTTCGCATTAATAGGGGTCATCCCCTGCGCGTTTGTTCCTGTTAAAAAAAAAAAGAAGCATGTTTTTACATTCGTATAGGGCGTTACTGGCTTTCTTCACCCGTTCCTCCACATTTGGTTGCCATAGCAGCTTGTTGTCCACTATGGAACGTTGTTGTCCAGCAGTCGATACGTTGTTAGTCCCAGCTATGTCAAGGAACACGCCTAGCGCGTACTCTTTGTACTCCAGAGCTTTTTCAACGTGGTAGATTAGCGAGTGAAGTGCAGTCTCCGTAGATCTGCCTTTCATGTATGCATGCTGCGAGGCTGCTAGACCCGACGGACCCAAAGCGTCCCTGATGTGGAGGTCTAGAACCTTTTCAAGCGCTTTCAGAATTACCATGGGTCCTTTGTCATTCGGTTCAATTACACTGTACAACAACAAAAAAACAAGGTTATGACAACAGATTCTGGTAGAGGAGGCTTTCTTTTGTCCGGTGACTTGCAATGAAATTTAACGTTAAATGTTTTTCCCATACACACTAACCCCCTTTTGTAGGACATTTTAGCACTGTCGTGAAAGAGGTTAGACTAATAGGCCTAAAGTCCTTCGGGTAAAGATGGCTGCTTTTACCTGCTTTCGGTATAAACACAACCCTCGCTTCCCTCCAGGCTTTTTGCACATAGTTGTACCCCAAACATCAATTGAATATCTTTTTCAGCCACGGTATTACCAGATACGCAGCCTGCTGCAACATGGCCGGGATATTCCCATCCAGTCCTGGAGACTTAAGGGGTCGAAGGATTCGATCGCCCATTTTAGCCAGCTATATGTGATTATACTCGATGGTTCGAACCTCATCGATGATATTATTGGTTCGCAGTTATTAGGATCACAACTGCCAGGAAAGTGCGTACTAACAAGCGCTTCTAATGATTCCTGACAGTCGCTCGTCCAGTTCCCGTCGTTTTTCCGTATAACGCCAGGAACAGACGGCTGTTTCGATATTAGTTTCCTGAGTCTATCCACTTCTGTGACTCTTTCCATATCACCACAGAAGTTCTTCCAGGAACTTCCCTTGGCCTTGCGAATTTCTTTTTTAAATTGTCTTAGCGCATCTTTGTATTCTCTCCAGCATTCTTCGTAGTCAGCCTGTTTGGCCAACTTGAAGATCTCCCGTACGTAAAGTCTTAACGCACCCAGCTTCTTGTTCCACCAAGGCGGCCTAGGCCTACGTTTTACACGGGTTGGAGGACACGCCAAATGATACGCTTTGATAAGAGAAGTTGTGAGAAAGTTGAGGCTCTCCTCGAGTTTAGTTACAGAGTTTATGTTTGCTGATTCCGCCAACGCCCTGCCAAGTGTGCTTCTGTACAGATCCCAGTTTGTATTTCTGGGGTTTCTGACGTTTGAATTGACGCTCTTGGGGGCGAAGGTGGTAACGAAACATAGATATTTGTGATCGGAGAATGAGGGGGTGTCAAGCTTCCTCCAGTCTTCAATCAAGGTATCTACGCCTGAGTATAGAGTTATGTCTAGAACGTTCTTCGAGGTGGATCCAATATAAGTTGGTTCGTCTTCCCGATTACCTATGTAAAGGTTGCCACGTATTACAAATTTGAATAGAGACTCACCTCTTTCGTTTGCGTCGCTGCTGCCCCATGCAAAGTGGTGTGCATATGCGTCCGTCCCAACCATCAAAGTCTGCCTCCTCCTACTGGCTTCGTCCGCCAGTCTTTGGAGTTCCGGCGGTGACGCTTCTCTGTCGTGCGTCATGTAGCAGGACGCAAGGAGTATACAGTCATCCTTGCCGCCCTCCACACCCACCACAGTTAGGTCATCTGAGGAGAAATTGGTAATTAAGACCGAATACTTTTCCTTACAAGTAGTACTGCTCTTACCTTGTTCGTGGCACTTGGGATGTATGTATAGAAGTTTTGCGACTTAAGTCCAGAAACCACGTTTCCCGAGGCTATCCATGGTTCCTGGACTAATGCCGCATCGTAGCCATTCTCCTCTAAATTGAGGAGAAACTCGGCTGAGGCAATTTTTTGCGGTAGAGATTGATTTGAAGGGCCTTTAGCATTTGCCTCCGGAACCTTCTCGGGTTGGCTAGTTATTGCTGCCAATCCACCCTCCACCTGTTCACTTCTGAGGGAGAGAGAGGTTTCCAGGATTTATTCGATCCCTAGGTCAGCCTCCACCTCCCCCACCTTAAGTGTGTTTTGGTTGTTGTCGGTCGCATGACGTTTTTTGAGGCGAAGGTACACACTCCCTACTCCCCACGCCATCTTTCCGAACCGTATAAAATGTCGTCGACCGACTTGTTGATCTGGAGGATGTAACTCTGCCCGGCGTTTGCAGCAGCCGGCTTTGCAACATGTAACACCTTCCGTGGGCACATCAGGATTTTGTCGCTGTAGAAGTAGCAGAGCATCTTCCGGCTTCACCACCCGAGGTATCAGGACCTTCGCTTTGGGCAAAGACGGGATGTTGCTTCGATCCACCACTTCGAGAGACGCCCCACCCCAGAGGCCTTTGAGCGTTTTAACTTCTCCTTTAACCCATACCAAGGTCGGATCGTCGTTACATTTGATCATTTTTACGCCGTTAAACTACCCGGCGCCATCGAACGATGGCATCGCCGCCGTGGGTTCGGCTTTTATTTTGGCGAACATGGTTTCCAGCAGTTTCATTTCTACTGTCAGCCAGCGCTCTTGCGACATTTGACCCAGCGGGTTACTGCGGTCAATGAGTGCCACGATCAAATATCGTTTGGCCTCTTCTTTTTGCTTGTGCCGCTTACCAGAAGCGCGTCGTTTACCAGCGATGTTTTCTTCGACCCGGTTTACAAATTTGGGGTCCGAAGAAGTACACCACTTTTTCGATCCGTAGTATGCCCGGCCTTTCTCCACGGTGTCCTTTGCCCACGCCAACCGTTCAGCCGCAGGTTTTGACAGATCTTCTGTAAACTAAGTTTAAACTGAGTTAAACTCGCACTGAAAAATTGGCCCTTAGTACCATAAAATACATATACATACTTTGAAATGAAAACAAAACATTTTATTCTATTTATTTTAACATTTCAAAATCGAACGTCCTTATTGAAAAACTATATTAAAACGTATTACCATGGGTCCTTTGTCATTCGGTTCAATTACACTGTACAACAACAAAAAATCAAGGTTATGACAACAGATTCTGGTAGAGGAGGCTTTCTTTTGTCCGGTGACTTGCAATGAAATTTAACGTTAAATGTTTTTCCCATACACACTAACCCCCTTTTGTAGGACATTTTAGCACTGTCGTGAGATATCCGACTCGAAGGACGATATAGTTTTTCGGACGAGGCGGAAAATAAAAATGAATTGGGGGTTTCGGTCGGCTGGGAGTTAAAATAGCGAATGATTTATAGTTTATTAGCTTAAGACTAAGGGAGTAGGAAATGGGGAAGAAAGTGGGTTAGGAGAGAAGATAGAGAGTATGTGTGTGCGTGCATGTGTGTGCGGGAGGAGAGATGAACCGCCGACTCAGAGATCAATCAGATTCTCTTCGTCGGCGGTCTCACCAAGCACAAATTTTGAATAAGTACGAATTGAACACATAAATACATCTTCAGTTTTGACTAATTTATGGCGTTCAAGTTATATATTGATCTTTGGTGTATTTAGAGACCTATAGTAGTGTAAATGTGAATATTTTTTTTGTACATTTTGTCCTTAAAAAGTCCTGTTTCAAAGGACATTTTTGACATTTTGGAAAAGGGTCGAATTGACCCATAAACATGGAAGCTATAAGGTTAAAGTGTTCTACAATGTTCCTCGTAGTATGTTCCTCGTAGTATTGCCGATTCACAATAATAATATGCCAAAGGGACAACTTCGAGCTCACCTAAAAATAATTGAGACAAATACGTCTTATATGTACATTATTATTATTTTTTCCCCCTCTACTAAAATCCGTTGTGAGAACCTTATTTTGAAAACAAAATTTATTTTGTTGTAGAGTTATGAGGTCTGCATTGTAATTGCTGTTGAATTAGTTCGCTTAGTTCGGTTCGGCAGCCGCCGTGGCTCAGTTGGTTAGTGCGTTGGACCGCGAGTCGCAGGCAGCAACCTCAGGTTCAAATACTGCCTGTAATAACACCTAAAAAAATAACGGGAAAACTCGTTTTCTCTTTCGGTGGCTGTCCTCTCAGCTGGAAATGGCAAACCTCTGAGAGTAAAAATTGCTTATGAAAAAGCTCCCAACCTGCCGTTCGGAACCGGCATTAAACTGTAGGTCCCTTCAACCCGCGTACAAATTCACACGCACAACACGGGTAGTTGCGGGAAGCTAGGCCTAAGTCTCGCGTAAGCGGGCTGTCGTGCCAGTCAATTATTATTATTAGTTCGGTTCTATATCTCTGAAGTGAAACTTAAAAAGCAGTTTCTCTACGTCATTATATTTGTGGAACAAAACAAAATGGGTTGTAGGAATTGGCATTTAGTTTGAGGGTGATGTCTTGTAGTTTCGAGCGATTGTTCACGGTTATGGTTTTTTCTTTTAGGTTGTTCTGCCAAGGCATATCTATTTAGAAAAATTGCGAAAAGTAAGTGTTCGAGAGGATTCTTGCACGCTGTGTTTTGACCGTAAAGCGACTATTACATTGGATCCATGCCATCACAGGTAAGACCTTAATAATAGGAATAGATTTCATAACATTACGATGTTCTCGACTAAACATTAAGCTATTTCCACCACAATGCAAGGAGTAAATAAATCCCCTCACAGCTGCAACTGTCAAGCAACGATTTGAAGTACTGCGGACATGTACTACTGTGTCCAAAAAACACCCAGATTTGTGTTATGAAATGAAAAATCTTTATTTTTCTGAATTTATTTTACGCCTTCAACTCCCCCTCCCCCTATTCACCCTTTAATGCAATCTTCGATTCGGCTTTATCTCCTCAATCGACTCAAAACGATGTCGCCGGAACGGTCTTATAAGATTAGCGCATAATTAGAAGTAGCACGGAGCTAAACCAGCGGACTACGGGGGGTTGTGGAAAGATTTGGGTCGAATTTTTGGCGAAATGATCACGAAGAACGAGTGGAATGTGAAATGGCGAATAATCGTAGTGCAAAAACCAAGATTTGTAAAATCTAAAAAATTCCCTTTTGTGTCGTACAAAACCGAGCGTAACTCTAACTCTAATGACATTTATGCTGCCAACCTACAAAAACAATATTTCGGCGAAAATAATTACCAGCATAGTTTAAATCAAGATTCCGAACGCTTTTTTTGGACACAGTAGTATGTATATGAAACTAACAGCTTTATTCTGGCAATCGCAACAATATTCACCTCAATAACAACTGAATCAAACGGTGTCCATTGTTGCACAATTTATTAACAAATGCAATAGCTTCATAGTGCAATAATTTCAAAATCATGTTGAAACATGAGTTGAGTTTCGATGATTTTTTCTGGGGTTTGTGCACGTTTTGGGCAAGAAGAGTGAAATTATGACGAGGAAGTCGCTGTTAAGCCCCCATTGAAGGTAATCGTTTTGATATGAAATTGCTCTGCCGTGATTTGATTTAGCAAATGACACGACACTCGTCTCCCTTGACCTTCTAATAACGATTTTTACCGTGTTTAATTTTTATAGGCACGGTTCTTACTAATCAATGAGCTTTTTTCCTGTCACGCTCTTGCCAGAATGATGCAAATTTTTAGAATTATGGAGAAATAAATTGTAGAGAAAGTGCCAGAATATGGTTGTATTGAGAAGTATGAACTTAAGTTCCGTAAGTGTACACCATTTTCACTTAAAAATGAGAAAACAGCAGTCGATAAGAAATACAATTCTCTAATATTCACCAGTATTACCGGTATTGAAACTAGAGTCGACTCTTTAAAATGTTGGCAAGTGCCATTTTCGTTGTCGCAAATGTTTTCTTAATTACAACTGCGCGTTCCCATTGTCGGTTCAGAACGACACAGAGGACTGTCGATATGCGTCATGTGCATTTTTCTTCATACTACATGTGTGAACATTTTCTATTGCTTGCATTTATTGTAAGTCTTAGTTAAAAGTCAGCCGCAATTCACGTTACGTTACAAAATTTTATCGTTCCCTGATCAAATTTAAGGTTCTGTCAGACTATGCAAGTTAAAGTAATTTCAGAAAGCGTCCCAAGAAGACGAATTTCCGAAAATACTTTCACGAGCAGTTTCACAATGCAAGTAAAGCAATTTTCGTAGGTACTATTTCCTTTCAAAAAGCGACTTTCAGGTCAGTTTTCCGGAAATAACTTTTTTTACTAGTAACATTGCACAAGTTAAATAAATTTCCCTTAATACTTTTTGAAAGTGTTTTGCAAATGTGTAGGTTGCGACGCAGTTGAGAATTTCGGTGTGTAAACTTACACAGGAACGAATGCAACCCTGTAAAGATCCCAGTATACCGTGGATGGAAGCCGATATTGTTAAACTAGACCGGTCTATAATAAATGTATTTTACCTTGGATACTTGATTCAAGTAATAATTCTCATTTTTAAATGAAAATGGTGCAATAGTCCGCCTATTTACTGGCAATATACATACATGCATATTAGTTATATACTCTAGGTATGTAAGTTGACTTGTTTTGTCCAAAAACAAAGACTAACAGTGCATACATTTTCAGAGGATTCTGCACGACGTGTGTAAAGCAGCTGAAGTTTTGCCCAATGTGCCGATCGGAGATACAAGTGAAAGAATTTACAGAAAGTCCCATAATGGGTGAAAGTGGAGACTGTGAAGCGCCGATGTCGGACACATGACGCAAAACTCCGCGATAACTCTCGCTTGGCTGAAGTGAGCTGCAACCGTATTTGAACCACCGTTCGATACGCCTGCCAGTTCAGAGGCTACTCCAGTCATTAAATTCTTGGCCTTTCCTCAACTCTGGCAAGAAATTTGCTGCTGCATGATCAAATATATGCGAGCCATTTATGATTTCGTGTAAATATACTTTGTAATAAAGCGTACTTCGATTTTAACGTTAAGACATTTTCTTATTACATAAATAAAAAATCAATGTGTACAACAGAACTCGTTTCCTTATAAGCACATAGCTATGCGGCACTCGATGCAGATTGCTGTTGCTGCGATTCACTTAGATTCCTCTCCCAGATCTGCGATATGCATTCAAGAACAGTTTGTGCGGAAGAGGTTTTATGGCGCATAAAATAACCCTGCACTTGTGCCGGGCTGACTGGACGACCGTCGGCGAGCACCCTATGAGCAAACTCGACAGCGGTGTGGGGAGCCAATTGTTCGTCACGACAATAAAAGCGCACGAACATCTCCTTCAGTTGATGTGAACCACAGAAGCCCACATACTCCTTAATGTCCACGCGGCCTGGGCGAATGAGTGCGGGATCTAACCGGTCCAAGTAGTTGGTTGTCATAAAAACGATTCGCGCTTCCGTTGAAGCCACTCCGTCTAGACAGTTTAGTAACCCGCTAAACGTAATGCGATTCAAGCCTTCATAAGCCGCCGCCTGTTGTTTCACATCTTCACGCGACGCGAAGGCGGCGTCAACATCTTCTAGAAGGATGATAGACTGTTCCGGCGCGACATTCAGCAAATGGTTGAGCCGATCGTCAGTGAGCCCACGCTCTGATAAGTTGAGCAGGCAAATGCCATACTCCAATTTACCAGCCAAGGCTGTGATAAAGCTAGATTTACCGCAGCCAGGCGGCCCATGGAGTAGGTAACCACGGCGATACGGGATGCCGCGATCGATGTACCATTGCGAATTACCGATGAATTCTTTGCAGTCAGCAACTATGCGCTCAGCTACTCCTTTTTCTAGAACCACAGAAGACATGGGACGTCTTCGGCGAGGGTGGCCAAATGGCCGCCACTCAGAGCCCATCGCTGTGTACATGACAGTTTTTCCTTCTGTAGCTTCGAGTGCCATCTGGCGAGCCTCCTCCAGAATGTTAAAATACAATTGCTTGTCACGTCCGAACGCCGTCAATGTCACACTTTCCCAAGGAACGCCCATGTGTAAATCCAACGTTTGCTGCTCACGGGTGCGCTCTACTTGAATCCAGATGCCTTTATAACGGAACAAATGTTTTCCAATACTTGGAATAAAGTCGTATTTAGTGCGAATCTGCCCTGTTTCCCTTTGAACAAAAGACGTTTCAACGCTTAGATGCTGTGTTTCACGTGCCCCCCGCACCGTTATCCATTGAAGCAGCCATTGGTACGACTTGTCACGGCACGGGACTTCTAACGTAATCATCATGTGTCGGCGAAAAAATATCAAAGCAACTTGCAGTCCTTTGCGCAGTATTGCTGCCCCAGCTCCGATACCAAACAATCCAAAACCAGCGCTAAAGTACGGATTTGCTGATAAACCCCCAACAAGCTCCGAAAGCGGCATCCTGGTAAAATTATCTAATACATTACACAAAACTGCAGCTGATTGCTAAAACAGCGAAAAGGAACGGACAAGGAGACTCAGGTGAATAAATAATGACAATCCCATACGCTTCTATTCCAAGGTCATTTATAAACCTTGCTTCTATTCAGTGTCGCAAGATACCTGAAACGGCTTTCTACTAAATCTTCTAAAAATACTGAAATTTCCTCCCAAAACTTAAAAAAATCTCCAAACTTTTTTTTTAAATTTCACGTCACTTTAAAGGAATTAAACTTCTCATAAAAAATAAAAATATGTACACATTATTTTTTTGAATGCAGCCTTTTTTATTCATCTTTACAACAAAAACACAACATATAAAAAAATGTAATTTTTAGCGTGATTTCATTGTGACAGCAATAAGTAGGGACAAGATAGAACTAGCTTACATTTTGTATGCTTACAAATTTTGGCACGATTACGGTTTCCATGGCGTCACCATTTGAGGGTGTCTTTAGATAGATCGACCATAAATAAGTCGAAAATGACGAATATAAATTTTCGATATCGCTTTTTTTTCGAGATATCGAGGTTCAAAGTTTAAAATTTCGAAACACGTATTGTATGATACATATCTGGTTGGTCGAGGAGGGGATACAATTTTGTGGCTGGGTAGGGGGATTCCCCATATACCCCCTGAAAGGAAAACCGTATAGTAAATGTATAGTAATTTTTAATGAATTTTTTTTTAATTTTACCTTCGAAACCAGAAAAATTGTAATTACCTGCCAGTAAGGTAGAGCGATTAGATGGAAAAAGAGGGAGAGGGGTAATAACCCTCTTAAGTGCAAGTAGGGCTTCAGATTCAGTAAAATATTTACAGTACTTCTGCATCCAAACTCTATTTGTGTGGCCGGCCTTCGGCCGGGCGCTTTAAAAATAACCCTCATGGGAGCAACTAGTGCGCCAGAGCATCAATAAAGTGCTAACAGTATTTCTGCATTCAAATTCCTTCCGTGTGGATGGCCTTCGGCAGGGCCCTTGAAAAATAACCCTCATAGGAGCAACTAGTGCGCCGGAGCATTAATAAAGTGCTAACAGTATTTCTTCATAAATTCATGAATAAAATGTACATTTATACCGAATTTAAACATTTCAATATGGCAATGTTGTCAATATTATTTCAGCTTTTTTGCTATGTGAATGCCAGTTATATGGAGTGGAAGAAGAAGTGTCAAATTGCGAGACGATTTTTCCAGTCCAGTCTACTTTCTCGCTTATCTGTATATTAAAACTTTGAACCTCGATATCTCGAAAACAAAGCGAGATATCGAAAAATTTTATTCATCATTTTCGATTTATTTTCGTTCAGTCTATCTAAAAACATCATCAAATGGCGGCGCCACGGAAACCGTAATATCCCCCAAATTTTAAACACAATTGGGTGCCTTGACTATTAAAATTGTTGCCAAAATATGTTTTGTTGCCAGTGTTCCAAATACTCTACTACAATCCAAAATCTCCCAGAAATCCACTAAGGATCCGAAAATTCCCCTAACATAAAATATAAATCTACTAAACCTTCCTCTAAACAACTCTTCCTCCTAAAAATGCTACTAAATGGCCAAGAATCTCCTAAATCTAGGAGGAAATCTCCTGATCTGGCAATACTGTTTCTATTGTCCATTTAGTGTGGCCAGACAATTTTGAAAGTAAAGCTGTATAGCGACAAAATTAAAATTTAGCTTCAAAATCTCAAACAGTAGAGTCCGACCGTAGGTTATTTTTTGGCAGAAGCCGAATATTAAAAAAAAATTTTGTAAGGGAAAAAACTGATCAAATTTAGCGTTTCATATGTATGTATGTATTTAAAGAAATGATGAGCATATATATATGTATATATATATATAGATATGTATATATAGCATATAGAGATATATAGTATATAGAGATTTTGCGATCCCGGGATTTTCGGGACTGAACATTAAAATGGAACATAAAAATGGACACAGTTTAATCACATTTGGGTTAATTTCAAAATTGTTTATCTTTCGTTTAATCACGTTTTGTTTAACTTTAAACATTTTTATTCAACATTTAACTTCAGTTTGATAACATTTAGTTTTATCAAAAAATAACACTTAAACATACTTATTGATTTGTAACATGTGTATATCATAAAGTGCAGATATATGCATGTTTTGAGGAGGCACTAGTTTGCGCCACCTATTGTTCCAAAGATCAAATATTTTGTTTAGTTAAGTTTATTTGTTCGTAATCGCGACAGAAGTGAAGATAAATGACATTGCAATGCAATGCAGATTGAGTGACAATATGAGTAGAATGAGAAGCAATAATTTACAAGAGTGTGAAATTCGACATTCGAAATTAGTTACAGAGTTGCAATTTACAATACAATAAAAGTGTTTTGTGCTGCTGCGAACATCCTCCCCCCGTTGAAATTGGTAGACTTTCAACTACATTTGCCTCTACGGGGAGCACAGCCAGTTTCGCCACCCCTCGCTTAATAAGTCCACTTGAGGTTCGGAGAATTGCAACACGAGCGACACCGTCATCGCCGTATACCAAGCTGTCGACACGACCAAGCTGCCACTTTAGGGGTGGGAGGCTTTCATCCTTGATGAGCACCAAGGCACCGTCACATAGGTTTGCTGTCGATGTGCGCCACTTTCCGCGTTCCTGTAACAAAGATAGCACGCACTCCACTTCTTCCAGAACGCTTGCTGCATATAGCAAACTCGCTGCCATCGATTTAAACGACTGATGCTAAGATGAGTTACTTCTGGTTCAACAATAGTTGTGAATGGTGCGCCGACTAAAAAATGTGCTGGTGTCAGCACGTCAAGATCACTGGGGTTCCCTGAAATTGGACAAAGACGACGAGAATTAATTATCGCGGCAATTTCACACACAAGGGTGCGAAGTTCTTCAAATGTCAGGATGGAAAGGCCGACAGTGCGGACAAAATGATGTTTGGCTGCCTTCACCGCTGCCTCCCATAATCCGCCGAAGTGCGGTGATCTGGGAGGGATGAACTTCCATTCAATTCCATCGGCGAGACATTGTTTCGATACCGCCTGGTAGTGCGATTGGCTCAAAAATAGTTGCTTTAACTCAGCTAATTCGTTTTTAGCGCCGACAAAGCTCGTAGCATTATCCGACCATATAGTTTGTGGCTTGCCTCTTGTGCAAATGAAGCGCTTCAATGCGGCTAAAAATGAGGGAGTTGACAAGTCTTGAACCAGCTCCAGGTGCGCTGCCTTTGTTGAAAAACAAACAAAGATGCAGATGTAGCATTTCGTCGGCGGCCGATTGCGAACCTCCGATTTGTAGTAGAACGGTCCACAGAAATCTATGCTAGTGGTTAGAAAGACTCTATTGGCTTGCACTCTGTCAGGAGGCAGGCTGCACATGACATTTTCGTTTATTTTCGGCCTCAGACGAAAACACCTTATGCATTTGTTTATCACACTTGCAACGACCTTTCGACCACCGATTGGCCAATATTGTTGTCGAATAGAAGCGAGGAGGCTTTGAGGTCCAGCATGCAGATTCTTGCGATGAAAATGATTGATGATTGCGTTAGTTACTGGATGATGCTTTGGAAGTAAAAGCGGATGCTTTGCGTCAAAGTCCAAAAATGAGTTATTCAAGCGTCCTCCAACGCGAAGCAGTCCAAAAGAATCTATGAACGGATTTAACGAATATAGTTTGCTTGATGATGTTAGTTGCCTTTTAGCTCTCAACGCCTTGAATTCCGCTGCAAAATGAACTTGTTGAATGTTGCGAATTAGTAGATGTGTACCCGCTTTGATATCTTGTGGTGTCAAAGACTGTTTGCTTTGGGTGTTAAGACTACTCCTGGGCTGAGAAAAACGATAAATGTATGTGAAGACGCGTTGCAGCTTTTCGAATGAATTGTGAAACTTGCAATCCAGCGATATATCTCGTTGAGATGAAATGATCAGAACCTTGCGACGTCGTTCCGGTAGATTTGCTAAGAATTCCATGTTGTTGGGCCAGAGTGAGTGATCGTTCAGTAAAAATGATGGCCCTTGATTCCATAGTTTGGAATGCAGCAGTTCATGTGGTGTGCAGCCTGTCGATAGAATGTCCGCAGGATTTAATGAGGTTGGCACATGATGCCACGTCATTCCGCTTGTTAGTGTTTGTATTTTGCTCACTCTGTTTGAAACGAACACGTTGAAGTTCGATGACTGCTCACGAAGCCAAGAAAGTGTCACCATCGAATCTGACCAGCAGTGCACTTGACACGGATGCTGCCTACTCTGCACTATGGTTGATACTAATTCAGCAAGAAGCAGGGCTGCGCATAGCTCTAATTTAGGAATTGTCAATGTTTTTAGAGGCGCTACTCTAGATTTCGCGCAAAGCAGGGCAGATTTGACAAGACCCTCAAGTTCGGATCGAATGTATACGCAAACGCCAAAGGCCGCGAGGCTTGCGTCGCAAAGTGCATATATCTCCCAAGTAGATCCAGGTATCAACACAAGGCGAGGAAATTTGAAGCTGCTTACAACTGTGAACTGAGCGCATATGTTGCTCCAAATGGATTGTAACGACTGAGGCAGACTCTCATCCCACTGCAACTTTTCTTTCCACAGGGCTTGAAGAAATATTTTGTTTTTGTGATAACGGGTGATACCAGCCCCAGCGGGTCGTAAAAACGAGCGATTGCCGACAGAATTGTACGTTTTGTTATACGTTGCTTACATCAGGAGTGAAGGCGAAAAGAAACTGATCAGTGCTCGGATCCCATACAAGACCAAGTGCCTTTGTGACGTTAGCGTCATCCTGAAATTTGAGTAGCTGCTCACGTTCCGAATCGGGAACTCCATGCAGGGCATTGGGTTCATTCGAGCACCACCAGGCATCTTCTTCAGTTAGGGACGAAGTGGAATCGAAACAGTTCTCAATTTCCCAAAACCGCTTCACGAGATTATTCAATGATTAATCACTTTGGTACTCAATTACGTTTTTGCTGAGGGCTGCTAGAGTTGAAGCGCGCTTGCTTGTATATGAAACTCCTCCAGAGATGATCCAGCCTAGCCGAGTTTTTTGCAAAGTTGGTAGATTATCTGCTATACGAATTTGGCCCACGTACATCAAGTCAAAAAACAAGGCTGCGCCAATCAATATATTGTTACGAAAATACCAGTTCTAGTGGGCTAGTACGAATCACTGGATTGTGCAATTTGAAATAAACAAACACACTTAGTTCCTCAAACGCAGTCAATAAGAACCAACAGTCACTTTATTTAACAGATTTACACTTCACTGTCTTTACACTTAAATATTCGCTTAATTATTCCGCGTGGCAACTCCGCTAGTCAAAATCAGACTGACTCGCTGCGCCGCACCCGGCTGCCTTTTATACCTGTCCGGCCATCGCGCAGATCGTTCCCGCACATTCCGGAGTGGACTGACGGTTTCCATGACGATCGCGACCATCATTGCCAGGTTAGACTAGAAGTTTCCATCATTGCCAGGTTGGACTAGAAGTTTCCATCATTGCCAGGTTGGACTAGAAGTTTCCATCATTGCCAGGTTGGACTAGAAGTTTCCATCATTGCCAGGTTGGACTAGAAGTTTCCCTTATTATCGCGGCCGTCGTTGCCAGATTGAATTATAGCACGGCGCGTAGCGACAGGGTTGCTTTGCACAGCGACAGACTGTCTTATCGTTACACTGCCCACCACTTAGACTTGTTCGACCCGAACAAGTGCCGAGGTTCCGCTGTGATAAGGCGCCAGGCGCTCCAAATGGACTACCTTCAGCTTAGCGCCTTTACTGCTGCAACGTTGAATCCTGTAGACCACGTCGTTAATCCTAGTCACGACCGTGTAAGGTCCTTCCCATGACGTTTGCAGTTTCGGAGACAACCCTTTCCCCCGCTGCGGGTTGTAGAGCATTACCAGATCGCCTTCCTGGAACCCTGCTGAGTTGGCTCGCAGATCATATCGGGCTTTCGCCTTATCGCTGACAAGCTTGGTGCGGCTCCTTATGAACTGGTGAATTTCCTCCAGTTCCGCCCGCTTATTGACCACGTAGTCAGTCCTAGCGCCTCCCGTCGTGCTGACCACCCCGAACTTCAAGTCAGCGGGTAACCGCAACTCTGTGCCGAACACTGCTCGGGCCGGAGTGAGTGATGTCGTGTCGTGCGGGGCTGACCTATACGCCATCAGGAACAGGGGGATATGCGTGTCCCAATCCTTTTGATTCCTGCCTACCACCTTCCGCAGATATTCTTCCAGTGTCCGGTTAAAGCGTTCCACCATGCCGTCGGACTGTGGGTGCAAAGGAGTGGTACGAGTTTTCCTTATCCCCAGCAGCTCACACACTTCCTTGAATACCGCAGACTCGAAATTCCGGCCTTGATCTGAGTGCAACTCCAACGGAACTCCGAACCTGGCTACCCAGTTGTTTACCAGCTTTTCCGAGATCGTAGTGGCCTCCTGGTTAGGAATAGGGTACACTTCGGGCCATTTGCTGAAGTAATCCATTACCACCAGCACATATTTGTTGCCTTGAGCGCTGACTGGGAATGGGCCAGCGACGTCCATAGCAATCCGCTCGAAGGGCGCTCCCACGTTGTACTGCTGCATGCGGCCCCGAGACTTTCTTGTCGGACCTTTCGCGGCTGCACATCGGTCACAGCTCTTAATCCATTCGGCTACAGATTCCTGGCATCCTACCCAGTAGAATCGTCTTTTTATCTTGGCGACGGTTTTGGTGATGCCCAGGTGCCCTCCACTGGAGTCGTTATGGTATGCCTCGATGACCTCGTTGATTCTGCATTTCGGCACTACCGTTAGGGAGTTGCTGGTCCGACCATCCGCGCTTTCCCATTCGCGATACAGGCATCCTTCCCTCAGCCGCAGACTTTCCCACTGCGCCCAGTAAGCCTTAGCGATCGGGCTTTCACCGGCCATCTCCCGCCAGTCTGGACGTGCGCCTTGCTCCTTGCCTTCGACGATTTTTGCAAGATCCGCATCCTCGCGCTGGTCCTTTTGTAGCCTCTCCGCAGACCACTCTTCCTCTGGCATAACGCTTACCAACCGGACGTCCACTATCTGTTCTTTGCTCTCGGCTCGCGAGCACTGCCTGCATTCGGCTTTGCAGGGATGGAGTGCCAGCGCGTCCGCACATCTTGGTGACGCCTGTTCTCCGGAACGCTTCCCTCGCAGATGGCAGTCTCGTGAAATGTGGCCTTGCTTGCCACATCGCCAGCAACTGATTCCAGATGACATTGCCCGCAGCCTCCTTGGTACCTCTGAGCTCACTGGCTGGCTTTGCGTGGCACGTCCAGATTGGACTCGACGCCTTTCCGCGGATGAATGTCGAAAACTTCCCCTCCAGGCAGCTTCATACATCAATGCACTTGTCACCGTCTCATGGAACGTCGGCTTCATCATCATCAAGGTACTCACACGAGTCTCCGGGTCAAGAATACCTTCGATAAACGCCTCGATCTTCAGCCTTTCCAAAACTTCCATGCTGAATTCCGGGTAGGTCAGTGGTACCAGCCGCTCAATATCTGCCGCATACGTCTGCAGCGCCTCGTTGGCTCTTTGTCTACGGTTCTTCAGCTCGCAGTAATACACCATTTTGCTGTGCTCGTCACCGTATTTGGCTGCCAGCGCCCTTATGACGGTCTCGTAATCACCTCTCAAACTTTCCGGCACTGTTTTTATTACCTCAGCCGCAGGACCTCTTAGAGCCAGTATCAGTCTCCGACCTTTCCTGATATCGGTCCACTGATTTTCCAGAGCAGCCAGGTCGAACTGTAGCTTGAATGTATCGAACGACGTAGTACCATCATAAGTAGGCGCTTCTATGGCGAAACTTTCCTCACCGGACCGCACCCTTGCTCGCAGCTGAATCTCTCTAAGCCGCTCGTCCATTTTTCTGTTCATCGAGTCTTCCAGACTATCAACTCGTTTGCTCAGGGAATCATCAAGATCGTCAACACGTTTGTTCAGGGAATCATCCAGGTCGTCGACTCGTTTATCCAAGTGTTCCACTCGAGTTCCCAGGTGCTCCACCTTTACATTAAGCTGGTTGGCGATTTCTTCCACTTTCCGCTCCAAGCGCGCAGAATTTTCCTGAAGCTTGACTTCCATCCGCTCTGCCATCTCTCGGTTCGCAGTCTCGACTTTTGCCGAAATTTCGAGATTCGTAGTTTCCAGCTTCGCGGCCATCTGCGCCGACATTTCACGATTTTCATGACTGACATTCTCAATTTTCGTTTCCATTTTCTGGTCGGAAGCCTCGAACATGCCTTTCATTGCGACCATTAGCTGGCTCATGTCCATGGCTTGTGGTGGCGCAGCCGCTGCAGCCGTACTTTGCATCGACGCAGCACCGGCAGGCGATTCCTCCACCTTGGCCGACGAATCTAGCTCCTGCGTCCCGAACTCGTGCGCAGTCCAATCGACGCCTCGTGCCTCACACGCCTCTCGCAAGCGCAGCTGCAACTCCACCTTACCGCCAGCAGTCGGCAAATTCCAGGCAGCCAGCTCCTTCTTTAGCTGGTCCACTTTCAGCAGCTCGAATTTAACCATTTCTGCGTTTTTATAATTTTATTTTTATTTTTTCCTTATCTATTCAGTAACACAATCCCACTTCTGACACCAATTGTTACGAAAATACCAGTTCTAGTGGGCTAGTACGAATCACTGGATTGTGCAATTTGAAATAAACAAACACACTTAGTTCCTCAAACGCAGTCAATAAGAACCAACAGTCACTTTATTTAACAGATTTACACTTCACTGTCTTTACACTTAAATATTCGCTTAATTATTCCGCGTGGCAACTCCGCTAGTCAAAATCAGACTGACTCGCTGCGCCGCACCCGGCTGCCTTTTATACCTGTCCGGCCATCGCGCAGATCGTTCCCGCACATTCCGGAGTGGACTGACGGTTTCCATGACGATCGCGACCATCATTGCCAGGTTAGACTAGAAGTTTCCATCATTGCCAGGTTGGACTAGAAGTTTCCATCATTGCCAGGTTGGACTAGAAGTTTCCATCATTGCCAGGTTGGACTAGAAGTTTCCATCATTGCCAGGTTGGACTAGAAGTTTCCCTTATTATCGCGGCCGTCGTTGCCAGATTGAATTATAGCACGGCGCGTAGCGACAGGGTTGCTTTGCACAGCGACAGACTGTCTTATCGTTACAATATCAATGCGCTGAGGTTTGAAGAACGAAGGGTCAGCTAGGTTGAGATTTTTTGGAATGTTCCAGTCTGAGGTATTTAGAGCGAAATGAGGTTGGCAATCCGTTATGCTGGGTGCAACGACGGCTGTGAACGAAGTAGTAAAGTCGCCGTTGTGCGACTGCGCGAATATATCAACTGCTTTATCAGCTAGAAAGTTGGACTCCCCTATACCCGATATTGATAAGCGAGAATCTCTTGATTGTAATTGCAGTTGATTTGCTAAGCGAGTTGTTACGAAATTGAGCTGAGACGCTGAGTCCAGAATGGCGCGGCAAGGTACTAAAACACCTGTGCGCGTTTTAACGAAAATTATGGCAGTAGCTAGCAACACATAATTGTCAATGACAGATTTCGACGTCGATGATACGAGCGCTGATTGCGGAGTGTTCGTGGAGACGTTTGCTGAGTCGTTGACGCCTTCTAACGCAGCCGAGGAAGATGATGACGTAGCTGAATTGGAGTTCATATGAAGTAACGAATGATGTTTTGCTGGGCAATTACGACAGTGACTAGACTTGCACCGTTGCACATTATGGCCCTTGCGCAGACAGTTTAGACAAAGATGTAGTTTTTTAGCTTCTTTGTATCGTAGGTTTGGAGATAGACTCAAAAAGCGAGAGCAGCAGTTGATATAGTGTTCTTTCGAATCACAAAAAACGCAAAGAATATTGCCGGTTGAAGACGCTACCAGAAGGCTTCTATGTGGTTTTGTATTATTTGAGCTCTTCCCCACCTGAGAGCTAGGTGTTTGAGTTACCATAGCACTTTCCAAGTTTTCCATAATGCGGCACCTCTTTTCCAGAAACGATGACATTTCGGTCCAAGTTGGCAACTTGTGAATTGGCAAACGACGATGCTAGCGTGTGCAAAGCTCGAAGATGTGCATTGAATTTGTCGCTTAGCTCACGCATACTGGCAGCTGAGCCTTTCTCAACACCCTTTATCCCAAAAATCGCCTTTATGTGTGTCTGAAAAATAAGCAGTTTATTGTCGAATCGTTTTATTAATAATGCCAAAGCCTTATCGTAATTTTCTTCATTTGGTTCAAGTGAGGAAATCGTTTCTAGCGCAGCACCCTGCAGGTTTGCTCGTAGATGCTGAAACCTTTCGACTTTACTCAGTTCGCTGTCGCCCTCAATGACACTGTTGAACATCGCATAGAAGTTCGGCCAGTCTGTGTATGCGCCACTGAACTTAGGTAGCCTCAACTCGTGAAGGCGAGACCTTCGATGCGCCGACAGGAACGTAGAAGGTGATTCCTCTGAAGCGAAATTTCGAAAGGTGGAGAGAATGCCCAGCGTTTGCCTTGCGCTGCAGATTGAGTTCGCGGGAGAGTTTTGCCTTTGCTTCCAGATAGACAATAAGAAAGTCCGACCGACTTGTACTGCTTAGTTCGCGAGGATCTGCTTCTTCCAACATTGATTGTACATTATCAAACTTGGCATGAATGCGCTCCAACCATTCTAATCGCACGGAAAGATCAGCTTCGTCGAACTCCTTCAGTTGTTCCGCGGTTGTAGTTTTGTTGAACGCCGATAGCTGTTGCATTGGTTGGTTGGTTGGTTGGTTAGAGTGGTGATGCGCCAGGCATCCAATTAGCGCAGATGCGCCGTTTTGAAACCACTATCTTGATTCAACCTAGGTAAATGGTTGTTGCACTCCCGATGACTTATCCGCTATAGCCATTTCGAGAGGTTTAGAAAGGCAAGAAGTGAGCTTACCTTGTAGTCTTTAATTTCGTCAACGTTCGTAAACGTCGGTTTACCTAGAGTTTTCCACCGTCTGCTAGGGCCGGGCAATCGCAGAGAAAATGTTGAATCGTTTCCTTTTCCTCGGGATTGTTGCAGCTTCTGCAGCAGGTATTATGAGGAATGCCCATTTTGGCAGCATGTTCTCCAATGGGCCAGTGACCCGTGATGACAGCGGTGAGCCTGGCTGCATCACGTCGGCCTCTGTTAATTAATTCGGCTGATTGGATCCTGTCGTACCTTGGTCATAAGGATCTGCTGATTTTACAGGAACGCATCCGGGCCCATCTGGTATCGGCTTTAGCAAGGAAGCCTTTGGAGATTTCGCTCTTGATGCAACCGATTGGGATGCGGACCATTTCCGCTACCCGTTCCTCAAGTGCGGAACCACCCCTGGCCAGCTCGTCCGCTCTTTCGTTACCCTCAATATCTTTGTGCCCCGGCACCCAGATTACGGTAACTTGGAACCGATGAGCCAGATCCATTAAAGCCTCCTTACATTCCCACACCAGCTTGGATGTTATAACAGACGAGCCCAGCACTTTGATGGCAGCTAGGCTATCAGATAGTATGCATATGCTGTTTTAGTAGGTGGTATCGTCCATTACCATCCTACAGGCCTCTTTAATAGCGAAAACTTCCGCCTGGAAGACGCTAGCTGTGTTGGGGAGGCGAATGGATTTGCTGAGCCTCAGCTTCTCTGAGTAGATTCCCGATCCTACACCGCAGTCCATCTTTGATCCATCAGTGTACATTTCGGTATCGCTCCCACTTGTGACTCTTCCTTTCTTCCATTCCGAACGGGAGGGAATTCGTATGCCATACCTTTTCCCGAAGAATACAGTGGGAATTTTATAGTCTGTCTCCGCAGTGTGTGCATTTTGCAGTTGTTCTAGTATTGACCCGTGCCCATACGGTTTATTTTTCCAGCATCCTATCTCTCTTAGCCTGAGAGCACTTAGAGTGGCGGTGTTGACGATATAAAGGTCTATCGGAAGTAAGTGCGCCAACACATTCAGAGCCTCTGTGGGGCAGGATTTAATCGCCCCTGTTGTTATCGCGCACGCCGTTCTTTGTATTCTACTCAGCTTTGTGATGTTATAGTCTCTCCTGAGAGCTTTCCACCAAACTAAGGAACCATAAGAGAGGATTGGATGTACAACCGTTTTGTACATCCATAACATTAGGTCCGGACGGAGCCCCCATTTCCGGCCAATCATCTTTTTACAGGCGTACAGAGCAAAGCCCGCTTTGCTGACTCTGTGTTCGATGTTCGTTTTCCAGTTTAGCTTTGGGTCCAAGATTACCCCCAGGTACTTGGCGCTAGACGAGAGGGATAGTGTCGTTCCGTTCAGCATAGGTAATCTGAATCTAGGTATCTTGGTACGTGTGGTGAAAAGCATCAGTTCAGTCTTACTTGGATTAAGGCATAGCCCACGACCCGTGCACCAAGCCCTCAATCTTTTCAGCGCTGCCTGAAAGATACCACTAATCACTTCGAGACACATCCCCGATGCCATCACCACGACGTCGTCCGCACATGCCACAACTTTGATACCTCTACTGTTTAATTCAGCTAGAATTCTATCCAGGGCACAAACCCAAAGTAGAGGTGATAGAACTCCTCCTTGGGGGGTGCCTCTGTTTAGGTATTTGATCAGCGTACTTTTTTACAGTTCAGCGCTGATCGCCCTTGAATGGAGCATTGTTGTTATCCAGCCGCAGATGTCTACATTGACTACAAGGTATTCTAGCGATTCCCGGATCGCATCTATTCGGATGTTGTTGAAGGCCCCCTCAATATCCATGAAGGCCGCCAGTGTGTACTCTTTGTGTTCTATGGACCTTTCCACCGTCCTTACAACCTCATGGAGTGCCGTTTCCGTGGACTTCCCCCTTTAGGTATGCATGTTGGGCATCAGACAGCTTGCTTCCCACCACATTCCTGATATGCAGGTCGAGCAGCCTCTCGAAGGTTTTAAGTACAAAGGATGTTAGACTTATCGGCCGAAAATCCTTGGCTGACTCGTGCCCCCTTTTCCCCACCTTGTGAATAAAGACAACTCTGACCCTTCTCCAACTAGAAGGGACGTAAGGAATTGTTATGCATGCTCTGAAAATTGCAACGAGCCAAGGAATTATCCACTCCTGCGTGGCCTGAAGCATCATAGGAAAGATTCCATCCGGTCCAGGTGATTTGTAGGCTGAAAAACTTTTGATCGCCCATGCGACTTTGTCTTCCGTTATAATCACGGTACCAATACCCGTGGTAGGTGACCTCTGATGCTCAAAATCCTGCTCTTCATCCGAAGATCCTGGAAAATGAGTTTCTAGAAGTAGATTCAAGGCTTCCTGCGTGCTACCTGTCCATGAACCATCCGCTTTCTTTATAAAAGAGGGGCTGGTATGGTCCTTGGATAGGATCTTGTTTAGCCTAGCAGAATCCTTGCTGGTTTCTATTGAAGAACATAAATCCTTCCAGCCCTTGCTTTTGAAGTTTCTGATTGCTTTTTTGTATTTCCTGAGACTGTCCTTGTAACCTTCCCAGTTGCCAGAGGAGTAACCCTGATTAAACATCCTACGAGTCTCCGCCCTGAGGCTAGTGAGATCCTGGTTCCACCAGGGAGGAAATGATTTTTTGGAATATTTTACCGGACAGGATATTCTAAACGCGGAGGCCATCGCGTTTTCTAACCGTCGGATACTGCTATCTACATCTCCTGCCGAGGTTATGTCTGAATTGGGTGCCTTACCCATCTTCTTCTTGGCTATCCTAGCGAACCTAGACCAGTTGGTGCGTTTGGGGTTTCGATAGGGTGGAGGGGGTTCGGCCCGAACATTTAAGTCGTAGAGTATCCAAGCATGGTCCGAAAAGGACTTCTGATTGGATACCCTCCACTTATCCACAGATACTAGTTCATTTTCAGTTAGTAGTGTAACATCTAGGACCTCCTCCCAGCCAGTGAAGCCTTCAGAGCTAGGAAAGGTGAAGGTCGGAGTATTACCTCTGTTACACACTACCAGGTTAGTGTTGATAATGAAGTCGTAAAGGTACTCACCCCTTTCGTTGGTCTCCGTGCTCCCCCATAGTGTGTGCCTGGCGTTGGCATCACACCCCAGAAGCAGTGCACCGGTACAGCCAGCCACCAGTCTTCGGACCTCCTCCGGGGGCGCTGGCCGATCGTGCGCCATGTACACTGAGGCCAATGTGATGCTGACCCCGTCAGCAGCCTCCAGCTTGACCACCGTGGCATCGCCTGTGCTGTGAAGAGGTAGAAGAAACATACAAAGATGCTTTTTTGCGACTATACAGGTTCTCGGCTTACCGTCGATCCTTTTATAGAAGAGATTGTAGTCGCCTCGTTGGAGCCCTTTTACCATAGTGCTCCGCACCCATGGCTCCTGAACGAGGGCGATGTCGATGTCCGCCTCCGATAGGAGGACGGAGAGGTTGTCCGTTGCCAACTTGGAGTGTTGGAGGTTGACTTGGACAACTTCAATCCCTTTAGACGTCGGTATGGGGGGGGATTGGGATCGCTGAGCTTGACGCCGTCCATCAGCTTTTCTGCGTCCCCAATCTCATCAATGGCCTCCTCATTCCCGCCGGATGAGCGGAACACCTTCACCTTCGCGTGCCGAACGCCGAAGCGAAGCTTGTGGTCTGCCTTTTCTAGGGCGGCCAGGCTCTCCTCGGTTATCATCAGGAGGAATGACATGCTGGCCTTCTGCGGAGCCTCCGCTTTGATCACCTGCCAGTCAGTCATCGGTATGGAGGGATTGTGCGCTTGCATATAAGTCACCAGTTTATCGGTGTCCAGTGGCATATTTGGTAACCAAATGCGAGCTCGTGGTCTCCTAGGGATCTCGCTGGCTGGGATAAGCTTAAGCCTTAAGCCCCCCGCTGCCTCCCCTAACTTGGAGATACAGCTTTCCAGGAAATCCTTAGAAAACTGATCCTCGCATTTGATTACCCTATATCCCCGGCAGCCGCCGTGGCTCAGTTGGTTAGTGCGTTGGACCGCGAGTCGCAGGCAGCAACCTCAGGTTCAAATACTGCCTGTAATAACACCTAAAAAAATAACGGGAAAACTCGTTTTCTCTTTCGGTGGCTGTCCTCTCAGCTGGAAATGGCAAACCTCTGAGAGTAAAAATTGCCTATGATAAAGCTCCCAACCTGCCGTTCGGAACCGGCATAAAAACTGTAGGTCCCTTCTACCCGCGTACAAATTCACACGCACAACACGGGTAGTTGCGGGAAGCTAGGCCTTAGTCTCGCGAAAGCGGGCTGTCGTGCCAGTCAATTATTATTATTATTATTATATCCCCGGATAACCTCCGCGGAGTCGAAGCTGGGAAGAGGTGCCGCCGGGCTCGCTGTCAGGTTGCCCATAACATGGTCCATAACCAGTTGGGTCAACCTGGCCTCGATCTCTCCCCACTTTTCTAGAGCTTCCTTGCCGCGGTTGGTGGTAGCGTCGACGAGTGCAACCTGCAGATGGTCACGCACAACGTCACTGAAGATCCTCTTCGGTTTCGTCGGTTCTGCTGTCCCAGTCACCTTGGGTTTTTTGGTGTCGCGGTCTGACTTCTCCTGAGTAGACCGGTTTCGCTTCGTCGCTTCAGTTTTTGGCAAGGTCGCTTGGTACTCCCGGTACTCATCGACTACCTTCTGAAACCGCACCTTGTCCTCCGCATCCTTGGGATGAGAAGTACCAGCGGCTTCGTTTTTGTTAATCCTGCCGAGGATAGCCAAAGCCCTCTGGTACTGCTTATACCTGGACGGTGGTCTAGGATTGGCCGGTTTCAGTTGGCCACTTGCTGCAGCGGATGTCGAAGGTTTCTCAGAGAGGATTGGCGTGCTGTGACCCACAGTGCCAGGCGTCTCTGAGGAAATAGGGGTGATTGTGTCCTGGCTTGATGCCAGGAGTTCGTCTTCGGAGGATGTTCCCGGAACTTCTCTCCTGTCCGTTCGTCTACTGTCCTTGTCCGATGTCGTATTTTGTCCGAGGCTGTGTTTTTGTTTGTGCATGTCAACTGGTTCGTACGGTCACCTGCCCGACCTGGCGGGCTGTGCTAAAACACCTAAGTGCTAACACGGTGACCAAGGCAAGATTGGGGAAAGGGAGGGTCCGTCACGGCATAGCCCCTTACCGTGATAAGGCCACCGTTCCTTCCTGAGGCGGCCAGGTATCAGGAAAGCTCCGTTCGAATACAGCCGATATTACTCCCTGGCTGCAAATCAGTCCGATGGGCACGGGTCGCATGACACCCCGGATTAGGGAGGTTTTCGCTGTGCTACCTTAGCCGACCACGACCAGAACCAGATCTGGAAGTGGCCGTTTCCAGCCGTCACCACGCGGAGGTGTTAGCACACGCTTCCATCAGCCAGCTCAGTTACGGCACGTACATTTGCCAGTGTTACATGTTGATCCCCCTGAGTGACTGACGGCACGACGGCTGTTGCATTATTGCCGCACTTTTTTTTTTAATAAATGAAATTGTTTCTGCATTGCCGGGCGCAGCAGCATTTGATGCAACAGTAATATTTTCTGGCATTTTATTGTTTTTGCGATTAAAATGAACGGTAAGATCACGCGACACTTTATGTATGAATGCGAAAAAATGTTATGTACAAAATAACTGTTTTTAATTTGAGTGCGAAACTTGACACTTCGAATAGGTTTGTGCACAAGATAAACGAGATTTGTTACTATCCGAATTGATAATAACTCAAAATGACTTCTACCCGATCACCTCGGGGTCACCAAATGTTTTGAGGAGGCACTAGTTTGCGCCACCTATTGTTCCAAAGATCAAATATTTTGTTTAGTTAAGTTTATTTGTTCGTAATCGCGACAGAAGTGAAGATAAATGACATTGCAATGCAATGCAGATTGAGTGACAATATGAGTAGAATGAGAAGCAATAATTTACAAGAGTGTGAAATTCGACATTCGAAATTAGTTACAGAGTTGCAATTTACAATACAATAAAAGTGTTTAGTGCTGCTGCGAACAATGCATATTTGATAAAAAAATTAAATAGTTTTTAAGATGTACTAAATTTATTCGCATTATTCTTTAAAGCGGCCTTTACACGGTCGCACATGCTTGCAAACATGTGCGGCGTGGCGAGAAGAATGACCGTGTAAAGGCAAGAAATTCGTGTCGTCGGACATGTTTGACGGTTGTTGTTGGCGGCACAGTCGAATTAAAGCGAGGTGGCAGCGCCAGTCGGTGCTGTTCGATTTAACGTTTTGGTCGCAGGCTGGCAACGCGATGGCGAGAGGACAGTTTGTCAGTTGAACAGTGAGAACGCACAGGCAAACATCAATTTTTTAACACACCACACACACCGCAGAAGATGTCTATTGTTTGCAAATAAAGTCACAATTGTATTTCAAAACGGAATTTGTTATTTGCTATTGTCTTGCGACATCAGTTTAAAAAATTGTTTGCCTGTGCCGTGTAACGTTTTGTTTTGCCGTGTAACGTTTGTCTTTGTGTAACGACGAGTATGCTGTCACGCAAGAAAGGAAGAGATGCTGCATAGGAGCAGCGTATGGAGCAGCTGAACGAAGACAGCACCGCGGGTGCTGCAGATGAACAGTTGGACGCAACGCTAGTGGAAAATGGTGATTTACTAGGGGCTCGCGCGTTGCCGCCATCAGTAGCGGGCAGCTGGTGGAACTTCTGGCCGGAATATCGCTGCTGCGTGTATCGGTGGACGAGCTGCGGCAAGAAACTTGCCGTAGCCAGAAGGAGGTAGGAGACTTGCGGGCCAGATTGGAGAAGGAGGCCACGCTGACGAATTCTAACATGCACGAACAGGTGCGATCGCCATGTTTATTCGCGGCGTCATCGCAAGTAGCGGTATCGGCGCCATCGCATCCGGTGCTGGAGGAGCTACAATTTAACTTTGGACGGCCGGACTTGCTTATACGCTCCCAGCTGCAGAGGGTGCAGCAGTTCACGCCAATTCAAGAGAGCCATATGGGGCAGATTTTGGAGTTCGCAAATAGAGTGCGAAACATTGTCGCGTTTTTTAAGTCGGCTGGGTGTGAGCAGCACCTGGTCAACCCCATGCTTCTGGAGCAACTGATTGCAAAGCTACCATTCTCCAAACAGTTCGAGTGGAGCAAACATGCTGCTCACGTTTTGCCGTTTCGTACTGTGGAAACATTTTCAGAGTGGATCAGTGATTTGGCTAGGGTGATTTCAATCATGCCTGGCATTGCCGAAACGTCGCTGCGATGCACACTAACACGACAGGGAGGGCAGCCCCCACCCGCCAATCGTCAAGCTATGCCCGGTGCGGGCAACGCCCGGCGAGTTTTGCATAGCAGTGAGGTGCAGCCTAACCAACAACAACGTCAGCGAGGGTGCGAGCAGTGCAATCAGGTGCACAAGCTTAGCGACTGTCCGCAGTTTAAGTCGCTCGACATGGCAGCTAGTTAAAAATAATCGCCTTTGTTTTGGATGCCTTTACAGGGGGCATAATATAATGAATTGCCGCCACAAGAAGACATGTGTCGTGGATGGGTGTGAGCGGTCACACCATCAATTACTACACGCAGAGTCCCAACCGAGATTACCATCGGCGTCTGCAGAGCCTGTACGCGTGCTAAGTTGCCATCAGGAGTTGAAGGTAACTCTCTTTAAAATATTGCCCGTCGTCTTGTCTGGTCCGAGTGGCAGTATGGTTGTGTTTGCCATGTTTGACGAGGGATCTTCCATTTCATTGATGGAAGAAAACGTCGCTGTCCAGCTTGGGTTAAAGGGGCAGTCCACGCCTCTCGTGTTGCAGTGGTACGGGGAAGGCCGAGCCACGGAAAGGTAAAATTGGGGATAAGAGGAGCGAACTTCGGCACCGAATTTGCCCTGAAAAATGTTCGGACGGTCAAAACGCTTAATTTGCCGGCACAATCATTTACCAAAGAGAAGTATGACCACCTAGCAGATTTGCCAATACAGAGTTACGTCGACGCGAAGCCCGTGCTCCTGTTGGGGCTGGACAATTGTTTCCTCAGTGTCGCCCAGCGAACAGTCGAGGATGGACGGCATCAGCCCGTAGCTGCCTTAACAAAGTTGGGTTGGGTAGCGTTTGGTCCAGTGCGCTCCGCGGCAACTGCTAGGCCGAGGGTGCTGCACGTGCGTAATTGTCGAGCACTGACGGACATGAACAAGCTGATGGTAGACTATTTTGCTACTGAGAGCTTCGGCGTACGAAGCACAGATGTCGTATTGGACTCTGACGGTAACCATCGCGCCCGAAAGCTGTTGTCCGAGACTATGAGGAATATTGGGCACAGGTACGTACGGAGGATGTAAGCCTGCCGAAAAGCTACGCAATGGCGGAGCAACGTTTGTGTAATATTGAAAATAAAATGGCCAAGAATGTGACATTTGCCAACAATTACAAGAAGGAAATTGATAAATATATTTCAAAGGGCTATGCCAGGCTGCTGTCGCCGGAGGAGTCGAGCAAAGAGGGTCCAACCGCTTGGTATCCGCCGCACTTTGGAGTGGTGAATCCCAGCAAACCTAGCAAGCTTCGGATCGTTTTCGATGCGGCAGCAACGGCGTCAGGAACATCGCTTAACGCTGAGCTGCTGAAAGGGCCAGACCATGCACAGCCACTGTGGGTAATAATTGCCAAGTTCCGCCAAGGTGTAGTGGCAGTCGCGGGTGATATACAAGAGATGTTCTCACAAATCCGTGTCCGGAAAGCAGATCAAGATGCCCAGCGGTTTTTATGGAGAACGGATACCGCACGCCCAGTCCAGGTCTATGTAATAGAATCGCTGATATTTGGAGCGGTTTGTTCGCCATGTTGCGCCGAGCAGGTCAAGAATGTTAATGCCGGAAACTACAGAGCCCTGATGCCTAGGGGTGCAAAAGCAGTCATAGAGAACACATATGTAGCTGATCTAGTGATCAGTTTCAACAGCGAGCAGGAAGCAGAGGAAGTCACGGGCGAAGCCACATACATAAATGCTGGTGCTGGGTTTAAGCTGCGCAACCTCAGTTCAAATTGTAAGTCATTAGAGGCCAAACTTAACAATGAAGAAAGGAGCCACGAAGAGCCGTTCAATCTGGAACGTGGAAGTGCCACCAGCAAGATACTGGGCATGTATTGGAACACGGCAGAGGACACAATACAGTTTAATTTTAAGTTCTATAAGGTACCAAAGGCGGTATTAGAATGCAAACGTCCGCCAACCAAGCGCGAGATGCTGAAATTAGTTATGTCAGTCTACGACCCGTTTGGGTTCTTGGCGAATTTTATGCTATACACAAAACTATTGCTGCAGTCGACGTGGAGGATGAAGGTGCCATGGGACGATCCGCTGCCAAAAGAATTACAGGGTTATTGGGCCGCCTGGTGGAAAGAGTTCCAACGAGTGGAGATGTTCTCCGTAGCCCGATGCTATTCGCCGTTGCTGGTAGCAGCTGATGACATCCACCTGCACGTCTTCGTCGACGCGAGCATCAACGCCTATGCAGCAGTTGCGTATTTACGTATACGCAAAAACAGTGAGGTGAATGTCGCGTTCGTCGCCGCAAAAACGAGATGTGCGCCACCGAAGGGAGAGTCTGTTCCACGTCTCGAACTACAAGCCGCCGTGTTGGGTTGCCGATTGGCAACCACGATTGTCAACAGCCATGATTTTCGCATTAAAAGGGCCGTGCTTTGGAGCGACTCTAAAACGGTTATATTATGGATCCGGTCAACTGAGCGGCAGTACAAGCAATTTGTGGCCCATCGAATTGCCGAAATACTCGCTAGCTCTGAAACAGCACAGTGGCGTTGGTTGCCAAGTGCTCGCAATGTTGCAGACGACACCACCAGAGTTGTAACTCAGCCGAAGTTTGAAGTCACGTCGCGCTGGACGTTAGGTCCCCAGTTCCTACACGAGGGGGAGGAGCTGTGGCCACAGGAACCGTCTGCTATGATCTCCGACTGCTGTCAAGCTGAGGAAGCGCCGCATCGAGTCTTGCTGACCAATAGGACAGGTGAGAACTTTATAGATTTTACTAAGTTTTCTTCCTACTTGAAGTTGCTGCGAACGGTCGCATGGGTTTGGCGATTTGTGCACAACACCAAATCGGGTCAACGCACGAAGGGTGAACTCGCCGCTGGGGAACTAGCTGCAGCTGAAGACACCATTTGCCGCTCTGTACACAAAGAGGTGTACGCTGACGAAATACTCTTGTTGAGCACAGGATGCTGCCTGCCAAAATCAAATAGTTTAAGCCAGTTGACTCCGTATCTGAAGGATGGTCTACTTCGCGTCAATGGGAGAATCGACGCCGCCTTTTGCTTGCCCGCGTCCCCGCGGCGCCCAATAATTATGCCACAAAGTCACCATGTTTCGCGTCTTCTGATGACCCACTACCATCAGAAGAGGCATAATCAAAACGTCCATCTGGTAATCAACGAGCTGCGGCAGAAGTTCTGGGTGCTGCACGCCAGAGCCTTGTTGAAGTCCGTCAAGTCAAGGTGTCCGACGTGCATCCGGGACCGTGCCAAGCCGGAGGTGCCGCTCATGGGCCAGCTGCCGTTTGAGAGCCTTACAGCGTATGTGCCCCATTCAGTTATACAGGAATCGATTACTGTGGGCCATTCTATGTAGCGGTACGACGCAGCCGAGAGAAACGCTGGATAGCGTTGTTTACATGTCTGACGACGCGCGCCATACATTTGGAGGTGGTCGACGACCTTTCAACTGATAGCTTTCTGCTATGTTTTAGGAACTTTGTTAACCGACGTGGTACGCCAGTTAAAATTCGCAGCGATAATGGTACAAATTTTGTGGGAGAACAGAAGGAACTCCTGCCGGAAAACCGCTTGTTTGATTTCGACAAGGTAGAACGACACATGGCGCAAGAGAGGATTGAATGGGTTTTCAACTGCAGGTGGCTGCTGGGAAAGGCTGATAGGTTGTGTCAAGCGCTTATTGGCGAAGGCGCTGAAGGAAGAAGCTCCGCGAGTCGAAACGTTCCGGAGCGTGGTCATCGAAGCCGAATCGATTGTCAACGGCCGCCCTTTAACCGACTTGCCGTTGAAACCTGGTGACGACGAACCACTGACGCCGAACCATTTTCTGATCGGTTGCTTGAATTCTACGCAAACGCCTAAACCGGATGAGGAAGCGGTGTGCCTGCGGAAGCAGTGGCGAATCGCTCAGAATATTAAGGATCGACTGTGGAAGCGGTGGGTAACAGAATACCTGCCCCAGCTGTTACAACGTCCTAAGTGGAGGAAAGATGTCAGCCCATTGAAGCCCGGCCAGCTGGTGCTGGTATGTGACCCTGGCATGACACGAAGCCAGTGGCAAACGGGGGTTATGGACACGGTGTTCACTGCCAAAGACGGACAGGTACGCACCGCCGAGATTCGGACGAGCCGAGGACGATTGCGTCGACCAGCAAGCAAACTAGCCGTTTTGGAGGTTGGTGAATCCCCGCAAGGATCCACGGGGGGTTGGATGTTGGCGGCACAGTCGAATTAAAGCGAGGTGGCAGCGCCAGCCGGTGCTGTCCGTTTTGGTCGCAGGCTGGCAACGCGATGGCGAGAGGAGAGTTTGTCAGTTGAACAGTGAGAACGCACAGGCAAACATCAATTTTTTAACACACCACACACACCACAGAAGATGTCTATTGTTTGCAAATAAAGTCACAGTTGTATTTCAAAACGGAATTTGTTATTTGCTATTGTCTTGCGACAGTTTTCAACATTTTTTGATTTCTCTGTCGGCGTGACGCACATGTGCGACCGTGTAAACGGCTGTGTGACGCACATAGTGCATTTTGTCATTCGATCGGTAGACAGCGAGCAGTGAGGATGGCGTCGCAAAGAAATTAAATGTTATGGAAGGAGTTCATTCAAGTGTATAGAGAACATCCCGAACTGTGGAAAGTGAAAAGCGAAGAATATAAAAATAAAGTGAAATGAAACGCAGCATATGAGGTGCCTTTATGCAAATTTAAAAAAAAATTGATGCGAATTCGCGTGCCATGTTGCTTCGTCGACAGCAGCGAGACAACTGAAGTGTGCGCACATGGTTGACCGTGTAAACGCTCATCGCACATTTCCCCCATCGCACATGTTTGCGAATATGTGCGGCCGTCTAAAGGCCGCATAAGGATCACGTCTGACCACTTTCAATAGCCCAGGGTTGTATTTCCTGAACTCCGGTGCTTCCAAGTTATTAGATTTAAAACTACAGTGATGCCAGACTAAAACATCAAGTCTTACAAGTTCATTTGTTTGTACTTTTATTGTGACTTCGATTTCGATAAAAAAGTTAAAAGTTTTGATTAAATGAAAACTGAGATTTTAAAAATACTAAGGCGTCAAGTGTTTTATCCTCTAATCTAGAACGAAATTAATTGCAAATAAACCTTGCTGAAGAGAAACATCTTTCAGATTCAACACTTGCTGGTAGTTAATAACACTGTACAACAGCATTTCTGCAATAAACGACCGTATATTTCTGAAAGAGGACGTCGCACAGATCATTTTTGCCGAACACAGTAATAGTCCAGCACGTCTGAATTTTTTGTAATTTGCACATAAATGTTAAAGGGGTCCCTATAGACCTGTGATGGGCACTAACACAACCACGCATTTTGGCAATGTATGCGTGAAAAACACTGCACAAAATTAAGGCGTAAATTTGTTTAGCTCTTTTAAGATATCGCTCCTTCGCTGCAAGAACGTCATAACTCAAAACTACATCATTCCGAGAAAATTCAATTTTAAAGTTTACCAATGCAGGCAGTTCAAGGTAGCAAAAAATGTTTCATGTCGTCTTGTGAGCAAAGTATTGAATATTTTACAAAGTGGTTTTGACAGATAAAAGATCATATGCAGATGCACACAGAGTTGCCATAAACTGAAAGTTGAGTTATGACGTTCTTGCAGCGAAGGAGCGATATATTTATTTAGCTCCCGTTGCGTGTGCGCACTTGAATCGTCACAATCAAAAGTGAAGATGGCATCCCCGCTGGTCAGCACCGAAGTGCTGCCAAGTTATTCAACTTAAAACTATGGCGCTGCCATATTAAAACATCTTACAACTCGGGCAACCTGACAACTTATCGTCCCGATAATTAGCCTAGCGTATTGCCCGAATCCCTTTCAACGGCAACCTTTTCACTCGGCTTTGAGGTCCACCTACTTATTCGATTCTCCTCCACCACTCCAACATACGGCAGCTGAATCAATTGGCAGTTATCAATATCACGTACGACGTAACGATCGTTTCCTAAGACGTCATGAATTACATACGGGCCTCGGTACTTGGGTAAGAACTTTTTATTTGTACCGACAACGTTCCGAATAACTAAAAAATCACCTACGTCATACTTTTTAGCGTCAGTACTATGCTCGAGAAAATGCTTTAGATTATATTCCTGTGCATCCTCTATCGCCTGCGATGCTTTTGAGCGTATATCCACTAGATCCCTAGTAACGTCATTCTTTTCGTCAAGATATTCTGTCAGCTCGTCAACCACGTCACCTCGCCGTTCCACACCAAACAACAGGATACTCGGAGTAGTTTTCGTGTCACCCGAGTTATTGATAGCATGTTCGACCTGTAGCAATCTGCTACACCAATCAGCATGTGTAATTGAATCGTTTATTTTGCCTAGCATAGTTTTGATTGCTCGATTCACTCTTTCTACCTGCCCGTTGGCTTGTGGAGATGCCATAGCCACCTTTACATGTTTAATATTGTAGCGATGAGGCACTCTGCAAGAATGCGAGCATACTTTTAGGCATGCACTTTGAAGTACAGCCGGCATGCTATAATGTCGAGATGGCAAGGATGGTTCGCGAATGGTAATGGAATGTGCAAGAACCATCGGCGCGATAAAGAAAACAAGTATAAAAAGCAGCAGTGGCAGCGCAGGGAGTCGAGTCTGTGTTGAGCAAGCAAAGAGAAAACATGCAATAGTAGTAGTGTAAAGTAGTAACAAGTGTAAATTTGTAAATAAAGCGGTTGTTGGTTTTTAACTGCGTTTACGCTGAATAATTGAAGTTGTTTTATTTTCAAGCACAATCCAGTATACAAACTTAGAAAAGTCATTTTCGTAACAATATTATGTCTCAGCACGTATTCCCCAAATTCGAGTGACGTAAAGCAAGTTCCTCTATCGGATATTATCCGTTTGGGTTGGCTATAGTAATTGAAGTATTTGTCCAACGCGCCAGTAACCTCTCTCGTACTAGTCGAATTGGTAGGATATAATTTTACAAACTTCGTAAAAGCGTCAACCACGACCAAAATGTGTTTTCTCTTCGAGTTCAGAGACGGCAGCGGCCCAAAGTGGTCGATGTGAATTGTATCAAACGGAATTGGGTTTTTGGGGATATTGTATAGGCATTTTTCGTTTAACCGAGTTGGTACGGCATACATAATATATTTCAGACAATTTCTTACAAAGGTCTCTATCTTGTGGCGCATGCTCGGAAACCAGTAGTGCAGTCGGATTTTCTGGTAACATTTTTCAACCGCCACTCACACATTTTCATCACATTTTCCCCATTTCCCTCGGTACGTACAAGAGTTTCCGGCAAGATTCAATGACTTTATAAACCACACCGTCAACTAAGTCAAAATCCTTCATTTCCCTGGTTTTTAGTTCATTGCGTACACCCCTTATCAATTCGTCGCGCTCTTGGGCTATTTGTATCTGACGTCGTAACGTCTGTAACCATGGCAATATGGCACCTTCTTAGGGCGTCCACATGACCCATGGATGCACCCCCGCGATGTTGTAACCTGTAGTCATAGTTCTGCGGCTCCAAAGCCCATCTAGCGGTTCTCGGATTAACCTGTTTCCTTTCCAAAGTCAGCGTCAGGGAGTTACAGTCGGTTACTATCTTGAAGGATATACCCTCTAAGTAAACTTTAAATCGTCTTAAAGCATAAATGATGGCCAGCGCTTCTAACTCAAAGCTGTGATACTTAGACTCGGCAGCGGAAGTGGTTTTAGAGAAATATGATGTTGGATGAAATTTACCATCATTCTGTCACTGCACTAACACAGCACCAAAACCGGCAGAACTAGCGTCACAATGAAGCTCCGTTTCCCTCTCGTGGCTATAAATAGCTAACACCGGTGCTTCCGTCAGTTTGGCTTTTAACTCGTTAAAGACTGCAATGAAGTGATCATAAACTATAAAGTCCGCACCCTTTTTCAACAGATCCCCTAATGGTTTAGCTATAGTCGAAAATGATTGTACAAAGCGGCGAAAATATGAAAAAAGACCTAAGCAGGACTGCAATTCTTTCTGATTGGTCTGCAGCTGGTACTTTCTACTAGCTACCACATGAGAATCACTCAATGTTATACCTGTGGCCGGTACCTTGTAACCCAAATATTCTATTTCGTTGTAGCAAAAGTTACATTTCGGAAGATTTAATTTCAGTTTTCTACTTGTAATGCGTTCCAAAACTAAACGCAACGACTGATTGTGGTCCCTAAAGTTCTCGGCAGCAATTAGTATATCGTTCATTACGATTACATTTACGATTTTCTTAGCATCGATGAGATCACGGAAAATGTCATTGATGAAACGTTGGAATACGGCTGGCGCATTTTTAAGCCCAAACGGCATTTTTACATATTCGTACTGGCCGTCAGGGGTCACAAAAGTGGTGTATGGTATGGAATCAGCCGAGATGCTAACGTGATGAAACCCACTTTTTAGGTCCAGAACGGAAAAATATCGTTTACCCTCTAAATATTCTATTCAGTCTTCAATGAGTGGCACCGGATAGTTATCCCGTACAGTTATCTTATTAAGTCCCCGATAATCTACACACAGTCGTGTTTGGCCATTTTTTTTCTTCACCAAAACAATAGCAGACGCGTACGGAGAGTTACTTGGCCTAACAATGCCCTCCTGTTGTAATTCTTTTACAATTTCTTTAACCTCGGTCCGTTCCTTGTAAGACAATCGTCTAGGGCTACAATAAAAGGGTACGTCGGAACTTAAATTAATCTTCATCTCATATTCGTAAGGGGTAACGGAAATATCTTTCGGCACTAAGTGGCAATTCATTATCAACTCTATAAGTTTCTCACGTTGTACCCGGCTTAATTCGAAATTTACGTCAAATTCTTGGTCATCAAACGGAATATTAATATTATATATATACGGTACGTCGTCATTGATACTACGGTTTATTGACTCAACCGACCCAGCTGTCGCAGAATTCTGATATTTTGCAGTGGCTTTCTGCCAGGAAATGAATGGTGTATCCACCCACGGCACGATATTTCGACTGTTTTGCTTTTCCGGTGTATACCGAAGCTCGCAGGTCCTCGGGCACGCAGGACTGCCGTATGAAACTAACTGGGCTACCCGTATCAAATAAGGAAAGTAACTTTTTAAATTTTTGCCTCCCAACCGAATCGACTCCAAAAGCAATACTTACATTATTGAAATTGTTGACGGAGTAGTAGTCATATTCCTCGTCATCTTCAGCGGCAACGGCAGATGGCTTCAGGACCTTCTTGGGGTTCGGGCACGAACGGTGGTCGTGGCCCATCCCCAGCAGCGGAAACATGACCCGTTTTGAAGCAGCGGATACGGGCACTGTGGCCCCGCTGCGAACAGTTGTAGCATAGCGGCTCTTCCGGCCCCGCTGACCCTGGCGGAGCAGATGTTCGTCTGGCTGGCGGTTGTGTGTCGCGGCGCTCTGTTGGTCCCTCGACGAGTTTTCGCTGGTGCCTCTTCACCAGCATCTTCAGCTCTGCAACGCTGTTGGCTCCGATCAGCAGCCCAACGCTACGCACCCCATGGCCGATCCCCTCGACGACCTCCAATCACCAATGTCATACCGCATCGCAATGGCCTGCATCTCCAGGATGTAGCGATGCAGCGACTCCTCCTTCTTGTTCCATCGTCTCTGCTGAAGCATACCATAGACATCCTGGCGCGAAACTGCGACATCGAATTCAGGGTAAACTGCGCCCGTCAGCGAACGACGTAAGCAGAGCAGCTTGAAGCTCTCGTCAGCGTTGGTGGAACGCATAAGTTCCTCGAAGTCACGTAGGAAATGTCCTACGGCATGAGCGGCGTCATCCCCGCTAAATTTGGGGATAGCGTGCTCGACGTCAGCGAAGCTCGGCGGTTGTTCCTGCGTCGGAGTCGGCACGGAATTCTCCAACTCGCGAATTTGTTGCAGCAGCTTGACGATCTCCAAACGCTTCTTCAACATCGCCAGTTCCTCATCAACGGCAGCGTCGTAGCAAGCGCCATTGCTTTCAGCACTAATGGCGTCGGCAGGGAAAGCGTCGCCATCTTGGCAACACGATATAGCGTGAGCGTCTTTCGTGATACGCGTTTTGTCGCCTACCGTGCTTTGGGCACGGTACAGTAGGCGGCAGCGGTATTGTTGGCTGCAACGGCAGTTTTGGCAGCAGCGGTCTCGTCGGTAGTGGCGGCAGTGTTGACTGCAGCGGCAATTTCGGTGGAAGCGGCCTCATCGATTGTAGCGGCAGTTTTGGCAGCTGAGCAACCGTGGCCGTTGGGGAAAAATCGATCTCCGCTTTTGCTAGCGTCTCCGCCATTTCCCATTTCTCCATTTTTATTTATTTTTCGGGTTCTTTAATCCACACTTGAGTTTTAAGATATATTTATTTATCTATTTACCGTTGCGTGGGCGCACTTGAATCGTCACAATCAAAAGTGAAGATGGCGTCCCCGCTGGTCAGCACCGAAGCCCAGGATCGTATTCCCTGGACTCCGGTGCTGCCAAGTTATTCAACTTAGAACTATGGCGTTGCCATATTAAAACATCTTACAGCTCTACTATTTTAACTTGAAAAATATTGCTAGCGTTCAAATATATCAAAGCCATGTTTTGTAATGACGATTACCAGCAATCGTACGCCTGCAAAATAAGCATTGCGTTTTATTAGAAGCGTTTCAAGAAAAAAAATGTGTATGTCCTATTCAACCTTAAACATTTTCTGATTTATATGAATACTCAGTGCTACTCTACTCGCGAGTAGCAGCGTGCCCTTCTATGCTATAGACCTTTACACGGAAAGTATCAAAACGTGCTGAGCTAGAGCTTCGATGTCTAGGACAAAGCGGTGTGCAATACAAATCTGAATATTTTTTTATGCACATGAACCCCCTTCCTCTTTCCTTACCCCTCTTCCTCTTTCCTTACCCCTCTTCCTCTTTCCTTACCCCCTTTTTCCTTACCCACTTGTATTGAGTAAAATATTGCAAAAAATACTATACTGTCTTTTTGGAAAATATTCCTCATCAAAAATTAAGGGGGGTTTTCAAACAACAAAACTTTTTAAAAACTTCCCCCAAACCCCCAAGCCTTAAACACGAAACCTTCATATAACGCACGCTGGGTTCAGATGTTATTAGAACGGACGAAGTCCATTCTCTCACCCTATATGATCTTCTGAGATTCATTAAAAAGGCTGGGAAATTTGCTCAGTAGAACATATAACCCTTCCTTTCTTTCCACCCACCTCTTGTCCAATTCCCATCCCCTCTATCAGCCTTTTTCCTGAGCCTTAAGTACAATAGGCTATAAAGCCCGAGTGCTTGAGGTAATGACCTCCCTAAGGTTATTTCCTCGGCTCCCCCTCACATTCATCCATCCATCCATGCATGCATGGTATGTACGTTGCCACTTTAGCAAAAAGGTCTTTTTACCTTTAAACATTTAAAAAAATAATAACAACATATTTTTGACAAACCCGATTTTTTTTAATTGTGCCCTTCAGGCTCAATACAACGATTCACATAATCTAAGAACATGTTCAATGAGTGTATTAGATCGTCGGCCGGTATGTCCTTCAGGATGTCCTCAAAACGCTTTTTTCATCGGCAATCATTGTTTGACGAAGATGATATGGAAGTAGAGGTAAACGACGAAAGAGGATCGAAACTGAATCGGTCGACGTTGATTTAGTAACTTCCTCTGGTGATAGTCTGTTTTTCGAAAAAGGGCTTTAACGATTTATTTTGCGACTATACTTTTAAAAAAAATGTTTCCGGAGAGGAAACAAAACTTAATATTGGATGTTTGTTAGATACACATTTTTGTATCGATTACACAAATATACTTTCACTTCAGACGGAATAATTTTTTTTTGAAATTTTGTCTTAAAATCGGGAAAACATGTTAATTTCCTGTCTTCACCCCTGCTTCACTCATACCTTGATTTTTTTTCAAAGAACAAATTCCAACAATCACCAACAAATTATTAAACTACTTGAAGAAAGTAGCAATGCACGCTGAGTACATTTGGAATTTAAATCGCAATATTGACCCATCTGAGCGTTCCCGTAAAGCGAAAGCGCTTTTTTAAATCATAAAAATTGTTTATTTTGTTAAAAGGGGACTTCTTAGAGCTTAATTGTTTGGAGACCACCTGAACTATTTTTCAAGGGAAAATATTTTTTTTTAATATTCAACACTTTTCTCAACATCTCAAGCAGAGCAAGCAATTAATGAAAAAAGGACTAAATGATGGTTTCGTGCTCAAGGCTTTTAATTTTTTTGGGGGGAAGTTTTGAGAAAGTTTTGTTGTTTGAAAACCCCCCTTAATTTTTAATGGGGAATATTTTTCAAAATGACAGTATAGTACTTTTTGCATTATTTTACTCAATACAAGCTTGTTATGAAAAACGTTTCCGAAAAACAAAAACGGGTCGTAAGGTTCATGTGCATCTATACTTATTATATAAAAACAAGTGTGACGTTTTTTGAGCCACAATCAGGCAAAAACCACTGAACCGATTTAGATGAAAAAAGCACCAAACATTTTTTGGTCTGGGGGAATGGTACATAGGCTATATGAGAATGACCACGCCCCCTTCTAACGCCCACTATGGTAACGAACCTCATCTATGGTATGCATTTGTAAGGCAATATGGGTATCAAACCATTCAGCGTGTCATTGCGGCAAACATAGGCTATAATATAATCAGCCGCGCCCACTTTCCGCGCCCACTAAACTAGCAAGACGAAGCTACGGTAGGTAGGTAGGTAGCAGCGACTGCGTGCTCACTGAGCACACCCAAGTAGCACTATGTGCCGTTTTGCTGTCGCCTCCTTGATTGGGTCTTCCTTGCGTGGGAGAAGATACTGGACCTTAAAGCCAACCCGCATCGTCCAAATAGGTCTTGATGCATATCAGTCTTGTCTCAGACAGATCAGCTAGAGAGCTAATCAGACTGTTCCCCAAGAAATTTAGTCTTTTAAATGCTAAGGCAGGGCAGCCGCAGAGGAAGTGTTAGAGTGTCTCACTCTTCTTGCTTTCTCTGCAGCTTCTGCAAAAGGGGTTGTGGGGGATTCCCAATCTCGCCGCGTGTAGGCCAATTGGCCAGTGACCCGTGATCACGGCTGTTAGCCTAGAAACATTCCTACGAGAATTTAGCAGCAGATCGTTGGTTCTGTGGGAGTTGTAGCGTGGCCACATCTGTCGAGCCACTCTGCAGCTGGAAAGATTTCGCCACCTACTATCCGCTTTCCTCAGGAAATAATCCTTTACCTGTCTTAGCCTTGCACTTAAAGGCGGTGCCACCCTTTCGGGCTGTGAGTCCATGGCAGATCCCACCTTGGCAAGCTCGTCAGCTGACTCGTTTCCACTAAAACCCGCGTGACCGGGTATCCAGCAGATGGTAAGATCCACCCGGCCGCTCACCAACCCCAGCAACTCCTTACAGTCTCTGACTAGTTTGGATTTGACTATGGGCTTGGTGAGTGCCTTAATGGCTGCTTGGCTGTCTGAAAAGATGTAAACATCCCTAATCCTGCAGGCTTCTCTTATTGACTTCCGCTTGAAAGACACTGCATATATCTGGTAGGTGAAAAGCTTTTTCCACTACCAAATCCCTGGAGTAAATACCTGCCCCAACTCCACAGTCCATCTATGAACCGTCTGTGTATAGGGAGGTCCCTACGTTTGTAAAAGAGGATGCATAACGCTCCCATTCTCTTCTGGAGGGGAAGAGCGTGGAAAACCTAACATCAAAATCTGCACCTTTTGTGGTGTAGTCCGTATCCCCCCTTAGGTCTATCGGAACCTTCGTGAGGATGTTACTATGTCCGTAAGGTCTTTCCGCCCACTGAGATGACTCTCTCAGTCTCAATGCGCTCGAAGCGGCCGTCCGTCTTATAAAAGATTCAATCGGCAGCAGATGAAGAAGCGTGTTTAAAGCGTCAGAAGGGCAGGACCTCAATGCCCCCGTGATCCCGACACATGCCGCCCTCTGGACTGCACTGAGTCTATTGATGTTGTGGTTCTTCTCTAGCGCCGGCCACCACACCAGTGCTCCGTACGTGAGAATTGGTCGAACTATCGCTGTGTAGGTCCAACGAACCATCTTCGGTTGTAGGCCCCATTTTGTACCGAAGAGTCTGCTGCACGAGTAGTACGCTACCAGTGCTTTCTTGGCCCTCTCTTGTATATTAGTTTTCCAGCTGAGTTTGGTGTCCAATATGACTCCAAGATATTTAGCTTCTGAGGAAAGCCTAAGCTCGTTCCCATTGAGCTTTGGCAGTCGAAATGTGGGCACCTTGTACCTTCTCGTAAACAATAGCAGCTCTGTTTTGGTAGGATTGATCCCCAGCCCGCATCGAGCGGCCCAGCTGCTCAGAGTCCTCAGAGCACCCTCCAAGATGCCACTAATTGTATCTAGGAAGGGTCCTGTCACCATAATGATGATGTCATCGGCGTACGCAACCACCTTGACCCCACCCTGGTTAAGCGCCTTCAGTATGGGGTTCAAAGTAATTAGCCATAGCAATGGAGATATTACCCCTCCTTGGGGTGTCCCCCTCTTTGCATATCGTGTGACGCTGAAGTTGCCGAGTTCAGCCTGAATCTGTCTGCTACTAAGCAGAGTCGAGATCCACGAACAGATGCAACCCTCGACTTGTAGGTCCAGCAGGGAGTTAATTATGGCTCCCTTATCCACGTTATTGAACGCTCCCTCAATGTCAAGAAAAGCCGCCAGGGTATATTCTTTAAACGACAGAGATCTCTCTACGTTTCTCACGACCTCGTGCAGAGCCGTCTCTGTGGATTTACCTTTAATGTACGCATGTTGAGCCGTGGATAGATGATTATCTTCCAGGCTTCCTCTTATATACGTGTCCAGTACACGCTCGAGCGTTTTTAACACAAACGAAGTCAGGCTAATAGGCCTAAAGTCCTTCGGAAGGACATGCCCTCTTTTGCCTGCCTTAGGTATAAAAACTACCCTGGATTTCCGCCATGATTTGGGTACATAGTTCAGTGCTATGCAGCTGACGAAGAGCTCTCGAAGCCAGTCCATTACATCTTCCCCCATTCTTTGTAGCATGATGGGCAGAATTCTGTCTCGACCGGAGCTTTTATACGGGGAAAAGAGCTGATAGCCCAGCGGGTCACCTCCCTAGAGATCACCATCTGGGCGACCATTCTCGCCCGAGGACTCCTAAGTGGTAGCACCCTGAGTGCGGTCACAGCACAACCGGGGAAATGAGTGGACATTAGGAGTTCCAATAACTCCGCCACTGATTCCGTGGCTGTCCCATCCGGCCTGTGTAGAAGCGTCGGGGCTGAATACCCCTTGGCGAGAGCTTTGCTTAGCCTGGCCGTTTCCTTAACGTTCTCAATCGAAGAACAGAAGTTTTGCCAGGACTGCCTCTTGGCAGATCTTATAGCTCGCTTATACCTGCGCAGACACTCCCTGTATGGCTGCCAAAAATTGGTCCTATAGGACTCATTAATGACCCTTCTGGTCTCCTTCCTCAACTCAGAAAGCTCTGTGTTCCACCACGGTGGAATTGGTTTCCTTTCGTGACGGATCGGACAGGATTGGTCGAATGCCCTAGCCAGAGTTTTTTCAAGCCGATTGGCTCTCTTCTCTAACTCGGATATAGAGCTAATGCTAGACTTCGGGAACCTTTGGAACTGGGCCTTCACGATTCTTTCGTACCGGTTCCAGTCCGTCCTCCGAGGGTTCCTAAACTTTTTTGGAGTACACACCGGTGTGTCAACACTGAACATGATGTATTTGTGGTCCGAGAAAGACTTTTTGTCGGACACCCTCCAGCCCTCAATGTTCAAATTAGTCTGGTCGAGTAGCAGAGTTACGTCGAGTACCTCCTCCCACCCTTGAAAGCTCTCTGAGCTCGGGAAGGTGAAAGTAAGAGAGTTACCCAAGTTACAAACACTAAGGTTATTATCTAAAATAAAACTGAAGAGAGACTCACCTCTTTCGTTGTCTTCACTGCTGCCCCAAAGTGTGTGCCTGGCATTGGCATCACACCCCAGCAGCAGATCACACTTCGCGGTGCGGGCTGCCTCCACTAGCGTCTGCACCTCCGCTGGCGGTGCCGGCTTGTCATGGGCCATGTAAGCCGCTGCTACCATCAAGGGTTGCCCGCGCGCGTCCGTGAGCCTCACAACGGCGAGGTCGTCACTGCTCAGGCTGCAACATAGAAAAGCGTTAATATGTTTCTTAGCTAATATGCAGGCTCTAGGTGTACCTGTCGAAACCCTGTACAGAAGGCTGTACCCCTGGATACTTAGGCCCTTCACAGTTGAGTCTCTGACCCAGGGCTCCTGTAGGATGCAGAGGTCCACGTCCTCCTCGCTGAGAAGAACGGACAGGTTGTCTGAAGCACACCTCGAGTGCTTCAGGTTCACCTGCACGACCCTAAGCATCTTTTGTGGGTTTTTCCTTATCATCGAGCGCCAGGTCGTCCAACAACTTGTTGGTGTCTTCCACCTCATCTGGATTAAGGGCCGGTATGTCATCTTGACCAGCACCCGCGTCGGATGTCCAGACACGGATCCTGGCCTTCCTGATGCCATACCTCAACATCATCATCATCAGCCTTTTCGATAGCCTCAACACTCTCTGGGTTGATAAGGACCACGAACGTCTGGCTTGTTTTGGACGGCTCCTCTGCTTTGATGATGACCCAGTCATCCATTGGCACCTCGGGATTCTGCAGAGCGAGTGTCTCAACTATTCTCGCATGGTCAGTCTGCCCCTTAGGCAACCAGATGCGCGCCCTTGGTCTCTTGGGGATCTCGCTGGCCGGTACCAGTGTGAGCTTCAGACCTTCCCAGGCGTCGCTAATCTTAGCGACGCACTCCAACAACAACACCCTCGAGGCCTCGTCGTCACATCTGATCACCCGATGGCCCCTGACCACGTCCGAACAATCGAAACTGGGGATAGATCCTTGTTTTGCTCTCAGCTTTTCCAACACCAGGTCGGAAAGCTTCGCCTCGATCTTGTCCCATCGCTCGCTGATCGACCGGCCCGTGCTGTTCTTCTCGTCAACCGATGCCATGCAGAGCTGATCCTTGGCCACTTCACTGAAGAGGCGGACCTGCTCGCTCGAGGAGTGCGGTTTCCTCCGCGGGGCGCCCCTGGCGTCCTTCACTCGTTTGGCGTGGTTGTCGCCAGATTCCTGGGACCTAACCCTTTTCAGCATGGCAGCCTCCTGGTGGTCGGCTGCTCTTCTGCTCGAGCCTGTGCTGCGAGGTACTCATCGACAACTGCCTGGTTCCTTCGCTTGTCGGCTGCGTCCCTCTCAACCGCCACGCCCTTCTTTTCATTCTCAGCTATCTTAGCGAGAACGAATAGGGCGTGGTTATAGGCGGCCTTCGCCGTCCGCTTCCTTGGTTTTTTCGCGTCGCGCTTCTCCCCACTGGAGGTCTGCGATCCGCTCGTTAAAACGGGTGCCGGGGAGGCGCCACTGGCGCGTACCCCGACGCTCTCAGTTAAGGTGTCCTGACTTAGCCCTGAGAGGTTGTCTAAGTCAGTAAGGGAGAGGTTATCCTCGTCTCCCGCGAGTTCCGAGGCTAAACCGGAAGAAGCCATTTTCAGATATCATAATCACTCGCTTTGCTCGACAAGGCAAGCGCGGCGGGCCTGAGGAGGTGGGGGCGAAACGGTGGTCGACCATGACAGCGCCCCCCTTGCCATGGCGAGGCCAAGTACTACACCCGATTCGGCCCGGTGTCGGGGAGGCCCCGTTCACACACAGCCAGGTACTTCACCCCCGGCTGCAAACCAATCAGGGGCACGGGTCGCATAACACCCTGATTTTGGGGGGGATGTTTATTGACTTCCCAGTCTAGATCCGCAGTGTTCTGTATGGGTGTTCGCTGTAGCGGACTCCGCAGCAGTGTCACCTCGAGCAGGATGTGGCTCCGCACCACTCACTGCGGTCTTGGCTGCGGCAGAGGCTAGCGGTCGGGTACCTCCGGTACCGCGGCCGTAACATCGCTTGACCGAGCCCTGTACTACTCAAGATCCCCAACAGGGGATCCTTTTCACACTCGACACCAAGTACTCGAAGCTACGGTACATGTCGGTAAATCAGTATTAATATCAAATGATTCCGTGTTTCATTGATGTTAACGCAGGATATATAAGATTGACCACGCCCACCTTATATGCCTTTTCACCACGCCCACTATAAAAAAAAATCAGCCATGATATATTTTTCACAGCAATATGGGTGTCAAACGATTTAGCGTGTCATTGCGGTAAACATAGGCTATAAAATAATCGGACACACCCATTTTCCGCGCCCACTAAACTAACAAAACAAAGCTACGGTGCATGTCTGAAAATTAATGTTGATGTTAAATGATTCTGTGTTTCATAGCGGTAAACATAGACTATATAAGGTTGACCACGCCCACCTTTTACGCCTTCCTGCAATGCCCATTATGATGACAGAAATTAACTGTGGTATATTTGTGCAAAACAATATGGATATCAAATAATTTTGTGAGTCATTGCAGCAAATATCTATATATTGTATATAAAAATTAATGTATGTTTGTTTGTTGGTCCCTCGACAGTACAACTCAAAAACTAGACAGCCGATTAGCTGAATATATGTTGCTGTATGGCACCTCCCATTCAACTTAAATTTTCAATATGGAATATCTTCGTAATGAGAAGTCGGACAGCATTAAAATTTGGTCCGGGGCCACCGTTTAGATGTGCCGTTTCACTGGTAAAATTTAATGGGCGTTGGACAAGGGGCGTGGCACTTTTTAAATGCCGGTGTAACTTAGGAACTGTAGCGTTCACATCAATGACACTCGGTACAAAAGTACGATTTAGTTGTGTTTTTCGATAGGGGGAATGGGGTGGGTTTTTGACATGGGGGCGTGGCACCGCCCATACAACTTAAATTTTCAATATGGAATATCTTCGGAATGAGAAATCGGGCAGCATTAAAATTTTGTGCAGGGCCACCGTTTAGATGTGCCGTTTCACTGGTAAAACTTTGTGAGCGTTGGACAAGGGACGTGGCACTTTTTAAGCAACTCAAATGTTTTGAATAACTTTGGAACTACAAATCACACATCAAAGAGATTTGACACAAACTTACGATTTAGTTGTGCCCTTCGACAGGGAGAGTGGGGTGGGTATTGGACGAGGGGCATGGCACCGCCCATAGAATCCAAATTTTTAATGTGGAATAGCTTCGGAACAATGAGTTACAAAGGTTTGAAGTTTTGTATACCATCGTAACATAGATGTGTCATTCTACTGGCAACATTTTATGGACGTTGAACAAGGAGCGCGGCTTATTTTTTGTGACTGAAATTTTCCGCGTAACTTTGGAACTGAAAATCGCATATCAATGAAACCGGGTCACACCCTTCGACGGGAGGAATGGATTGGGCATTACATAAAAGAGGCGTGGTATCGCCCATAGAGTGTAGTATGAAGAAACTTGATTTATTGGGCCCATTGACTTCAAGCTTGCGTGCAAAGCCGCAGGGCCCTACTAGTAAAGGTATAAAAACGTGTAAAGATCTATAGGGACCCCTTTAACCTTTATGTGCAAATTACAAAAAACTCAGACGTGCTGGACTATTACTTTGTTCGGCAAAATGTTCAGAAATATAAAGTCGTTTCTCTATTGCACAGAAAAAGTTCGAAATTGTTGTACTGTGTAATCTTAGATATACTAAATAATGTGTCAGTGAGCAGTTTGAGACCAAAAAAAGTGTCTTTTAAGGCAAAGTGTGTCGGGAATCGCCGTTAAACAAACAGGTATATCACATTACCCGATCTTACTCTATTGTAGCACGCAGCAAATTTGTTCCTAACGCGGGGTTGCAATTTTGATGTAATTGTAAAAAAGTATGGTCGCAGCCGCCGTAGCTCAGCTGGCTAGTGCGTTGGGCCGCGAGTCAAATGCGACGCTCGAACCCAGGTTCAAGACTCCGTTGCTGCTAACACTGAAAAAAAAGAAAAACAACAATTTTTCTTTCGGCGGCTTTCCTCTCAGCTGGAAATGGCAAACCTCTGAGTGTAAAAATTGCCTATGAAAAAGCTCCCAACTTGCCGTTCGGAATCGGCATAAAACTGTAGGCCTCTTCCAACCTTGTACAAAATTCGCACGCATAACACGGATGGTTGCGGGTAGCTAGGCCTTAGCATCGTAATCGGGCAGTCGTGCCAATCAATTATTAATTATTATTATTATGTTCGCAGTCTTATTGTCCGAAGCAGTGTAAAGTAAGGAAGAAAATAAAATAAATGAAAAATAAAAAATGAAAAATTAAATGAAAATGTTAGGGAAAAGCAGTAATATACAGGGATATAAAGATGTAAAAAAGAAATCAAAAAATTTGAGAGTTCCCACGCAGTTCCGGACGCACTTCCTCTCACTTGGCATGCTTATTTTGTGTTGTTGGTCAATAATCTGGAAAATAAATAAACACTTATTTTAATTTGTTCTTCACACTTTTATTGCAGTATTTATCTCTGGCGAAATTCGTTAGTTTAAAAAGTGCGAGCTTTTTTGTACAACAAAATGTCAATCAGCTGACCCCTCGCAAGCCGGCCAGGAATGCTTTTTGCGATGAACACTCTATTTCAGACGCAGGGGTGTTTTTCCCAAAGCATACTATAAAAGCTGAATAAAAAATGTATTAAACACTTATTTTGTAAGTCTTGGTTACGTTTTTCTTATTTGTACCATTAAATTTTATTTTTGTTTCCTCAATGCGACTTTTCTCGTCGATGTGTAAATCCAGAAAAGGCAGGATATGGCACCCATCGTCCTGTAGTTGCCGCATCGCCGCACAACCTCAATAATACAGAGTTGTATTTTGAGGAGATCAGTACAATGTTGCATTCGATAAGAGAGTTGCCAAATGCGCCACAATTTAAACACTTTTAACTGGTTTTCGGGAAAGATTGTAATTATTTAATCATTTTTCTACCAAAAGATTACATAATTTCAAAGAAAAAAATTTATTTCCCTATGCATAAATAATTGAAAGCAAACGCAACCCTCGCCATGGCCCTTGTATGGGAAATCAACATTGTGCTCCTGCGCAACCTTGGAGTCTGATGTTTGGCAAAATCAACCTTGGGGTCTGATGTTATCGGTGTATTAGTGCGGATTTTGAGTATGCCCTGCAGGAGAAAAGTAGTCAGTTGGTAAAGTAACTAATTGTAAACTACTAATTTTACAACTAATTTGTAACTGATTGAAAAATCATACATGCCCTGCAGGAGAAAAGCAGTCAGTTGGCAAAAGTAACAAATCTTAAACTACTAATTTGACAACTAATTTGTAACTGATTGAAAAATCATACAGCCATGTACACAGTTCATGAGCGCATGCGCCGTACTCGTTGCGTTGTTCGTACAAACGACAAGTCGCCACTGGCGCCTGGACGATGAATAAGGATTGCCTATTGTTTGAAAATGTATATTTTCTGGGTTCGCGTTTGCGATCCTTATAATTTGTAAGTAAATCCAATGGGTTGGCAACATTGCTAACTGGAAAGGACGCCATATCGTGTTTATTCGTCGAAACGTGTGCGTGAAAAAGTGTAAATAAGTGTGTAGTATAAAAAGGTGTGTAAAAGAAATGATTTAAAACATTAAAACATTCGCCGCAAAATAAAAAAACAGAAAAACATTTACTTAAATCGGCTTAGAAGTGAAAATGCGGCTGAAGGCACGAGTGGGGACGTGCAAGTGGAACATTTGTGCGCGGAAAATTACAGCGAGTCAGCTAATATCATTGTAGCCGTAAACACTTTTGGGACTCATGGGAAAATAAGCCTGAAGGACTAGAGCAAATTTTGTAAGGTTTTGCTTGGTATGTATGCACGTAAACATATACAAAATCACATTCACTACGCATAATATTCCCATAACTAATTCTACAATTCCTTCCTCATTTAACTAGATTCAATAAATGCAGCTGATCCCATGGAAGAGCTGAGAGCAGCTATTGCCACCGTTAAACTTGAAGTTATTTAATATCTTAGTGCCTTAACTGAACTGGCTGTTCAGTTAAGGCACAGTATTTTTTCTTTTACTTCAGTTTTCCTTAAATAAGTTGTTTTGCCTTACAGAGTTTACATAAATATTTGTGCCTTTTTAGAATATTATTAGTAAAATATGTTTTTGTTGTAAAATGAATTGAACTGTTATTTTGTATGGAATGTTTTAAATTTTTGCTGTTTTGTTTGTTATTAGTTGTAAATATTATTTAAAATAAGTGTACTTTGTTTTTTCAGTATATTTGAAAATTCATTTAATGGGTTATATCAAAGAATATGAAGTGTATAGAAGGCGCATCTGAGCTCAAAAATTAAAATTTTTGTTTGCGAGTTTCTTAGAGCGGGGGGAAGCCACAAAAGTGAAAGAGCGGTGCCAGCAGGAGAGCGAGCGCTTCAGTTTGCGCTCATTGGCTATGCAAGCTGAAGCACACTCACCCAACAAACACACATGAAATGAAAGTGCCGCTTCACCTGTGTATACATGGGCGTATCAGGGTAGGGGAACGGATCGGTATTTGCGCCCCTAAAATTCGAAATTCTATGTTCTATAAATATATAGAATTCTGTTTTCTATTCTATTCGTATTCTATATTATGAATTTTCAAATGTAGTTATGCTCCATTCTAAATTTATTCCTGGGTACGCCCATGTGTGTACATTGACTTGTTGGTGGCTGCTTTTGTCGCTCAATCATTTTTTATGTGAATTTCTGTAATTATTTGTCGCCAGGAAAGGGACGCCACTTAATCAGCGCAATGATCGCCGTTTCAGCGAACGTGATTCAAAACAGCGCTAATGATTTTTGTTCTTTAAGCTTTTATGTGTATACAAAACCAGAGTGTTGCTGATTGGTTTTGCTTCAAAATCTTTTAGTCGGAGCCCGAAAAATCGGTATTGAGGCATATACAGTACTTTTCGTTTATAACTAACCCGTTTAAAACGATTTTCCGCCTAAAACGAACCAATTTCGAATTATTATGAGCCGCCGTGGCTCATTTGGTTAGTGCGTTGGACCGCGAGTCGCAGGCAGCAACCTCAGGTTCAAATACTGCCTGTAATAACACCTAAAAAAAATAACGGGAAAACTCGTTTTCTCTTTCGGTGGCTGTCCTCTCAGCTGGAAATGGCAAACCTCTGAGAGTAAAAATTGCTTATGAAAAAGCTCCCAACCTGCCGTTCGGAACCGGCATAAAACTGTAGGTCCCTTCCACCCGCGTACAAATTCACACGCACAACACGGGTGGTTGCGGGAAGCTAGGCCTTAGTCTCGCGTAAGCGGGCTGTCGTGCCAGTCAATTATTATTATTATTATTATTATTATTATTATTATTATTATTATTATTATTATTATTATTATTATTATTTTAAAGCGAACTTTCGGTTAAAACGAACCATTTTGCCAAGTCTCTCGAAGTTCGCTCTAAGCGAAAAGTACTGTATGTGCATATATCCGACCACTGCAAGAATTTTAATTCAGAATGATTCAGAAACGAATACTGGGACATTAAATTTAAAATCCTAGATTTTCTGATTTTAGTTCCTTTTCGCAAGCATTGTATGTGGGCTGTAAAAAAAATGTAATATAATTTATAAATTATTGCTGGCTAATAAAAAAGTTCTTTTCATTTCCGTTTATAATTGTCATTGTTGATTATTTGTTTTTTATTGCTTGTAGCGATCATATAAGTCGCCATGCCAACCACATTTTATTTTCTTTTCTATGATTTTGCGCACACTACAGTCGGCAATAAGTTTAGGAGCAATATGCGACGCCGTGCAGGCTTATAGAAGAAGAACAAAAGCCAGCCGGAAAATAGAAATTGTTTTAAAAGGTTAGCTTTTCGGCAGCGCAACAACAACAACAACAGCACATCGTCTTCACCTCTCAATCATCCCACGCCACAGCAGCGTGCTAACGCATACTCACTGCAGTGAACGCAACCAAAGAGCGCAACACATAAAACTACGTTCTCGCTTGTAAAGCAACGCTCTCACCACATACGTGATCTGTGCGAGCAGAGCGCTGGTTCCAATGTTAGAACCCGCCATACAAAATTTTTGCTTGTATGACATGCGCATTCTGTATGTTTATTTTCTTTGGTTATATGCAAGTAATTTTTAATGGGTTACTATTTTACTAGTTTAAAATCAGTTACAAACTAACTAATTTTTATCTAGTCACAAAACAACTAGTTTTAAATCAGTCGATTGCGGACTAATGAATTGGTTTGGAAACAACTAGTTGGGAAGTCATGCAGAGGTAGACAATTGATGTGCTGCTAGGACATCGTCACGTTAAAATAATCACTTCTTTACAAGCAAAATAACTAATTTGTAATTAGTACTGTACAGAAAAAGACTAGTTATAAATTAGTTACATTTCCTGCAGGGTGTATTGTGGTCAAGCGCTCTCAGTTTTCTATCACTTTATCACTGGCAGTTATCATACATCAATTCATAGTGAAATTAATAAAGTGTGCCAGATAGCAGGAACTCTCTCTTCATCGTACACTTATTTTCTGACAGTTATTGTCATTATGCTCAAAAATGTCAGAGTTCATAACCCGTCTGTGCTGTATGAAAAAAATTTCAAAATAAATTGTTTTTTGAAAATTCGTTCTGCACCAAAACCGACCCAAAAAACGCAATTACATGCCAGGAAAAACGTGCTATCTCTGCAAAAAGCGACCGGCAATGCAGTTTCTATGTTTTTCTAACATAAAATGCATTACGGAAATATATATTTCTGGAGTACTGAAAGTCAATTTTAAATTTTGTGCTATTTTAGGGACAACAAAAATAAAGGTTAATCGAACTGACACAAATAAATTGACACTTTGACAATTGCTACTCAGAGAAATAAGTGTACTTCATCTACCTGGTACACTTTATTGATTTCACTATGCATCAATTAGCCAAGCCTCCGTTTCACGCGTGTTGTGCCATATGTCGCATTGTGATTCAGTGTTGCCAGATGGATTTCAAACAATTTCCCTAAAATGAAGTCCACTTCTCCCTAAAACTAAAAATTCCTCCCCAATTTATAATGCACACATAAATTGAATACTTACTTACTTACTTACTTAACTGGCCATAACAACCCGTTATCGGGTTACGGCCTGCCGCAAAACTTCTCTCCAGGCGCCTCTGCTTCGCGCGCGCCTTCTCCAGTTGGTCACACCAAGAGATACCAGGGCCTCTTCCACTTGGTCCTTCCACCGGAGACATGGCCTCCCTCTTCGCCATCGATCTCCAACCATCGCATCGAACACCTTTTTTGCCGGAGCTTCGTCGTCCATGCGGCAGACATGACGGAGCCAGCGTAGCCGCTAGATGTTAATTCGCTGCGCTACGTCCATGTCCTTATACAGCTCATACAACTCGTTATTGGTTCGTATGCGATAGTCATCACCAACACGAACAGGGCCGAAGATTTTGCGAAGTACCTTCCTCTCGAACAGTCCAAGGGCAGATTCTCTGTCGATAGCAGCAAATGCAGCGGTGACATCTCGCTTGTTACGCCCGATGACATCAATGTCATCAGCGTAGGCAAGGAGCTGGACACTTTTGGTGAAGTTCCATGGTGAAGTTGAAGAGATCGCAGGACAAAGGATCGCCCTGTCTGAAACCTCGAATGGTATCAAAGGGGTCGGAGAGGTCACTTCCAACCTTGACGGAGCTGCGCGTATTGCTCAACGTCGCTCTGCAAAGTCTAACGAGCTTTGCAGGGATACCAAGTTCAGACAATGTGGCATATAGGCGATCCCTTATCGGGCTATCGAATGCTGCCTTGTAATCGATGAAGAGATGGTGTGTATCGATTTGGTTCTCATGGGTCTTCTCCAGGATTTGGCGTAGAGTGAATATCTGGTCGATGGTGGACTTACCAGGTCTAAAGCCGCACTGATAAGGTCCAATCAGCGCCTTGGCGAGTGGCTTTAATCTTTCACATAGTACGCTCGTCAGGACCTTGTATGCAATGGGAAGTAGGCTGATACCCCTGTAGTTGGCGCATATTGTTGGGCAGTGAGGTTCCAATCGTTGGGCATTCGTTCCTCCAGCCATATTTTGCAAATGAGCTGATGCATGCACCCAATCAGCTCACCGCCGCCGGCCTTGAACAATTCAGCTGGTAGCCCATCCGGCCCTGCAGCTTTGTTGTTCTTGAGTCGAGTGGATAGCGACCCGGACCTCGTCATGGCTGGGCGGTGGCACATCCACACCGTCGTCGTCGATTGGTGCCATCTGGACATCTTCACCACTGGCGGTATTGTTCCTTTCGTCGCCTGCGAGCAGCTTGGTGAAGTGTTCCTTCCACAACCTCAGCACACCCTGCGCATCCGTAACCAGATCCCCCTTTTCGTCTCTGCAAGAAGAGGCCCCGGGCTTAAATCCTTCCGTGAGACGCTTAACTTTTTGGAAGAATTTTCGGGCGTCATTCCTGCTCCTGCACTCCTCGATTTCCTCACGCTCGCGCCTTTCTTGCTCCCGTTTCTTGCGTCTAAAAAGGCACCGCTCTTTCTTCCTCTCCTCCCGGTATTTTTCTGTCATGGTTCGCGTGGCGGCCGACTGCAGGGTCTTCTTGTAGGCAGCATTCTTCACTGCAGTGGCTGCGCGACATTCTTCATCGTACCATTGGTTTTTTGGTGGTGGGCGTCGAAAACCAAGGACATTTTCTGCGGCGGCGCGCATAGAGTGGGATAAGTGAGCCCATAATCCGCCGATGTCATCAGGTGGAGAGGGGGAGCGACCGAGCTGGTTAGAGAGTTGAGCGGAGTAGGCTTCGGCTACCCCTTGTGATCGCAGCTTACTGATGTCCAGCTTTCTTCGCAAACTAGGTTGTGCGGTCTTCGCTGCGCAAAGACGCATGCGTACCTTGGCTGCAACAAGGTAGTGGTCCGAGTCGATGTTGGGTCCTCGGAACGTGCGCACATCTAGAATGCTAGAAGCATGCCTTCCATCAATCACAATGTGATCAATCTGGTTGCGGGTGGATTGATCGGGGAATAACCAGGTCGCCTTATGGATATCGAGGTGCTGGAATCTGGTGCTACTAACTACCATGTTTCGTGCCGCGGCGAAATCGATCAGCCTCAGACCGTTGTTCGAAGTGGTCCCATGGAGGCTGAACTGCCCGACTGTGGGGCCAAAGATGCCTTCTCGCCCGACCTTTGCGTTGAAGTCCCCGAGGACAATTTTGACGTCGTGGGTCGGGCACCTGTCGTAGACGTCCTCGAGCTTCGCATAGAAGGCATCCTTGGTCGCATCGTCCTTCTCTTCCGTCGGGGCGTGCGCGCAAATTAGGCTGATGCTAAAGTATTTAGCTTTGATGCGGATCGAAGCCAGCCGTTCCAGCCAGCCACCGGAGTGAACCGAGAGACGTGGTGGCGAAGTCTCTTGCTGACCACAAATCCGCAGCCAAATTCGCGCTTCTCCGCATGGCAGCTGTAGTAGATATCGCAGTCTGCTCGCTTGGAGCAGCCTTGTCCTGTCCATCGCATTTCCTGGATGGCGGTGATGTCAGCCTTACATTTCGTGAGGGCTTCCGCCAGTTGGATAGAGGCACCTTCCCTATAGAGGGTCCGGACATTCCAGGTGCATATCCTCAAATCATGGTCCTTGAATCGTTTGCTGTGGTCGTCAACATTGTGGGTTCCTTCCGAGGCTTGCTTTTTGGCTTTCATTGGTAGATGATTTTCCGTGGCGGGCACCAAACCCTGCGCACAACCCAAATTTTAAGTCCTGGGGATTGAACTCGCTGCACACATTAGTTCACTATTCAGCGGATGCCAAATAGCTATCCAGAAGGGCCGCACATAATTTGAATATTTCATGAAAAAAAAAAAAAAATTGCTTATTCAATTTGGTGCATGAAATTAAAAACACTATCCACTAAGCAATATGTTTAAGTTCTGGGGGAAAGGCCGCGCAAATTAAAAGACTTGTCATGGTCGGTTATATGTCTATGCCTTAGTTTTATTGAATTCATGGAGTGTTTGTTGATTATTTATAAATGTAGGGTTTAAATGTTAGTTGTTAAGTTGATCGCGGGGGATCGGTGCTCGTTAGCCGGAGTTCGTACATCGAGTGCCTGCCGGCTGCGCAAACTCCCTTCAGGATGGCCAGGGTTGCCATCCGTACGTATCAACACATAAATGGACAAACACATACAATAATATTGACAATATTAATTGCTAAGAGCTGCGTGGCTGCGTGGTTTAGCGATCTAAACATCCTGGCTGGCTGCTGTCGCGAGGATGAGGCTGATTCGTGTGCGGACAGGTTGCGCTGTCAAGGCGAGGCGAGTGAGTCCAACTGGACTCCTGCAGTCGTCGTCTACGTCTTGCAGCTGACTGGGGATGAATGTTGCGCGGGAGTTGCGCTTCGGCTGCGGTGTGCCCAACCTGTCTAGATTTACACATGGGGCGAGGGGCTGTTTCCTTAACCGTTGTGCTGAGGGACTGCACAGGACGGTTTTTCCGTCTTCGCGAGGTGACGGAAGATGACTCATGTTGAGAACTCCGCGATTTTCTCGAGACGGATGAGCTGTTTGATGGTCTCCGAGGCTGAGTCGTGAAAATTGTTAAGATGGCGTCTCTTTGCCGATTTGGGATCGTGTCAGAAGCGAAGTGAAGCATAGAATGATGCTGCTTCTGACATTGCGAACAAGTGTGTTTACTTGTGCAATCCCACTTCAAGTGAAAATGGGACAGGCAGTTTGTGCACAAGTTGTGGGCTCGTACTGCCTTTACTCGATCATAAACAGATAGCTTTTTGAATTTCGAGCATAGTTTGAGCGCATGAGCCGCGCTGCAAGCCGGACAGAGGAAAGTCCATCTGCTCTCAGCTAAGTTTTGAGCTCTGTTATGATCTCGGTTGTGAGAAAATACGGACTTGGTCGGCCTCATAAGGTTTAGTTTTTCCACGACCTCATATCTACTGGTCAAGAAAGTGTTCATTTGCTCCCAAGTTGGAAGATCTCTTCGGGAACTAAGGGACTGTGCCCACAGGGATAAAGTCTCTTCCGGGAGATTTGTTGAACAAATATAGACCAGGATCGGATCCCAACCCTCTGTCGAGACGCCTTGAGAAGATAAGACGGACAGAGAATTGTTTATTGCATTTTGAAGGCTTTGCAGCGCTTCACTGCCTTCAACAGCTACTTGAGGGAGGCTCAATAGCGTGTTGCGCTGTTTATCAACCAGAATGCGCCGATTTTCGAATCGGGACTTCAGCGCATTCCATGCCAATTCGAAGTTAGAATCGCTCAATGGATACTGCCTAACGATGGCGCCAGCCTTTCCGGTTGTTTTATATCGAAGGTGATATAATTTTTGGGCAGAGGTGAGTTTCGGGTGGTTAATATAAACCGCCGAAAACATGTCGCGGAAGGACGGCCACTCTTCCTACCTGCCGGAGAAGATTTCGGTGTCACAAGGAGGGACATTCAGGCAAATGGAATTACTTGCCTGCTCTGTTGCAGAAGGGAAGGGGAATTCTGCTAGACGAGTAGTTTCAGCGAGAGGAGGTTGCTGCGCGTCCATGAGGTCCGAAATCTGGGCCATGGTTTCATACACTCGTTCTCGGCATAGTTCCATTTTGGAGCGAGCGATCAACTTGAAAGTTGTAGGCAGTTCGTCATCGGGGGTGATGCCGACTTGCGAAAAAGCTGCCTTTAGATCCGCATAATAGCCATTTAGATCGGCTAAATACGCTTTGAGGATTGCGGGCGTTAACTCTTCGATAGGAACAGAAGAGAATTTGAAACAAAAGTGGACCAAATTGTCCGCTTCGAAATTAAAAATGTTCTTGGAGAGAACAGGACACTGTTCGAAAGATTTATGGATTCGCATGTCGAAATGAAGGATAATTTAATAGTAAAATAAATAAATCGATTTATAGATATGGGTGTCCAGAAAAAACACCAAAAGAATTCAAAGGCTATTTGAATTGACAATAAATGTTGCACAAAACCGACTTGAACTGCCGCAAAATTAAGCACATTCACGAAAAGGGCACGAAATTTTTCGAAGTGTCTCACTTCAAAATAGGGTTTTCAGAAAACACACGAAAAAATTTTATGATGGGAAGACAGATTGACGATTTTTGAAAAAAATTTAATTTGCGTTGTTGCCCAGGAAAACGAAGTAATTGCTCCAAAGGAATTGGAAATAACAAGCTTATAATTACACTTACACTTTTCTGGTTATGACATCAGTTCTAGGGTAATTAGGGACCGCTGATTTCGAATCCGTAAACCGTTTTTAAAACTTAGTTTCCGTTTTCGCAAAAAATGGGCGTGTCATTTTTTCGGATTTTGCCTGACTTTTTTCACGTTTTCGTTTGTAATTTTTAAACCAATGAACCGGTTGACGGGATTTTACTTTGTGGCTTCTTTTCCAATGTATTTTATTTTAATAAATTTTACAATTCCGCTGTAATTGGACCTCAAAGTTGGAAAATATGGAATTTCAAGGCGTTTTCTCAGCGGTTCCCTCAGTGGTTCACCAACTTCTTGCGGATGAGTGTGAAGCACTTCGACTACCTTGTGGCACGTCTATCACCACACATCAATAAAAAAAAGCGATTACGGGGCGAAACGTTCAAATTTTCAAATGCAAACACAAACGATTTGCCAGCATGTTGACATTGTTTTTTGCCGTCAAACGTAGTCAAATCGTTCGTTTGACACAAATTCATTCGTTCTCATTTGACTGTCATTTCGTATGGCAAATCGTAGTCATACACTATGATCAATAAGTACCGGGACTGTGTCAAAAAAACAAAATTGTTTTATTCTTCTGGTAAATTTATTTTATCCCCTTCAAAATAAGCCCCATCTGAAGCAATACGCATATGCCAACGCTTAATCCAATCGTCCATGCACTTCTGGTAAGCCGAAGCAGGTATGGCCTTCAGCTCTCGCGTCGCATTTTCTTTTATGACCTCTATGGACTCAAATCTCTTTCCACGAAGCGGTAACTTGAGTCGGGAGAACAGGAAAAATTCACATGGTGCCATATCTGGAGAATAGGGAGCCTGCAAAATCCACGTGGTGCGACGCGTTTCATGCGCAAAATATCGACAACAATGTGTTGTGCGCTTCCATAAGGGATGTTAGGATCGTTAGAAATCTCTCTGAGGCTCACATGACGATTTTCTTCACAATTTCAACATTTTCGTCTGTATTCGATGTTGAAGAACGTCCAGAACGAGGAAAGTCTTCGACCACTTCACGACCACTTTTGAACATTTTATACCGCTCTGGTTCTTGATACAGCAGACTCCCCAAATGCTTTCTGCAACATTTTAAGCGCATTGGCACAAGAAATTTCTTTCTTAAGACAAAATTTCAAACAAATACGTTGATCAACAAAATTATCCATTGTAAAATGCGACGAAGTACAAAAAGTTGACTGACGCTAACAGCTGCCACACAAAAACTAATGATGCAATCCCGCTCAAAATTTGACACAGATGTCAGTTAAGGTCCTACCGACCTAAAAAAACCTGCATCGGGCAACGGCGGAAAATTTAAAATACACAGTCCCGGTACTTATTGATCATAGTGTACATGCAGGCAAACGCAAATGACACCATATGCCAATTCGTTCTCATTTAACTGACTACAAATGCCACAATATATTACATAGCCAGAACGGGGCATAACAAACATTTATGATCAAAAATCTAAAGGGCTGAACAGAAAATCAATTCTCAGACTTTTGGCCAGAATTGGGCTGTTAATTGAAAATTGTATTTGAAAAAGAAAAGTCTCACTAAAAAGCGTGGAAAAAGTAGTAATGCCTCGTTCTGACTATGTCATATTCACTGACGACAAACACTGCCATATATGTCATGTCCGTCATATGTCGTCAAAGGCGTTCTCATTGCACGCCAAAAACTGACAAAAAACACATATGACAAGGGTTGCCATCGATTGAAGTCAAATTCCGGTGTGAGTCGACTGACATGCCGTTCTCACTTTGATAGTCAAATACGATTTGACGTCATATTTTCAAAGTGAACAAATGGTATACGAAAACAGGAAAACTGTGCAAAGGAGTGATAGTGGCCACCGCGGCTTTAGGATTGGCATCCTGTATCAGGGTATTAAAAAACCAAAAAAACAGAAGACGTAGTGCGAAAAAGCACTGGTGGATTCGACCTGGGCTTACCCACAGATCCACCAGTGGATTTTACGAAACGTTGCGGGCAAGGATGCGGGAGCAGGATCGTCAGTGGTTCCGCAACTTCGTCCGAATGAGTGTGGACGACTTCGACTACCTTGTGGCACGTCTATCGCCACACATCAATAAAAAACACGCAGTTTCGGCAAGCGATTTCGGGGCGAAACGTTCACATTTTCAAATGCAAATACAAACGATTTGCCAGCATGTTGATATTTTTTGTTTTGCCGTCAAACGTAGTCAAATGGTTCGTTCGACACATATTCTATCGTTCTCATTTGATTGTCATTTCGTATGGCAAATCGTAGTCATACATGCAGGCAAACGCAAATGACACCATATGACAACCCGTTCTCATTTAACTGCCTACAAATGACACCATATATGACATAGTCAGAACGGGGCATAAGAGTACGCGAAAAGCATAGTAGTGACCGGCGTTCAAATGACCGTCAGCATAACATGCTTTCGGCACGGAGTAGAATCAAAACGAGAACGTATTTATTTTCGCGCAATTTGATATAAGACGCAATTGATATTGGATTGGCGGCTCAGAAGGTTTTCCTTCGATTAAGTAAAAAAATTCATTAAAATCCGCAATTTCCTTCTCCATTGTCGTCAAGTTGTTCTGTTTTCACACCAAAAAATGTTATTGTTATGCGGCCCATACACGTTGCGATTCGTTGTACAACTGGACAAGGTTGTACAAAAAATCGCATCGTGTGTAGCGCAGTTGTACGTGTCGCAAACTGGTTGTATGAGAATCAAAATATTTTGATATTTCGGTCGTGTTGTGTGAGCGGTCGCAACGTGTATGGGTATGTTGTACAATTTCGTGCCATTTTCTGAGTTCATTCGTGGGTCAGCTTTTGTGCGTTGCGAACGAAATGGACGAGCGCAACGAAAAGTGGAGCAATTTTATAAAAGCTTATCGAAATTTGCCGGAACTATGGAACAGCAAATGTGGAAAATACAAAAATAAAAGTTTTCATCATACCGCACATGAAACACTTTTGACAGCCTATAAAAAAATTTTCTCAATGGTACTATTGAGGCCGTGAAGATGAATGAAAAAAAATTCACCAAAATGAAAATTCGGACGATGAATTGCAGAATAATTCCACGGACCCTGCGTTTAAGAAAACACTGCGTTTGAATTTTGAATTTCCACTGCTCTTTTCCTCGTCTATAATTTCATTGATGATCAGAAGCGCAATTATTTTGCTTGTCATTTCATCTGCACTCAACAAAATTTATGAGAAAAATGAAGTTGGGCAAACTAGTTGTGTCGGAAATCGCAATGTGTGTGTCCTAACGACCAACCTTTCGCACGACCAGGGGGGTTACTCCGTAATGCGATGCGAACATAAAATGTATCGCATTCGCACACTTAGTACTCTGAAATCCGACAATCGCATTGAAATTTTCTACTTTCGCATTTAGATTTTCCCCTTTCGCATTTGTGGCACTGCGTATTTCGATTTTAAATTTCAAAAAATTCGATTGTTTTCCTTTTTTTCAGCACTTTCGCATCGCTTTCGCTTTCGCATCGCATTACAGAGTAGACCCCCAGATTGTATCGTGTATGGGCCGCTTTAGCTGATTAGACGATGCTTCAAAAGCGCCTTGTGTAGCTCAAAGCGTGAAATCGAGCAAATGCGTCGAAAACAAAACTAGTGAAACAAGTGTCGCTGCCAACAAAGCGTGTTATGGAGTTGCACTATAAGCAGAGAATTCGCACTGAATGTCATCACAGAATAAACAGTATACAGAAGGCGCATCTGAAATAATTCTGCGATTTCATTTCAGACGCGGGCGGGAGCAGCAAAGATGAGGAAAATGTATATGGAACCGAGAGACTTCGGCTATTCGCGATGACTTCGGCACACTTCTTAATTCAAAGTCAGCTTTCATAATTTGCTTTATGTTGATGTGGTCAGCCGCACATCAACTGCGAGCTGTGATTTTGCGACTGCTGCTGTGATTCGCCTTGTTATCAGCGCAGCAGGTCCCATACGCACTTCGGCTATTCGAAAATATTCGCATAATTGTGTGCGCTGACTTCACATGCAATGAAATAATCAACCACCAAAAAGCCAACAAAAGCAAAAACAAAATTTCCCTTGTTCGCGCTCATTTTTTGTGTGTACAGTGGACCCTCGGTTTTTTTTTGGAAAAAAGTTTCTCTTAACGAACGAAGTTTCGCATAACGACCAACGAAAAAGGCGGAAACCTTAATTGCATGTAAAATTTCTGTCTGTGCTAAGCAACGAAACAGGGGAAACCCCGAATACACATTATAGTGCTGTCTGTGTTTAGCTTTTGTTTCATAATTGTGCATTTTGTTTTATTTTTGTGCATAATTGCCTGTGTTCGTAAAATTAACAAGACGTGTTGAAACATACAAATGTTCTATTTTTAATTTTGTTTTTATAAAAATTGCAAAATAACATACGTAAATGCCTTCAAAAAAAGATTCGGAGAAAGAGAAAAATAAAAGAGCCAAAATAACTATTGAAATGAATGTTACATTCTTTCAATAAAAGTTCAAATTGAAACATATTAGAGTGTATGTTTTTCGACCTGGAACGCATTAATTCATTTTACATTGATTTATATGGGAATAATGGTTTTGCTTAACGAACGTTTCGCATAACGAACAAGATGCTGGAACCAATTGCGTACGTTAACCGAGGGTCCACTGTATACTTATTTTCGTTGACGATCGCTTTCGCTTCAACAAATTTGCTGAGAACAGCTCGTTATCAATCTAATCGTTGCGTTGTCTGGTTGCGTGTTTTGAAATGAATCCAAATGAAATTTGTTTGAATTGAAAAATTTAAACGAATTCTGACGTGATTGAATCCCCAAAAAATTTGTTTAAATTGAAAAATTTTGTTAACGACCATCAAGTTTTTATCATGAATGTATTTTGTATAATTTGTTGAAGCCTTGTAATTTACAAGGAAACGAAATGTTTATATTTTTCAAAAATTTCAACTATTTTAATAGTAGTTTAAAAGCAAAAGCTCCAAGCGACTCATTTTTTATTCATTTCAAAAATCTTTTTCAACACATTTCATACGTTTTTTAAGGAAACCCCTCATTTCTCCAATATAAAAAGCTTTTGTACAATTTGTGTGTTGCAAATGTAACAGAAGTAGATGAATACAAAATGTGGTTTTCAGAACCGTCTTCTTGTAAGGAACATAAGCAATTTATATTAGATTACTTTTTAATAATTTTGCTTGGAAAAAATTGCATTTGGCTAAAAGAGTAAAAGTAAAGTAAAACGAAAAATAAGAATAAACGAAAAATAAGAATAAAATAAAAATACTAAAGAACACATAAAAATACTAAATGAAATAAACTTTAAGAAAATAAAAAGAATAAATAATGAAGAAAAAGTTATAAATACCAACTAAATAAGAATAATAACAATAAATAACAATAATTAATAATAATAATAAATACCAATAATTAAATTCATGTTTTGTTTTTGTTTTGTTAATTTAATTAACAAAAAATTTCAATTTGTAAGCGAATCTCAATAGCATTTACACTTTTGACAATTTATCAAGGGAAGAGCTTTTACTTTTAGAAATAGAATGCCAATTCTTGACAAATAGTAAAAACTTGACAAATAGTCAATATGGTGAATTTATTAAGAATTGGGCTGTTAAGGGGGGTTTCTACCTTGTGCGGTAAAAAAAATCGATTTTTTTTCATGCATTTTTGGATTAATACATGATTGTAGAATACGCTCCCAAAATTTGAAGTTGAAATCTTTCGAATTACGGAAGCAATTTATCGAAACAGGTAGCGGTGTCGAGCGCGCCGAGCTGCTGAAGCAAAACTTTGAACGCGTTTTTCTCAAAACTACATTTTTTGACCTTGCGGAAGTGATTTAGGCCACACGAGTTGAGCAATAGCTACGAAATTTTAAACAGTCATTTATCAAGGTCTTAGCTATGGCACGAACTAGGATCTTCAAGAAATAATAATTTTTTCTCATTAAAAATAGAAATTTGTATTGAAAAAAGTAGGTAAAAATTGAGTTTTTTAGTCAAAATCGCATATATCCTTCATTTTTCATTTGTTTTTTAAAATCCTAGTTCCAGCCATAGACAAAAGGATACAGAATAAGAAAAAATGTCATTTATGTGTTTCAAGTCATCTCAAACAGCGGCAGGACTTCCGCGAGTAAGGAAGTCCTGCCGCCATTGCTCGATGGCCCCCTCCCCCCCTTTGCATATTTTATCTTGAAACTTTTTTTACTTGTACAATAAACATATACCTACATCTGAAAAAATTTTCCAGTGTTTATCTTAAAAACCTTCCCATCAAAAATTTAAAAAAAAAAAACATGTTTTCTCGGCCGCACAAGGTAGAAACCTGCCTTAATACATGAATTTGAAAAATTTATCGGTATGCATTTTATTAGGCCAGATGGCAACGTAGCCTACATGAATGCCAACATTGCACAGCAGAAATTCATGGTTTTGTTTTTGTATCAATAAGAATGCACACTCTACTGTACGCCTTTGAGAATTCACATGGTTCATTATTCATAGCACAACCGAAAGCCAAGGAAATTTAATTTGCTTTTCATCTTGTGCAGTTGCTCGTATTGTTTTCAATCGCCTCAGCGCATACACAAGCAACACGCACGTTTATTTTCACACGGACACACACCCTTGCATATTCGAATTTGCAAACGGTACGCCGCGGCGCGCCGTCTCGTGCCAATCAGCACAGCACAGCTCGCAATTGATGTTCCTTGTCGAACACCCCAACAGAGAATGAAGGTGATCTTCGAAAATTGAAGTTTGCTGAAGCCAGCGACAAAACTTCGTATAGCCGAAGTACTACTGTGCCTCGTCCCCTTTACTGCTTCCCCCCGCATCCACAAACGGGCCCTACCGCTGGAACCCACAAAGAAAATTTTCTTTACACCAGATGCGCATTCTGTTTATTGGTTGTTCTGTGATGTCATTCATGTGCGACTTATAGCTCCAAAGTTATTAGCAAATTTTTGTTACAACAACATTGCAACGCACCTCGTCCACCGCCAATGAGTTTTCACTAGCGGCACCAGCAAATGTTAATGCTCTCCGACATATAAATCCTTTGATAGTCAATATGATTTGTGTGTGTTGTGCATACATTGTTCTTAAACAATTTGTTTCAAAATAAATCATTTATAAAATGAATTTCAAATGCATTTTAAATGACTTTTGTTGATTTTTAAATTAAATTATGAGCACTAGTATTCACAGTAAGTACGTATCCTCATGCATTCACCTTGTTACTCTTGGATGAGTTTTGTTGAAGAAAACTCAATTTTTAAGTTTTCAATGTCTTGCGAAAAGAAATCCTTACGTTCAAAGGCAATTTTGAAATTGCAGAATTAGTGTATTTAACCTCTAGTTTTAGCAGCATAACGATTTATACATGAGTTAATTAAATATTTTATTTTCGTCGTACGGTGCATTATATCTTTGTTTTATAATGAGAAATATAAAATTTTTTATATTCTAAACTATTAAAGTTAGAAGGACGAAATTCGAGAATGTGGTAGTGTACATATTAGTCCTTAAGAAATATTTTTTTCAAAAAAAAAACTGGAAATTTTCAAGGATATTCAAGGATAAAGTTTTAAAAGGACATTTTCAATACCTTTTCGTCCTTTTGCACCAAAACATTAAATTTTCTATGATTCTAAGGATTTTTCTCTCTCATTTGATACCCATATTGTTATTCTACAATGCGCTAAATTTTTTAAATAATTTTTTTAAAAAAACATGTCCTTACAATTTCAAAGTCCTTTTAATAAAAATCCTGACGTCAGAGAGAAAAACTAAAAACGCAGTTTTACTACATTTGGCCCCTAGTTTCGCGAGTATACCGATTTTTTCGTGTGTAAAATTTGTTGTCGCACGGTGTAATTAGTGTTCAGGAAAACAAATATTCTAAAACAATTGATTACAAAATAAATCGGTATGGGCATAATTCCAAAAACAAATTCTCATTTGTAACTCCAAATCGCTAGTTTTTGTAGAGTTGCCGTTGCTTTTGTTTTCTGTTTGAAAAGTCGCTGCTACGTGGAAGCATGTTCTAAATTGACTGTGGTAACTGAAAAATTAAAGTTGACTTTATTTTTTAGTCTTTTGCTAACTAAAGCCGGCTTTTATGCGGGACTATGATTATGCGCCATTGTGTCTAAATTCCAGATCAATCGGTCACGTAGTTTCTACTTGTACATCGCGATTGTGCGACAGCCATTTAATGTTCTTCGTGTGCGCAAGCGTATTTTCTTCATATTTGGTTTTATTTCAACCTTTTTATATAATTTGCATATATGTCTTGCTTGCAGGTAGAAATGGATCAACCGAAAACCAAATTAAAAAGAAATGGAGAAAGTTTGTGGCAATATGTGCTTTTTTGTGCGTTCTCGATGTGTAGCATTTTCTAGTCTTGCACGGTTGCATTTTTACGAATTCTTCCTCCGTGCAAGACATCGAGAATACCCCTATTTATTTGAATATCACAGCCACGGTTGCCACTCGCCAAAAATTTTGTTAACCTGATGTTTCTGGAAAAGTAAGCAAATGTATAAAAATTTAACCATAATGAACAAATTTCATATCAATTATGACATGCACATAATATTACGGCGATATGCATTTCTTTTTGCCTAACTACATTCGAGCAAACAAGAAAAGTAATCAAAACCGAATAAAAGTAACCAAGTAACCAGCCTCAAAAATATTAACCGTTATCACAGCGGAATATATATATTAGTAGTCATCAAGGTTTATAAATTACAGGGGTGGCTTTCCGTAATTCGATATCGAGCAAATACGTGTATCGAACTATAGTTTTTGCTTTCCGTAACACAAAATGTCGTGGTGTCGTATCGAACGTTCGATACAAACAGCCCGATACCAATTTTGCTCTCGTTTTGCTCGTTTGCTTGTTTGCGCCGTTGTCAACCATAACAAAATTTAAGTACGAAATTTGAAATTGTTTGAAAATTAATAAATGCTTTTATTTTTTTTAGGAGTCAACAAACGAACGCTGGACAAATAAAGATGTTAATCGAATTTTCCTCCAGGAAAATTGTATTTAGAATTGAAATACTCTTTACACTGCTGGCGGTCTGTGTTAGAGTTCCATTGGCTGCATAAATTTTGTTCCATTGAGGTTAAGGCAGAGTCTATACTAGTCTTGAAACTTCTGTAAAATGAATTGGCAGCACTCATATCGAACTGTCACATCAAGACTTTTGGTTGTCACATCAGGACTGGGCCGAAAACATGCTTCCCACGACGAAAGATACTGCGCAGATAACGTTGTCTGAGAAAGCTTTTGTCGTATGTTCTTGAAAAGTCAATAGAACATACAACTTTGTTTCCTACAGCCCGAAAAATTGCATGGTGAAACTGATTTTATACGTGTTTTTTGTTATAGCACAAAATTATTCAAGCACAAAAATTGATTTAAATCAAGAAAATTGAAGTATCAAAATGCTTTTTGATTATTATTCGCTTTAGTAGATTATTTGAAGAAATTTATTGTTTGCACAAGTACATAAACATTGTTTTTATTTCAGAAATTTATTGCGTACAGCATTGCGTTTTGCGGTGTTGTCATATTTGTAATCTTGCGCATGTTATGTTCGCACTCATATTGCATCCGATGAATGTTCTTTGTAAGAAAAAAAGGGGTTCTCATGCCAAATATTATCTTTTATCTAAGAACTGAATAAAAAACCATTTGTGATTCTGCACATGAGATGCAGTTTATAGGTAAAAAACTCTTGAAATTGATTCAGTCATAGAATCAAACAATATGTGGACGTATCTGATGTTTAGGAAAAGGACTTTTTGACACATAACAATATTTACTTATATAATATCCGACTTCATTGTTATAAATTTGAGCTATTTTTAATTTACCCCGAGCAACGAGCAGGTTGACGACGAATAAACAAATAAGCAGATATTTACTCACCATTTTACTTATTGGCAGCACAAAATATGTATGAGAAACTCCGTCGGAAGAATGCAAAAATGCAGCAGTATCAAAAGCCACGAACAAACTTTTATGATGCAAACCTTCTTGAATTTTCCTGTAGGTGTGCAAAATAACATGTAATATTCTTCCGAATACATTTCAGCATGAAAGTTAAATGTGTGGTCCAACTTCCAATCGCGGAAATTTGCACAACATAGAAACAGCTGATATAGGTTCACCACGATTTCTTCTTATTGGCCGTACAACAATTACATAGAAAGTGACGGCAGAATAATGCCAGAAAAGTATCAACAAAAGCAACTGCAAACATGATTTTATGATGGCAAACCATTTAAATATTCAGTTAGAATCAAAAACGCACATAAATCCTTGTTCCGGGGTAGTTTTTCATATAAAATAATATTGTTTGGCAAAGGCGGTGATGCTGGCAAATTCGCGAACAATTAACAGCTGATTGTTTTTCACCTCGCATTTCAGCAGGATCATCACAAGGAAATTTATATGAAAATTTGCTCGTATATAATGCACGACTGTTAGCGACATAAACTAAAATGAACAATATTTGTTGATTGCAAATTGCTAATAACTTGCTGTGGAACTTGCTAAGTAGTAACAACTTTCTTCCGGGTCATATATAAATGAAAAACCTATGTTCATTATTTTGCATTTTCAGAAGTCCGCGAGCTGCCACGTCTAAAAGATACATTTTTGGCGCGGAAATGTATCTACAAAAACAGCTGTGTACTTATTCACCACTTTTTCATAGAGCGAGCAAAATTAAATTTGTATGGAAAATTACCAAAGAATTTTGCAAAACCACAAGAAAACAACAAAAATGCAAGAGGTCGCATCGCATGCGAATGAAATAGTTAACAATTTGAAATAGATTGATGTGCAGGAAATTGCATTTATTAATCTTTTTTAGTGGAAATCAGTTGTACGACAAATTCATTTCAGCGGGCAACGAACAGCGGGCAGCGAACAGCTGCTTTGGCTGCTCTCTCACTTTTATTATCTAAATACGCAAAGATAACCATATGGTCAAAATTTTTTGACAGATTGGCCGTTTGAGCGAAGTTTCAAGACTAGTATAGACTATGGTTAAGGTCTGCCGAACGATTTTTGACAGAGTGCTGGGTCCCATGGCAGATGAGTGTGCGCCTCCCGTTTGCCACTGATAACCTCCACCCGCTAGCATCACTAAAGTGGCGGCTAATCTTTGTGAAGGAGGAATGTATGTACTTCTCATGCCATCCCGTAATTGTATGGCATTGAGAACGTACATAAATGCCTCCTTGCTCAAACGGTACTTTTGTTGGAAGCTGTGAAATGGAAATTTTATAAACAAATTTTCCAAATACCAATTTAATTTACCATAACTCTGGCAATTTCATGGGATCCGCTGCATCTCTTCATCTTCCTCTATTGATTGGAGTTTCTCGACGAAACTCCTCCAAAAACAATAAATACCGCCAATTGTACATTTTCATTCCCGACAAATTTTAAATGTATTTATTTTTACGTGTCAAATTTTCTTCGTTTTGTTTACTTCCCGCTGCTTCTGACAGCTCCAAAGTACTTTCCACACACTTCCCAAAAAATGAAAACGAGAGTTCTCATATAGAGTTACGGAAACCGAAACTGTCTCGTTGAGCGTTCGATATCGAATCGATGTGTCGAGCCAACGATGATCGAGTATCGAATTACGGAAAGCCACCCTAGGTTACGCCACTCACCATGTTGTGACGTAGAATGAGCAATTCGTACTGTTGCCACATTTATATATTATTTATTCGTATTTTATGAATACGAAAAATGGATAAAATTATGAAATAATTCCATATGCATATGTACATATATCAATTTTCTAAATTTTCATGTGCTTTCCGAAGCAAAAACAAAATAATTCAAGTCGGTTGTACTAAACAAAAAGTTCCTAGGATATACATATTTAAATTGTATACAATTGTTAAAACGTATTGTATTTCAACTACTTTTTCTCGGTTTTGTTTACATTTCCTAGCATTTCACAAACTCGACCAATCAGAGCTCGCTTCTGTGTGACATCACACGAGCACAGCAAATTTTTTTACGTTTAAGTGGCGGGACCATTCTTCCATAGACCTTGAGTAATCATGATACAAGAATAGAAGGTAGAACCACTGTCAAATTTTTTGACACTAAACGTGCTTATTGACGTTTTTCGTATTTGTCAAAAGCTTGAGCCGTGAACCACTTCGTTGTAATACTAAATTAAAGATATTTAAGATATGATATATCTACCACATCGGGGCCAGTAAAGTGTTTTCAGTATTTTTTTGTTCAAATCCTTTGATTGCAGGATATCGTTCCTGAGCATAACCTTCATAAGCGCATTTTCAATACGGCAAACAGGTGCTTTTAACGCAACTTAAATTTAAATACAAAAGCAAAACAACACAGTTTCTGAATGTTTATTATTATTACATTATTATTATTCTTATTATTATTAATTCTCCATTCTCAATAGCTTTGCTATTGGGATTCACCCATCTCGGACTCCGTCAAGAAATTGGGCTCAATATTATTTTAATTTAATAAATTAGTAAATTAGGCTTTAAAATTTATAGATTTAAAAATTGTCTTGTAATGTTACAAGTTTTTAATATTAGTGCTTTTTGTATTTTGTAATATGCTGCTTGTTCGCTGTTGACTTTTCTTAAATTCGAGATAAATGTTTTGTGCAGGGTTCCTGTTGCAGAGATCACAAATGGTATTGTTTTTACTCATTTTGTTTCCATATGCGTTTGATTTCTTGTGTTAGCTCGCTGTACTTTTCAAGTTTTTCGGTGTATTTCTTGTAAATGTTGGTGTCATTAGGTGTGCTTATTTCTATAAAGTATGTAGTGCTGTTGGTTTTATTTTTAAGTGTGATATCCGGTCTATTGTTAATTATGGTTTAATCAGTGTGTATTGCTATATCCCAGTTAAAGAGATAGCTTTTATTTTCAAGGATACTGGATGGTGAGTATTTGTAATATGGGTCTATGTTTTCTGTTAGTTGGAGGTTGTTGCCTATTTCTTGATGTATTATTTTGGCAACTATGTTATGTCTTTGCGTGTAGTCTGTGCCCACGATAACCGGCCATCCCGTTATGCTCGGATCTTTTATTCTACATTTTTTGTAGTTTTTAGTGGGATATTATTATTATTATTATCCCACGGCCACTCTCCCCCCGCATACCTCGCGAGGCGGGGTCCATTTTCACAATTATTATTATAATTATTATTATTATATGGTAGCAAACTTATAATAGCTTAATTATAAGTTTTTTCGAGAAAAAAATCCGTTTCTAAAAAAATTTTGTAAAAAAAATTGTTTTGCTTATAACTTATTATTAGTACATATTATATATCTAATGTTATAGATCAAGAGGAAGAAAATACCTTTCATATGACATCTATATCGTTAGAATCAGTTGATAATTTCTTAAGAAATTCGGATATATAACTAGGACCTTGGTGGTGGATCTCGGCCTCTGTGAATGTTTCCGCGGCAAAATTTCAAGTTTATTAAACTAAAAAATACTCATCTTTTCGATAAAAAAAAAAAAATTTTTAAGAAGGTGTGGTATTCAGTATTTCGCCGCCATTTTCATGACATTCACTTTATGTGTGCATTAGAGTGCTGCACAAGTATGCATTTTTGCTATTCGAAAACATTCAAATGCTTTTGAATAGAATACTTCACTTCATCTCTGCGGACCGGTCCGAATGAATACGAGTACAGCTCTCTTCGAGTACGAGTAAGCTTCGAACATAAACGAGTAGACGTACACTATTTATTCATATTCGTTCGAAGCGGGAAAACGAGGACAAAAGCATTCGAATAATAGTACACATTGCTTTGAATATATTCGAATATACTCGTTTTATTATTCGTAAGATTATTATTTAGAAATATTTATGTTATATATAAATATATATTTATTTGTTATGCTACTTTCCTCAATAATTTCCATTTTGCGTATTAACTAATAAGCCACTTCAACCGCACCAACAGTATACAAGTATACACATGGAAAAGTGGCATACTGCGCATAAAAATATTCGATGAAACTGTTGATCTTCTAATACTTCGCAAAGTTCTCGATTACCGAATACGAGCACTGCAGTATCCGCGAGAAACGAGAAGCTACGCTCGCTGGTTCTCGTTTCTATTCGTTTCGTTGTACACATTCTTCGAATACCACGTACCCGTACAATATGTACAGTAGTGTAGCCGCCAAAATGAATATATTCATGCAGGACTTTTGCCAAAATAAATCCTAAGTAGCGCCACTCTTTGACAACCAGACGCCGATTATGTATGACAAGAACTGTCAAATTGTTGTTGTTCACTTGTAAAAATGAAATCGTGGTGAATACGTACAGAATGTGGCAGTACTGCGTGCACATGAAAATTACTGAAAAAAATGCGGTTTACATGAATTCCTTAAATGAAAATTAACACGATTTTACATAAGAAACGCTGATATTTTATGTTGCTGTCACCAGGGAGAAGAAAGTTAAACGAAATTGTCATAAATTAGTTGATTTTCAGCAAAATTTATGAATAAATTTTAAATTATTTTGTTGCCTCGTCAAAAACAACTCTGCCAGGGCATATCTATTCACCACAAATAATTGTTGGCTGAAATTTGAAATTTAATTTAAAATTCTGCTTAGAACTGGAATTGGTAGATAATGAAATAATTTAAACAATAATTTAAAATAAATAATAGGTTATTTCATCATAGAATTGGTATAAATGGCATAATGATATAAATAGCAAGACTAAGGGCGATGTTATGCTGCCGGTCACGGATCACAATCACGGATAAAGTTGTTGTTGTTTCAATGTAAAAGAGAAAATTGGGAGAGCGAGCGAGCGGATAAAATTTGACCGCACCGATCACCGGATGATGAGGCTTTCGATGCCAAATCAAACGATCAAATCAGTGTTGCGTCGTGAGATTATTCACAATAGTTGTGTTTTGGGAACAAATGTGTTCCCTTTTGGTGAAAATGTGTATGCAATAAGCAAAAAAAGGGTTGGTAGCAACCCTCATCACTAGCGTGTGTATATATTTGTGTTTTCGGTGAAAAAGAAAAATGGAAATTTAAATGGTAAACGTATTAGGGGAGACCGGGGCAAATACGCCCACGTTTTGGAAAATTTATTTTTCAACATGACAGTAATGATTCTCGAATAACAATATATGTCACGCGCTAGTGTCTTTCCTAAGGAACAAAACTCACATTATCATTTTTATAGATTCCTATTTATTTTCAAGTTTCAACGAAAAATTTAAAGTAATATCGAATTGGCCATTCGGAAAACCCTCGGGGAAATACGCCCACTGCCCGGGGCATATACGCCCACTTTATTAATTCAAGAATCTCGGACGAAAGTAATAGAAAACAACATTTCAGAAACGAAATACTATAAACAGAGAGCGTTAATATTATTACGCTCTCACTGTGCCGACGCTTGCTTCCTCTTGATAATGAAAATATTGCAAATTCGAGCTTGCCCTATGCCATTCGATTGTATGAGCGTAAGAGCGTATGAGCGTAAGCGTTATACTTAATTGTCTTTGGTGGTAACCTATAGTCAATAATAAAATTATTTGAGGAAGAAGTTTTTTCCACGAATGATAAATAATATTAATAATTTTATATATTCCTAAAGTCCTTCACCACTTTTTACAAAACTATCAATTGAAAAAAATATTTTAGAAAAAAATTGAACAAATATGCTTTATTAAAACTTCTAACTTGAATACTTTCTTCGATTTTGAGTTCTGCGAAAAGTGGCGAAGGATTTTTCAAATTCGGAAAAATACAGAAAAAGTTTCGTTAGGTTTTGGTCCGAAACTTCCATACCACCCTGTATATTAAGCAGGTCATTTATCTGGACCACGCTGTATATTAAGTGGATGTATTTCTGGACCACCCTGTATATTAATATAAAATTGTCATTTATAATCTTCAGGCAGTAAAACCTTGATAAATGCGTTAGGTGGGCGTATTTGCCCCGAAACGAACTGGGCGTATTTGCCCCAAACAACAAAATGTTTTTTTAAAAATTAAAAAAATACAAAAAAACTTTTTACGACAAAACTACTTTGGCCTACAGTTTTTCTTACTTCAAATAACAGGAAAAACTTACCTGGCTGCATAAGGAACGAGAAACGAAGATTGTAGATATTTTTTCCTAAACTGCAAAACTTAGATGTTCAGACTATGGAACGACAAAACAATCTGCTTTTATTTATAACGTTTTAACCGCAATGTCAATCGCCTCGATTTTTTTGTGGTTATGTCTACGAGTTAAGGCGCACTTACAAAAAAATTGGCGCGGAATTTGAATGAATACTTTAAAAGAAATAACGGGTGGGCGTATTTGCCCCGGTCTCCCCTACGTTACGTATTATATTAATTTCATGTATAAATTATTAGCTCAGAATGCCAGAAATGTCGGCCCAATCAAATACTGAAGCGCTGATAACAATGTTCCACGAGCAGGAATCCCTTTACAAATGTGTGCTATTCAGACCAATGTAAGCGCGAAAAAGAATTTTACATTTTAATTGAAAATTGTATTTAAAAAAGTAAAGTCCCAATAAAAAGTGCGGAAAAAGTAGTAAAAGTAAGCGAAAATCGTAGTGGTGACCGGCGATCAAATGACCGTCAGCATAACATGCTTTCGGCACGGAGTAGAGAAATTAAAACGAGAGCGTAAAAAGTGACGGGACCGACGATCATTTGACCGTCAGCATAACATCGGCCTAAGCGAGCCAGGCTGGCTGCACCGGCGACTGGTGCGCAATGCGGCTGACATGAAAGTGATAATACAATTTAGATATCATACATGATTGCAAACGATGCGCCACTGATCCATTGGCAATCACTGCGTTTTGGGCCAGTTTGCAAATTTTCTTTGATTTTGCGCGACTTTCGGTGATATTTTTTTAGAAACAAATGAGGTTATTTGCGCACCGTGGTGAACAATTACACACTGTGTTGTGAAAGTGGTACAATTATTATAAGATTTGGTTGAAATGTTTGCTATCGATGGTGAATATAGAAATGTATTTAAATGGGAAATATTTGTAATGGTTATGATTTCATTTAAATTAATTCAGTCAATTCATTCGCATCGAAGATATTTAATAATAAATAGAAAAATGTTCTCCTAAAGACATCCTTCATGTTCTCATACAATCATCACGTCGTGCGTTTATGTTGCCAATAAAAATAAATAAAAATATATTTTTAATGATTTATAAAGATGCACAACATTACTATTACGTAACAGTTTTGAGGTAATTTATGAAAAGAAAGTTTGTTGTGAGCTTTTTAACTTGTACAAGAAGAAAATTATATTAATATTGATTCGGAAAGTTTATTGTTTTCATTATAAAATTATTTGTACGCAGGCAAAATCGAAATTAGTATTCAAATGTTCTCTATTTTAGTGCATTATGATAACAACTATTGTATTTTTACAGTAATTGCCCAGTTATCTGGCACGACTACGGTTTCCGTGGCGCCGCCATTTGAGGGTGTCTTTAGATAGATCGACCAAAAATAAGTCGAAAATGGTGAATAAAATTTTTCGATATCTCGCTTCGTTTTCGAGATATCGAGGTTCAAAGTCACCACCACATCAGGCAACAGTCAGGTGTGCACAGAATTTTTTGTTCAAATCCATATTTCCAAGCCATAGTTTTTTTGGCAATAACTTTTTCCCAGGTGGCCGGCCTTTGGCCGGGTGCTAAAAAAATAACCCTCATGGGAGTCACCACCACATCAGGCAACAGTCAGGTGTGCATAATATTTTTTGTTCAAATCCATAGTTCCAAGCCATAGTTTTTTTGGCAATAAGTTTTTCCCAGGTGGCCGGCCTTCGGCCGGGCGCTAAAAAAATAACCCTCATGGGAGTCACCACCACATCAGGCAACAGTCAGGTGCGCACAATATGGCAATATAAAAACTTTGAACCTCGATATCTCGAAAACGAAGCTAGATATCTAAAAATTTTATTACCTAAACCAACAGAAAATGGCGTTGGGGTAACACTACCACATTCTGTACTGCGCGGCAATACTGCCACATTCTGTACCACTTACACAGAGTCTATACTAGTCTTGAAACTTCGCTCAAACGGCCAATCTGTCAAAAAATTTTGAACATATGGTTATCTTTGCGTATTTAGATAATAAAAGTGAGAGAGCAGCCAAAGCAGCTGTTCGCTGCCCGCTGTTCGTTGCCCGCTGAAATGAATTTGTCGTACAACTGATTTCCACTAAAAAGGACTAATAAATGCAATTTTCTGCACTTTAATCAATTTCAAATTGTTAACTATTTCATTCGCATGCGATGCGACCTCTTGCATTTTTGTTGTTTTCTTGTGGTTTTGCTAAATTCTTTGGTAATTTTCCATACAAATTTAATTTTGCTCTCTCTATGAAAAAGTGGTGAATAAGTCACAGCTGTTTTTGTAGATACATTTCCGTGCCAAAAATGTATCTTTTAGACGTGGCAGCTCGCGGACTTCTGAAAATGCAAAATAATGAACATTGGTTTTTCAGGAGTTTCAAGACTAGTATAGACTCTGACTTACAGCTCGAAAAAAGAGTGGCGCTACTTAGGATATACTTTGACTTTAGCAAGGCACATTAATAAGGTAGTGGTGGCAACACAGCGGATTAAACTTTTTTATTCTCATTTTCTTTTGCTTTCTTCTCATTTTCTTTTGATTTTTCGCGAATGGGGATGCTAATTGTCAAAAATTACTGAAATTGTTTTTGTGTTTCGATTTGATTTTGACAATCAGCATGCCCAAAAGCACTAACAAAATACATAGGAATTTAGTTTTTGCAGTAGTGCCATCACCTAATAAATAATAGACCTTGGACTTTAGTGTGCATTATAAATTTTGAGGGGGAAGTGGGGTGTGGAATTTTTGTTTTTAGAGGAAATGAACTTCATTTTAGAGGGATTGCTTGAAACATCTGGTAACACTGTATGACACCAATCAGCTGTGTTATATATTCTTTACCATAGAAACTTAATCCACAAATTCTTATTAAAATTTCTATAGAAATGAAGGCTGCAGACGTTGGAACCAATTCGACCTCAAGTCGGTGGCACAGGGTGAGTGCGTTCAGCATCAGTATTGGGAAAAATAGATAATTTAAGAACCATGTGAAAGGTGACATAATTTTTGGTACAAGATATAAATTAATGGTACGGACATTAAGTCCGCTAGAGATATCAGATTGAGGATGCACGTTTAGAGCTCCAAAGTTAAATATGTAACTGTCCAAGTAAAATTGGTCGAATTATACAACTTTAGAAAATATTGTAAACGTATGCGTAAATAAGTTAAATATATGCTTAATTTTTAGGCCTTTGTGGGCCCTCTACCTGCTGACTTCCTTCGCATTAATGGTCAAAGGGATGCTCAACAGGCTGCAGATTATCAAGCGGCTATTTACAACCAACGATCATTGTCTCAGTATGTGGTGAGTAGCATCAAAGGCGATCCAAAAATTAGTTTAGCAATTAAGTTTTTGTTTACGATTTTGTGGACACGGTGTCAGTAGAAGAGCCAGTTCAGGGAACAAGTGAAGAATACCAAACCCTCTTAAAAAAAAATTTTTTTTTTATCGGAGGAGTATTTTTTAGTCTAACAAACAAAATTTAGCCCCAAAGTCCCAGTTATATATCCGAACTTCTCAAGAAATTATCAACCGATTCTAACGATATCGGTGTCATAACGTATTTTCTTCCTCTTTCGAATGATGTATTATAGCCTCTTTCCACCGGGCCTTAAATGCATTTAACGCACATACAATTGTTTTTGTATCAAAGTGTGTAAACTCACTTTCAAAACTGTGTTAACCCGGCGTTGGTGTGGTGGAATAAAATTACGTTATTGGTGTGGTGGGGTATTACATACCCCAAAACCTGATATAGCAGCAACCTCTCGAAACAATACAAATATAAAAAATAGCAATTATATATTATTCTTCATTTACTTTTACGTAAGAAAATGCAAAAACACTTCATGTGCAAGCAATTTGTAAAAGAAAATACCAAATATAACAAAAATAAACGAAAAATACTGATATTTATAGGTTGACTTCATATAATGGGTTTTTTGGGGTTAATGGGTTAATTTTCCAAAAACATAGTCTGTTTTAAAAACGAAATACATATAGTCATGTGACATTAAATTTTTGGTAGCTATCCTGAAAGAGTAGCGAATTACAAGGGTCTCAAATTTAACGCATTTTTCGCAAGTCGTAAAAGATTTTTGCTCTCGGACAAACCGAACATCGTGTGCTGTACTGACGACGTTTTGGTACAGCTTCGCCAAATCTCAAGGATTTCAGAATCATGATTATGTAGAAAAATAATGATATTTTTTGGAACATACGATACGATGAAAACGATTGTCGTATGTGCTATTAAATTCAATGGAACATACGACATTCGTTTTCTACGGCGACGAAATGCGAATACTGAACTGGGAGCTTTTCTTGCACGTAGCAGTTGGGCAGTTGGTATTTGCCTCTTATTTTTCCGTACGGTAATTTTTTGACCATCGAAAATATCAATTTGAATTCAAAATCATTTACACAAAAAGTTACGTTATTGGTGTGGTGGGGTATGCCATACCCCAATGAATTTTAGCGGGATGTGACTGAAATCTGGTCACACTCAAGTTGTTTTTGGATAGCAAATGTGTATGGTTGGACTGTTATAAACAGCTACTAGAAGCGATAGTGCCCACATAAAACTGATATCCGTATTATTCACAAAAATACAACCTCTGGGGTATGGTATACCCCACCACACCAATGCCTTTTACTGCATTTTTTGCAAAAATACATATCGGCTGTCATAATCAAAGTCAAAACTTCTATTACACTGATCAACAGCAAAATGGCTTTTCTGGATTTGACATCAGTTCTAGCAAAGGCATTTAAACAATAAGATGTCTTACGGCCATACAACCGATTGGCATAGGGCGAGCTCGAATTTTGCAAAATTTTCATTATCGAGAGCAAACAAGCGTCGGTACAGTAAGAGCGTAATAATATTAACGCTCTTTGTTTTGCTCACACAAACACGGTTGCCAACTTTTCTACTTCAGAAAGCACTAAAACCGCAAAATCGTTTTGCCACTCAGAAAGCACTGATGAGCAAAAAAAAAGGTGGTAGTTGACCTAATATTCCGTGTACCATACTAGGAAATTTATTGCAGATCAGTGGTAACAGTGACCTAGGTAGCAATTCCACCAAGGTTGTCATGTAATATCCAAACAATGATTTTTTAGCCCAACATTCCAATGTTATATAGGTGTTAAATGAAATACAGTGTTGTATAACTCTCCAGTTATTAAAAAATCTTAAATTTTTTCCAAGCATGAATTAGTCTCGGTGTCTTTGAAATAAAAAAAAGCACTAAAAAACGCACCAAGTACCAAACTCAATATTTTCCGCGTTTTGATTTTCAAAAAGCACTAAATTTAGTGCGAAAAGCACTAAGTTGGCAACAGTGCACACAAAGCACAATGGCTTTGATCGCTGCCAAGCAAAAGCAAAATTGTGTGCGCTCACTTTACTTGCGTTGAAGCAAAGAAAATAAACATACAGAATGCGCATGTCATACAAGCAAAAATTTTGTATGGCGGGTTCTAACATTGGAACCCGCGCTCTGCTCTCACAGATCACGTACATCACGTATGTGGTGAGAGCGTTGCTTTGCAAGCGTTGTGCTCACTGCAGCGAGTGTGCGTTAGCACGTTGTTGTAGCGGGGAATGATTGTGGAGTGAAACGACCGCTGTTGTTGTTGCGCTGGCGAAAAGCTGAAATTGTAAAACTATTTGTAATTTCTGGCTGGCTTTTGTTCTTCTTCTATAAGCCTGCATGTCGCACTATGGCCCAACGGTCGGCAAAACGTTGCAAAAATCAAAAATTTCATGAAAGCGTTCGATAAAATGAATACACGTATCTTATTGAGGGGACGTATCTTTTCCAGGGATTACGAAAATGAATAATAATAATTGACTGGCACGACAGCCCGCTTACGCGAGACTAAGGCCTAGCTTCCCGCAACCACCCGTGTTGTGCGTGTGAATTTGTACGCGGGTAGAAGGGACCTACAGTTTTTATGCCGGTTCCGAACGGCAGGTTGGGAGCTTTATGGGCCAGTTACTCATGACACAGAACATAAACTTAACCGTAACCATAAACTTAGAAAATTTGAGCGATTACCCAACACTTAATTTCCGTAAACATAAACTTAGAAATCAGCTGTTTTTCATTTTTGACAGAAGGAAAATAAAACAAATTTAAAACGTAAATATGGAAGGCACAAAACAAATTGGGGAATTATTGTTTGAATTATGCGATATTTATAATTTGTGGAAAAAAAACAAAAAGAGGGTACGCAGGTGGGCTGTCCGACCCATTAATAGAGATTGGAGGGAAAATGGCTACCAAAGGAAAGTCTTTGGAAAAATGAGAAATATGGACAAGGAGCAGCTGTTTTTACACACAAGGATGACTCCGCCCGTCTTTGACCTGCTCCTAAGCCTGGTTGGTAATGCCTTGAGAAAGCCAAGGCAAAGAATACCAATGGAGGAACGCCTTTCCTTGACGCTGTTGTAAGTATATATCCATTCGTCCTGCATGTGTTTAGGTATATAAATGTGGATTTTGTAGATTTTTGGCACATGGAACATCTTTTCAATGCATAGCATGGAGCTATAAGCTGGGAAAAACGACAGTGCGAAATATCATCCTAGAAACGTGCGAAGTGTTGTGGCGTTTGCTTTCGCCAATTTATGTTAGCGAGCCCACAGAAGCGCAATATCAAGACATTGCTAAGGATTTTTTGGAATTGTGGAACATTCCGAATTGTGTGGGTGCAATTGATGGTAAACACATTGCTTTAAAATGCCCCGCGAATTCGGGTTCAATGTTCGTCATTTGCTTTCCTTTTTTTGTTTTGAGGCTTCACTGGTTGAGGCAATGGTGAGCTAGGTGAAGTCCAAGAGGATTGGGAGTCTGATGACAGAGAAAACACCGCATCCGGTTGAAGAAGCACAGGCTGTGGATATGCTGCTTCAGTAAACTGCAATGCCGGAGATTGAACCACGGTACAATCTTGCGAAATGTCCAACGATGGCGACAAAGTAACTTGCGAAAGAATAGTGGCGGGCACTGGTTTGGGCGCCAGGCACACGTTTTTCGAGCAGCGAAGTCTGAAATCAAAAGGCAGTTTGACTATTTAACTATTTTATTCCTATTTAATACTCACGGCCGTGGAACTATGTGCTGCTTGAGGAACATCATAGTTTCCAGCAGCGGCCAATGGTTTTCTCGATGTCCTCCGCTGCCCGAAGGTGCCTCTACTTTCCGCGACTCTTTGGAAAACCTTTCGCGCAGCGCTCTCCATCGTCGTGCGCACAGCTCGCCTATAAGAAGGATAATACATTGTTTTGAAAGGATAAGCTTTAATATTAGTTACCTGGGCATTGCAGTTCTTTCCCTATAGCATCCCACACTGACTTCTTCCTCTCGTTGAGCTTGAAAAGTGGGCTTTTTTTGTTATAAAGCTCTGGGTGCTCCTGCACCAGACACACAAACTTTTCGTCGTCCATTGCCGTTTTTTTTTTTTATTTGTCAATTTTTTTTTATTTATAATTTGTTTTTTATAAGACAATATTGCCACTTCGATTTCTCCATCTCGTGAACAATCAAATTCAAACTTTTCGCGACATTTTTTTACTTGCTATTATTAAATGTTTGAGCATCCAACGACTAAAATTATTAATATATTTACGAAACTAATAAAAATTGCAATCCATTTTGTATATTTTACAAATTATTTTAATTTGTTTACTTTTCAATTCATTCCGAAGAGAGTGGCAACATTTTTTGCGTTTTCCGTAAACATAAACTTAGAAACCAAAACGAAACAGATTTCTAAGTTTACGGTTAAGTTCTAAGTTTATGTTCTATGTCTCGGGTAACCAGTTGCACAGCTTTCGGGTATGCCAGGTCGTGCCAGCTGACAAGTAAAACTAAGTTATGTCATGAGTAACTGGCCCATTATCATAGGCAATTTTTGCTCTCAGAGGTTTGCCATTTCCAGCTGAGAGTACAGCCACCGAAAGAGAAAACGAATTTTCCCGTTATTTTTTTTAGGTGTTATTACGGGCAGTATTTGAACCTGCGGTTTGCTGCCTTCGACTCGCGGTCCAACGCACTAACCAACTGAGCCACGGCGGCTGCCGTTACGAAAATGTAACCTTCATTAAATTCGGATTAGTAGTTTTGGAGGTAGAGCCGCTCAAAGTTGACAATTTTTCCACATCGAGAAAAATGTGTATTTTTTGTTTTTTTTTTTCATCGTCAATATTGATTTGTATGTAAATGAAGCGGCCAATCGGTAACTTGTTGCTTTTTTCTAAAAGGTACGTTAATTGTTAATATATGTATTAAATTAAAATATAAAATGTTTGTTTTGTCTTCAAAGTTATTCGATCTACCGATTTCTCAAAAAGTCTATATTTCGACCTTTTTTTCAACTTTGGTTATTTATGTGGTTATTTATTATTCAATTATTGACCTAACTTCCAAAACGCAGCTGCCGCTTTTTGCCGCTTTACTTTTACTTTTTTGATGACATTGATATTGATGTGGTTTGTGTGACTGAGACATGGTTTAAGCCCGATTTTGACAACAGTGTGTATACTTTTTGTGACTTTTCTTTGATAAGAAATGATAGAGCCAGGGAAACCAGAGGTGGAGGTTGGCTATATATTACAAATCTAGGTTGAACTGCAAGGTAATACACAGCTCCCTGTTCCCTGATGTTGTTGAATGTCTTTTTGTTGAAATTAATAACAGTGTCAATAAATGCTTACTTGTTTGTGTCTATAATCCCCATCGCTCTAATAATCTCACTGATTTGTTTATCAAAATGTCTCAATTGTCTTCTAGTTATGTGCATGTAATAGTCTGTGGTGATTTTAATATAGATTTACTGTCAACTGACTCGAAATCCAGGGATCTACATGATAATTTTAACTCCTATGGCTTTACGGTTGTTAATCAATACGCAACCCGCTTTGCTCCACACTGTAAGCCTAGTCTATTGGACATTTTTGTTGTAAGTGATATTGGAAGCATTAATCACTTTGAACAATTTTCTTTAGCCGGAGTTTCTGACCACGACCTGTTATTTTTGTCATATAATATTCATTTTTGTGTATCTCCTCAAACTAATTTGACATACCGGGACTTCAAAAGCATAAATTTGCAAGGACTTTTAGAAGAAAGTTCCTCGCTACATTGGAATGCCTGCTGGTTCTGTGCTAATGTTGACGATAAGTTAAGCCATTTCACAATGCTAATATCTTACCTATTTGATAAATATGTCCCTGTTCGTATTGTTACAATTTCTGGAAATAAAAAGCCATGGTTCACCAAAACCATTTTGGACCTTATAAAGCTTCGGAGTAAAGCGTACAGTTTTTGGAAACGAAACCGTTCTACTGAGCGCTGGAATGCTTACAAAAAAATTAGAAATCAAGTTACTCTAGCTGTGCGCCACTCCAAAAAGAAATACCTTCAAAACAAGGTCCATGTTGATCTCCCCCCTAAACTTTTGTGGCGAAATATAAAGTCTCTAGGTGTGGGTACTAATGGTGAAAAGACTTGTAAAATTGATGCTGATGTAATGAATTCTTACTTCCTTAGTTCTAGCACTGCTGCGAGCAAGCCACCTTTCAATTTAAATCATAACTCAATTTGTAGTCCTGCGTGTACTTTTTCATTTGACACAGCCTCTGAGGATGACGTTACTAAGTGTATTTATGCTATAAAATCCGACGCCATAGGTGTGGACAATCTCAGCTTGCGGTTCTTAAAGTTAATTCTCCCAGTGGTACTTCCCTCACTCACACATATTATTAATTTTTCGTTGACCAGTTCCACTTTTCCAAGCCTCTGGAAAATAGCAAATGTACTCCCGGTTGCTAAAATTAATAATCCTGACACTCCACAAAACTTTAGGCCTATCAGTATATTACCAGCACTAGCAAAGGTCTATGAAAAACTAATTTCAACACAAATTACGTCACATATGAATAAACATAACCTTCTCAGTGAGTTCCAATCTGGTTTCAGACCTGGTCATAGTTGTGCTACTGCGATACTTAAAATTATTGATGACATTCGTCCAGCTTTTGACAGTAAATCTTTGACAATCTTAGTACTTCTTGATTTCTCAAAAGCATTCGACACAGTCAGCCATGATATTTTGCTTTTAAAACTCAAGCATTACTTTGGCTTCAACTTATCATCTGTTAAACTCATGGAAAGCTATTTGTCTGAGAGATTCCAACAGGTACAATGTGGTACCCGTATATCGCAACGCAAAAGAGTTGCCTGTGGGGTACCTCAGGGATCTATTTTGGGTCCAATTCTCTTTAGTATGTTTGTTAATGATATTGTCCACTGTTGTCACAATGCATCAATTCACCTATATGCTGATGATGCTCAAATATATTTTTCACGTCCAATTGGTCTTTGTGAAGACTTAGTATTTAGACTAAATGAAGATCTTGAATGCATTATAACCTGGGCCTCAAAAAACGGCCTTTGCTTAAATGTGGCTAAAACACAAGCACTTCCCATATCGTGTGTATCATATGATCTTACGAGCTTGTCTCCCATAGTTGTAGGACGGACAGAGCTGCAATATCAGTCTGTGGTGACAAATCTTGGCTACAGGATAAACAACCGTTTAACTTGCACAAATCACATTAGTACCTGTTTGTCCAAAATGTCTTGAGAAGTTTGTGGCATTCATGTTTTTGTTTGTCTTCTGAAATTAAACTTAAGTTGGTTAAGACCCTTGTTGTACCACACATCTCGTACTTTGAACTGATATATGGCAGTCTAGACTGTGTGTCAAAAAATAAATTAACAATGACTTTAAACTTTGCAGCTAGATTCATATATTGTAAGAGAAAATTTGAGCATATCTCGCACCTGACGAAAAATATTCTTGGGTTCTGTGTAACTGACTATCTCAATGTTCGTAATGTTATTTTTCTGTACAAATTAATTAAATGTCGTCAGCCGCACTATCTGTATGAAAAGTTACGTTTTGTTGTCTCCTCACGTACTCATCACATAATTATCCCCAGATATGTTACATTAACGTCCTCTAGACTGTTCTTTGTTAGTGCTGTCAGACTATGGAACACTTTACCAACTAGTATCAAAACTCTGAACAGCACAAGATGCTTCAAAACGGCAGTTACTAAGTTTTTTCATACAATGTGAATCTTTACCTTCTATTTTCTACTTTCTTCTCCCCCTAAGTGTTTTATCTTTCTATCCAATTCTTATTCTTAAATTTAGAAATTAAGCCTACATTGTTATTTTTTTTTAGGTTAGTTATAAACTCAAAATGTTGAAAATCACGTATTATTGATGTGCAATTAAGAGAGCGAAATCTCTCACCGCGCTACCTCTTGTCCTTTAAATAAATTAAATAAATAAATATTACCGATCTCGGGACTTTCTAGAGCAATAAAAGTGAAACAACTTCGGGTCGAAAACCACGTAATTATACGGAAAATCGCGCACATTTAGTACGGTCAAAAACCCATTTTGTGTTCCTGGCATCTATTTATATCTATATATGTAATGACGCTCAAACGGACTGGCCGATTTCAATGAAATTTTCTTTATTGGATTCGTCTTGAGTCAGTTCAGGTTCGTGCGAAAGAAAATGCCGGAAAATCTATTGGAAAAGTCGGAAAACCCCGGTAATTTTTTCTGTGAATCCTTAAAATTTTCAGACGATAACGTTGGAACTATAAGTCACACATCAATTAAATTCACTAGGAACTTACTATTTAGTCGTGTCCTTCGACAGAGGGAATGGGGCGGGTATTGGACGAGGGGGCGTGGCACCACTACAAGCCAAATCTGGCTTGTATGATATTTGGCGTTGGACAAGGGGCGTGGCATATTTTTTGTGACCTAAATATTTTGCTGAATTATAAGGCGCACAGCAATGAAACTAAGTACGGACCCACCATTTATTCATATTTTTCGACAGCGGGAATGGTGCGGGTATTAAACAAGGGGGCGTGGCACTGCCCATTTAACTTAAATCTGGTTCAAGCGCAGTCGATTTCTTTACTAAATCTTAGCAGTCTCGATTGCAGCCTCGATTGAGTTAATCAGAGAAAAAACTTACTCCTACGGTGCACAAAATTGTAGCACATGGAAAGGATTTAATAGAATACCAGTGCTTACCAAAAGTGGAATTGTCTGAAGAAGCTCACGAATGCAAAAATAAGCACTACAAAGGGTATAGATGTATGAACACTTGCAAAATATCACGAGCTAGACAAAATGAAGACCTTTTCGAGATGTTAGCAGTCTCTTCTGATCCAGTTATTTCATCTATGAGATCTGTAAGATCACAAAAAGAACTTACAGATACTTATGGGCCAGTTACTCATGACATAACTTAGTTTTACTTGTCAGCTAGCACGACCTGGCATACCCGAAAGCTGTACAACTGGTTACCCGAGACATAGAACATAAACTTAGAACTTAACCGTAAACTTAGAAATCTGTTTCGTTTTGGTTTCCAAGTTTATGTTTACGGAAAACGCAAAAAATGTTGCCACTCTCTTCGGAATGAATTGAAAAGTAAACAAATTAAAATAATTTGTAAAATATACAAAATGGATTGCAATTTTTATTAGTTTCGTAAATATATTAATAATTTTAGTCGTTGGATGCTCAAGCATTTAATAATAGCAAGTAAAAAAATTTCGCGAAAAGTTTGAATTTGATTGTTCACGAGATGGAGAAATCGAAGTGGCAATATTGTCGTATAAAAAACAGCTGATTTTTAAGTTTATGTTTGGAAATAAAGTTTTGAGTAATCGCTCAAATTTTCTAAGTTTATGTGTATGGTTAAGTTTATGTTCTGTGTCATGAGTAACTGGCCCATTACAGCTTAGAAATGGTTTCATTATTTGAAAAACTCTACTCGATTTTGAAGAACTCTAACTTTAAAAAAAAAATTTTTTTGTAAAAAATTACGTATGAATCAATAAATTATATTAGTTTATTAGAAAAAAATACATAAAAAATTCATTTTTTAATGCAAACAAAAAAGTAATTTCATTGTAGTATGAAGATTTAGTAAATCTTAACTTTGGCAACGAATTTCAAAGCCCCCTGTTACTGTGGCACCCTGTTTTTATGCCCATTTAAAACTTTCAGATGCAGTTTAAATTTTTTAAATATCTTTATTGGTTCAGAAGTTATGATTTTTGCAACGAAAAATGGAAAACCGGGCCATAGTGCGTCGTCGCATAATGCTCCTGAAGCTACTGCAGACTGTAGTGTGCGCAAAGTCATAGAAAAGAAAATAAAATATGGTTGGCATGACGACTCATATGGTCGCTACAAACAATGCAAAAACCAAACAATTAAGGAAATGAAAAGAAAAATTGAATAAATGGGCCTCCATAAAGTTCCTAAAGAATTTATCAAAAAAGTATACCTAATATTTGATTGAATGAATAGGCCAATCGGATAATTGCTTTAGATCGGCTTTACAATTAAATAACGAGTAAATATTTATAAAGACTTTTTTTGAAAAATTTGTTTGTTAGTGCTAAAATCTGTTTTTTGATCACTGATGAAATGTTAAGCAATAACCCACATACATTTTTTATAACAAATAAGTTTTTTAACCAAGATAAATTAGAAAAAACTTTTGCAATTTTGGGACAAAATTCAAGTATTACTCGGTCAAGTGTAACAACTAATTGCGTAGATACAGAGGATTCTATGGTTCAAATCCTATTACATGCAGAGATAGACGAAACTTTCTTTTGTATTATTTTATTTCAGCAGTAATGATTACCCAAATTAATTTGTAGATGACAACTTCGGCAATCGAGTAGAAATTAATGTGGAGCTAGTTTCAATAATATCTGTGGCAATAAAACAGAGTAGCTTATGTCGAAAAACAGCGAGCGGAGAAAAAAGCAATTGAAAAAATTAATTTCCATATGTTTTCTATAGAATCTTTGAAACGTTTTCGCGTAGAAAAAAGTAATAATACTGAATATGAAAACAGTTGGTTAGTGCGTTGGACCGCGAGTCGAAGGCAGCAACCCCAGGTTCAATACTGCCTGTAATAACACCTAAAACAAATAACGGGAAAACTCGTTTTCTCTTTCGGTGGCTGTCCTCTCAGCTGGAAATGGCAAACCTCTGAGAGTAAAAATTGCTTATGAAAAAGCTCCCAACCTGCCGTTCGGAACCGGCATAAAACTGTAGGTCCCTTCCACCCGCGTACAAATTCACACGCACAACACGGGTGGTTGCGGGAAGCTAGGCCTTAGTCTCGCGTAAGCGGGCTGTCGTGCCAGTCAATTATTATTATTATTAAAAATTAATTATTCATTCCCATTGCCATTTATATTTTGAGTGTTATAGTTTACCAAGTGTGATTTGTTAGTGTGTGTGAGTGTTATTTTCTTGGTAAGAGCACATATATTATCATATATCACATACATATATATATCACATATATTATCAAGATCATTCTCTTCAAATAAGAAATAAAGCATAATTTTTGTAAAAAAAATGTATTTGTAGTATTTTTTCAAGTTTTTTACATTTCTATATTTATGTTTGTGGCCACAAAAAATTTTCTAATTCACTAGCCTGCATGTTATAACATATTTAAAGTAGGACTCGTCTTGGCAATGCATGACACCCGGCCAAAGACGAGTATACTCGTCCTTGGCAGCGAATGGGTTAAGCTAAAACGGTAAAACATCTTAAGTTGTCTTAAGCTACTCTGTTTTATTGCCACAGATATATTTTGTAGGATATGTTGCTTACAAAATTCTTCCAAAAATTAATTGTGGCATATGTTTCCAACATTTAAGAATTGATGAACTGCGCTAAGTGAAACATTTTCCATAAAAATTATCAATCGGTTACAGACTTTGGTAACCTATTTGCTCCTTAAGATTCCCTAATGAATGCTGTGACAGTAAATTAAAAAAAAGGAATTTCCCAATGATGCAAAACATAAACAATAAAAAAACAACAAAGAACTGTGTAGCAAAACCCATCGCCAACACAAAAAAGCATACACACAAAAACTACAACAAAAAGCATTGGCGTCGATGAAACGACGATCATTGCGCTGGCTAATTGATCTCACTTTGCTGTGGGCAAATAAGAACAATGTGTTGCTATGAGAAATTTGCACAAACCATTATTGAGAGACCAAAACAACCACCAACACCTCAAAGTACATAGGAGAAGCGGCACTTTCACTTCATGTGTGTTTGTCGGTAGCGTGTGCTTCAGTTCGGACAGTCAATGAGCGCAAACTGAAGCGCTTGCTCTCCTGCTGGTACCGCTTTTTCCCTTTTGTGGCTTCCCCCCGCTCTCTGAAGCTCGCAAACAAAAATGTGAATTTTTGAGCTCAGATGCGCCTTCTATACACTTCATATTCTTTGGTTTAAGTCAGTGGCGCAGGGAGGACTTCTTTTTGGAGGGATATTTCACTACAAATTTTTGTATTTGAGGGGGTTTGAATCCTCCAAACGTTCCCATCCCGTGTGCGCTACTGATTAAAACAATCAACCACCAAAATCAACACAAGAGCACAGAGAGATCACACGCATATTCACATCTCTGCCGACTGCCAGCAGAGAGAGTTGCTTGCGTGGCTTCATCGTTGCGCAGAGAGAGTAGCTTGCGTGGCTTCATCGTTGCTCTCCGGACGTGGCGCTGCTGTAAAAACCACTCTCACGTGGCTTTATTGAAAAAGCCACGGCAAATTTTTGAAGCGCCACTGATTTGTATGAACGTAAGACATCTTATAGTTTAATTGTGCTGATTTCGAATCCGCAAACCGTTTTTAAAACTTAGTTTCCGTTTTCGCAAAAAATGGGCGTGTCACTTTTTCGGATTTTCCCTGACTTTTTCAACTTTTGGGATTGTAATTTATAAATCAATAAACCGGTTGACATGATTTTCTCTTTGTGGCATTTACAACAAGTCATGGCTTCTTTTCCAATGTAATTTATTTGTATAAGTTTTAAAAATCCGCGGCAATTGGACCTCAAAGTCGGAAAATATGGAATTTCATGGCGTTTTATTTAATGTTGGAAAATATGCACATTTTGCGTAAATCAATTATCGAGATATGTATAACACAAACGTGGAAACATCAAGTAATCAACACAGCCAAATTAATTGGTGTGATTCCTATTCTCATCGAAATAATAGCAAAAATTTACCATAGTCATTTTCATAATTTTTCATACTTTTTCCTTAAAAAATTAAGGCCCTCAAAATATACTCTTTTCTATGTTCCATTTACAGTCTGGAATACAAGCAACAAACAAAAAATTTTGAATTGCTCAAAACAAAACAAAATTAAAAACTTTGCATATTTTGAGGCCCCACATTTTTTGAGGAAAAAGTATGAAAAATTATGAAAATGACTATGGTACAGCAGAGAGAGTTGCTTGCGTGGCTTCATCGTTGCGCAGAGAGAGTAGCTTGCGTGGCTTCATCGTTGCTCTCCGGACGTGGCGCTGCTGTAAAAACCACTCTCACGTGGCTTTATTGAAAAAGCCACGGCAAATTTTTGAAGCGCCACTGATTTGTATGAACGTAAGACATCTTATAGTTTAATTGTGCTGATTTCGAATCCGCAAACCGTTTTTAAAACTTAGTTTCCGTTTTCGCAAAAAATGGGCGTGTCACTTTTTCGGATTTTCCCTGACTTTTTCAACTTTTGGGATTGTAATTTATAAATCAATAAACCGGTTGACATGATTTTCTCTTTGTGGCATTTACAACAAGTCATGGCTTCTTTTCCAATGTAATTTATTTGTATAAGTTTTAAAAATCCGCGGCAATTGGACCTCAAAGTCGGAAAATATGGAATTTCATGGCGTTTTATTTAATGTTGGAAAATATGCACATTTTGCGTAAATCAATTATCGAGATATGTATAACACAAACGTGGAAACATCAAGTAATCAACACAGCCAAATTAATTGGTGTGATTCCTATTCTCATCGAAATAATAGCAAAAATTTACCATAGTCATTTTCATAATTTTTCATACTTTTTCCTTAAAAAATTAAGGCCCTCAAAATATACTCTTTTCTATGTTCCATTTACAGTCTGGAATACAAGCAACAAACAAAAAATTTTGAATTGCTCAAAACAAAACAAAATTAAAAACTTTGCATATTTTGAGGCCCCACATTTTTTGAGGAAAAAGTATGAAAAATTATGAAAATGACTATGGTACATTTTTGCTATTATTTCGATGAGAATGGGAATCACACCAAATAATTTGGCTGGTTCTATTACTTGATGTTTCCGCTTTCATTTAACACCTAACTTGATACTTGATTTACGAAAAATGTGCATGTTTTTGACCATCAAAGAAAACGCCTTAAATTTAGATATTTTCCGACTTTGAGGTCCAATTGCCGCGGAATTTTAAAACTTATAAAAATAAGAATTTAATAATAATTTAAAAGAATTTTATTTAAATAAGAATATTGTGAAAATGATGTCAACCGGTTTATTGGTTTAGAAATTACAATCCCAAACGTGAAAAAAGTCAGGGAAAATCCGAAAAAGTGACAAGCTCATTTTTTGCGAAAACGGAAACTAAGTTTTAAAAACGGTTTGCGGATCCGAAATCAGCGCTCCCTAATTACCCTAGAACTGATGTCAAACCAAGAAAAGGCGACCAAAATCGAAATTTGTTGCCCTGTTATTTGCCAATTGTAAATGCTGAAAAAGAAAGTAAAAAACGTGGAACTTCTCATGAAGCGAAACAATTTTTTTTTACAAAAATTTTGTAAAAACATGTTTTTCTCGAAAATACCTACTATATAATTAAGTATAATTAAGCTGTTATAAGTTTGCTACCGTATTATAAGGTGCGTATCATAATTATAAGACACTTAGACAATTTCACTTTGCAGCCTCGCCAAATCTAGGTAGTAATGTTTTTTAGAAAAGCAAAAACGCAGAATTATATTGTAAAAGGTCAGTTTTAATTATAAGTGCAAATTAATATTCTTAAAAAATCCTGTCCAATATATGTACCGTTAGTTTTTATGGGAATGAGTAAAAATTTGGGTAGCTGCAATCTTAACAAAATTATAAGACACATTATGCTAAAAGTATTTATAGTACGCAGATCGATTTTTTTTAGCTCGGCGTTGATTTCTTAGTTAATTTCAATAAATTTAAAATAAAACGCTGGTTAGTAAATTGTTATCCGAAAAGTAACAAAGCTTTTAAGGTTGCCGGATTTAGTGTAAACGAAATTTCAAAGTAAATCGGTCGTTATAGTTGTGCTATTGCTGGATTTCTCCGCGATCCACATAATTACGCTAAACGATGAAGTAGTGGCCGCAAACAAAAGTTGTCCGACCAAGAAAAGCGCCTAATTTTGTTGAAAGCGAGCAATTCGTTCACCTCTTCGTTCGCAACCTTTAGCAGCCGGCCAGGGTCTAAAATGACCATTTGGCGTTTGTTAAACAACTCGGAAAATATTGTTATGAAGAGGGCCCCGACACTCCTACCGCGCCACAAAGCTGCACGACTCAAATTTGCGCGAAATAATCTGGATACTTGCTGGGACATGGTAAACATATTTTAATTTGTTAACTAACATGACTACAAATGCATATTTTTTTCAAAACTTTATCTTTTTTGATGAAAAGAAATTTAATTTGGTTGGACCAGATGGTTGTCGATGCTAATGGAGGGTTTTCAGTAAGGAGCCCCTGAAATTTTCTAAAATAAATTTCGGTGGCGGATCTGTGATGGTGTGGGGCGTATTTCACAAACATGGAACGGTCGGTTTCCGCTTACAATGGGCAGTACAAAATATACTGGAGTGTTGGATCGCAGCCTTCATCTATTTTGATTCGAAAACAGATATAAACCATGTATTTGTATGCAAGATAACATTGCCATTCATAAAAGTCGGCAAACAACAGGGTTTTAGAATATTGCTCTGGTGAAACTATGGACCGACCAACGTGTTCGCATGGCTTGATCCCGATTGAAAATATGTGCGGAGTACTTGCCAGGCGTTTCTATAGGGAAAATAAAAATACAACTCTGTTGCGGACTTAAAATTGCTATTTTTAAGTAGTGGAGCCATCTGGAGCCCCAATTATTGATTAAGCTTATAAATTCGATGGAAGGAAAGAAGAAGGAAGAAGGCGGACATACAAGGTAAAGTCTCTGATTGCGCTCAACCTGGCGAACGCCAGAACGATCCTTGTCCCTGTCCAATCCAAGCTGATGCACAGCCTCCGCGCGGCCCTTCTGGATAGCTATTTGGTATCCGCTGAATAGTGAACTAATGTGTGCAGCGAGTCCAATCCCCAGGACTTAAAATTTGGGTTGTGCGCAGGGTTTGGTGCCCGCCACGGAAAATCATCTACCAATGAAAGCCAAAAAGCAAGCCTCGGAAGGAACCCACAATGTTGACGACCACAGCAAACGATTCAAGGACCATGATTTGAGGATATGCACCTGGAATGTCCGGACCCTCTATAGGGAAGGTGCCTCTATCCAACTGGCGGAAGCCCTCACGAAATGTAAGGCTGACATCACCGCCATCCAGGAAATGCGATGGACAGGACAAGGCTGCTCCAAGCGAGCAGACTGCGATATCTACTACAGCTGCCATGCGGAGAAGCGCGAATTTGGCTGCGGATTTGTGGTCAGCAAGAGACTTCGCCACCACGTCTCTCGGTTCACTCCGGTGGCTGGCTGGAACGGCTGGCTTCGATCCGCATCAAAGCTAAATACTTTAGCATCAGCCTAATTTGCGCGCACGCCCCGACGGAAGAGAAGGACGATGCGACCAAGGATGCCTTCTATGCGAAGCTCGAGGACGTCTACGACAGGTGCCCGACCCACGACGTCAAAATTGTCCTCGGGGACTTCAACGCAAAGGTCGGGCGAGAAGGCATCTTTGGCCCCACAGTCGGGCAGTTCAGCCTCCATGGGACCACTTCGAACAACGGTCTGAGGCTGATCGATTTCGCCGCGGCACGAAACATGGTAGTTAGTAGCACCAGATTCCAGCACCTCGATATCCATAAGGCGACCTGGTTACCCCCGATCAATCCACCCGCAACCAGATTGATCACATTGTGATCAATCTTTTAATTATAACACTCAACGTGGCGTATGACACTCATACGCCATGTAGCGCTGCGCAAAAAAATGCACATATCGCAATTACACAGTTTGAATGTATTTTTTTTGGATTGGTGTCTTAAGCAAATGTGTTGGTCGTTAAAATATCTAAAATTTGCCGAAGACAGTAAAGCGATATTCGAAACGATTTAGGACGTACTTAAGCGACAAGCTTGACGATAATTTCCAAACTTCAAAGTCGGATTTCTCATAAACTAGAGCCAATCTTACCAAACGGCTGGTGGATCTCAACTCAGTATACCTATAGGAAACTCACTCAGTAGGTCCCCCCCATGTCTAAATTTTTGAGGGCAAATTTCACGCACAGTGTTATTGATTCAACGTTTATTAAAAAAAATAATAAAATATTTGTTAATGTAAACAAAAAAAACCCGTGTGTTATAATTTTGTTACGATTGCAGCTACCCAAATTATTACTCATTCCCATAAAAACTAACGATATATTTGACAGTAATTTTTAGGAATATTAAGTTGCGCTTATAATTAAAACTGATCATTTACAATATTACTCTGCGTTTCTGTTTTTCTAAAAAAAATTACTACCTATATTTGGCGAGCCTGAAAAGTAAAATTTTTTTAGTGTCTTATAATTATGATACGCACCTTAGCCTGTGAAATTCCCTTTACAATGAAATATCAAAACATAATTTTATGTTTTATAAGTACGTTTTTTTAATTTTTCTAACTTGACTCGTCCAAAAAAGTTTCAAAATCGCCTTCGTCACAATATTCAGACAGTAATGGATGAAGGGGGGTTGTACAAAGTACCGAAAGCCATAGTTTTCTTGTCAATAAGTTTTTCTCGGGTGGCCGGCTTTCGGCCACCTCTCCAGGTATTTTTCCCATTTTGCCCATAATCCGCCGATGTCATCAGGTGCAGAGTTGGAGCGACCGAGCTGGTTGGACAATTGAGCGGAGTAGGCTTCGGCTATCCCTCGTGATCGCAGCTTACTGACGCCCAGCTTTCTTTGCAAACTAGGCTGTGCGGTCTTCGCTGCGCAAATACGCATACGTACCTTGGCTGCAACAAGGTAGTTGTCCGAGTCGATGTTCGGCCCTCGGAACGTGCGCACATCTAGAGTGCTAGAAGCATGTGCCGCGGCAAAATCGGTCAGCCTCAGACCGTTGTTCGAAGTGGTCGCATGGAGGCTGAACTGCCTGACTGTGGGACCAAATATACCTTCTCGCCCGACCTTTGCATTGAAGTCCCCGAGGACGATTTTGACGTTATTGGCCGGGCACCCGTCGTAGACGTCCTCGAGCTTCGCATAGAAGGCGCCTTTGGTCTGATCGGCCTTCTCATCCGTCGGGGCGTGCGCGCGAATTAGGCCGATGCTAAAGTATTTAGCGTTGATGCAGATCGAGGCCGTCGCAGTCTGCTTGCTTGGAGCAACTTCGTCCTGTCCATCGCATTTCCTGAATGGCGGTGATGTCAGCTTTACATTTTATGACGGCTTCCGCCAGTTGGATACAGGCACCTTCCCTATAGAGGGTCCGTACATTCCAGGTGCATATCCTTAAAACGTGGTATTTAAATCGTTTGCTGTGGTCGTCAAAATAGTGGGCTCCTTCCGAGGCTTTTGTAGTTTTCATTGGTTGTTTGATTTTACGTGGCGAGCACCAAACCCTGCGCACAACCCAAATTTCAAAGTCCTGGGGATTGGCCACACTGCACATTCTATGCTATCCAGAAGGGCCGCGCGGAGGCTGTGTATCAGCTTGGATTGGACAGGGACAAGGATCGTACTGGCGTTCGCCAGGTTGAAAGCAATCAGAGACTTTACCTTGTATGTCCGCTCCCATCCTTGCATTTATATAATGAAAATAAAATAACACATTATTCAGCTATGCATTACTTGCGCTAACCAAAGTCCATTTGCATCTTGGTTTAATGAAAACAGCGACTGTTATCCTCATAAGCTTAAAATATTAAACAATTGAATAACCATCTAACTACGTAAACATGGTTCGTGGATAAAATTTCAAAATAAACAATCAACATTTACATTTGTTTAAGTTTTATTTATTCAATAAGGGTATTTAGAATCAAGTGTATTGTTGCAAATGCAAAGGTGCAAATCTTAAATTTTGTACAAATATGCAAAAGATCATTTGAATTGAATTAAATCAGAAGTATGTAGGTACTCACTGCTGATTTCATTAAATTTTGTACGGTGCAAAGTTTCCATATCGAGCCCTCCCCGCGATTTTATCGTATGAGTCATTTTTACCGAAATTCATTTTTTACCGGTAACGATAGCCATCAGTCCCAAAAACATACATATATGCATATAATTGTTTATCCTGACTGACTGGTTCATCATCGCCCAGCTCAAACCGCTAAAGCTACAAATATGAAATTTGAACTGTAGGTACATATTTAAAAATCAACCTCCGCTAAGACGGGATTTTTGGAAATTCTGAGTCTAAAGGGGCAAATCATGGGTTAAGGTATTGTATGAAGAAATGCGATTTAATAGGCCTATTGATTTAAAATTTGGTGAAAACACTTCAAATCAAAAATAATCCGACACCTATTTTTTCGAATATCAAAATTTAACGGGGTGAACCAAGGGTTAAGGTTCGTATACGGAACGGCTACGAAAAAACATGACTCGATAGGCCTTTTGACTTCAAAGTTGGTAAAAAGACTTGAAATAAAAAATAATTTGACATCTTTTTCAAAATCAAAACATAAAGGGGTGAACCAAGGGTTAAGAGTTTGAAATATGAAAGAAATGTGAAGAAGTATAATTTTTACGCTTTTTGACTTCAAACTTGGTTAAATGCTTGTTTATTTCAAATGTGAAATAATTCGATACGTGTTTTTCATTTTTTCAAAAATCGATATCTGGCGAGGCCAACGATGGGTTAAGAGTTTGCATGGGGAAACATGATTTAATGCGCCAATTGACTTCAAATATGTTAAAAGGTGAAATTATTTCTCAAATGAGAAATAATGAGACAAGTATTTTTACATAAAAATCTAACGGCATCAACAAAGGGTTAAGAAGAACTTGATTTATTGGCCTCAATGACTTTAAACGTGCGTGCAAAGACACGGCGCCCTGCTAGTCACGAATACTTAGATTAAAAAATTGATGGAATGACAAAAGATGTACTAGTCAAACAGATGAAGAAGATAGTCAGTAGGCTTCCCAACTATTAAAACGGTTTAGGGAGGACAAAATTGGGCTTGAGGAGGACTTTATATGGGAACTACTTTGTTTCGGGAGGACAGCACATTCCTTCAATATTTCACCATGTTTTTAGAAAACTTAAAGCACATGTAAATTTTAACTTTTTAACCACTTTAAAAAATAAAACAAAACGCATATTTTTGCGACTGTAATCAACAATATCAAACAATATTTTGAATATCAACATCGATATCAACATCACATAATACTTTTTAATGCATTCTATATTATGTGCGCGTGACAATTGCCTTTTAATATGTTTTGGTTTGAATTCTTAAGATTAACGTAAAGGGAATTATTTTTACCAAAGTCTTCATTCGTATTACACCGGGCGACAAAAATAAAAAAAATTTTCAGACCGGAAAAAATCCATATGGGCGTGAAACTAGAGAACCAAACATAGTAATACTGCGTACTCAGTTTTTTATTTCTTCATCCTTTGCCTTTTTAAAAGAACTTCAAAATTGTTAAAGGATTAACAATAAAAAAATATACAAAAAAGAAAGAGGAAAGGCTCAAGAATTTAAATAAAATTAATTTTTTATCTATTTGTAAAAAAAGGATATGAAAAAGGACCTTTGAAAATTTTAATCCTTTATATCCTTGAAAAATTACATAGCATATTCTTGAAAAGTAAGTATGTTAAAACCCAAAATCACATTGATCACGTGTCGAAATTTTATTATTCTCGCTTCATAGATTTTATATATTTTTATTATTTAAAATACTGATACTCAAATAAATTAGAATTTTCGTACTTCATTAGAATTTCAGCTTCCGCCTTTTTTTTTATAACTTTCGAACTAATAAAGTTAGAGTAATGAAATTTTGACACGTAATCAGGGAGATTTGGGGTTTTAATATACTTACTTTTCAAGAAAATTCTATGTAAATTTTCAAGGATATAAAGGATTAAAATTTTCAAAGGACCTTTTTCATATCATTTTTTTTTCAAATAGATAAAAAATTAAATTTATTTAAATTCTTGAGCCTTTCCTCTTTTATTTGATATACACATCGCCATATTCTAACGAGGTTTAGTATTTTGTATATATATTTTGTATATTTTTTATCCCCTTTAAAAGTTTGAAGTCCTTTTAAAAGGACAAAGGATGTAGAAATGAAGAACTGAGTATGCAGTAATACTATATTTGGTCTCTAGTTGCACGCACATATGGTTTTTCCCGGTGTGAAAAATGCTGTCGCACGCTGTTATCAGCACTTAGGCACACAACATTTTTTATTTTTAAGTTTAATTTTCCAATGCGGCCTTAATCATGTTGAACATTCCAGCAGCTGACTTATCCGGATTTTCAACGAAGTCTATAAATTTATTTTGAATGCCCAAAGTAACATCGAAATATTGGGCACAAATTGGAAAAATTTTCCTCATCAATTAAGTTGCCAGTTCTTGAATAAAAAAATAAAAAAAAAATTGAAATTTAATTTGGGCTTGAGGAGGACTTTTTGGCTTTTGAGGAGGACGGAGGACATTATCTGTTCAAGGAGGACTGTCCTCATCAAAGGAGGACGGTTGGGAAGCCTAATAGTCAGGCATGTGATGGAAATCGTAGGAATTCGAAACGAAAACGAAATCACAAATCGTACGAATTTGTTTTACGTGTGATGGAAATCAAACGATTTCGAAAAAGTTCTACAAGTGAAACAGGTGGAATTGAATTTTTGACAATTGGTAAATTACGCAAAATAAAGCAAAAATTGTTAAAAGCCAGAATGTTTTTCGTCGCGGCGTATTATTACAATGAAATTGAGGAGAAAAGGCAAGAAAATATAAAACGATTCTTCTTCGATCATTCTTATCCTTTAGAAGTGGCAGAGTCGGCGTAAGTACATCGAATTTATATTTTTGTAGTAGGAAAGCTTGCCCAATTAATCCTTTTGCAGGTTTATTACATATTACCGGGCAAATAAAGATGCTTTTCGGTACATTTTAGAGGTGATAACCCCACGGCTACCACGTTGAGGTTTTTGTATTTCGTACGATTTCGATTTCGAAAATCAAAACGAATCGAATCGAAACAGTATTTAAAGTATTTAAAAGTAACAATATTAGGGGTATTCTCGATGTCTTGCATAGCCCTGACATCGTGCACGAAATGCATAATTGACATGGCCATGCATTTCGAGCAACGACACAACAACAAAATACAAGCAAAAACAGTTTGCATTTTTTGCATGTCATGCTACGCAAAAACCCTTGTTTTGTGTGCGACATCGCGATTGTGCGACAGCCATTTCATTTTCTTCGTGTGCGCAAGCGTATTTTCTTTATATTTGGTTTTATTTCAACCTTTTTATATAATTTGCATATATGTCTTGCTTGCAGGTAGAAATGGATCAACCGAAAACCAAATCAAAAAGAAATGGAGAAAGTTTGCGGCATTTTTGCAATATTTGCAATATGTGCTTTTTTGTGCGTTCTCGATGTGTAGCATTTTCCAGTCTTGCACGGTTGCATGGTTTTTACGAATTCTTCCTCCGTGCAAGACATCGAGAATACCCCTATTTTGTATTCAATAAATGAAAATATATTATACCAAGGAAACAATTATTTTTTACTTAGAAATGATTTTATCGTATGTGCCCGCACAAATTATCGTATGTCCAAAATAACGCCGCTCCGCTTTCCTGAAGTCACTAAAATTACCTATTCCAAGTGTGTAATCCTAAATAAAGTCTGTATACCAAAAATCATGCAACTATGTTGCGCCAATGCAGAGAAAACCAAAAAAAACATCTCCTGTAAAATTTGGTTTTTGGCTCATGCGATAAAAACGCGGGAAGGGCTCGATATGTTTTTTATGTTAAAACGAGGAACAGTGAGTAGGTTACAATTTTAGATTATTTAGTGCAAATAATCCAGCAGCTTGCCGATTTCCTCCTTTGTCCACCTTTTTTTGGCCGCTCGCTTTTAATTTTTTTGGTGCTCATTTCTCTGTAAATATATAATATCTTGTAATAATTGCAAGTTTTAACACAAAATTCTAACTTACCAAGTTTCAATTTACTTAGTAGGGACATAAATACTGTTACACACGTTTTATGCTATAAAATTAAAAGTAGTGAATGTTTTTGGGCTAATTTTTGTTTACATATTTATTGATATACATATATTGTATACAAAAAGCAAACATTTATTCGAAATGTCCGCCTTTGGCCTTCACGCACGACTTAAGTCGGACTGGCCAATCATCAATATCCGCATGCACCTCGTCCATCGGAAAATTGGCCACAGCACGAATCAAAGCTGTCTTAAGAGAATCAATGTTGGGGTATCTTTTGTGGCAAACCATGTCCTCTAAAACTGTCCACAATTTATAATCGAGCGGGTTCAAATCAGGACTGCCAGAGGGCCATTCTTCAGAGGAAATAAATGCTGTTAAATTGTTTTGGAGCCAGGTTTGAGTCGTTTTAGCTTTATGGGCCGGCGAAGAATCTTGCTGGAAAGTCCACGGCTGGTTTTGGAACAAAGAATGGTTAAGTGGTTTTACAACAGCTTTCAAAACGGTTTCTTGGTAAACTGTGGCCGATGTTTTGACACCTTGTTCGCAGAAATGCAAGTCAGTGACCCCATCGTAAGAGACACCCCACGAAACCATGACTGAAGCTGGGTGATGACCCTTTTCGACCCGTGGAATCAGTTCAGATGCTTCCTTAGATGACCGTGCATACACCCTATCGCTTTGCTTGCTAAACAAGATTTTTCTGTACAAGTTCTCAGCGTGCTTCACTAAAAGACGTTTACATTTTTCCATTCTTTTTTTTTCAAAGCTGCTGTCAACAAATGTCCGGTACGGCGTTTGAAAGCCCCAAGTCCCAAGTCTTTTTTAATAATTCGACTCATGGACTTTTGCGAGATATTCATCTCCCGGGCCATGATTTTGTGTTTTCGGAGCGGATTTCGCTGAATTCTTGATTTGACAGCTTTAACGACTTGTGGTGTTCGAACTGTGCGCGGACGGCTCGACCGGTGGCGGTCTTTAACATCTCTAGTCTCCTCAAACAGTTTTATGCACCGGTAGACGAACATGCGACTAATCCCGAGCGGGCGGAGCGTTTTGAAAATATCACCTTTTTTATTTCACACTTAAATAGCGCTATAACAGCGATACGGTTCTCGTTATCTGCCCACTCCATGGTGAAAGCTAGAACAATTTAGAATTCCCGGTGCAGACTAACGTTTTACAGCTTATGTTTCATAAACCATGTGGAAATAACGGGGTATGTTCAATTTAAATATTACAATGGGTGTGCCCAATGTTGTAACAATATTTATGTCCCTATTAAGTACTCGTAGAATTCAATTCGAATTTTAATTTTGACAGAAGTGATCATCCATTTGAAATGTAAACGAAATTTTGCACGTATGCTATGGATTTTCGGTGTAGCCTATTTTTAAAAGGGCTGGATTTGCAAATCCATGTATTTTGTTTATTAGCACGGTGCAAATGAACTTAGCATATGCTACGAAATATGCACCGTTTTTAGCTTGACCTACATGCGGTCGACCACAACAACGGCGATTGGCAGTTTTTCTTTCACACTTGGAATTTTGTGTGCGATTCTTGTAATTCTCATCTGCTTCATGCGGATAGCGATAGAAGTAGATAAGCGTTTCACCAGCCCGACCTAGGAATCGAACCTAGGGCCTCGGTATGAGAAGCCAGCGCGCTACCCGCTGGACCATCACCGGCAAGCGATCATAATTTTCTTTTGTATGTTCTCCGTAAAATACTCTAATGCTCTCACAGCTTCTCATTTTATGCTTCCAGTTGTAAGAATAAGGGAAAGTGGGATTTACGCTAAATCCCACTTCGATGATAGTTCGATCATAGTTTTGAAAAGTGTTAGGAAATTAGACAAATTGCATCACAAGATCCAAGAAGTTGCTGTTAAAAGCTATAACTAACCACCACTAATCTTGCAAACATATCTTACCTCCACCTTTTAATGAGGCTCCCATACAAAATTATCCTTTTAAGAAGATAGGCTCTCATTGCCCCTAGGTTGTTGCCAGACAAGACAAATGTAAAAATTCCCCCCATTTGTTTTCGGTTTCAAATGATTTTTCACAAAAATAGTTATTTACTGCCTATCTGCAACTCTTAAGGGGAGGCTATACAAAGCTTTTAATATAAAATGAAGGCGGGCAACTGTCGGAAATTACTACACAATTTGAGTGCCCTTGAATAGAAGCATGGGTTTTACCACTGAACAAACAATATACAGAATGCGCATCTGGTGTAAAGAAAATTTTCTTTGCGGGTTCCAGCGGTTGAGGATGCGGGGGGAAGCAGTAAAGGGGACGAGAACGCACAGAGCGCGAGAGCGTAAAATGAGAAGCTGTGAGAGCGCAAAATCAAATGTTCGGAGAGCAAACAGATAAAAGTATTAAACGCATGCCGGTGTACAAAATAGTAACGCACCATATATGTGGTTGTTGTTGTTGGCCAACAAAGCGACGTGCCGCATGCATGGTGATGGAGGAAACGCGTACATGGGAAAGGCTACAGCCTGTGGTTGTTGTTGTCGCTGGCTAACAACTGAAGTTAGAATAAATTTTTGCTTTGGCTGATTTCTGTAAGGAGCTCAATGACTCACAATACTACGATAAAAAAACCGCCAATTGTGGGAATAAGTTTGGCCAAAATAACCAGAGTTTATTACGATTTTAAGTTTTCGGGGTTTAGTTAAATTTTTCTTTTCTAAGGCCCATGAACAATGCTTCCTGAGAAGAACTAAGATCATAAAATCCAAAATTGTGTTTTTATGATCAGGACATGTGGAAAACCATTGTGGTGCAGCATTTTGACATTTAACTTTTATTAAATTTTTTATGCCTAGAATTTGTGGCTGTTTTTCAAAAATGCTGCGGAAAATTGAAATGTGTACTTTGCTTATCTCCAATAGAATTTGCGATGGACTAATAAGATTGCCGAAATCTTTGAGAGAGTTTAAGTTTTTGTGAAATATGAAAAGTTCACTAGGAACCGTTAGTACCTCATCTTCTTTTCTCAATTCACCTGCATATGTTTCACAGTTTATTTTGGGAAGTATTTTGTAAACAACATAACCCAAAAAATATCTTAAAGACGCTAAATCAATGGTAAACTCAGAACAGTTCTGAAAATTATCATTTAATATGAAATCGGCAAAGATGGCTGTATTATTATCCACTTCGAAATCATCGGTTTGACTAGTTTCTTCGTTATGTTCAGGAGCTGAGTCGAAATTTAATACGATATTAGAAAGCGTTTCAAACGTAGTATCATTTAATTCTTCACAATTGCTGTGGCATTCGCACTTGAACCGCCGATTAGAGCAGACCTTTCAGCAAGAGCAAGTGAACGACAAATTGGACGAGGACTAAAATTATTTCAACATAAACTACCAGTGTGACAGTGAGCTCCAGTGGAACGAGGTTACCAACGAGGGATTTCTGTGGCAAGTGAGAACAAGTATCAAGAAACAAGGTAAGGAAGTACGAGACGGTTGGGATGGCAGGCGCTCCGGCGTCTGACTCCGCAACAGACATAGGTGACTGGCTTCCGGCGACACATGATGGGGTAGAGGTAGATGTGCCGAAGTTGAGTGGTAAAAGTACAAGAAAAGGCAGTAAGAGGCCACTAACGGTGGCGGACGCTGCTAATACGGGAGCGAGTACCGGTATGCGTCCTAATAATTGCAAGGACAGCGAAGTTGAATTATGTGTTCACGGGAAAACGAAGAAGAAGAGTAAATTGGAAAGCGGCAACGAGAATGAAGCTAACAGGAAGATCCCGCTACAGGGCATGTTAGTGACGAAGGGCACTTATGCGAAGCTAGCGGCTGATAACCCGCTAGGTATGCAAGTAAATGACGCAGGTAGTTCAGAGTTGACTACCGCAGAGGGAAATAAGCAAGCAACAACTGATATGTTGGCTGCTAACAGTGCTGTCTTTAGGCAGTCGATGACTTATCAAAATAATCACAAAGGGGATTTTGCAGTTCTTTTAGATACGTCTGCGTCCAGCCTGTTCGAAAACAAATTAATCAGAAATGGGCTGTATTTATGGGAAAAGATCAGAAGGATGCAAATAGAAGGCATCAAGAACATTAAGGCGTTGGGGAAAACCCTGTACAAAATTTATTTCAGCACAGCTCTGGATGCTAATAAGTGCGTGGAAAATCGGAGTTTAAGTGAAGCGGGTATAAGAGCCTTTATACCGAAAAGTTTTGTTGAGACTTACGGTGTTGTTAGACACATTCCGATCGGATTTTCTGATGAGGATGTGTTTAACAACACTGAATCAAGCATAAGGGTGGTGTCGGCCTTCAGAATTATGCGAAGAGATAGAGCTGACAAGGAGAAGTTGATACCGACAGAAACGTTTAAAGTGGCTTTCGCGGGCAGTGAGTTGCCGGAGACGGTACAAATTTTTTACACGAATTTTAAAATTACGCACTTCTTCCCGCCTTCCAGGCAGTGCTATAATTGTGGGCGGCTGGGGCACACGAAGCTCAGCTGTAGGGCGAAGAAGAGGTGCATAATGTGTGGAAAAGAGGCTTTAAATAGAGACGCATGCCCAAAGTGGCAGAAGGAGAGAAAGGTGCTAGAGATTTTGACGATTAAAAAAATTAGTAGGAGGGAAGCCTTCGAGACATATTCCCATTTAGGTTCAGACAATAGGTTCGCCTTGCTAGCCAATTACGAAGAAAATTTTCCTCCGCTGCAACAAGCAGCACCCCCAACGGTTAATGCGGACTTTGAGAGCAACAAACGTCTGACGACTAGGAGTTACAACAGGGTGATCTCTGAAGTCAGGGTCAGTCCGCGACGGGTTGCCCAACCGCACCTGAAAACGGCGAAAGAAAAGAGCAGTGTCCCTTGTTTCGAGCAACCAGGCTGGTCGACAGTGTCGGACCTGGAGAAGGTGCTGGTCTTACTGGGTGACAGATTTGGAATGAGCAGGAATGATCCCATTGCCATGCTTATACAAAAAATTGTCATCTCAACCTCGTACCGCTCATCCCTTGATGAGAGGTTGGATAGAATAAGAAACTCAAATGTTAAAGATACTTCAGTACAATTGTCAGAGCCTGAAAGCCAATAAAGATTACATTGACATGTTCACTCAAACTCACAAAATAGATGTGGTATGTTTACAAGAGATTTTTTCTCATGACGAAACCATAATTAACCAAAAATTGGCGGGTTTTCATTTGATTAAGAAAACTCGGGCCCATGGCTATGGGGGGGGTAGCCATAGGGTTCAGGCGGAGCCTGCCTTTTGTGAGGGTTAGGTTTCAAACGCAATTGGATGTAATCATTGCAAAAACGACAAAGCTGATGGAAAACCTAACCTTCTGCTCAAAGACATTCTACAGAAACCAAATGTTCTTGGAGGCAAATGGGGGTAGCGTGCTCGATTTGTCTTTCACGAGTGTGCAGGATGGGTTGGAGTGGGTGTGCAACAAGTCCTTTGTTGGGGGAAGTCACCACTTCCCTATAGTGATAAAATTAGCAAATTGCACTGTGCGACAACGACTTTTCACTTCCAGGGACAGGTTGCATCGGACTCTGGCGAGAATAAGGGCCTCGGAAATAAATGTAGTAGCGGATCTGGAAAAGAAAGTAAACACGGCCAGAAAGAGCTGCACGTTCGACCTGAACAATTTCAAACACACGCCGAAAAGCTGGTGGAGTAGTGAGCTCGCCAGACAGTACCGAGTGTTATCGGCAAAGAGATGTAAAGCAAGGTTGACGGGAAGGCGCGAGGACCTGGAAGATGCCTGGCAGGAGCAGGTCAGCTGGACAAAGGCTGTAAAGGAGGCGAAAAAGAACAACTTCCTGGAGGCGATTGAGAACTTGAAAGAAAGCTTGGTGCTTCGTTAATAATATGAGGTTTCTGGAGGGGACTACGTCAAGGTCATAGGGAAAAAAAGTCGACTGCAGGTGGAGCGGATGGGATCACGTACAAAATGCTAAATGCCTTGCCGATAGAGGTAGCCCATAAGCTGGCCAGAATGGTGGAAGAACATGTGAACACAAATTGTTGTAAGGAAAGTTGGAGGCTTATCACAGTTGTACCCATACCGAAGGCCAACTGTTGCCGCGACAACATGCTAAATTATAGGCCAATTTCGCTCATTTCAGTTGTGGTTAAAGGTGTCAACATGTTGGTGAAGAACTGGTTGGAGAACTATATAGAAGAGAGGAACATAATTGGCTCTAGATGCTTTGCTTATCGGAAGAAGAAATCGGCGGCGATATGCATTAATGAAGTGCTGCCTCAATACAAACAAGTCCAAGTTTATGTACATGGCCAGGGGATGCAAAAAGGCATTCAGACTCTCAATCGGTCAGGAAGCTGTGGATCAGGTGACACAGATGAAATTTCTGGGTAGGGTGATCAGCTCTAACTCGACCGTAAAGGACCACATTACCAAGATCAAGCAAGGGATAGTCCCTGCCAAGAACCTAATTACCAGGCTGACAACGATCAAGGCGGGGCTGGCGCCTAAGACCGCCTTGAACTTGTACAGATCGTTTGTGAGAGCCAAACTTGAGTACGGAAGTACAACCTTTGCTAATGCGCCGGCCGGGTATAACAAAAAGCTTCAAACGATGGTCAATGATACGATCAGAAGGTGCATCGGGGTCCCCCCTAGTACGCCAACCCATTCGAGGTACGCGCTAGCTGGTGAGCTGCCCCCCCTGCACAGGGCCACTTGGTTGACGTGTAAAGAGCTAACTACACAATGGTTTTCTAATGGTACTTTAAAAGAGCAATTGCAGCAGGTAATGCCTCTGAACACAAGCTATGGCACAGTTTATTTAAACAATAGGGAGATTTTTGACCGCATTAACACGCATACAAAGTTTGAAAGGCATCCGAGGTTGAAGATAACAATGTCAAGGATCGAAGGGTCCAAGAGAAATTGGGCGAAAGAGAAGCTAATCGCAATGTACAGTGAAAAAATCGCCATACTAAGGCAGGAGGACTTTTGCATTCTAGCCACAGATGCTTCGGTAGCGGAGTGTTCTGTGGGCTGTGCGGTTTACAATGAGCGAAACAATTGTCCTCTGCTATTCAAGCTTGAAGAGAGGTATACGTCGATGACAGGTGAACTGGTCGCAATCCAGCAGGCGATAGCCATAGCCGCGGACCACAGAATCGCAAAACTTGCGATCCTTACGGACAGCCTGTCAGCCCTTCAAGTCTTGGCTATGGACAAAACCAATAATTATTTGGCGGCTGCAATACATAACCACCTGTATGCTATGAAAAGCATATTACTAGAGGTTCATTTAGTATGGGTGCCAAGTCATGTTGGCATCCGTCTAAATGAACAAGCGGATCAGGCTGCCAAGACAGCGGCCATACACGGCCGCTGTCTTAAGAATGATTTTACTGCATATGAAGCCTTAATCCGGTTGGAGAACAAGATTTGGGAAGAGTGGAACAGGGAGTTCAAACGAATAAGCACGAGCAAGGGAAAGGTACTAGCGGACATAATAGTGGATGTGAAGTGGAAGCCGTGGTACAAAAACCGAAACTGTGATATGACGCCGCACGAAACGAAACTGCTAAATAGACTTCTGACGGGACACACATACTGTAAAGCTTACCTTAGTAAATTTATTCCCAATTTCAGCGACCTCTGCACCCGTTGTGGCGCGCTGGAAACCCCGAATCATTTGGTCTTTGATTGCCAGGCCATAAACCTGGTAAGAAACGGTTTTGACGTCCTTAAAAAATATGACAATCTCATGGAGCTACTAAAATCAGATAACTTGTTGGTATACAAAGCCTTAAGGGGTCATTCTCATGCGCGGACAGGAAAAGTGGACATTCTTCAGAAATTATTTCCTTTGTGAATACGAGGAATTATCAAAAAAAAATATTCCACTTTAATTTATTCACTGTTATGGTACAAAAATAAAAATAAAAATTTTTTTTTTTAATTTTTTCAAACACTTTTTTTCGATTAAAGACACGGCTTTTGCCGCGTCATGGTCAGCTGGCGGGGATTGTTTTGAGTCACAGGATTATCTGAAACATGAATTTCAAAGAAATTCTTAATCAGTATGAACGTACCTCCCACCCGTAGTAAATTTAAATTTTTTCATAAGAATCTCACAAAATGGCAGGCATTGGAAGTTAGAGCAGTAAAAAATTTTTGTTTTTGAAGATTTTATCAATGAAAAAATATATGAAATTTTTAACATATCGGAGTGAATTTACTAGGGGTGATAGCTAACAGTATGTAGAATGACGTGACAAAATCGCAGAGAGATCGGATGAATGGTTTTTTTTAAGTCATCCCCGCCATTTCAAAAAAAGGCGTTCCGAGAAAAACACGTTTAAAGTTTTGACTAACTGATTGATCTAAAAAAAATGGACTTGAGATTAATCGGCGATGCCTGCTCCATACAATATCCCTTCGGCTTCCTCGTAGTCGTCCATTTCAGCGGATTTTGCCATTCTGCGAGCAATCCTGGCCTCTTTAGAGTCGAAAGAGCTGCGTCGGTCCACAGTCGCGATGCGCGCACTGTCTTGCTTTCGACACAACTCCATAGCTTGTGGCCCAATTTCGACGCCCATCACTTCCATTATTTTCAGTAAAGGTTGGAAGCCTTCATTAAACGTGCATACGGCACAGAATGGCAATGAATAGAAGAACAAACAATGGAACGAGAAATCGCGCAGCGCACTTGCCCGACTGTGCTCAACCGCCCGACCGCTAGAATCCTTGACCGCTCGTTATATAAATGTCTGTAGAAGCCGAAATACTTGAAATTTTCCAATAAAATTTTGACAGCACCTTCTTCAAGGATGATACATTCCAAATATGTTAAAAAAAAATTGATTTTTACAAAATTTCACATGAGAATGCCCCCTTAAGGGGGTCTTCTGGTTACGAGCTGAAAATTTAAGTATATTTTTCGGAGTAAATTTCGAAGGAACTACTTGAGATAATCCAGTAATTTTTTTTTATTTTATTGATACATGCTTTATCTTGTAAGATAAAATTTTGGAAATTAAAAGTCACCACACTCGCGACTTTAGAACGACCTTGAGGTTGTTGTTTTTTTCAAACTTGTTGGTAAGACTTCTTCAAGAAATATTAATCGAATTCGATCGATACGTTGCAGCACATCTGAATTTTTTGCTAATTTCTTCTGGTTTTTAATGTTTCTGTATTTTGCCAAAATGTTGTAATACTTCTTCCTGTAAAAAATTGATTGAAATTAAAAATACTTGGAACTAGCCTCGTAAATATTTCTGTAGAAATTTTAAATTTGGATCAACCACGTCGAAAACAATTGCAAAAAATTCAAAATTGGAATCAACCACGTCAAAATTTAGACAAATAATTATACTTGGAACTAGCCTTGTAAATATATTTGTACAAATTTTTATTTTGGATCAACCACGTCTAAATATTTGCTAAATTTAATATCAATTAATCTAAGCGCAGCATGAACAAAAAAACGACCATTCAGCTCGAAGATTCGATTGATAATGACAATAAACAAATTCGCCGGCACGTGCTCGTTCTGCGCTTACTTTTTTACAAACAAGAACAAGAAGCGGACAGACAAAATTTGCATAAGAGAAAGTGACTGGCGAACGCTTTGCCAAAACAACCACCATATCAAAACATATCAAAACGCGGAAAACAACAACATTGCGTGTTGTTGTCGTAATGAGAATAAACCAATCCATCGAATGAATGCGAGAATGCAAGAGAGGATCGCAAAGCAGCTCTCCGCTCGCTTGCGCTTACTCTCTCGGTTCCATATACATTTACCTCATACTTGCTGCTTCCCGCCCGCGTCTGAAATGAAGTCGCAAAATTATTTCAGATGCGCCTTCTGTATACTGTTTATTCTGTGGTTTTACGTACACGCCTTCTGAAACTAGATACCTAACATTCATGATTATAGTTACATATAATAAAAATGAAGAGGTGAATGGGATTTCGCCAATTTCGGGTTTGCTTCATAAAAATCAAAAAAATAACTTTTACTATTTTGTTTGTTTATAAGGCGTCATCTGGTAGTAAGTTTTGGAACTGTATTATGGGAACTGTTGCATTTTTTGCACTAACGGGTGTTGCTCAAAGTTTGGATAAACATACAAACATGTGTGGATACACACATAAGTGTTAAAGTCTAAGGCAACCTGCCGCATTATATAGTTAGAATTATCGGCATATCTTTGCTTTGTTCATAGGTTCCAAATTATGTTGGTCGCCTCAGCATCACCTGCGCTCAAGCGAAGCTCACACGAAATTATGGCATCACCAGAATGGATCCTTATGTACGCATTCGAGTGGGCCACTATGTTTATGAGACGCAGACGGATCCTAATGGGGGGAAAAATCCACGCTGGAACCGTGTCATCCAAAGCCAACTTGCTGCAGGTGTAAACTCGATATATGTGGAAATTTACGATGAGTGCAGCTTTAAGATGGACGAGCTGATTGCCTGGTGCGAAATAAAAATTACAGAGAGTGTTATTCGAGGTGAGACGCATGAAGAATGGTATCCACTATCTGGCAAGCAAGGAGAAGGCTTAGAGGGAGCTATAGACATAGTGTTGAGCTTCTCTAATCAGCCTGTGCAGCCGTACATGTATCAAACTATCAACACTTCTGCTCCGATGCTCATGGTGCCGCCGGGCAGACCAATGCCGATATTTGTAGCGCCACATCAACCGCAAGTGACAAGTACAATGGTGTCACGGCCACAACTTTCCGAAGCTGATTTCAAGCAGGTAATTCTGGGGTTAAAAACGATAAGGCCTTAAGGGGGGTTTCTACCTTGTGCGGTTAAAAAAATCGATTTTTTTTCATGCATTTTTGGATTAATACATGATTGTAGAATACGCTCCCAAAATTTGAAGTTGAAATCTTTCGAATTACGGAAGCAATTTATCGAAACAGGTAGCGGTGTCGAGCGCCCCGAGCCGCTGAAGCAAAACTTTGAACGCGTTTTTCTCAAAACTACATTTTTTGACCTTGCGGAAGTGATTTAGGCCACACGAGGTGAGCAATAGCTCTGAAATTTTAAACAGTCATTTATCAAGGTCTTAGCTATGGCACGAACTAGGATCTTCAAGAAATAATAATTTTTTCTCATTAAAAATAGAAATTTGTATTGAAAAAAGTAGGTAAAAATTGAGTTTTTTAGTTAAAATCGCATATACCTTTCATTTTTCATTTTTTTTTTTAAATCCTAGTTCCAGCCATAGACAAAAGGATACAGAATAAGAAAAAATTTAATTTTTGTGTTTCAAGTCATCTCAAACAGCGGCAGGACTTCCGCGAGTAAGGAAGTCCTGCCGCCATTGCTCGATGGCCCCCTCCCCCCCTTTGCATATTTTATCTTGAAACTTTTTTACTTGTACAATAAACATATACCTACATCTGAAAAAATTTTCCAGTGTTTATCTTAAAAACCTTCCCATCAAAACTTTTTCAAAAAAAACATGTTTTCTCGGCCGCACAAGGTAGAAACCTGCCTTAAGTCAACTTAACCCATTGCTGCCTAAAATTTTAATTTTGATTTAAAAAAAAATCACAAAAAAGTCAATGTTTGAGATCTCTCAAAACATTGATAGGGATAGTTAAGGTAAAGATGGAACTACCTTAACCTAGTGAAGGTCACCCTAAAATTTCGCCATCTAGCTAGAGTTACCAGACTCAAAAAATCGTGAATTTTCCGGAGGTGGAAAATGTGGCGAAACGTAGTGGCCTTAGAACTTCACAAAAATCTGCCTCCTAACTCACCTGTAAAGAATACAACTTTTGTTCACGTGTTTAGCTGATCACTTCACAAAGTATAAAAAAAGCTTCCTTTGCTGCGTAATGGGTACAAAATACCTAATGAATATCTCAGCAACGTGCAGAGATATAAAGCTGAAATTTTGTTTCTGATCATTTTGGGTCACTTCTAGGTCGTGTATGATCGTGTTCGTGTATGGTCATGTTTTATCAAAATCGTATGGGCGGAACTGGTACCCGGCAGCAATGGGTTAAGACATCATTGAGTTAAGGGTGCCTTTAAAACGTGCTGCTCAAAGTGAATAGTACTTATGGACTTAAGCGTTTAGCGTTTTAAGCGTTAGTTTAAACAAATTTTGTGCGACGAATTGATCGCCGGTAGTGTGTATTTGTTCGATGACGCCGTCATACTAATGAAAACCACAGTCTAATTTTTTCAGATTCATTAAATGATTAAATGTTTCCTAATTAAATGTTTCCTAATTTTTTCAGATTCATGAAATGTTTCCAAACATTGACAAGGAGGTCGTCACATCGGTGTTTGAAGCAAATCGGGGTAGTAAAGATGCAACTATTAATTCCCTCCTTCAGATGAACGAGTAAAGTCGGCGTGCGACCATTTTGAATTCAAACTCTTGTAAACCTTATCAAACCTGGAGCAGATTATCTACTTAGTTTAAAAGAATGTAAAACATGTAATGTGATTGATGATTTACTAATGTTCATTTCAATTGTAATGAATCATACGTCTATGACCAAGGTAATGTGTACCTCTTGTGTTATCTAGGTACGGTAACTTCGGGTATTGTGGTATACCCATTTTTTTCTATATCTCAGTCAAAGCCCATAGCTGGTTAATGAAGGACAATGTGTCTCCAAGTTAGTTACGATTGTTATAGCATTTTTTATTACTAGTATGTAAGTTAAACAAATTTATGGTTTTATTTTACTACGAGCTTAGCTCTGTCTTTATTGAAAGTCAAATTAAGAGTAAAGTTACAAAAATTATATATATATATATATTAATATAGGGTGTTAACTCTTCCCCCTTTAGATTCGGCTGCGTCCTCGCTGCCGTGGGAAGTAACGCTGGGACTAATAGTAACTTTGAGTTTCTTATTTCTTGTTACATAAGTCCTGTAACCAATTAAGCCAATAACTATGATGACGGTGATGAAATTCAATATTAGGCTCGTTCCATATCTGTACTTTATCGCTGAAATTTCCTCGATGTTCGTCATATGTAAATCCTTTAGCATTTCTAAAGACAATATTTCTTTTAAGGTGTTTGTTATGTTTTTGGCTTGAGCAATTGCTGGTAGCGGCTTGGCTGCCGATATTTCCTTGGTCCAATCTGTTTGATATTGGATGATTATTGTTGAATTTCTATGGCTTATGAGGAAGGTTCCTTTTAACGATACGGATCTATTGTCCACTTGAATTTCTCCATCATGGTTGTTGAGTAACAGTATGTTTGGTGATATTTCTTCTACTGATGGCAGGTGCTGATTGTTTATGGTCGTGCATTTCGATGGTAGGCTCTTTATTAATTTTGGAATGCAGTCTGAATTGGTTATGTTTACGATGTCTGAATTTTTACATATTGACATATTGTTTATCGTTTTACATTCGTTCTTAATTCCCAATACTTCTTTATTACATGTAATTATTTCCTTAAATGGTAATTGAATGCTAATATTTTCCTTTTTACGGATTTTATCAGATATTTTCCGCAATTTATGCTCCTTGTGTTTGGCAATGACACAATATACAAAAGAGTGGATTGGTTTGTTGCAACTTTAATGTCGCCAAATTCTAATGCTTCTAATAGGTTAGTAAACGGAAGTTAGGTTTAGGTTAAGGTTAGTTAGGTTTATTTCTAAATTAGACAATATAAAAGAGTTGACGACATTTGTCTTTGCCCATTGTAAAGAGTAATCTATTTGTATTAGTTCTTCCTTTAGTATTCTTAATTTTCTTTCTATACTGTTAACTACTTGTTTTTATACGTCATTTGATTGAACGGTGCTTAGTACTTTATTAGTAACATGGGAGACTTCGTTTTTTCTATCCATTGTTAGTTTATTTATGATGATTTGTCTGTCAATATTTTTTAGTAAATTATTTATCCTGTCGTCTATTAACTGAAAATCGTCGTGATCTGGTGAACCTGCAAGCCATTTCCATGCGGTTCCCAAAACATTTAAGGATCTTGTATGTCGTCTCGGCTGAAGCCCGTGTAAGATGTTTCTAACTTGTTCAATGTCGTGTCTTAGGAAAGGGTAATCGATATCTTTTGTTGAAATATGGTCGCTTATTGATGTCTCGATGTCCACAATAGCGTCGCGGTATTGGTCTAGTTCTATTATGTGTATAATTTTCATCCAACCCGTTTGAAGTCTAGCTGTTCCTGTTTCTATTGTTATAATTTGAGAGTTAGTATAATCCAGAATCTGGGTGTCTGCAAGGACTGCTGATGCGGTCATCATCAAGTAGAGTATGTGTCCTATGTTGAATATTTTTTCCATATTGTCCCTATAAGAAAATTAGATTTTATTAAAAATTATTATTTCCTTATTAGTCCTTTATGAACTATTCTGCCTGAATTTGTGACTATTGTGCTATTCCTGTTTTCGGCTACTACTTCTTCCTTGTATCTGCCAGATAGCTTAATGCCTATTCTTCTGTTTGTTCTGACATATGTTATGTCTCCTGCGTTATACACTATGATCAATAAGTACCGGGACTGTGTCAAAAAAACAAAATTGTTTTATTCTTCTGGTAAATTTATTTTATCCCCTTCAAAATAAGCCCCATCTGAAGCAATACACATATGCCAACGCTTAATCCAATCGTCCATGCACTTCTGGTAAGCCGAAGCAGGTATGGCCTTCAGCTCTCGCGTCGCATTTTCTTTTTGACCTCTATGGACTCAAATCTCTTTCCACGAAGCGGTAACTTGAGTCGGGAGAACAGGAAAAAGTCACATGGTGCCATATCTGGAGAATAGGGAGCCTGATCGATGATATTCACACTGTGTTTGTTCAAATAATCGCGAATAATGTGTGCTTTGTGAGACGGCGCATTATCGTGGTGCAAAATCCAGCTGTTATCGGCCCACAAATCCGGTCGTTTTCTACGAATAGCATCTCTCAAACGCCTCAATACTTCAAGGTAATACTCTTTATTAACGTTTTGACCAGTCGGAACGTATTCATAATGCACCACACCACGATAATCGAAGAAAACAATGAGCATAACCTTGATTTTTGATCGACTTTGGCGCACTTTTTTTGGTTTTGGCTCGCCTTCAGCACGCCATTCGGATGATTGCTGGCTAGTTGTCACGTCGAATTCATAGACCCATGTCTCATCACCAGTAATTATACGTTTCATGAACGTTGGGTCTTTCTTAACTTCGGAAATCATGTCTTCAGCTACTTGCTGTCGATGATCTTTTTGGACGAAATTCAAGTCTTGAGGAAGAAGCCGTGCGGCGACGCGTTTCATGCGCAAAATATCGACAACAATGTGTTGTGCGCTTCCATAAGAGATGTTAAGATCGTTAGAAACCTCTCTGAGGCTCACATGACGTTTTTCAAGCACGATTTTCTTCACAATTTCAACATTTTCGTCGGTATTCGATGTTGAAGGACGTCCAGAACGAGGAAAGTCTTCGACCACTTCACGACCACTTTTGAACATTTTATACCACTCGAACGCTCTGGTTCTTGATAGAGCAGACTCCCCAAATGCTTTCTGCAACATTTTAAGCGCATTGGCACAAGAAATTTCGTTCTTAAGACAAAATTTCAAACAAATACGTTGATCAACAAAATTATCCATTGTAAAATGCGACGAAGTACAAAAAGTTGACTGACGCTAACAGCTGCCAAACAAAAACTATTGCATCATTAGTCCCGCTCAAAATTTGACACAGATGTCAGTTAAGGCAGGTTCTCACCTTGTGGGGGAAAAAAACCGATTTTATCGTGTAGATATATGTTTCAAAAATGTGCTCCAGAAATTTCAGATCAAAATCTGAAAAATTACAAAAGTTACAGGCCGTTACATAGCGCAGTGTCGGGCACCGGCCGAGCGCGCTTTAAACTTTAAACGCGTTTTTCTGAGAACCACATTTTCGGACCTTACGGAAGTGATTGAAGGCGCTGGAACGAACCAATCGTCACCAAATTTTTTTAAAAATGTTCCTTAGGGTTTTTTCTAATAAACGAACCACGATCAGCCAAAAATATTGAAAATTGTTTATTTAAAAAAATAATAAGTGAACAAAAAAATGCGAAAATCTTAATTTTTCAAAACCTCATAACTTTTGTAATTTTAACTTTTTGTGTTCGATTTTTGTGTTTCGGATGACGGGTTTTGACGGAATCACTTCCGGTAGCGGGACACCTCCTCGCCGACATGCCGCCACTGATGGACGCCCGTGGACCCCTTTTTTTGATTCATTCAATTTGAAAAATTGTATTCTCTAAATAAATGTGTGTTCATATCCAGAAAATTTCAGCCTTGTATCTTTAACCGTTTTATCAAAAAAAATTCCTAAAAAAAAGTGCACTTTTTCGGATCCACAAGGTGAGAACCTGCCTTAAGGGAAGGCTCCCCTGGATTTGGGCAAAAATAAGGCCAAGTTTGTAATTTTTTTTGTGGGATAATGAAAAGGCGTACAAACTTCCGGGTTTGACTATTAAATTCGTCTATTATTTAGGAGTTTAAAAAGTTAAAAAACTTGAACTTGACTTTCTAAAAACTTCAAACGCGTTTATCTCGAAACCATTTTTTCCAATCTAACTGAAATCCCCGGACTTGATCTAATGATCCGATTTTCTTCATCTAAAAACTGCTCGAATGTATTTGATTTTCTGTATGCCTTGAACTAACAATTTGCATAAATAGTTATTTATTTTTAATTTTTAAATGTGGTTGAAATTAAAAAAAGGTGCAAAAAATTGAACTTTTTACTTCAAATATTCATTGTGGAAGAATTTTTCGTTTAAATTTTTTGAGTCTAGTTCAATGCACAGACAATTTTGTTATCTTTAAGTAATGACAATGCTTTTTGATTTCAGTCCACTACAAGAGGCTGCAGGATTACAGTTCTCGAGCGATGTTTGGCGCGCAGAGGTCTACGGAAATCGCCATTCTGTAGCCGCCATTTTGAATTTCATCAAGTTTTTTAACTTTTTAAACTCCTAAATAATAGACGGATTTAATAGTCAACCGGAAGTTTGTACGCCTTTTCATTATCCCACAAAAAAATTACAAACTTTGCCTTATTTTTGCCCAAATCCAGGGGAGCCTTCCCTTAAGGTCATACCGACCTAACCTTTACCTGCATCGGACAACGGCGGAAAATTTAAAATACACAGTCCCGGTACTTATTGATCATAGTGTAGTCTTTAAAATAGGGTATATTCTTGTTATGGAAATTAAGGTCTTTTTTTTGTTTTTCCGATAACTTCTGTATGTTTTCGTTCTTAGCTTGCTCTATTTGTTGAGGGTTAGTAGTGACTCGTCTGCCGAAAAAAGCTTCTACGGGTTTCTGCAGTGTCGTCGAATGAATTGAATAATTATATTTTAAGATTGCCTGATCTAGTAAATCTTTAAATGAAGTATAAATTCCTTCTGCTTTAGCGCATCTCATTATTTCGCCAAGAGTCGAATGAAATCTTTCGATTTGGCCATTGATGGCGCTCGTGTAGGGAGGAGTTTTGAAAATGTCTATGTTATACTGATCTTCTAATAAATGTGTTATAGGGGCTGAACTTAACGATTTCTCGTTATCTATTACGATTTTTTCGGGTATACCATAACACATTAGGATTTCTTTTAAAGGTTGTATTAAATCTTGTGTTGCTCGTGAATTGATTATTCGAACCTGTGCATATTTTGAGAATTTATCTATGGCTGTTAGGATTTTATGTTTGTGCGTGTAGTAGATATCTAGGTGAACTATTTGGCCTGCGAATTGGTGGAGCGGAGTAGCTTGTAACAATGGTTTTGGAGGGTGACGTTCATATTTTTGTTCTTTACATATTTTGCATTGTTTAATGATTCTATCAATTTTTGCTTGCATTTTTGGAAAATGGAATTTTTTTAGGAGTTGTGCTTTGTTTTCATGTCCGTTTCTATGGAAAAATGTATTGTATTTTCCCTAGGGTATGCTCATCAGTGTTGATGCCGTTGGTGACAGATGGGTTGAGATATCGTTTAAGGAAATTTATTAATGGGTCGATTGCCGATTGCAACCCAACTTCAGTTGCTTTGCACTCTGGCAACGCAACCGAAATTAATATTTCCATTGCGTATGGCAACTGCCGCCAGTTGCCGAAAACTTATCGATAACATGATTTTGCCAGTACAGCAACTCTGAATTTGAATGTAAAGAAGCAGCAAAAAAAAAGAAAATTTTTGTGTAACAGGAGTTAAAGCGGAATTAAAGGCTTTATTAATAATGTTGAGTTCTGTGGAACTATTTTTTAATGACAACGAGGATTGTGTGCACGTGGCATCCATTAGACGGAGTTTGAGAGATAATTCCAATCCTTTAGAATTGCCGAATGCACTGTGAGTTGAAGTTTACGTTTGAAGAAATTACTTGATTTTTGATTGATGCCTGCCAGACACATTTTTTTCTTTAATTTGGCTTTAAAATGTACCCATACCCTCTGCCATTCCTCTGACGTGCGCATTGGTGGGCCGTAACTATTTAATTTAGAAGAAATTTCCCTCCAAATTTCTTCGACGCTTACTTTCGTTCGCCAAAAGCGCGCAATCGCCGGGTAGCACCTCGAACTGCTGCTTCGTCGTCACTTTCACCATGTTCACTTCTGCTAACCCAAAAATAGTGTAATTATAATAAAATCAACAAAAACTTCTTAAGAACTTTTACTTACTTTAAAATTTCACTCTCGTACAGCTTGAACGGCAACTACAAATTCGCCGTTGCCAATATTATTTCTGTGCGGCAACTGAGTTGCCACCTTTAAGTTGCCAGTTGCCGTCGGCAATGTGATTTCGGCATGGTTCAACTACAAGGTTATAGCAAGCCACCGGCTGATCGTTTATGGCTTCTGTCAAAATCGTTGGTGTCAGCAGTGGTTCTGTGTTGCCACATCGGTTGAAATGAAAATACCTGACTGAAAACAACTGACATGAGCACTTTTCCCGTTTTTTCACTCAAATACAGCACCGTCTGGCAACAATCACTTTTGTATGTTTTCAGTTTCTCCCTCCTTCGTCGGAAAATATCAGCTGATTTTGACAGTAACGATAAACAATCCTACCAACAAAATACATGTGGTTTTTGGTGTTGCGGGCATGCTATTACCTTGTTATTGTGCCATGGATTTCGGCAACTGGAAACGCAACTAACGTTGGGTTGCAATCGGTAATCGACCCATAAGTTATCATGATTAAAATCATTCTCCGCGATGGCATACTATGTGGTACGTTGGAAATGTAATTTGAAATTGATATGAGGGAAAGTCGTCTACTTTAAAGAAATTTGGTTTTTAAAAACATTTATCGGTTCTTCAGATATGGGTATCAAGTTTTGTAGAGAACTGTCGTCGCTATGTATTGTACCTGTCAATGAGTTGGCTTCGTTTCCATTGGTATCTGGCAAGAGATTAATTTGAGGTGGTCTCGAGAGGCCGTCTGCGACTATGTTTGACTTTCCAGGTTTGTAGAGAAGTACGTAGTTGTACTCCTCCAATATTGATTTCCATCTTTTAATTTTATTGTTTCTATTGCTGATTGCGTAAGTAAGGGGTTGGTGGTCCGTGAAGATCTTTATTTTTGTTGATCCATAGAGATAGTTTCGCAAACTCTTTAGCGACCAAATAATCGCTAACATTTCCTCGTTTCTCGTTCGTAGCGTAGTGTTCTTCTGCGCTACTTAACGTACGGGATATGAACGTAATGGGTCTGTAATTTTGAGCTAAGACTGCTCCAATTGCGTAATTGGAAGTGTCTGTGGTCAGTTGAAATTCTTTTGAATAGTCCGAATATGAAAGCATCTTCTTCTGTAGTGAGAGAATTTTTGAGTTTTTGGAATGCATCGAGTGCTTCTTTATTTAAATTTATTTTTTTAGAATTGTTTTTGGACACGCGTCCATCCTCCCCCCTTAAAAGGACTGTAAAGGGTTTTGCCAATTTTGCGTAGTCCCTTATGAAGCGGCGATAATACCCTGAAAGTCCCAAAAATGAACGTAGGTCTTTCAGAGTCTTTGGGTCTGGAAGGTTAACTATTGCTTCTATCGGGTGTTTTTTTTAGAGGTATAGAACTTCGAATTGAAATAAAACACAAGAAAATCGTTTTAATGTCCATCAATTTGGCTTTATTGGAAGGATAATTTTATGCCATTAATGTTTAAATGATTTCGGGCATGTGGCCGCCGCGGCTGGCTCGAATAAAGCCAATTCTACAGGTCCAATTTTCAACCACTTTTTCGAGCATTTGGGGCCGTATGTCGGCAATAACGCCACGAATGTTGGCTTCCAAGTCCCCTAACGTTTCTGGTTTGTTGGCGTAGACGAGCGACTTCACATATCCCCAAAGAAAATAATCCAATGGTGTCAAATCACACGATCTTGGTGGCCAATTGACAGGTCCATTCCGCGAAATTATGCGCTCATCGAATGTTTCCTTCAATAAATCGATTGTGACGTGCGCTGTGTGGCATGTAGCGCCGTCTTGTTGGAACCACAACTCATCCACATTCATGCCATCCAATTCGGGAACAAAATAGTCGGTTATCATGGCTCTATACCGGTCTCCACTAACGGTAACTGACTCCTCTTCTGACTGGGTCCTCTTCAACATTTTGCTCTACAGCGGCAATTGTTTCCTCGGTGCGCACTGTTCGACGTCTCTGCGGATGCGTATTATCACATAGAGTAAGCGTAGTGCGAAAACGACCCATGGTTAAAAGAATTAATTGCTCTGATGGACGATTATGTCGACCATAAAATGGACGGAGCTTGCGGTAAACTTCGCGAACTGAACCATTATTTTCGAAATAAATTTGCACGATTTGCAAGCGTTGTTCTTTTGTCAACCTGTTCATGATGAAATGGCAAACCAAACTGAACATAAATGACATTAAAGTTGCCAGATTTGACCACAAAATGCCAGTTTTATCTCTATTCGAAAAACAAACCTCTAAAAAAAACACCCTATATTTTCTTTGGGTTGGTTTTTAATCCTTCGCTAGATATTATAAATCCTATAAATTCTACCTCGGATTTAAGGAATTCACATTTATCTAATTGAATTTTTAAGTTGGCTTTTGTTAGGGTATCGAATATTAACTGTATGTCTTTGAAATGGGTTTCCTGGTCTTTGCTGAAAATTATAATATCATCGATGTAAACGTAACATCGTTTTCCGATATGATCTCTCAGGATATCGTCAAGCGCCCTTTGAAAAATCGAGGGAGCGTTCTTGAGACCGAAAGGTAAATTCATACTTCCCTTTGTTTATCGAGAAGGCGGTTTTCTCAATGTCTGATTCCTTAAGAGGAATCTGATGAAAACTGCTTTTCAAATCAAGTACCGGGAAGAGTTTATTCTTCCCAGGCTGTGCCAGTACCTACTTCATTAATCTCTGGATTGGGATATCTGTCCGAAATTGTGATGGAATTCAATTTCCTATAACCTATTACGATTCGATATTTTGTTTGCCTGACGTGTCTAATTTTTTTGGTACTATCCATACCGGCGAGTTGTATGGAGATCTGGATTGTCTGATAATGCCATCACGTAGGTATTCATTGATTTGTTTTTCGACGTGTTCTTTAAGGCAAACTGGATAAGGATAACATTTCGTATAGACGGGACTGTCTGAAGTTGTACTGATTTCGCCTTTTATAACGGTGGTAAAAGTTAACTTTTCATCAGGGTCACTAAATAATGATTTATATTGCGTGGTTATTTTCGTGAGATTCTTTCTGGAGCTTGGTTAAATGGTCTGATCTAATATTTATTGAATTAACATCCTGAGAGATTTGCTGTTTCAGATTTATTCTTAGGTTATTTTTTTATCAGCATATAGTTTTTTTGGTGTAAATTATGGCATCTAATTCCTTAAGAGAATCGTTCCCTATGATTGCGTGAAAATTTTAAAGTGGGCATGACAAAGAATTTCAAAGCAGTGTTTTTCATTCCGAAAACGTTTGCAAAAGTGTGATGAGTGATTTCTATATTTCCTCAACGGAGTTTGCATTTTTCATTTTTTATAGTTTTTTGCTAGCCAGGGTTGCACATAATTTTTATTGGACACGGTGTCAATTAATATTTGTATGATCCGTCTGTTGTTTGCTTTGCATTCGATGTAGGGCAATGAAGAGATATTCATCCTAAAAAATGAATGTCTGTGAAATCTACGCTTTCGTGAGTTTCATGATGAAAAGAAGAGATTTCTTCATTTATTCCGCGATTTCTAACATAGTCAGCATATTCGGCTTCAGTCTGATCGTATTCGGGATCAACTTCGTCAACTAGATTTTCACTTTGTTGAGTTCCTATATGAAAGTTTCGTTGACGCTTCTCTTCGTTTTGTGTTACGTTAAACGGTCATTTACCTTGGAAATGTTGGTTTGGTGAAGGACGATTCATGTAATTATTTCCTTTTGTCTGCATGCTTGAGTCTATTTCCATAGGCTGGGGTTTAGGTAGGGGTTTTGGGTCAGATGGTCGAGGGGGTGGAAAATATTGCTGTTGAAATGGTCGGTTTGGTTGTTGGAATGGTCTGTTCTGTTGTGGAAATGGTTGGTTCTGAAAGTGTCTTGGTGGTAAAGGTCGATTTTGGTTGGGGTATTGTGAGAAATATCTTTGGGGTGTTGGTTGCCAATTAATCAAATGAGGGTAGAATGGTTGTTGGGAGTTTGGTTGTTGCCTGTCTTTGCGTATCGGATTGTAAGAATTTGGTTGTGTTACCTGCGTAAATTTTCTTGGATTGTTGTAGTTATTATTTGTAAGGTTTGATCTGTAAGTTTGATTCTCAAGTTTGAGGCAAAGTTGCAATGCTTGTGGCAAATCTGAAGGTTCTTTCATACCTAGAAGCCTTGGAAGATCTCCGTTCAACCCTCTTACGAAGGTATCGAGAGCCTTGTTGCGGTATGTTTTAATTAAAAGATTGCGTGACTTGATAATTTGTTTAAAACGAGGGAGAAATGAGAATACACTTTTTGGTAGAAATCTTGAATTGTAAGATTTCCTTGTGTCAATGCAGTCATCTGGTACTCTAATGTACCCAAATCGCGCTTATCACCGTAATGATTGGTCAGGCAACCAGAGATGGCAGTCCAGTTTAAAGGCGTATCATAAGATTCTAGGACTACGTCTGCGTTTTCTATGATTTTGTTGCGTATTACGGTAAGTATACGGTAATATTTTGCTGAGCTTTGTATTTGTTCGTAAATTTTTATGATTCGTTCGACACTCTTTCCAGGAACCAAATTTTCCAGGTTCTCCGGAAAATTCCCGTAAGCTTCGAACAATGTCTGGTATCTATATATTTATTTGAATAAGGGCGCTGAGATCTCGCTATCGACACATCGTACAATATCATATGATACATAATTTTAAAACTCTTGATGAGCATATTTGCACAAACTTCAAATTGTAGATTGATAAAGCCTATCTGGAGATATTTACATCGAAAGTTGCATTAATTTCCCTATTGGAAACAGCATTGCTCTTTACGTTTATCAAATCCAATCAGAAAGCTGTGCGCTTGAGCGAGAAGATGGGAATAAGCAAACAAAATCGTGCATGGAACCCACCACACGCATGTGGTGAGAGCACGGTTGCCAACTTTTCTATTTCAGAAAGCACTAAAACCGCAAAAAACCCGCGTTTTTCCACTCAGAAAGCACTGATAAGCAAAAAAAAAAGCTGGTAGTTGTACTAATATTCCGTGTACCATTCAAGGAAATCTATTTCAGATCAGTGGCAACCGTGACCTGAGTAGCAATTCCACCAAGGACGATCACTTCGGTTGTCATGTAATATCCAAACAATGATTTTTAGCCCAACATTCCAGTGTTATATAGGTGTTAAATGAAATATACAGGCATGTTCCAGCATTCACGCGATTTCAAATCGAAACCGAAAATTGAAATCGCACGAATTGTTACACCGTGTTCTGAAATTCGCACGATTTATGAATAATTCGAAATTAACTTCGAATCAGCTGAGTGTCATATGACAGAAATATTTCGTTTGGATTTGACTCAAAAATTTTAATTTTATACACAAAAGTTTAAGAAAATGAGCGCTTTCACACTTTGTGCATTTTATTTATGCCAAAATGAATGGTACAGCAACGAAAAAGTACGGCGGCGTATTTTGAGGGGCCGTTCTAATCCACTAGATCTTCCGCAAGCCGTGTAAGTATAAATTTTGTTATTTTGCAGGCACAAGCTGACCTTTTCCTGCATTGCAGATTTATCGCGTATTACAGGGTAGACAAGAACTCTTTCCGTAGCATTTTGAACGACGTGAGCCTTTTTTAAAACATTCTTCAATTTGCGCTGAACTAAAACTAGCGGCTATATTAAGGTTTCTTGCTGAGGGAGGATTCCAACGTTCCATTGGAAAAGATAGAGACATAGCGCTTGGTAGAAGTACCACATCCAAAATATTAACAGAGATGCTACGCATCTTAGAAAAAATGCTTTGTCCAAAATGGATTAGTGTAAAAATTAGTCCAGAAGAAGTGCGCCAGTCAAAGGAACATTTTTCCAACAACTTTAGCATTCCCGGAGTAATTGGCTGCGTGGATGGCACCAAAGAATATGAAGTGTATAGAAGGCGCATCTGAGCTCAAAAATTCAAATTTTTGTTTGCGGGCTTCATAGAGCGGGGGGAAGCCACAAAAGGGAAAGAGCGGTGCAAGGAGAGCAAGCGCTTCAGTTTACGCTCATTGACTGTGAGAACTGAAGCGCACGCCACCACAAACATACATGAAGTAAAAGTACCGCTTCTCCTGTGTACTTTGCGGTGTTGGTGGTTGTTTTGGACTCAATCATTTTTTGTGCAAATTTCTCACAGCAACACATCAGCCAGCACAATGATCGTCGTTTCAACGACGCCAATGCTTTTTGTTGTTGTAGTTTTTGTGTCAGCCGCCGTGGCTCAGTTGGTTAGTGCGTTGGACCGCGAGTCGAAGGCAGCAAACCGCAGGTTCAAATACTGCCCGTAATAACACCTAAAAAAAATAACGGGAAAATTCGTTTTCTCTTTCGGTGGCTGTCCTCTCAGCTGGAAATGGCAAACCTCTGAGAGTAAAAATTGCCTATGATAAAGCTCCCAACCTGCCGTTCGGAACCGGCATAAAAACTGTAGGTCCCTTCTACCCGCGTACAAATTCACACGCACAACACGGGTGGTTGCGGGAAGCTAGGCCTTAGTCTCGCGTAAGCGGGCTGTCGTGCCAGTCAATTATTATAAATTATTATTATTAGGTTTTGTGTGTATGCTTTTTTGTGTTGGCGATTGGTTTTGCAACACAGTTCGAGAAAAATGTGACGTCAATATAGAACAGAATGTTTACTGCCATTATCAATCAAATCAAAATTCTCTAAAAAATGTTTACAAAACTTTAGAAAGGAAGATGAAGTTTTAACTGCGCCAAGTGAAATATTTATTTTCCATAAAAATTATCAATCGGTTACAGACTTTGGTAACCTATTAGCACCTTCGGATTCCCTTATGGAAGCAAGCAAAAACACATTCTATTGTTTCACAAAATTTTTGAGTCGGAGCCTGAAAAAATTGGTATTAAGGCATATATATCCGACTTATGCAAGAATTCTACTCCCGAATGGTTCAGTGATGAATGCTGTGACAGTAAATTGAAAATCCTAGATTTTCTTATTTGAGTTCTTTTACGCAAACATTGTATGTGGGCCATAAAAAAAGGAAGCTCCAAGCAACGGAATTTAAAAATTATTGCGGGTCAATAAAACAGCTCTTCCTTTGTTGTTTTGTTATTGTTTATGTTTTGCATCGTTTGGAACTTCCTTTTTTTAATTTACTGTCACAGCATTCATCAGGGAATCTAAAGGAGCAAATAGGTTATAACAAAAGTCTGTAATCGATTGATAATTTTTATTACAATTTTTATGGAACATGTTTCACTTAGCGCAGTGAAAACGTCATCATTTCTTAGTTTTTGGAAACAGATGCCACAATTAATTTTTTAATTATTTCATTAATAATTTAATATTTCTTATCTACAAAATATTTTGCGTGATCATTACTGCTGAAATAAAATAATACAAAAGACAGTTTCGTCTGTCTCAGCATGTAATAGGAGTTGATCCATAGAATCCTGTATATCTTCGAAATTAGTTGCTACACTTGACCGAGTGATATTTGAATTTTGTCCCAAAATTGTAAAAGTATTTTCTAGTTTATCTTGGTTAAAAAACGTATTTGTTATACAAAATGTATGTATTGTATGTATTAATGTATTTATTTATTTTGCTTAATTTCATCAGTGATTAAAAAACAGATTTTTGTTCTAAAAAAGACATTTATCATCCATACATTTAACTTCTTTCAAATAATTTAAAAAAGTCTTTATAAATTTGTACGACTCATTGTTTAATTGTGAAGCCGATCTAAAGCAATTATCCGATTGCCCTATTCATGCAATCAAATATTAAGTCTACTTTTTTGATAAATTCTTTAGGAACTTTGTTTGTAGCGACCATATGAGTCGTCATGCCAACCATATTTTATTTTATTTTCTATGATTTGGCGCATTTGGCAGCCGCCGTGGCTCAGTTGGTTAGTGCGTTGGACCGCGAGTCGCAGGCAGCAACCTCAGGTTCAAATACTGCCTGTAATAACACCTAAAAAAATAACGGGAAAACTCGTTTTCTCTTTCGGTGGCTGTCCTCTCAGCTGGAAATGGCAAACCTCTGAGAGTAAAAATTGCTTATGAAAAAGCTCCCAACCTGCCGTTCGGAACCGGCATAAAACTGTAGGTCCCTTCAACCCGCGTAAAAATTCACACGCACAACACGGGTAGTTGCGGGAAGCTAGGCCTTAGTCTCGCGTAAGCGGGCTGTCGTGCCAGTCAATTATTATTATTATGATTTGGCGCACACTACAGTCTGCAATAAGTTCAGGGCAATATGCGACGCCGTGCAGGCTTATAGAAGAAGAACAAAAGCCAGCCAGAAATAATTAGAAATCGTTTTTTACAATTTCAGCTTTTCGCCAGCGCAACAACAACAACAACAACGTTCGTCTTCACCTCGCTCATTCCACGCCACAGCAATGTGCTAACGCACAATCGCTGCAGCGAGCACAACCAAAGAGCGCAACACAGATAGAACTACGCTCTCACTTGCAAAGCAACGCTCTCACCACATATTTGATCTATGAAAGCAGAGCGCGGGTCGTAATGTTAGAACCCGCCATACAAAATTGTTGCTTGTATGACATGCGCATTCTGTATGTTTATTTTCTTTGATGGCACCCACATTAAATTATTGAAGCCGAACATCAATGACCATCTATTTTACAATAGAAAAGGTTGCTTCAGTATCAATGCGATGATAGTATGTTTACATATTTAATGTTTCCATAATAATTTATCTAATTAAATTACAGTTTGTGACTACCGTATGGTCATAAGAGCTGTTGATGCATGCCATCCAGGGTCTAGCCACGATGCTTTTATTTTCAATTTGAGCAAAGTAAACCAATACCTACAACGCAGATACGATAATGGCGACCTAAATTCTTGGCTGCTTGGCGATTCTGGTTATGGCTTAGAACCATTTTTGCTTACACCTTGCTTTGCTTGGTTCTTGTGATTACCCCTGAAAACAATTTATTATTTTACTTCATGCATTTTGGAATGAAATACTTATATGTTTTACGGTGGTTTTCAAACCACGCAATTTCTGCTCAACGAATTCAAAATGGAAGTAAAGTAACGAATTCGATTTAGAGAACACGTTAATTCGTAACGATTTCATTTTCGAAATCGAAATCGTTATACCGAAATTCAGAACATGCTATTACGTTTTCGTTCACATTTTCGTCCGAAAACGAATTGTAGAACATGCCTGATAGTGTTGTATAACACTCCAATTATTAAAAAAAACAAATTTTTTCCAATCATGAATTAGTCTTGGTGTGTTTGAAATAAAAAAAAGCACTAAAAAGCGCACCAATCACTAAATTTAGTGCGAAAAGCACTAAGCTGGCAACAGTGGGTAAGAGCGTTTCTTTACTTGCCACAGCGTTGTTTTATTTGCGCTCTGTTTTTGCGTACATCGCAGCGAGTTTGCGAAATCACATCGCATCGGCGGGGGATGATTGTGAGGAGAAAATTATATGCTGTTGTTCTTCTTGCGCCGGCGAAAGGCTGAAATTTCGAGTTTCTTTTGTTCTTTAGCTTTTGTTCTTCTTTGAAGCTAGCCAGTGTTGCTATGTCCCAAATTTTGCATTTTTATGATTTGTTTTGATCACGTTATTCTTAAGAGTCCAACTCAAATCTTACAAAAAAGTTGTTAGAGTTCTTTTTGAAAATGGCAACATTGACTACAAAAAGAAGAAACAAAATTTTAACGAACGGAGGAAGTTTGTTGCTATAATTAAAAATTAACCACATCGGTGGCTTGACCAGTGCATGTTCACGTTTTAAAGCCAAGCATTTTGTATCCGATGTGAGGAAAAAACGATATGCTGTTGTTGTTGTTGCGCTGGCGAGAGGCTAAAATTGTAAAACGATTTCTATTTCCTGGCAAGCTTTTGTTCTTCTGGAGATGGCCCAGAAACACGATAATTGCAAAATAAAATTACCAGATGCAATTATTTTGAAAAATGGCAATTTAATTGATTGGGTCTTCGAGCCTCATTCTGGTGTAATCGAGCAGCGTAGCTTTATTGTGTCGAGCAATATTGGAATATTGTGTCAAAAACGATCAATGCGCAAAAATAAATGAAAAAATAATTCAAATGCTACCTGGGCGCGATAAATTTGTATCTCAGCGCCGATAGTATCTCATCGGAGGACTCCGCAGATGCAGTAAGGTATCCCATGGAATTTTTGAAAATTAAATTGAAAATAGGAACAGTGGTGATGCTAATCCGGAACCTCAACACATTAGAGGGGTTAGTGAATGGTACTCGACTAATCGTAAAGAAAATGTATTCAAATTGTTTAGACGTCGAAGTTTTAACCGGTGAAGCGCAAGGAAAGCGACTTATACTAATAATTTATAATTGACTGGCACGACAGCCCGCTTACGCGAGACTAAGGCCTAGCTTCCCGCAACCACCCGTGTTGTGCGTGTGAATTTGTACGCGGGTGGAGGGACCTACAGTTTTATGCCGGTTCCGAACGGCAGGTTGGGAGCTTTTTTTCATAAGCAAACGTCCATTTGTTTTAAAACGTCGCCAATTCCCAATAAATCCAGCATTCGCTATAACAATTAACAAATCGCAAGGTCAAACTTTGACAACAGTTGGAGTCTTTTTAAAAGAGGATTGCTCACTCATGGCCAATTGTATGTAACGTTAAGTCGGGTGCGATCATCATTAGACATAAGAGTGCAATTATTGACAAATAATTTAAACAACGGCGAATGTAGTATTTCACGAAGTACTATAATGCAAAAAATATACATTACATTTTAGTTACATAAACGAAATGGTAGTTTTTTTTGATCGTTTGATCTGTTTCAATTGTACTGTCTTGAACCTGTGTCATTTTCTCTTGCACCAGTCTATTAACTAATTGAGTGATATATTCGTCCATATTTCTATTAGATTGGGTCTGTATGGTCTGCTGGGTAGGATTTGTGGGTGGTGTTATAGTAGGAGGTCTGATCAAATTGTTTGGATTTGACTTGTTTGAATTTTAGTTTTATTAATGTAATTATGTAATTAATGTAAATGTAATGTAAATTAATGTATTAATGTAATCTCGGAAAGTGTAAAATCGGAAAGTGGGCGTGGTCGATTATATTATAGCCTATGTTTGCCGCAATGACACGCTGAATCGTTTGATACCCATATTGCTATGACAAATATACCATGGCTGATTTGTCATTATAGTGGGCGTGGCGGGAAAACGTATCGGGTGGGCATGGTCAATCTCATATAACCTATGTTTAGCCCTATGAAACACAGAATCATTTTACATCAACATTTAATTACAAACATATAGTGTAGCTTTGTTTTGTTAGTTAAGTGGGCGTGGCCGATTTCATTATAGCCTATGTTTGCCGCAATGACACGCTGAATCGTTTGATACCCATATTGCCTTACAAAAGCTGAGATAGATGAGTTTTGTTACCATAATGGGCGTAAAAAGGGGGTGTTTTTAACCTTTTTGAGGGTCTCCCCCGCCCAAAAAGCAAATTGCTCAGCACCCTCGAAAACAGGGTGGGAGGAGTCTCGTCGTGTCCAAGAAGACTACCGGATTTCGGCCTTTTTTCCGACTGACACACTCCACTAATGTCGGTCATTGGCTTATCGATTTCGGCGTGTAGGGTGTTAACTTGTATGTTCTTAATTAATTTTATTATATTAATTCTCCGATGTAGGGGATTAATTTTTTAGGGATTGAAATCGAGTAAATTGTTACACATATTATTACAAATAAATTACACTACTCGACACGAAAAATTAAATACTAATGTGTACAAAGAATACCCGGAATTCGATTTCTTCGATTATCGTGGTGTTGTGCATTATGAGTTCCTTCCGCCGGGCCAAACTGTCAACAAGGAATATTACTTGAGCATTATGCGTCGTTTGCGTGAAGCTATTCGCAAAAAGAGGCCGGATTTATGGAGAGACAACTGTTGGTTTTTGCATCACGATAATGCACCATCTCACACGGCATTGGTTCTTCGTGAGCATTTCGCCAACTCATATCGTTCCACAGCCACCGTATTCGCCTGATTTAGCTCCTTGTGACTTCTGGCTATTCTCCAAACTCAAAAGACCACTTCGAGGACACCGTTTTGAATCGATTGAAGAGATTCAACGTGAATCGCCGCGCGCATTGAAGGCCATACCGGAAGGTGACTATTTGGCATGCTTCGAAGATTGGAAAGTCCGTTGGCATAAGTGCATTGCATCGGGGGGGGACTACTTTGAAGGCGATGAAATTGATTTGGAAGAATAAATAACGATTTTTTTAATTATAAACAAATTCCGGTATTCTTTGTACACAGTAGTATGACATATATTTGAAAATGGTCGGAAAAATAACTTTTTTACAACTTTCATCATCATTAACTTCCCCAAATCTTATCTGACTTGGACAATCTATATATCGGTGGAAAGGCTAAAGTATTATCGTGTTAGTCGGATGATTCGTTTACGAGATATGTGCTCATAACTGAAAAAACAGGGGAAAAACAGGTTTTTCGAAGATTTTTTGAAAACGAGCGTAGCGTAGACATTTGAGCATATAGGGGAAACCAAGGTGTGTCGCCGGGCAAAACAAGGTGGCAGCGCCGTTGCCTCGGTATGCCTTTTTGCTGCCATCTTCGCGATCCTCAGTCAGACACATATATGTAATACCACAGAACAAACAATATACAGAATGCGCATCTGGTGTAAAGAAAATTTTCTTTGCGGGTTCCAGCGGTAGGACCCGTTTGTGGATGCGGGGGGAAGCAGTAAAGGGGACGAGGCACAGTGGTACTTCGGCTATACGAAGTTTTGTCGCTGGCTTCAGCAAACTTCAATTTTCGAAGATCACCTTCATTCTCTGTTAGGGTGTTCGACAAGGAACATTAATTGCGAGCTGTGCTGTGCTGATTGGCACGAGACGGCCAATACTATTTGCAAATTCGAATATGCAAGGGTGTGTGTCCGTGTGAAAATAAACGTGCGTGTTGCTTGTGTATGTATGCGCTGAGGCGATTGAAAACAATACGAGCAACTGCACAAGATGAAAAGTAAATTGAATTTCCATGGCTTTCGGTTCTGCTATGAATAATGAACCATGTGAATTCGCAAAGGCGTACAGTAGAGTGTGCGTTCTTATTGATACAAAAACACAACCATGAATTTCTGCTGTGCAATGTTGGCATTCATGTAGGCTACGTTGCCTTCTGGCCTAATAAAATTCATACCGATAAATTTTTCAAATTCATGTATTAACAGCCCAATTCTTAATAAATTCACCATATTGACTATTTGCCAAGTTTTTACTATTTGCCAAGAATTGGCATTCTATTTCTAAAAGTAAAAGCTCTTCCCTTGATAAATTGTCAAACGTGTAAATGCTATTGAGATTCGCTTACAAATTGAAATTTTTTGTTAATTAAATTAACAAAACAAAAACAAAACATGAATTTAATTATTGGTATTTAAGTTAAAGCACTCCCCTTGGGGAGCGCTAAAAAATTAGAGTGGGCCACCACTTGGCCCCTCTGGATTCGCTGCAAAGGAAAAGAAACGCTTTTTATTAGTTCAAAGAATGAAGTTTATTACCGTACTCCACGGCTCCCAAAACAGAAGTAAGTCACCTCGACTAAATTAACTTAACTCTAAGCTTATCGCTCTATGCCGCTTATTGCCTAATTCCGCTGATTTGGCGCTTCCCACGATGGAGTGCATTGCCAGCGACTTAGCCGGTAATTCCGCTGATTTGGCGCTTCCCACGATGGAGTGCGTTGCCAGCGACTTAGCCGGATGCGCGTGCAGCGCGCGAGGATCAAATTGCACTTAGCACATGCACCGTCAGCAGTTTAAGGTAGGTGCATTCGCTAAGGTGGCAGAGCAAGTGTGTTAACTGCCCCCCCCCTTAAAGATCTGCGTCCCGCAGATTAAACAAAGGTTGTGGAGGGGATTGGCAGCCGCCGTGGCTCAGTTGGTTAGTGCGTTGGACCGCGAGTCGCAGGCAGCAACCTCAGGTTCAAATACTGCCTGTAATAACACCTAAAAAAAATTACGGGAAAACTCGTTTTCTCTTTCGGTGGCTGTCCTCTCAGCTGGAAATGGCAAACCTCTGAGAGTAAAAATTGCTTATGAAAAAGCTCCCAACCTGCCGTTCGGAACCGGCATAAAACTGTAGGTCCCTTCAACCCGCGTACAAATTCACACGCACAACACGGGTGGTTGCGGGAAGCTAGTCCTTAGTCTCGCGTAAGCGGGCTGTCGTGCCAGTCAATTATTATTATAATTATTAATTATTATGTGGAGGGGATGTTGCTCCAGGGATCGGCTTGGAGTTGATGAGGATTGGAGTGATGACGATTTTTTTCGTTAGTTTCCTCCAGATTGCGAAGCTGATTGTGAAGATGGCGATCATTATGAGGACATCGGTGGTGATTGAAATCTTGAATTTGTCACTCAGAGAATCAAGGTGCTGGATATTTGACAAGCTCAGCTCGTGGACATATTGTAAGTTAGGCTTGACTCCTTGGTTCGTTATGTTGGTAAGAACCGATGGCAAAGCTTGTGAGCTTTTTAAAGCCCTACTGGAGAACGTCCTGTTTTTGACCCAAAACTGTTTCATTGCTTAGTTGAATAACAAAGGTTCCGTTGAGCGTACTCGTGCGTTCCGTGCTTCGTATTATTCCTTGAAAGTTAGTAAGAAAGAGTGTGTTCTCATCAATAAGTTCAACTCGTTCACTGTTGTCCGTCTCGATATGACATTTGGCGTCTCCACCTTTTATTAACCGGGCTGCACATCCTTCTTCGGGAAGTTTTTCTAGAAATTCTGAACTACAGATTGTCGAATTATTAATTGATGGGCAGTCGTTGATTAGGCCATATGTCTCCTTTTGGTTTACCAGTAGTTTGGTAAATTGCACCGCTACCTTTTTTCCTGCGCGTGTTGTTGGTCTTAATAGGAGGCAGCGGAATTTGTCTGGTCTCACTTTCGGGATAGAGAGCACGTACAGTAGTAACGTTTCATTCGAGAACAGTGAGGGCTTGGCGTATTCAATCGCTTCAATAGCGTTCTCATATGGTAAGGCATCTTGTTCCGCTGCCAGCTGCTGGACTTCATCTTTACTTAGGAGATTGGTGTTGACTATACCAGTTTTGGCCATTTGACATGCACGTACAATTTCGCTTATCTCTTCCTTCAGGATTTGGACTCGATTAAGGAATGCCATGTCAGAAGCGTCATTATCAACATCTCTCCCGATTGCATTTACATATTTGGTCATCTGGTTCATTTGTCTAATTGATTCTCTTGTGGTGTTGAAAAATTGTTCATTAATTTTGTATTGGTGGTTGTTGGCTGCAATGACGCTATCCTGGCTCTTTAGAATCATATCCCAATCCGTCGCGTCGGGTGATCCCGCGATCCATTTCCAAGCCGACCCGATCCAGTTGATTGATCGGCGTTGGCGTGCCTTATTTGTTCTTAATTCATCGAGACGCTGCTTCGCTTGGTTTAGGTTGTAAATTGCAAATGATTTTACAGCGGCGTTCCTTACTTTATACATGGAAGTTTCCAGATTATGCAATGTTGTCTCAAAAAAGGTTAAATCTATTGTGTGAATCAGTTTGAAATGCCCGTTCACGATCCAGCCATCGCCCTTTTGGATTGCCACTAACGGCGCACAGTGGCTGATTCTGCCGACGTAGGTTGCAAAAGTCGATTTTGTCATGTTCGATTTGGGGGAAACTGTTATACTTGTCCGATAGATAAATGCTTGGACCTAAGAAATCCGAAAACCTTAACTAAATTGGACAAATAGTTTTGCTTGTAGAGCCCATCAAAGTTGAGCAATTTTTAGAGTGTGAAATAATATCAGCAATTTGCACTTTTTCGGCAACGCTGAAGTTTTAAAATACGGAAAAGAGCAAATTGATTGAAACTTTTTGCACCAGTATCGTAAAAGAAGGCATTTGTAGTAAATAATTAAATATAGAAAAAAAAAGTTGGTTGTTGTTGTTGTCTTTTCATAGGCACTCACTTGAAACACTGTTTTTATCACTCTTTTTGAACTTTCGATAGACTTTCAAAAAAAAGGTCATACTTGCCACGGTTCCGTCTTTGGGAAAATTGTTCACTAGTCTTCTGTGAGTACTGCCCTGAAGAGATCGGGTGCCCGATTTTGCCCGACTGGATTTTACAGCGATTTTTCTGTGGCCACCTCGCGCAATTTTGTGCTTTCTGGTCAGTGCGTTCGAACAAGTTCGTCAAGATTTTGATAGTGAATCACTTACACGCGATTATAAACGTTGCCAGGGCATGCAAATTTGGATTTTGGCTTCATTTAAGATGTGATACAAGCTTGCAACTCCATATTAAGTCGACTTTTTTTTGGCGTATATTGCTGTAAGCTCGAAGTAAAGAGTACTTCTGCTGGATGCGTAGTTCGCACGTACGAAAAACAAGTTGGCTTTCATTTCCGGCAATCAGCTATCATGTATCCTTTGATGTAATTTTTTTTTTAATTTGAGCAAAACTCAGTCAGTCGCCATTAGTCTTTGAGTTGAACCGCGCCAATGAAACAATTAGTTATTGAAAAACAAAAAGCAGACTTATAAGTATATACTTGTATGTGCAATGTCTAAAGCTCACTTATGTGTCTGGGCTGTTCAAAAATCCCACAACGCGGGAAAACCTAACAACTGTTTAGGTACCTGCTAGTACTAGAAGCTTAGTAACTGCTATTTGAATACATATGCGAATCCTACTTATAAATAAAGGAGTTTGGAGTGAAGTGAAGTGAAGTTAGTTTCGAATTTAATTTGAACTAGACATCACTTCAACTCCGCCGCTGCAACTAAACCTAAGAAGAAGCACAAAGATGTTTTTAAAAAATTCGAAGCTGTTTGAAATATTTACTATTTCGAAGACAAAGGAGACGATTTTTCTGGCTGTTACTAAAGAAATTGGTTACGTTGGTTAAGTTTGCCTGCAGCCAACATATTTATGACTAAAGAGAAGATATCCAGGACTTATCGCACTACAAAGTTGAAATGGATTGCGGCAAACCGTACCAAATTCAATTTTGTCCAGAATAATGAGGAGTGGTTGGAAAAAAAATTTACTTCGATGCAGGAGATGCATGTAGCACAAGCGATGACCAACCATCGACATAAAGGCGGCAAAAGGAAGGCCGAAAAAGTCAATTCAGGACTATGCGTAATTTAATAAAAAGGAAGCTTATGGAGGCAACGGAAACAATAACTACCACCCACCTGTCAGAAAGATGTTAAATGCCATAACGGCAGGGGCTATTAACCATCTACGTTGAAAAAGAAATATTGTTATCTTATAGTAAAAGAGGGTGTTACAATGTTTTCCAATATGTTTTTTCTTAAATGAGATTTCCCTTTAAATTTGGGATCTTGTGCTTCAGTGGTTTACAAAATTTTCCTTATTTTAATGAAACTTTATTTAAAAAATTTTGCTTGTATTGCTTATTCTAAATAGTTCACTTGATTCCTTAGTATTTAATTATAGTACAATTTTGGTATGAATGGTTTCTTCACAATGAATTTTAAATTCAAATACAAATTCTTATGCTTATTAGTAATTATTTAATGATTATTTAATAATTATTTATTATTCTCTTCGTGGAGGTCTTAGTTTTGAGTGGACAGCAATCATGGTACGAGTTTGTAAGTACGTCAGTTATGTTTGCAATTTCTCTGTCTAGTTCTTCTGTTGTCCTAATGAAGTGATTGTGACTTGTTATTTTTGTTGAGATATTTTCTGCATATCTCTTCCAGTCTGTCCGTTTTGGGCTACGGTAGAGTGAGACACTCTTTGTCGGCCCTTCTATATTAAAGAAAATATACCTATGATCCGACATTGAGTCCTCTTCTGAGACTCTCCAGTTCTGAATCAGATCAGAGGTTTTGTTAGTGATTAGAGTTAAGTCGAGTACCTCTTGTCGTATGGCATTTACAAATGTCGGTATTTTACCTTTATTTGCAATTGCCATATTACTGGTTAATAAATAGTCAAGGAGTAACTCACCTCTACTGTTTGTATCCGTACTAGCCCATACTACGTTGTGGGCATTGACATCACAACCTATGATAAGGTTTTTTCCGTGGGCTCTGCAGTGGTCCACAAGATTTTTCACTGTTGGTGGTGGAATTTCGGCAGCATCCCCAGGGAAGTAGGCTGAGGCTATAACTACCTCAGTCTTAATCCCATATTGCATCACCTCCAGGACTATCGCCGCTGTGTCACCGTCTAAGAATTCTGTAAAAGGTAAACAATTAATACCGGTGTCTATGATGACCGCAGCCCTTGGTCTAGCTGCATTATTGTCATATATTACCTGATAGTTTTTGATGTTTAGGCCTTGTATGCGGCCTTTGTTGACCCAGGGTTCCTGGATCAGGCCTATGGTAGTAGTGCCGTTGATAAATCTTCTGCTGAGTTCCGCTGTGGCCCCCTTAGCATGGTGAAGATTTATTTGCACGCATCTCATGCCTTTTCCTCTGACTTTTTGGAGCCACTGAGAGAGTCAGACTCTTCTTCCACGATCTCCACCTCATCTAACTGTTTTGCCAATTCATCGGCACTTGTGTCGTCGGACTTCAGTTTGAGGCTAATTTGGCCCAGGCAGAAACTAGCTCTGCCCTTGGCTGCCTCTATAGCCGCTGCTGATTTCTGGTCCACAGCAAGAACCAGCATGGCGTTAGAGCCCTTTTCAACTCTTCTTAGGGCTCTCCAGGCCGTCGTGTTTAGGCCTGTATTTTGGACCTGGAGGTACCTCAGGATTTTCTGGGTTTCAACACCAGCGGATTTCGGGAAGTATCCCACTGCGACCCTAGAGTGAGGAACCTTTGATTTCTCTACGGCCCACAGTGAGGCACCCTCCCACGGTACCATTTCTAACATGATGGACCTCATCCACTCGGCAGTTGTGTCCTCCTTACAGTGCAGGACAAGGTATCCTGCCTTGTAGGTGGACCCCAGAAATTGAGGACGCACAGAACCACTGTCCAGGATTTTGTCCAAAATGGCCCCCTGAATGGAGTCCATTTGTTCAGTAGATAGGACCGTATCCGGATAGTCCCTTGGTAGTACAGCCATTCTAACCCCTTGCAGGGCGTCCCTGTATGAGGCAGTGGGCTGCCTTTTACTGGGATGAGCTGCTGGTTTTGAAGTGGAGGGCCCCTCCTCCCGTATTTTCTTCTTGTCTGAGGCCTCTGGTGGAGTTTGCTCCACTGACCGGGTCCTCTTAGACAAAGAATTTTTATTTTTTGGGTTTGTTGGCATTGGAAGGCGTGCCCTCTCAAACGCCTCTTCTCTTGGCACACCTTTTCTTATTAGGTAGGTTAGCCTCTTTTTGGCGGCGCCACAGAGTTTTGGTCTATCGACTTCAGGTGACCCTTCTTTCGCGGCGGCTCCGGTATCTACGGGCGGCTGACTAGCATCCGCTACGCTCGTTTTACATTGAGGTCCGGAGACCTTTGTAGGGCAGTTTACGTCCGCCACATCCATTTTGAGTTGAGGTCCTCGGGCCTCTTTATCAGGGCTTTTACCGCCGCTTTTGTTGCTGTTGCGTCCCGGGTCCTCCATTGGACCCTCAGCCGCACGTCTGGTCACTTTATGAAAAATGTTTTCTATTTCAATATATTATAAATATTTATTACGTAAAGCAAGTGATTTAGTGTGTGTCGGGACTAAGTCCAGACACTGTGGCAGCACTGTGCGTCGAAACGCAGAACGCAACCTCACAGGTAGGTGGCGCTGTGCGCACCGACGACCGTACCGATACTTGCGCTGTGGCAACACCGCGCGCCGGAGCACAAACGCAACGTCACTGGTAGATGGCGCTGTGCGCACCGACGATCCTGCCAACAACACAGCTGATTGCGGAAAAAAAAGGCGGGAGCCGCTAAATGTGCTCCTCAGCACCAAAAACCGGACCACATCAGCACCGCGTCCGCTGGAAATCACAGCTACCGCACTGGGTACACCACTCACCGCGATACCGTGACAGTCCCTCCGGAACACAGCAGCCTCTGACTGTGGACCCGACCAAGTGCCGGCACCTCACCACGCGACACCGCCGCCGACAGGAACACAAAATCTCAACACCTACCTCAATTTCACGATTGTACCAGTGCCCAGTATCGCCACAGCTTAGTCCACACCAGGAACCACAATTTTCACCTTGACTTTATTTGAAAAACCTTAAAATTCTTTAATTATTTTGATAATTTTTTTATAATTTTCACTCGAGCCGAAATTTTCCGTCGCTGCAGCGCAGAGTCATGCAATGTAAATGTTAGTGGAGAAGTTGGAAAATTTTGTTTAATTTTTTATTTTTATGAACTTCTCCTTATTCTCCTTTTTTGTTTAACTTGTACATAGCTCTTATTTAAATTTGTGTGCTGTGCCGTATTTTTGTGTAATTTGTGTTAAATTAAAAGTTGAATACTACCATTTGTATCATATTTATTGGGATTGTGTGTCTTACTCTGATTTTCCAAGTGTACATAGCCATCTAGGTAGGTGGATAATTTTAGATTCTTATATTTTCTTTTAGTACGTGGTTTTTATGTGGGTTTTATGAATTTTTGCGCCTCTGTCCGTTTCTATTGTTACCCTATTGTCCTTTCCCACCTTTACCTTCCTATACAATGGTTTTTGTTTGGCCTTAATCTGTTTATCCCTAACGTAAACCATATCCCCCTGTTTAAACTTTTGATTTTCTTCTTATTTGTATTCACTCTTAAGAATAGTTCGAGCGTCTAGTTTGTTGGGACCTGTCGACCTCCATTTTTACGACAGCGTCTGTGTGGTAATTTGGAGCCGGTGCCTGAATTCTTTGGTTTTTAAACCTATCAAAGGACGATCTAAAGTTTCCTGAGTCGTTGGGTCGATTTCCCCAACTTTGATCGAATCTTCGCGGCGCGTTCATCATACCCATTCTTGGTGGCCTTGAAAGGCGATGGTAGTGTTTATTAAAATGGTTCACAGGAACCGTTACCATGTTGCTAAATTCCTTATTATGAACGGAATGACCCCTAAAATTCAGATTCTGGATATCGAGGCAGGCGGTGTACGCCTCCGGCAGAGAGGCCGGTTTCTGCACGATGATCATCTTTGCCAAATCCCCGGAAAGACCTCTGATGAATACGTCCAGCGCTCTGTTCCTGTACGTCTCCATCAACGCATTCACCGTCTCCGCCGAGTAGTCTTCCGTTCTTATTTTATTGATTATTAAAGAGAATTGGTGGTTGACTCTGGCGTAGAATTCATCTAGTTTCGAATTTTCTTGCGTCAATTGGCCGAGCTGATGTTCGAGGGTGCGAATGTCCCTCTTATCAGCATAATGGAGGGATAGGCAGGCCTTGATGGCTGGCCAATCCTCCTCGAATATGTTATGCGAAACGAGCGCACTGTTAGCACCACCCCGGATCTTTCCCCTTACACTTTTCAAGATAGCCCTGTAAATGGGCCTGCCTCTAACTATCTTATAGTCGTTAAGGATACCCTCTACAGCCTGAACCCACGACACGTATTGGGACGGATCTCCCTCAAATGGTTGTAGCTCTTTTACAGAGTCGGGGAGTTTGCCTATTTCTTTCAACTCGTCCTCATTTGCCGGCCCGCGTAGAGGCACCTCTACAGGAACGGGTTGTGAGGCGTTAATCGCCTCGAGTTGTCGAATTCGGGCCTCCGCTTTCCTCAACTCATTTACTAGGGCTCCTACTGAGCCTGTCAACTCGGTAACGGTCTGCGTCAGTGAATCCATGATTTAAAAAGGTGTTTCAGTCAAGGCGAAAAATTCACTCACCACTTAATCCGCGTAGAATCTCAGGATTTCGGCAGATGATTGGCTAGTACAGTTGGGTTTTCCTCTGTCGTAAGATGCACACTTTGCGGTTGGCACAGATCACGAACTCACTTTTTTACAATCCAAGTATTCCAGTCAACATATGTTTCTTTTTTTTTTTTTTTATTTTGCTTACAGAATCAATGCAGCTTTCATATCTGAAAAACAATAATAATAAGAATCAGAAAGAAATGTTTCTTTTTATTAAGTTATTAGAGAATAGTCGTGGCAGTACCATTTAATCCTTTTTGGTCGTCCGAATGCTTTTCGCGCCTTCGGACTTCCTACTAAGGCATGATTCCTGCACACTGGCCCAGGATTCATTGCGATTTCTACTTTGTTCTTATGGATTAAAGTAGAAGACCAATTGCGTGAAAACGGCGCTGTGTTCTTATGTGTACAGCGACATATCACCGCGAATTGTCTATCGCATCAGAATATTTATAGGCGAGCGACTATTCCCTGCGTTTAACAAGGATATTGTCACTCACTATCAAGGCAGGCAAGCATCCTTGTAAACGTCCCTGCTCGGGCGCCAGTTAAAGCACTCCCCTTGGGGAGCGCTAAAAAATTAGAGTTGGCCACCACTTGGCCCCTCTGGATTCGCTGCAAAGGAAAAGAAACGCTTTTTATTAGTTCAAAGAATGAAGTTTATTACCGTACTCCACGGCTCCCAAAACAGAAGTAAGTCACCTCGACTAAATTAACTTAACTCTAAGCTTATCGCTCTATGCCGCTTATTGCCTAATTCCGCTGATTTGGCGCTTCCCACGATGGACTGCATTGCCAGCGACTTAGCCGGTAATTCCGCTGATTTGGCGCTTCCCACGATGGAGTGCGTTGCCAGCGACTTAGCCGGATGCGCGTGCAGCGCGCGAGGATCAAATTGCACTTAGCACATGCACCGTCAGCAGTTTAAGGTAGGTGCATTCGCTAAGGTGGCAGAGCAAGTGTGTTAACTTTTATTATTATTATTAATTATTGTTATTTATTGTTATTATTCTTATTTAGTTGGTATTTATAACTTTTTTTTCATTATTTATTCTTTTTATTTTCTTAAAGTTTATATCATTTAGTATTTTTATGTGTTCTTTAGTATTTTTATTTTATTCTTATTTTTCGTTTTACTTGCAATGTGCTTTTTTAGCCAAATGCAATTTTTTCCAAGCAAAATTATTAAAAAGTAATCTAATATAAATTGCTTATGTTCCCTACAAGAAGACGGTTCTGAAAACCACATTTTGTATTCATCTACTTCTGTTACATTTGCAACACACAAATTGTACAAAAGCTTTATATATTGGAGAAATGAGGGGTTTCCTTAAAAAACGTATGAAATGTGTTGTAAACGATTTTTGAAATTAATAAAAAATGAGTTGCTTGGAGCTTTTGCTTTTAAACTACTATTAAAATAGTTGAAATTTTTGAAAAATATAAACATTTCGTTTCCTTGTAAATTACAAGGCTTCAACAAATTATACAAATTACATTCATGATAAAAACTTGATGGTCGTTAACAAAATTTTTCAATTTAAACAAATTTTTTGCGGATTCAATCACGTCAGAATTCGTTTAAATTTTTCAATTCAAACAAATTTCATTTGGATTCATTTCAAAACACGCAACCAGACAACGCAACGATTAGATTGATAACGAGCTGTTCTCAGCAAATTTGTTGAAGCGAAAGCGATCGTCAACGAAAATAAGTATACACACAAAAAATGAGCGCGAACAAGGGAAATTGTGTTTTTGCTTTTGTTGGCTTTTTGGTGGTTGATTATTTCATTGCATGTGAAGTCAGCGCACACAATTATGCGAATATTTTCGAATAGCCGAAGTGCGTATGGGACCTGCTGCGCTGGTAACAAGGCGAATCACAGCAGCAGTCGCAAAATCACAGCTCGCAGTTGATGTGCGGCTGACCACATCAACATTAAGCAAATTATGAAAGGTGACTTCGAATTAAGAAGTGTGCCGAAGTCATCGCGAATATCTTCGAATAGCCGAAGTCTCTCGGTTCCATATACATTTTCCTCATCTTTGCTGCTGCCGCCCGCGTCTGAAATGAAATCGCAAAATTATTTCAGATGCGCCTTCTGTATACTGTTTATTCTGTGGTAATACTGAATTACTACATATATGGTCAGACATAAGCCGCCGCCGGATCAACACAAATTGTAAACGGCAAGGAACGCCAAACAAGCAACGTACAAATTGCCGCCACGCACAAGCACGCCGCCGCGCAAACCAAAGCAAAAGGATCGCCAATCCATTGCCGCCATCATTGTCAAACTTTCATTAAATAAACTTTTCAATAAATTCATTTAATTCATAAACGCCGCCCGCGTTTTAACCTACATTTTCCACACAAGGGTTAAAAATTTGTATGGAAAAACACACTTTAATACAAGGTTCATAGAAAACAAGGTTACGACATCAATCACAGGAAAATTTAAGTTTTCACCAGTGACGTACCTAGTACGAATTGTTTCAAACTGTCAAGGAACAGTGGGACGAGTACGACCTTTTACAAAATTAATATTTCAGGAAAAAAGATTATATGAAGTGCATATGAAGTTATTTATTTCGTTTCATTTTATTTAACCCTTGTGGTGCCGGGCGAAAAAGAGGTGCCTATGCTAGAATAACCGGCCAAATTTCACAGTTTTACTAGGGTTTGGGAAAATGCTCATAAAACCCAAACGAGAAACAATATTTACATGATTCAAAAAGCAGTATACTGTAACGATAAGACAGTCTGTCGCTGTGCAAAACAACCCTGTCGCTACGCGCCGTGCTATAATTCAATCTGGCAACGACGGCCGCGATAATAAGGGAAACTTTTAGGCCAACCTGGCAATGATGGAAACTTTTAGGCCAACCTGGCAATGACGGCAACTTTTAGTCCAACCTGGCAATGATGGCAACTTTTAGTCCAACCTGGCAATGATGGAAACTTTTAGTCTAACCTGGCAATGATGGTCGCGATCATCATGGAAACCTTTAGTCCACTCCGGAATATGCGAGAATGATCTGCGCGATGGCCGGACAGGTATAAAAGGCAGCCGGGTGCGGCGCAGCGAGTCAGTCTGATTTGACTAGTGAAGGTGCCACACGGAGTAATTAAGCAAATAATTAAGTGTAAAGACCGTAACGTGTGAAATAAAGTGACTGTTGGTTTTTATTGACTGCGTTTGAGAAATTAAGTGTGTTTTTGTTGTAAATTGCACAATCCATTGGTCCATTGGTCCATCCATTGGTGTCAGAAGTGGGATTGTGCTACTGAAAATAAACAATAAATAAAAATAAAATTATAAAAACGCAGAAATGGTTAAATTCGAGCTGCTGAAAGTGGACCAGCTAAAGAAGGAGCTGGCTGCCTGGAATTTGCCGACTGCTAGCGGTAAGGTGGAGTTGCAGCTGCGCTTGCGAGAGGCGTGTGAATCGCGAGGCATCGATTAGGCTGCGCACGAGTTCGGAACGCAGGAGCTAGAGGCGTCGGGCAAAGTGGAGCAATCGCCTGCGGGTGCCGCGTCGATGCAAAGTACGGCTGCAGCGGCTGCGCCACTACAAGCATTGGACATGAGCCAGCTAATGGTTGCACTTAAAGGCATGTTCGAGACTTCCAACCGTGAAATGGCAGCCAAAATGGAAAAGGAAAATCGTGAAATGTTGAAAAGCAAATTGAATTTCCATGGCTTTCGGTTCTGCTATGAATAATGAACCATGTGAATTTGCAAAGGCGTACAGTAGAGTGTGCGTTCTTATTGATACAAAAACACAACCATGAATTTCTGCTGTGCAATGTTGGCATTCATGTAGGCTACGTTGCCTTCTGGCCTAATAAAATTCATACCGATAAATTTTTCAAATTCATGTATTAACAGCCCAATTCTTAATAAATTCACCATATTGACTATTTGTCAAGTTTTTACTATTTGTCAAGAATTGGCATTCTATTTCTAAAAGTAAAAGCTCTTCCCTTGATAAATTGTCAAAAGTGTAAATGCTATTGAGATTCGCTTACAAATTGAAATTTTTTGTTAATTAAATTAACAAAACAAAAACAAAACATGAATTTAATTATTGGTATTTATTATTATTATTAATTATTGTTATTTATTGTTATTATTCTTATTTAGTTGGTATTTATAACTTTTTCTTCATTATTTATTCTTTTTATTTTCTTAAAGTTTAGTTTTTTTATGTGTTCTTTAGTATTTTTATTTTATTCTTATTTTTCGTTTTACTTGCAATGTGCTCTTTTAGCCAAATGCAATTTTTTCCAAGCAAAATTATTAAAAAGTAATCTTATATAAATTGCTTATGTTCCCTACAAGAAGACGGTTCTGAAAACCACATTTTGTATTCATCTACTTCTGTTACATTTGCAACACACAAATTGTACAAAAGCTTTTTATATTGGAGAAATGAGGGGTTTCCTTAACCCATTAAAACCTGACCCCAGAAAGGCTTGTGCGATTTCCATAAAATTTTACACAATCTTATTAATTGACCTAATCAAGAAAAAAAATCAAGCAAAAAATTCATACCATGTTTTTTTTTTTGTCATGTTTTTCGCAAACATTACACAAAAAAAACAAAATCAAACATTTGCGGAAAATAAAATGTGCCAATAAAATATCAGCTGCTTGGATTTTGACATTTTCACGCGTTGCGTTGTATGAAAATTGGCATTGTTTAGGCCCAACGTTGCATTCGCGCAACACAAAACTTAAAGTATATTTTTTGTTTAAAAAATCAAAAAAAAAATTTTCAAAACTTATTTTTAAATAGTTTAGCATTGCAAAATGCAGCCCACTAAGAGATTTTGATAGGTTTGAAGAATAAGTATTTTTGATTGAATTTCCAAAATTCCCCAAAAAAAACCTTTGATTTTGGATCGAAAAAAACGTATGAATATTTAAATAATTTTGAAATTTGAGTATGGAAGAATCTAAAACGATCAATTCTAATCCAATTCTACCCATTTTCAAGTCTTATGTCTTTATGAATTACTTAATATAGCGAAATTCCCAAACGTTGCGCAAACGCAACGCTCAGGGCTTAATGGGTTAAAAAACGTATGAAATGTGTTGTAAAAGATTTTTGAAATGAATAAAAAATGAGTCGCTTGGAGCTTTTGCTTTTAAACTACTATTAAAATAGTTGAAATTTTTGAAAAATATAAACATTTCGTTTCCTTGTAAATTACAAGGCTTCAACAAATTATACAAATTACATTCATGATAAAAACTTGATGGTCGTTAACAAAATTTTTCAATTTAAACAAATTTTTTGCGGATTCAATCACGTCAGAATTCGTTTAAATTTTTCAATTCAAACAAATTTCATTTGGATTCATTTCAAAACACGCAACCAGACAACGCAACGATTAGATTGATAACGAGCTGTTCTCAGCAAATTTGTTGAAGCGAAAGCGATCGTCAACGAAAATAAGTATAGACACAAAAAATGAGCGCGAACAAGGGAAATTGTGTTTTTGCTTTTGTTGGCTTTTTGGTGGTTGATTATTTCATTGCATGTGAAGTCAGCGCACACAATTATGCGAATATTTTCGAATAGCCGAAGTGCGTATGGGACCTGCTGCGCTGGTAACAAGGCGAATCACAGCAGCAGTCGCAAAATCACAGCTCGCAGTTGATGTGCGGCTGACCACATCAACATTAAGCAAATTATGAAAGGTGACTTCGAATTAAGAAGTGTGCCGAAGTCATCGCGAATATCTTCGAATAGCCGAAGTCTCTCGGTTCCATATACATTTTCCTCATCTTTGCTGCTGCCGCCCGCGTCTGAAATGAAATCGCAAAATTATTTCAGATGCGCCTTCTGTATACTGTTTATTCTGTGGTAATACTGAATTACTACATATATGGTCAGACATAGGCCGCCGCCGGATCAACACAAATTGTAAACGGCAAGGAACGCCAAACAAGCAACGTACAAATTGCCGCCACGCACAAGCACGCCGCCGCGCAAACCAAAGCAAAAGGATCGCCAATCCATTGCCGCCATCATTGTCAAACTTTCATTAAATACACTTTTCAATAAATTCATTTAATTCATAAACGCCGCCAGCGTTTTAACCTACATTTTCCACACAAGGGTTAAAAATTTGTATGTGGAGTTGCAGCTGCGCTTGCGAGAGGCGTGTGAATCGCGAGGCATCGATTAGGCTGCGCACGAGTTCGGAACGCAGGAGCTAGAGGCGTCGGGCAAAGTGGAGCAATCGCCTGCGGTTGCCGCGTCGATGCAAAGTACGGCTGCGCAGCTACAAGCATTGGACATGAGCCAGCTAATGGTTGCACTTAAAGGCATGTTCGAGACTTCCAACCGTGAAATGGCAGCCAAAATGGAAAAGGAAAATCGTGAAATGTTGAAAAGCAAATTGAATTTCCATGGCTTTCGGTTCTGCTATGAATAATGAACCATGTGAATTCGCAAAGGCGTACAGTAGAGTGTGCGTTCTTATTGATACAAAAACACAACCATGAATTTCTGCTGTGCAATGTTGGCATTCATGTAGGCTACGTTGCCTTCTGGCCTAATAAAATTCATACCGATAAATTTTTCAAATTCATGTATTAACAGCCCAATTCTTAATAAATTCACCATATTGACTATTTGTCAAGTTTTTACTATTTGTCAAGAATTGGCATTCTATTTCTAAAAGTAAAAGCTCTTCCCTTGATAAATTGTCAAAAGTGTAAATGCTATTGAGATTCGCTTACAAATTGAAATTTTTTGTTAATTAAATTAACAAAACAAAAACAAAACATGAATTTAATTATTGGTATTTATTATTATTATTAATTATTGTTATTTATTGTTATTATTCTTATTTAGTTGGTATTTATAACTTTTTCTTCATTATTTATTCTTTTTATTTTCTTAAAGTTTAGTTTTTTTATGTGTTCTTTAGTATTTTTATTTTATTCTTATTTTTCGTTTTACTTGCAATGTGCTCTTTTAGCCAAATGCAATTTTTTCCAAGCAAAATTATTAAAAAGTAATCTAATATAAATTGCTTATGTTCCCTACAAGAAGACGGTTCTGAAAACCACATTTTGTATTCATCTACTTCTGTTACATTTGCAACACACAAATTGTACAAAAGCTTTTTATATTGGAGAAATGAGGGGTTTCCTTAAAAAACGTATGAAATGTGTTGTAAAAGATTTTTGAAATAAATAAAAAATGAGTCGCTTGGAGCTTTTGCTTTTAAACTACTATTAAAATAGTTGAAATTTTTGAAAAATATAAACATTTCGTTTCCTTGTAAATTACAAGGCTTCAACAAATTATACAAATTACATTCATGATAAAAACTTGATGGTCGTTAACAAAATTTTTCAATTTAAACAAATTTTTTGCGGATTCAATCACGTCAGAATTCGTTTAAATTTTTCAATTCAAACAAATTTCATTTGGATTCATTTCAAAACACGCAACCAGACAACGCAACGATTAGATTGATAACGAGCTGTTCTCAGCAAATTTGTTGAAGCGAAAGCGATCGTCAACGAAAATAAGTATACACACAAAAAATGAGCGCGAACAAGGGAAATTGTGTTTTTGCTTTTGTTGGCTTTTTGGTGGTTGATTATTTCATTGCATGTGAAGTCAGCGCACACAATTATGCGAATATTTTCGAATAGCCGAAGTGCGTATGGGACCTGCTGCGCTGGTAACAAGGCGAATCACAGCAGCAGTCGCAAAATCACAGCTCGCAGTTGATGTGCGACTGACCACATCAACATTAAGCAAATTATGAAAAGTGACTTCGAATTAAGAAGTGTGCCGAAGTCATCTCGAATAGCCGAAGTCTCTCGGTTCCATATACATTTTCCTCATCTTTGCTGCTGCCGCCCGCGTCTGAAATGAAATCGCAAAATTATTTCAGATGCGCCTTCTGTATACTGTTTATTCTGTGGTAATACTGAATTACTACATATATGGTCAGACATAGGCCGCCGCCGGATCAACACAAATTGTAAACGGCAAGGAACGCCAAACAAGCAACGTACAAATTGCCGCCACGCACAAGCACGCCGCCGCGCAAACCAAAGCAAAAGGATCGCCAATCCATTGCCGCCATCATTGTCAAACTTTCATTAAATAAACTTTTCAATAAATTCATTTAATTCATAAACGCCGCCCGCGTTTTAACCTACATTTTCCACACAAGGGTTAAAAATTTGTATGGAAAAACATACTTTAATACAAGGTTCATAGAAAACAAGGTTACGACATCAATCACAGGAAAATTTAAGTTTTCACCAGTGACGTACCTAGTACGAACTGTTTCAAACTGACAAGGAACAGTGGGACGCGTACGACCTTTTACAAAATTAATATTTCAGGAAAAAATATTATATGAAGTGCATATGAAGTTATTTATTTCGTTTCATTTTATTTAACCCTTGTGGTGCCGGGCGAAGAAGAGGTGCCTGCGCTAGAATAACCGGCCAAATTTCACAGTTTTACTAGGGTTTGGGAAAATGCTCATAAAACCCAAACGAGAAACAATATTTACATGATTCAAAAAGCAGTATACTGTAACGATAAGACAGTCTGTCGCTGTGCAAAACAACCCTGTCGCTACGCGCCGTGCTATAATTCAATCTGGCAACGACGGCCGCGATAATAAGGGAAACTTTTAGGCCAACCTGGCAATGATGGAAACTTTTAGGCCAACCTGGCAATGACGGCAACTTTTAGTCCAACCTGGCAATGATGGCAACTTTTAGTCCAACCTGGCAATGATGGAAACTTTTAGTCTAACCTGGCAATGATGGTCGCGATCATCATGGAAACCTTTAGTCCACTCCGGAATATGCGAGAATGATCTGCACGATGGCCGGACAGGTATAAAAGGTAGCCGGGTGCGGCGCAGCGAGTCAGTCTGATTTTGACTAGTGAACAGTGACTACGTGACGCGCAACTCGGAGGAGAAATGATTTTCAGACCATTTTTTGCTTTTTCCAATCGTCCGATAGTGTACGGGTTTTTTTACCCAAACATTCGCACAGCACCGGTTACCAGTCAATTGTTTGCATCTTAAAGTGATAGCTTTTCTTATTCGCTGTAAATATAGCATTGCAAACCACCTTGTTTTACTGGTCTAAGTAATTTTGATTGTAACCCGTACCAACAAAAAACAGAAATAAGTTATTTCATACGCTAAAGTTAGCAGATATTCGGTTGCTTTTTCCTTCCGTTCATGTCTCATTGAGTTTGCCGTTTCTAGTGTAGCAAGAAACAGTGATGGCAAGTTGAACTCTTTTCAAACGCAGAGCTGCAACTCAAGCAATGCAAACGTTAAGGCTTTGAGGGCAGTCAGCTAAAACTGAAGTAAAATCATATTAAAACACGTGGCAACATACTTATGACGTTTTTCAGCAACAATGTTTTTTTGCAATCAATTTCCTATAAACGTACTACAGAATGAAAGCAAAAAAAAACCAATTATTTTATTTGCAAATAAACATCGAACGCACCAGCAGCCCTTGCCCTGGCGTTTGTATGGCGAATTTTTTGTACGAACCCTAATCAACTCTGGGGCCTGGTTTTACGGAATTAGCGACTCTGGGGCCTGGTTTTACGGAATTAGCAACCGTGACTCCTCCGAGTTTCGCGTCACGTAGTCACTGCTAGTGAAGGTGCCACACGGAGTAATTAAGCAAATAACTAAGTGTAAAGACCGTAACGTGTGAAATAAAGTGACTGTTGGTTTTTATTGACTGCGTTTGAGAAATTAAGTGTGTTTTTATTGTAAATTGCACAATCCAGAGATACGTACTAGCCCACTGGAACTAGCATTCGTAACAATACTAAGGATGAAATCTAGAACAAAACAATGATACTAGTTTTTCTCTACTCATTTGGAATTATATAAATAACAAAGGTTGGTTTGTCAAAAACAACAATGTTTGACCCAAGCGGAAAACAACGGCAATAACAAAAATGACGCTTTCAAACTGCAACTGGGACGAAATATACTGTTCACAACAACGATAGAGGAGACATGCTTTTTTTGTATTATTTTGCCGACATTGGCCCACTGCACACTTCATTGTTTACGTTTTGTTTTCTATCAGAAACTCATTACAATTGTTCCAAACTGTTTTCACGAAAACGTTAACTTTTGTATTTTGTAGTATTCCAAAGATTCCACACCGTTTTGGTCAAATTTTCGCGTTAAATAGTAACAAAATTCCAAAAATCCCGTTGGCCAATCAAATTTTTCATAACGAATGAAAATAATTTTAAGGTGCCCAATTGACATAGGATTCAAATTGTATTTTTCGTTTTTTTTTCAAGATGAGGAAAAATACAAGGAGAAGCAAGATTTTGTTTTAGCAAAATTCTGCACATGTCATTGCAGAATTGGCAGAAGCTGATTAAACCCTCAAAATATATGTGTAAACGTGTTTTCAGTCTTAAAAAGGAATATACGCACGAATAATAAAAATAAAGTATTACACTCTGAAATGGTCAGCTTATAAATTTTCACCAGTGACGTCATCAGCCGGATGTCGTAATCTTTATTTTATCATTCTTGCTTTAATAGGTCTATTGACTTCAAATATGGTGAAATCACTACAAATGAGAAATAATTAGACAAGTATTTTGTCAATAACAGAGGGTACTACCAGCAGTACCCGCCATAGAACGCGTTTGCTAGCATGATTCGTTGGTCTAATAGCCTATTTCCACCGAGCGCTTAAATGCATTTAAGGGCTCTGTTTAGCTTGAGAACTGTCAAGCGTTTCCAAATAAAACTGAGTTAACTCCAACAGCTGGTTTTTGTTTACATTTTTAGTTGGTCAAGCCAAATTCTGCATTTATTTCTGGGCAGCCACAGTTTACCCATCGCCGCCATCTCCTTGAATACATATGTATGGTTTCTTGTAGCCCCTCTACTGCAAGAAAACCAAATCACTTTCCTTCTCAACAGTCTAGGACTGTCTGCGTTTTCATATTTGTGAAAATTTATTTCATTTGTCAATGTTTATTTCATTTATGAAAGTTGTCAGCCGATTGATACCAGAGCTGTCTGAATTTGTAATGTCATGAATGAATGAATGAAAACTGAAGGCCGAGTCGGAATCAGCACAAAATTTTACATTAAAAGTAGTATAGAAATAAGAGATTTTTCCTGTAAACTAGTCATATATACCCCTATTGAATTTGTCTATTATTATTATGTTTATATTGACTGAATATTTAATTTAAATTCAATTTTAAATTTTATTTAATTTTATATTTTTTGTTATTTTCATTTATATCCTTTAATTTTCTAATAATTTCAGTTTATCCTTTTAATTTTTTAATTTTAATGTAAGTAAGTAATTATATTAAATTTAATTATAGTACAAATACAAATCACAGCTGCAGACTAGCAGCTGTGAAACCATATGAAATAAAATATTTGCTTGCAATACACTTGTTGTGTTTTAAATTTTTGAGGCATGCTTTTAGGCAGTACTTTTGAGACCAATTGGAGAATCACCTTTAAATGCAAGTTGAGAATTATAATTTTCTCCAGTTGAGAATCAATCAATTTTCATACAAAAAAAAATGCCCTTTTTGTTGAGAACGCTATGATTCTCAAGTGGAGATGCTGTTGAGAATTGACGTTGGAGATTTGAGAAACACGTTTGATCTCAACTGAACCTCAAGTTGATATTCAACCTAAATGTTTATTGGGAAGCTATAAAAATGTGTACATTTGTCAGTATTGCTCCAGCTTCCCAACAAACATTTAGGTTGAAAATCAACTTGAGGAAAAATTCAATAGGGGTATATATGACTAGTTTACAGGAAAACTCTCTTATTTCTAGTTATACTATTTTTAATGTAAAATTTTGTGCTGATTCCGACTCGGCCTTCAGTTTTCATTCATCGCGTCAAAAGTCAATATCCACTGGTACCACTTCCATATTCCGCATCGAAAAGTTACCACAAGTGACAGATATGAAAGTAGAAATGCAGACAATTATTTTGAGGTACAAAAAGTTGGGGAATTTTGGCGGGCAGCTGCTGTCGACGGCACCGGTGCCAAAACTTCCCCAGCACTTGGGCGTTCCGACAGCAGATCCACCACCTGCCTCACTGGCCATTTTTGGCATCCTTTTATCTTACCTTTTATTTGATTTCCAGCTTTCAAATAAATAATAACTTTCACTTCACTTTTCACTTTTTAAAAACTTTTGTCGAATAATTTAAATCATATGATTCACAAGCATTACCAGACATACATTTTCGCGAATTCAATTGCAGCATTGCCACATACAAACTATTTTCAAATTTTCTCAAATGTAACTCCAGTGATTCTCAAGTTGAAATCATATGTTGGAGAAAATGTTTAAATTCAAGTAGGGAATTATGTTGATTCTCAACTTGAGAATCATAGAAATCTCAAGCATTGCCACATGCAAAATGTTCAAATATTTTCTCAAATGTAACTCCAGTGCTTCTCAAGTTGAAATCATATGTTGGAGAAAATGTTGTAATTCAAGTTGAGAATTATGTTGATTCTCAACTTGAGAATCATAGAAATCTCAAACGTTGGAGAAATATTTTTTTGATGTTTATTGGGTTTTAACATAACATATTCTGTTAGACGTATGTAAACGGCAAAACTGAGTTAACTCAGTTTTGAAAGTGAGTTAACTCACTTTGATACAAAAACAATTGCATGGGAATTAGAGCATTTAAATGCGATGTTAAATGCATTTAAGGCCCGGTGGAAATAGGCTATAACACTACAGCCAATGTATATTTAGAAGGTAGTGGCATTAGAAAAGCAACAAAATGCACGTGTACTTTGTTAGTATTTTCGTTCAGTTCATTGTCAAAATGGGACGGACTTGCCAACAGAATTGCCAGTATCGAATAAACGTGTACATAATAACATTCAAATATGTTGTTATTTGTAGGAAATTGTACACAAACAGAAGTTTACAAATTGAAATAGTGAATTTTCACGAAACTATGAAGTGACTATGAAAAAAGGGGAAGCCGGTTAGGGCGATAAATAATATAAATCGTCGGCTTAGATTGAAAAGGTGCTAAGACCACTTGTTTTACAAATATTAGATTTTGATGAAAGGAAAACGTAAAAATACACAAATTAACAGCAAAAAGTATATAGTTTTCTTGTTTTTATCTGTTGCTTTACAATGATGGGCAAAAGTGCTAATCCATAGCTCGCTTATTTTTGTGACTTAACACAAAAGTTAATATAAATCGGCCAAAAATGTATGTTTTATATCTTCATATGCTTAAGCTAAAATCTTATAACATCACATAAAAAATAAAACAATTTTTAATGTATATTTTTACACCGTTTTTTGTATTTTCTGAAGAATGTGAAAACTTCAAAATAATCCTGATAAACACACATGTGCATTTAAAAAAGAAAATCATAACGAAAATTGCGAAACATTTTCTTTTCATCATTGCAAAAATGTACCAAATCTCATAGAAAAACACTTGGCTGGCAATGCTGTTCGCTTGATGTAAACAAAACAAACAAAAGCTTTGACAGCCAACCTATCTCTGGCGAGAAAAAAAAGGAAAAATCAGCCTCTTCTTGACTCCAACTTGTTAATTGCACCATGACTACACCGAACGCAATAAAACGGCTAGGAATTATTCAATCCTGTAGAGTGCGCTATCTTCTTTCAAAGTGTTAACGACTGGCTCGACATTAGAGTCCGACCGATTAATCGGCATCGGCTAGTATCGGCCAATAAAATTGGTATCGGCATCGGTAAAAAAACAAGAATCGTTATCGACCTTTTTTGGCCGATGCCACATCGGCCGTTTTTGGTCGATGGCATATCGGCCTATTTTCCTGCTTTTATTTTAATTTTTTGCACCAACGGTTTCTTATCAGTAATGTATTTTTAGATACTGTTAAACATAAATGTTTCCTAGAAATGTTTTTTATAAAAACTCTTAAAAACACAGATTTTCTCGAAATGTCTATGCATTTTGTCTATTAATGTGCATATCAGAAGAAAGGGCATTTAATTTTACAATCTTATCCTTCGTTTTTAATTGGAAGCATTTTTTTAAACAGGCCTTTTATTTTTTTCAAATTAGTTTTCTGACTTCGTCCCACTGCACTTATACAACGGGTCGCAATTTGAGAGTAGAAATTTTAATACAAAAATCGTAATTTTAATTTGAAGAAAAAACTGAATTTGTATGCAATATTTACGATAAATATTATATATTTTAATATATATATTTATTTATGTAGCTCCCAAGGTTGCGTGTACGCACTTGAATCGTCACAATCAAAGTGAAGATGGCGTCCCCGCTGGTCAGCACCGAAGCTTAGGGTCGTATTCCTGAACTCCGGTGCTGCCAAGTTATTCTCCTTAAAGCTATGACATTGCCATATTAAAACATCTTACAATATATACATATATTTTATATATGTATATATATTTTTTAATATTTTTGTTTGTCTCTCAGTTGAATAAATGAGATACATTATTGTTTTTTTAATACATCTTAGGGCCGTTTTCTCATCTTCCCGTTAACTTTAAAGTTCACTTTAACGGGCCGATAAACTCATTTTCGTTTTCTCAACTGCCCGTTAAGCTATCCTCCCGATAAAATTTACTGCGAGGATTGAGTGCGTTAAACTTTAAAGTGAACTTTAAGTGGAAGTGGTGCCTAGTACATGCATATGTTTGTTTACAAACAAAAAACAGCTGGTAATGAAATTACAATTTGAAATGAAATTTGCATTTGAGATCTTTCGGTATGGAAAATAGGTGTGTTTTTTATATTCATGCACTGGAAGACGCTTTTGAAGGTACGGAGTCGCAAAATGCGGCAAATAGAACATATAACAGCCGATTGGACAATTTCTGTGCTTTGCACTGCTGGCATTTCCAATCGCTGCTGGGCCGCCACCTGTGCGATACGTCTCGCTCTTCTCCGCTGCAAGTTCCAGCTTGGACTTGCGCTTCAAGCTGTCGAACTTGTCCCTCAACGTTTTCCAGCGTCGGAACACGCCCCATTTGGCAGTAAAAGCATCAGCAAGATGCTTTGCCAGGCAAAATTCTTCTTTTTTCCTTCCAAAATAATTATAATTTTTCAAAAACAGCTGATTGCGCCGCCAAGTGCTGCCCATCGTAGACAAGTGCTGCCCATCGTAGACCAGTGTTGCCAAAAAATCAGACTTGTTAAATTTATATTTATCAGGAAGATGAAAGAACGAAAATATTTACCGGGCACTTTAAAGTGACCTTTAGCTAAAGTTCACTTTACCTAAAGGTTACTTTAACGGGAAGTTGAGAAAACGGCCCTTAGTGTACCTATTCGATTTGTAATTTTATTTAATTTTTTAATTATTTCTTTTCTCGTTTTTTTGTCATTTTGTGATGAATATTACAACAATATGTAATAGTTCCTTTTGTTATTTTATAAAATAGAATGTGTTTTTGATTGAATTCATTCGTGTTATTTTTTCTATGCAATCGGCACCGGCCGATTTTCCCCTTTCGGCCGACTAATCGGCATCGGCCAAATCTCACCCTTCCGGCCGATTAATCGGTATCGGCATCGGCAAAAAATTTAGATTTCCGATTTCCTCAAAAAATTTATCCGGTTATTATGCTATTAATAAACAATTTCTACAAGGAAGTTACTAACTTCTTACCTCAAGAATTTCAATTTTAACACGTTCGCGGACGTGAATGCTATAGCAGTCATTTTCATAGTGATGCAAAATGACGTGAATGCTATAGCATTCAAATTTTAAAGCCAATTTTTATTCATTTATATTTTTATAAACTTTAATTTTTGTAATGAATATACATTTCAAAGTAATTAGCAACTGATTCATCAAGTAGTTTCATATTATTTTATATTTTTTCGGTGTACAGTGAAATTCTTCATAACTGGACACTCACCATCGCAGTGGTTTTGTCCGGTTAAGGGAGATGTCCGCTTATGGGGGAGGGGGGGGGGGTGCACAACAAATTAGTTAAAATTGTATCCAAGTGTTTCTCGTTTATTTATTTAATATTTTGGACGAATTTATGAATATTGAATATTTTATTAATATTTATTACATGTATAGGTAAAGTACACACATTGTACAAGTGTTCACATTTTAGTACTACTTTGGTTGAAAAAATTTTGTAATGGTTGATTGCCTAAACCAGTGGCGCTCACAGGCGGGGTTTTTGGGGTTCAAACCGCCCCCCAAACACAAAAAATGCTAGTACAAAATATGATTTCGAGTGGTATTCGGCTCAAAAGTTGTACGCAAACTCTCCACCCCAAAATAAAATCCTTTGTGCGCCACTGGCCTAAACACTGATTGATTTAATTTCAAATATTCATTTTCAAATAAGAGAGAGATTTGTAGGTATTATAGGGTAGTACAGATTCTTAAAAACTGGTTGGGCATATTTCTGAATTTTGTCCGTTTATGAGAGATTTTTTAATCAAAATGGTTTGAAGTATAGTGTCCGCGTCCAGTTATTATATATACACGAAGAGAGAACTACTGTTGAATAAATAAATTTATACAAATATAATAAACCTCTTCTTCTCATGTTTTCTATGAATGACTGCTATAGCATTCACGTCACTCTAGTTGAAAAATTTGATCTATATCGTCGTGAATGCTATAGCATTCATTGTGTATAACGGTTAAAATATGATAATCTGACAACTCTAACAATATATGTGTAATCAGATTTCAGATAGTGCTTATAGTTTCCACAAAAATAGCCTCTCTATTTTTGCAGCTCACTGAAATTTTTACTGTCCGCGAACGTGTTAATATAATAATTTTCTAATACTTTCATTTAAATATTTTTACTTTTTGATGCTTATGATTAGAGCTTCAAACAAAGTCCGGATAGTCCGTTCCGAATATTCCTTTCTTACATCCCCTTCGTCAACACTTTGCCACATAGCGCCAAGTGGTTTTGCCGATTGCAACCGTTGGTACCTCCTTTTGACGACCTATTGATTGGCAACATACCCACGAACTTTTGCTTTGATCGGACTTAAACTTTCCGATTTAATGCCAGTTACAGTACCAGTGCAAGTCCGTTTCGACGTCTGATTTTCCCATACAAAATCGCCAATTTTCACTGTCAGCCAAAGTAATTCAATGTTCAATGCACTGCAGGTAGTTCATATGACCTAAGAAAACACACTTTGCAACAAATGTGTAATTTTACATGAAGTCTGAACTGATCGAAAGTCCGGACCGCCCAGACTTCGGACTCAGAGTCCGGACAGTTTGAAGCTCTTCTTATGATATCCTGGCGATCTACTTTTTGTTCTTATATTTAAACTGCAGCAAACCACCCTGTTCAATGAAAATAATTGCTGACAACAAAAAGATTTATTACAAAAGATTTATTCCCTGATCAGAGACACCCACGATTCTCAACTACTGCAGATCGATATTGATAATGTCAGCAATTGGTGTATCAAAAATCGGTTATCACTGAATATAAACAAGAGTTTTCATGTTACCTTTTCTAAACGTTGCAAAGTCATTGACACTTCTTATCACATTTCCATGACACGCCTGTTGCATGTTGATGAAATTAAAGATTTGGGCGTAATCTTTGACTCGAAGTTCTCGTTCGCTAATCATATTAATTTTGTCATCTCTAAGTCTTATGCCATGCTTGCTTTTGTGAGGCGTCATAGCTCGGATTTCACCGACCCGTATACGCTGAAGCTTTTTTATACGGCACTTGTTCGTTCCAGGCTTGAATATGCGTCCTTCATCTGGTCTCCATATTTTGCGTGCCATGGCGCTAGGATTGAGAGGATCCAAAAAGTTTTCCTACGCTTTGCATTACGTAACTTACGCTTTACAGATCCTATGCCTAGCTACGAATCGCGATGCCTATTGATTAACTTAAAATCTTTGCAAAGTAGGAGAACAATCCTGTCTTTGTCCTTCATCTTTGATGTACTCCGTGGTATGATGGATTGTCCCACACTCCTAGAGAGGATTTTTCTGAATATTCCAGCTAGATCTCTTCGTTGCTCAGAGCTCTTCCATGTTGGTATTTTGAGGGCTCTGTATGCACGAAATGCACCTATCACCAGAGCCTTAATTGAGTTCAATAGAATCTCCAAAATTGTTGACATTGATTTTTCAGTTTCAAAAAATCGTTTCATTTATTCGTTAAATCTTTTTTATAAGTAGCTTCATGTGTTCAACTTAGCCTATACGAATTTTTATTGTATTCATTGGCTAATCAATACTAAATAAAATAAAACATATCTCGTAGGCCAATTTTCGTGGTTCTGCGTACTTAGTCTATCTTGTTAGTTGTATCATGATGGCAAGCTGAACTCTTTTCGAACTCAGAGCTGCAACTCAAGTAATTCAAACGTTAATGCTTTCAAATCTGTCAGCAAAAATTGAAAGTTTCTCAGCAATTGTTGTTGCAACGTACTATAAAATTAAACAAGAACTACAATTTGTTTTGTTTTGGAAATAAACGTCGAACCACAGAACAAACAATATACAGAACGTGCATCTGGTCAGAGACAATAAAGACATTACATTTCGGGTTCTTCTCACTTAAGTACTCTTCTCAGACTCATTTAAACTAAACTAATTTATAACTAGTCCTTTTCTGTACAGTACTGATTACAAATTAGTTATTTTGCTTGAAAAGAAGTGATTATTTTAACGTGGCGATGTCCTAGCAGCACATCAATTGTCTACCTCTGCATGACATCCGAACTAGTTTATAACTAGTTGTTTCCAAACCAATTAATAACACTGTGCAAGTCCAAAATTTAGACATGGGGGGGACCTGCTGGGTGAGTTTCCTATAGGTATACTGAGTTGAGATCCATCAGCCGTTTGGTAAGATTGGCTCTAGTTTATGAGAAATCCGACTTTGAAGTTTGGTAATTTTCGTCAAGTTTGTCGCTTAAGTCTTCGAACGTTTAAATGCTAATAGGTCCTAAATCGTTCCGAATATCGCTTTACTGTCTTCGGCAAGTTTGTAGATATTTTAACGACCAACACATTTGCTTAAGACACCAATAAAAAAAAAAAATACATTTAAACTGTGTAATTGCGATATATGCATTTTTGAGCGCAGCGCAACGTGGCGTATGAGTGTCAATTATATGAGTGTTAATTATAATTAAATGACACTCATACGCCACGTTGCGCTGCGCTCAAAAATGCGCATATCGCAATTACACAGTTTAAATGTATTTTTTTTGGATTGGTGAAAATTACCAAACTTCAAAGTCGGATTTCTCATAAACTAGAGCCAATCTTACCAAACGGCTGATGGATCTCAACTCAGGATACCTATAGGAAACTCACCCAGTAGGTCCCCCCATGTCTAAATTTTTGAGGGCAAATTTCACGCACAGTGTAATTAGTCCGCAATCAACTGATTTAAAACTAGTTGTTTTGTGACTAGTTAAAAATTAGTAAGTGTGTAACTGATTTTAAAATAGTAACCCATTAAAAATTACTTGCAAATAACCCCTTTAAATGAATTTTCAAATATATTTAATTCAATTCATTAGTTTTTTTATTAATTTTTTTCCATAAACAAATTACACTTCTTTTAAATAATATAAATAAGTAAATATAATATTTACAACTTACAACTAAAAGCAAAAAAAACAGCACACAAAAAAAAAATAAAAATTTAATTCATTTCATAACAAAAACCTTGGCTAAATGAATGCTGTCTCAAGTGATCTGTCGATCCCACCTCTAATCTCTTCCTTTCCTCCTCCTTTTGTACTCATGATTCCCTCTATTTTCTGCTCCCCGGCTTCGGCCGTTTGTGTCGTTTATTGTTTATTCTTGTCACTCGCTATTCGTACTCCCGCGAATAAAGAGCCCCAAACCACCCGAACAATACCGCGTTTTATTTTCCCCCGCTCCGCGACAATACGCATAAACAAACATATTTTGTCTCAAAATATTAATGTATAGATATACTGTGTAAGCCAAAAAAACGTTTTCCCAAAAAAATCGTGTAAAACAAAAAAAAAAAAATCAGTCAGTTCACTTAAGGTACTAAGTTATAAAATAAATTCAAGTATTAGTTATTTCTTTCTGGCGTTTAGCTCTATTTACACAGGTATTGTGAAAATACCTTCTTTTAACCGCGGCAATAGCTCCTCTCAGCTCTGCCAAAGGATCAGCCCCATGTATTGAATCTAGTTAAATAAGGAACGAATTGTTTAAATAGTTATGGGAATATTATGCACAGTGAATGTGATTTTGTAAATTTGTACGTGCATACATACCAAGCAAACCCTTAAAAAATTTGCTGAAGTCCTTCAGGCTTATTTTTTCATGTGTTCCAAAGATATTCACGGCTACAATGACATTAGCAGCTAGCAGGCTCGCTGTAATTTTCCGCGCACAAATGTTCCACTTGCACGTCTTCACTCGTGCCTTTAGCCGCATTTTCACTTCCACTTCTGTTTTTGTTATTTTGCGACAAATATTTTTTGATTTTGAGGCATTTATTTTTACTAATTAAATAATTTATTTTACACACCTCTTTGTACTACGCACTTATTTACACTTTTTCACGCACACGCTTTGACGAGTAAACACGATATGGCGTCCTTTTCAGTTAGCAATCTGGCCAACCCATTGGATTCACTAACAAATTCCAAGAATCGCAAACGCGAACCCAGAAAATAAAAATTTTCAACAATAGGCAACACTTATTTATCGTGCAGGCGCCATTGGCGACTTGTCGTTTGAACGAACAACACAACGAGTGCGGCGCATGCGCTCGTGAACTGTATTGCCATGCATGATTTTTCAATCAGTTACAAATTAGTTGTCAAATAATTAGTTTAAAATTAGTTACTTTTTCCGACTACTTTTTTCCTGCAGGGCATGTGTACCCGAAAAATTGAATGTAGTATGTATCATAGAAGTAATTTCTACATACGACATTGCTTTACTGGTGCTGCCAAATAAACTTTCTACCATACCATACCATTCAAGGTGAACAAAATTTGAATTCTTATCGTTTGTTTATTGTGCAATTTTTTGATAAAGGTAGAACTAACACTAACACTAATGTTTGTAATGCTACTATCATCTTAAAAAACCATAAATTTTCAGTGTAGTTTTTCAGCGAATCCTTTAAAAAACTTGACGGAAGTTTTGTATACTATAACTCGCATAAAGCCGCTCAGAGTGGATTTGTATATATTGCTGGTATATGTATGTTTTGTATGCTACTTCTATCTATGCTATTATATAAAGCCAAGTGTGACGATGCTTTTTTGAGCCACAATCAGGCAAAAACCGCTGAACCGATTTAGATGAAATAAGCACCAAACATATTTTTAGCTGGCGAATTAATACAATTGACCTCGTTGAATCAGCTGATTTGATTTTTTTGTGGTGGAAAAGGGTCTAGATTGTCAAAATGCCTGTGTAAAACTGTGACAGTTTAAAAATGAAAAAAGAAAGCTTTGTTCTGATTGGCTGATTTTGACAATCTAAACCCAGAAAACAAAAACAAAATACATTGAAATTTTGTTGCTGCCCTTACGCTATCACCTGTATGAATTCGCCTTGGAATCGGTTCAAGTGCCGAGTCAGACTTCAAATAAACTGTTCTGAATCGGTTCAAGTGCCGATTCAGACTTCAGTGGCAAACATAGTGAAATAAATAAACCAGATACTGACAACTCTCTTGAATCGGCATGCTTATTTTATGTCACTATGAACAAATTTGTCAAATACTTAACTCTTTTTGTTCAAAAAATACTTTTTTTCCAAGAGGCAGAACGTCTGCAGCATAGCAAAATAAAAATTACTGAAATGCCGAAGGAATCGTGCGCACTATGTAGAACTGCTCATGGGGGCACGATCCCCATGTATTCAGTACATTTAAATGTGCAGAAAAAATAAAGTGGGAAAGTATTTGTAATACTGAGTTCGGCACACATGCGTTCGAGAACAGCAAACTCAAATGGGTTAATTCAAAACGAATTGACGTGAAAAAAATTTTGAAAGCAATTGACATTTTTTAAGCATGCCTCTCCCTAGTTGGTTCACTTTATTTATTTCACTATGAGTGGCAAACTAGTCACTGAACACCCGCCATAAAAAATTGTTGCTTGTATGAAATGCGCATTCTGTATGTTTATTTTCTTTAAAAAAAAGAAATTTTTACAAATGTTTAAAAAACTAATTTTTTTTTTCGAAAAAATCCATTAATAAGTTTATTACTATATTGTAGCCTGTGAAATTTCCTTTATACTTTGTGTACGCGCACTAACACTTCGGGTAAGTCGGGTCGATAATTGAGTTCGCTTGTCCTTTACTAAGTGTTGGCTTATTCCCTTCATTTAGAAGCTCAAAATCGGTACACACGAAGGCATCCAGCAGTGCTGCACCTCGTTTGTTAGCTGTGGCGCAGAGGGTTGACAAAGTACACATTTTGGTGCGAGGTTGCAGTTTTTCGATGTATGGCCATTACCTGCACATCTAAAGCACATCCCGCTGCGGTCTTTGTCGCTTCTGCAGTTCTTCGACACATGGCCAAATTCGAGACACTTGTAGCACCGTATTGGGGTTAGACGCTCGCGTATTCTGCACCTCACCATGCCCACGCGAATGTGGCCGGCTTCAAGCAGCACTTTGGCATATCTTTCTGGCATGTTCAAAACCGCTATCTGTTGGCCATCGCTGCATGGTCGTAGTGACTTGACGCAATTAGTTTGCGGGACGGCCATTTCTGGGCATTGCTTGAGGATATCATCGCGAATATCTTCTTCAGTCGTCGTCTCATTTAGGTCGCGGCATACCAGATTTAGTTCACGACTGATCGCTCTGACATCAGCAACACCTCGCAGAAAATGTGTGGCGCTTTCTCGGAGTTTGTTTGTTACCGCACTCGTGTTTTGCTTAAGTTGTAGCAATAACTCGTCTTTGGCCGTCTTTCGAATTTGTTTGGCGTTCTCGCCAAGCTCAGTCAATTATGGCTTAGCTTTCAGACTTCTGACAATGTCTGCATAGGATTTCTCGTCTTTGCGAGTTATGACTATGGCGTCCGGGCGAGCCGATCTGCGACGGCTTTTGGCGACACTGTGTCCATTGGCTACGTCATCAGCAGCGCTCTTGCCTTGCTTGCCTCGCTTCGCCGTTTTCGAGCGCACAGCTGTCCACTCGGCTTCTTTAATAATCTTCTGGCTGAGGACTGTGTCTCCAGCAGCCGCTTCAACCCTCACAGCTCCGTTATCGTTCGCCTTCTTATTTTTCTTTGGCGGAGTGGCCCGCACGGACTGCTCGTCCTCTCTTGGCCGTTTTGGCGCATTTATTGTGCTCTGCTTTATGGCGGGTGCAGTTTGGCAGCCTTTGTCCACTTTATTTCCGGACTCACGCTCGCTGTTGAAGACAGTCGCGCGGTTATAGAGCACTTCTATAGCGCTTACGAGATCCCTCATCGGCTGATGGATCGTGCGCCTCCTGCTGATCATTACCACCAGGTCTCTGATCCTTTCAGCCAGGTCGTTGAATGCCATCGAACTTGTGCCCGCGCTTGTGCTCTCCGCATCGGCCACGTCATCTTCAGCTTGAATGCCTGCCGTCGGCGAGGGCAGGCATTGTCTGCGTACCGGCGATCGTGCGAGTTTAGCGCTTCGTTTAAATTGGTCTATTAAAATATCCCCCGCTCCTGTAAGTTCGCCATCACTATCTTCTGCCACTGTGATATTTGGCGCATGTGGATTAATAAGCGGGGTCGTTTTACAACCACCGCGGCTGTATCGCCCCAGTTGGGGCAAATGCTCGACGCTCATTGGCTAGTGGCACCTTGCAGTAATGGCCATCAGGGATGACTACAGTAGCAGCACGAAGATCAACGTACCGCCAATTACAACGCGCTGGTGACCGGCGCCTTCTGATTGGCCAGTAACGCTTTTGCACGAATGACAGCTTGCGATAATTGTAATGGCCGCCAACACGATCCACAGGAGCTGCAAAAAGTGTTAAGCAGAATGCAGTTGGGGAAGCACTGTACTCACCCTTAGCGGATACACCACCCACGTATCGTGGAGGACAGAGTGCCACTCCACAGGGTGCGCCGGCTAAGAACTGAATGAAATAGCCAACTTAGCACAGTTGCTGCGCTTATTTCAAACAGCTTGCGGTCCACTTTTTAAAACAGCTGATTGCAGATCGGACAGCTGATTAATGTTTATACACAAAACAGAAAGGTTGCGCGGGATTTCTGCAGAAATCGGTATGGTGGGTTCGTTTTCACTGAAAATTTTGCAATCAGCGAGCCACCGAAAAAAAACTCAATTAGGGAGATTTGTGTCCCAGCTAGTGCCCGTATACTTTGCACAACGCGACACTATACTTTCGCACTTTAGCACTTCCCAACGAATTCTACTGACACGCTCTACGCTGCGCGCAAAGTAGCTATTTGTTAGGAGCACGTCCTGTACGTCTGTCCGCTGCTAACACTTCACTTGCACTATTGGCAGCGATTAAGCGATGTGAAAGTGGGAGAGCCGGTAGAAATACATGCACAGAAAGTCACTAATATTATTGCAAAATTGCAACCTACTAGTAGGCCCCAAGCTTGATCAGGAACGTACTTTTTCCTCCATATAAATTTCTAAAACGGGGTTGCTGTTCTAGTTCATTTCAATTTCCAGTGTTGCTGGTGTGAGTAATTTTTTGTGGCCACAGAAATATTTCTTTTTATTTGTATTTTTTTTGCTGCAATTTCGTAATACGTTTGTATAGAACTAACTATAAAAATATATTATTGCCCAAAAGTGTCAAAAGAACCGTTTGGTATTCTTTTTATTGAATTAAATTAAGGTTTTATAAGCTGCATAAAAAAAACAGTCCTGCGTTCGAACTAGAGCATTTATCACCAAAAGCATACCTGTTCTGATCTGATCGTTAGAGATTCGCTAAATAAAGAACTGCGAAATAAAAAGGGCGGCAATTGACCCTGTCGAATTCAACGCATTAAGCTTTGTGTTCTTTGGTATATTTTTCAATAATATCTACGTAATGAAACCAAAAACTTGTGTATTTGATGCAGAAAAAAGCAAATAATTGAAAGGAAACTGGCGGAATTTCAGTTTGCACAATAATCCCTAATATCGGGATAAGAGCGGAAACAGTGAAGAGTTGATCACTGCCAGTACACACAGACTGTGTACGTGAATTGCAAAAAACGCACAAAAATCGGCTTACTCTCCCAGTTTCACATCGCTTAATCGCTGCTATTGGGTCGGATGTCAGGAGTCCGTCGCCGACTGGATCAGGAGCTGTGACCAGTGTTCGTTTACGAAAGGGCCGCATGTAGCAGTACAACGTGGGAGCGCCCTTCGAGCGAATTGCCATGGACGTTGCCGGGCCATTTCCAATTAGTGCACAAGGCTACAAATATGTGTTAGTGGTGATGGACTATTTCACTAAATGGCCGGAAGTGTATCCTATTCCCAACCAGGAGGCAACTACAGTCACGGAAATGCTGGTTAACAACTGGAGGCTTAAGTGCAGAATAGCGTACCCTCGTGAAAAAATTAATAAGTATGCTTATACATAGAAGTTTGGCTCCTGGGTCTAACAAACTAAAAATTTTGCTGGGGAAACGCCTACAAAAGGCGTGGCACGGGGTCAAAGTTCAAAACTTTTATCAAAATAACTCAGTCAATTTTCAATCGATTTATACGATATGGGTATCAAACGAAAGGTATTTTTCATACCTTTATTGATGTATTGATGTACCACATTATATACTTTATATGTACGAGTAAAAAATTATAAGCAAAAAATTATTTTTTTATATAAATTTTACAAAACTCGATTTTTTTCTCGAAAAAACCCATTATAAAGATATAATAAATTTTTTACCATATATTCTCTACGGAATTCTCTTTACAATGAAATATAGAACATTTGAACTTTTTCTGTTTTTGTTTTTTATTTAAATTTAAATTAAGTTAAAAGAATCTGCCTGCAATATTGAAATGGCGTTTACGAAAGTTATTGCTTAGGCGCGATATTTTCCAATCATAGGAATTGAATATAAAAATACTGTAAGCTCCTTACTGAACCTGATGCCGTAGTAACTCCCATGAGGGTTATTTTTCAAGCGGCCCGGCCGAAGGCCGGCCACACAAAAGGTACTTGAATGCAGAAATTCTTTGCTTAGGCGCGGTATTTTCCAATCAGGAATTGAATATAAAAATACTGTAAGCTCCTTACTGAACCTGATGCCGCAGTAACTCCCATGAGGGTTATTTTTCAAGCGCCCCGGCCGAAGGCCGGCCACACAAAAGGTACTTGAATGCAGAAATTCTTTGCTTAGGCGCGATATTTTCCAATCATAGGAATTGAATATAAAAATACTGTAAGCTCCTTACTGACCCTGATGCCGTAGTAACTCCCATGAGGGTTATTTTTCAAACGCCCCGGTCGAAGGCGGGCCACACGCATTGAAAAAAAACCAAAATATATGTTTTTATATTTCATTGAAAAGAGAATTCCACACGCTATAATATAGTGTCAATTTTTTTGTACCTTAATAACGAGATTTTTCGAGAAAAAAATCGAGTTTTGTAAAATTTATATAAAAAAAATAATATAAAATATATAAAAAAAAAAATAAAATATAATAAATATATAAAATATGTATATAAAATTTTTTGTTTATAATTTTTTACTCGTACATATAAAGTATATAATATGGTACATCAAAATAAAGGTATGAAAAAGACCTTTCGTTTGATACACATATCGTATAAATCGATTGAAAATTGACTGAGTTATTTTGATAAAAGTTTTGAACTTTGACCTTCGTTACATTCACAAAAACAAGTTCTACATAGCCAAATTTTCATTTTTTTTCCACGAGGGTACGCTATTCTGCACTTGTTCCTGTGAACCAATGACTACATGACGCGAAACTCGGAGGGGTAACGGTTGCTAATTCGGTAAAACCAGGCCCCAGAGTCGCAAATTCGGTAAAACCAGGCCCCAGAGTTGATTAGGGTTCGTACAAAAAATTCGCCATACAAACGCCAGGGCGAGGGCTGCTGGTGCGTTCGATGTTTATTTGCAAATAAAATAATTGGTTTTTTTTTTTCTTTCATTCTGTAGTACGTTTATAGGAAATTGATTGTAAAAAAACGTTGTTGCTGAAAAACGTCATAAGTATGTTGCCTCGTGTTTTAATATGATTTTACTTCAGTTTTAGCTGACTGCCCTCAAAGCCTTAACGTTTGCATTGCTTGAGTTGCAGCTCTGCGTTTGAAAAGAGCTCAACTTGCCATCACTGTTTCTTGCTGCACTAGAAACGGCAAACTCAATGAGACATGAACTGAAGGAAAAAGCAACCGAATATCTGCTAACATTAGCGTATGAAATAATTTATTTCTGCTTTTTGTTGGTACGGGTTACAATCAAAATTACTTAGACCAGTAAAACAAGGTGGTTTGCAATGCTATATTTACAGTGAATAAGAAAAGTTAGCACTTTAAGATGCAAACTGGTAACCGGTGCTGTGCGAATGTTTGGGTAAAAAAACCCGTACACTATCGGACGATTGGAAAAAGCAAAAAATGGTCTGAAAATCATTTCTCCTCCGAGTTTCGCGTCACGTAGTCACTGCTGTGAACTGCTGGGCATATGGAAAATTCGCACCACTCCCCTGCATCCACAGTCTGACGCATATCCCTCTATTCCTGATGGCGTATAGACTAGAGCTGCGACATCGACCGAAAAACATCGATGTTATGCGGAAGGAGGTATCGATGTTGACAAAACATCGGCAAAAACATGTTAGCTACATACACTCCGGGCCACCAGAATAGGTTCACATTTTTTTCTGAAGCAAAATGAGTAGTGTTTTTACAAAACACGGTTTAACCTTATATATTGGTATCAAGATGTTCAAGGCTTCTATCCTGAACCTACCTGTCCAAAACACAACTTGACATGTATTGACTTTTTCGTTTTTGGCCCACTTTTGTAAAGTGAACCCCAAAACTGAGTACATTTTAGTGGGCCATGAGAATAGGTTCACTCTAAAAATCGCTGCTTTTTTGGCGAATAACGAGACTTTTGGGAACAAAACCAAATTTGTTCATTCCATTGAATGTTTTTCTTAACGTTTGTTCGAAAATGGGTCGCGGAAAAGCTCTAACCTCCGAAGAAATCGCTCAAATTGAAGTGCTTGAAAGCGAAAATTAATCTGCGCGTAAAATAGCGCTTAAAATAAACAGGAGTCAAAATGTGGTGAGTAATTATTTGCGAAATAAAAGCACCTATGGCAAAAAACATGAAAGGCTGCACGCATTCGGTGACAACATCTGCAGACAAGCGTGCCATACTGCGATGTGCTTCAAATTCCGCTGACTCAGTTGCCAAAATCAAGGCTAAAACTGGACTTTCTGCAAGCTATTCTTCGATCAAACGTGTCATTCGGAATGCCCCCAACCTAAAAAGAAAGAAGCTGCAAAAAAAACCACCGCTTACTGCTCAGCGCCAAGAAAACCGCTTGGTATTTTGCAGAAATCATATGGCTTGGAACGACAAATGGAAGTACGTCGTGTTTTCGGACGAAAAGCGGTTTAATCTTGATGGTCCCGATGGCTACAATTTGTATTTCCATGACCTTAGGAAAGAGGAACGCTTTTTAACACGCCACCACGGTCGAGAGGGTGGAATTATGGTATGGGGAGCGATTTCCTACTACGGAACTATCAAGCTGCAATTTCAAACAGCCAGAATGACGGCAATGGGTTACAAAACCATGCTTGAGAGAGTTTTTCCGCAACTGTCTGACTTGTTTGGTCCCATTAAGTGGATATTCCAGCAGGACAATGAACCCATCCATACTGCACGGGTCGTGAAGCAGTGGTTGATGCAGCAAAACGTTGATCAGCTGGAGTGGCCCCCCTACTCTCCTGATTTAAATATCATTGAAAACGTATGGGGATGGTTGGTGAGGAAGGTCTATGCCTCCGGACGCCAGTTCGACAACAAGGATGAACTAATTGGTGCCATTGAAGCAGCGTGGGAGACTATTTCCTTAGATTATATTAAGTCTTTATACGAGTCAATGTCGACGCGAATTTTTGAAGCCACATTAAATAAAGGTGGCCATACTCGCTTTTAAAATCAATAAATTAAAGTGTTGTTTACCAAAAAGTCCATTTTATTTGCATTTACCACTGTTTCAATCTCAATTTTTAGAGTGAACCTATTCTGGTGGCCCACTAAAATGTACTCAGTTTTGGGGTTCACTTCAAAAAAGTGGGCCAAAAAAGAGAAATGAAATAAATGTCAAATTGTGTTTTGGACAGGTAGGTTCACAATAGATGCCTTGAACATGTTGATACCAATAAATGAGGTAAACCTGTGTTTTGTAAGAATACTACTCATTTTCTTCCAGTAAAAAATGTGAACCTATTCTGGTGGCCCGGAGTGTATATCTCAATTGTTTTCATTATTTTTTTATCATATTAAATAAAATCACATACAAGTTTTGTTCAGTTCACATCACGACTTGAGTATTGATTGAATCTACAAATCAAACAAATACATACTCACGTATATACACATGCATATGCAATGTGTATACGTATACATACACGTCATACACGTCTTTTTCATTTTTGAAAATCTAAGTCCAACGGGGAAACCAAGGGTTAAAAGTTTGTATGGAAAAACATACTTTAATAGTTCTATTGACTTTAAATATGGTGAAAGCACTACAAATGAGAAAAAATTAGACGAGTATTTTGCCATAAAAATCTTACGGGCTCAACAAAGGGGAAAATAAACTTGATTTATTGGGTCCATTGATTTCAAACTTGCGTGCAGAGCCGCCGGGCCCTGATATTTTCGAAGCCGAACCTTAAAAAACTGTTATTAAGGCATACCTACGTTTTAGGATAATGCAAATATTCTTCACCTGAATGGTTCCATGGCGAATGCTGTGACCATAAAGTTACAATATTAGATTTATTTTCCCACTCCTACGAAAACACTGCCTGTGGGCTGTATAAAAAGTAGGATTGAAAAACAAAAATTGAAAATAATTGTTGGCCAATGAAAACTTATGCATTTTGGAAAGGATAAATTAAAACAAAAGTAACAACAATAAGCAATGAAGACGGCAGGATCCCCAGACACCAGTGGAAATGGGTGAATGCTGCCTTGGCCAAAGTTGCGCTGCTGGTCAAACGAGAAAATCCAGGCCCGCCACCTTCCTGCACGGATGCTGGTTGGTTTCAGGGCAACGTGAAGCTCATCGCTTGCGATGATGCGAGGTCAGCAGACCTATACAGGGCAGCGGTTGCGCGAGTAGGTGAGGTATACCCGGGAGCCCGCCTAAAAGTCGTGGAAGCCCGGGACATACCATCGCGCCCTAGGGCTCGTGCATGGGTCCCGGTTACACCTTCAGAGCCAGCAGAAATTCTGGAAATGCTCCAGGAATTCAATCCGGACATCCCCACCGGCACCTGGAGGGTTGTTAATACGGAGAAGACGGAGAGAGCAACCATGCAGGTAGTCCTGCTTCTTAATAATGAGAGCTTGGAGCCGTTAAAGCAGCGCGACCACCAAATTAATTATGGATTCGGTAAAATCCACCTCAAGGTGTACAAAACCGACACTGAAGCTCTGGTCAATCTGGCATCCTGCGTGGAGGAGGATGAACCTCAGAGCGACGTCGATATGGAAGCTGGCAAGGCCAACGATGAGCTGAGTGGTTACGCTTCCTCTAGCTCTGAAGCAGGGGCAGTAATGCGAAGGCTCTATGCGGAGGAGGAGCTGTTAGGCGATGACGAAGCCGATGCGACGCTCACGGAGGAGGGGGGCAAGTATAGCCATGGTGAAGGTCTTCCAGATAAACCTTCATCATAGCAAGGCAGCCTCGGCTGCACTTATGCTTCGCCTGTCTTCAGGCGAAGTCGACTTCGCTCTGGTCCAAGAGCCATGGATCACTGCGGATAGGATCCGTGGTTTAAGGACCCCCAAGTATACGCTACATCGCGTTCACGGTAAAGGAAAACCCCGTACCTGTATTTTAGCCAGAGCTAGCCTTAATACCTTTATTCTTCCTCAGTTTAGTGACGGGGATATCACGACAGTGAGCTGGGAGCTAGAGCGACAGAAATACAGGATAGCCAGCTTCTATCTGGCGCACAACGATCAAGGATCACTCCCATCCAGATTGCTGCAGGAGCTGGTGAGGGACACAGACCCAAACAGGGCAACATTGATTTTGGGAGGAGACGCGAACGCCCACCACACCCAGTGGGGCAGCACGGGTATCAATGAGCGGGGTGAGTTACTTTATAACTACTTATTAAGTACAAACCTTAGCATATGTAATAGAGGTTGTGACCCTACATTCATAACTTGTAACCGCAGAGAAGTTCTAGACATAACTCTCATTGCTGACATCCACTATAGTAAAATAGCAACTTGGAAGGTGCTCAAAGAACATTCGTTCTCAGACCACCGGTATGTAGAGTTTACTTTTTCCGGCTCGCCTCCTCCCCCTAAAATCCTACAAAATGTAAGGAAAACTAATTGGGGGTATTACTCCAAACTTGTTTCAAAAAATCTATCCTACGAACCACCCTACATACCAAAAACTAGGATAGAGATTGACAGTTTAGTTGAACAATTTACAGGCTGCTGTTCAGCAGCTTTAAATAAGGCTTGCCCCAGGAGGAAATACAACGAGGCGCACAAACCTCCTTGGTGGTCCTCTGAGCTGAACCGGCTCCGAAAGGAGTGCAGGAGAGCCTTCAACGCCGCCAAGCGAGAGGGCCAAGAATCTTCCTGGGCTAGCTATAGGAACGTCCTGAGCACTTATAAGAAGGCCATTAGGAAAGCCAAGCGTACATCCTGGGCAGATTTCTGCAGCCAAATAGAATCTACCTCAGATGCTTCTCGACTGAGAAAAGTGCTGGCTAAAGCACCAAGCTCGCCTGGCTTCATCCAGAAGGAGGACGGATCGTGGACAGACTCAAGTCTGGAAACGATACAACTCCTTATGGATACTCACTTTCCAGGCTGCACCTCACTCCCCACCAACCCAATGGAGTCGATATTGGTCGAACCTCGACTATACTTGGATATAATAAATGACAGGAAAATAGCTTGGGCTCTGTCTACCTTCAAACCATACAAATCGCCGGGACCAGACGGCATCTACCCGGTACAATTGCAATCCACTATGGACATCACCAAATCCTGGCTGCAAATTATATTCGCTAGCTGCATAAGGCTTAACTATATCCCGTTAAGCTGGAGGGAAGTAAAAGTCGTTTTTATCCCCAAGGCAGGGAAAGCCTCCCATGTTAGGCCGAATGACTTTAGGCCGATTAGTCTATCTTCGTTTCTCCTGAAAACCCTGGAGAGACTTATAGAAGTCTACATCAGACAAACAGTCAATTCTTCACAGCTATCTAGCTCACAGCATGCATACAGCAAAGGCAAGTCCACGGAAACGGCCCTTCATTCCCTGATTTTTGACATTGAAAGGTCCCTGGAACTCAAGGAGTACGCTCTGGTGGCATTCCTGGATATAGCAGGGGCCTTTAATAATGTCCTACCAGAGGCTATTACTTCGGCCCTAACGAGCCTGCGAGTAGACGGATCCCTGGTTCGGTTTATCCGCCAATTGCTCACCTGCAGGGCGGTCAACTCGGAGCTAGGGGGTGCCGCGGTTCGTAGGTTTGTTAATAGAGGCACTCCACAGGGTGGGGTACTCTCTCCGTTCCTGTGGGTTGCAACGGTTAACCAACTTTTGCAGCGCATGGAAACGGAGGGTTTTAAGGTTATCGCTTATGCGGATGACGTCGCAGTAGTTGTACAAGGGAAATTCCCTCAAACGCTGGCCGATATCATGGAATCAGCCCTTCACACCCTCTCAACCTGGGCGAGTGGCTGTGGACTCGCTGTGAACCCGTCTAAGACTGAGCTAGTACTTTTCACTAGACGATATGGGACTCCTTCCATTACCCCTCCCAGATTGGGAGGGGTAGATCTCACCCTTAGTGACAAGGCAAGATACCTGGGGGTCATTCTTGACAAGAAGTTGCTCTGGAATGAAAACGTAATGGAGCGCATCAGGAAAGCGACTACAGCGCTATTTACTTGCAAAAAAGCAATAGGCACAACATGGGGTTTCTCCCCCAAAATTACATACTGGATATATACAGCCATAGTACGACCAATTCTACTCTACGGAGTAATTGTATGGTGGCCAGCAACTAAGAAGTCAACGACGCTGAAGCAGTTGCACAGGGTGCAAAGAAGTGCAGAGATATGCATTAGTGGAGCACTTCGTTCTACCCCCACTGATGCTCTAAACACGATTCTTCACTTGCCTCCTCTTGACATTGTAGCTCAGGAGGTCGCACTGGCATGCGCACTACGACTTAGGGAGTCTAGGTCTTGGCGCATGGGAAGTTTTGGACACTCCCTCATCCTGGGAACGTAGGCCCCAATATCAATCCCCCAAAATACAGACTACTGTATACCTGCTTTGGCCTTTGACAAAGAATATGATGTCTCCATACCAAACAGACAGGAGTGGCTCGATCGACCTCCGAAGATACGAGATGCGATCAATTTTTTCACTGACGGATCTAGGCTGGACGGGAAAGTTGGAGGAGGTGTTTTCTCCCCAGACCTGGGGATTGAAGTCTCCTTCCGACTCCCGGATCACTGCAGCGTATATCAGGCGGAGATGATCGCCATCCAGGATGCCACTCTGCACCTGAACCCAACGCCTAACAGAAGGAAGCAAGTTTTCTTCTTTTCTGACAGCCAAGCTGCGCTGAAAGCTTTGGACTCGTGCGTGGACAACACAAAGTCTCTCACTGAGTGCCGCAGATCTCTAAACGAGATGGGCAAGCACTACAGTATTCACCTAATCTGGGTGCCTGGACACCGTAACATTGAAGGTAACTGCATAGCGGACGAGCTGGCCAGGAAAGGCACGACCACCCATATCCTTCCCGACAAGGAGACGGTAGGTATGCCGCTGGCCACTTTCAAGCTTCGCGCCAGAACGTATGCAATCCGAACAGCTCAGGAGCGTTGGCACAATCTCTCCTCATGCGCAACAGCCAGGCTCACATGGCCGACATACGACAGGAGGCGGACTGCGAGTATCTTGGACCTCAAGAGGAAGGAGATATCCGTTTTAACAAGAACCCTCACAGGGCACTGGTTAATTGGAGCACACGCCATCAGGCTAGGTATCAATGCAAGAGACTTCTGTAGAAGCTGCGACTGTGCTGAAGAGGAAGAAAGCGTACAGCATCTCCTCTGTCACTGTCCAGCACTTTGCAGAAGTAGGCTACGCATCCTTGGACAACCGTTCCTCTCAAATCTAGCTGAAACATCCTGCATAGATGTCAAAAACCTTCTTAGGTTCATAACATCGTCCAGATGGCTTGACCAGGAACAATCCAGTTAGCTCTAGCTGTATATGGCATCACAATGGGCCTGTATCTTGGCCTAAGTGTAGGATGTCTGATATCCAGCCATTTCAACCTAACCTAACCTAACAACAATAACCAGAAGCTTAGAAGGAAAGACCTCCGTCGAATGGGGGCGACATATGGCCAACATGGGCATCATCGAGGATCCGACTTGCATGTCTTGCCTGGAGGAGGTAGATAGTACAGAGCACTTTCTCTGTGCATGTCCTGCCTTCTCTCGAACGAGATTGTGCACGCTGGGTTCAGATGTTATGAGAATGGACGAAGTTCATTCTGTCACCCTGTGTGATCTCCGGAGATTCATTAATGAGTCTGGGAAATTTGCACAGGAGATCTCATAACCCTTTCACCCTTTCCACCCACTTTCTCTTTTCTCTTTTCCATCCCAATCTCCTCTATCAACCTTTTTCAGAGCCTTAAGTACAATGGGCTATAAAGCCTGAGTGCTTGAGGTAATGACCTTCCTTAGGTTATTTCCTCGGCTGCCCCTCACATCGATCCATCCATCCAACAACAATAACAGGCAACAACATCCACGCTATTCCCGCCTACATGGCACAGCGTAAAAAACCGTACACCGCCGACTTTTTTTTCGTTTGCCAATTATACATGCAATTGCCAATTTGTATTAATGCTACATGCCTCAACAACAAAATCTAAAATTTTTGCAAGGTACAAATATTTGGGAGGGGTTGACCCTAAAATTGAGGCATATATGTACATATATCCGACTAAGAAGATTTTTACTTCAAGAATTTTACTTCAGAATGGTTCAGTGACGAATACTGGGACAGTAAATTTAAAATCCTAAATTTTCTTATTTTAGTTCTTTTACGCAAGCATTATATGTGGGCCGTAACAAAAAGTTACAAACAGCGGGACTAATTATATAATTATTGCGGGCTAATAAAAAAGTTCTTCCTTTCTTTTCATTTCCCTGTTTAATTGTCTTTACTGATTAGACATTTACGCCGCCGCCGCCGATTTTTGCTTTTTCTGACACGCCGCCGCCGAAATAGGTAAAAACCGGCGCGGCGGCGGCGGCGTTCGGCGTCATATAATAATTTTTTCTATTGCTGGTCTCACCATTACAAATAAAAGGTCACAGCTTAGTCCTTATAACGTTAATAAAATAATATTCATGCATGACAATTACGAGACTTGCAAAGCAAATTTAACATAATTTCTTTTAAATATTATTATTATTATTTTTATAAGTACTTATGTAAAATGTGAAAAACGACTGTGAATTTAAGGAGCACAAGAAAAGCTTTTTTTTTTTGTTTAACAATTGTTATTGTTTTTTTTTTTAATGTATTAATATATAAATCCATCTACATAAATAAAAATGATTGTAATAATTCTTTTTGGGGTTTTGTTTTTCTTGAATCAAAGAAGGTTTTAAAGTAAAACAAAGTTTCGATTTGAAGGCCGTTGGACTAGGGGCGTGGCACTCATTTTTCACTAATTTTTCGACTTAAATTTTCCGCATAACTTTGGAACTATAAGTCACACATCAATGAAACTTGGTACGAGCTTACGATTTAGATGCGCTCAGCGACTGAAAGAATAGTGTAGGTATTGGACAAGGGGGCGTTGCACCACCCTTAAAATTGGGTATACCATCGCCCCATAGATCTGTTGTTCCACTGATAAAAATGTATGGGCGTTGGACAAGGGGCGTGGCATTTTTTGGCAACCCTAAATTGCTATGTAACTTTGGAACTATAACGTTCACATCACTGCCATTTGGCACAAAAATACGATTTAGTCGTGCCCGTCGACAAGGGGAATGGTCTGGGTATAATATGGAATAGCTTCGGAATTATTACTCGGACAGCATTTAAATTTGTTACTGGGACAATCGGCATGAAAACATTGAACATAATAAATCTAACTTAATTGTTTAGGGCCGTTATACAAATAGTTATCAGATATTAAAAAAAAAATTATTATGAAATCGACGTGAGTGAAGCCGCCGGGTACAGCTAGTTCTTATTATAAATTGAAATAGAAAAATTTCATTTAATAACTGGATACACCGTCCTCCCCGCCGCCGCCGCCGCCAGATTAACCGGCTCAGTCGCCGCCGCCGCCGCCGCCAAATTAACCGGCTTAGCCGCCGCCGCCAGTTCTCTCTGGCCCCTACGCCGCCGCTGAAGCAAAAGCAATCGGCGTAAACCTCTATTACTGATTACTTATTATTATTTATTTTTTATTGCTTGTAGCGATCATATAAGTCGCCAACCATATTTTATTTTCTATGATTTTGCGCACACTACAGTCGGCAGTAAGTTCGGGAGCAATATGCGACGCCGTGCAGGCTTATAGAAGAAGAACAAAAGCCAGCCAGAAACAGAGATTGTTTTACAATTTCAGCTTTTCGCCAGCGCAACAACAACAACAGCACATCGTCTTCACCTCCCAATCATCCCACGGCGCAGCAGTGTGCTAACGCAGACTCGCTGCAGTGAGCGCAACCAAAGAGCGCAACACAAAACGACGTTCACGCTTGTAAAGCAAGCCTTGTGTAAGGTGCGTATCATAAATATGACACTTAGAAAATTTCACTTTGCAGCCTAGCCAAATCTAGGTAGTAATTTGTTTTAGAAAAGCAAAAACGCAGAATTATATTGTAAAAGGTCAGTTTTAATTATAAGTGCAACTTAATATTCTTAAAAATTCCTGTCCAATATACCGTTAGCTTTTATGGGAATGAGTAATAATTTGGGTAGCTGTTAGCGTAACAAAATTATAAGACACATTATGCTAAAAGTATTTATAGTACGCAGATAGATTTTTTTTAGCTCGGTGTTGATTTCTTAGTTAAATTCAATTAATTTAAAATGAAACGCTGGTTGGTAAATTGTTATCCGAAAAAGAACAAAGCTTTTAAGGTTGCTGGACTTAGTAGACCAATTCGTTCACCTCTTGTTCGCAGCTCGCAGCCTTTAGCAGCCGGCCAGGGTCTAAAATTACCATTTGGCGTTTGTTAAACAACTCGGAAAATATTGTCCGAGCTGTTATGAAGAGGACCCCGACAGTCCTACCGCGCCACAAAGCTGCACGACTCCAAATTGCGCGAAACAATCTGGATGCTTGCTGGGACATGGTAAACATATTTTAATATGTTAACTAATATGACTACAAATGCATATTTTTTCCAAAAGGCTATCTTTTCTGATGAAAAAAAATTTAATTTGGATGGACCAGATGGTTGTCGACGCTAATTGAGGGTTTTCAGAAGGAGCCCCTGAAATTTTCTAAAATAAATTTCGGTGGCGGATCTGTGGTGGTGTGGGGCGTATTTCACAAACATGGAACGGTCGATTTCCGCTTCACGGGCTCAAGAATGGGCAGTACAGAATATACTGCGGAGTACTTGCCAGGCGTTTCAATGGGGAACATAAAAATACGACTCTGTTGGGGACTTAAAAATTGCTATTTTAAGGAGTGGAGCCATCTTCGATGAGAAAACAGTTGTTTGAAGTTGGAAAGAAAGGGGCTGGTACCATTAATTACACTGTGCAAGTCGAAATTTCAGACATGGGGGGGACCTACATAGCGACTATCAATATGAGAGAGTTGAGATCCACCAGCCGTTTGACTGGATTGGCTCTAGTTTAAGAGAAATCCGACTTTGAAGTTTGCTCATTTTAGTCGAGTTCGTCGCTTAAGTCTTCGAACGTTATGTATAAGCAGTGTTGGGACTAATATATTAAAGTAGTGCAACTAATTACGTAGTATATTACTTTTGCTTTAAAACTGTAGTGTAACTAGTTACTTTTCCCATAAGTAATCACCTTCAGTAATAATACTACTTTTTTCAAGTTACTTATTACAATATTACTTTTTAGTCAACAAAGTTCTAATTTTCATGTAAAACAGCAGCACTGATGACATGATTAAGATCTATTACAATTATACAACGCTGCACTTGTTCATACTAAACATAGCTCGCGTGTTTCATTTCCAACTGAGTTTGGTAGTGAAGACAAAAATTAACATTTGCACGCAAATTCAAGCGGTTTTAATAAAAACGGTAACGAAATTCAAATTGTAATTCAAAATGAATTAATCATTTAACCGGATTGTTTTTTTGCAGAATGACTACTTTTAATAGCTGGAAATTTCGCAAATATTTCGATTTGTTGACGGAAGCAACCGACTTGCAAAATGCTGCAGTCAAAAATATAAAAGTACGCTGCAAATTGTGTGAGCCAGAAAACGTGACCCTATCTACTTCAAAGATACAATTTTTTTTTAAATGACTAAACAAGATGCCTCGAGTTGTGTAAAATAAATATCAAATATGTAAAAAAAATCTTCATTCATTTTTTTGGAAAAAATCGGTAGAAATCATGTATTTTTAAAATTATATATTACTTTTTGTGATACATTACTTGACATTTCCAGTAATAAGTAATGTAACGATATTACTTTCAAATGTCAGTAATGTGTAATAAGTAATATGTTACTGTCAAAAGTAATAAGTCCCAACACTGCTGAGGACTGCGTCTCTGCTTTCCGTCTGGGCACTAAATCGATACGATTTACACTGGTTTTGTCAAGGCGTTCGATAGAGTGCGCCATTCTGTTTTGGTTTCAAAACTAGCCTGCCTGGGGTTTCATTCTTCATTTATTCAATGGTTAAAGTCATATCTTACAAATCGCCGCTGTGTTGTCACTGGTGATGGCACCTCCTCTGAATTATTTGTTGCTACCTCTAGAGTTCCCCAAGGCAGCATTTTAGGTCCGCTGTTGTTTGTTTTGTTTATAAATGATGCTGACTACTGCTTCTCATTTGCTAAAAACCTGTTATATGCAGATGCCCTGAAGGTATATTCTGTAGTTACAAATTAAACTATTTCTCCTGCCCTGTAATCAGACCTCGATAACGTTCAAGCTTGGTGCAATAAAAATCACCTATCTCTAAACGTCAGCAAATTTTTTCATGTAACATACACTAGGAAGCTTAGCCCTCTGCGATTTTCGTACTTCATTTCTGGTTCACAGCTGCATTCGGTTAATAGAATTAAGGATTTGGGTGTTTTCTTTGACGAAAAACTAACTAAAGTCTAACTATGCTCGACTGGCTCCGCTCGTGCGAGCGCTTGCGTTGTCGCTCTACAAAAGGAATCTCGCCTGCACAGCCGAAGATTTAGTACCTAGCCCACTTATCGTTGTCATCTGTATTATAATTTTGTTGTTGTTTTTTAACACGTTCTACCCGGCGCATTATTTCGATGTTTCTACGCATTACGTGCACGAGATGACAAGTTGTTCGTATAGCAGCACTTTTTTACTGCGCAATTGTTTTCGATATTGTTGGCAGACAGCAGAATATTAGTTATTGTGCGAATTTTGTAAAAAGTGGTCCGCGCCGCCACATAAATGAATTTGCCTGTGGACCACCGGTGGTCCGCGCCGCCAGATAAGCGCAGTGCCCGTGGACCACCAGTGGTCCACGCCGGGTAGAACGTGTTAATATTGTTAACTCTCTCAGTCAGTAAGTGCATATGTACATTTGGTTTACAATAAATCAAATATCAAATATTATTATAATTTTTATTGACAGACTAAAGCGTCCTAATACAATTTCTGTTATTTTTTGCAATTATCAATGTTGATGAAACTAATTAAATGTAAAATCTGAAAATCTAGCCAACACACTTATTGTTATAGTTCACCAAAAGTGACGAAAATTGCAAATTAAAGTCTCAGGCAATGCCAAAATACAAAAGGTTAAGAAAACCAGAATGGAGATTTCAATTCAGCAGACTATGATTAATAGGTATCGGATTTATATGCAAAAACGATGCAAAAATATGCAAAATATGCAAACATATGCAAATATGCAGTGCATATGTTAGCTCATTCTTAATATTTTTCAATAAAAATAGTTTCTGTCTTGGTCCCGTTCAAATCGGAAGCTCCAAAAAAATATGCACTTGCATATAATTCCGATACCTAATTATTAACTAGCATACTAAATTTGAGTAAGACCATACCACTCCTTCTAATTTTGTCCCGCGGTTGTATGGAGTCGAATCACTGTGCAACGCCAGGAAAAGCTAACTACATATTGTATTTTAAATACTTTTTTATTTAATTATTGAGTTTACATTTCAGATCATGGACAACACCATCGCCAGCCTAAGCGCAAGCGCGAACATAAGCAAACGGACGACGAAGCTGCAGCACAAGTGGACGAGCGAGGAAACTGAGCAGCTGATAGAAGCGGTATAGTTTCGGGAAGGAACTTCCTCTGCACAGATTATAGGAATAGAAATCTGCGCGAGTCTCTTTTGTAGGATATTGCCAAAGATTTGAAGTTGCCACGTCTGCAAGTAACCACGAAATGGAGTAGTCTCCGCTGCTCTTTCCGTGTGAGTATTATGTACCCTGGTCAGAACGTGGTATTATTAAAAACATTCATATTTATTATAATTTCACGTTATGTGAATGTTGGTGGCTTTTAATCGCATGGGAGCGAATGATTTTAAATATTTATTTCATACACATTAGTCAGATAAAGTTTGCGTACAAGGGGTACATAGTTTTTTCATATGAAAAATAAATCACTTAAAGTAATTTTTCAAAAACAAAATATTTTTTCTTTTTTCCATAAACTTAGTTCTTTTATTCTATTAAGATAATAATAACAAAAACTTTACCAAATTGTAAAAGAAGGGCCAAAAACAAAATGTTATGAATTCTCCTCAGAAAAAGTTTGCGTACAAGATAAGCTTATTTAGAAAAAATTTAATTTAAACTAAGTTTTGTCCAAAAATTGATAACTTTTTGGATATGCTTCTCTTATTGGAACTCTGCAGAAGTTTCGGCATAAATTTTATTAAATTATATGTTTTTTCACCTGTTCTTTTGTTATATCCTTGAATTGTTATATTTGTTTACTATATCTTTGGAGATGGAGTGTTGTTGGGCTCAGGATTCAAGTAAACCATTATATATTTAGTCACGTTAGGTGACTAGGGAGAAGCTTTTCCAACTTTTTTGAGTCAGTTAATAGGAAAGATAGCTTCACATCGAATGCATTGCGTCTTAAGGTCATCGTGAGCCTACGTGAGCTCTTCAAGCTACCACCCTAACCTAAGGTCATCGTAAAGTTGAAAAGAAATGTTGGAACCTGAATCAAAATTTTGAAACCTTGGATTGCATAAGCTTTTAGAATATGTAAATAACTCCTCGGAACCATTTCTGAATAAAAAAACACAGCCTGCTCACTCCTTTACTGGACATGCAGCCCATACCATACAGTCTTATATGCTATGCTTTATTGTTAACGCCAGATTTTTGTTATTAACTGAATCCTCTTCAAATTAGTTGATGCCTTTTAATGCCAAATATATCAAACCATTATCAGAGAATAATAAATCTTCCTACTCCATAGATAACAATACATCGTCCCGGAAACCCGGTTTTCTAGACTCTTTCACGAAAGCAATTCTGTGCTTCTTGTTAGTAAGCTAAATATGGGCTTCTTCCATGCTATTCTGTAGGAGAAATATGTTTTTTCAGGACTTTTCTTATTAAGTCATTGCTACTAGGTTTTGTAAAATATTTCTGTACATTTCTGAAGACATCGGATGCAACTAGCCTAAGATTATGATGCACTGATCGCAAAACAATCTAATCCTATTGCTTGGGTTGCTTAAGAAAATGGCCAGATCGTAGCAAAGAAGCAAGAATTTCTGTTTTTTTCGAAAGTTCAGATGGCTTTTCGAAATGACGAATGTGCTCTTCCAAAAGATTCCATAATTTCATGAAATTTTTTGTCAATTTGGGAAAGATTTAGTAAGATTATACTTTTATCCATTTGTATTTTTTTTCGCTTGGGTTCTATTGCTTTCTAAATAATTTCAAGCACATATTCGTTTGAAAATAATTTACAAGTCCGTTTACTGCTCAATGGAATACAAATTTCCAAATAAAAATAAAAAGCAAACTTATTCTACACCGTTTTGTGAGTATATTGTCAATAAATACGAATATATGGAAAATTATTGTTTTAATGCATCTAAGTCACAACAAAAAGTGCAGTTAAGGCATATATGAATAATGTGTTTAGGTTTTGGTAAACAGAGCACCCATTTTTGAGGTCAAAATTGATGATAACATAATTTTTACTAGCCTGCACGCAAACTTTTTCTGACTAGTGTAGGTAGACCTCGCTTTACACGGTTTCGCTTAACGTGACGTTTTCCAGGAACGTACATAACTACCGTGTATATACCCTGCGGAGGTAAAAACAGATCCTGTATCCTCATCAAAAAACATATTAACGCGTTTGTTCTCACCAGTTTCAGTGATGCAGATAGCGTAGTGGCGGCTCTGGAAACACCGGGCTCCACACTATGGGTGGCTTCCACATACATGGCCCACGATGACTCCGAGGATCTCCCACCGTTTCTGCTGAAAAATGCAGTGGCGGCGGCTAGGAAGGACAGAATGCCATTGGTCATCGGAGCAGACGTCAATGCGCACCACACCATCTGGGGCAGTTCGAACGTAAACCCCCGAGGTGAGTCACTTTTTGAATATATTGTTAGCACCAATCTATATGTTGCAAACACTGGGCATGAGCCCACTTTTATCACCTCGGCTCGAAAAGAGGTTCTTGATCTTTCACTGGTAAACGAATTTGCTACTAATCTACTCAAAGAATGGAGAGTCTCCACGGAGCACTCTTTCTCTGACCACAGGTATATAGATTTTCGCATAGAAGTCGCAACTCCTCTGGTCACCTCTTACAGAAAGAGAGTTGGAACTAACTGGGACAAGTTCAGGGAAATCTTTGCGAGATCACTGCCAACTGATGGTCCCAGTAAGATTGACTCAGTTCAGAAATTAGAAAATGCGGTAGTTTCCCTTACAGCTGCCTACAAAGTTGCCACTGAGGAGTCATGCCCCGTGAGACCACTCTGGGGTAATACGAAACCTAATTGGTGGAACTCTGAGGTAGCTGTGCTTAGAAGGGAGTGCCGAAAACTTTTCAATCGCGCTAGGGCGACTAACGACTGGTCCGAATATAAAGCCAGACTAAACATTTAAAAAAAGCGATAAGATCTGCTAAGCGATCCTCCTGGAGGCAGTTCTGTCAGAATATAGAATGCAACTCGGAGGCCAGTCGCCGTCGCAAGATACTCGCTTCCTGTCCAGCGGTCCCTAGCTTTCTGCAAAGGGAAGATGGTTCCTGGACATCGTCAAGCCAAGAGACAATCGAAGTCCTGGTTGACACTAATTTTCCGGGAAATAGTTGTACTGACGCAACTATCCTGTGTACAACTAGTTCAATCGGCCCACATCATAGCATGGGGCTACAAGACATAGTCAGCAGCGAAAAACTGCACTGGGCTATAAATAGTTTTCTGCCTTTCAAGTCTCCGGGGCCTGACGGTATTATACCAGCTGACGTGCAACACACATCAGACTTGGCCGTACCGTGGTTACTGAAGATTTGTGTAGCTATTCTACACTTGTCTCACATTCCTACTATTTGGACTGAGGTAAACGTGATCTTCATACCTAAAGCGGGGAAGGTCTCACACTCGAAAGCAAACGACCACAGGCCTATTAGCCTGTCCTCTTTTCTCCTTAAAATCTTTGAAAGGCTCATCGACGTTTACATTAGGGATAAAGTGGGTCATCTTCTTTCACCCAATCAACATGCATATACGAAGGGCAAATCCGTGGAGACGGTTCTTCATGCACTCGTGCGGCAAATTGAATACTCCCTCCTTTTCAGAGAATACACGTTGGTCTCTTTTCTCGACATTGAGGGAGCTTTCAACAATATTATTCCGGCGGCCATTACTGGCTCACTGACCAACTTGAACCTATGTAAGCCAATAGTGGACATAATTCATCTCCTTTTAACAAATAGGGTTATAAACTCTTTGCTAGGCTGCTCCTCCGTTAGGAGGTGGGTCACCAGAGGCACCCCGCAGGGGGGAGTCCTTTCTCCTCTCCTTTGGAACCTAGCGATAAATGACCTGCTTTTGCAACTGAGCTGTACGGGGTGTAAGGTAGTTGCATACGCAGACGACGAACATGGGAAGAACATTCCGACACTGGTCGATCTTCTTCAAGGTGCACTGAACCTATTGGGATCTTGGTGCTATCGGAACGGTATGGGCATTAACCCATCCAAAAATGATTTGGTCCTTTTTACAAGGAAGCACCAAGTACCAACTTTTGACCCGCCTTCTCTTTATGGGACTAGTCTTACTGTCAGCTCGCAGGCCAAATATCTTGGTCTACTGCTGGATAGGAAACTTAACTGGATTCTAGGCAGTTCACCTGACCTACGTGACAACATAGACTACTCGTTACCATCTTTTGTTTTCGATTCTAAATTCTCAACCCTCATACCTCATAGACGGGAGTGGGAACAGGACACGGTTCCGAAAACTGGAGTATGTTTCTATACTGACGGCTCCAAACTGGATGGCAGAGTAGGGGGTGGAGTATTGTGTGAAAATCCACCCATGGAAGAATGTTTTCGTCTTCCAGATTTCTGCAGTGTCTTCCAAACGGAAGTTCTGGCCATTTTCAAAGCCCTGTCTATGTTAAAGCAACGCAACCTTCCTAAGAGTACGGTTCGCATTTTCACTGACAGCCAGGCAGCAATAAAAGCCCTTAAGAAGGTCTCAACAACATCGAAAGTGGTTACTCTCTGCCGCTCCCTACTAAATGAGTTAGGGCACGCGCACAACATCATCCTTATCTGGGTACCGGGCCACAAAGACATCAGTGGAAACTGTGTAGCTGATGAGCTTGCCAGACGTGGCACCACCCTCCCGCACATAAACACCACAGTTACAGCAGGCATTCCTCTTGCCTCCTGCAAACTAATGATCTGTTCACTCTTCCTCGATAAGGCCAACAGGCGATGGCAAGGGGAGAGCACATGCACTATAACCAAACAGCTCTGGCCTGTCTTTAATCTAAGGCGAACAAGAGCACTTATCTCGCTTAGCAGGCAGCACATTAGCACGGTCGTCGCAATTCTGACAGGCCACTGTTTATTCGGACGCCATGCCTTCAGACTAGGCGTCAACAGTTGGGACTTCTGCCGCAGTTGCCACAATGAAGAGGAGTAGGAATCTATCAGCCACCTTCTCTGCAACTGTCCGGCTCTATCTAGACGAAGATGGAAAACACTAGGCTCTCCTTTCTTCGACAACTTGAGTGAACTCAGTTCAGCTAGCATAAAAGACTTGATTGAGTTCATCCACTCTTCGAAATGGCTTAATTAGGCTTATCGACCTGTAGTAAGACAGACCTTTCAACTTGTGGTATCACAACGGGCCCATTCCGTGGCCTAAGTGTGTCTTTCGGCATTTGATAAAAAAAATATGATAAAAATAAAATTTTTGTACTTTTAGTTCTACTTCGATTCTGATAAAAAAGCGTTTTGATTAAATGAAAACTGAGAAGTTATGAGCACATATCTAAAAAAAAGGCATCCGATCCGATTGAGCGATCCGTGAACGTATCGGCAATCGTACGAAAGAAAATTCCGTGATACGTTAATCGTGTGAAAAAAATGGGATGATGGCATACGAAAGCGAACGGATCGTAATTATTTCAAAGTGTAATAGATTCCCCTCTTTTACAACTTTGATCGTAATTTTTTCAAAGTGTAATAGATTTGTTGTCCTTTTTTACAATTTTGACAGTGACAGCTCAAATCTTAAATTGAAAATTTCCGCAAAATTTTCACTATTTTGTGACATTTTTGAACAAAAGTTGTACCAAAGAGATTATGGCCGGTGCCTTACTCTTTTTTTTTTATCATCCGATGAAAGTGATGGTGACGAAAGAATTGTGCGAAGGCGATTAAGGGACCAAAGAAACCTATTAGATTAACCAAGCGCGGCGTAAGTTAAATAAAAAATATAAGAAGAAACTTACACTGTACAAAATTCTCTTACAGATTTGTTAAAAGATTTCGCTTAACTAAAGAAGCATTTAAATATGTCTAAGAGAAGTTAAGTTTTGATCGGCAGCAGTCTACAGCGGCTCAACCAACGCTGCAACTAGCATCAGCCCTTGCTCTTCTTGCAAGTGATTGGAATGGGACATAAATATTGCAATTAGCTCCTTTTGTGCCGCATTTATTTTATTTGTATTTGTCCTAAAATAATCCTTTTAGCAATATAATTGGTCCTTCATAATTATTTTTTAATTTCTTCCATTATTTTTCTTCTCTTGCCGTTTACGAACACAATTTTTTGATCGAATGACAGTTCGTAAGAAAATACTCGTTAACGTACGCACTTTCGGAAGGCATCATACCGAATTACGTTAGCGAGTACTCGTTCACGTATGGCGTAATACGAAATCATAACTTTTACGTGTTGTACGTTCACGGATCGCTCGATTCGACCCCTGGTTTTAGGAATCTTTGCGAAACGTTTTTTTACTCAAAAAAATGCTTTTTATTTTTGTGTTCAGCAACTCAAAATTGGTCTAGAAAATACTTTGTTTTTCAGGTGCACGCGAATAAGGCCATTTTCTGTGAAGTATTATTGTATATGTTTATATGAATTTTTTGCCAGTGTCCTTAAGTTTCCTTATCTTGTGATAAAACAAATAACAACAAACAATTTTACGTTAATTAACATTAGTGGTGAAGAATGGTTCTGTTGTATTGCCTGTTGATACCTCACAATGAGGAGTCATAAAATACTCCATAAAAGATGCTCGTACTTCTAAGGCATTGTCTGCTGGTCGACCTGAATTGCCCGAATTGAAGGAAGCGATACATTTTGTCAAGTTCCAATCGCCAAGTACCTGGCACAGTTTTACCGTTGTTATCGTCGACATCGCTCCTCTCATGTATACCGATTTTTGTGTGATTAAAAATTATGCAAAACACGAATTGGTAAAACAATGGCCTTTGTATTCTGCGGCTTCACATCCATTGCTCTTCTTAGAATTTGGAAGCGTGCTGCGCACATACCAAATGCATTTTCCACGACGTTTCTTGCTCGTGATAATCTATAATGAAATATTTTGTACGACATGACTTATTCCCGATAACAAAAAGGTTTTAGCAAGTAGATTTTTAGCGAAAATGCGTCATCAGCAACTATGACAAATGGCGTTTCATCATTTTCTTGCGGCAGTGCCGTTGGTGGAGGATAGTTGAGTGTTATCTGCAAGTGCAGTAGAAAGTGCGCTCCTAAAAAATATAAAGATAGATATAAGCATATTGAAATAATTGGCTTTGAACGTATTACCTTGCGAAAACCCCTCCATCAGATTCGCGACCATATGCCCCAACTTCAACAAATATAAATTTATAGTCAGCATCCACCAAAGCCATCAGGGCAATACTATTAAAGTTTTTGTAGTTATAATATTAATTTTTGCCGTCAGTGAATATTACATAGAACGAGGCATTACACTTCGCATACGAGTTTAAAATATACCGTTATGTTTTTTCGATAAAACCGGTATGACAGCTCAGCTAAAAATTAGAGGATGTCCGCTTTTTTTTTATTTGTTCAAGTCGTCGAGTAACGTGATTGAAAATTGGTTTCCGTCGAGTGATTGAGCAGAATGATATCAAAATTATTTCCACTCAGCAACACTTTTGGCGATAGTCCTGCTGAATTTAGAAAGTTTAGATAGTTTTTCTTTAATAAAACTACTTACATTTTTGCACTGATTCTTTCACAAATTGATGGTAAAAAATTCCTGAAAAATAGGGTAATGTTCACCCATTCCACACATTTAGAATACTAGGGGAAACTGGGGTACATTTGACTTTGGGGCACATTTGACTATGGCCGTTTTGAAATCAAATCGGTGGAAGTAACGAAATTTCTCTATTGGGAACATTAAAATACATGATTTCATAAAGCGTCATGAAGTTTGACAGTTTGTGCGCAAATTTTGGCGAAACAGCACGTGCTTTTCTTTTTTTACGGGAGTTTCTGTTATTTTGTGACAGTGATACGTAAGGAATTTGTGATGTGAGTTTAATAAATATCTCAAAGTGGTAAACTAATTTTAGTTACATTATTTTCTATTTTTTCGAAAAATGTTGCTAATTAAAGTCATTAAAGTATTTTAGGTAAGAAAACTAAATCAAGTAAAATAAAGCATATGGGGCACATTTGACATCGAAGATGTGGCAGTAATTATGCGCAGCGAAATCGAGTCAAAATTGCCAATTCCAGAAACTCCGGCTTCAACTTCACGTTGTCGTACAAAATATATATTTTTAAGATTAACTTGTCCAAATATTTTGTAAAATAAGTTTATTTTTATCCAAATTATTATTTTTGTGTGTTCATTTTTTGTTAACTAGAGACTTATAAATGAAATATCTATTATTTATTTTTTCCTTTGCGTAAAATGAAATATTAATAAATATGTAACGAAATTTTGCTTATTTTTAATCAGAAGCGATTTTATTTTCTTTCACAAATATAGATGTCAAATGACTTTTTTCAAAAAATATGAAATAATAACATAATAATAAAAAAATAACTTTAAATTTCCAAAATTTAATAATCACTTTCGAGAAAGCAGCATTGATTTTTAAAATTAATCAATCACGTTTCGAGAAATGAGCCGTTCAGTGCACAGAGTGATTAACTCCACTTTTTGAAAAATCTTAAATTTAAATGTCAAAGCACTTGGTATAGTCATAACTTTTTATATTTATTAAAAGTTTCCTGAATAGTAAAGATTAACACCATAAAACGACAAAATTTTTTTGGCCATTGAATAATAAGTAATATAAATTATAAAGTGAATTTGAAAAACACATTTTCATATTTCATCGCATTTCTCAACTTTTTGTTTTATGGAGTTAATCGAATTGTGCACTGAGCGGCTCAAATATAGGTTAAAAAAAAGGTATCAAATGTACCCCAGTTTCCCCTACTTTTCACTAGGAAACGTTTTTCAGAGAAATTTTTGTTGGAGGAAAGTGAAAAGAGAAAAGTCTCCTCGGGAATTTATATTCAGAAAAAGGCTGAGCATATTTGTTTCAAATGCGATGCTTAAGCTTGTAAATATGTATTCAAACTACCAATTTTTACATCGTTCGTTCATGCACTTGACACTAGTAGCATGTAAAGAAGAAAAATTAGATTTAAAATTACTTTTAAACTGATTTAGAAATGATCTTACTTCGCACAGTAATGGCTGTGCTCAAACTTTGCAAACATCTTTCTTTCAAACTATTATGCCAAACGAAGATAATGAATGAATTCTTTCATTATGAAATGCGGATATCTATCATTTAAGTTTGAATTTTAAAAACTCCAAACGAATGGCTTGGTTTGGAATAAACTTTCGAAAGCACTAATGTAAGTTTGGAAAACGTTAATTCGTTGAAAACACGCTTGGAAAATATTTTGCGTATGAATGCTTGGTAAACGTTTTTGAATTCGTTGAACAAATTTTGGAAAATATTAACATATGAATTTAGTTCGAAAACGTTTATTTATTCTAATACAAGAAATATACTTCTAAATGCGTTTGCCCGCGATTGGGATTTGCATTTGGAAATTATGGACATTTTTTTTTTCGAAAATTATGGAAAATTTTGTATGCGATACATTGAAGGTATGTTTTCAGCTTTTTTTATCATAAAAGTAATGACAGAAAAGTGTAGGTATGTTTTCGAATAGTAAAATCATGTAATAAGTAGCACTAATATAACAATTTTACTTACTTTTGAGAGAAGCCATGACGTCAGGAACACTATTTAATTTCTAATTATGGTGCACCGCTTTTGAAAAGGGAGTAACAGATTTGCCATTTACCAAACATAAAATTTCAGCTTTAAACAATTTTATTTATTGATTGTATTTATATGGTTGTGCGACATAAGGTGAAGGTGACGATTGAAAAAGAAATAAACTGCATAGTTTTACAAAACTCGCTTGACAATGTAGCGAGTTTTCGCATTGCGATAAAATTTGATAAAATATCAAATTCTTGGAAAATATTTTTATTATTACTGGTACCATTAATTCATTCTAATCTAATCCAAGATGATGATATCGATATTGGGATTCGTGTCCGTAGTCTTTGAGGCCTTGCTACATTCCATTAGCTGATGAGCCTTTTTACGTTCTGCCAATTTTTGTTGAAGTGTTTTTGTGGGACTTTCGGATACTGAAGTTTGCTGCTGCGGGCCGAATGCCGATTGAAGTGATGAAGAAGTAGTAGCGAATGACGAACTGGTCATGGTTAGTGAACTTGCAGGTTGAGTTGACGCTTTGGAGACTGCAATCATAGTAACCGCGTTTGCATCGAACGTCGGATAGCAAAAGTGATTCTGTTCTGGCTGTGACGAATGAGCGACGACATGCTGCGCTGCGCTTTTGTAATTGTAGATACGGCATTACTTTCCCCAGTTAATCCGCTTAAATGTTTTCCTTTGCGCTTAGTGCCAGTTTGCGCCTTCTGGACAGGTATTTGAAATTGCTGGAGGGAAGTGTTTTTCAGTAGATCTGCATATGTAGACAAAAGCTTCATCTGGTGAGTGTATTGATCAATACGGAATGTTGGAAGCATTGATGATGAAAGTAAATTCGTCGAACTAGGGAGATCACTCAAACCGGGGTAAGGTTTACAAGCTGATTGCTTGTAGCAGTTCTTCGACTTATTCAGCAGTTTACTATTCAATACATTTGGGTTTTCCAAATTAGGTTGCGAAATAGTAGACATTGAAATTGTAGCTAAGTCTACAGACTCTGCAATCTGAACGTTCGACATGCTGTTGGTAAAAACCTCACAGACGGGCGCCCTGTGGGGTGATTGTGATTTTATCACACTTAACTCAATATCTCCCGATGGCTTTGAATCAGCAGCATGAGTTTTCGCATTCAACAAATTCGCCGTCATCGCAAAGCCCTGAGCTTGTGTTGCACCGGCGTGGCTGTAGGCACTCGACTTAGGAATAGCAGGCGTAATTGTTATATCGCAGTTTGTAATACGCGACGATAATAACGGATCTGGCTTTGCACCAGATTGCATGTATTGCGCAGGTGTTATTGTCGTTTCGACGGGTAGTGATGTCGAGAATGTTGGATTGAGCAAAGTTAATGAATTGCTTGCTGGATTCGATGTGTTCAATAAAGGTAATATTGTTTCATCAGTTGATTTTCTTTCCAGGAATGAATTGTAATATCCCATTAACTTATTTAAATCAAGCAGATCCTGGAAATGGCGAAGAAAGGTCAATTCTTGCGTATGTGTGTTGCATACATGCATATATGGTATCACGATTGTTACTAATATTTTTAATGTACATATACAAAAAAGTAGGGCAAGAAATTTGTGGTTTATTTGTTATTATATATAGATAAGCATATACAGATAAGCTACAATGTCAAAAATAGTTAAAACAGTGAAGAACTCAATTGACGTTTTAGAACAGACCGATAACGGGACTAAGGCCTTCTTGCAACCATATCATGTTGTGCCTGTGAATTTATGTATATACAGATGAGAGGTACCAACAGTTTTATGCCGTATGTCAGGGGCTTGCAATTTCCTGGTGAGGATGTGCACAATGTAACGAGTTCATATAATTACACAGTACAACAATTTCGAACTTTGTCTGTGCAACAGAGTAACGACCATATATGTATTTCTGAAAGAGAACATCCTACATATAATTTTTGCTGAACAAAGTAATAGTCCAGCACGTGTGAGTTTTTTGTAAATTGCACATAAAGGTTAAAGGGGTCGCTATATACCTTTACACGGAAAATATGAAAACTTGAAGGGCTAGAGCTTCGATGTCTAGGACAAAGTTGTTTGCATTAAAAATGTGAATATTTTGTGTATGCACATATGAGCCCCCTCCCCCTTCTATGTTTTTATTATTTATTTTATTAAGAGGGGACTTCTTACGGTTTAATTGTTTGGAGTCCACCTGAAATATTTTTCAATGGAAAATATTTTTTTTTTAATATTCAACATTTTCCTCAACATCTCAAGCAAAGCTAGCAATTTATGAAAAAAGTATTAAATGATGGTTTCGTGTTTGAGGCTTTTTATTTTTTTGGGGGCAAGTTTTGAGAAAGTTTTGTTGTTTGACAACCCCCCTTAATTTTTAATGGGGAACATTTTCCAAAAAGACAGTATAGTATTTTTGGCAAAATTTTACTCAATACAAGCTTTTTATGAAACAATTTTCCGAAGAGCATAAAAGAGGGGAAGGAAATGGGACGGGGTTCATGTGCATACAAAAAATATTCACATTTTTAATGTAAACAACTTTGTCCTAGACATCGAAGCTCTAGCTCTTCAAGTTTTTATACTTTCCGTGTAAAGGTCTATAGGGACCCCTTTAATTTGTATGTGTAAATTCCAAAAAACTCACACGTGCTAGACTATTACTTTGTTCGGCAAAAATGATCTGTACGACGTCCTCTTTCAGAAATATACGGTCGTTACTCTATTGCAGAAATGCAGTGTTATTAGACAAAAATAGGTTATCTTAGAGCAATAAAATAAAAACATAATTTATTTTGACAAAATGACATGACAGTGTTTTGTAAAGTTGTAGTAAAATCCAACAGGGTCCACGCCTAGCTCCTATACAACCTAATATTGGTATACGTAATGTTTTTTTAGAAGTACCATCTGCACAAAATCTTATTTAAATCAGGAACCCCCATGCCCACCTGTCTTACTGTCCTAAGAATTAGCCAAAAATTGTACCCATTTCTGCACAAATTTTATGTACACATAAATTATACAGCAAAAATATAATATACCAAAATATAGCGGTGACACGCTAACTAGCATACCTTCTGACAGATCTAAAGCAGTCAAAGGTTTCATGATGCAATGATTTAAAAAAATGTTCACTTCTTTAAGGACTACTTGTTTATTGCAATTCTAAATCAGTCACTCAATTTAAGATTTTAGTGGTGTAAATTTTGAGATGTCGTTTTTAAGATGGGTTGTCTTGGAATGAAGCAATTTTTTATTATTGTAGCATTAATATAACATAAAGATCGCGACCAGAACAGCTAGCGCTTTTTGGAAAACAATCTCCGCGAATGTCAGAGTGTATAAAGCCGAAAGCGTGTAAGATCGAAATATTATTGTATATATATATATATATATATATATATATATACATACACAGTCCATTTCATAACTATATCACCGTCTTATTTTTGCAAGTGTTTAGTAAGAAATCATTTCTAGTTAAATAGCCTATTGTGTTTTATTAGTTATCTGAAATTACGTATATGTAAAATTAAAACAAAAAAAAAGGCTGTTACATAGATAATTATTGACAAGTTTATTTTTCTACTATTTCATAACTATATCACCACTTGCAATATTTGATTTTAATTAAGAGTAAACAATTAACGAACTGCAAAGTTGTTAACTCAGTAGCTGGTTGGGCCACCCCTGTTTTCCAGCAACGCGGCCAGTCTATTTGGCATGCTGTCGACCAGCTTCTGGAGCGTTTCCTGTGGAATATCAACCCAAGCAATTTCTATTGCAGCTTGTAGATCTTGCACGTTACTAAACTGCCGGTTATTAGCATAAACCTTCCGTACTAATATTCCCCAGAGGTTTTCCATTGGGTTTTGATCTGGTGAACATGCAGGCCAGTCAAGAACATCAATTTCGCGGTCAGAAAACCACTCCCTTGATACTCTGCTCACGTGAATAGCGGCGTTATCCTGCTGGAAACCCCATTCCCCTCACTGCGGCTCTCTAAAAAGGGCAGGAGATTATTCGCAAGGACTCCGACGTACTCTTCACTGTTCATCCTAGTTGACGGAAAGGCTAATGGCAGTGTTGCACACGATGAAAACCCACCCCACACCATTAGACTTCCTCCGCCAAAATTCCGTTTCGAGAAGTATAGTGGATCCTTGCGAAGATCTCGCCAGTAGAACTGGAAACCATCTGCACCATCCAAATTAAATTTTTTCTCATCTGAAAAAATTACCTGAGAAGAAAGCGGTGATAAAATTACACGAAATTAAGAACATGTTTCTCGATTACGTACCTTGGTCCAGTTACGGGTCAAGTTTCTTCGTGCAAATCCTAGACGAGCGTCGATATGATGTTTGGTGAGCCTTGGCGTGCTCTTCATTTTTTGATTTTGAAGTGCGGGCACCTTTGAAGTGCGCGAAAAACCGTGGGCAGTGACACATTTAACTCCAATTCATTCCGCAACTGTCTTAAGCTTTTGGTAGAATTGCTTGCAGCTCTGGCAATTCGACGCTCGTCTCGTGGTAATAATTTTTTTTTGGGGCCGCCCGTTTTATTTGTGCCATAACTATCGGTATTTTTCAAAAAATTTGCGATTGTCACGTGATTACGCCCCAATTTGCGTCCAATTTCGCGTAAGGATAACCCAACTTCACGAAATGCCTTAATTTTGCCAATTTCCTCGACCGTTAAATAGTTTCCGCGCGGCATTTCGTGTAACGAATGAATAAGTATAATTTACAGCATTACAATGTCGAAAAAAATTGTTTTGACAGCAAGAAAAATGAGTATTTGATTAGTGGTGATATAGTTATGAAACAGTAAAAAAAATATTTTTTTTGGCATTTATGTGAAACAATAGTAGTTTTTTTATTTAAAAAATTACAAATATACGTTACTTTTAATAACAAACAAAAACCAATTGGCAAATTTTTTGCAAGTGTTAGATATTTTTCAATATATACTTACAATAATTTAATTAAATTCGTCATAAAATCGGATAGAGTTATAGTAAATTTCTCAATCTGGGCTTGTTTGAAAGGTATTTTTATCACCTTTCAGAATCTGTATTGATACCAATATTTTTTTTTTATTTTTAGTAGACATATTAGGGGAAAAAAAAAATTGATCGTAATAAAAGTTGTTTGAAATTATCTGAACTTTCATAATCTGAACTTTCAAATTATCGAAAAAAATTGAAGAAAATTTGGAATTCATTAGTTAAAAGTTCATTTTAGGCTATTTTTCGACAAAAAATTCCTAATACGTCTACTAAAAATAAAAAAAAATATTGGTATCAATAGGTGATAAAGGTGATAAAAATACCTTTCAAACAAGCCCAGATTGAGAAATCTACTATAACTCTATCCGATTTAATGACGAATTTAATTAAATTATTCTATGTATATATTGAAAAATATCTATTTTGAAATTTTGGGGGGCTCCAAATCCGACTTAGAGCTATGGTCTCTTGAGCAAAATTTCTCAGAATCACCTATAGATTACGTTTTTGCTATACGCTTCATCAAAAAAAATTAACCCGCCCTAATATATACTATATATAATACTGTATATTGTAAAAATGGATTGCTTATTTTAATGAATTAAAATATTGTTGTTCCCTTTCAATATTCATTACTTTTACCTGTGTTTTATATTTTGTCGCTACTATTGGTAGGGTGTGATAATTAGCGTGCCACCGCTGTATATACAAGAAATTGTGTAACGCTATGGCAAATGATCGCTTGTTCATTGGTTTTCGCTTGCAGCTAAACAATAAAAATTCTCCGAATTTGAAGTCGAGTCGTCACTGAAAAAGTTAGATAATTTTAGGAAAGCAAGCAAAAGCAGCTGAAATTTGCAATGAACAAAAATTTATATTTTTATAATCGCCTCCAAAATCCGAATTTGATATTTTTTCTGAAAAAATGTTGCTGTCCGATTTTTAAAACGAAACGCAGATTTGAAACTATTTTATTTGACTTGGAGTATTGCTAGTTTTAAAAAATGAAGTTGAAGCTATAGAGAGCTAACTTTGAGCAATTATAACAGGCTTTGCACGCAATTTTGAAGTGAATGGGCTCAATAAATCAAGTTTCTTCATTCAACACCTTAACCCATATTTTGTCCCTTTAGACCCCGAACTTAAAAAAATCCCGTCTTAGTGGAATCTACGATGACTCCGAGGATCTCCCACCGTTTCTGCTGAAAAATGCAGTGGCGGCGGCTAGGAAGGACAGAATGCCATTGGTCATCGGAGCAGACGTCAATGCGCACCACACCATCTGGGGCAGTTCGAACATAAACCCCCGAGGTGAGTCACTTTTTGAATATATTGTTAGCACCAATCTATATGTTGCAAACACTGGGCATGAGCCCACTTTTATCACCTCGGCTCGAAAAGAGGTTCTTGATCTTTCACTGGTAAACGAATTTGCTACTAATCTACTCAAAGAATGGAGAGTCTCCACGGAGCACTCTTTCTCTGACCACAGGTATATAGATTTTCGCATAGAAGTCGCAACCCCTCTGGTCACCTCTTACAGAAACAGAGTTAGAACTAACTGGGACAAGTTCAGGGAAATCTTTGCGAGATCACTGCCAACTGATGGTCCCAGTAAGATTGACTCAGTTCAGAAATTAGAAAATGCGGTAGTTTCCCTTACAGCTGCCTATAAAGTTGCCACTGAGGAGTCATGCCCCGTGAGACCACTCTGGGGTAATACGAAACCTAATTGGTGGAACTCTGAGGTAGCTGTGCTTAGAAGGGAGTGCCGAAAACTTTTCAATCGCGCTAGGGCGACTAACGACTGGTCCGAATATAAAGCCAGACTAAACATTTAAAAAAAGCGATAAGAACTGCTAAGCGATCCTCCTGGAGGCAGTTCTGTCAGAATATAGAATGCAACTCGGAGGCCAGTCGCCGTCGCAAGATACTCGCTTCCTGTCCAGCGGTCCCTAGCTTTCTGCAAAGGGAAGATGGTTCCTGGACATCGTCAAGCCAAGAGACAATCGAAGTCCTGGTTGACACTAATTTTCCGGGAAATAGTTGTACTGACGCAACTATCCTGTGTACAACTAGTTCAATCGGCCCACATCATAGCATGGGGGTACAAGACATAGTCAGCAGCGAAAAACTGCACTGGGCTATAAATAGTTTTCTGCCCTTCAAGTCTCCGGGGCCTGACGGTATTATACCAGCTGACGTGCAACACACATCAGACTTGGCCGTACCGTGGTTACTGAAGATTTGTGTAGCTATTCTACACTTGTCTCACACTCCTACTATTTGGACTGAGGTAAACGTGATCTTCATACCTAAAGCGGGGAAGGTCTCACACTCGAAAGCAAACGACCACAGGCCTATTAGCCTGTCCTCTTTTCTCCTTAAAATCTTTGAAAGGCTCATCGACGTTTACATTAGGGATAAAGTGGGTCATCTTCTTTCACCCAATCAACATGCATATACGAAGGGCAAATCCGTGGAGACGGTTCTTCATGCACTCGTGCGGCAAATTGAATACTCCCTCCTTTTCAGAGAATACACGTTGGTCTCTTTTCTCGACATTGATGGAGCTTTCAACAATATTATTCCGGCGGCCATTACTGGCTCACTGACCAACTTGAACCTATGTAAGCCAATAGTGGACATAATTCATCTCCTTTTAACAAATAGGGTTATAAACTCTTTGCTAGGCTGCTCCTCCGTTAGGACGTGGGTCACCAGAGGCACCCCACAGGGGGGAGTCCTTTCTCCTCTCCTTTGGAACCTAGCGATAAATGAACTGCTTTTGCAACTGAGCTGTACGGGGTGTAAGGTAGTTGCATACGCAGACGACGAACATGGGAAGAACATTCCGACACTGGTCGATCTTCTTCAAGGTGCACTGAACCTATTGGGATCTTGGTGCTATCGGAACGGTATGGGCATTAACCCATCCAAAAATGATTTGGTCCTTTTTACAAGGAAGCACCAAGTACCTACTTTTGACCCGCCTTCTCCTTATGGGACTAGTCTTACTGTCAGCTCGCAGGCCAAATATCTTTGTCTACTGCTGGATAGGAAATTTAACTGGATTCTAGGCAGTTCACCTGACCTACGTGACAACATAGACTACTCGTTACCATCTTTTGTTTTCGATTCTAAATTCTCAACCCTCATACCTCATAGACGGGAGTGGGAACAGGACACGGTTCCGAAAACTGGAGTATGTTTCTATACTGACGGCTCCAAACTGGATGGCAGAGTAGGGGGTGGAGTATTGTGTGAAAATCCACCCATGGAAGAATGTTTTCGTCTTCCAGATTTCTGCAGTGTCTTCCAAGCGGAAGTTCTGGCCATTTTCAAAGCCCTGTCTATGTTAAAGCAACGCAACCTTCCTAAGAGTACGGTTCGCATTTTCACTGACAGCCAGGCAGCAATAAAAGCCCTTAAGAAGGTCTCAACAACATCGAAAGTGGTTACTCTCTGACGCTCCCTACTAAATGAGTTAGGGCACGCGCACAACATCATCCTTATCTGGGTACCGGGCCACAAAGACATCAGTGGAAACTGTGTAGCTGATGAGCTTGCCAGACGTGGCACCACCCTCCCGCACATAAACACCACAGTTACAGCAGGCATTCCTCTTGCCTCCTGCAAACTAATGATCTGTTCACTCTTCCTCGATAAGGCCAACAGGCGATGGCAAGGGGAGAGCACATGCACTATAACCAAACAGCTCTGGCCTGTCTTTAATCTAAGGCGAACAAGAGCACTTATCTCGCTTAGCAGGCAGCACATTAGCACGGTCGTCGCAATTCTGACAGGCCACTGTTTATTCGGACGCCATGCCTTCAGACTAGGCGTCAACAGTTGGGACTTCTGCCGCAGTTGCCACAATGAAGAGGAGTAGGAATCTATCAGCCACCTTCTCTGCAACTGTCCGGCTCTATCTAGACGAAGATGGAAAACACTAGGCTCTCCTTTCTTCGACAACTTGAGTGAACTCAGTTCAGCTAGCATAAAAGACTTGATTGAGTTCATCCACTCTTCGAAATGGCTTAATTAGGCTTATCGACCTGTAGTAAGACAGACCTTTCAACTTGTGGTATCACAACGGGCCCATTCCGTGGCCTAAGTGTGTCTTTCGGCATTTGATAAAAAAAATATGATAAAAATAAAATTTTTGTACTTTTAGTTCTACTTCGATTCTGATAAAAAAGCGTTTTGATTAAATGAAAACTGAGAAGTTATGAGCACATATCTAAAAAAAAGGCATCCGATCCGATTGAGCGATCCGTGAACGTATCGGCAATCGTACGAAAGAAAATTCCGTGATACGTTAATCGTGTGAAAAAAATGGGATGATGGCATACGAAAGCGAACGGATCGTAATTATTTCAAAGTGTAATAGATTCCCCTCTTTTACAACTTTGATCGTAATTTTTTCAAAGTGTAATAGATTTGTTGTCCTTTTTTACAATTTTGACAGTGACAGCTCAAATCTTAAATTGAAAATTTCCGCAAAATTTTCACTATTTTGTGACATTTTTGAACAAAAGTTGTACCAAAGAGATTATGGCCGGTGCCTTACTCTTTTTTTTTTATCATCCGATGAAAGTGATGGTGACGAAAGAATTGTGCGAAGGCGATTAAGGGACCAAAGAAACCTATTAGATTAACCAAGCGCGGCGTAAGTTAAATAAAAAATATAAGAAGAAACTTACACTGTACAAAATTCTCTTACAGATTTGTTAAAAGATTTCGCTTAACTAAAGAAGCATTTAAATATGTCTAAGAGAAGTTAAGTTTTGATCGGCAGCAGTCTACAGCGGCTCAACCAACGCTGCAACTAGCATCAGCCCTTGCTCTTCTTGCAAGTGATTGGAATGGGACATAAATATTGCAATTAGCTCCTTTTGTGCCGCATTTATTTTATTTGTATTTGTCCTAAAATAATCCTTTTAGCAATATAATTGGTCCTTCATAATTATTTTTTAATTTCTTCCATTATTTTTCTTCTCTTGCCGTTTACGAACACAATTTTTTGATCGAATGACAGTTCGTAAGAAAATACTCGTTAACGTACGCACTTTCGGAAGGCATCATACCGAATTACGTTAGCGAGTACTCGTTCACGTATGGCGTAATACGAAATCATAACTTTTACGTGTTGTACGTTCACGGATCGCTCGATTCGACCCCTGGTTTTAGGAATCTTTGCGAAACGTTTTTTTACTCAAAAAAATGCTTTTTATTTTTGTGTTCAGCAACTCAAAATTGGTCTAGAAAATACTTTGTTTTTCAGGTGCACGCGAATAAGGCCATTTTCTGTGAAGTATTATTGTATATGTTTATATGAATTTTTTGCCAGTGTCCTTAAGTTTCCTTATCTTGTGATAAAACAAATAACAACAAACAATTTTACGTTAATTAACATTAGTGGTGAAGAATGGTTCTGTTGTATTGCCTGTTGATACCTCACAATGAGGAGTCATAAAATACTCCATAAAAGATGCTCGTACTTCTAAGGCATTGTCTGCTGGTCGACCTGAATTGCCCGAATTGAAGGAAGCGATACATTTTGTCAAGTTCCAATCGCCAAGTACCTGGCACAGTTTTACCGTTGTTATCGTCGACATCGCTCCTCTCATGTATACCGATTTTTGTGTGATTAAAAATTATGCAAAACACGAATTGGTAAAACAATGGCCTTTGTATTCTGCGGCTTCACATCCATTGCTCTTCTTAGAATTTGGAAGCGTGCTGCGCACATACCAAATGCATTTTCCACGACGTTTCTTGCTCGTGATAATCTATAATGAAATATTTTGTACGACATGACTTATTCCCGATAACAAAAAGGTTTTAGCAAGTAGATTTTTAGCGAAAATGCGTCATCAGCAACTATGACAAATGGTGTTTCATCATTTTCTTGCGGCAGTGCCGTTGGTGGAGGATAGTTGAGTGTTATCTGCAAGTGCAGTAGAAAGTGCGCTCCTAAAAAATATAAAGCAATATAAGCATATTGAAATAATTGGCTTTGAACGTATTACCTTGCGAAAACCCCTCCATCAGATTCGCGACCATATGCCCCAACTTCAACAAATATAAATTTATAGTCAGCATCCACCAAAGCCATCAGGGCAATACTATTAAAGTTTTTGTAGTTATAATATTAATTTTTGCCGTCAGTGAATATTACATAGAACGAGGCATTACACTTCGCATACGAGTTTAAAATATACCGTTATGTTTTTTCGATAAAACCGGTATGACAGCTCAGCTAAAAATTAGAGGATGTCCGCTTTTTTTTTATTTGTTCCAGTCGTCGAGTAACGTGATTGAAAATTGGTTTCCGTCGAGTGATTGAGCAGAATGATATCAAAATTATTTCCACTCAGCAACACTTTTGGCGATAGTCCTGCTGAATTTAGAAAGTTTAGATAGTTTTTCTTTAATAAAACTACTTACATTTTTGCACTGATTCTTTCACAAATTGATGGTACAAAATTCCTGAAAAATAGGGTAATGTTCACCCATTCCACACATTTAGAATACTAGGGGAAACTGGGGTACATTTGACTTTGGGGCACATTTGACTATGGCCGTTTTGAAATCAAATCGGTGGAAGTAACGAAATTTCTCTATTGGGAACATTAAAATACATGATTTCATAAAGCGTCATGAAGTTTGACAGTTTGTGCGCAAATTTTGGCGAAACAGCACGTGCTTTTCTTTTTTTACGGGAGTTTCTGTTATTTTGTGACAGTGATACGTAAGGAATTTGTGATGTGAGTTTAATAAATATCTCAAAGTGGTAAACTAATTTTAGTTACATTATTTTCTATTTTTTCGAAAAATGTTGCTAATTAAAGGTCATTAAAGTATTTTAGGTAAGAAAACTAAATCAAGTAAAATAAAGCATATGGGGCACATTTGACATAGAAGATGTGGCAGTAATTATGCGCAGCGAAATCGAGTCAAAATTGCCAATTCCAGAAACTCCGGCTTCAACTTCACGTTGTCGTACAAAATATATATTTTTAAGATTAACTTGTCCAAATATTTTGTAAAATAAGTTTATTTTTATCCAAATTATTATTTTTGTGTGTTCATTTTTTGTTAACTAGAGACTTATAAATGAAATATCTATTATTTATTTTTTCCTTTGCGTAAAATGAAATATTAATAAATATGTAACGAAATTTTGCTTATTTTTAATCAGAAGCGATTTTATTTTCTTTCACAAATATAGATGTCAAATGACCTTTTTCAAAAAATATGAAATAATAACATAATAATAAAAAAATAACTTTAAATTTCCAAAATTTAATAATCACTTTCGAGAAAGCAGCATTGATTTTTAAAATTAATCAATCACGTTTCGAGAAATGAGCCGTTCAGTGCACAGAGTGATTAACTCCACTTTTTGAAAAATCTTAAATTTAAATGTCAAAGCACTTGGTATAGTCATAACTTTTTATATTTATTAAAACTTTCCTGAATAGTAAAGATTAACACCATAAAACGACAAAATTTTTTTGGCCATTGAATAATAAGTAATATAAATTATAAAGTGAATTTGAAAAACACATTTTCATATTTCATCGCATTTCTCAACTTTTTGTTTTATGGAGTTAATCGAATTGTGCACTGAGCGGCTCAAATATAGGTTAAAAAAAAGGTATCAAATGTACCCCAGTTTCCCCTACTTTTCACTAGGAAACGTTTTTCAGAGAAATTTTTGTTGGAGGAAAGTGAAAAGAGAAAAGTCTCCTCGGGAATTTATATTCAGAAAAAGGCTGAGCATATTTGTTTCAAATGCGATGCTTAAGCTTGTAAATATGTATTCAAACTGCCAATTTTTACATCGTTCGTTCATGCACTTGACACTAGTAGCATGTAAAGAAGAAAAATTAGATTTAAAATTACTTTTAAACTGATTTAGAAATGATCTTACTTCGCACAGTAATGGCTGTGCTCAAACTTTGCAAATATCTTTCTTTCAAACTATTATGCCAAACGAAGATAATCAATGAATTCTTTCATTATGAAATGCGGATATCTATCATTTAAGTTTGAATTTTAAAAACTCCAAACGCATGGCTTGGTTTGGAATAAACTTTCGAAAGCACTAATGTAAGTTTGGAAAACGTTAATTCGTTGAAAACACGCTTGGAAAATATTTTGCGTATGAATGCTTGGTAAACGTTTTTGAATTCGTTGAACAAATTTTGGAAAATATTAACATATGAATTTAGTTCGAAAACGTTTATTTATTCTAATACAAGAAATAAACTTCTAAATGCGTTTGCCCGCGATTGGGATTTGCATTTGGAAATTATGGAAATTTTTTTTTTTTCGAAAATTATGGAAAATTTTGTATGCGATACATTGAAGGTATGTTTTTAGCTTTTTTTATCATAAAAGTAATGACAGAAAAGTGTAGGTATGTTTTCGAATAGTAAAATCATGTAATAAGTAGCACTAATATAACAATTTTACTTACTTTTGAGAGAAGCCATGACGTCAGGAACACTATTTAATTTCTAATTATGGTGCACCGCTTTTGAAAAGGGAGTAACAGATTTGCCATTTACCAAACATAAAATTTCAGCTTTAAACAATTTTATTTATTGATTGTATTTATATGGTTGTGCGACATAAGGTGAAGGTGACGATTGAAAAAGAAATAAACTGCATAGTTTTACAAAACTCGCTTGACAATGTAGCGAGTTTTCGCATTGCGATAAAATTTGATAAAATATCAAATTCTTGGAAAATATTTTTATTATTACTGGTACCATTAATTCATTCTAATCTAATCCAAGATGATGATATCGATATTGGGATTCGTGTCCGTAGTCTTTGAGGCCTTGCTACATTCCATTAGCTGATGAGCCTTTTTACGTTCTGCCAATTTTTGTTGAAGTGTTTTTGTGGGACTTTCGGATACTGAAGTTTGCTGCTGCGGGCCGAATGCCGATTGAAGTGATGAAGAAGTAGTAGCGAATGACGAACTGGTCATGGTTAGTGAACTTGCAGGTTGAGTTGACGCTTTGGAGACTGCAATCATAGTAACCGCGTTTGCATCGAACGTCGGATAGCAAAAGTGATTCTGTTCTGGCTGTGACGAATGAGCGACGACATGCTGCGCTTTGCTCAAAGTGAAGCTACACGTCGCCGACGATGTTTTTGTAATTGTAGATACGGCATTACTTTCCCCAGTTAATCCGCTTAAATGTTTTCCTTTGCGCTTAGTGCCAGTTTGCGCCTTCTGGGCAGGTATTTGAAATTGCTGGAGGGAAGTGTTTTTCAGTAGATCTGCATATGTAGACAAAAGCTTCATCTGGTGAGTGTATTGATCAATACTGAATGTTGGAAGCATTGATGATGGAAGTAAATTCGTCGAACTAGGGAGATCACTCAAACCGGGGTAAGGTTTACAAGCTGATTGCTTGTAGCAGTTCTTCGACTTATTCAGCAGTTTACTATTCAATACATTTGGGTTTTCCAAATTAGGTTGCGAAATAGTAGACATTGAAATTGTAGCTAAGTCTACAGACTCTGCAATCTGAACGTTCGACATGCTGTTGGTAAAAACCTCACAGACGGGCACCCTGTGGGGTGATTGTGATTTTATCACACTTAACTCAATATCTCCCGATGGCTTTGAATCAGCAGCATGAGTTTTCGCATTCAACAAATTCGCCGTCATCGCAAAGCCCTGAGCTTGTGTTGCACCGGCGTGGCTGTAGGCACTCGACTTAGGAATAGCAGGCGTAATTGTTATATCGCAGTTTGTAATACGCGACGATAATAACGGATCTGGCTTTGCACCAGATTGCATGTATTGCGCAGGTGTTATTGTCGTTTCGACGGGAAGTGATGTCGAGAATGTTGGATTGAGCAAAGTTAATGAATTGCTTGCTGGATTCGATGTGTTCAATAAAGGTAATATTGTTTCATCAGTTGATTTTCTTTCCAGGAATGAATTGTAATATCCCATTAACTTATTTAAATCAAGCAGATCCTGGAAATGGCGAAGAAAGGTCAATTCTTGCGTATGTGTGTTGCATACATGCATATATGGTATCACGATTGTTACTAATATTTTTAATGTACATATACAAAAAAGTAGGGCAAGAAATTTGTGGTTTATTTGTTATTATATACTATATAGATAAGCATATACAGATAAGCTACAATGTCAAAAATATTTAAAACAGTGAAGAACTCAATTGACGTTTTAGAACAGACCGATAACGGGACTAAGGCCTTCTTGCAACCATATCATGTTGTGCCTGTGAATTTATGTATATACAGATGAGAGGTACCAACAGTTTTATGCCGTATGTCAGGGGCTTGCAATTTCCTGGTGAGGATGTGCACAATGTAACGAGTTCATATAATTACACAGTACAACAATTTCGAACTTTGTCTGTGCAACAGAGTAACGACCATATATGAGTTAACACCCCAGAAGTTGGAACGCCAAATTCCAACAGCAACAACGTATCCGGCATTGCAACATTTCGCTATCGTTGCATTTGCACTTTTCCACGGGGACACCCGAAACCGCCGGTGCAACGACCCACCGTGGGAAACTTACATCAGCGGATTCGCGACGGCACGGGTAACAGCAACGTGACCGGACTGGCGTGGCGAAGGCTTAATTTTAAGAAAATGAAATTTGTGAGTTTAGTTCTAGACGCGGATTAAAACAATAAAGACGGCTCGTAAGCCGGTAAAAAATATTTTTTTTAAATCTTTTAATTAAATAAAAATTTAACTTATGTATTTCTAAAAGAGAACATCGTACATATAATTTTTGCTGAACAAAGTAATAGTCCAGCACGTGTGAGTTTTTTGTAAATTGCACATAAAGGTTAAAGAGGTCGCTATATACCTTTACACGGAAAATATGAAAACTTGAAGGGCTAGAGCTTCGATTTCTAGGACAAAGTTGTTTGCATTAAAAATGTGAATATTTTTTGTATGCACATATGAGCCCCCTCCCCCTTTTATGTTTTTCGGGAAATTTTTTCATAAAAAGCTTGTATTGAGTAAAATATTTCAAAAAATACTATACTGTCTTTTTGGAAACTATTCCCCATTAAAAATTAAGGGGGGTTGTCAAACAACAAAACTTTCTCAAAACTTGCCCCCAAAAAAATAAAAAGACTCAAACACGAAACCATCATTTAATACTTTTTTCATAAATTGCTAGCTTTGCTTGAGATTTTGAGAAAAATGTTGAATATTAAAAAAAAAATATTTTCCATTGAAAAACAGTTCAGGTGGACTCCAAACAATTAAACCGTAAGAAGTCCCCTCTTAATAAAATAAATAATTTTTATGATTTCAAACAAGATGCTTTCGCTTTACGGGAATGCTCAGATGAGTCAATATTGCGATTCAAATTCCAAACGAGCATTTGCTAGCATTGCTACTTTCTTCAAGTATCTTAATTTGTTTTAGTTTTAGTTTTAGTTTAGTTTAGTTTATTTCGTCAATGGAATACATCCCTTACAGACTAGGAGATACAGTAGATTTCTTAGATATTATTTAAGATAACTATTTACAGTATGTTTAAATGAAATTCGATCAAGAGTGATATCGAGCGACTCACAGCAACTTAACATTTTATTTAATACTAAAAGAGATCTTATTATAGGCTCATTAGTTGCAAAATTAGTTCTATGGGTACCAATATAAAAGAGATCATTATGACGTAGTTGCTTAAGAGGAACATTAAATTTGACTCGTTCTAGAAGTGCACAGCAGTCAATTCTGCCACTAACAATGTCATGGATAAAGATCAACGATTGGACAGTTCTTCTGGACTCAAGAGATTTTAAATCAATGAGTGAACAACGGGCAATGTATGATGGCCGAGGTAGTGAAAAATGAAGCGAACGTAATGCAAAATTTATGAATTTTTTTTGAATTTGTTCTAAACGGTTAATATGAGTGATGTAGAAGGGAGACCAAATAAATGAGGCATAATCCAATCTAGATCTCACAAATGTTATATATAACAGTTTAAGCGTATAGGGGTCTGTAAAACTTTGAGAGTTCCGTCTGACAAATGCCAGAAGTGAATTAGCTTTAGGTATCATGTAATTCAGATGCCGAGTAAACGTGAAACGTGAATCAAAAACAACTCCAAGATCAAGCATTTCATCCAAAAGTGAAAGATTGGAATTTCCAAGACTATATGAAGACCGGAATGGGCACCGTAGCTTAGAGTATGTCATATGAGAACACTTTTTAATATTCAGTGACAAACGATTTTTATCACACCAGGTAAATACTCTATCAAGATCATCTTGTAAACTACCGACATCTGATGAGTTACTGACCCGATGGAAAACTTTTAAGTCATCTGCGTACAGAACAAACATTGAATGTTCAAAGCAACATGAAATGTCGTTGATAAATAGGAGAAAAAGCAGGGGACCGAGGATACTACCCTGCGGTACCCCAGAGGTCGCTACAAAAGGATAAGATTTAACATTATCTACCATTACAACTGAAGTACGGTCCCTCAGGTATGACTTAAGCCAGACGAGAAAGACGGAATGGAAACCGATTTTTTCAAGCTTCGCGATAAGTATATTGTGCGACACTTTATCGAAGGCTTTAGAAAAGTCAGTGTAGATAGTATCAACTTGCTGGCCTAACTCAAATGATTCCATGCAATAGTTATAAAAAACGGCGAGGTTAGTTGTTGTCGAACGACCAGTAACAAATCCATGCTGGCAGGGACTAATAAGATTTTTCACTGCAAAGTATAATTTATCCTTTACAGCGCATTCAAAAAGTTTGGACACTGTTGAAAGTTTGGTGATGGGTCTGTAATTCAATACACTGTTTTTATTGCCACTTTTATGAATGGGGGTAATAAACGAAATCTTGAATCTATCAATAAATGTGCCTCTACTTAGGGATTTATTGAAGATCAAAGTTATCGGACGCACTAAAGATGACATGCATGCTTTAATTAAGAATGATGATAGACCATCATTATCCAGCTTAGTGGAAGCTTTAAGTTTCCTGATGGCAATAGCAACATCTGCATCAGTAAGACTAAGAGAGCCAAAATCAGTTCTGGGTTGAATACTGTCACACGCAGAGGTATCTGACTTATTATCAGTTGGCTCAAAATTGGAAATAAAAAAATCAGCAAAAAGATTGGCAGTATCTTGGGCCGAGCTTGATCTCTTCTCATCATAAAACATCGAGACCGGAATTTGTGAACTAGACTTCTTGGATTGAATAAAATTCCAGAACGATTTAGGATTTTGTTTTATGTTACCTTCACATCGCAGTATATATTGTTTGTAAAGAAATTTATTAAGGCAATTGAACTCTTTCATATAATGCGAGTATTTCTGAAAAGCTTCATCATTATTAGTGGACTTGTAGATGCGATAAAACTTATTTCTGAGATTTTTTAACTTTTTCAAACCCTTGGTATACCAGGGGAGTTTATGAGATTTCTTAGGCATTACGGGAATGTGTTCTTTGAAAATTCTCAAAATTGTAGACAGGAACAGGTCAAAGCATTCCGAAACTTCAAGATGGCCAAATATAACATCCCAATCGACATCATCAATTGCAGTGTTTAGAAGAGTACTGTCACATAAGTTATAGTTAAAATTTTGGTTGATGTCTTGCGAGGGAAAACTTAAAAATTTGTAAAATTTGATCTCTAGAATAAGTGGTACATGATGCATATCAGACTTAGCCAACGGGTAAACACACTCCGTCAACTTAAAGTCAAAATTATTGCTTATGAAAATTAGATCAAGAATCTTATCAAGTTGGTTCACAAACGAATTAACTTGCACCAACTCAGCACTAGAAAGACTATCAATAAGATATATTTCATGAGGTTTATTTACATTGAGAGGCGTTAGAATACAATCATTAGGTACGAAGGACCATGATACCTTGCTTAAGTTAAAGTCACCTACGACGCATAAATGGTTATCACCAACAGACTCTGCCGAGAGATTAGCAATGTTGTCTACATGCGCGTTGTATAAGTCATCAGGACTGAGTGGGGGAATATATGAAGCACAGATAAACAATAGGTCATTAGTGCCACGGACAATAACACATAATTGATCCAAAAGTGAATCCATGTTTTGAAGGTTGAAGAGTTCAGAGTGTAGAGTACGCTTAGCAGCGATCAGAACACCTCCTCCTCTAACACAATTTGTTTTGACGGGATCTCTGTCCTTGCGGTAGACGTTATAGAGACTCAGATCACAGATTTCTGCATCAAAAATGTCAGAGTTAAGCCAGGTTTCAATAAGAATAATTATGTCATAATCACAGAGTGATGTAAATAAAGAAACCGAGTTTAACTTTGTTCTGATACCTGAAACATTTTGAAAATAAATACTAAGCGCAGAGGTAGACTCAATGCTAGTGCAGGCAACCATATCTGTAGGTTGCTTAGAGCTCGCAGCGTTAATCATGTGATTATGTTGGGCAGAAGTCGCTCTTGAAAAAACTGGAAAGGTTTCACCTTGACATCAGCAGGCCATAGCGAGGGGTTCATAACCTCATCAAAGAGGGATTCCGAAACACCGAGTTTGAAATTTACTTTTCTTAGAACGTTGATGTCAACATCCTTTTTTACTAATTTACGACATGCCAGTTGATGACTTTTAATCTTTGAATTCTTTACTACATACGATATAATATTATCCTCAGTAACTGAGGGTTTGAATGAAGATAGGTGGACCCATTTTCTCTTGGCAAATACATCCAGGTCTGAGCTTTGATTGAGGCCAATCACAACATCAGGCGCCTTTTTTGGTTTCCTGTGTCTTTTGTTTTGAGCCGTTTTCCAATGCACTTCAGGTTGAGAATCACTCACCACACCGATAGTGTGATCGACGGCAGCAACGATAGGCGCAGGTGCATGTTCATGAGGCGAAGCGGTAGACACAGTAGCAGCAGCAGATGTAGTGCCCAGCTGTGGACTGGCCGGATGCACAGCAGGCTGAGCAGCGATCATATCTGCAGGCGGAGGTATAGAAACAGCAACAACAGGAGAGATCAGCTGTGTAGATGTTTGATTTGGAACGGGATTGACAGGCGAAGCGGTAGTCAAAGTAGAAGCGGCAGAGTTAGGGCACAGCTGTGGACTGGCTGGAAACAGGCCGGGTGAAGCAGCGGTCTTATCAGCGTGTAAACAAGTTGGATGCATAGCGGGTGGAGCAACAGTCATATCAGCAAGCGAGGATCTCGAAACAGCAGGAGCAGGCGAGGCAGCAGCAGTAGAGTTTGTTATTGTAGAGTACAAGTTGCGCTTATTTATCGGCACTTGTTTAGATGATGGGAGATTATTGCGCTTATCATTCGCAGCATTTCTATTAAGAGTGTCACAAATATAACTACGTAGCTCTTTTACTTCTGCAGAGAGCGAGGAGACAGCAGTTGCGACGTCGTCAACACGAGCTTTCCATTCCATAGAACACAGACCAGACTGCAGGCTTTCAGTTTTTTGGATCAGGTGCTTTTTGTCTTCTTGTAAAGCACTAATCATTGCAATCATACGAGCATTTTCAGCTCTTAGGGCGGCAATCTCGTTGAAAACAGTTAGCAAAGTTACTTGTTGCTTGTTATCACTTGCTTGCTTCCCTCCACTTTGCTGTTGAGATGTAGGCAGTTGTTGTTGAGTAGTGGGACTTGATTTAGCTTGCTTCTCTCCACTTTGCTGTTGAGATGTAGGCAGTTGTTGTTGAGTAGTGGGACTTGCTTTAGCTACGGAGCATTGACCCACACTTAAAGAGACTGATGAGACTGACCTAAGGCTGCTCTTAGATACCACTCTCTCGTCCGAATTAACGGATGGAGGAGGCGACCGAATAGAGTTTCGGCGTGCGGCCGCGCAAGATTTGCATTGAAATTGCTTATCTGATTTAAGCAAAAAATCAACGTCTACCGGTAACATGTTGACACAAGATAAGTGGAAGAACTCATTGCACTTGGCGCACTGCACTTTTTGCTGACCACGGTCAACTCTTAGGCCACAAACACAGGGCATTGTAATTTTTTATTTAAGTAATTATGAGTCACTATCTCGATTTGATGACTTAGCACCATATGCATCAGGAAAAATATAAGGCAATAAAAGAGTCACTGTCTCAGTATAATAGCAAAATAACCATAGAGACTACACGATTTAGTAGGGTCAGCGGGAGAAATAGAGAACACGTCTGACTCGCACGACGGACGAACTACTACTGGTTGGTGAAACCTTTCACCATGCTCATCAGAAACAGCCCCAAGATTTCCTCTGAAAAAATCAAGGTGTGAGTGAAGCAGGGGCGAAGCCAGAACTTGGAAATTAACATTTTTTTCCCGATTTGAAGTCAAAATTTCATGAAATGTAGTTCAATGGAAGCGAAGTTATTCCGTCTGAAGTGAAAGTATGTTTTTGTCATCGGTGCAAAAATATGCATCTAACATCAAACAATTCTTTTAAAAGTATTTCCATAGTCACAAAATAAATCGGTAAAATTAGCCTTTTTCGAAAAACGGACTATCACCAGACGAAGTTACTAAATCATCGTCGACCGATTCAGTTCGATCCTCTTTCGTCGTTTACCTCTACTTCCATATCATCTTCGTCAAACAATGATTGCCGATGAAAAAAGCGTCAATCTAAAACACTCATTAGACATGCTTTTACATTATGTAAATCGTTGTATTGAGCTTGAAGAGTACAATTAAAAAAATCGGGTTCGTCAAAAAAATGTGCTGTTATTATTTTCTCAAATGTTTAAAGGTAAAAACACCTTTTTGCTAAAGTGGCAACGTACATACCATGCATAGTGATTGAAAATGGTGAATATTTATAGGCTATGGGGGGTTCTGACACCCAAACACCCCCTTGGCTACGCCCCTGAAGTAAAGCATATGTGGCTTAAGAGACATTTTCACATTGATATGAAGAAAAGCAATACGAATTTATTAAAGTATTTTTTGAAATCATAAAAAGTGTTACTTTTACTAAGAGGGGACTTCTTAGCGTTTAGTTGTTTGGAGACAACAGGAACTATTTTTCAATGTATCATTTTTTTTTTAAATATTCAACATTTTTCTCAACATCTCAAGCAGAGCTAGCAAGTTATGACAAAAGTATTAAGGGGGTCTTCCGGTTTGTCAGTTTCAAAAAATCGATTTTTTTTTTCATTTTTTTAATCTCTGAAGTCTTAGGAATTTCGTGGTCAAAGGATTCAGCAAAATCTTTCATGGTTCAAGAATTATTGCCCCTCGAGCATAACATTCTTGCGATCCGTAAACACACGATAAATCTTTGAATGCGTTTTCCCAAAAGTTGTGTTTTTGCAGCTGGTGCGCACGATTTTGAAAAATCCACTTCGTCTTTTGGGACACTTTTTTTTTGTAACGTTCAGGATGAATGTCGCTATCGTTTGATCGAGCGGTTTTCGAAAATTATAATTAGTTTAATTTTTACAGCCTATAACGACAAAAAAAAAAGAACAGAAATTCCGTTTTTTTGGATTTACGCTCGCCATTTCGAAAAAAATCTGAATAACAAAAAACCGCTCGATCGAACGATAGCCAACATAATGAAAGTTAATAAAAAAAAAATTTTGTGTTTCAGATTCTTTATACGAGCGGAATCGTGCGCACCGTTTCACTCGACGTTTTAGAGGAGGCACACTCAAGGTCATCTAGAGGTTACTTACATGGTTGACAAAATACTGTAAAAAACATATGTTCAACATTTGTTCTTGCTCAATAAAAAAAACCAAAACTGATTCAAAAAGCGTCAATGGTGTGTTCACAAGAAATTTCTAAATATACGCTCGAAAATCGCCCAACAAACCGGAAGACCCCCTTAAATGTAGGTGTTTAAGGCTTGGGGGTTTGGGGGAATGTTTGAGAAAGTTTTGTTGTTTGACAACCCCCCTTAATTTTTAATGGGGAATATTTTCCAAAACGACAGTATAGTATTTTTTGCAAAATTTTTTTCAATACAAGCTTTTTATGAAACAATTTTCCGAAGAACATAAAAGAGTGGAAGGAAAGGGGACGGGTTCATGTGCATACAAAAAATATTCACATTTTTAATGTAAACAACTTTGTCCTAGACATCGAAGCTCTAGCTCTTCAAGTTTTTATACTTTCCGTGTAAAGGTCTATAGGGACCCCTTTAATTTTTATGTGCAAATTCCAAAAAACTCACACGTGCTAGACTAATACTTTGTTCGGCAAAAATGATCTGTACGACGCACAGAGCGGCCGAAGCCGCAAAGTGCGGCCAAAAGTCCAAAAAAACAAGTTTCTATTTAGGGGTTTTTCACCCTTGAGTTGGCTGCAATGATCCTTCAAGAAACTAAAATCGTTCATAGTGATGACTAATTCGTCACGCCCCTTCCTTAGGCTCAGTTGGAATGTGGCCTTCGCTCGAGCGTCACTCTACAGTTAATACACTGAGAACGGTTGTACAGGTGAAAAATTTTATGTAATAAAGAAAATCAAATAAGACCAAATGGAATCCACTTCTGAAGGTGAGTAGAACATGTAAAAAAAGTACTAATTATCAATTGTTAAGTAGTGAATTAGGGAAAACATAAACAATAGTGTCATTTTTTCACATAATTTTTCCGAAAATTAGACTTTTCAAATGATACTGCTGCTTTGAAACCTTATTGAAATGATAACTAAATATATTATCTATCAAATAAAACAAGATTCAGCTGCCAAGAGCTGCCTATTCATCTTTTATGCCCTTTTTTCGAAATCAAATTGATAGAGAGCGAGAGAGAGAGAGAACGAAATATACACATGGTGCGTTTCTCTTTTATCTGAGGCTGCTACATACCTATAGTTTGGGGAAAACTGTTATACTTGTCCGATAGATAAATGCTTGGACCTAAGAAATCCGAAAACCTTAACTAAATTAGACAAATAGTTTTGCTTGTAGAGCCCGTCAAAGTTGAGCAATTTTTAGAGTGTGAAATAATATTTCACACTCTAAACTTTTTGAACTTTCGATAGACTTTCAAAAAAAAAGGCCATACTTGCCACGGTTCCGTCTTTGGGAAAATTGTTCACTAGTCTTCTGTGAGTACTGCCCTGAAGAGATCGGGTGCCCGATTTTGCCCGACTGGATTTTACAGCGATTTTTCTGTGGCCACCTCGCGCAATTTTGTGCTTTCGGGTGCGTGCGTTCGAACAAGTTCGTCAAGATTTTGATAGTGAATCACTTACACGCGATTATAATCGTTGCCAGGGCATGCAAATTTGGATTTGTGCTTCATTTAAGAAGTGATACAAGCTTGCAACTCCATAGTAAGTCGACTTTTTTTTTGGCGTATATTGCTGTAAGCTCGAAGTAAAGAGATGGGGTTAAACGTTGACAAGCCTAAATCTGGATCTGGAACATCGAATGATGGTAATACTGCACGACATTTTTTTGAAAAATATCAACAATTGGCAAAAATAACGGGAGTCGATCAGGACATCATATATCGTTTCTACATCATCCTGCAAGCCATTTCAAGTGGACATGAGATAAATATAGGAAACTTCCGGCAGTATAGTGTAAAGTTGGCTAGAATGATAGTAGACAAATATAATTGGTATTATATGCCAACTTTAGTGCATAAGCTTTTGATTCATGGTCCAGAAATCATTCAAGATGCCGTTTTGCCTATCGGACAAATGTCGGAAGATGCTCAAGAGGCTAGCAATAAATTTTTGGCCATCTATCGCCTGAACTTCGCTAGAAAGAACTATCGTCAGAAAACAATGGAGGACGTGTTTAAACGATTTTTATTAGCTTCTGACCCATACATTTCAAGTTGCAGAAAGTTGCCAGCAAAACCGATGAAGTCTTTGTCAGCAGATAAAATTGATTTACTGTTGTCTCCATCTATTGATGCGGAAGAAGTGTTAGAAAGTACTGATTGTAGTTCGGCCTCTGAGACAGAGACAGATGTAGATGCTGACGATCTTGCTGATAACGAAAATTTTTTTATGTAATTAAAACTAAATAATCTATTTTGCTGTATAACCTACAATTTTTAAATTGACATGCATCTTGATTATGTTCTAGAATATACGCTATTTTACGTGAGGGTGTGGCCAATAGGGGTGGAAGGGGGTGGATTTTCAAATTTTTAAAATCAAATTCGTAATCAGCGACCCCGAAAACATATAAATTGACATGAATCTTGATTATGTTCTAGAATATACGCTATTTCACGTGAGGGGGTGGCCAATAGGGGTGGAAGGGGGTGGATTTTCAAATTTTTAAAATCAAATTCGTAATCAGCGACCCCGTAATCATATAAATTGACGTGCATCTTGATTATGTTCTAGGATGTGGCCAATAGGGGTCAAATCAAATTCGTAATCAGCGACCCCGAAAACATATAAATTGACATGCATCTTGATTATGTTCTAGAATATACGCTATTTCACGTGAGGGGGTGGCCAATAGGGGTGGAAGGGGGTGGATTTTCAAATTTTTAAAATCAAAGTCGTAATCAGCGACCCCGTAATCATATAAATTGACGTGCATCTTGATTATGTTCTAGGATATACGCTATTTCACGTGAGGGGTGGCCAATAGGGGTGGAAGGGGGTGGATTTTCACCCCGAAAACCCCCGAGTAAGAAATCTTGAATCAATTACTTGATTTTTCGAGTTTTGGCCAGCTTTTGGGGAATCGGCCGCATTGTGCGACGTCCTCTTTCAGAAATATACGGTCGTTACTCTATTGCAGAAATGCAGTGTTATTAGACAAAAATAGGTTATCTTAGAGCAATAAAATAAAAACATAATTTATTTTGACAAAATGACATGACAGTGTTTTGTAAAGTTGTAGTAAAATCCAACAGGGGCCACGCCTAGCTCCTATACAACCTAATATTGGTATACGTAATGTTTTTTTAGAAGTACCATCTGCACAAAACCTTATTCAAACCAGGAACCCCCATGCCCACCTGTCTTACAAGAATTAGCCAAAAATTGTACCCATTTCTGCACAAATTTTATGTACACATAAATTATACAGCAAAAATATAATATACCAAAATATAGCGGTGACACGCTAACTAGCACACATTCTGACAGATCTAAAGCAGTCAAAGGTTTCATGATGCAATGATTTAAAAAAATGTTCACTTCTTTAAGGACTACTTGTTTATTGCAATTCTAAATCAGCCACTCAATTTAAGATTTTAGTGGTGTAAATTTTGAGATGTCGTTTTTAAGATGGGTTGTCTTGGAATGAAGTAATTTTTTATTATTGTAGCATTAATATAACATAAAGATCGCGACCAGAACAGCTAGCGCTTTTTGGAAAACAATCTCCGCGAATGTCAGAGTGTATAAAGCCGAAAGCGTGTAAGATCGAAATATTATTGTATATATATATATATATATATATATATATATATATATATATATATATATATATATATATATATATATATATATATACATATACAGTCCATTTCATAACTATATCACCGTCTTATTTTTGCAAGTGTTTAGTAAGAAATCATTTCTAGTTAAATAGCCTATTGTGTTTTATTAGTTATCTGAAATTACGTATATGTAAAATTAAAACAAAAAAAAAAGGCTGTTACATAGATAATTATTGACAAGTTTATTTTTCTACTATTTCATAACTATATCACCACTTGCAATATTTGATTTTAATTAAGAGTAAACAATTAACGACCTGCAAAGTTGTTAACTCAGTAGCTGGTTGGGCCACCCCTGTTTTCCAGCAACGCGGCCAGTCTATTTGGCATGCTGTCGACCAGCTTCTGGAGCGTTTCCTGTGGAATATCAATCCAAGCAATTTCTATTGCAGCTTGTAGATCTTGCACGTTACTAAACTGCCGGTTATTAGCATAAACCTTCCGTACTAAAATTCCCCAGAGGTTTTCCATTGGGTTTTGATCTGGTGAACATGCAGGCCAGTCAAGAACATAAATTTCGCGGTCAGAAAACCACTCCCTTGATACTCTGCTCACGTGAATAGCGGCGTTATCCTGCTGTAGTTTTTTTTATTTAAAAAATTACAAATATACGTTACTTTTAGTAACAAACAAAAACCAATTGGCAAATTTTTTGCAAGTGTTAGATATTTTTCAATATACATATATAGGGTGTTTTTTAGAGGTATAGAACTTCGAATTGAAATAAAACACAAGAAAATCCTTTTAATGTCCATCAATTTGGCTTTATTGGAAGGATAATTTTATGCCATTAATGTTTAAATATGATTTCGGGCATGTGGCCGCCGCGGCTGGCTCGAATAAAGCCAATTCTACAGGTCCAATTTTCAACCACTTTTTCGAGCATTTGGGGCCGTATGTCGGCAATAACGCCACGAATGTTGGCTTCCAAGTCCCCTAACGTTTCTGGTTTGTTGGCGTAGACGAGCGACTTCACATATCCCCAAAGAAAATAATCCAATGGTGTCAAATCACACGATCTTGGTGGCCAATTGACAGGTCCATTCCGCGAAATTATGCGCTCATCGAATGTTTCCTTCAATAAATCGATTGTGACGTGCGCTGTGTGGCATGTAGCGTCGTCTTGTTGGAACCACAACTCATCCACATTCATGCCATCCAATTCGGGAACAAAATAGTCGGTTATCATGGCTCTATACCGGTCTCCATTAACAGTAACTGACTCTCCAGCATTATTTCGGAAGAAGTATGGCCCAATGACTCCACCAGCCCATAGAGCACACCAAACAGTCAGTTTTTGTGGATGTAATGGCGTCTCAAGGGTCTCATGTGGATTCTCTTCACTCCAAATGCGGCAATTTAGCTTGTTGACGTAGCCATTCAACCAAAAATGAGCCTCATCACTGAACAAAATTTTGCGATGAAAATCAGCATCGAGATCAATCTCATTTTCGGCCCATACACCAAAATCACGACGCATTGCATGGTCTCGCGGCTTTAATTCTTGCACAAGCTGGATCTTGTAAGGTCGCAAGCCAAGATCTTTGCGCAAAATCTTCCATAAAGTTGATGGACAAAGCTCCAATTGCTGTGCACGGTGGCGAATCGATTCATTCGGGTCCGCTTCAACATTTTGCTCTACAGCGGCAATTGTTTCTTCGGTGCGCACTGTTCGACGTCTCTGCGGATGCGTATTATCACATAGAGTAAACGTAGTGCGAAAACGACCCATGGTTAACCGAATTAATTGCTCTGATGGACGATTATGTCGACCATAAAATGGACGGAGCTTGCGGTAAACTTCGCGAACTGAACCATTATTTTCGAAATAAATTTGCACGATTTGCAAGCGTTGTTCTTTTGTCAACCTGTTCATGATGAAATGGCAAACCAAACTGAACATAAATGACATTAGAGTTGCCACATTTGACCACAAAATGCCAGTTTTATCTCTATTCGAAAAACAAACCTCTAAAAAAAACACCCTATACATACAATAATTTAATTAAATTCGTCATAAAATCGGATAGAGTTATAGTAAATTTCTCAATCTGGGCTTGTTTGAAAGGTATTTTTATCACCTTTCAGAATCTGTATTGATACCAATATTTTTTTTTTATTTTTAGTAGACATATTAGGAAAAAAAAAATTGATCGTAATAAAAGTTGTTGGAAATTATCTGAACTTTCATAATCTGAACTTTCAAATTATCGAAAAAAATTGAAGAAAATTCGGAATTCATTAGTTAAACGTTCATTTTAGGCTATTTTTCGACAAAAAATTCCTAATATGTCTACTAAAAATAAAAAAAAATATTGGTATCAATACGGATTCTGAAAGGTGATAAAAATACCTTTCAAACAAGCCCAGATTGAGAAATCTACTATAACTCTATCCGATTTTATGACGAATTTAATTAAATTATTCTATGTATGTATTGAAAAATATCTATTTTGAAATTTTGGGGGGCTCCAAATCCGACTTAGAGCTATGGTCTCTTGAGCAAAATTTCTCAGAATCACCTATAGATTTTTGCTACCGTTTTTGCTATACGCTTCATCAAAAAAAAATTAACCGCCCTTATATATATATATAATACTGTATATTGTAAAAATGGATTGCTTATTTTAATGAATTAAAATATTATTGTTCCCTTTCAATATTCACTACTTTTACTTGTGTTTTATATTTTGTCGCTACTATTGGTAGGGTGTGATAATTAGCGTGCCACCGCTGTATATACAAGAAATTGTGTAACGCTATGGCAAATGATCGCTTGTTCATTGGTTTTCGCTTGCAGTTAAACAATAAAAATTCTCCGAATTTGAAGTCGAGTCGTCACTGAAAAAGTTAGATAATTTTAGGAAAGCAAGCAAAAGCAGCTGAAATTTGCAATGAACAAAAATTTATATTTTTATAATCGCCTCCAAAATCCGAATTTGATATTTTTTCTGAAAAAATGTTGCTGTCCGATTTTTAAAACGAAACGCAGATTTGAAACTATTTTATTTGACTTGGAGTATTGCTAGTTTTAAAAAATGAAGTTGAAGCTATAGAGAGCTAACTTTGAGCAATTATAACAGGCTTTGCACGCAATTTTGAAGTGAATGGGCTCAATAAATCAAGTTTCTTCATTCAACACCTTAACCCATATTTTGTCCCTTTAGACCCCGAACTTAAAAAAAATCCCGTCTTAGTGGAAGTTTTTTTTTGTTAAATCTAAGTACCTACAGTTCAAATTTCATATTTGTAGCTTTAGCAGTTTGGGCTGGGCGGTGGTGAATCAGTCAGTCAGGCAGGGCAAACAATTATATGTAAATACATTTGAGTTGTATGGGCGGTGCCACGCCCCTTTTGTGCAATGCCCAACCCATTCTTCTAGTGGAATGGTGCGACTCAGTTTTATTGATGTGCGGCTTACACTTCCAAAGTTACGCGGAAAGTTTGTGTCTTAAAAATGTGCCCCGTCCCTCAAATTTTACCAGTAGAATTAACGATCTATAGGACGACGTTGTACAAAATTGCAATGCAATTCCGAAGCTATTCCACACTAAAAATTTGCGTTGTATGGGCGGTGCCATGCCCCCTCGTCCAACGCCCACCCCATTCCTGTCGAAGGGCACGTGTAAATCGTAAGTCTGTGCTAAATGTCATTGTTGTGCGACTTTATATATAGTTTTACCACTGGAACGCCGCGTCATGACGTTGTACCAAATTTCGATGCTGTCAGACTCATAATTCCGAAGCTATTTCCTATTAACAATTTAGATTGTATTGGAGGTGCCACGACCACTTGTCGAGTCGTATTCGAACTATGTGGTTTACCGAGATTTAGTCAAGACGAAAGATTCAGCTCATTCGGCCGTCTAGTTTTTGAGTTTTAGTGTCGTGTGACCAACAAACAAACATTAATTTTTATATATACAGTGGTGTCTGGATATAGTGAACTAATTATTGCAAGGTCTGTTCACTGTATTGAGGTTGTTCACTATATCAAGGTTTACATTTTTGTTCAAAAACTCGTTTTATAGTATTTGCTTAAAATACAATTTGTTTTTTGCTTGAAAATTTGTGTCTATATTTAGAGCCTCGATGTCAAAATTTGGGTGTTCACTATATAGGGGGTTCACTATACCCAGACACTACTGTAATATATAGATATACAAATGTACATATATATTTTCTAAAACATTTTAGATTTGTGTCAACCAGTCTATTGGTTAATTCATACTAAAAATTTTATGTTTCCGACTTTTCGAATGTCGACATTTGGTCAAAATCGTTACATTGTGCGACGGGGATCGTCCCTGCGCTCGACCGTCGTCTCAGACTTGTGGTCCAACGCACTAACCAGCAGAGCTACGGCGGCTGAGTATCGTCTTAACACATTGAAGGCGGGGGATCTTGACGAAAGTATGCTAGGTAACGCGGCGACCGCCCCGCCTCATTTTTCGTCCTAGAACAGGCTTAAAAAAGTTTATTTAAACTCTTAAAACTACAAGAAATATTAAAAAAGATCTAAACACTAATTACAAAAAATGTAAAAATGTACAGTCGAGATAAATCGTAGTATTGCGACTCCCGCCTTTAATGTGTTAACATAAAATACTGTTATCGGAAACTCGTATTTAGGGTCAGTTGGGGGAAAAGTAAACAATGGGTAATTGTAAACAGCGGTTATTTTATGCTTTTAAATTTAACTGCAACAAACCATGACCCAAAAAAATATTAATTTAACATGTCCTCAAACTGTCGCCGAACTTTCACGTCGGTGGCTTTCAAATATCAATGAAAGTTTTAGTATTAAAGAGAACGTGTGTTCTAAAAGTGAAAATAAGTTTTGTAAGTACTTTTTAATTTGTGTGTGAAAGTGCTTAAACTAAAAATTCTTGTAATATTGTAACTTTGTTTATCAATCTTAGAGTGTAAGGAACTAAAATTGTTTATGTCTTTCCTTCAATTTGCCGTTATTTTGTTGCTTTTTCCGTGTTTACATTTCCCCCATTAATTTTTAGCATGTGGAGGAAATGTAAAAATGTTTTTGGGGTAAATGTAAACGTTTTTTTCTAAGAGCCTTCCCGGTTCGTATCATTTCCAGTGATCAGAATGCCACGAACGTATGTAAGGAAGAAGCCACTTGTAGAGTACGACGTAAAAGATGTAGAAAACGCTGGTAATGATATTATTAGTAAGGAAAAAAGGCAATACCAAGACTTAAGCCAATGAAGTATGGCAAAGTTTTGACTTCGAACGATAGCTAACAAAATCCCTAAGCCCAAAGAAAGTATGTTTTAGATTTTAAAAAATCGCTTCCATAGAAAACACGAACAAAAACCACGAGTTCGAAGGACTCTGCAAATGGAAAAGACGTTGTCTATGACGATGATAGTGCATGGAATGAGGAGTTTGAAGTTGATGATGTAGATGAGAAGGAGGAGCTGGAATCCGCGGATCCAGCTAGGCTTACAAAAGGTAAATTTCTAGTGATCAAATTTAAGGGAGATATCAGATTAACTATACTTTTCAAATACGTATGCGTTATACAATCCTACCAACAAAACGACGAGATTGAGGTGATGCTCCTCAAAAGTTTGGACACCTTGAAGAAAACGTTTGCTTTACGACCAAGGGAAATCAAGAAGATTCGCTTCGAAAGTATCATTGGAATTTTGCCCGATCTGAGCCTTACAATGTTGGGAACACGAATACACTACAAATTTGAAAAAGCCATAGAAACCAACGAAACGTAAATTTACTTTTCATTTACCTACCTAACTGTTATTATTGTATTGAGATTTCTATATTAAAAAAAAACTGAAAAAATGTGTTCCTTTCTTTAAATAAGACCATTCGTTTTTTTTAACTTCTTATTATTTTGCAGGCCATAGTTTATTACCTTAATAATCCTTTATATGTAAATGCAAGCCTTGCAAAAACATACTCCAGGTAAAAAATCAATAGCGAATTCGTGCTTGCTTAGCTTCACCTCATACATACCTAGATACCGAAGTCCCTAGTGTCTACAGGGAGGGAAAGCACTGTTCCCTTTTACCCCTGAATTAAAAAAAAAATAATTTCGGGAAATGTAAACAACACCGGGGTAAACGTAAACACCAGTCTTTTGCGCTTCCTGGGTTTTAAAGAGCTAGTTACTGATCACCAGTGCACCTGATATTTTTTAAAAATAATGTTAATTTTCGAAAGTAGAAAGGGTGTCCAAAAATGTATTTTTTCAGTTTTTTTGCATAAGAAAAGCAAAAAACGTGTTTACATTTCCCCCAACTGACCCTAATTTAAAAACGTTTAAGAAAGGGGACTCCATCTTCTAATAAGCTAATAAGATTATGTTGAAAATTTTGCATAAAATTTGTTAGTATTATCAGTAATTTATTAGTATTATTAATATTTATCATAATATTAATATTTATTAATAACATACAGGTACGCAGCAGGGTTACTGCAATGCTCCAATCGAGGGTGGTGAGCGCGGCGCTAGGAAACACCCACCTTACAAAATTTGTAAGCAGGGGCACACCACAGGGGGGGGTACTGTCACCTCTTCTGTGGGTTTGTGCCATCAACATCACTTTAACAGAACTTAACCAGAGAGGAGTCAAAACGGTTGCGTATGCTGACGACGTGGTTTTAATGGCATCAGGGATGTGCCCTGACGTGATTAGTGGAATCCTTCAGGGCGGCCTGGATAGGTTAATCGCTTGGTGCACGGGACGTGGACTAAGCATTAACCCTAGCAAAACTGAACTGATGCTGTTCACCACTCGTACTAAGATACCAACTTTTAGACGACCTCATCTTGGGAATATAACATTACCCCTTTCGTCCAGTGCCAGATATCTCGGGGTAATCTTAGACCCCAAACTGAACTGGAGGCTTAACATAGAGCACAGAATAAACAAAGCAGGATTTGCACTATACTCCTGCAGGAAAATGATAGGGAGGAGGTGGGGCCTCCGACCAAGTTTAATGCTATGGATGTTCAAGATGGTTGTACGTCCAATACTATCATACGGAGCTCTGGTCTGGTGGAAAGCCCTCAGGAGGGAATACAACATTACCAAACTCGGTAGACTACAAAGAGCAGCTTGTACCGGAACTACGGGAGCGATTAGATCCTGCCCTGGAGAGGCGCTTAACGTGCTGACGCACCTGCTTCCCGTCGATCTGCATATCATGAAGGCCGCAACTCTTAGTGCTCTTAGGCTGAGAGAAACAGGTTGCTGGAAGGACAGACCGTATGGCCACGGCAGTCTGTTATCACAAGGGCAAAGGTGCCTGCCTACAACGACGGATTATGCAATTCCTACCATGGCATTTGGAAAAAATTACGATATCCGTATCCCCTCTCGTCTAGAATGGAAGAGAGGGAACATCCTAAATAACCTGAGTACCACTATCTACACTGATGGCTCCAAAATGGAATGCGAAGTAGGAGCAGGAGTTTTCTCCGAACATCTAAAGATAGACGTGTCTTTCCGCCTCCCCAACACAGCAAGCGTCTTCCAGGCGGAAGTGCTCGCTATTAGGGAAGCGTGCAGGATGGCATTGACAGACACATCCTACAAAAGCCATATAACAATACTTTCCGACAGCCTATCTACGGTCAAGGCATTGGAATCGTCGATGCTATCGTCAAAACTAGTACGGGAATGCAGGAAGCTCCTGATAGAGCTAGCTCAGCGGTTCAGAGTTACCCTGATATGGGTGCCGGGGCACAATAACATTGACGGGAACGAAAGGGCCGATGAACTGGCTCGAAGAGGCTCCGCTCTTGATGAGAACGAGGCGTTGACGGTTCACGCCTCGCTGGGCTCTATCAAGGGCGAGGTCTCGAATGACTTCCTTGCTAAAGCCAACGCTAGATGGCAGAGGACGGAATCCTATAAAATCAGCAGATCACTGTGGCCAATATACAACAAGAACAGGACCGCGGAGCTCTTGAACAAAGGCCGACGGGATGTGGCAAGACTGACGGCAGTCATCACTGGCCACTGGCCCATTGGAGAGCACGCGGCAAAAATGGGGATTCCACATAACACCAGCTGTCACAGCTGTGAAAACCCGGATGAGAAGGAAACCGTTCACCATTTTCTCTGCGCCTGTCCGGCCTTAGCAAGAAGGACATGGAAAACGCTGGGAAAACCGACATTTCAGACTTTCGAAGAGAAAGCAAAGTTCAGCGTAAACTCACTTCTCTCTTTCATTAACCTCTCGGACTGGATATAAGCATATGTATGGATAGATACATATAAGTCCAGATGACACCACACAATATACCTTAGGGTACCTACCGGGAATAGTGGTATCAAAACGGCGCACGTTGGGAAGAAACAGGCAAAAACGCTCGCATTGGAGCAAATTCAAAAGTTGCGAATCTGAATTTTTTTTTTTACTTGTCGTAATATAGATACACTAGCGAGACAGCAAATCAACTTTTCAAGTCTCTTCATCCCATGACCTGGACTTTACGGCCTTTCAAAGTTGACCGTTTTATTATATTATTTTCACTTCTAGCACAATATCGTTAACAAGGCTGTCTTCAGATGCCCGTAGAATCTATATTTTTTTAATGAAATCCCATAATTTTTCAAATGTGGGGTTATGATATTCAAGCAATGAATATATCAAAAAATTGTATTTAAAAAATGTTTATTTTGACAAAAAAAATATATCTAACCTTTGCCTAATTTTTTGATAAAAATGAGAAAAATCGGGATTTTCTCTGGACTGTAACTTTTGAGATTCCACAGCATTCCACAAAATACGTATACACTGATTAGGTGGGACATTCAGCTAAATGATGGTACCAAACTCATCTGCGACATTCTGCGACTAAATGAATGCGAGCAATTTTCGCATGCCAACCCAAGCACTTTTTGTACTCAGTTCTGGTGAGCAACGATATATTTTTAATTGGTGAGCAAAACTACAACGTATGAAAAACAGCGCGGCTGGTGTTGAAAGGAATAAATATGTATTTAAATATATAGAATTGGGATATGTATGTATATATCGCATTGATTTATCTATGTCCGTCTGTTAATATGGCTTCCAATTCGTCTGTCTGATGGAAGGTATTCATAATAGCTTTCAAAAAAGTTGAGACACGAAACTGAAATTTCGTACAAACACTTTGGAAAGCATGAGAACAACATATTGCCTAAAATGGGCGTGGTTTGCCCATTTTTTGACAGGGTTGCCATATAAAGATATTTTTCAAAATATGAACTTTTAAATATTTACCGTCCGTTTAGGGATATTTTTGTCTGGAAATAGGTGTGACATGCCTCTTTAACCCCTAGAGATACATAATAAGTCATTATTTTAACTTTTAGTGAGGATAGTTATACTTGTCAGTTAACCTTTTCCGTGCTATATAAAAGTAAATGAATAGTTTCGATTTTTTTAAGAAAGAGTTTGCCTACTTTTATAAAAGTGGGCTAAGTGTCTCTCAAGAACATTTTAATGCATGACAACAAAATTTTAGCTTATTTTAATATTGTTAAAAATAAAGTCTGTATGGAGAGTAGGCGTGGCCGTGGGCGAATTTTTTTCATTTTTGGAATGAATCATCTTCTACTTATGGGAAACCGTTATGCGAAAATTCAATCCTTTATATTTTTTACTTCCGAAGTTATTAAATTTTTCGTTATACATTCGGAAACCTTAAACCGTCCTGCGAAAAAGTGCTCAAATTAAAAAACGCTAAAACACGTGTAACTTTATTTTTGATCTTCTACGAGAATCAGTTATCAAAATATTGACGTTTTTTTTTGCTTCTGATTATGCATGTTTTTAAAACTCTTAACTTCCGACTGTAGGGTACCAGCTCCTGGTAAGGTAATAGATTCTAGAGCTCAAAACAGGCGATGCGAGCGTTTTTGCCTGTTTTTTCCCAACGTGCGGCGCTAACGCGCTAATTGGATGTTGGAACATCGCCACTGGAACCAACCAACCAACCAATATTTATCAGTAATTACATTAAATTTCTTAATTGTTACAATAAAACATTGCTTTCCATAGTAATGCAAAATTTGGTTGATGGCATACAATACGCTATGTTACTCGAATATAATGAAGTTTTTGTATGTACTTACAGTTTGCATATTAAATGGCATCATTAAGGGCAAAGGACCCGAAGAAATTGGCGCAGTGTCAGCGCTTGTATAGGATATTGTTCCGCCCATATTTGGGGTGGTTTTTCCGCCGGATGTTCGCCCACGATTTCGTAGAGTTAACCCTGGTATGGATAACGTCCGTACCTTGAACAAACAAAATGAAGTTCCAATGAGTTTCGTAGCAGAAATTTATCCGAATCTACGGTAGTTACATTCAAATGCGAAGAGTGAACGGAACTGCTTGCGTCTTGAGCCAACTCGTGTGAATTTTTGTTAGTTTTCTCCATATTCTTACGCACAGACGTCTCTTGCAAGCATAGCTTTATAGCCAAGTCAAGGAAATTTAGGTTCTCGGGTACAAAGTCGACTTTGTTTTGTATGTAAAACTTGTAGACGTCTACTAGTAATTGTGTAAAAACAGGCTCCTTATGATTCATGTATTTGATACATTTTTTGTGGATTTTGTAAATATCAACTAACAAATTTAATGTTTTATCATCGTTGCGACTCTCCATGTTTAATGATAATAGATTACGTAGTATTTGACCACAACCAGCTATCGATTTTTGATATAACTCAACTCGTTCATTATCTTTTATATAGCGCCTGGAAGCAAATTTATGAAGTTTAAGAAAGAATTACATTATATAATTTTTATGTTATTCCTTTGATATAATTAATATCAGCACAATACCAAAAAATAACGATTTTATTTTAAACGTTCTTGCCTTCTGATCTGATGCACTATGGAAAAATTTAGAGAAATATATGGAGAAGTCCTTACGAATCCTCCACAAAAATCTAATATTGTACTGCCTGGCTGCCCTTTGCGTCGTTTACTTCATAACTCTGTTAATAGTGAAAAAATCTCGAATAGGGTTATTCTCTTAAAATCGATTCGCTTTTAATGTGCCTTCCTAAGGAAAGAAGTTCGCGATGACAGGACAAAAATGATTTTCAATCAAATTTGCATAACCTAGTGGAACATACACTATGGTCAATAAGTACCGGGACTGTGTATATTAAGTTTTCCGCCGTTGCCCGATGCAGATAAAGGTCGGTAGGACCTTAACTGACATCTGTGTCAAATTTTGAGCGGGATTGCATCATTAGTTTTTGTTTGGCAGCTGTTAGCGTCAGTCAACTTTTTGTACTTCGTCGAATTTTACAATGGATAATTTTGTTGATCAACGTATTTGTTTGAAATTTTGTCTTAAGAACGAAAGCATTTGGGGAGTCTGCTGTATCAAGAACCAGAGCGTTCGAGTGGTATAAAATGTTCAAAAGTGGTCGTGAAGTGGTCGAAGACTTTCCTCGTTCTGGACGTCCTTCAACATCGAATACCGACGAAAATGTTGAAATTGTGAAGAAAATCGTGCTTGAAAATCGTCATGTGAGCCTCAGAGAGATTTCTAACGATCTGAACATCTCTTATGGAAGCGCACAACACACTGTTGTCGATATTTTGCGCATGAATCGCGTCGCCGCACGGCTTGTTCCTCAAGACTTGAACGCGCCGTCTCACAAAGCACACATTATTCGCGATTATTTGAACAAACACAGCGTGAATATCATCGATCAGGCTCCCTATTCTCCAGATATGGCACCATGTGACTTTTTCCTGTTCTCCCGACTCAAGTTACCGCTTCGTGGAAAGAGATTTGAGTCCATAGAGGTCATAAAAGAAAATGCGACGCGAGAGCTGAAGGCCATACCTGCTTCGGCTTACCAGAAGTGCATGGACGCTTGGATTAAGCGTTGGCATATGTGTATTGCATCAGATGGGGCTTATTTTGAAGGGGATGAAATAAATTTACCAGAAGAATAAAACAATTTTGTTTTTTTGACACAGTCCCGGTACTTATTGACCATAGTGTACATAGGTACATATGTATAAGAATTTTAAATTCATATCAAAGTAATTTACTTTGAAAAGTAAATAGTATGACTATGGGACAAAGTTCACCCAATGAGCGCAAACTTATGCCAAAAAAGTTAGTATAGATTCTCTAGTGTCATCTCATTGATTGGAACGAGACATATGCAGACATTTTATGTTTGTGTTTGACAGCAAAAAATGCTGCCGCAGTGCTAAATGCCTAATTACTCACAGATGTACTTACTTGTCTGGATCTGGCGTTTTAAATAACTGAAGGGAAACGTCAATCAATAGTTTGTAGTTGTTATTTTTCAAAAGCAGTTGAATTAGAATACTAGCACATTTAACTAAATGCGCTGAAAAACTGCCAGGACGATCAATTTCCGACGACGGTATCCTCCAAATTCCATTGAAAATGTTATTGTTCTTACGGTCATAGAATAAACCATTAATTTGATTATCTAAACTAGTTTTGTATTGATTGAGAAGAAGTTGCTCGCATCTATTCAAGTCGCAGTGACTTGCCGGCGCATTCATATAGTGATAAACTAGACGATATATCGATTTATAATGTTCAGGAAATCGTGTAGCGCACTCCTCTAGGTTACACACTACTCCTTTGTAAATATTGTCTAGTTCAGACACTGTATACGATTTCTTAGGATCCGTTCCCAAAGAAGATTCTTCGGAATCTGTATCTGATTCGGACGAAGACGAATCCGAACTGCTGCTAAACGATGTTGTGCTACTTGTGACAGTTGTTGTTGTAGCAGTCGCAGCACTCTCCTGAAAAAAATGCACGGATTTTTTAGTACTGTCCGGATATTTTTATAAAGCTTTAATTAAAGCATAAACAATAAAACTGTATATCGAGGCTTTATGTTTAATACTCTTTATCTGCAAGGACACAATTTTTCAGGAGAGCTAAAATTCTAAAATGAGTGAAAACTGCAAATGAGACTTTTGAATTGAAGATCTCGATATCATGATTCAATAATACACCTTGCCATATATTTTTATATTTAATTTTTATAGTAGAAAAAGCCATATTTAAATTTCAAGCCTGATATGCAACTTTCAAAACCCGTTTTAAACGCTCACTGTTTACTTATAAAAAGTTCGAAGAATTGATCAACAGAAAACATAATCTCTTTTATAACATAATCTCTTTATAACAATAAACTTCTAGTAGCGAAAAAACAATACCTTGTAATCAGTAGCCAAGTGACTTCATGCAGTTTCGGTAGTTCATTGTGAAAATATATAGGCTGTTTTTTAGAGGTAATACTTTAAATTTAAATAAGATATTCAAAATGAGACAAAGTAGAATGACAAGAAGAGAGAATTTTAACATTTTATTGTTATGCATGTATGTATGCCACAACAACAAAATACAAGCGAAAATTTTTCATTTTTTGCATGTCATGCTACGCAAAAACCTTTGTTTTGTGTGTGACATCGTGTGTGGGTGCAACCCTGCGTCAGGTGATTGTACGCCAGCCATTTCATTTTCTTCGTGTGCGCAAGCGTATTTTCTTTATATTTGGTTTTATTTCAATCTTTTTATATAATTTGCATATATGTATTGCTTGCAGGTGGAAATTGATCAACCGAAAACCAAATTAAAAAGAAATGGAGAAAGTTTGTGGCTGTTTGCGGCATTTTTGCAATGTGTGGTTTTTTGTGCATTCTCGATGTGTAGCATTTTCCAGTCATGCACGGTTGCATTTTTACGAATTCTTCCTCCGTGCAAGACATCGAGAATACCCCTAATATGCTTCATGCACCAATGCTTGGTGCATGCCTAAAATTGCTCAAGTTTCCACTTTTTCGAGCGTTTCAGGCATTGAAAGCTGACATTGACACTTTTAACGTAAAATTAAACGAATTAAAACCCCAAAAGAGCTTCTCGAAACTGATGGCAAACAAACTATCCAAATCCCTCTGTTGGTATAACGGTCGTACCCAAAATCGGCGGCCTTCTCTCATTTCAGAGACGTAGTGTTTGGCTTCGTTGAGCAGCACAATTATTATAATAAGCCACAAGAAATCTTCAGCAATCATTTCCTTACGTTCAATAAAAATATTTTTGACGAAAAATATATCTCGAATGACATTTGAAGAGCTGTCAATTTAGCTGCGATGCGTATTTTTTATGCGTTTTGCGAGGCGTGCTTGAAGCATACACACTTTCTATGTGTTTTGTCCATAATGTTTTCACACTTAGTGAGATTTCAAAGACAATTTTTTCCACAAATCTATGCTATATTTGCAGCAACACATCTATTACGAGTATGACAGTGATAATATTATTGATAACTATTATTTTCAGAAATATTTTTTACATTGCCTCATAACTTTAACTATAATTTTTTTTGGGTTTTTAATTTGCCGATAACTATTATTTAAAAAAGTATTTTTACCTTGCTTCATAACTTGTAAAAAGAATTTTTTTTTTACGTTGCCGAAAACTAATTTTTTAAGAATTTTGTTACCGTTTTTTCATTACTTTTATGAAATAAAACAAATTTTTTACGTTGCATTATTACACTTTGACTACCCTTCACAAGGAATGGAATAGTCTGGAGCGGAGCCCGTACCAAGCACAAGCACAAATGCGGCAAAAATAAGCGAGGAGTTCCACTCGTTCTGCAGGACTACACCGCAACACAGCCAGCAGCTGTGCCGGAGCTTTCGGTCCGGACCACAAATGAAGACCTGCGGCCAAGCACCAGCCGAGGTAGAATACCCCTTCCAGGGTGGCGAGGGGCTCCCTCAGGGGCGGTCGGAAGGCTGGGGGTGCGGTCAGGGGGCGTCAATATGGGGCAGACCACTGTTTGACATCTCTGCTCTGACTGCATCTGCCAGACCCACCACAAACCAGGTGAGCACGGTTTTAGCTTTTCCCACTGGCCCCGGAAGCATACCTTCCGGACTGGTGGTAGGAGCAAAACCTATAGGCCCTGCTCCTAGTACCAGTATCGCTGCGGTCGTGCGGGGAATACCCCCGTCAACTTCCGCTGCCGCACCGGTAGTAGGACGGGCTGCTGACGTAGTAGAACCTAATACTAGTACTGCTGCAGTCGCGCGTGGAATACCCCCGTCGACTTCTGCTAATTTGGAGAGAAGGCCTAAAAGGCAAACCCTAGAATTACCCCCCTTAGGGCAACCAGGTGGACTGGACGACCCCCTAAGACGCGGCTTAAGCGGTGTGAGGGTAAAGTGGTACCTCCGCTACCAAGGCAAGGCCTGAGTAAGGAGGAAGCGAGAAGCAGAGCGGTAGAGCATGGCGGAGTACTCGCAGCCACGGCGGCTCAACCGACTCTGCCGAGAAAGAGAGTGTGTACCTTGGCGATGATGTCCCCAAGACACACCACGTCACCGTATTCCTTCCCAGGAGCGCTGGACAGGAACCCAGCAAGCTTTTTGCGATAATTCAAGCGCAAAATGCTGGGGTCTACACGAACCTCTGGAAGGTGGTTACTTCCAAGGAGGATGGCAGGGGTGTGCTGTGGAACCTGGTGATTGACGAAAAATCCCTCGCCAAGATCAGGGAAAACGGGAACGCCCTCAACTTCAGGATGGGTGGAAGCAGGGTCCTCATGTCAAGCACGATCTGCCGAATCCGGGACAACACCGGAAGGCGGAGAGGCAGCCGCGGCAGAATTAGTCTTGCAAGCCTCCCAAGATTCCCTTGAGGAGCTGAACCTTGAAACGCTGGGGCTTCAAGGTAGTACGAACGAGGAAGAGGAGCAACTGTCGGACGAAATTTCGTTAACGACGCTGCTGGAGATGGATGTCGAGGCCTCCCCTAAACTCTAACCCTCGAGACATGAATGTTGTTCAAATCAACCTTCCGCGTGGAGGCGGCATCGGTCGTCTTAGCGCATAAGTTCACCCGATACCACATCGGGGCGGCGCTAGTGCAGGAGCCCTGGTGCTATAACGGCATTGTCTGCGGGCTCAACTCGCAGCAAACCAAGGTAATTTGGTACACAAGGCACGAGATACCTCGTGCCTGCGTGGTAGTTGAGAAAAATACTATGTTTGTATTTCAGAGTACATGTCCAGAGACCTGGTAGCGGTGGCGATGACGGTCCAAATCGAGGGTCGTGACCTCGAGATACGTCCTAGCGTCGGCGTATTTCCCAAGAAAAGACATGGCGGTTCCCCCCACGAAGTATTGCAGGGCAAATGCCTTGCCACTCCTAATAGGCGGAGACATGAACGCCCACCACACGATCTGGGGAAGTACAGATGATAATCTAAGGGGTAAGTACCTACTCCATTATATACTAGCAACTAACCTAGTTATACTCAATTCGGGATGTTTCCCGACATTTGTCACTAGAGTTAGGCAGGAGGTCCTAGACCTTACCATAGGTAACAGTAGGATTAGTGACTATGTATCTGATTGGAGAGTATCGAATGAGCCCTCCCTATCAGATCATAGGATGATCGAATTTAGATTAGCAGCCACCTTAATGGAGTCATCTCCAACAAAGAAAAATAATCATCTTGTCTCAAGCCCCGAATAGGTCACTTCTAACTTTGACGGAGCTGCGGGTACTGCAGATATACCAAGTTCAGACAATGCGGCGTACAATCCTTATAGGGCTATCCAATTTTGACTTGTAATCGATAAAGAGATGTTTGTTTATCGATTTGACTCTCACGAGTCTTCTCCAGGATTTGCAGTAATGTAGATCTGGTCGACCAGGTCTAAAGTCGCACTGATAACGTCCAATTCGAGTTTTGGGTGGCGGCTTTAATCCTCGTGGGAAGTAGACTGATACCCTTGTAGTTGCTGCATATTGCTGGATCGCGATTCTTCAACATAGGACAAAGGGCAGTGAGATTGCAATCGTAAGGCATACATTCTTCCAGCCATATTTTGCAGATGAGCTGATGCATGCACCCAATCAGCTTACCGCCGCCTTGAGCAATTCTGCTGATAGCCCGTCCGGTTCTGCTGGACATAGCCGGGCATTTTCCCCACGGGTGGTACGAGTATTGTTCTATTCATCGCCTACAGGAAGATGCCCCGGGTTCTGTCAGACGCTTGACTTTTTGGAAACATGTTTAGATACATTAAGGGCCACTTAGTTCATTGGGGGGTACAAATATGATTTAGATTGGGGAAAACTATCTCTGGGTTAAATTTACTCTAGGAGTATAAACAGCCAGATTTTTCATATTTCCACTTTCCATTGTTTTCCATGTTTTTTTGGTCAGTTTATGCTCACAGCTGATATTTGACCGAATATTAACAGAATTGTACGCCAGAACAAAAATTTCAAAAAGAAAATCAATATTTTGTTAATTGGCAGGAATTCTGTTTTTAAAAATATGATGTCTTATCTGCAGTGCGATTTCCAAATTTCTAACAAGTGAGTATCGTTACACTGGGCAACAGCCAAAATTTTTCCGAGTTCTAGTAAACCTTTGCTAAAGGATTTTTTACGCTGATCACAACTGCGTACTCAGATTTTAGATTGTAAGAGCAGTTTGTAAGTTATTGGTGGTTTTTGCTACGTGTTTTCCACGTTTTTTTAACTTTGAATTTTTATTGGATTTATAATATGTTGAAAAACAGGATAATTTTTGTATGACACAATAACCAATTTGGACCATAGTCGATTTCGATTGGTCAAGAGTTAACATCGCTATGGTCCTTCAAAGTATAATTTTCTCGAAATTTCCATAAAAATTCATTTAAATTCGGGGTTGCGATTTTCAGCTAGGAGTTAGTGTGCAATGTACTATATAGTGTAAGGTTTAACTTATTTATTTATTTATTTCTCACGGCTTGTAATAAGCCTATTTCAAATATAATTTTGTTATAAATATAAATATATGAAATATAAGGTTATCTTAATGCTAAGGTCTTACAATGATTGTGTAGCTTCTTTTTAAAAACAGTAAGTTCACATAATTTCAATTCCTCAGGCAATTCATTGTAACATTTTAAACCCTTATAAAACAGGCAATTTTTATCCATTTCTGTTCCCACCTTAGGTAGTTTGAAATTATTTTTGGGCCTAGTGTTAATGCTATGTGTTTCATTTACAAATTTTAATTGAGTATATAAATAATTAGGTAAGTTACCATTTTTTATATTGTATATGAATTTCATTGTGTAATAATATATTTGCTGCTTCACACTAATACTACGTTTACACCGACGAGATTACCTCGATTTGCGCGATTAAGTCGTTAATTTATTTATTTATTTTATTTTTATTTTATTTAATTACAGAAAACATCGGCATATAAGAATCACTTCTTTCGCATGCCACAAGTTAATAACAAATTTATAATAATAACAATAATTCAATGTTAATATTTAATATTTAAAAGAGAAGAAAAGGGAACAAAAGAGTGCGAAAAGGAGAGAAGGGCAGAGTTAAGAAAAGTGTTTGAAAATAGAATGCTTAAAGTGGCGTCTATTGACAATTGATTTAATATGTATGGGCAACGAATTCCATAATCTAATGGTGCTAACAAAGAATAGTCGACTGGAGTTGGGGAAATTGTGGGCTGGAGGTAGAAAGTTCATATGTCGATGACACATAGAAAACTTAAGTTTTTCATACAAATACTGGGGCCTTTTGGTATGGACAATTTTATTCAAAAAGATGCAGTTTCTTGCTTCCATGTAGCTCTGTAAGCTGCAGCCCAGTATTTTGTTGCTGTAGCTGGAGATGTGGTCAAACCTTTTGATACAGTAAACATACCGAGCTACATTATTATAAGCAACTTGTACCTTATGCATGGATCTGGAATCCAATTTGCTATACACCGCATCCGAGTATGTTATAATAGGCAGCAATAATTGAATGACTAGCTTCCGTTTAGTTTCGACTGGTACAAACCCCGAGGTCCGCCTCAGATTACGTAGTCCATAATAGACTTTCGACACAACAGAATTAATGTGGTCCACGCAAGACAGTGAAGAGTTAATGTGATACCCAAGATTTACAACTTTGCTAACATATTTCAGTTCTACGCCATTGAGAAGAATAGGTGGTAGATCTGAACAGTGAGAGACAGTTCTCGATATGGGTAGGACAAATGATTTCAGGGGGTTTAAAAATAGTTGGTTTTTCCGAGCCCACTCACCTATAGCTCCTAAGTCTTCATTAACTCTTGCACATAAATCCTCTACCATCCCAATTGGTCTCGACAAGTACAATTGTAGGTCGTCAGCATACGCATGCATGATAACATGACTGCAGCTGCTGAAGATATCATTAATAAACATCGTAAACAGCAGGGGACCCAGGACAGAACCCTGAGGCACCCCACTGGCAATACCCTTAAATGCGGAGAAAGCATCACCAACCTTCACTCTTTGAGATCTGCCAACCAGGTAGCTTTTTAGCAAGTTAACCGCAGAATCAGAAAAATTAAAGTAACATTCAAGTTTATGACAGAGCATTGCGTGATTAACTGTATCAAACGCTTTTGAGAAGTCTAACAGACAGAGTAAAGACAAGTGGCCCATATCATAAGGTACTCTAAGGTCATCTAAGATTTTAACCACAGCAGTAGAACAGCTATGTCCTGACCGAAAGCCTGATTGTAAAGAAGACATAAGGCTAAACTTGTTCAAGTACGTGGTGATCTGCTCAGCCATGACTGACTCACATACTTTGGAAATCGAGCACAGAATACTAATGGGGCGAAAATCACCAGGTTCACGAGCTGCTGATTTTTTTGCTATTGGAATAATTGTTGCTACTTTCCACACTTCAGGAAATCTGGAAGTAGTGAAACAGTGGTTGATGATGTGAGTTAGAGGACCTAACACAGCGGGCAATATGATTTTTATAAACTTTATAGCTATTCGATCATCTCCAAAGGCGTTCGACTTGATTTTCATTATGCAGCGAGCAACATCCATTTCACTAACCGCGTTAAATTGAAATTTAATTTTAGGGACTCGAGTACGTTGAAATACGGATGCAAAAGGCGCGCTAGAAACAGAATTGGAAATGAAATTATCATTAAGAATATTGGGATCAGTCCGACATGCCTCAGTTTCCTTATTACAAATACCTATTTGCCTCAAATTATTCCATAGCATTTTCGGTGCAGCCGCCGTGGCTCAGTTGGTTAGTGCGTTGGACCGCGAGTCGAAGGCAGCAAACCGCAGGTTCAAATACTGCACGTAATAACACCTAAAAAAAATAACGGGAAAATTCGTTTTCTCTTTCGGTGGCTGTCCTCTCAGCTGGAAATGGCAAACCTCTGAGAGTAAAAATTGCCTATGATAAAGCTCCCAACCTGCCGTTCGGAACCGGCATAAAAACTGTAGGTCCCTTCAACCCGCGTACAAATTCACACGCACAACACGGGTAGTTGCGGGTAGCTAGGCCTTAGTCTCGCGTAAGCGGGCTGTCGTGCCAGTCAATTATTAATTATTATTATTTTCGGTGGAAGTGACGGGCTAAGTTTCGACATGAAGAATTTTTTTTTCGAAATGCTGAAAGCAGAAGTAGCTCCATTCCTGGCCCTCCTATACGTTTCCCAGTTATAGGCAGTAGGATTTCGTTTCCATTTGTTGTATGCCTCATGCCGCTTCTTTAGTGCCAAGAGCACGTAATGTGTGAACCAGGGGCACGTATGAGCTGCGCCAGGAACTCGTTTTGTACGAAGCGGAACATGTAGCTCAAACAAATTATTGACCTTCTCAATGAAAAAATTCAGCTTATCATCAACAGTACGCAGAAACCAACAATCCGACCAATTTATACAAGACAAGTCATTGAACAGCGAAACATAATCAATTGATTTGTAGTCCCGAAAAGAGTAAAATGTATTAGAGGTTTCAGGGGCGAGGCTAAAATTCAAAGTGCAAAAAATCAGATCATGATCGGATAGAAAGGAAATTTGATCAAACAGCAGCACAAGCGAAACATCCGAGACAACAAACAAATCTAACAAACTAGGACTAGAGTTGTGAGAGAACCTAGTTGGAGATGTAGTATTTACCACAGAAAGACCCACCTCGGTTAAGGGGGCCGATACATTTAGAACCTTAAAAAAATCGAAATTTTTTTTATTGCTGCAATCGAAAGATAAACTATTTAAAAATATAGTCCCGAAGTTCTATTGGCCTACTGTTAATATTTTGGGAGATAATAGCCCAAGACCCGCGCGGCGGCCATACAGGCAGCTGCGCGCACATAAACTTTGAACCTCTTTTTCTCAAAACTATGTTTTCTGATCCGGCCGTCAAGATTGCAAGCGAGCTCTTTAACCGATTTAGTCGGATTAAACAGCATATTATAGATAATTTTATATTCAAGTGCGTGGCAGAGCAATTTTTTCAAAAATCGTTTTCACAGTTATTTACTCATTTTTATGTCATAAACACGGGTAAAAAAATGGCACTTTTTCACTAAAAGCATGACTATACCTCCAATTTTTCAAAATGACAGTAAATCTCTTCGCTACGCACTTGATAAAAGCTTTCTGATTCATAAGATATTTTCATTTCTTGTTTCGGATCAAAACTCTACCTAGGAAGTTGACGGCCGCAAAGTTTGTCACCGCCAGGAGATCGGCCATAACTCCGCCATTTTGTGTTTTTTTTTGTAAAAAATGTTTTTCTCCCAGTTTGATTATGCCTTAATATATATCCGAAACAAACCTGACTCTATGTGTTTTTATTCTCCCAGCATAACATCAGAAAAACTACCTTTTTTGACGCTTCTAAATGTATCGGCCCCCTTAAGCAATCAAGGAATTTGATAGCAGCAGTGTCCTTGCTTAAAAGAAGAATATTAAAGTCTCCACACAAGACAAAATTATCATATTCAGTAACACAGGTCGATATAGTATCAAAAAATGGATCTAAACAGCAACTATGATTAGGGTTGTATGCGCACGATAGAAAAACTTTAGTTTGGTGGTCATTGATTTCAACAGATAGGAACTCCACCTCCGAGCCACAGGACTTCCCTAGAAGCTTAACATTGAGATGAGATTTACAATATATTGCAACCCCCCCGCCTCTTTTATCAGATCTGTCATTGCGAAAAAGTTTGTAATTTAGTATATTTAGAGACGAATCATTTACATCCTCTTGAAACCAAGTTTCAGTGACACAGATTATATCGACAGAAGAGTCAGCAAAAGTGAACTTGGCGCAGTCAAGCTTGAAATCGTTGAGACTTCTGGCATTGAAATGCACGATTTTTAGTCCAGAGTGTTGTCTACTAAGAACATCAATCATAATTTTGTAATTCTCGTTAGCATTAGAATTGGATTTATTCGCAGTCACCATAAGAAAGCTGAGTGGTGGCCAAGCCGTAAGCATTAAGAAAATATATATAGATAAAAGAAGAAGATAGTGAAAGAAAGAATAGTAAAATAAAAAGTACCAAGATAATAGATAGTAAGATAGTACAATAGATTAGTCTAGTCTGTAGCAGCAACACTTTTAGCACCAGGAAGCTCATCAACAGCGCTGATTTGAATGCCATCGCCGCCTTTATGCATTCTAATATACACAGAGCCACGGACTGTAAACGCATTATAGATGGTTTTATTGCGCTTACATGCAATTGCAGCATGGAGAAGCTTCCTAACATCAGGGCTAAGGCTCTCATGGATGTAAACATTGTTGTCGTACTCAAGCCCAGCATCTCTTAGATTAACCGCCTTATTTGTACGCCTGCGATAATCACCGAAAGCCTTCAGTGCACGATTACGATCATACGGCGTGTAGAATTTGAGGATCACCAGCGAGTTTGAGTTGTTTGAATTACTTTTTACTCGGAAAACGTCTTTTAGTTGCGGAGATAAGAAGTCAATTGAGCGGCAGATCGAGTTAAAGACGCTTTTCAGATTTTCTTCCTTAGAGAAAGGCACTCCAAACAAGACAGCATCCGAAGAGTAGTCTACTGAGGGTTTCTCACTACTTATGTGAGAAATGCGCGATTACCCATACAAAGTTAACCTCACAAAAAGGGCGATTAAAAGTTAATCTCACAAAGTAATCTCGTATTTCCCCAATGCAACTATGCAAATTTGGCTGAAATCGATTATTTTTGTATCATCACTAAGCGAAGTCATGCAAAAATAAACAAAAAAATAAATTGTAGCGCGAAAAGGTTTGTGTGTTGGATTAATCATTGCAAAGAATAATGCGTTTCTTTGTTGGCGAAGGGCATGTAGCGCGAAAAGGTTTGTGTGTTGGATTAATCTTATTTAAGTTAATCTCTATGTAAACGGGCAACGAGATTATTCTAATCTCGCTGTGTAAACGTAGTATAAGCCAGTTGAGATTCCATAACATATCTCCTATATGTGCATCATAACGAGATTTCAAAATAAATCGCATAGCTTTGTTTTGTATTTTTTGTAGCTTTTTAATTTGTGCATCTTTCATTATAAAAAATATTGTTGGACAGTAAATAAATTGCGGTTCGATTATGGACTTATAAACCATAATTTTGTAATGTTTTTGCAAATATTTACAAGTTCTTTTCATAAAGAAGATTTGTTTGGCAATTTTACTAATTGTGTAATCAATGTGATTATTGAATATCAATTTATCATCTATTACAACACCTAAATATTTTATTTTAGATACTTGTCCGATCTCTGTCCTATTAAACTTCAGTACATTCACATTTAAGTTGTTGTTCTTGTTATAAACATAAACTTCGTTTTGTCAATGTTAAGTTTAAGTTTATTTGCACAGAGCCAACTATAAAAACTGTGTAAATCTAAATGTAATTGTTCACTCATTTGGTCTATGTCCTTGCCACTTATCATTATCAACGCATCATCTGCGAAAAGCTTTATACTGCTATACTGAAGCGATGATACAATGTCATTTATATAAATATTGAATACAATTGGAGCTAAAACAGAACACTGCGGCAGCCCGATTTTAACGTCCATTTCATCGGATATGGAAGAACCTATTACTGTTTTCTGCTTACGATTTTTCAAAAAACTTCTAAAGCATTTTAATTCAATATTCCTTATACCAATTAAAGACAACATGCGTAATAGAATGTCCTGATCTATAGTCTCAAAGGCTCTTTTGAGATCAATGAACACAGCCAAAATCGATTTTTTCTTGTTCAAGTCTACTTTCCATTCTGCCAACACTAGGTTTAACGCTGACTCGCACGAATGCTTATGCCTGAATCCCGACTGTTGTGGAATTATTATTTTATTGTCTTCTAAATAATTTACTAATTGGGTTTTTACGACAGTTTCCAATATCTTTTCGTCGCAGGGTAAGGTATTAATTGGTCGCAGCTCCTTTGCTTTTAGGGTCCCTTTGACCTTTTCAATAGGAACGACTACAGAGGTTTTCCATACTTCCGGAAAGACTTCTTCTTCGAGACTGTCATTTAATATTTGGGTGTAGAAGTAGCCGAGGTATGGTATTGAGTCCTTCAACACGCCTTCTGATAATCATTTGTTACCCCCTTTTTTGTTTTTAAATTTATTAACTACGTCTTCAATGTCCTTTACTGTGACTTTCATGAATTTAAGTTCAGTGTTAAGTGCTGTAAATAATGGTCTCTGATATAAATTTGTGCCGCCATATTGTATGTTGTCAATTATTTCTTCTACGCTCTCCAAGAAATATTTGTTTAAATTGTTTGCTAATACCTTTTCCTCTTCGTACAACTGTCCTTTTATTAATATTTTCGTTATGTGGGTCTTTTCCTCCGTCATGCAAATGGTTTGCTTTAAAAATTTCCACATCAATTTACTATCATGTCTATTGCTGGCAATTTTATGTACCAAAAACTCAGTCTTCTTTTTTCTAATTAATTTCTTATATAATGTTTTGATGTCTTTATATTCGTCCCATACTCCCGTTGTTCGCGCTCGCTCGTACAATTTTAACTTGTTTTTATTTAGAACTGCTAACTCCTTGTCATACCTTGTTCATTATTTTAAGCTTTATTAATTTTTCATAAGTAAGATTTTGCATAACGTCCATAATAGTATTATTGATGAATAACACCTTGTCTTCTAAGTCAAACTGATTAAAGAAACTAAAATTCTTAAGCTTATAGAACCGATTTTTTGTATTGCATGTGCCATTTTCGGCCTATACTCATTAGAGTGTAAATGCGACTTCATCTTCTGAACACGCGTTTGCATTGTCTCCTAATGCTCTTCGCGTCATTGACGAAAGTAGCTAAAGCATTTTCGCAAGCATCAATATTTGTCTTTACAAGGGCATTAACAAAATTTGAATTAGCTTATTACTGTAGGAGCTATACTAAAAAGAGTTGCATCACACAAGTACAAATTTCAACCCCACACACACTAAGCAAACTATTTGCCGTTTTTCCATATTTCATTGCGACGCATTTTTAGGGCACAACAAAATCAAACTGCGAAAGTGGAAAATGGTATGAATTAAGGGCATTGGATGAATCTGAGCATTTTCATACCGCTGAATGAAATTGTGCTAAGATATTATAGCTCAAAAGTAAATCCTTGCTTTTTCTTCTTTCACTGTATGACAATATATATTTTTTTGTAAGCAAAATTCTTTTGTGGATTTGCAATCTTTTTTTTTTTGTTTTTTTAACAAACGCGCAGGGGATGACCCCTATTAATGCGAGGCATTGCGTTGGTGTGAAGTGGTTATGGACTGTGAAGTGGTTATGGACCCATCGAGATCATAAGTGCTGGGGAATCTTGCGAAGTAACTGAATATTTGACTTTGCCAATGAATAATTCTTGCAAATTTAAACCAATTTTAATATTTTATATACATAGTTAGAGTATTGTTAATCCATGTTAAAAAATGGCGTTTTAGACTTCAGGTTTGTAGGAGCTGCATGCGTATAATGATCAAAAAACAATTAAAACGCTCTCCAACGCCGGTCTTACAATCAAAAATTCAGCGTCCAAAAATCTTTTAGAAAAGTATGGTTGGATTTTAAAAAAAAAATGTCGATTTTGTTGCGCTGTGTTATCGTTACCGAACTACGTTCGTAGCTTGCAGTAGCGAACGAGCTCTTCCCAAAATCATACTTAGCGACAAAATTCGTTAGGCATATCGTTAACAATATTGTAGCGATGAGGCACTCTGCATGAATGCGAGCATACTTTTAGGCATGCACTTTGAAGTACGGCCGGCATGCTATAATGTCGATATGGCAGGGATGTTCGTTCGCGAATGGTAATGGAATGCAGTGCTGCCGAACGTACTACTATAGTAGTATTTTACTACTATTTCGTAATTTGTACTACCGTACTACCCACAGGCCGATTATACTACTATTTTTTGAAATATAAGTTTTAGCACTTTTATTTTCATATTTAAGGCACGGCCTTTCACTTAGGCCTTTGGGCCGCTTTTATGTAATTTGGGCCTTTTTTATCCAAAAGTGTACAAGCAAAAAAAAATTACGATGTAACAGTTATGGTTTGCTTTGATGTTAAAAAACAATTTGCCGAAAACATAAAATGGTCCTTTCGCTTAAATTTTGGGTCCTTTTTGGGAACATTTTTGTACAACAAATTTTAGTTGAGTGGCAACCGTAATTCTAAGTAAGGCTAGAAAAGAATATACAAACATGTTACCGAACTGAACATTGCCGGAGGACGAAATTTAAACCAACGTTGCCATTTTTTATTTCTAACTAGATATCCTTGGTTTGTGAGCAACTCTGTCACGTGTGTTTCAAGGTGACAATTACACCTTTTTAGCCACGATGCCAAATGCTGTTCATACAATACGAGTACTTCACAGTATTGTAATCATATGATATAAACTTTTGATGAAGTGATAAACTTTCAAAATAGCGCAACGGATGCGATACCCAAAAATGAACATCATGAAATAATAGATAATAATTACTGCATTTAAATACAAAATTACTCAATATTTGTACATATTCTTGTAGGAATCTTTTAAAATTGTATAAAGACAATAAAGTGGTTGTTGGGACGTCGACGAGTCAGAAAAAATTAAACTGAGATGAAACATATAATTCGCAAACATTGGAATATGCTGATAAAAGTGTATAAAATCGTTCGATTTCTCTTGGGCTTCGCATTTTTATTAAACCAGTGCAAATTAGGGCCAAATCCCGCTGGATTATTAATCATACAAATTAGTTTTTAAATTAAAAAATTAAATTGGGCCATTTTTAAGAAAATAAAAAAAAAAATATTGTTCGTCGTGTTTCGTTTGTTTTTGCTGTTGATTGGTTTCTCTTGGTTGTTTGCTTGAAGTGCTAAAGTAATATTCGAACGATATTTGATATTAACAAACAATTTTAATAACATAATTTGTGTTATGGAATTTTAAACTTCAGGTATTTTAAAACCCGGCTACCAAAAAACATATACAAAAAAATTGCAGGATAATTTTTTTATAAAAATATCTTAAAAATGGGGTTTTTAGGGTATATCCGTAGAGAAATAGTTATAAAAAGGACTGAATTAGGCGAGAACTTGTACGTATTCTAGATATGCAAATATTGTTGAAAGGATCTTGCCAGTTTTTGCCCTATTTGAACAAAATATCAGCAAATATGTAAATCATGCTAAACCACGCCTACTAATATAATTCGACTATTATATAAAGTACATTTTGGTTAAGATTAAGTATTTTATCAAAGCTTTAAATTTTTTCCGTTGAAGTCCATCGAAAAAGAAGTATTATTAAATCTGTGGCCAAAAACGATTATCGCTTAGGTCGACTTAAAACATCATTGGTTTAAGGGTGCTCTTCTATTCTTTTAACCCCTCTGTTACCCTAGGAAAAACTCGCACATTTGACCCTTGGGTCATAAAATGACCCCGATTTATTTCTTTGTATTTTGTTCAAAAAAGTTAAGACAATGTGATTTTAACAATTAGTTATTACTTTTATTATTGAAAAGCGACTATTTGGCCTTACCGGAGTCAAATATGTTCAACATGGAGACCATGTCCAGGTTTTTGATATTCTTCTCGGGCACTTTAATTCTTGCGATTTCTTCAGAAGTTAAAACTATATCGCAACTAATTTTTGGACAATTATATTATACATAAAAGATAATAATCATTAATTGTTAATCGCCTTAAAATAAATGATTTCGCAAGAAAGCCTGTTCCCGTGGCCCACCAAAAATTACTCAGTTTAGAAGTTTAATTTATAAAAGTATGCCAAAATATTAAACTCATACTAGATATTGACACCAATGAACCAATACAAATTATAATATATATTAATTAAGATTATTCGATTTCCCGAAGAAAAAAATGAATATATTCGGCTGACCCAGATTGCGCCCCATCGTTTCCTTTCACTGAGTATCTTCTTCTTTAGTGAAGGTACTGCTGAGGATAACTCACACGATTATATTATTGGCTTCCTTTCTTTTCGCAAAATTGAAGCCCAGGAAGTAAGTTTTCCAATTCTTTATAGAATAAGCGGCGTTACGTTATCATTCCAGGGATGAATTTCACTTCACAAATGCAATGATGCCGCAAGGAATAATAGAGTTGCAGCCACGAGTAAATTGTGTGTTTGTCGCTGACACGAATATGTTCCAGAAATTTAATCTAGCTTGTTCACACTCCTTTTGGAATTTTTTAGAAATTTATTACTTGCTAGAATTCGTACTAGTTATATGTACTATTTATATTGAAAGCTTCAATCAAGATTTCATACCAGCAAACATAAAGTTTTCGTACTATTGGGTTTCGATCCCTTGAAACTTAAAAGCTTTTGTAGTGGTCATTGCGATGTGTGGGCGAAGCTACGCCCTTTATTAAATGCCCTTTTCTCCTTCCTCCCTTTTCCCCTGTCGAAAAACATGACCCAATAGTAAGTTCGATCTGAGTGTCATTGATGTGCGACTTATAGTTCCAAAGTTAAATACAAAATTTGGATCGTTAAAAAAAGTGCCACGCCCATGAAATATTTCCAGTGGAACAATATGTCTACATGGGGACACTGCACGAAATTGCAATGCTGTATGACTCATAATTTCGATTTTACTCCATAGTAGAAAGGGTGGTATAGCTAGTGCCACGCCCTCTTACCAACACAAAACAAAACAAAAATGCCAGAAACATTTATCCACGACACTTTGAAACCAAATCTAATAAAATTCACATCGCATAGACCAATTTCTTGCGTTCAGTACTAATAATAATTAATTGACTGGCACGACAGCCCGCTTTCGCGAGACTAAGGCCTAGCTTCCCGCAACTACCCGTGTTGTGCGTGTGAATTTGTACGCGGGTAGAAGGGACCTACAGTTTTTATGCCGGTTCCGAACGGCAGGTTGGGAGCTTTATCATAGGCAATTTTTACTCTCAGAGGTTTGCCATTTCCAGCTGAGAGGACAGCCACCGAAAGAGAAAACGAGTTTTCCCGTTATTTTTTTAGGTGTTATTACAGGCAGTATTTGAACCTGAGGTTGCTGCCTGCGACTCGCGGTCCAACGCACTAACCAACTGAGCCACAGCGGCTGCGTTCAGTACTATGGGTCATAAAATGACCCTAAGGTCAAATTTGTATAGTTGCTCATTTGCACGAAAACCAGTGTTGCAAATAAAATGAAATTTAGCGTATATTCAAATGGCATAAAATTAGTCACTGAGTCCAAAGGAAAACAATTCTTTACCAGAAATAAGAAAGTTACGGCTCTTTAAAGTCAAATTTGACTCGAAAATGACCCTAAGGTAACAGAAGTGTTAAACGTGCTGTTCAAAAAAATACTTATGGACTTAAGGGAATGTTCCCGGGTAGAAGTTTGAAAAAATCGATTTTTTTTTTTGGCGTTTTATTGTACCTTATACTATCGTTTTTCAATCCGCAAACTCAGTACCCACTTTTTTGCATGTTAATTGAAGTAATCTCAGCTCTTTTTGCTCTGCTGATACATTGCGCATGATACTTTAAACGCGTTTTTCTCGAAACCACATTTTTTGTACTGGCCGATAACTTTTCTCAGCAACTATGAGAGGTATCGACTTGAAATTTTGGGAAAATGTTCTAGATAGTTTTCATTGGATGCTAAACCAAAGTTTTCATCAAAAAATTATTGTTAAATATATTTTCAAGCACTCTAAAGGTAAAAAAAAGGTGGCAAAACTGGACAATTTTTTTTCATATGGCCGCCATTTTGTTTCTAATCAACATTTTGACTAAAACTGTGGTTTAGCATCCGCGGAATTTATTGCAGCTTAATAATTGCATACCCGTTTCTGTTTCAGATTACTGGTTCCCGAAATTTCTTATCGGCCAGCAGTGAAAATCAGCGTGACAAGGTCACATTGACCACTGAAAATTTGTACTTAGAAAATAAAATTTTTTTGACACAAATATGAGTTTCTGTTCTCCAAATAATAAGGAACAACAAGCAAAAAACCAAAATATTGCATGTTGCCTTGTAGCTCCAAAATAATTTTTTGAAAAACAGCTTAAAATCGGCATTCTAGACGGGAACACTCCCTTAAGCGATTATTGCTTTGCCACCAAACAAATTACTATTAGTATATAATAAAAACATATAAAATTTGTTTATATGCATTTTTGTAACTGAATTACATTGTTTCTTCCACTTTTTTTATAAAAGAAATTGTTAATGTGTTTTGAAACTTAGTATTTGATTTAGTAGTTGATGAATCCTTGCGATTTTTAACACTGTTAAGAAAATATGCATGTGTACTACTCAAAGTCCATAAATACTACCCAAAAATCATAACATGTACTGCAATGTGCAAGAACCATCGGCGCGATAAAGAAAACAAGTATAAAAAGCAGCAGTGGCAGCGCAGGCCGGAGTCTGTGTTGAGCAAGCAAAGGGGAAACATGAAATAGTAGTAGTAAAGTAGTAACAAGTGTAAATTTGTAAATAAAGTGATTGTTGATTTTTGACTGCGTTTGCGCTGAATAGTTAAAGTAGTTTTATTTTCAAGCACAATCAAAACGAACTTGGATTTTCGTAACAATATTAACGATGTTTATTGTTAACTTCTAACGAAAAAAGGCAACACTTAAATTTGTCAAATAATTAAAACAAAATGTGATAATTTGTTAAGATTTTCGTTTTTTGTTTGTTTTCGAAAACAGCGAAGCAACCGAATGTCGAGTTCACTTGCCTTAATTTCCCGCTCTTGCCACCTACAGTTCCTCTTTCTTTTGTTTACCGTACACTTTGACTCCGTCGCAGCATTGGTTCATCGTCTGCCAAAATTACATTCTTACATTAATTAATTACATTACTTCTATGTCTTTTACGAGACATACAGGCCCGAACTTTTTCAGGCAACCCTCTGTACCATTTCCCACAGAAATCATTTTTCCGATTTCCCGAAATTCAACCCCACTTTTTTGATGAACGAAACCCCCTGGTCATGGATGCAATTTCCTAGAATGCCTGCGTACCCCATATCTCTTTCTTTTACTACCTGAGTTTTGGTATTCTACCTGATGTTATAAAGTACTATCTCCTTCAGTCGCACACTCAAGCTCGATTACCCCTTCATGACGCGCACGGATTAACGGTCAAAATTGAAATGTACCTTTACACAAAATGGAACAAGTGCAGAATAGCGTACCCTCGTGAAAAAAAGGAACATTTTGCTGTATAGAGCTTGTTTTTGTGAATGTAACAAACTAAAAATTTTGCCTTTGAAACGCCTACAAAAGGCGTGGCACGCGATCAAAGTACAAAACATTTAATATAATAATATAATATAATATAATTAGTGTCCGACCGAATATTCGGTTTCGGTTTCGGCCCAAACAAGTGGTTTCGGTTTCGGTTTCAGTTTCGGCCAAAAAATGGCCGAATAGCCGAAACCGAAACTTTCTGGAATATTTTTTACATTTTATTAAGTAGCAGATATATAGTAATAGGAGGAGTAGTTTAGATGCCAGCAATGTAAATAAACGTCTTTTTTTAGCATATAATATTAAATTATTTATCTAATTTTGAATATTATCGAGTAAGGTACGAAAGGGTGATTTCTTCTTGTTTACGTTTTTAAAAAATGAATAAATTGTTTTTATTAATAAGTATTTATTTATTTATGCTATGTTTGTTTGTTCTTTATTTACTGAATGTAAAATTCGTTTGTTGAAAAAAGTGCTTGATATGGTGATTTTTATTTCAACTAGAAAGTTTCGGTTTCGGCCGAATATAAAAAAAAAACCGAATATTCGGTTTCGGTTTCGGCCAAAAAAAGTGGTTTCGGTCGGTCACTAAATATAATATATAATCTTATATATATAAAATGAATCGTGGTTTGTTCGGCTGCTTAAAACTTGAAAACGACTGGACCAACTTGGATACTTCCTTCGGCGGGTTTGTTTGAAATTGTTACGTGAAGGTTTAGGAAAAAAGAAAAATCGGGAAAACGGAGCGTGGCACCACAAGAATAAATTTTTAGACAATAACTTTTTAACCATAAGTCACACAACAATTAAATTTGGTACAAACTTACTATTTAATCATGTCCTTCGCCCGAGGGAATGGGGTGGGTATTAAACAAAGGGGTGTAGCACTGCCCATACCACTCAAATCTTTTAAATGGAATAGCTTCCGAATTGTTAGTCACAAAGCATTGAAATTTGGTGTACCGTCGTTTCATAGATGTGTCATTCTACTGTTAAAATTTGATGGGCGTTGAACAAGGGCCGTGGCACATTTTTTATGACCCAACATTCCCGCAGAACTGTAACTGTAACTGTTTCGACAGAGGGAATGGGGCGGGTATTTAACAAGGGGGCGTGGCTCCCCCCATACAACTCAAATCTTTTATATGGAATAGCTTCGGAATTGTAAGTCGCACAGCATTGAATTTTGGTTTGACATCCTCCCATAGAAGTGTAATTCTACTGTTAAAATTTAATGGACGTTGGACAAGGGGCGTGGCACATTTGATGGGCACAAACACAAACTGTTCGTCGCATTGGTTTGGTTTCATAGATGTGCCATTCTACTGATGAGATTTGATCGGCGTTGGTCAAGGGGCGTGGCACATTTTTTATGATCCAACAGTTATGCAGTACACACACACACATCAGTGAAACTTGGTACGAACTTTCCACTTACAGCCCTATTCACCGTCACCCCCGTAACAATTGAATTGAATTTGATTGTTTCCGTATTCTGGACAAATGGTGACAAGAAGAAAGTTCAAACAATTCACCATTCGAGGTGAAAGTTCTTTTACTGTCAATACAGCTGTTTTTTGTATTTTTTCTGTCAAACTGTAAAAAAATAAATAAACAAAAAATGGCAAATGCACAAAATCTGGCGAAGTAAGTAATTTTTTTTGGAGTTTCTTCACAATGTATGTATATATTCTTTTCGTTTCTAGCGTTCCTAAGGTTAAGCGCACGACGCAGGAGCAGCTGAAGCATTGTTTGCAGTTTGGAATTTTGAATTGAATGAATTTGAATTTTTTTAAATTTGAATTTTATAAGCTTTGTGTTTAGATCGCTAAACACCGCCGGTAGCGCGGCTCCTAAAATTAAATATTTGTCAATAATATTGTATTGTGTTTCTCCATTATGTGTTTATATGTATGTACGGATGGCAACCCTGGCCATCCCGAAGGGAGCTTGCCCGACCGGCGCACAATGCGGCCGATTCCCAAAAAGCTGGCCAAAACTCGAAAAATCAAGTAATTGATTCAAAATTTCTTACTCGGGGGTTTTCGGGGTCGCTGATTACGAATTTGATTTTAAAAATTTGAAAATCCACCCCCTTCCACCCCTATTGGCCACCCCCTCACGTGAAATAGCGTATATTCTAGAACATAATCAAGATTCATGTCAATTTATATGTTTTCGGGGTCGCTGATTACGAATTTGATTTTAAAAATTTGAAAATCCACCCCCTTCCACCCCTATTGGCCACACCCTCACGTGAAATAGCGTATATTCTAGAACATAATCAAGATGCATGTCAATTTAAAAATTGTAGGTTATACAGCAAAATAGATTATTTAGTTTTAATTACATAAAAAAATTTTCGTTATCAGCAAGATCGTCAGCATCTTCATCTGTCTCTGTCTCAGAGGCCGAACTACAATCAGTACTTTCCAACACTTCTTCCGCATCAATAGATGGAGACAACAGTAAATCAATTGTATCTGCTGACAAAGACTTCATCGGTTTTGCTGGCAACTTTCTGCAACTTGAAATGTATGGGTCAGAAGCTAATAAAAATCGTTTAAACACGTCCTCCATTGTTTTCTGACGATAGTTCTTTCTAGCGACGTTCAGGCGATAGATGGCAAAAAATTTATTGCAAGCCTCTTGAGCATCTTCCGACATTTGTCCGATAGGCAAAACGGCATCTTGAATGATTTCTGGACCATGAATCAAAAGCTTATGCACTAAAGTTGGCATATAATACCAATTATATTTGTCTACTATCATTCTAGCCAACTTTACACTATACTGCCGGAAGTTTCCTATATTTATCTCATGTCCACTTGAAATGGCTTGCAGGATGATGTAGAAACGATATATGATGTCCTGATCGACTCCCGTTATTTTTGCCAATTGTTGATATTTTTCAAAAAAATGTCGTGCAGTATTACCATCATTCGATGTTCCAGATCCAGATTTAGGCTTGTCAACGTTTAACCCCATCTCTTTACTTCGAGCTTACAGCAATATACGCCAAAAAAAAGTCGACTTACTATGGAGTTGCAAGCTTGTATCACTTCTTAAATGAAGCACAAATCCAAATTTGCATGCCCTGGCAACGATTATAATCGCGTGTAAGTGATTCACTATCAAAATCTTGACGAACTTGTTCGAACGCACGCACCCGAAAGCACAAAATTGCGCGAGGTGGCCACAGAAAAATCGCTGTAAAATCCAGTCGGGCAAAATCGGGCACCCGATCTCTTCAGGGCAGTACTCACAGAAGACTAGTGAACAATTTTCCCAAAGACGGAACCGTGGCAAGTATGGCCTTTTTTTTGAAAGTCTATCGAAAGTTCAAAAAGTTTAGAGTGTGAAATATTATTTCACACTCTAAAAATTGCTCAACTTTGACGGGCTCTACAAGCAAAACTATTTGTCTAATTTAGTTAAGGTTTTCGGATTTCTTAGGTCCAAGCATTTATCTATCGGACAAGTATAACAGTTTTCCCCAAACTATAGGTATGTAGCAGCCTCAGATAAAAGAGAAACGCACCATGTGTATATTTCGTTCTCTCTCTCTCTCGCTCTCTATCAATTTGATTTCGAAAAAAGGGCATAAAAGATGAATAGGCAGCTCTTGGAAGCTGAATCTTGTTTTATTTGATAGATAATATATTTAGTTATCATTTCAATAAGGTTTCAAAGCAGAGTTTTGCAGCGTTTTAATGCAGTATCATTTGAAAAGTCTAATTTTCGGAAAAATTATGTGAAAAAATGACACTATTGTTTATGTTTTCCCTAATTCACTACTTAACAATTGATAATTAGTACTTTTTTTACATGTTCTACTCACCTTCAGAAGTGGATTCCATTTGGTCTTATTTGATTTTCTTTATTACATAAAACTTTTCACCTGTACAACCGTTCTCAGTGTATTAACTGTAGAGTGACGCTCGAGCGAAGGCCACATTCCAACTGAGCCTAAGGAAGGGGCGTGACGAATTAGTCATCACTATGAACGATTTTAGTTTCTTGAAGGATCATTGCAGCCAACTCAAGGGTGAAAAACCCCTAAATAGAAACTTGTTTTTTTGGACTTTTGGCCGCACTTTGCGGCTTCGGCCGCTCTGTGCGGCGGGCTCTCGATTTACGAACTCCGGTGAATCAACATTGATCCCCAGCGATCAATTTAAAACTACTAAACCTTAATCTCTAATACATTTAATAAACACTCAACAATTAATAAACCTTACACAAAACATTTTCTTCTTTTATTTAAAAACGTTTGCGTGGACATAGCTCTACTGAGTCTAAACATGGTCCTTCGAGCCGGATACTGGCACCTAAACAACATTAAACAATAAAAAGTTAAGACATTGTGTGCAAAAAGTGACACTTAGCAAACGCTAAAATAGTGAAAACAATCAGTGCAAGTGCATATACAAAACAACAACAAATCGCACAATGAAAGACAATTAAAAATACCATCTAAAAAACAAAACAAAAATTGCAATAACACACAGTCCCAAACGCGCAAACGAATAGTACCAACAAGTATATACGCAGTCGCACAATCACTAACAACAACCACATACGGAGCACCAAACGAAATTTCCAACAAGAACAGGCACAAGCAAAACAGCCAAGCAGCGGTCAGCAGCGTGGGAGTAGCGGCCAGTACGCTGCAGCGAGCGCTACGTGGGAGCACCCGACTCTAAGTATTGTCTGTCCCCTTGACAATATTGACTGTAAGTTGACTTATTTCATTTATTATACCGAGCGGTTGGTATCCCATTGTGTATGTTTCCTATATACAGAACCAACCCGCTCGATTATAGTTGCACTTGCAGTCGGAACATACTTTGCATGTGTACATTTTCCCATATGTACATATGTAAGTGGCATACTGTCCTCAAACTCTCATACTAAAGCCTTAAGCTCTTATACTTTATCGTATAACAGCTTCAAGACTAGAAGAGCTGTACTTGAGTAATACTAAACTAGAGGCTAAGAGTCAGTATTAAGCTAGACGCTAATGCTAGTACATCGACTAAGAAAACTACTTGTATTCAAAATAAAAATAATAAAAAACTTTTACTGGCGCAGTCGGTAGGATCTGCCAAAAAGATCCTAAAACGAACCAATGAAATTCGCGTGTGAAAAAAAAAATAATTATTAATATTATTGAAATTAATAAAAGAAAAACGTATACACTATTTATAAAAGATAATTATATAAAAGCAAACAATAACGAATCACGAATTAAAGACCAAATTAAGTGTGGGAATCAAATTTGTTAAATATGTGCTAAGTGTAAAAGGGCTTAAGTACACAATACCAAAAAATTAACAATTAACAAAAAAGAAGTTTTCATATCCAACAACTACAAATAGTTAATGAAGTGCATGGGTTTTGTGGAGTCTTGCAGCTTTCAAAGGCAAAGAAAAAGTACAGTCATGCGCGCTTCTCTAGCAGTCGAATCTCTTTAGACTACTTGAAAACTGCTAGAACTTAGCTAGATTGGACTTAGCAACAGTAAACAGTTAATCTAGTGCATGGGTTCTGTGGTCTTACGGCTTTCAAAGGCAAAGAAAAAGTACAGTCGTGCGCACTTCCTCAGCGGTCGAATTTCTTTAGACTACTAGAAGACTGCTAGAAATTAGCTAGATTGGACTTAGCAAACGCAACAGCATAAACCAAAAGTGAAGAAAAGAGAAACCTGCAAAGCAAGAAAAAATTACACAAAAAAAAAACCGTAAAAGAAAAACCTAAATATTACAAAGTTTAATCGGAAATCGAGAAAAATTCACGTAATAGTTTCACGGACACAATTCGTTATTAATGGAAAAAGAATTAGACATTATAAATGAAAATTTGAAGTTATTAAATATAAAGACAGAAAACAAAATGGCTGAAGCTAAAGAAAAACGGGAACTCGTCATGCAAAATATTAAATTAATCCAACCATTCGACGGTGACTCAAATTACTTGGCGTTGTACATCGATAGTATTGACGCTATTATGCCACAGCCTATAGCACTTGCTCAAGAAGAGAGGGCATTCTATTTTAATTGCGTCCTACGGACATTGCGAGGCCCTGCACTAGATGTCGTCAGAAGAGAGCAACCGTCAGAATGGACCACACTGAGGCAGTTATTGGTAGATGAGTTTGGCGAACATACTCCTGTGTCGACGCTTATTTTAGAGATAAGTAATATTAAATTTAAGAATAGTGTAAGGTTATTATGTGAAGAAATAAATTTAGCAGTATGTAAAGTGAAGGATTGTATTAAACTTAAAAATGAAAGTAATACAACCAAAATATTTTTGAACAAAGAGTTAGACCATATAAGTTTGAAGACACTGAAGACAGAGTTGCCAAATCATCTGACTGCATTAGTTAATGCGAATCTAGCTACCGACATTAAACATGCTATTAAAATCTTAAAAGAAAATTATGTTTTTGGCGATGTTAAGAAAATAAACAAAAGCAGACAAAATCCCCAAAATAACTCATTCCCAAGAGTTTCTAACTATTCAAATAATAATAAAGCAACCAACAATGATTATGAATACTTCACAACACCGAATATAAATCAATTTTCGCAATATCCCATTTCTGATAATTTCCAGAGAAATCAACCGTTCAATCGACCTAATCATTTTAGCAATGTAAATCCAAATTGGCAAAATAACAGTTTCCCACAATTCAACACCCAATTTAATCGTACCCCACCATTTAACAACTACAACAATGCAAACATAACTAATACACAGGCAACAAACCCATCGCAAATTAGAAGGTAAAATACAGTAAATTCAAACCAGTCTAGAATTCGTCGTTTTGGACGACCTGAGCCTATGGAACAAGAGCCATCAAATTTTCGATTAGAAGCCTCGGAGGACTACCCACAATAGAACTAGTAATAAACAATAAACCTCTAAAACTTTTGATAAACACGGGCTCGTCTGTAAACCTAATAAGCCCTAAAGTAATAAATAATATAATTATCAACGTTAAACCTATAATATCAGCAACAGCTGCGGGAAAAGTGTTGTTAGATAGAACACAAGAAGTTTCTAGCTGCAATCATGAGCATAAATTAACGTTTTTTGTTTATAAGTTTGCCGATAATTATGATGGATTGATAGGTTTCGATACGCTTCAACAACTTAACTCTAAAATTGATTTAGAGAAAAACATAATAAATTTAAATGGAATTTCTTATGAGTTTTCAAATAATAAACAAAGAGTTAAAAGCTTTGATAATTTACTTACGGAATTGAATATTAATCATGTTCATTTAAAGGAAAATAAGTTCAGGCTTGACCATTTAAATACAGAAGAATCGGATAAATTAAGAAAATTATTAGATAAATACAGAAGCTGTTTTTATAAGGAGGGAGAAAAACTTAGCTTTACTCATAAAATAAAACATAGAATAAAAACTAGCCACGAAGACCCAATCTACACCAAATCTTACAGATATGCGGAAGTACATAAAGTGGAAGTAAACAAGCAAATTAAAGAAATGCTTGAGCAGAAAATCATTTGCCACAGTGACTCTCCATACTACGCACCGATTTGGGTTGCCTTAAAAACCTGATGCTTCAGGAAAAGAAAAATGGAGAATTGTGATCGATTTTCGAAAACTCAATTCGATCACAATAGACGATAGGTATCCCATTCCTAATATGGATGAGATACTCGACAAATTAGGTAGGTGCATGTACTTTTCCACTATTGATTTGGCACAAGGTTTCCACCAAATCGAAATGGACCCTTTGGATAGACAAAAGACTGCCTTTTCCACCCAAAATGGCCATTTCGAGTTTTTAAGAATGCCATTCGGGCTCAAAAATTCTCCAGCTACATTCCAAAGGCTGATGAATACAGTTTTCGATAATTTGATAGGAAGAGACTGCATGGTCTACTTAGACGACATTGTCGTTTTCAGCACATCACTCCAGGAACATATTGAGTCGCTCGATAGAGTCTTCCAAAGATTAGCTGAAGCAAATTTAAAAATCCAATTGGATAAAAGTGAGTTTTTAAAACGGGAAACCGAATTCCTTGGTCATGTTATAACACCAACAGGTGTCAAGCCAAACCCTAACAAAATCAACGCAATTCTAAATTATCCGATTCCTAAAACGGAAAAAGAAATAAAACAATTTTTAGGTTTGGCAGGGTTCTACCGTAAGTTTATACAAAATTTTTCAAAAATTACCAAACCCTTAACCAGTTGCTTAAAAAAAGGTAGTAAGATAAACAGTTCTGATAAGGAATATTTGGAAGCTGTAAACACTATAAAAATTTTAATAACGAAAGACCCGATTTTGGCATACCCTAATTACGAAAAGCCGTTCATATTGACCACAGATGCGTCAAATGTGGCTTTAGGGGCAGTATTGAGCCAGCAAGGTCACCCCATTTGCTTCGCCAGTCGCACACTCAATGAACATGAGTTGCACTACTCAGCAACTGAGAAAGAGCTCTTAGCAATGGTATGGGCCACAAAATACTTTAGGCCATATTTATATGGTCGTAAATTTTTAATAAATAGCGATCATAGACCATTGCAGTGGTTGCATAACCTTAAGGAGCCCAATGCCAAATTGCAAAGGTGGAAGATCAGGCTCAATGAGTACGATTTTGATGTTAAGTATATTCCAGGCAAGGAAAACCATGTGGCAGATGCTTTGTCTCGTATTAAGATCGAAGAGTGCAATGCCAATGAGGAAATTTCGTCAAATATAGCCACAATTCACTCAGCCGTTGAAGACTCTGGGAGTTTTATCAGAATAACTGAACGGCCATTGAACGTATTTAAAAACCAACTTAAATTAAGTAGAAGTAGTCAAAACTCTACTCAAATAAAAAAGATATTTTCAAATAATTTAACGATAATATCCTATAATAAGTTAACTACAGACTATATTAAGCAACTAATAAAAACGTACTTACTAAAAAATAATACAACAATGTTTATGCCTAATGACGATGATTTTATACAATTTCAAAATGTTTATAAAATATTAATTACATCAAATCGAAATAAGATTTATAGGGCAACTCAAGAGTTAGAAAATATTGAAGATTATCCTACATTTAAAACTAAAATAACTGAAATTCATTTAAGTGGCCTTCACCAAGGAATAGAAAAATTAGCAAAGAGTTTTAAACAGAAATATTATTACCCGAACTACCTTAAAGAAATTACTAAAATAATTAATGAATGCGAATTGTGTAACCACTGTAAAAATTATCACATATCTAACAAATTGCCATTCAAAATTACACCTCCGGTTTATGAAATCAGAGAAAAGTTTACTGTAGATTTTTGGAAATGGGAGAACGAATATTATTTGACATGTATTGATTTATATTCGAAATTTGCTACGGCTGAAAAAGTTAAAGCATTGAACTGGTTAGAAACAAAAAAAGCTTTACTAAAAATATTCAATTATATGGGAGCTCCTAAGGTTTTAAAAACTGATCAAGATCAAGGTATAAATAATGCAAATGTTAAACAATGGTGTGATCAATTAAATATAAAAGTCGAAGTAACAACTGGAAAGACTGGAATTGATGATATTGAACGTCTGCATAAAACACTAAATGAGAAGCTCAGAATAATTAACACTTCAGACGATAAAGAGTTAAAATATATGGAACTTGAACAAACACTCTATACGTACAACCATGTTATTGCTCATTCCACTACTGGTGAAATTCCGTATAAAATTTTTTTTAACAAACAGCCACCAAAATTGAATCCTCAACTTATAAAAGAACAACGAATTAATAACGCAAACAAAAACAGAAAAGAGAAAGATATCGACACAAATTTTGTTAACGCCGAAAATTCGAGAAAAAGGTTGGATAAAATAAGTAATCCCTATAGAAAAGTGAGACTACTCCAAACCGAAAACGATGGATAACATAATATAGTTAAATTCAAAAATTAAAAGGTCAGAAAATATAAGAACCAATTTAAAAGGAAAAAGAAAACTAATTGAATCGAACATAAGATATTCTAAAATGTAAACAAATGAATTGTTTTGTACTAAATATTTATAAATCGGAAGTTTCCTTATTGCATTTGTTAATAATTAATTTAATTAACTTAATTTAATTGACTGGCACGACAGCCCGCTTACGCGAGACTAAGGCCTAACTTCCCGCAACCACCCGTGTTGTGCGTGTGAATTTGTACGCGGATTGAAGGGACCTACAGTTTTATGCCGGTTCCGAACGGCAGGTTGGGAGCTTTTTCATAAGCAATTTTTAATCTCAGAGGTTTGCCATTTCCAGCTGAGAGGACAGCCACCGAAAGAGAAAACGAGTTTTCCCGTTATTTTTTTTTTAGGTGTTATTACAGGCAGTATTTGAACCTGCTGCCTTCGACTCGCGGTCCAACGTACTAACCAACTGAGCCACGGCGGCTGCCGTGCATTTGTTCCTTTAAGTATATTTTTCAAGGAAAAATTGAATTTGTAAATAACGAAAATATAAAATGAGGGCATTGCATTATCTAGGGGTGGGAGAAGTGGCATACTGTCCTCAAACTCTCATACTAAAGCCTTAAGCTCTTATACTTTATCGTATAACAGCTTCACGACTAGAAGAGCAGTACTTGAGTAATACTAAACTAGAGGCTAAGAGTCAGTATTAAGCTAAACGCTAATGCTAGTACATCGACTAAGAAAACTACTTGTATTCAAAATAAAAATAATAAAAAACTTTTACTTGTAAGTAGTGTTGCTGACCTCTCAGTGCAGTTCCACATACTTACAGTGGCACTACATGAACCTCTTAATGTAGTACACTGGTGTAAAAAAAAAAAGTGGTGAATAAGTTCACTTGTAAATTATATTTTCTTAACACCTTTGAGAAAAATAATTATAAGCTTGTTGTTTCCAATTCCTTTAGAGCAATTACTTCGTTTCTCTGGGCAACAACAAACATTCGATTTTTTCCCCAACAAACAATACATTTTCGTCCCACCATAAATTCTTTCGCGTGTTCACTCAAAACCCCATTGAGGTGAAACACTTCGAAAAATTTCGTGCACTTTTCGTGAATGTGCTCCATTTTGCGACATTTCTAGTCGGTTTTGTGCAACATTTGTTGACAATTCGAATATCTTTCGAATTCTGTTGGTGCTATTTCTCGACCCTTGCCTCCTGTATCTATCAACCATCGATTTATTTAATTATTTCACTGTTAAATCATCCTCCATTCCGACATGCCAATCCAAAAATCATTCGAACAGTCTCATGTTCTCTCCAAGAGCATTTTTAATTTCGAAGCGGACAATTTGGTCCACTTTTGTTCCAAATTCTCTTCTATTCCTATCGAAGAGTTAACGCCCGCAATCCTCAAAGCGTATTTAGCCGATCTCAATGGCTATTACGCGGATCTAAAGGCAGCTTTTTCGCAAGTCGGCATCACTCCCGAAATCTTCTCCGGCGGGTATGAAGAGTGGCCGTCCTTTCGCGACATGTTTTCGGCGGTTTATATTAACCACCCGAAACTCACCTCTGCCCAAAAGTTATATCACCTCCTAGGCAGTATCCATTGAGCGATTCTAACTTCGAATTGGCATGGAATGCGCTGAAGTCCCGATTCGAAATTCGGCGCATTCTGGTTGACAAACAGGTCAACACGCTCTTGAGCCTCCCTCGAGTAGCTGTTAAAGACAGTGAAGCACTGCAAAGCCTTCAAAATGCAATAAACAATTCTCTGTCGGTCTTATCTTCTCAAGATGTCTCGACAGAGGGTTGGGACCCGATCCCGGTCTATATTTGTTCAACAAAACTCCTGGAAGAGACTTTATCCCTGTGGGAGCAGTCCTTTAGTTCCCGGAAAGATCTTCCAACCTGGGAATAAATGAACACCTTTTTGACCAGCAGATATGAGGTCGTGGAAAGACTAAACCTTATGAGGCCGACCAAGTCCGTGTTTTCTCACAACCGGGATCATAACAGAGCTCAAAACTTAGCTGAGAGCAGATGGACTTTCCTCTGTCCGGTTTGCAGTGCTGTTCATGCGCTCAAACTATGTTCGAAGCTCAACAAGTTATCTGTTTATGATCGAGTAAAGGCAGTACGACCCCACAACTTGTGCACAAACTGCCTGTCCCATACTCACTTGAAGCGGGATTGCACAAGTAAACACACTTTTTTGTAATGTCAGAAGCAGCATCATTCTATGCTCCACTTCTCTTCTGACATCACCCCAACTCGGCAAAGAGACACCATCTCACCAACTTTCACGACTCTGCCTCGGAGTCCTTCAAACAGTTCATCCTTTTCGAGAAAATCCCGGAGTTCTCAAGATGAGTCGTCTTCCGTCACCTCGGGAAGACTGAAAAACCGTCCTGTGCAGTCCCTCAGCACAACGGTTATAGAAACAGCCCCTCGCCCCATGTCTAAATCTAGAACGTTTGGGCATACCGCAACAGGTGCGCTACCCCCGCGCCTTTTGAGCTTTTGAATTTGTTTCAGAATACCAAAAAGTGACAATTGTTACCAAGTATTCAATTGTTACCGAGGTGATTATTGTTACGGTTACCAGAATAGGGCTGTAAGTAGCACAATTCGACTAGAAGAAAGTTGTGAGCATTGCACAAGGGGGCGTGGTACTGCCTCCATTTTTATATACATAGATTGTTTGTCCTGACTGATTGATTGATTGATTCATCATCGCTCAGCTGAAGCTACAAACATGAAATTTGAACTATAGGTACATCTTGAAAAATGAACCTCCGCTAAGACGGGATTTTTTGAAATTCGGGGTGTAAAGGGGCAAAACATGTGTTAAGGTATTGTATGAAGAAACGTGATTTAAGAGACATATTGATTTCGAACTTCCTGAAAATATTCTAAATCAAAAATAATTCGACACGTATTTTATAATTTTTCGAAAATCAAAATTTATCTGGACCAAAAATGGGTTCAGATTGGTTTAAGGGTAGACTCGAAAAAAACATGAACCGATAGGCTTATTGACTTCAAAAATTGTAAAAATACTTGAAATAAAAAAAATTGGACACGCGTTTCTCATTATTTTCAAAATCGAAATCCAACTGGATCAACGACGCGTTAAAAGTATGTATGGAGAAACAAATTTTTCTGAGCGTTTTGACTTCAAACTTGGTGAAAGTACTTCAAATGTAAAATAACTCGATACGTGTTTTTCATTTTTTCCGAATATTAAAATCGGACGGGGTGAACGACCGGTTAAAAGTTTGAATGACGAAACTGTACAAAACATGAATTAATGGGGCCACTGACTTCAAATTTTGTGAAAGTACTCTTAGTGAGAAATAATTTGACGTGTTTTTCACTTTTTTGAAAATCAAAAACTAACGAGGTCAGCAATGGGCTAACAGTTTGTATGGAGAACTTAGACAAAAAGCTCTTTTATCGGGAGATAATTAAAATGTGCTTTTCATTTTGTGAGAAAATCGAAATCTACCGTGATAAACTAAGGGTTAAGAATTTGTTTTGGGTAAATGTGAAAACTCATGATTTAAAGGGCTTTTGACCTCAAAATTTTTGGAAATACTTGACATCAAAGATAATAGACATATGTTTTTTTTAAATCAAAATCTGACGGGGTCAACAATGAGTTCAGAATTTGTATCGGGAGAAACAAGAGAGCTTGCGTGCGAAGCCCCCGTGGCCCAGCTAGTATTATATAAAAAAAAGATTTTTTGCTTATAATTTCTTACTCTTACATATAAAGTACATATATAATGTTGCATATCAAAATTAAGGTATGAAAAAGACCGTTTGATACCCATATCGTGTAAATCGATTGGAAATTGATTGAGTTATTTTGATAAAGGTTTTGTACTTTGACCCCGTGCCACGCATTTGTAGGCGTTTCCCAGGCAAAATTCCCAGTTTGTTAGATTCAGGAGCCAAAAATCTTTGTAAAAGCATACTTATTTCGGACGAGCTTTTCCAAATCACAAATTTCTTTCGCTTTCCCCAATCTTTTTTCGACACTTTCGTTCTGGCTCAAAATAATGCGGAAACTTATGTTTTTCAGTAAATCCTCGCGTTCTTGTTCCCGGACGAGCCCAAGTTTGTAGGATTATAATTTCTCTTTATTTTAATTTTTTTCATTACAAAACGTATCTACTGATTGTTTTAATATAATTCCTTGTTTTTCACGTCCGTCCGCTTCAACGTTAAAAAATTGAAATTCAAAATTTGAATCATGGCACAATAACAAGGTAATAGCATGCCCGCAACACCAAAAACCACATGTATTTTGTTGGTAGGATTGTTTATCGTTACTGTCAAAATCAGCTGATATTTTCCGACGAAAGAGGGAGAAACTGAAAACATACAAAAGTGATTGTTGCCAGACGGTGCTGTATTTGAGTGAAAAAACGGGGAAAGTGCTCAGGTCAGTTGTTTTCAGTCAGGTATTTTCATTTCAACCGATGTGGCAACACGGAACCACTGCTGACACCAACGATTTTGACAGAAGCCATAAACGATCAGCCGGTGGCTTGCTATAACCTTGTAGTTGAACCATGATTTGAATCTAATTCGTTCGCCTGTTCTGTCCGTCACTTCGTGTTCCGCGTCCCGTTCAATACCTTTTTCCTTATTCACGTTTGTTCAACAGGGTTTCCATATTAGCAAAGAATATAAGTTAAGGAAATTTATATTTAAATTCCCAAAAAAAACAAAACTTTATTTTTTCTTCCGTCTTTATTCGAGGTTTGATTAAGACTGACTTAATGCTATTTTACACTTTCGCTTAACACCTACGTTTGCCCTGTTTTGCTGCCGTTAAGAATTACCAATTTTTGCAGTTGTGTAGGTGTTTGCACAAATGCAATTGACCGAGTCAATTCTTGGAATGACCAATTTTGCAGTGTGCAGATATTTGCACAAGTGCACTGGCCGGTAGTGGCCCAGTCGCTGAGTTAGCGATTTCGTTTATTGCCGAATTTGTGGGGTTAATGAAATTAAACGGAAAGTTTAGAGCGCTGATCGCTTTAACTCTTCCCCTCTTAAAGACGGTTGTCCGCAAGCGTTTAAAAAAAAGGTATGTCATTGAATTTTAGATAGGTGGGAGTGCTTTGAGTTACTGGTGTTGGTTTTACAAAATTTGGTAATTCCTGTTGTTTTACCTCTGTTGGTAATGAGGTTCGTATAATCATTTTCTGTTTTGGTTTACAACATGTTCTTAATGATATTACAAAAATTACAAATATGCTTACAATAGCGAATATCGAATATTTACTCGTAGTCGAGTCTTTCCTAAGAAGTGCGATATATTTGTTATTGTTGATGTGTAGTTCATTTAACATTTCGAGTGACAGGGTATTCATAAATTCTTTCTCAAATGGTGTTTGTTGAAAATTTGGTGGTTTGATCTTCACTTGTGGTGCTAAGGCGTTTCTGTACCATTGCTTCTTTATTCTAACTGTTTCGTTTTGAAATTTTAGCAAAAATGTGCCGTTTAGTGTGTAATTTCTATTTCCGAAATGTATTGTGTCGTTACAATTATTGATTAGAATAATTCCTGGCTTAATTTCGTCTATTTCGTTTATGTGGTGATCATTGGTGAATGTGCAAGGTGAATTAAGGTCTTTGAGTAATGGGGGAATGCAAGTATCGTTGCTGATATCGATTAATTCGTTCTGATGACATACTTTTGCCGAATTAAAGATTTTACATTTGTTAATTACAGCATATATCTCGTTTCTACTGTAAATGATTTCTTGGTAATTCATTTTAACTGTCCTATTATTGTTTTTGCTGATCTTAACAATATGTTGTTGTAGGTTCCTTCTTTCGTTAACGGTATCTTAATAACGTATAATAACATTGTTTGGTTATGCAATATTTTTACCTCTGATAATTCTAATGCTTCCTCTATTGATTGAAAAGGCATGTTTTCTTCTTTGAATTTCTCTATAGCGATTCTGGTTTCCTCCTAAGTGAGCAGCATTGAATTTATAATATTATTACTTGCCCATTGTATGGCGTATCCAATGTTTATGAGTTCTTCCTTTACAATTATAACTTTACTATGCGCGTTTTGGATTAGGTCGTTCTAAAGATTGTCGTCTTTCCTAATAGCGTTTATTATGTCATTATCAGTGTTGTGACTAATATATTAAAGTAGTGTAACTAATTACGTAGTATATTACTTTTGCTTTAAAAATGTAGTGTAACTAGTTACTTTTCCCCATAAGTAATCACCTTCAGTAATATTATTACTTTTTTTCAAGTTACTTATTACAATATTACTTTTTAGTCAACAAAGTTATAATTTTCATGTAAAACAGCAGCACTGATAACACGTTTAAGATCTATTACAATTATACAACGCTGCACTCGTTGCAAATATTTCGATTTGTTGACGGAAGCAACCAACTTGCAAAATGCTGCAGTCAAAAATATAAAAGTACGCTGCAAATTGTGTGAGCTAGAAAACGTGACCCTATCTACTTCAAAGATAAATTTTTTTTTTTTAAATAAGAAGATGCCTGAGGTTTTATAAAATAAATATCAAATATGTAGGGGAATAGGTTCGGTTATGGGCATAGTTCGGTTGTGGGCACCCCTTCGTATCTTTTGATAGAAAGCAGGCTGGGTTTTTTGACTAAGGCCATTTGTTCATTATGGAAGCACGATCTTTTTGTGCCAAATACCGAGTCGAACAGACACGCTTGCTTTGTCTGGGACCATACCTATATATCTTTCTGTGCTTAAAAAATAAGACAAAAATTTTTTTAAACATTTTAAATGGTGTCATAAATCGAAGTGAATCCATCGAGAAGTTGAGTAAAATGCATTTTTATTTAGTAAATTTATTATACTTTGTGATCCAATATTGATTACAACCAATATGTTTACCCCAAACAAATTTGTGCCTACTTCACAAAATGGCTGCCAAATTCGGTTGTGGGCACCGCAATTAGTTCGGTTGTGGGCACCCGTTTTTTTGTGATTTGGTAAGTTTTGGTAAGTTATATCATCGGAAATGGTCTTTTTACGCATTTTTTGGTTGTTTTAGCCATATCATCCGAGGATAAATAAAAAAAATCGTCCGATATCTTTTTTAATGTGCTGGATTCAATTAAACATTGTTCTGCAGATAAGCTAACCACAAAATCGACTGCCGCAGCGTATGCGATTTCCCGAACCACTCTTTAACGCTACATGAAGAAGGTGGAAGAAAATTTCGGAGACATCAAAGCCGTCGACGGTGGTGTTTTCTTAGGTTTTGTTCGTGGATGTTATCAGCGCGTGCCATCAAATCAGGTTAACTGTTGTTTTCCACCTTCTTTACGTCACAGCACTTGAAGAGTGTTGATTAATTAGGTTGAATTTCATTTTAATTTAGGTCTTCTTGACAGCCCAGGAGAACGACTGGTCACTTACATTTTGAAATGCCCGTCCATCTAAAGTATGCCGACATCCGTACCAGCTACTTCACATGCGTGCATTGTGCTTCAAATAATTAAAATTTAATATTTTGATCTATTCGTGTTGGTTTTTCTTCATATTTCCACGTTTCCAGCAGATTTTCCAAGGGTGCCCACAACCGAACCAAAAAAAATTTTCGTTAAAAATGAATTAAAAAAAAGCTTGTTTATTTGACGGAATAGGTTTATTTTCGTCATTACTTGTTAGCTAAGGTATTTAGCTTTCCATAGATATCCATATGTCCGATTAATATGAACTTGGTGAAAAGTTATGAGCCAAAAACAAAAGTGTGCCCACAACCGAACCTATTCCCCTATGTAAAAAAAATCTTCGTTTATTTTTTTGGAAAAAATCTGTAGAAATCATGTATTTTTAAAATAATATATTACTTTTTGTGATACATTACTCGACATTTCCAGTAATAAGTAATGTAACGATGTTACTTTCAAATGTCAGTAATGTGTAATAAGTAATATGTTACTGTCAAAAGTAATAAGTCCCAACACTGGTCATTATTTATTTATGTCAAATTATTGGTTCGCTCGTTTAATTCCCTGTTTATAATTATTTGGTTGTTATTATTGTAGCGATGAGGCACTCTGCATGAATGCGAGCATACTTTTAGGCATGCACTTTGAAGTACGGCCGGCATGCTATAATGTCGATATGGCAGGGATGGTTCGCGAATGATAATGGAATGTGCAAGAACCATCGGCGGAATAAAGAAAACAAGTATAAAAAGCAGCAGTGGCAGCGCAAGGTGTCTGAGTCTGTGTTGAGCCAGCAAAGGGGAAACATGCAATAGCAGTAGTGTAAAGTAGTAACAAGTGTAAATTTGTAAATAAAGCGTTTGCGCTGAGTAATTGAAGTTGTTTTATTTTCAAGCAAAATCAAAACGAACTCGGATTTTCGTAACATTATTATTGTTTAACTCATTCATATTATTTTTAATTATCTCGAAATCATCGTGATCGGGACTTCCGGCGATATATTTCCATGCCGTGCCGATCAGGTTAATGGCTCACTTTTGCTTTTTGGGTATTATGGGTACTATTGAGTTTAGGATTTGTTGGGATTGATGGATGTCGTGGTAAAGGTAAGGAAGAAATATGTTATTTTCGGGCGCGACTTTATCCACCATGGTAAGTATGTCATTAAGAAAATTTCCGTATTTCTCAATATCCGTCGCATGTATTATCTTGAATGTGCCATCCTGGATTTTCGCTAGTCCGTTGTCGATAGTGACCACGTATGTTAAAGAGTAATTAAACAATTGGAATTCGGCATGACAGGTGGTAAGGATTGATACGAATATAATTATGTTGAGGTGTTTCATCATCTTGTGTAGGTGTGACATCAGGGGTTGTCCTTATCAGGCGTTGGTCCTTGTTCCGAAGGCTTCTCGTTGTATGTGTTCCTGTGTGGTTTTCTTCTTATCTTGATTTGCTGATTTTATTGTTTGTGCTGCGAGCTGAGCGGCTGGTGTATCACACCTCCCGTTTACTTTGGCAGCTACTAGGCGGCCTCTTTTCTCAGTCAATTCGTTTATTTATACTTCTTCTGGGCACAGCTTGTTTTTGGCTTTATCTTTACGTCTATGCGTAGTGTTTTGTCCGCACTACTTGAGGGCTTTTTCGTGATGATACGTCTATGCGTAATCTTTGTTCGCACTACTTGAGGGCTTTTTCGCGATGATACGTCTATGCGTATTTTCTGTCCGCACTACTTGAGGGCTTTTTCGCGATGATACGTATATGCGTATTTTCTTTCCGCGCTGCTTGAGGGCTTTTCCGCGATGCGTGGTTTTTGACGGCACTTATTATCCTGACTACTGTGCTGCTTGAGGACCTATGTAGTCGGATACGCGTCTATTTTATATTCGCTCGGGCGCCAGTTAAGGAAATTTATATTTAAATTCCCAAAAGAAAAACAAAACTTTATTTTTTCTTCCGTCTTTATTCGAGGTTTGATTAAGACTGACTTAATGCTATTTTACACTTTCGCTTAACACCTACGTTTGCCCTGTTTTGCTGTCGTTAGGAATTACCAATTTTTGCAGTTGTGCAGGTATTTGCACAAATGCAATTGACCGAGTCAATTCTTGGAATGACCAATTTTGCAGTGTGCAGATATTTGCACAAGTGCACTGGCCGGTAGTGGCCCAGTCGCTGAGTTAGCGATTTCGTTTATTGCCGAATTTTTGGGGTTAATGAAATTAAATGGGAAGTCAAGAGCACTAATCGGTAGTGGCTCAGTCGCTGAGTTAGCGACTTAATTTATTGCTAGATTTGTGGGGTTAATGAAATTAAACGGAAAGTTTAGAGCGCTGATCGCGTTAACTTATACAATATAAAGAATACGCATCTTCAAAAATTTTGCAAGCGGGGGCAAGAGATGAGCGGAAGCATAGGTTGCGGCACATTTCTTACGCTCATACAATCGAATGGCATAGGGCAAGCTCGAATTTGCAATATTTCCATTATAACGAGGAAGCAAGCGTCGGCACAGTGAGAGCGTAATAATATTAAGGCTTTCTGTTTTGCTCACACGAAGCACAACGGCTTCGTCCGCTGCTAAACAAAATTGTGTGTACTCACTTCAGACACATTTAAACAATCAACCACCAAAAATGCCAACAAAAGCGCTCATTTTTTTGTACGTTGTAGTTATTTTTGCTAGCGATCGCTTTCGCTTGAAAAAATTCGCTGAAGACAGCTCATTATCAATCCAGTCGTTGCGTTGTTTGGTTACGTATTTTCATATGCCTTGCGATTGAATTTGTTTAAATTGAACAAGATGCAATAAACAAGGTGGTGTAAGTTCTCAGTTGTCAAAGCGTATTTTGAGGAAAATGCTCCCCGAAAAAACAATGTTGCTTCTTTTAAAAAGTACTTTTTATTTCTAAGTAAACCAAAAAAAGTAGTGACTACTTTTATTACTTTTCATTAATAAATATAAATTCAACACTGATGCTTATTTGAAGTATTGACAGTTATATTTCAATTTTTAGTTTGAAATAAAACTGTGAAATTTCGTTACATTTTGCAATCATGCTCAAGGCAAGTTGCTTTCTGTGCAAGAAAACGTGGACAAAAAGTGGTATAGCTTTATACCATGTCCCGGCCAGTGAAATATAAATTTTATTCAGAATGAGAGGCGACTCTCAGTCTCGGACGTAGCTTTACGCTAATATTTTATCCGTCCTCCTCCTGAAGTAATAATTTACGGTGGTCTCATGAGAAGGGTTTCATGGACAGTGAATACAGGGGTTTTAGCGTGTTAAAGTCTCGCACACGTAAAGGCTTTCGTTGCTTTCCCCTACTAAAAAGAAAACAAAATCCATCGTAACTTTGCATCATGCGCATCATGTTATGGTTTTTTATGTTATGTTGCTCTTAAGAGAATTGCAGAAGCTATACAGGCAAAATCTTACTCCTCTCTCATTAGCTAATTGGCATTATGTTTTAAAGAGGATTTTTTATTTAGCAGATAAAATAGTATTGAATCCACCATCTGCAACAAATGTTAACGGTATTCAGTTTGATTAGTTTAAAATATTAATGTTGATAATTGATTTAAAATGTAATTGAAATTATTATTATTTACTTATTTATTGTTAAATATTTACTAACGTATCAATTCGGTTACGAATTCTGCTACTATTGTTAGCGCCATCTAGTGGAAGGTCTAATTTTTCATACTTTTTGAATGCAGCTGTTCAACTGAGGGAGCGTAAAAAATGGGCTGTCAAAACTTACTTCACCTTGTTTATTTCATCATGCAATTTGAATACATTTTGACGTGGTTGAATCCCAAAAAATTTGTTTAAGTTGAAAAATTTTTACACAATTTGACGTGGTTGAATCCCAAAAAATTTGTTTAAATTGAACAATTTTAATACATTTTGACGTGGTTGAAACCCATGATAAATTATAAAGGTGAGTTCAATGACAGAAAACTGAAAAAATTGGTTGACATTCTGTCTTATAGAAACGTCGATGAAAAGAATGTTGTATTTTATTGCTTCTAAAAAAAAGGGGGGAAACAATTTCAGCATACATTTCTATAGGTGAAACAAATAACTACATTTTCAAGAAATTAAATCTCAGTCAATACAACGCAACTGAAGCAACGTTCACATGGGTTGACCAGATTTCGCATGGTGTCCTAAGCAAGCCCTCACAAGATTTTCTCAGTAAAATAGTAAAATTAGAACACGCCTTTAACAAAATTAATAGTTGTAAAATAGCGTTATTTGAAAAAATAAGTGACAAGCTTCTTCACGAAACTTCCACTGTCGCATTGCCCCGCGAAGTAAAAAATTATTTTTTAAATGTCGAATTCACTTTAGGGGTATAATTTTTAAATAACATGACAAAAAATAATCAATACAAAAAATAAAATAAAATGCACATAATAATAAACTAATATTAACCTTTTGCTGCAATCACTATTTATTAATTTGTATTTGAAGCTATTAATTTGCTTCGTCGTTTTTCCTCTTTTAAATTCCAACTAGACAACATTGGCTCTCGTTCTATAAGACAGTGTCAAAAACGAGCTGTCAAGGAAGATCTCACCTTTATAATTGCATCATGGTTGAAACCCAAAAAAATTTTTTCAATTGAACAATTCGAATACATTTTGACGTGGTTGAATCCCAAAAACTTTGTTTAAGTTGAAAAATTTAAACACATTTTGACGTGGTTGAATCCCAAAAAATTTGTTTAAATTGAACAATTCGAATACATTTTGACGTGGTTGAATCCCAAAAAATTTGTTTAAGTTGAAAAATTTGAACACATTTTGACGTGGATGATGAATATCGATAAAAAGAAAAATTGTCTTAGGTCTGGGCTGAAATGCTGCGTGACCAGCTGTAATAAATCAATGCGAGATGATGACAATGCAAAACTTTTTAGATTTCCTTCCGCTGATTAAAACATGGGGCGGTGCCCACATTGAACATAAATGAAGCTGCTGGTTTTGATGATGACAACTATGACTCTTTCGAACCCAAAATGGCAAAATTCAGCGATGCTGTTGAAGGCGTTTGTAGCAATTGCCGCAAATATGTCAAATTGGCTGAATTTTATAGGAAACAAAGCCGAAGTATAACGCAAAAATACAAAGAATTGCAAAAACAGTTGTAAAAGAGTGGCATTAAAAAGAGTTCAAGCCACAAATCTAAGCTCGTTAATGTTAAATAAACAATAGAGTGTTTAGAGGGCATCAGCAACGAATCGAAAACTTTTTGTAATTTATTAATTAGCTCACGCCCAAAGCAATATTCCGAAGACGTTAAATTCTTGGCCCAAAATATATACTATGTTTCCCAGTCCACCTATTCGTTTATGAGAAACAAATTAAATCTTAGTTTACCTCACATTTCAACTCTGAATCGCTGGGTGCCAATTAAATATCTTCAACCTGGTTTTAAAAATACCGGCTTTGAAAATATTAGGCAAAAGTACTTAGAGTTAAAAAATGCAGAAAAAAGTAATATGGTCTTATTGATGGATGAAATGGCAATAAAAAGGGAATTAAGGTACAATACCAAATTGGACATAATAGATGGTTATGAAGATGATGGCTTCCAAAGGACAAATAAAATTGGGAAACAGATGTGTGTTTTCATGTTAAAATCGATGTTCTCACATTGGGCCATAGTTTTCAATTATTTCATTTCCGAAAATGGGCTTTCTGGCGACACGTTATGCAAAATAATCAAACAAAATATTATTATTTTGTCAGAGTTTGGGGTTTCTATTAGTGTTCTAGTATGTGACCAGGTTCAACCAACAGAAAGTGTTTCACGGAAGTAACGGTAGAAACGCCCTTTTTTTGTATGTTTGATTTTCCACACCTTGTAACATCTTTACGAAATGACCTTTTCGGCAGTGATTTGAGCACACCTGATGGTACAGTTAGCTTCAAAGTTATACGTGAATTATGGAAAACAGAGATAAATGCAAAAACCAAGATGTGCACAAGACAGCACATCTTCCCAAATTCATTTGAAAAAATGCGCGTCAAGTTTGCGACTCAAGTTTTCAGTCGGACAGTCCAGGCTGCCATAAGAACAATAGTTGACACTAAAGAGCTGCAATTGTGCATTTGAAAGTGGTTTCAAGACACTCTCTCTCTTTGCACGGCACTGCACTGCACTTGCTCAGTGCAAACAGATCGAATGAGAGGTGCCAGCGAAGAGAAGTAAAACATGTGCGTTCATGACATATGAGAGCTGAGACTTTGTTGCATTATAACATTAGTGTGTGCGAACACTTTAAGGGGCACAACTAGTTTGACCGCCTAAAAAAAGGAGATTTTTGTGAATTTTGAATTTTGTGAAGTATTGCATCGAATGTTTTAAAATTTTGCAGATATATTTATGCATAAATAATGAATGCAAAGTAATTTTTTCAAATGAAAATATTCGATTTTCAGCAAGTTATCCACCATCTCCTGAGCCTTAAAAAAAAACGTTCTCCCACTGCTGCAGTGATTGTAGCCTTCGCAGTGCCTGAAATAAAAAAAACCAAAAATTTTACTTAACTATGTTATATTTCCTATAAAATGACCCTCGGTTGTAAAAAAAAATAAAATGCAACAAAATGGCGGTTTTTTGAAAAAAAAAATTAAAATTTTGCAGAAAAATCTGATGGTTTCTGGCCTGGCATTATTATACTTTTCATCCTATCATTAAACTGGAGGGTCATTGTATGGAAAAACAAATACACAATAAGCTAAAAAAAGACCCAAGTCGATCGGATGATTTGTTATCAAGTTACAGCTGCAGCAAATTTGAAAAATGTAGTTTTGAGAAAAACGCGTTTTACAATAGCTCAGGTACGGCCGTCAAGTAACGCGCCATTCTAAATAATGAGAAGCTGCTATGTAGAAGGCTGTAACTCAGAAACTATTTAAGATTTTCACTTAAGATTTTAATATGTTATTTTTATAGGTATAAATTATCGAAAAATGCAAAAACAAAAAAAAAAGCATTGAAAATAGAAAAATTAAATTATATTTACTTGTGCATCTATCTCCATTTTTCAAAATTTTTCTTTAATGATGGCTAAAAATTACAATAATAACAACATATACACTAGTCAGAATAAGTTTGCGCACAAGGGGTACGTCGTTTTTTCATATGAAAAATAAATCAGTTAAAGTAATTTTTCAAAAACAAAATATTTTTTATTTCTTCCGTAAACTTAGTTATTTTATTCCATTAAGATGATAACATCAAAAACTTGACGAAACTGTAAAAGAAGGGCCAAAAACAAAATATGTTATGAATTCACCTCAGAAAAAGTTTGCGTACAAGATAAGGTTATGTAGTTAAAATGTAATTGAAACTTAGTTTTGTCCAAAAATTAATATCTTTGTGAACATTTTTTTCTCGCTTGAACTCCCTGCAGAAGTTTCGGCGTACATATTATTAAATTCGGTGTTTTTTCAGCGGTTATTTTGTTATATCCTTGAATTGTTATACTTATTGGTTTACTATATCTTTGAAGATGGAGTGTTGTTGGGATCAGGGTTCAAGTAAACCAATATAACTCAATTACATGCACGTTAGGTGACTAGGGAGGAACTTTTTCAACTTTGCTGAGTTAGTTAATAGCAAACATAGCTTCGCATCGTATGCATTGCGTCCTAAGGTTAAAAAGAAATGTTGGAATCTGATCCAAAGTTTTGAAACCTTGGCTTACATAAGCTTTGAAAATATGGAAATAACCCCCGGAAGCATTTCTGAATAAAAAAACAGCCTGCTCACTCCTTTTCCTGACATGCAGCCCCATACCATATCCTCACATATGCTATGCTTCACTGTTAATTTTAGAATTTTGTTATTAACAGAATCCTCGTCAAATTAGTTCATGCCTTTTAATGCCAAATATGCCAAACCATTATCAGATAATAATGAATCGTCCCACTTTCTATAGATAACAACATATCGTCCCGAATATCTGGTTTTCTAGACTCTTTGACGGACTCTTTTACGAAAGCAATTCTGTAAATTTGAGCTTCTTACATGCTGTTATGTAGGGGAAATATGATTTTTTTTTCAGGATTTTTCTTGTAAAGTCAGTGCTACTGGGTTTTATAAAATATTTCTGTACATTTCTAAGATATTGGATGCAACTAGCCTTAGATTATGATGCACTGATCGCAAACAATCTAATCCTCTTTTTCGGGTAACTTAAGAAAATGGCCAGATCGTAGTAACGCAGCAAGATTTTCTGTTTTTTGGAGATTTAAGATGGCTTTTTGAAATGACGAATGTGCTCTCCCAAAAGTTTCCCAAATTCATGAATTTTTTTGTGCATTTTGGAAAGTTTTAGTAAGATCCTTTATCCATTTTTAATTTTTTTTTCTGTTGGATTCTATTGCTTTCTATAAAATTTCAAGCACATATACGGTTTCAAATCATTTACAAATCCGTTTACTGTTCAATGGAATACAAATTTTCCAAAAAAAAAATAAATAAAAAGCATAACCGGAAATTCCCGTTACTAGTTTTGTACGCAAACTTATTCTGCACCGTTTTGTGAGTATATTGTCAGTAAATACGAATACATGGAAAATTATTATTTTAATTTATCTATAACTGAACAAAGCATATATGAAAAATATGGATAAGTTTTTATGAACAGAGAACCCATTTTTGAGGTCAAATTATTTATATAAATATATTATATTAACTCACATCATCAACCTCCATTTTAATTAATTTTTTATCAGACACTAAAATGTTTTAAGAAACTCCCTCACTTAATTACGCGTGCCAAACTCTTCTTTTAATCACTCAATGCATTCGGCGTACAGAGAGCAGTTTGGCCCGTTACGCACTGTCAACGCTTCATTAGCAATGCTTGCAGTGTATATAGCAGAGAGAAAACAGTGCGTGCATTGCAGATACAAACAAATGAGTGTTGACTGCTATTGCGGTTTGCGTTTTGTTGTCATTCTCATATTGCTCTCTTACTACAGTGAATGCTGGCAAACAGTGCACACTGCACCAAATCACACTGTGTGTGTGTGTTAAATCCTTTAGTTGACACTAAAGGATTTAAACAATGGTCCAAAGAGTTGGCGTTGTCTACTGCTGATTTTATTACAAAAATAGACAAATTTTTTGACTGTATGAACAGCGGCACATTACACGCAGATACGGATCCATAAAATCAGAGCTGAAACGGCGAACAAAGGACAGCATAGGGTATGCCTTTGCAATCGTGCTGTTTAAATTACTTTGGAAAGAGAACCTATTATCAAACACGACACCAAGATCAGCAATTTCAGTAGGATTCACTAGGTGACAGCCACCAATGTTGTAAGAAGTGGGAATAGGGGACCGGGATTTTGAGTAGGTCACATGGAAACACTTATTTATATTTAAATTAAGCTTATTTTCTTCACACCAAAGGACAACGTTGTCAAGGTCCATTTGAAGATTGCGAGAGTCTGAGAGACACGATATTGATGAGTAAATCTTCAAATCATCAGCATACAAAAGGTACTTGGAGAATTTAAAGCAACTGGCTATGTCGTTGATAAAAATTACAAAAAGAAGGGGACCTAAAATACTACCCTGGGGTACGCCAGAGGAGGCAATAAAAGGATGTGAAAATACATTGTCAACTACAACAACACAATTACGGCGAGCCAGATAAGACTTCATCCATCTTAAGAAGATAGAATGAACTCCAAGACTATGTAACTTCGAAAGCAACAAAAAGTGGCTAACTTTATCAAACGCTTTTGAGAAATCCGTATACACAGTGTCGACCTGAACATGGCTGTGAAAAGCAGATATGCAGTATTCAGTAAAAACTGCCAGGTTAGAAACTGTGGACCTACCGGCCATGAACCCGTGCTGGTTTCCAGAAATCAAACGGTTTATTGAAAAATAAAGTTTTTGTTTGACAATGAATTCAAATAATTTTGAGACCGTTGATAATTTGGAAATGGGTCTGTAGTTCTCTACATTGCTCTTATTTCCACTTTTAAAAATTGGGTTTATGAGAGTAACCTTCCAGGCGTCAATAAACTCACCCTCCTCTAGTGATTTATTAAAAATCAATAATAGATAGGCTAAAGCATAACAACTCTTGAAGAGGTACGAGGATAAACCATCCACATCAGAATGAGATGACGATTTGATTTGCCGTATGCCGACTTCCACATCGTCAATGGTTAAAGAAAGTGAACCAAAATTAACTGAAGAAACATTTTTCAGGAGACTATTACCGCTTACATCAATTTTCGGTTCAAAATTGGAATTAAAAAAATCCGCAAAAAGATTCGCAGCTTCAAAAGAAGTATGAGCTTGGGTATCATTAAGGAATACTACAGAGGGAATGCTAGAACAAGATTTCTTAGACTTAACATAACGCCAAAAAACTTTGGGATTGGATTTTATATCTGACTCAAACTTACGAACATAATTACGCTTCAGCACCTTACTCAATGATTTAAACTCCTTCGAATATTGCAGATACTTATCTCTGTGTATAAAGGAATTCGATGATTTAAATTTCCTGTAAAACTTGTTTCTCAAATTCTTGAGTTTCTTAAGCCCTTTAGTATACCAAGGAATCTTATAACATTGCTTTTTAATAATTGGTATGTTGCTTCTGCAAATTTCACTAATCTTATGTTTAAATATATCAAAGCATTTGGCAACTTCAACCGCAGTAAATAACGAATCCCAGTCTAAGGACTCAACTGCAGCATTTACAGCCTCCATATCACCATTTCTGAAATTAAAACACGTGGAATTACTGTCCACGCTGATAGTATTAAACTCATAAAACTCTAAGTGGAGGACAAGTGGAACATGGTGCAGACCAGGTCTGGACAAGGGATCAAGGCATTCCAATAAGGAAGAATGCATATTGCCTTTGATAAAAATGAGATCTAAAGTTCGGTGCAATGTATTTGTAAAGTTGTTTATCTGCATTAGGTCAGAACTTAAAAAATTATCCACCAGATAGGTTTCAGCAAAAGTAGAAATAGATTTTGGATATAGCCCACGACCATCACTCATACTAGACCATTCGATATTACTTAGATTGAAGTCACCAATTACACATAAATTTTCATGATTTGAAGCTAGAGCAAGAACATTGTCAACGTGAGCCTTATAGATTATGTCAGCACTAGAAGATTGCAAAAAACATATAATTATTTTTCACAAAATTTTCACAGAGCAACCACAAAAAGTGGAATTCAAGCCTTTATTATTGATGAATGTAAAAAGGTCACAGCAGAATGGTTTGGTAATGATTGTGTCGATCATAGAATTCAAACATTAAATTTTTTGATTTTAGTACTTTTAAAAAACATTGCTTTTGGGTTAAAAACAAGTGCAAACACTACACAAAGAAAACTTAAAATAATTCGCAATTAATTCATTAATTCATGATTAATTAGCACAGCAAATTTTGTATTTCATTCGTTTTTTATATGTAGCGCATTTACAAAGAAAAAAGAAACTAGATTCTTTATTCATTTCTTTTTTTTAATAGGGGTACCGGTTAATTCGTGCGGTTTGCTAACAGATGGCGTAACTTGATTTTGTGAAAAGTGATTCACCTTTCCAAATATGTGTTGGAAAAACGGCCGAAACATGAACAAAGGCACGGCAAGGTAATTTTGCAACATGACAATGCTCGGCCACATGTTGCACAGGTCGTTAAAACCTACCTTGAAAGTCCAAAAATATGAAGAAGTCAAAAATTGGATCGATTCGTGGATAGCGGAAAAGCCGGACGAATTTTTCAGAAATGGTATTCGTGAATTGCCAGAACAATGGGAAAAAGTTATAGCTAGTGATGGACAATACTTTGAATATTAAAACGTTCGCGGACAGTAAAAATTTCAGTGAGCTGCAAAAATAGACAGGCTATTTTTGTGGAAACTATAAGCACTATCTGAAATCTGATTACACATATATTGTTAGAGTTGTCAGATTATCATATTTTAACCGTTATACACAATGAATGCTATAGCATTCACGACGATATAGATCAAAATTTTCAACTAGAGTGACGTGAATGCTATAGCATTCATTCATAGAAAACATGAGAAGAAGAGGTTTATTATATTTTTATAACTTTATTTATTCAACAGTAGTTCTCTCTTCGTGTATAGATAATAACTGGACGCGGACAGTATACTTCAAACCATTTTGATTAAAAAATCTGTCATAAACGGACAAAATTCAGAAATATGCCTAACCAGTTTTTAAAAATCTGTACTACACCATAATACCTACTGAAAATGAACATTTGAAATTAAAAAAATTAGTGTTTAGGCCAGTGGCGCACACAGGATTTTATTTTGGGGTGTAGAGTTTGCGTACAACTTTTGAGCCGAATACCACTTGAAACCATATTTTGTACCAGAATTTATTGTGTTTCGGGGAGGAGGTTGGACCCCAAAAACCCCGCCTGTGAGCGCCACGGATTTAGGCGATAAACCATTACAAAATGTTTACAACCAAAGTAGTACTAAAATTTAAACACTTGTACAATGTGTGTACTTTACCTATACATGTAATAAATATTAATAAAATATGCAATATTCATAAATTCGTACAAAATATTAAATAAATAAACAAGAAACACTTGGATACAATTTCAACTAATTTTTTGTGCCCCCGTCCCCCATAACCGGACATCTCCCTTAACCGGACAAATCCACTGCGATGGTGAGTGTCCAGTTATGAGGAATTTCATTGTACAACAAAAAACAAATAAAATAATATGAAACTAATTAATGAATCAGTTGCTAATTACTTTGAAATGTATATTCATTAAAAAAATTTAAGTTTATAAAAATATAAATGAATAAAAATTGGCTTTAAAATTTGAATGCTATAGCATTCACGTCATTTTGCATCACTATGAAAATGACTGCTATAGCATTCACGTCCGCGAACGTGTTAAATTTGTAACAATTTTTCACAATAAAGCTTCAATTTTCCCAAAAAAAACCGCACGAAATAACCGGTACCCCTATTACAACTGATACAAAATTTTTCTAAACGAATATGATTTTGATATTAGCTACATTAACCGTTTTAGTGCTAAGCAATTTTTGTAAATATGTATGAAAATTGCTATTTGATTATTTTAAAGGAAAAAATAATGGTGTGAAATAAAACACTCTAATTCAGACAAATATGAATTAATTCTCCCGCGGAGCACCAAAAACACACTGACGCGCGAAGCAGTTTTGCGCCGCGCCGCAAATTTCGATACAAACTATCGAATCAGTTTTGCGCCGCGTAGCAAAGATAATGCAGTTGCTGATACTCTGAGTAGATATTTAAAAACAGACAGTCAAAACAGTGAAGATGTACATGTATTTAAAAACCAGGAAATGGAAGAAAGAGAGGAAGATGGCGACGAAGATAATCTTAATCACATTTTTATTTCAGAAAAATCAGTTAATTACACTGTGCAAGTCGAAAATTCAGACATGGGGGGGAACATACTGAGCGACTTTTCTATAGGTATACTGAGTTGAGATCCACCAGCCGTTTGGCTGGATTGGCTCTAGTTTAAGAGAAATCCGAATTTGAAGTTTGCTCATTTTAGTCGAGTTCGTCGCTTAAGTCTTCGAACGTTTAAATGCTAATAGGTCCTAAATCGTTCCGAATATCGCTTTACTGTCTTCGGCAAGTTTGTAGATATTTTAACGACCAACAAATTTGCTTAAGACACTAATCCAAAAAAAATACATTCAAACTGTGTAATTGCGATATGTGCATTTTTTTGCGCAGCGCAACGTGGCGTGTGAGTGTCAATTATATGAGTGTTAATTATAATTAAATTACACTCATACGCCACGTTGCGCTGCGCAATATCGTCATTCATTAACAATTTCTAAAAACTTTTTGTATAATGGCATAAGTTATTAAGTGAGTTATAATTTTTAAGCTTAAATAATTATGTTAATATTTGCAGAAGCGCAAATATCTTAAGGGTGAAGGAGTTATAGTATTATCTGGCAAATCTTATTGAATACTCCTATTACTAACTATTACTATTACTGATATTACAACTACTAATACTATAATAATTATAACAACTAACTAACATGTATAACAACTAAGTACTTCAACAAATTACTAATACTATTGTAACTAGTGCTAAGATGCTGATTGGAAGTTGTAAGAAGAATCAGTTCGAAAATAAAGTTACTGGAAAATAGACCTAAAAAGAACTCTACATAATTATATATATATTATATATTTGAAAAAAATTACAACAACTTGAAAGATTGTTACGCACTGATGAAGTGTCAGTGTGCCACATGTTTTTATGGTGATGGTAATACTGTGTGTGAGTTCGTTTACATTTTGTTTGAAATTGTGTTGGGTGCCCGTTCTTCCCGAAAATGGCAAACTCGGAAATAAAGGTAAGTTGTGCCACCATTTGAATATTATTCCACCTGTAGGAATGTAGTGAAAGAATATTTCTTCGCATTATGTTTGGACAAATGAGCTAGTGCTCAAAATAAATGAGGATGTGGAGCAGCGGCGTGTTTCGTTTTTGGACGAGCGGTCGCACTTTCTTACATAAAAACACAAAGTGCTCCTGAGGGATATGTGCCAAATTGAGGAAAAACTCGTTGTCTTCCGCGCGCAAGTCTCTCATCAAATATTAGTGTCCGACCGAAACCACTTTGGGCCGAAACCGAGTTTCGGTTTTTTTAATATTCGGCCGAAACTGAAACCGGAACTTTCTAGTTGAAATAAAAATCTGCATATCCAGCATTGTTTTTTTCAAAAAACGATTTTTGCTTTAAGTAAATAAAGAACAAACAAACATAACATAAATAAACAAATACTTATTATTAAAAACAATTCATTCATTTTTTAAAACGTGAACTTAAAAAAATCACACTTTCGTACCTTACACTCAAATATTCAAAATTAAATAATTTAATATTATAGCTAATTTCACTACATATCTGCTCGGTTGCACTAAATAGCTACACAATAAAATGTAAAAAAAAATTTATTCTACAAAGTTTCGGTTTCGGCCGTTGTTTCGGGAATTTTTTGGCCGAAACTGAAACCGCTTTTTGGGCCGAAACCGAATATTCGGTCGGACAATTTCTTTCTTAACCCATTCGAGACCGATTGCACACCGTGTGTGCAAAGGATTTCCGAGGCTATAAGACAGCCTGCACACCATGTGTGCAATAACAGTAATGTGCAATTATCAGTTATTCTGAGTAAACTAGTCGTCGAATTAGGATTTTTCTGGAACTAATGAAATCAAAAACAAAACAAAATTTGGCGTTGGTTTTACTGTGTACCAAAAAATCTAAAAATTATCTAAAAAATTATAATATGAACAATACAAAGAAAAAAAATTCGCTCCTGGGGACCGTGTTCGAAAAAATCGTCGTCTCGAATGGGTTAATATTAATACTATGTCGTCTGGCGACACCACAGTGGTATCGTGCGCAAACTAGGGGCCAACAGCCGGCGACCACAGTGGTGTCGTGCGCGAATTATATAAAACAAACAAATTTGTATTTATTTACGTATGTATATCTTCGAAATTTCATGAAAGTAGGGGAACAAGATTGAGAACTTATGAGAACTAACAATTAGATTAGTAAAACTTAACAATTCATAATCTCCCGATAATGTCAAAAACGGCCGGCGACAAGCCAAGTAATCCGGATTAGCGCTGCCGGCGCCAAGCGAATAAATATTTACAAGACGTGCGGACGGCAAAGTGTTAATTATTTTCCAATTTTCTCCGTCAATAAGACGCTCAGCACTCTGATAAATTACAAATGTCACTGACAGCTCCCAGCTGTGTCCCAACACACACATTCGCAAATTCCAGCAAGTATTTCAAGAAATTGCTTGGACCACAGAATAAACAGTATACAGAATGCGCATGTCGACCAGCGAAGCAATCTGAATTTATGGTGCGGGCCGAAAGCAGCAGGGGGAGATAACAGAGTTTGTTGAACAGAACTTTTGTCTCTGTTAATTTCTCGTGCGACGATGATCTCTGTTATTGTCAACTTCGGTAAGTGCCGAGTGGTGAAGAGCGAGTTCGTGCGCTCGATGCCGGCCATAGAAGTTACTGTTATTTTCAATGAAACGAATGAAGGGCGATGCGCTATCGTTGTTGTTGTGTTGATCAGCGAATGAAAATTGTAAAATTTGAATTTTTGTTTCTGGCTGACATTGGCTGGCAATTCCCGACGTGTGCGGGTTAATAAGAACAAGGTTTTTTTGCGTGAAGACATTTGTATCTCCTTATAAGCACTCGAATGCTAAGATTTCGCTAATTTTGGCGTAAATTACTTCTCGCCGCGATTTATTATTTTATCCCTACGCCTTTTATTCCATTCTAGGCCACCAAACCTAAAAAAATGAGAGGTTCAGAAGAATCGTAATAACAAATTTGTGCATTTAATCATGTCTAATAGCCTATTTCCACTGGGCCTTAACTACAGTTTACGCTTAACTGCAGTTTGACATCGCATTTAAATGCTCAAATTCCCATACAATTGTTTTTGTATTTGCGTAAACTCACTTTCAAAACTGAGTTAACTCAATAAACAAGGTGGTGTAAGCTCGTGACAGTTTCCTCGATTTTGGCAGTTCATAATTTAATAATTAATTGACTGGCACGACAGCCCGCTTACGCGAGACTAAGGCCTAGCTTCCCGCAACTACCCGTGTTGTGCGTGTGAATTTGTACACGGGTTGGAGGGACCTACAGTTTAATGCCGGTTCCGAACGGCAGGTTGGGAGCTTTTTCATAAGCAATTTTTACTCTCAGAGGTTTGCCATTTCCAGCTGAGAGGACAGCCACCGAAAGAGAAAACGAGTTTTCCCGTTATTTTTTTTGGCAGTTCATGCTCCCTTGAAAAAAACATTGTTGCTTCTTTTAAAAATTCTTTTTTTTCCTTAGCAAAAAAAAGTAGCGTAGTCAAGAAATAGTACATTCCAGCAGAAAACATAACGACCAACATTGTCTCTAATTTGAATTTTATCACCTCAGAAAACAAATGGCGTATGTTCAATTTGATTCAATGGAACATAAGGCATCCGTTTTCTCAGCCAAAGATGTACATATTAACATATGATTCAAAATACAGTTATTTTCAAACAAATAGGTATATTGTGCTGGTTTTTTTTTTATTGTGTTTTTTAAATTTGCGATGCCGAAATCCAGCTGCAGTTTGTGCCATCGAACTTGGACACACGAAAATGTGTCCCTGTTTCATGTGCCGCAGAATCCGGTTACGAGGGAAAAATGGAGCAAGGCTTGTGGAGTGAACTTCATTCCCACCGCGAAGGTGTGTGCTCTTAATTTTTCTACACAGGACTTTTGCTCTGAGCCAGGCGAGAAAAAACGGCGGTTGAGAAAAAACGCTATTCCAATGACAATAGATAGACAATAGGCTCCACGCAAACAGAGTAAGACCAATAAAAACTTGAATGGTATTGAAATGTTTATGTTAGCGTATTACCTTTGCAGTCCATTTACCGAAAGTGCATTGCAATTCGAAAACGAGCGATTGCGCAAGACAGTGCAATTACTGTAAAATGAAAATGCTGCGAGCTCAAGTTAGCGAACTTGATGCACTTCGCGAGAGCATGCGTTCAATTTTTACTGAGGGGCAGATCAGAAAATTGAAACGCCCATCAGCAAAAATACATTGGACAGCAGCAGATATTTCGGGGGCTATTACTCTGCACGCTGCTGGTCCCAGAGCGTATAACCATTTGTACTGCAAGGGCTTCCCACTGCCGTGCGAGTCAACGATTGTAAAATGGGCTCAAAAACTGCAATTCACGGAGGGGATGGAGAATGGGGAATCATTTTATAATTGATGCAATGGAGAATCACGAACATCCTTCACTGTCCGACCGGCTTTGCGTCCTTGCTTTCGACGAAATGAAAGTGGCGTCCGTGTATGAACACGATCCACTAACAGATAGAAGTCACTGAAATGGCTATTAACTGCTCAAATTTAAATAATAGGGAAGATGTAAATATAATTGTTAGCAAAACGTCCGGCCGGTTTGAAATTTGAAGAAAAGTGCGAAAAAGAGCAAAGCAAATGTCAAAAAAACCCCTGGAATACGCTGACCGTGCGTGTTTGCCTACCCCGCTGACTTCTCACCACTTCTGGCCAACAAACTCGTCACGCATGACTTTTAACGCAGGGGGAAAAGCCCTCTTGTAAATAGGCTCTAAGCTGTCGTCTGTTTGTAAATTGCTTGAATGTATCATCAACGAAAAATTGTTATTTAATATCAGGCAATTAATATGTTTGAATCAGCATGAATAAATAAAAATATTGAAGGACTAATGGCACTAGCTCAGTGGTTCAAAGTCCAGCACTACATAGTTGGTTGGCTTTCGTTTCCATTGGTAAATAAATAAATATTGAAATACAACTGTAATAACTTCCTTGTATGGCTACTGAAACCTGATGGATGGAAATGTGGTGGACACAAGAGTCAGTAGCTTGTAGGGAATAATTTTGATTCAATATTTTCAGATTATCGCTTAAAAAAACATTTTTAAGACTGTTTCCGGTTGTAATAACGCACACCTAGTGTATTTACATTAGTATAAAATAAGTACTAAATTATTAGCGCCATCTAGTGAAAAAGCTCAAAATAATTCCCCTTTTCCACTCCCTTTAAATGCAACCACTAAACAAGGGAGTGTCAAAAGCGACCTGTCAATATTTACACCACCTTGTTTATTTCATCATGAGCTCTGATATCAATCAGCCGACAACTTTCACAAATGAAATAAACATTGACAAATGATAAATAAATTTAAAAATAAATAAATAAACTGATACATTTTCACAAATATGAAAACGCAGACATTCCTAGTCTGTTGAGAAGGAAAGCGGAGTGGTTTTCATACAGTAGAGGGGCTACAAGAAACCATACATACATACGTATACAAGAAGATGGCGGCGATGGGTAAGCTGTGGCTGCCCTGAAATAAATGCAGAATTTGATTTGACCAAATGAAAATGTAAACAAAAAACAGCTGTCACATTTAACTCGATTCCGGTGGAAACGCTTGACATTTCTCAAATTTAACAGAGCCCTTCACTGCAGTTAAGCGCTCAGTGGAAATAGGCTATAATGTATGTACATATTTATTATAAAGCAAAAGGCTGTAAGAAAAAGTAAGTAAGCAACGACGATCCCGAATGATGGCAGAATAAATGTTTTGTTTTGCTTTTTTTTCGATATATGTACGTACATCCACCATTTAAATGATATTTCGTACATAACGATTGTACCAAATCGTTTAACTATCATCAATATTAAAAATAGTCTGATATCTTTATACCGTAGTGACTTTTTAAGTCGATAAGTTACCCCCTTTTGACATTCGTTCTCATATATTTTTGCACGCTATACTCCGTCGTAAAATTGCTACCGACAGCGTATGTACGCACTGCGCTACACGCAGAATGAACCACAAAGCAAAAATAATTCAATGTTTCATTTCCTAGCCGACAACAATAATAACAACCATAGCATATTGCTCTTCTCCCCATATATGTAAGAAGCAAGTGGCACTTCGTTTTGTTGGCCGACAGCAACCACAGCCTAACACTATTTTCCCTTCAATGCTTCGCGGAGCCGCATGCGATCATTACTTTCTTCTTATCTCTGTGCTGTTTGTTCTGTGAAATAACAGAAACGAAAGCTGTCTAGTGCTGTTCGTAATGTTAATAGCAGAGGACGTAATGTTAAATTAACAGTGGTCGTAATATTACGACCCCTTAACATTTTTGAATTTATATGAAATGCGCGTTCTGTATTACTGTTTATTCTGTGCTTGGACTTGCACAGTGTAACTATTCAGAAAGTATTCCCGAAAAGTTGACCTACAAGCCGCTTTCTGGAATGTAAATGGTAATTGCAGCAATTAATTTCCATGCATGTAACTGCTTGTGAAATTAATTTCTGCAATTTTAGACTTTCGATCGCATGCTGAAAGGGCTTTACTTGCATAGTCTGACCGAACCTTAAGCTTAAAGCGATGTTATACTACGTTTACATTGAGCCCAAATGCGTAATTTCAAATGAGTAATTTCAAAGTGTTTACATTGCCTCAATTGCATTGCATTTGCATTTTGTTTGGCAGCTAATGTCAAATGCTCAATGTTCATGTCCTCTTGCCGCAGCTCATAGATCAGCGCTTCTCCGGCTACTGACTAAAGAGTTTGTTGCTTTTTTGCTGCCTCTATGTTCTACACATATATTTTAATACAAATATATTACATACTTTACATGCTAAGAATATTCTACATATTTGAAGCAGACGAAAATTTCCATTCAAACTTCCATTTTGATAATTTTCGTTTGTTTTTTTGAACTGTCAAAAAGAAGCAAAAGCTTTTGAAGCTTTTGAAAGCGCTTTCATTTTGTGATGCGTTCGAGAGAAATTGGTCATGTTTTATCGCATTTGCTTCGTCGTTTTGTTGAAATGAGTCATTTGGTAGATTTGAATTGGTATGGATAAAATTGTTGTTGTTTCAATGTGTGCCAAATTGTATGGAACGATTTTTTTTGATGAAGCGTATAGCAAAAACGTAATCTATAGGTGATTCTGAGAAATTTTGCTCAAGAGACCATAGCTCTAAGTCGGATTTGGAGCCCCCAAAATTTCAAAATAGATATTTTTCAATATATACATAGAATAATTTAATTAAATTCGTCATAAAATCGGATAGAGTTATAGTAGATTTCTCAATCTGAGCTTGTTTGAAAGGTATTTTTATCACCTTTCAGAATCTGTATTGATACCAATATTTTTTTTATTTTTAGTCGACATATTAGGAATTTTTTGTCGAAAAATAGCCTAAAATGAACTTTTAACTAATAAATTCCGAATTTTCTTCGATTTTTCGATAATTTTTTTTTTTTGCAGATTATGAAAGTTCAGATAATTTCCAACAACTTTTATTACGATGAATTTTTTTTTTTTTTTCCTTATACCTGTCTACTAAAAATAAAAAAAAAATATTGGTATCAATACAGATTCTGAAAGGTGATAAAAATACCTTTTAAACAAGCCCAGATTGAGAAATCTACTATAACTCTATCCGATTTTATGACGAATTTAATTAAATTATTCTATGTATACAGTGTACCACTAAAGTCTTCGTACAGCACCTGGTTCAGAACTAATTATTAAAAAAAACTAAATATTTGTAGGAATTTTGAAAAAGTGTCGATGCAGATCTGTTTATTAGGCATTTATTTTTAATACAACTACAAAAACTAATATATTTTATTAAATAGTTTAAAAGCTTTAAACCAAAAACAAAAAAAGTCGCTTATTTACTTCCACTAAAGTCTTCGTACACTTAAGCTATGTCTGTCCTTTTGCCCATAATAATAATTTATTGAAAACTATTCTTTGAAAAAGCAGTCAAACGAGACATCTATCATTCATTCGTAGAATGGAAGTCAGATTTGAAGCAATTTATTTTAAAATATTATAAAAAATGCCTGGAAAATACTTGTCAGTTGAAGAGCGTAAGCTTATATTGAATTTGCACGTGAAGCAGAAAAAATCCTACGCGGAAATAGCTTAACTCGTTTTCCGCAGCCGTTCTACTGTGCAATCGGTCATTGGGCGTTTTAAATACGAAGGCCGCGTAGAAAATAAGCCCAAATCAGGACGGCCTCCAATTCTCATACGAGATCGCCTGCAATTTAAGCGTATGATTGCAGCGGATCCGTTTAGAAGTGCACCGAAAATAAGCTCAGAGTTCCTTCAATCGAAGCAAAAAAAAAGTTTACCCGGAAACTGTGCGAAAAGCCGTGATTGATGCCCGTTTTAAGTCTCGCACTCCTCGCCGAAAGCCATTGGTAAAATTAATCAATCGCAAAAAGCGTTTGGACTTTGCTCGTGACTACCAAAATGCATCTCCTGAGTTCTGGCACAACGTTATATTCTCCAATTAGTCAAAATACAATATTTTGGCTCTAATGGCAGGCTCAAGGTCTGGAGAAAGACGGGAGAAGCTTTCAATCCAAAGAATACGATCAACACTGTTAAGCACGGCGGCGGCGGAGTAATGGTATGAGGTTGCATGGCTGCAAGCGGCGTTGGAAACTTGGAAATAATTGAAGGGGTCATCATCATCGCGCATACATTGACATTCTCAAGAGAAATTTGAAGCCAAGTGCGGAAAAGTTTGGTGTATCTGAGAAATTGTACTTCCAGCAAGATAACGACCCTAACCATATGGCACTTAAATCCAGGCTGTACTTGCTGTACAATGCTCCACATTTACTAAAAACACCACCGCAGAGTCCAGACCTCAATCCTATTGAGCACATGTGGAATATGCTTGAAAAAAAGATAACGACTCATCATATTTCGTCAAAACCTCAGCTACAACAGGTTCTACAGGAGGAATGGGCGAAAATCGACGCAAACTATACACAAAAACTTGTAAAGTCGAAGCCAGATCGCCTTAAGGCCGTCATTAAAAACAAGGGGTATCCAACTAAATATTAATAAAACATTTTATAGGTTTTCATAATTCATAGTTAATTAATTTCGTAAGTGTACGAAGACAAATGCACAGACATAGCTTAAGTGTACGAAGAATTTAGTGGAAGTAAATGAGCGACTTTTTTTTGTTTTTGGTTTAAAACTTTTAAACTATTTAATAAATATATTAGTTTTTGTTGTTGTATTAAAAATAAATGCCAAATAAACAGATCTGCATCAACACTTTTTAAAAATTCCTACAAATATTTAGTTTTTTTAATAATTAGTTCTGGACCAGGTGCTGTACGAAGACTTTAGTGGTACACTGTATATTGAAAAATATCTATTTTGAAATTTTGGGGGACTCCAAATCCGACTTAGAGCTATGGTCTCTTGAGCAAAATTTCTCAGAATCACCTATAGATTACGTTTTTGCAATACGCTTCATCAAAAAAAAAATTAACCCGCCCTAATATGGATATATCAGGCAGGATATATCATCACTAGTGTGTTTATATTTGTGTTTTCGGTGAAAAAAAGAGAGAAGAAGGGAAACTTAAATGGTAAATAAATATTGTAATACTTTCACACACATATTAGATATATTAAATCCATTTAGAAATAATAAGCTCGGTATGCCAAAAATTTCGGCCCAATCAAATACTGAGGCGCTGATAAGAATGTTCCAGGAGCACCGGTGCAAGCGCGGAAAAGACTTTTACATTTTAATTGAAAATTGTATTTGCAAACGTAAACATCGCCCTTAGAGAACCAATACTTAACGCCGATTGGACATCGAAGCTATCACAAGTAGAGTATGCTATGAATAACCCTGCACATGGCACAATGAGATGCTCCCCTAGCGTCTGTCCAGTAGAAGCGTGATCGACCAAATTTTCACTTAGAGTACCGTTATCAACAAAATTTTAATTCACCTAAGTAGCCTCATCATTTTTGTAATACGCACTGCAAAAATTTTCAGTTTCGTGAAACAATTACAAAGTACACGGTGTTTTAACAAGATGAGTTCCACTTGAGAGAAGCGACTTGAAGCCGAATCCCTTGTCTAAACCCTAGAAGGCCAAAAATGGCACATTTAGCTGCAGAAAAATATATGAAGAAGTCGAAGTCATTCGTGACGAGGTGGACGAATCTGTATATGGAAGCAACAAATTTCGACGATTTGGCTGGGCGGGGCCTTGAAAAAAAGCCCTCCCCAAAACAGGACAAGAAAATCATTGCTTTGTTTACGACGAAGCTGGGCTTATTGTTGCGTAAAGCTAAAGCAGTTTTAGAGAAAAGTGGTGCTCTCATCATCACACGTTCAAAAACGGCTTGCCTGTGCTTATGCCAATTCAATACCCATATGTTAAATACCCAGTAAAAGTCCATGTTTGGGGCTGTTTCCCCGAAAAAGGATTTGGGGCGACTTTTCGTTATTACCACCAACTTGAACGCGGTTTTGATGAACAAAATTTTTGAAAAAGCTTTATCAGCTGCGAAGATGTTCGGGAGAAGAGGAATCTCTTGGATTATACAAGAAGACAACGATCGCAAACATCGCAGCCGAATGTGTGCTGAGTGGAAACAGCTAAATGGGGTAGAGGTTTTAGATTCGCCCTTACAGATGCCAACTCGATAGAAAATGTGTGGGAAATGTGTGATTTGGCGTCGATTGCCTCGACAACTTGCTCAGAACTTAGCGAAAAGTATGGGTCAGAGGTTTGAGGCTATAATGGCGGCGACTATCCCTGTAATTAAAAATATTGCGTACAATAAATATTATATACGCATAAAATGCAGTTGGTTTGAAACGAATCGGACAAATAGTTTCCAAGTTACGACGATCTCGCTTCTACTGGACAGACTGTATTTGGGGTACACCAACGCGTTAGTCTTGTGGACAAATTAACAGAGCATTTAAAGGGGAAATTTGACGATGATACCGTCACTGACTCAAACGCGGCCAGGGAGGTTTCTTACATAATATCGAGGAGTCACCACATTCTAATTTGCAATATTTCTTGCGACATACCGCTCCCGCTAGAACTAATTCAGTTTACGTTTTTGTTGTAATCCGGCATGTAGACGGAAAAATCCACAATTTCACGAAACTTCCAAACGGCTAGTTGGAACTTTCTCATAGGTACAAAAAAAAGTGTTCCAAATAATTTCGCGTACAACTTTTTTCACTATTACGCTTCATTTATTGGCCAATGATTTCCATTAAAAAATATCATGCTGGCAATGCTGGTCGAAAGTCGAACGAAGATGATTATTAGGGTTGCTTGTCTGCCATGACAGATAAATGTAGATATGAAAGCGTATTTCCAAGTAGCATTTAAGGGATGAAAGAACTCTTAAGTATTTTGTGTCCAATATACTGGTTTATATACATAAAACAGAAGAAGCCACTGTTTGTGTAAATAAAAGTGTGCATTATAAGGACAAATTATAAACGGGAGTGCTTACATAGCTTAATTAACGCAGACATTGCAAGCGTTCACATTTAAATCTTACGAATCAATAACAGGAAAATGGGGTTTACGGTAGTGATGTCGTTTGTAGCGATAATGTGTGCGGTCCTCCCAATTGCAGCAGTAGAAGTTAACGATATGATTTTTAATTTGCGAAACCAGCGCAAAGAGTATTACGACAAACCAGGGTAGGTATACATCAATCATTATTACCTTAAAATTAGACAACCGTTCCTTATTTCTAAATATGCAAATTTCTTTCGGCATAACATATTCTGACTTGATTTTGTAGATCTGATGATAGCGTATCATTTAAGTTTTCAACGGGTATCATAAATGAAGAGGTAACGCTATACGACATCAGTCGTTTGCATACTGGCAATATGTTGATGGAACAATTTTTTCTAGGCACCATCGGGTATTTGTCAAATATATAATAGAAGCACCTGCCAAAAGTACTTAAAAAACCAAAGTGTGTTTGTCCCGCCCAATTTATCATTGAATGAATTAGAGGAGAGGCTTAAAGCTGCATACGGCGTTATTAAGGAGTCAAAGTAAAGCAAGAGCTTCTGCTGTATTTCGCCAACTAACATCCCTCCTTTTTACAGAGACATGAATCCAAATTGCCGCGTTTATGCACTACCGAGCCTGTGTTATAGTTCTTTACCTCTCTGCCGTACACCTGAGCGAACTAATTTGCTTTACTTCGCAAATCGTGCCACCCAAAAAGAACGTAAGCTCAAACGAATCAATTACACAGCTGAAACAGGTCCAAATATGGAGACCTTCGGTACCGAGTTTCGCCGTAGGCGATCTCTTGACAAAATCGCGAAGGATCGTAAGCTGCTTTTAAAACGCAAATCGTCTATAACACTCGATGATGTTTTCTCGGGCGAAATATCGAGCCAATATCCTCCTACAAGAGAATCAGAAAATCTCCGAAGGATTTGTCGTGACGAATGCGAATTGCTAGAAAATGAATTATGCCAAAAAGAGTATGCAATCGCAAAACGTCACCCCGTTATTGGGCAAAAGCTTCCTCTAGAGGAGTGTCAGAGATTACTACGACACACGGACTGCTCTTCGCTTGGCGTTACCATCGACGTAGATCCAGAGCAAGATTGTTACTGGGAGGATGGAACTGGCTACCGTGGCACTTTGGCAGCATCTGCGTCAGGAAAGCCTTGTTTGCGGTGGTCATGGCTAATGAAAGAAATTTCTGATTACCCGGAATTAGCAGGTCAAAACTATTGCAGGTAAATCATGCAAAAGAAGTCGATCTTTTTTCATATCCCGACTTATTTGTAGAATAGGAATTAGCTGCAAATGACAACTGGTGAAGTTTATGTAGTAGTTAGCTACTTTATCAAACAGAGAATTATCAGTAGGCTTACATTACCGACCCAGTCAGTACCACAAAGGCAATGATATCCCAATGGCCATCAAAAGTTCCGGATAAGGTGGCTTGCTGTACCACGTAACAAGAGGCAGATGTTTTATTTGAAGTCAAGGGTGATTTTTTAAGATCCTTCGGATTTGATTAAAAAAAAAACATAAAATTTAGAGAAATGTATGAAATCTTTATTTGAGTCGATAGAACGATCTATATTCAATGTTTAAAGATGATTTCATACAAATGTTGACCGCGGCTGCGCCTCAAATGGTCCAATTTTGGCATACTCTGCCCAACATATCGACCGGTATCCCACGAATAAATTCTTCAATATTGGCTTCCAGCCGTTCCAACCGTTACGGGCTTGTCACCAATTGACCGGCCCCAAACGTGAAATAAACTGTTCACCGAACTCGCCTCTCAATGGGACCATTGTTTCGCGTACTGTGTGGCATGTGGCACCGTCTTGTTGAAACCACATGTCAACCAAGTCCAGCTCATCCATTTAGGGCAAAAAAAAAGCTTCGTCGCTGAACACAATTTTCCGATAAAAAAGTGGATCTTCATCCAACTTTGCCAGCGCCCATTCACCAAAAGTTAGCCGTTGTAGTAGGTCGTGTGGCTTCAGTTCTTGCGCCAGCTGTATTTTAAAAGGTTTTACACCCATATGCTTCCGCAAAATTTTCCACGTAGTGGAGTAAAAGAGGCCCAATTGCTGCGAACGGCGCCGAATCAATAATTCACTGTCATCAACAACACTGGCGGATACAGCTGCGATATTTTCCTATGTCCGCACTCTACGTATGCGTGTTGTTGGTTTAATGTCCATTAATGGAAATTTGGTGCGAAATTTAGTCACAAGATTCCGAATAGCCGCCCAAACTGACCATAAAAGTGCACGATGCACTTTCTTAACCGAACATGAATTTTGATAATAAAATTCAATAATCTACAAGCGTTGTTCGTTTGTAAGTCGATTCATGGTTAAATTATAGACAAAACTGAACATGTTTGACAGTAACATGTAACACGAAAACAGCTGAGCTGACAAAAACAGTGTTGCCAAAAAGAAAGTTGCTAAAAAATCACCCTTTATATAACTTCATAAATACGTTGACTCAATATAATATTGTACAGTTGTACGTTATTTGTTTTGATGATTAGGTAATTTAAGTTATTTCATTTCAATAAGGAATCCTGGTAATACTGAAGACCGGCCCTGGTGTTTTGTGGATGATAAATCGATTGAAAAAATCATGGAATTTTGTGATATTCCCAGGTGTGCCGACAGAATATGGCTTTACATCTTTATAACGATTGGCACAATTATGAGCTTTCTTATATTTTATACTGCTATAATATGCTTTAAGCGAAGACGCAACGGCGGCATGACAAATATACAAAATGTAAGAAAACGCTGTGAGACGTATTCGGTACTTAAGATTTTTATAAAGCAATTTGGCTCTTTTTTTTGGAACAGATAAACACCCCTAGTGCTGACAAAAATATTTACGGCAATTCACAAGTGAACTCTTTGCTGGAAATGACACGACTAAATGTTGCCAACGAGCAATCATCGGCCTTTTCTCAAAACTTGGAGAGAAGTTCACTTTTAAGGGTTCCTCAATACACACTGCAGGATTTGGAATTTGTGGAAGAACTAGGCGAAGGCGCCTTCGGTAAATCGTTTAAGCGTAAAGTGAAATAACTTTAACTATTTGTTGTACCACCGATTTAGGTAAAGTCTACAAGGGCCAGTTAACTCAGTCCAATGCAGAACAAATTTTTGTGGCTGTAAAAGCACTAAAGGAGAATGCATCGTATAAAACTCAACAAGATTTCAAACGTGAAATAGAACTAATATCTGACCTGAAGCACGATAATATCGTTTGTATTATGGGAGTAGTTTTGAATAAGGAGCCATACTGCATGCTGTTCGAATACATGTCAAATGGCGACTTGCACGAATTTCTTATGTCGAACTCTCCAAACGAGAATAAGTCATTGTCGCAGCTGGAGTTCCTTAAAATTTCCTTACAAATAAGTGAAGGCATGGAGTACTTATCCGGTCACCATTATGTTCATCGGGATTTGGCCGCGCGTAATTGTTTAGTAGGTGATAATTTTACTGTCAAGATTTCAGATTTTGGGCTTTCTAGAGACATATATAGCTCTGACTACTATCGGTATGTACATTTTATTATATAATTATTGTATAATTATTTGTAATAAATTGCCTACAGTGTGCAGTCGAAATCATTGTTGCCCGTCCGTTGGATGCCTTCCGAATCTATTTTATATGGGAAATTTACAACCGAAAGCGATGTTTGGTCTTTCGGCGTAGTCTTGTGGGAGATATACAGCTACGGCATGCAGGTGTGATTATCAATTGTACACAGCTTTTGAACCCAAAATTACATAAACAATTTAAACCATTAACAGCCCTATTACGGCCACAGTAATCAGGAAGTTATAAATTTGGTGCGATCGCGACAGCTATTACCCTGTCCAGAAGCGTGTCCCACCGCTGTTTATTCTCTAATGATAGAATGTTGGCATGAACAATCTGTAAGAAGACCGTCATTTTCTGAAATAACACATCGTTTAAAGATTTGGTATCAAGGACATGTAAAACTCAACTCAACCTCAACTCAACTACTCACGTAATTTCCAGCGGGACATTTAATCTCAATTTAAAAACATGTTTGCATGGTTACTTTATAAGTAATTGTTGAAAAATGTATTTATAAATATATGAGTAATGGGTTTAAACAAAACATTTACCTTGCATTAACAACAATTGTGTAACCTTCTGACAAAAATAAGCATCACTAAAATAGCAATTTCAATTCGTATACATATTAGCGTTTTATACTACTTCTCTTAAAAAAGTTCTTGAAAATAAAAATTCATAACAATCACGTGTCAAGTTACTTGTAGTTTTGGATTCTTACGTAGAGGCTCAAAGGATAGGCTCATTTTGACAGTGCAATACAGCAACTTTCAGTCAATGAAAAATATATGAAACAGTATAAGTGCGACAATGTCAATTACCTGTGACTCCCGACGGAAAGGACAGCTGTCAACCGCCTTCTTGCATTCTTTCTCGTCTTGTTCCACCTCCGCATTCTTTTTTGCCGAGACATTTGGAAAAGCGACTTCATTTCGACCTATGTCTGTACTCAATCGGAGGTCTTCTTTGGTGCTATAGTGCGACGCAGCGATTTGGTCATCCAAGGACATTTTCGGCACTTTAGATGTGTTAATTTGTTCAGCCTTTTCTATTATCTTCCGTTTTAATACATTTAAACTATTTCCTGAAAATGTATGTTAATATGAATCTAAAAATAATTTGTGATAGTTTTACCATCGATTTTTGCTTTATTGAAAGCGAATGGGCTGCTTGCCAGACTTTTCAATACGCTATTGAAGAGGTTTCCGATATCGCGACTAACTTCTTGCTCACGCTCCAAAAACTTTATTATTGATGAATTAGTTCGGTAAAAAACTTCCAAAGCCTCCACAGACAACGTTGTTGGATTGCTATGATTAATTTTTATAGGGTATGTAGCATTACTGTCATAGAGGTAGTTAGCAGCCTGAAATTATATTGAACCATATTTATTCATGTACTTAAGGGGAGGTTCTCATCTAGAATCTTGAAATTTTCTTTCTTTTTTTTTTGCATTTTCTGAAAGTTTAACATGTCTAGAATGTTGTTTAACATTGAAAATATTGCCAGTTCAAATTTACAAAATAATAGCTAAAACTTGCTCCAACTAAACAAGCCATTATCTCAGGACCAGATATTTCAAAACTGCCCGGTGCATAACTCGAAAACGGTTCAACCGATTTTCTTCTAGTTACTTTCATTTTGAAGAAGACAATTTTTATTAAAGAATGACCTATTTTCGTTTCAATATTTTAACATTAACTATTTTTTAAAATAATAAATTCTGGAAAAAAAGGTCTGAAAACGGCACTCAAATTTCAAAGTCGCGCCATTTTGTCAATTTTGATATTTTTTCTTAAATAATAGGTCATTCTTTAGTAAATTTATTCTAGTTTATGCTACATCAAGAATTTTTTGATTTCAGATTGATTTGCAACCTGTGCACACCGGGCAGTTTCCAAAACATGTCGTCGGAAAAGCCTAATAACGGACGCCATTTTGTTTTTTTTTTCTAATAATAAAAATAGAAATCTATAAATAAAAGTACATTGTATCAAACTGCCAAATATCGTCTTGATATGTTTTTTAGTTTTCCTGTAAATAATTCCCAAAGTTAACCTACTTTTTGGTGATCTAGATGAGAACCTCCCCTTAATAGTGGGTGTTCGATACGTTAAAATCCTTTATTTTTGAAGTTTGAAAAAATATTGCGCCAATGAATTGAAGAGGTTGATTTAATAAGAGATGGGATTAAGCGACGATGCAACGAGATCAAAGTGTGACTCTTGTCAATACAAAATACTTCATTTATTAAATCTACACTCAAATTTTCAAAAAATTTAAATTGAATTGGTAACATAACTAATTTATTTATTTATTTTTGTGTCCTAATCGTAATAAAATATCTCTAACGTATGAAATTCATGCGTCCACCTGAAAATGTATGGACTGGTTAAAAAAGTTGTAAACGAAAGTTATAACTGTTTGCTTTTTTTATCACTTAAAAATTAAATATGTATGAAAAAAAACGTCCTTTTAAACATTTTATGAAATATATTGGGGGTATTCTCGCAGTCTTGCAAAATTTGTGAAAATGCAAACTTGCAAGACCCTAACTTGCAATACTGCGAGAGCGCACAAAAATAAAAATATTGCAAATATTGCAAACAATGTGGCGGACAAGTGAAAACAAAACATATTGAATTTTCGTATTGAAAATGCAGCATTTAATATTATTCTGGAAGATGAAAGATTGAAAGCAATTTTCGTTTTTAGCTGGGAAAAATTCAAAATGTCAAAAGAATTTACGCTTGCGCACACGAAATAAAGGCCGATGTTATGCTGCCGGTCACGGATAAAATTGTTGTTGCTTCAATGTAAAACAGAAAATTGGGAGAGCGAGCGAGCGGATAAAATTTGACCGCACCGATCACCGGATGATGAGGTTTTCGATGCCAAATCAAACGATCAAATCAGTGTTGCGTTGTGAGATTATTCACAATAGTTGTGTTTTGGGAATGAATTTGTTCCTTTTTGGTGAAAATGTGTATGGAATGAGCAAGAAAATGGTTGGTAGCAACCCTCATTACTAGCGTGTGTTTATATTTGTGTTTTCGGTGGAAAAGAAGAAAGAAAAATAAAAATGTAAATGGTAAATAAATATTGTGATACTTTGACACACATATTATATGAATTTCATGTATAATTTATTAGCTGAGAATGCCAGAAATTTCGGCCCAATCAATTACTGAGGCGCTGATAACAATGTTCCAGGAGCAGGAATCCCTTTAGAAATGTGTGCTATTCAGACCGATGCAAGCGCGAAAAAGAATTTTACATTTTAATTGCTAATTGTAGTTGAAAAAGTAAAGTCCCAATAAAAAGTGCGGAAAAAGTAGTAAAAGTAAGCGCAAAGCGTAGTGGTGACCGGCGATCAAATGACCGTCAGCATAACATGCTTTGGGCACGGAGAAGAGAAATAACAACGAGAGATTTGTGACCGAGGGATGTAAGCAAGCAGCGGGCACATACAGCTCAATAGCGCTCGAACGTAGCATGTAGCACAGTGAGCAAAATATTGAGAAAGTCCTAATTATTTTGGAACGAGTTTTATGCCTTAGGTAAATAAAATTAGCCATTATCCACATACTAAGTACATTACCCATCTACTCCGCTTGAAACATCGCCGTAATATTGCAGGTTGGCTTCTCAGTTGTACAAAACGGTTGTGAAATGTTATCTATTTTATATATCTATCTCTATAAATTTAAAGGGTCCTCACAAATTCCTCGTCCAATATTCTACTCCCACATTTTCATTTTCAGTCCACACAAAGTTCGTACATGTATAGAGGCATTTCCCGAGTGTTGGTCTTAGTAAAAAAGACTTGCCTCAAACTTTGGAAAAACCAGCTCAGACTGGTCACCGGGCTGTTATCCGGACACTGCAGACTGAGAAAACATTTGCATACAATCGGGCTAGAACAGGTAAGCGTCTGTCGTTCTGGGACGTTCTCTAAAATTGTAGGGGGCACAATAGATCATCTCTGGTCTCAGTGCAAATACAGCTTTCTAAATCGAATATAATCTAAAAAAGACTGACTATAAGCCTACTGCAAATCTACACCTATATTTCTGTTCTGGATTTAGCTGCTTGGCAAACTCCACCCGAAAAGCTTTTGCTTGGCAAAATTTCTTGCTCCTCCATAAATTCAATAATAATTGTATTTTAAATTATTATTATTCTTATGTTTACCCCCTCATATGCAATAAATATTACAATAGGACATACACATTTTTGTTTTGAACACGTCTAGTGTACTGCACACCAGTTGGGGTTGGAGATATTAGGAAAAAAAAAAAATTGATCGTAATAAAAGTTGTTGGAAATTATCTGAACTTTCATAATCTGCCAAAAAAAAAATTATCGAAAAAAATCGAAGAAAATTCGGAATTTATTAGTTAAAAGTTCATTTTAGGCTATTTTTCGACAAAAAATTCCTAATATGTGTACTAAAAATAAAAAAAAATATTGGTATCAATACAGATTCTGAAAGGTGATAAAAATACCTTTCAAACAAGCCCAGATTGAGAAATCTACTATAACTCTATCCGATTTTATGACGAATTTAATTAAATTATTCTATGTATATATTGAAAAATATCTATTTTGAAATTTTGGGGGGCTCCAAATCCGACTCAGAGCTATGGTGTTTTGAACAAAATTTCTCAGAATCACCTATAGATTACGGTTTTGCTATACGCTTCATCAAAAAAAAAAATTAACCCGCCCTAATATACTACTGTGTACAAAGAATACCCGGAATTTTCCCATTTAAACTACGCGGTTAAATATTTTCGCCAAATTATTTTTTTTTTAGGTTGGTACAACTGTTAGAGGCTCACATGTCAAATTATACGTCAAAATACTCATTAGTGTTTGAGTTACGCTTGGTTTTGTGAGACGCAAAAAGTGAATTCGGCGATTTTTATAATGTCTGAAATTATCCAACAAAGAAGTGCGATCAGATTTTGTTTCCTGAACGGAATAACCGCTGCGGAAACGTTGAGAATGTTGCAGAAGGCCTACGGAGACCATGCTCTATCAAAAACAACAACATTTGATTGGTATAAAATGTTCAAAGAAGGCAGAGTACGCGTTGAAGACGAAGAGCGGCCAGGCGGACCACGCACATCAACTGATAAGCAACACGTCAAGCAAGTGAAGGAAATGGTGATGGAAAATCGTCGGCTGACATGCAGAGACATTGCTTCTATTGTTGGAATATCAAATGGATCGGCCAACACAATTTTAAAGGACATTTTGTGCCTCAAACGCGTCAAATCTCGATTGGTCCCAAAAAATTTGAATTTCTTCGAAAAAAAGCGTCGTGTTGATGTGAGTGAAACAATGCTTTCTGATTATCAATCGGTTATGAAACGCATTATTACTGGAGATGAGAATATCGTGCCAAAGGTGAGGCAAGGCCGAAACACCCGCGCCAAAGTCGCTCAAAAATCAAGGTCATGTTGACAGTTTTCTTCGATTATCGTAGTGTTGTGCATTCTGAGTTCCTTCCGCCGGGCCAAACTGTCAACAAGGAATATTACTTGAGCGTTATGCGTCGTTTGCGTGAAGCTATTCGCAAAAAGAGGCCGGATTTATGGAGAGACAACTCTTGGTTTTTGCATCACGATAATGCACCATCTCACACGGCATTGGTTCTTCGTGAGCATTTCGCCAACTCATATCGTTCCACAGCCACCGTATTCGCCTGATTTAGCTCCTTGTGACTTCTGGCTATTCTCCAAACTCAAAAGACCACTTCGAGGACACCGTTTTAAATCGATTGAAGAGATTCAACGTGAATCGGCGCGCGCATTGAAGGCCATACCGGAAGGTGACTATTTGGCATGCTTTGAAGATTGGAAAGTCCGTTGGCATAAGTCCATTGCATCGGGGGGGACTACTTTGAAGGCGATGAAATTGATTTGGAAGAATAAATAAACATTTTTTGAATTATAAACAAATTCCGGGTATTCTTTGTACACAGTAGTATATATATATATATCTTTATGTGCATATATATATGTAAGGTTTGCGCACGATGAAATTAGTGCATACGTTTTTAATCATACTGTTCTCTTAGTTTAAATTTAAAATTATTTTCTTATAGAAATAGTTTTGTTAAACATGTCTAAGCCTTCAGGTCGAATTTTGAGATCATTCGATAGTTTTTGCCTTCAAAATGAGCAGCGAAATTGAAGCGCGTGAAAAATTTATTAGACTGTGCAATGAAAATCCGAATTGGACCTTCAAAACAATTGCTCGAAACGCACGGGTTTCACGAAATACCGTTTTATCTGTTATTAAAGTATACAATGAACATCTGACTATTAATAGAAAACAAAGAAGTGGCAAAAAAAGGGGCTAAGTAACCCTGCTATGGGCAAGGTGATAGCTCTTTTGAAAAAAAATCCCAATGCTTCAGGCACAAAAGGGGCTGAAAAACTAGGATGCTCTGAAACTTTTGTTAGAAAAGTTCAGAAGGAGGAAGGGCTGAAGTTATACAAGGTCCAAAAAGTTTCAGACAGACAATCGAAGAAGAACAGCGAGGCAAAAGAGCGAGCCAAAATATTGTACCGTGATTTCATACGGAATTTTGATTGCTGCATTATGACCGATGAAACCTAAGTACTGGGTGACTTTTCACAGCTTCCAGGTGTGGCTTTTTATGTTGCAGATCATAGAGGAAATGTACAGAAGCAGTATAAGACTCATAAGAAGTCTAAATTCCGCAAGAAGTTCTTGGTGTGGCAGGAAACCTGTAGCTGTGGTAGACAAAGCAGTTCATTTGTAAGAACTGGGACAATCAACACCGATATACCTATATATCCAGGAGTATCTGCACAAAAAAAACTTTTGCCATTCACAAAGCAGCATGCAGTTTCTACTTTCTTTTGACCTGATTTGGCTGCGTGCCATACAGTAAAGCATCAGTTAAGTGATACTAAAAGAATAATGTAACACTTGTACTCAGATATGCGAATCCACTTAACTGCCCAGAGCTCACACCAATAGAAAGATATTGAGCTCTGGTAAAAAGGACAATGAAAGGCACAAAACAGGTTGCTGACCCCATTACTAGTTTTTCCAGAAAGTGGCTGTCATCAAGTAAAAAAATTTCTGAAAACCCTATGAAAAGCTTAATGCGAGGCATTTCGGAAAAAATCGAAAATTTTTCAAAACTTAATTTAAAAAAAATAGTTTGTTGATGATATAAAACATGAATACAATTTCTGTTAATATAACGTTGCTTTCATTTTAATATGTTAACTAGTTCAGAAGTAATTTGAATTTATTTGTGCACTAATTTCATCGTGCGCAAGCCTTATATATATTGAAAATAAATGCGCGAAAACGAATGTATGTATGTTAATTTTGCAAAAATTAGGCGCGGGTAGAGTGTTGTTGTTGTTGTTGTGCTGATCATCGGCTGAGTTTTGTGAAATGATCTGATTTCTGGCTACCTTTTTTCTTCTGCTGCTAGAAAATCGCATGTGTTGTTCATTTTATGATGATTGACTCTCTTTTAATTACAGAGATTGATATTTTCTGCTACTAGATTTTCAGCTGTTCGGTTTTTTATAATATTCAACTTTCATGAAATGATTCTGGTAGGGGCTATTGAGAGAAATTCACTGGAGATATGTATCAAAGTTCAAGTCGATCGGTTTACTAAATCTTGAGATATCGTGGTTAGGTTAGGCAAATCTAAGTAGTCACCGCTTTTTTGCTCCGCAATTCTTTCCAAGGAAGGGAACGACGCGGATCCAAGGCAGCTGAAACGTGATCTGTAGAGAGCAGGACAGTGGCATAGCAAGTGCTTCAGGGTACTTTTGGCATTGTCTTCACCACATCTTGTGCATGCATCACTTGGTACCAAGCCAAGTTTGGCAGCGTGGGACGATGTGAGACAGTGTCCCGTGAGTATCCCGGTTAAAAGTTTGCAATCCTTTCTTTGGAGTGATAGTACAAACTCTGTATTGTTGATATTATGCTCGCGAAGCATGATTTTTGCTGTCCTGTCAGATGTAGATCTCTCCCACATGGACGCCGCCTCACGAATCATATTCGTGGTTGCCGCTTAAAAAAAGTTTCGAGAAAAATTCTTTTGAAATTTTGCACATCGAGGTGGTTGGTTGGTTAATTTTTTGGAGCAGACTCATGTGAGTCATCAGCCGACCAAATAATAACAAAAAATTGTTTTTAGTAAAACCAATTTTTCGGACTTAATACAGGGATTTCTACATCCTAAAAGCATGTTTAACGAGCATTATAGATCATCGCCAGTATGTCATGCCTTTCTCCAAAAAGGTAAAGGTCGCACGGCACCAAATTAGGCGATTAAAAGGAGTTGTGATTTTTATTCAATCGTGCACACACTTTTCGATAACCTACTGTTCAGTTAAAATGCGGTAAATTTATATTGTTTGGATGCTTAAATTCAATACTTGAAGTATCTTTAATAAATTTAAGTACATTTCAGTTGGTCAACAGATTAGTTATTATTTATGTTCTCGCGACCGTTTTTTAAATCGCATATATAATAAATGAACTATGCCACGAGATAAATGATAAATTAAGTTAATGGTGATGACATTAACTTAATTCATCAATTGAAATGTTTCGGAAAAGGTTTTACCAAATTTACAAACTTAAAATTGGCTCTTTGTTCGATGCTAATTTTTGTACCGATGACCCAAACATACTTTCACTTTAGACGCAATAACTACCGAAACACAAAGATAAAATGTTAACACATCCTCCTTCGCTTAATTTTACTTTATTGGTGGGTCGACATGTTTTTAAAAAGCCTCTAACAATATTCGTTAAAAATGTTTCACCTTAAGAGGTAAAACCACTGTAGCGGCCGAAAAAAGGCATAACTTTGAAAATTTTTATCGCGACTATAGAAAAAGTATGAGAATTTCAAATGAATCTACCGCTTCTTTTGGAAAGGTAGATTCTTTTTGGCACTTATTAAAGTATGAAAAACAATTTATTTATTATTTTTATTCAAAATGGCGACAGAAGCGATACGCTTTCAAATCGCCTTATTTTTGTTGCGAAGTACTAAGACCTGGAAAAAAAACATTTTATAATATACGTTCTATTGTCTATGGTAGTACGTAGAAAATGGCTACGTACTATCTTAGAGCATAAAATTGTGAAGCTACTGTCAAAATTTCAAATCTATCCATTCAACGGTGTTCGAGTAATCTGTCTACCCAGTTTGCAAAACCCAAGTATACTCTAAGTACCGACACTCTTTTTTTGGAGCTGTCAGTGGTACACTAAGGGCCGTTTTCTCAACTTACCGATAAAATGACCTTTAGCTAAAGTGACCTTCGTTTCTCAACTGCCTGATAAATATAAATTTAAGTCTGATTTTTTGGCAACTCTGGTCTACGATGGGCAGCACTTGGCGGCGCAATCAGCTGTTTTGGAAAAATTATAATTATTTTTGAAGGAAAAAAGAAAAATTTTGCGTGGCAGAATCTTGCTGATGCTTTTACCGCCGAATGGGGCGTGTCGCGACGTTGGAAATCGTTGAGGGACAAGTTCGACAGCTTGAAGCGCAAATCCAAGCAGAAACTTGCAGCGGAGAAGAGCGAGACGTATCGCACAGGCGGCGGCCCAGCAGCGATTGGAAATGTCAGCAGTACAAAGCAGTGAAATAGTCCAATCGGCTGCTATATGTTCTATTTGCCGCATTTTGCGACTCCGTACCTTATAAATATAAAAGACACGCCTATTTTCCATACCGAAAGATCTCAAATTCAAATTTCATTTCAATTTATAATTTCATTACCAGCTGTTTTTGTTTGTAAAGAAACATATGCATGTACTTGGCACCACTTCCACTTAAAGTTCACTTTAAAGTTTAACAGGCACTCAATCTGACCGGTAAGTTTTATCGGGAGGATAGCTTAACAAGCGGTTGAGAAAACGGCCCGGTGTGTTTAACCGTGTTACCCCGATGCGATTTTCTGTTGGTTTTGGTAGTAAATTCAATACCTGCTTTTTTTACCTTTTCGAAAATTTCGAATTTGCTTTTATGTAGGCAATTTGATCAAGCAATGTAAACATTGTCAAAGTTATTTTTCTTCAGTGTAAGGACAAATGCAAGCAAGAAAGTTACTTTTTATAAATTATAGTGTGTTCCACAAAACAGATTCGTCTGTTTCAAAGTTTTATTACTTGTTTACTGTTACACACTTAAATACCTAGTGCGCGATATAGTTAATTCCCCATTGCTGTGTATAATTGCTTTACATCGTCTTACACAACTTTCCTTTAATTTTTTGGCATAATCTGGAGGCAAATTCCTCCAAATTTTTTTTAGGGTCGCAGAAAGCTGCTTGGTTGTAGATATTTTTTTCCACGGATTTTAGCCTTCATAAAAGCCCATACATTTTCAATTCGATTTGCATCGGGACTTTGGGCAGACCAATCTAGCTGTTGTATACCTTCTTTCGTTTTCCAAGATGTGCATACGGTGTTTTGGATCATTATCTTCTTGTAGAATCCAATGACCTGTATCCGAAAAGTTTTGCAGCAGACTTTAGCAAAAATTTTTCATAAAGTTTGATCATAAATTTGGTGCCTAGATTTTGTGTAAATATAGTTAAAATGCTTTTTTTAAAAAGCATCCATAAACATGAATCTTTGTAGGGTGCTTAACAGTCCGCTGAACAAATTTTTGGCCTTTAGCAATCCAAGCTTTCCTCCAGATATTCGAAACAACGAAAGTGGACTCATCCGTGAATATAACTTTACTCCAATCCCGATCCAAGTTTTCCTTTGCCCAAACAAGTTGTTTTTGGATATGAGCTTCAGTCAATAGCGGTTTGTAAAGTGCTCCTATTTCGAAATTAAACACAAAAATAAAATACTTATTACGCCGCGCAATAAATATTTATATGTATTTTAAAATTTACCGTTTGATTGGTACCGTTATCATACACCGTAAACAATTTAGGCGAATTTGTTTTGTGATACACACTAGTCATGCCTGCATAAAAAGTCAGTGTCCGAAATATAAAATCGTTTTAAGCTACACTTAAGAAATTCATCAAAACAACAGTTTTACAGGATTTTTCAAGTGCACGTAACCCTGAAAGTTAGCGTACTTATTCACCACAGTGACAGTTTTACAAGTGAACAACAATTTTACAGGAGCCTTCAGAAAAAATCTACGTCCGGTTGTTAGTGTCCCTACTTCGGATTTACTTTGTTGCAAACAGTGGTTTCGAGGCTTTGTGAATACATGTTCTATGAACTTTTGATTTGGTATTTTGTATTTTTTTAATTTAAAATTGGTGGGTAACTGTTTTTTTTATACTTACCTTACTGTGTGTATATTCATATTTGAAAATATTTGCATTAGTTCGTTTTTCATTGACATAACCTTCTATTCGTGTTAGCTTAATGAGTAAAGAAACTTTAAGAACTTGTGTTGTACTCGTATAGAAGGTGTTTTGCCCCTTATGGAATGCTGCCTCATATATATTTCCCGATAAAAACTTAAGGAGGCCCACTATTTGGCTGCGATGCTGTGAAACTTATTGTTATGAAGCTATTCTATTGTAGATATAAACATTGGGTTGTGCAGGCGGTGCCACAACCCTTATTCAATGTTTGCCTTATTTCCCCTGTCGAGAACACTGCTGAATATGTAGTTAGTTCGCGCCGAGTGTGATGGATGGATGGAATGACACATCTAAGCTATGATTCCTATGAACGATTCTATTCACAAAATTGTATGGACGCTACCACTTCCCGTCTCAAATAAGAAACAAAAAGCATCCAGATTTGTTTTCATGGACAAAACACATAATGTGTCAAAGTTTCAGCTCAATCGGCCAGGTACAGTGGTTTCAAAATAAAGTGTTGCTAATAAAACTAACAAAAGAAGGTATTGTAATGTATTATATATATTTTCTGAAAGGTTGTGCAAATATCGTTTTCGCATTATTATCAATACTTTGTCCAGTCTCCGTTGTTGTCAATAATAGCTTGGCATCTTTTGTTACAATTTTGGCTTATTTTTGAGTGTACTCTAAAGAAACCCCTCTCGAAATCCGTTTTAATGCCAAAATGAGCTGTTTTGTTGTTGTCTTTTTCCTCTAAGCTTTTGGTTCATTAAACATCCGAACTATCGGCTCATCCGCTTTGTTCTGAGTGGTTCTCTTCCTGCCTCTCCGTGGCTCGTCGTCAACTTTTCCGAACTCTTTGAATCGACTGACTCACTTCCTCACAAATGAAACTGCTGTGTTCGTGTATTTTGCGACTTGTGGAGGTCTCGTTTTTGGACCCTTTGGATGGTTTACCAAAAACACTACTTCGAAACGTTTTTTAAATATAGCACTCATTTTTAATTCTTGATATTTCTGCGAAAACTTGTACCCAACTAAAAAAACAGAAACACATGCGAAAACGGTATTTTAATATAGAAGATAATCTGATATTAAAACCATGGCAAACTTTTACAGTTAAAAAGATATAGTCAGCACTTAATTTTGAAACGCACTGTAGTTCCTGAGTTAACACGAGACAAGCAAACAAACATATACAAAACCTTCAGTTTTATCTATAGAAATGCGGACAATGCGCAACGGTAGGAAAGAGTAAGAATACTTAAGAAAATACTTAATACTTAATACTTACTTGGAATACTTAAGAAAATACTGCGATTTGAATTTAAAAACGAAATCATCACCGATATTATCCTTTTTATCTATACCATTGTATAAAAACCAGTGTGACGTTTTTTGAGCCACAATCAGGCAAAAACCACTGAACCGATTTAGATGAAATAAACACCAAACATTTTTTGATCTGGGGGAATTGTACATAGGCTATATGAGAATGACCACGCCCCCTTCTTACGCCCACTATGGTAACAAAACTCATCTATGGTATGCTTTTGTGAGGCAATATGGGTATCAAATGATTCACCGTGTCATTGCGGCAAACATAGGCTATAATATAATCGGCCACGCCCACTTTCCGTGCCCACTAAACTAACAAAACAAAGCTACGGTACAATTCGGTAAATCAGTATTAATATCAAATGATTCCGTGTTTCATTGATGTTAAGTTAGGATATATAAGATTGACCACGACCATAATAACAAATCTGCCATGGTATATTTGTCATAACAATATGGGTATCAAATGGTTCAGCGTGTCATTGCGGGAAACATAGGCTATAATATAATCGGCCACGCCCACTTTCCGCGCCCACTAAACTAAAAAACGAAGTACGGTACATGTCGGTAAATCAGTATTAATACCAAATGATTCCGTGTTTCATTGATGTTAACATAGGATACCTATATAAGATTAACCACGCCTTCCTACTACGCCGTCTCGCCACGCCCGCTATAATAACGTGTAAAACGATTTAGCGTGTCATTGCGGCAAACATAGGCTATAATATAATCGGCCACACCCAATTTCCGCGCCCACTAAACAAAACAAAGCTACGGTACATGTCTGAAAATTAATGTTGATGTAAAAAGATTCTGTGTTTCATAGCGGTAAACATAGGATATATAAGGTTGACCACGCCCACCTTTTACGCCTTTCTGCAATACCCATTATGATCTGTGCTATGAGCAAATATCTATATATCACTACATATATGTATAAAGCAAAGTCGCAAAGTCCCTATGTATCCTTATAACTTGAAAACGACTGGACCAACTTGGATACTTCCTTCGGCAGGTTTGTTCGAAATTGTTACGTGAAGGTTTATAAAAAAAAAAAGTCGGGAAAACGGGGCGTGGCACCACAAGAATACATTTTTAGACAATAACTTTGGAACCATAAGTCACACATCAATTAAATTTGGTACAAACTTTCTTTTTGATCATATCCTTCAATAGAGGGAATGGGATGGGTATTGAACAAAGGGGTGTGGCACCGCCCATACAACTCAAATCTTTTAAATGGAATAGCTTCGGCATTGTAAGTCGCACAGCATTGAAATTTGGTGCACCGTCGTTTCATAGATGTGTCATTCTACTGTTAACTTTTGATGGGCGTTGAACAAGGGGCGTGGCACATTTTTTATGACCCAACATTTCAGCAGAACTGTAAGTCGCACATCAATGAAACTTGGTACGAACCTACCATTTAGTCATTTTTTTTTTTTTAACTCGAACGAACGCGCAGGGGATGACCCCTATTAATGCGAGGCATTGCGTTGGTTCAGGAAGGATATAAAGGTTAGGAGATAGGATTGAGAGTGAAGTGGTTGTGGACTCTTGCCTTGAACCCATCGAGATCATAAGTGCTGGGGAAGATATTCGCAGGGAGACCATTCCACAACCGTGCTGTGCGGGCCAGAAACGAACTTTCTCTGTAATGCGTAGTGCGCTGGAACATCGTTTCAACGTGGAATGCATGAGCGCCAGTGTTCAAACGGGTTGCCCGTGGGAATACCCGGAGCGATGGCATCAAACTGCTCATCTACACTGAGCAATTACCGAAGAAGTATCGGTAAAACAAGACCACACACGCCACGTTTCGCCGATGTTCTAAGGAGTCAATAGAGCTGGATGCCCTACTGTCCCCTATAAGTTTAATCGCACGGTTTTGCACCCGATCGAGAAGCTCCAAATGGGTTTTTGAAGCCCCCGCCCATAGGTGCGAGTTAAACTCCATTTTGGGTCGGATATAGGTAGTGTAAATAATGCGAAGATCAGACGGAGTGAAATATTTTTTGCACCGCTTTAGGAAGCCGAGGCACTTGGCTGCTTCTTTCGACACGCCAAAAATATGATCATTCCAACGAAGATCGTTCTTAATGGACATGCCCAGAACATCAAGAGCTACCGATTCCGCAATACTCACACCACCCATAACCAGGGATGTGTTGGGATTTGGGGAGACTCGCTTGTGGGATAACAGGCAACATTGGGTCTTGCGAGGGTTAAAATCGACCCTATTCGCTTGACCCCACTTGGAGATTGTTTGTAGGTCGCTATTAAGTGTGTCATCCATACGGCGCCGTTCTCTCTCAATCTCCAAAGAGCTGGGGCGCTTTGTAAAGGAGTATGAATGACAAATGGTGCTGTCATCCGCAAACGAGTAGATGGGATTCTTCGTCGACGACAGGAGGTCGTTAATGAAGATAAGGAAAAGGGTTGGAGAAAGGACCGAACCCTGCGGCACTCCCGCGCTAAGGGAATGCTTTTCCGAGGCTATGCCGTCTATTACAACACGAATAGAGCGATCATAGAGGAAGCTCGTAATCCAACGAGAGAAGATACTACCGACGCCATAGGCAATCAATTTAGACACGAGTGCTTTATGCCACACCCGGTCAAAGGCCTTAGAAATATCCAATGCAACAACCTTGCTTTCACCGAGGTTTAGAATGCTATGGTTCCATTTCTCGGTGAGGACCGCCATAAGGTCTCCCGTCGATCGCTGTCTTCGAAAGCCGTATTGGCGGTCACTTAGCAGTCTATTGTGCTCCAGATATTTCACAAGGTTGAAGTTGACAATGCTTTCCATTACTTTGGAAAGCACCGAACAGATTGCTATAGGTCGGTAGTTCGCAGGGTCAGTAGTCTTGCCTTTTTTAGGAACTGGTTGAACATTAGCAACCTTCCAGCATGTTGGAAATACACCTGTGGCGTATGACATGCTGAAAAGTTTGCGTAATGGACAAGCCAGTGAGGTAGCGCACTTTTGCAAAACAAGGGCTGGAATGCCGTCCGGCCCTGAAGCCTTATTTACATCGAGATTTGCAAGCACTCTTTTAACTACCCGTGTCCGAAAATGAATTTCTGGCATAGAGCAAGATACGTTCTCGACCACGGGCAGTGGTTGATCGCTGGGGGGCAGAGAGGAATTCTCTGCGAAAATTTTAGCCAACAAATTAGCTTTATCAACCGAGTGAGTGATGATTTGTTCATTGTTAAGAAGAGTTGGAATTGAAGACGATGTTTGGTTCTTCACCTTCTTAACGAATGACCAGAAGTTCTTACTACCACGCTGGCATTGAAGAACTTTTTTCCTTTGGCGCTGTTCGTGCAGAAACTTTTGGCGCCTTAGGATGGCATTGCATCGATTTCTAGCCTGTTTACGCAGCTGTTCAGTGGTGGCGTTTTTATTTGCCTGCCATGCTCTGAAAGCTTCCTCTTTAGACCTGACAGCAATTCTGCATGTCTCATTAAACCAGATATTGTCCTTAGGTTTAATGCAAATTTGCTTATTGGGGATGAAGGACCGCATTCCCAATAATATTATTTCTTCAACCATTTTGGCTGCGGCATTTATGTTTCTATCAAGAAAACACAATTTCCAATTGAAGTGGGCGAAAAATTCATTAAGTCCACTCCAGTTAGCTTTATCATACATCCACACTAGGCGCTTCGGGGCTAAGAGCGAAGCATTGCGGATAGAGGAGTATGAGAAAGACGCCAAAATGGTACAATGGTCCGAGTTTCCAAGAGGTGCGTGCATTTCAACATCATATTTTTCATGATGAGAAGTGAGAAAAAGGTCTAGAGTATTGAGAGCTTGCCCCGCAACGCAGGGGATATGCGTTGGTTCATGCACTATTTGAGTCAAGTTATTGGACTCGGCAAAGAGCTCGACAAATAAGCCTTCAGGAGTTGTGTGGCTGGAATGGCGTAGCCAATTGGAATTATGAATATTGAAATCACCAGCAACTACAATTTCACTATTCGGATACGATTCCAGAATCTGAGAAATAGAATCAGAGAGAAGATCAAACTTGTTATAAGTATAATCTCTCCCTGAATTCGGGCTTCTATAAGTTAAATATGTTGTGTTTTATTATGGCAATTGATGTTGCCTCGCCAACGATTGAATCCAAAAAGAAAGATTCTGATGCTCCAGCGTCGGTCGAGGCCCGCAATGATGACTTTACATTGGAAAGGAATGTTGAGCTGCATGTGTGGCTTGCGTATGCGTTAGTAGGTGATCTTGTATGTGGGTGGGAGAAAGACGTCAGGGCTCGATGTTGTAGTTGCGTTGGAAATGTTGGGGTGTATGTGTGGCTTCTGCATGCGTCGGCAGGTGAGTGGCAGAGAGGCATTGGCACGCTGTTGCTATGCGCTTTTTGCCGCTGAGTCGCTAGTCATGCCGCTAGTCATGCTGATTATGATGATAACCCAGCATACAGATGATAAATTGTAGCCGCTAAGCTATGTTAACTGCGCATGTTAAATTGCAGCTGCAGCACTGTTAGTATTAGCTCCTAAGCTATGTTAACTTCGCAATGTTAAATTGCAGCTGCAGCACTGTTATAGCTGGTATGCTACGTTAACTATCCCCCTTCTCAAGTCGAAGCGTCCTCGTTTCGATGAAGTACATTGTTTTGCAGCTTATTCCGTTTTTCCACGCATGTGTTGTTTATCGAATCAGGTCAACAGTGCGGTTAATGTTGGCATTACAATAATTTTTACTTAGAATTTAATAACATTCAGTTTGGTTGAACTTAGGAAACATTTTTAAAGTTTAAGAACAATAATAAATTGTGTGTAAATTGTCCTTTTTTAATTTAAATTTGTTGCATCGCATCTTTGCTTTTTTCGTTTTATGACAAGGTTCGTAAGTTCTATATAGCATACTGTTTTTGATTTTGTTGTTGAAGTATAATAATTAACATCATTCGGTTTTTTTATTTTAGAAAATATTTTGCAGGAAAATAGTGTGGCACTTCAAAGTTTAGGCACGTGGTCATTTCTATAAATTCCGTGTTAATTGTTTTTTTTTTTTAATTTTAATTTGTTGCGTCACATTTTCTTTTTTCGTTTTATGACAAAAATTACAATACGTTCTTAATTTCTAAATATAATATTGCTTCTGATTTTGTGGTTAAAATATAATAACGAGTTTATGAAATTGAAAATTAATAACATTCAGTTTTTTTTAGAAAATATTTTAGAGAAATAATGTGATAATTCGAAACTGTAGCATGTATTTTTTATAAATTCTGTGTTAATTGTTTTGTTTTAATTTTAATTTAATGTGTTGTATCTTCGCTTTTTTTCGAATAGAATTTTACAATAAGTTCTTAAGTTCTAAATATAATATTTCTTCTGATTTTATTGTTGAGAGATAATATTAAGTTTGACTTAAAACAAAACAAAAAAAATACAATATTAAGCTCTTAGGAAAAGATATATTAGAAAAAGTTTGAAAAAAAAATTTTGGTGATTTTTTTAAATATTAGCAAGTAGTTCTTTTCATTTATTTTGTAGTTTAATTTGCTGCGTTGCATTTTTTGTTTTTTTTTTGTTTGCGAACAAAGAATTATATTGTTTTTATCGAAGATTGCTTTTGTGTATTTTCTTTCCATCAATCAAAACTGTGGTGCCAAGATCCCTTTCGATAACCTTTTCAACAAAAACTCTATCAAACTTATTCCCAAGCCTTCTGTTTCGTCTAAGGAAAACTTTATCTCCGGTGCTATAAGTTTTTAACGTTTTGTCTTTATTACATCTAAGTAACGTTTTCTCCTGAGTTTCAATTAGTTTTTTTCTGATATCGTCAAGCTTTTCTACCGGGTAATTATGAAACACATCCGTTGGTTTCGCATTAGTGACGGAATGTATACTACAATTGTATTTGTGCGTTGCTATAAGCACCAGGTCAATAGTCTCGTTTATTTTCTGTTGTTCTTTTACGCAGCGAGAGATTTCCAGCAAGGTGGAGTGGAACCTTTCCACTTGACCATTGCTTTCACTATGAAGTGTAGGTATAAAAAATTGTTCTATTGAAAAATTATCTCTTAGTAGAGTTTTAATTGCATTTGAATGAAAAGCCTTTTCATTGTCAGAAATTATTGTTTTGGTGTTATTAAATACCAACAGAATTTCTAGTAGGGCACATTTTATATCAACCGTAGACCTTGATATAATAGGCTTCACAATCGCAAATTTCGAAAATTTGTCTATACATGTCAAAAAGAATTGCTTGCCAGCTATGAAAATGTCTAAATGAAGGATTTCCCCCGGGATGTGTGGAATAGGTGTTTTACCAATTCCAGGGTCAGGCGGTTTGCGTTGGTACTTATTTTCCAAACATATCTTGCAGTTCGCAATAATTGTTTTTAATAATTTTTTTATGTTTGGGAAATAATACTCGCGGGAGATTTGGTTGAAATTTTCATGTAAGCCACGATGAGCTCTATTGTGTTCTGTGGCTATTGTTTCCAGCTGATCGTCTTTGTTGGGTAAGTCAATTACCAGAAGTTCAGTGTGAACAAATTTGACGCCAGAAAATACAGATATTAATGTATTTTGTATTTCTGCCAAAGTTGGAAGATCACAGCGAATCGCGTTTGTGACATTAGGATTAATAGCTGACCTTAAACACTGAACAAGATTTTCGATAGAATTAAAGTAGATTGTGTGACGAATAAGTTTTTGAAAAAGAATTTTAGTGTGCTTGCTAAATGTATCGGCTTTGAATAGCACTATTTGGTTTTTAAATTGGTTGACAGGGCAATTGACCGTTTTAATAGCATAACTTGAAGACAGTTCACTGTGAACAGTTTCGTCTGAATCAGCTGCATTTAAATTGTGGGAAAACTGCCTAGAAAGTGCATCTGCTACTTTATTATCCTTTCCGGGTTTAAAATGAAAGGTTGGGGAGAATTCTTCTATGAATGCCCGCCATCTTTTCATTTTCGTATTCGGGTTTTTCTCTGACATTGCAAATATCAGTGGTTGGTGGTCGGTAAAGATGTTTATATTTTTAATTCCGTACAGATAATGACGGAGCTTTTTCAATGCCCATACAATGGCGAGCAGTTCTCGTTCGTTGGTAGCGTAATTTTGTTCGCATGCGGAGAGCGTCCGCGAAATCATAGTGATTGGATGTCCTTTTTGGGACAAAACCGCCCCTAAAGCAGCAGAAGATGCATCCGTTGTGAGCTCAAACGGTTGATTATAGTCTGGATATTGTAGGAGAACGTCCTCAGACGCTAATATTTTTTTTATCCTATCAAACGCATGCAGTGCTTCTGAGTCAAAACTGATTTTAACATTTTTCGAATTTTGTGCACCCACTTGACCATTTTCACCGCGAAGATAAACTGTCAAAGGTTTTACGATGGCAGCGTAATCCTTCACGAAACGTCGGTAATATCCGGAGAGACCGAGAAACGAGCGAAGTGCTCGAAGGGTTTTTGGGAGCTCGTAATTAATAATGTCGTGAACCTTGTCCGGGCAGGTTTTAATACCTTTTTCTGAAACAAGGAACCCCAAAAACTCAACTTCGCTTTTAAAAAACTTCGATTTTTCAGGCGACACTCTCATTCCAGATCTCTCAAGTTTTTGAAGAATATAGTCGATGTGTTTTAGATGAGACTGTTCATCTGGCGAGTATATGATTATATCGTCAACGTAAACGTGACAATATTTCCCTATAACTTCACGTAAAACATCATCGATGGTTCTTTGGAAAATACTGGGTGCATTCCTTAAGCCGAAAGGTAATCGACAAAACTCATATTTTCCGTTATTTATACTGAACGCTGTTTTTTGCCTATCCTCCTCGCACATTATAATTTGATGAAATCCAGATTTAAGATCTAATGTTGTGAAAAATTTTGAACTTCCTAGGTTTGCCAAGATAACAGATGTATCTGGAATGGGATAGCGATCCGGAATTGTTTTTTCGTTAAGTTTTCTGAAGTCGATTACCATTCTTAACTTCGGCTTACCATTTTCATCGAAACCTTTCTTAGAGACTACGTGGATTGGAGAATTGTAGGGTGAACAAGATTCCCTAATGATACCATCTTTGAGAAGAGTCTTTATTTCATTGTTAATGAATGGAGCGACAGAAATGGGATACGGATAACTTCGACTGTAAATTGGTTCATTTGTATTTGTGCGAATTCTGCCTTTTACGGATGTATTATACGGCAACGCTCTATTTGGGTCCGCGAACGCATTAATGTTCTTCTTAATAATCTGACGAAACTGAGTTTTGAACGTGTTTGGAATTGACTCTTCTTCTATTGTAATTAAGTTAACTTGATCGCATGTTAGATATTGAAGTTTAACTTTGCCATTTCTGTAAAATAAATACCCTCTAACAGTATCAATATTCGCGTCTATTTGCTTTAGGAAATCATAACCAATAATACCATCAAACGTGTTTAATTTTGGGAGCAAAAAAAACGTTGAGGTATTATTCAAGACATTAACTAAACATTTTTTATCAATTATATTTTCACCATTTATTGATTTTAAATTAAAAGGTTTTTCCAAAGTCTTTATTCCTTGAAGAAACGTTAGGTGCTTTATGTAATTTTTCGATGTCCCTGTGTCAATTAAAATTTTAAGCTCCTGACCGTTTTTGCCTTTTTTGGTAATAAATGGCAGGAGCGATTTCAGTTTAAAAAATTAATTTCCTCAACGTATTCTGCAGTGGCTTCTGTTTCATTATAGTTGTAATGGGCATTATTAGAGTTATGATCATAACAATCTTCAAGTTTGTAATCAGTCTCTGGATGATGATTGCAAGTGTTCCCTTGGATTTCCTCGTCTTTCGAAAAACCTCCTATTTCTTCTGGCATGAAATTAACTTTCTGTATTTTTTGGAAAGGTGAACGGTCTGAATGGAATGGTTCGCGAGAACGCTTAAACGCTACCGCCAAATTAGGATTTGGATGCTGAGTCTGAGAAATGTTATTGGCCGTATGCGGACGTGGCGAGTTTTTATTTTGTTGTTGTAGTGTAGGAAAATTTTGCGCATTAGTACGCTGCCTATAAAAACTTGTACCATTATCAATTTCCATAGCGGTTGGCTTGGTATCTGCGGCACTTTGGTTGAAACGTAATAAAGGTTGGCTATTACGTTCGGCTGAGCGGTAATGATACGTTGTTGGTATTGACCGATTAGGTTTAATCATGCTTCCCGTTGCAAATACTTCCGCAAACTCAGTACGCCTATGATTTGTCTGTAGTTCTTGTGCAGTTGCAAGGGCGGTGGGTAAATCTCTGGGTTTAGCAGAAAAGAGTACATCGCACAAGGGGCGACGAAGTCCTGATATGAAAACGCGTAAAGCATTCTCTCGAGCGCGTTCATTTAAAGCTGCAAGAATATCGCTATTTCCGCTCTGTGACATAAGTTGCTTATTTATTATAAGAGACAGTTGTTTGTCCACTTTGTTATAATAGTCGGTAATAGACAGATTTCCTTGTCTTAGAATACTAAGCTCATTTTCTAGCAAGTGTAACGGTCTCTTATCTGAATACCCTTGGTCTAGCCTGGCCATAATCGCCTTGAAATTAAATACAGTGTTAAATGATGCAAGCATGGAATTCGCAGAGTCGACAATTTTGTTCCTAAATATGCCCATGGCTACGTAATACCTCTCTGTTCCTTCAGTGTAATAGTTCATAGCGAATACCGCTGCACTTCGCCAAGCAGGGTAGGAAACAGAATCACCCCTAAACTCTGGCAAAGACTTTATTAAATCCAAACTTGCGTTACTTTCTGCAACCAACGGATTTATTGAAACAGGTAAATATGTTTCAACGCTGGGTGGCTGTAATCGGTTAATTGCTAAGGTTAAACCACTAAGCTGTTCAGCTAGATCCTGTCTAGTGCGCTCATTCGTCTCATTAATAATTTGTATCACTTCCTCTCTACTTAAATTCATTTTGAAGAGCCCCGGGTTTTCCTTTCTTATAAAAGGCAAGTGTAATAAATCCGACAATGGTCACCGAAAGGCCCCACAAAACTTAAATAGAAAATGATGCACGTGGCTCTTTAATATGGATTCACAACAATAAGCCAAGCTCAAAATGAATTGAAAAGTTTCTAGGTTAGGTTATTATATTAATTATATTTAACAAGCGTTTTCATTGTTGTTTAAGCACACGTAAAGCAATCCTCGTTAAGGAAAATTTTAACAATTAAATGTAAATACTTATTATGACTAGGTGATCTATATTATTTTTCAGCAAAATTTAGAGGTTTGATTTTAGTTTAATTTATAATTTTGGCTTTACCAAAAGCAACGGCACTAAAACTCGTGTTGCAACGTGACCCCCACCAGGTATATTTAGAGAAAACACGTGGTAAACTTCCCGAAGCACATGTGACCTAACTTTTTATAAAGTCGTTCGTCTAATTTATTGTGACTGTTTTATTTTATTACTAATTTATTTCTTCAAATTTTTGCTTTTGCTTTAATTGATTTCAGAAAAAATTCTCGGAACGAAAATGTATTTAATTTAATTTAAATAATTTACGGAAAATTTCGCGTAGCACAAATTTAGTGTTTTTATAGTATTTAAATTACTTTAACCACTTGCACAATTTTTTAAAAAATCACTCACAGATTTTCCTTTAAACTTAAGATTATTGAAGCAGCTCCTCAGGGATCCTCAGGTCCTTTGTTCTTCTGAAGCCTTCGAGTTGGGCGCCAGTTAAATATGTTGTGTTTTATTATGGCAATTGATGTTGCCTCGCCAACGATTGAATCCAAAAAGAAAGATTCTGATGCTCCAGCGTCGGTCGAGGCCCGCAATGATGACTTTACATTGGAAAGGAATGTTGAGCTGCATGTGTGGCTTGCGTATGCGTTAGTAGGTGATCTTGTATGTGGGTGGGAGAAAGACGTCAGGGCTCGATGTTGTAGTTGCGTTGGAAATGTTGGGGTGTATGTGTGGCTTCTGCATGCGTCGGCAGGTGAGTGGCAGAGAGGCATTGGCACGCTGTTGCTATGCGCTTTTTGCCGCTGAGTCGCTAGTCATGCCGCTAGTCATGCTGATTATGATGATAACCCAGCATACAGATGATAAATTGTAGCCGCTAAGCTATGTTAACTGCGCATGTTAAATTGCAGCTGCAGCACTGTTAGTATTAGCTCCTAAGCTATGTTAACTTCGCAATGTTAAATTGCAGCTGCAGCACTGTTATAGCTGGTATGCTACGTTAACTTATATAGGAAGCAGAAGTGCAGAATGTGCGATTGGATATTGAATTTAACCCACATGGAGCTAAATTCGGCATCCGTCGTGTATAGTTGTTGCTGGCACTGGTACGCAACATTACTGCACACATAAATGGCAAGACCCCTGTGAGGAGAGAATAATGGCAGTAGGTGGTAACCAGGGATATGAAAATCCAGTGGATCTGCATCCCCACACACCTGGGTTTCACCTAGTGCCATTACATGGGGTTTATGGAGGTTAACAAACGTGTATACAGCAAAAAAGTTCGCCCTGAGCCCGCGCACGTTGCAGAAGGCTATGCGAAATTTGTCCAGCACCATGGCCTGGGTGAGTTAAAGGACAAGGAAAGTAGCCGGGAATGAGACCTGCCGCACCAAGAAATTGGTTATGCTCTGTGGTAAGTGTTATGCCTTTACCACAGAACAGTCAATTTCTCAGTGTCGAACAAGACCGCATGTAGCGCCACTGAATACGGACGGAGGAGGGAGACACGGAAATAGAACCACAAACAACACCACGCGAGCAGAGTTTAATGCGGCGGACAGCGAGTTAACGGCATTTTATAAGCGATGTTTGATTTCGTTGCATTTTGATTTTTATTTGTTTTGCAATTTGTTTTTTGGCACACGCGGGGCAGCTGACACCGTGTAAAAAGGCAATCACAACAGGCGGACGAACACTAAAAGGCAATAACAACAGGCGGACGAACATTAATACACGCGCGAGACGGATAAAACATTAAAAGACCGGGAGCACAAAAAGGCACGTCTGCCCACGCGTAGCTGTGTTTTCACACTGATATTCATATCTTTCGAGAGAGGGAATGGGGCGGGTATTTAACAAGAGGGCGTGGCTCCGCCCATACAACTAAAATCTTTTATATGGAATAGCTTCGGAATTGTAAGTCGCACAGAATTCAAATTTGGTTTGACATCCTCCCATAGAAGTGTCATTCTACTGTTAAATTTTGATAGGCGTTGGACAAGGGGCGTGGCACATTTTTTGTGACCCAAATATTTCGCTGAACTATAAGTCGCACAGCAATGAAACTAAGTACGAACCTACCATTTATTTATATCTTTCGACAAAGGAAATGGTGCGGGTATTGAACAAGGGGGCGTGGCACCGCCCATACAAGCCAAATCTTTAATATCGAATATCTTTCAAATTGTAAGGTGCACAGCATTGAAATTTAGTATAGCGTCGACCCATAGATGAGTCATTCTACTGGGAAGATTTGATGGGCGTTGGACAAGGGGCGTGGCACATATGTTGTGACCCAAATATTTCGCTGAACTATAAGTCGCACAGCAATGATATTAAGTACGAACCTACCATTTATTCATATCTTTCGACAAAAATAATGGTGCGGGTATTGAACAAGGGGGCGTGGTACCGCCCATACAAGCCAAATCATTAATATAGAATATCTTTGAAATTGTTAGTCGTACAACACTGAAATTTAGTACCCCGTCGTCCCATAGATGAGTTATTCTACTGGTAAGATTTGGTGGGCGTTGGACAATAGGCGTGGCACATTTTTTGTGATCCAAATATTCTGCTGAACTATAGGTCGCACAGCAATGAAATTAAGTACGAATCTACCATTTATTCATATCTTTCGACAGAGGGAATGATGAGGGTATTGAACAAGGGGGCGTGGAACTGCCCATACAAACCAAATTTTTAATAGAGAATATCTTAGAAGTTGTAAGTCGTACAACACTGAAATTTAGTGCCCCGTCGTCCCATAGATGGGTCATTCTACTGGTAAGTTTTTATAAGCGTTGGACAAGGGGCGTGGCACATTTGTTGGGACCCAAATATTTCGCTGAACTATAAGTCGCTCAGCAATGACACTTAGTACGAACCTACCATTTTCTCTTTCGACAGAGGGCATTGTGCGGATATTGAATAAGGGGCCGTGGCCCTGCCAATATAACTTAAATATTGTTCAAGCGCTATCCATTTCTTTACTGAAACTTAGCAGCACCATTGCTTATTTACGGGTCTCGATTGCGTTAATCAGTAGCTCCCTCCTCTTCCTTTAGTTGGTTTTCTTCGTCAATTTGCCATTTGCCACATCGCCATTGATTCGCCATCTCGCGTATTTCATTATAAAAAAACAACAAATGTCGTGCGGGACGAAGTTCGCCGGGTCAGCTAGTTGTATATAAAAATTAATGTATGTTATGTTTGTTTGTTGGTCCCACGACACTAAAACTCAAAAACTAGACAGCCGATTAGCTGAATGTATGTTGCTGTATGGCAACTCCCATTCAACTTCAATTTTCAATATGGAATATCTTCGTAATGAGAAGTCGGACAGCATTAAAATTTGGTGCGGGGCCACCGTTTAGATGTGCCGTTTCACTGGTAAAATTTAATGGGCGTTAGACAAGGGGCGTGGTACTTTTTAAATGCCCGTGTAACTTAGGAACTATAGAGTTCACATCAATGACACTCGGTACAAAAGTACGATTTAGTTGTGTTTTTCGATAGGGGGAATGGGGTGGGTTTTTGACAAGGAGGCGTGGCACCGCCCATACAACTTAAATTTTAAATATGGAATATCTTCGGAATGAGAAATCGGGCAGCATTAAAATTTGGTGTGGAGCCACCGTTTAGATGTGCCGTTTCACTGGTAAAACTTTGTGAGCGTTGGACAAGGAATGTAGCACTTTTTAAGCAACTCATATGTTTTGAATAACTTTGGAACTACAAATCACACATCAAAGAGATTTGACACAAACTTACGATTTAGATGTGCCCTTCGACAGGGAGAGTGGGGTGGGTATTGGACGAGGGGCATGGCACCGCCCATAGAACCAAAATTTTAAATGCGGAATAGCTTCGGAACAATAAGTTGGAAATGTTTGAAGTTTTGTATACCATCGTCCCATAGATGTGTTATTCTACTGGCAAAATTTTATGGACGTTGAACAAGGAGCGCGGAATGCGCTGAAAGTCGCATATCAATGAAACCGGGTTACACCCTTCGACTGGAGGAATGGATTGGGCATTACATAAAAGAGGCGTAGCATCGCCCATAGAGTGTAGTATGAATAAACTTGATTTATTGGGCCCATTGACTTCAAGCTTGCATGCAAAGCCGCAGGGCCCTACTAGTTTTATATACCCGTGAAACAAAAATGCTACATATTTCGGTATATGAAATGTTAAAGATATAGACAAAATAATAGGGGTACCGGTTAATTCGTGCGGTTTTCTAACAGATGGCGTAACTTGATTTTGTGAACAGTGATTCACCTGTGTTGGAAAGCTATTGTCATATATTTCAGAATCAGTATGTGTCATTTAGCTGAAGCCTAAACAACAATACTTTTTTTAGCTCTGAAAATGTCGAATTTTGTGCCGAATAAAGTGTTTTTGCGGGAAGTACTTCTTCATTACTTCAATATGAAGAAAAAGGCTGCCGAAAGTCATCGTATTTTGGTGGAAGTATATGATGTGCATGCTCTAGCTGAGCGTACGTGCCAGAAGTGGTTTGCACGGTTTAAAAGTGGCAATTTTGACTTGGGGGACGATGAACGGCCCGGACAGCCAAAAAAGTTTGAAGATCACGAATTGGAGACATTGCTCGACCAAGATCCATCCCAAACGCAAGAAGAACTTGCAAAATCACTTGGCGTCGCTCAACAAACCAAACCAGACAACTTCGCTACTTCGCTAAACCGCAATCGAACCAGACAACTCCTGTGGTACTAACAGGACACTGGACCGTCGGCAGACATGCCCAGAGACTGGGTCTCCCATTCAACGAACACTGCCGTAGTTGCAATTCGGTTGATCCGGAAGAAAGCGTTGCACACCTTATGTGCCACTGTCCGGCCTTAGCCAGGACTAGGCTTCGCCACCTAGGGGTCCCGTTTCTGGTTGATCTAGCAAAGCTGTCGACCATCCATATTAGCGGCATAGCCCGCTTCATTAGGGAATCGCGGTGGATTCCGTCCACCTCCCGGGGGGTGACTAGCTGTGGGGTCAGCCACTTTCTTTCACTGTGGGCCTACCTATGGCCTATCTTTCGCCTATGTGAGTTCCTCAGCTGCCACCCTAACCTAACCTTATTTGTAACCTAGTTTTCGGTATCCCACGTGCGTGCTCTTATGCACAATTACTGCACTGAAAAAGGTATTTCACATCGCAAAGGAAACGATACAAAGCCACTGTAAACGGTGAAAAACTATTACAATATAATTACCTTCAGGTATACCTGCGCCTCTATAATCGAAAGTGCTAAGCAAGGACATAATTGAACAACTTATTTACATAGAAAAAAAAACAGGAAAATGGGACATACAAAATTGTATGCCCATTTCTTTCAAGGAGCTGTTGAGTGCATTGTAATAAACGATGAAAGCTACGTTAAAATTACCTCAAGAACCAGCTCTCAAATATAAACGAAACCGAAAAGTGGTAACGTCGTCTTGTCAGTGACAAAAATTGAAGTCGGTAAATTTGGCGAGAAAGTTCAAATATGGCATTCAATTTCTACCATTCTTCACAAACGGCACTATATCGGTCAATGTGTACAAGAAGGAGTGTCTCATGTGCCTCACAGTGGCCGGAATAGCATAGCTAGCGCATGGGCGTAGCCAGGTAGGGGCAGGTAGTGGCAAATGCCCCAACCTAAGCCAAATGTCCTCGAAAAATTCGGCGTTTTTTAAGAAAAAATTAATCTTTGTCCTCGAGGACATTTGGAGCAAATGCTGAAACAACGAGGACTTTTCAAAGAGTATTCTCGTAAAAAACGAGGACAATTTGGGAAAAAAGCGGAAAAAAAGGAGTATCAATGAAAATTTTTATAAAAAATGAGGACAATTCGCAAAATTGCAGAAAAACGAGGACTTTTCAATGAGATTTCTCTAACATCTAGAAATATTACACGAGCATATTTGGGCATTTATTTTTTCAAAAAAATGTCCTCGTTTTTTCATTGATTTTTGAGAAATTGTCCTCGAAAAAAGACCTAAAAAAATTCCTGGCTACGCCCATGAGCTAGCGTCTTTTAAATAAAAAAATAGTCATTGAATTTTCGAGGAAATTTTTTGCAACCTTATCGCCAAATGACTAATTATGAAGTAAATCTAAAAACATGTGTCAATATGCGGGGGCATATGACGTTTACAGTGCTCCAAACGTTACAGAAAAAAGAGTTGAAAAAAATACGTGCGCATGCGAGCTTAAGGCAGGTTTCTACCTTGTGCGGCCGAGAAAACATGTTTTTTTGAAACATTTTTAATGGGAAGGTTTTTAAGATAAACACTGGAAAATTTTTTCAGATGTAGGTATATGTTTATTGTACAAGTAAAAAAAGTTTCAAGATAAAATATGCAAAGGGGGGGAGGGGGCCATCGAGCAATGGCGGCAGGACTTCCTTACTCGCGGAAGTCCTGCCGCTGTTTGAGATGACTTGAAACACAAAAATGAAATTTTTTCTTATTCTGTATCCTTTTGTCTATGGCAGGAACTAGGATTTTAAAAAACAAATGAAAAATGAAGGATATATGCGATTTTGACTAAAAAACTCAATTTTTACCTACTTTTTTCAATACAAATTTCTATTTTTAATGAGAAAAAATTATTATTTCTTGAAGATCCTAGTTCGTGCCATAGCTAAGACCTTGATAAATGACTGTTTAAAATTTCGTAGCTATTGCTCAACTCGTGTGGCCTAAATCACTTCCGCCAGGTCAAAAAATGTAGTTTTGAGAAAAACGCGTTCAAAGTTTTGCTTCAGCAGGTCGGCGCGCTCGACACCGCTACCTGTTTCTATAAATTGCTTCCGTAATTCGAAAGATTTCAACTTCAAATTTTGGGAGCGTATTCTACAATCATGTATTAATCCAAAAATGCATGAAAAAAAAATCGATTTTTTTTACCGCACAAGGTAGAAACCCCCCTTAAGTAGTGCATTTTGAAAGCTTAAGAACTTTTTGCAGAAGAAATATTTTTCTGTAATTTTTTTTCAACAAAACGCTAGACTGTAAACATTTCTTGGTAATCAAAATTTTGACAATTTAAGAAACGACGAGCTGGATTTTTAGTTACAAAGACGTTGGTTTTATTTCTAAGTATAATGAAATATTTCAGATTTTTCGTAGACAAAATCTTTCTTATATGAACGAGTATGAAAGCCAGTCTATACCCAGGCTTACACCTGATCTATATGTTAATAGATTCTGTAAAAATCTTCTGCTCCTAGGTGCTGCACCCATACACATATTTTCAATTTTCGAAAATGACTCCAAAAATTTCACGCAAAGAAATATTTGATATTTGGCTGCAGACGGCTAGAAATGAACGATTAGATCGTTTCAAAGATCTCGTTTCTGGCAATATAGTCTTGTGGTCACGTAGCCAAATTGATTTCGAAAAATTAAAGGTTTTTTTGAAAGACTTTAATCAGCAAATGGATATTAAATGGGCTAAATCACGAAGAATAAAGTCTCGATTTATCGTAGCGAATCAAAATTGGCTAGAAATTGAAATTGACTTGACACAATTCGTCTGAAAAAAATGGTTGCCACCATCTAATGGTAGGCCTACTAAACGTTTTGAAGATTGTTGTGAAAGAACAAAAATGAAAGAAGCTAACGAAGTTGCGAAATCCACCGAAGAAGAAGCATTATTTCTGGCATCGAAATTGAAATTGCATTCCGAAGGAAAAAGGAACTCAGCTGCTCTTGTCAATAAACTTATTTATGCTTTCCCCAATAGAGGTACTAATATCAAGAAGGCTAGATTGATTAATGATGAACGGAAGAGTCTTTCACCTGAAGAAGCCTTAGCTCTTATGATCGATACAAATTTATCTAAGCATCAATATTGCGTGCTCAGACAATATTCTATTAGTATAAGCCCAAAGTTGTATCCAAGTTATCACCGAGTTTCCTGTGCAAAGCGTGCTTGTTATCCAGATAGCATTACTGGCACTGAAAGTTTCGCTGAAATTAAATTGCAATCGTTGATTGACCATACAGTGGCCAGGCTACGTCAAGTTTATGAGGACGCTTTTGTCGCAGCCGAAGATTTCTGTAACGATGTAAATATAATTTTAAAATGGGGTTGTGGTGATGGCGCTGAACAAAGCCGCTATAAGCAGAAATCTCGATCTGAAAAAGTATTAGATGAAAGCCTGTTTTTCATTTCAATGGTACCCATGGTGGTGCCAAAAATACTAATTGCTTTGTGTTTTGGCAAAACCCAGCAACATCCTCAACTAGGTTCTGTCTTCCTATAAAATTTTTGTTTACGAAGGAAACTCCAGAATAAAATTTCTACTCTCATTCCAACAACAATAACAACAAGACGCCTTAATATAACCATTAAACCGATATTTATTTTGTGCATGGTGGACGGCAAAGTGTGCAATGCACTTTCCGCTTATAACTCTTCTCAAACTTGCTATATATGTGTAGCAACACCAACTTCTATGAACAATCCGGATGCCTTATCGCAAAAGAAAACCGATCCCAAAATGTTATCTTTGGGACTTTCACCTTTGCATGCATAAATTCGATTCATGGAGTGCTTACTGCACATTTCATATCGCTTAGAGATACGAAAATGGCAAGCAAGTGGTGAATACAAAGAAAACGTTTCATTTTTTTAAATTTAAAAATGAAACAGGATTATTGATAGATTTACCGATACATAATTGTGGAAATAGTAATGACGGAAACACAGCGAAGCGTTTCATCAGTTCCATATATTACTTATTTTGCGAAAAATTTCTAAAAAAAAAAGCGTAAAGAACTGACTTTAGAAACTCAAAAACGAATTGTAATTCTTATAATCAATGAAAATTAAATAAATGTCAATTCAGACAGTTTTTCTGACTCTGAACAACTCATTTTACAAATTAAAACTATTTTAACCCTTTAACTGTTTAATTTTGTTTCGAAAAACTTTTTCTGCCTGCTTAATTATTTTCCAGCGAAGACGAGTATACTCGACATAAACAGAGTAAAATGTTTCTGCATGTTCTGTTGGTTTTTTAGAAAATATATATATTTATTCGTTATTAAGATTTTCAATTTGAATCCATTATAAAAAAAAAGAACGAACGAATATTTTTTGACAATTCCTGTTTTATTACAAAGCTTGGACTTTGTTATTTAAGAATGAAAAACGATGTCGTTCATATGACTGCCACTACTGGCCCTACAGTACGCCATTCGGTCAACCCATTTTTCAAATACTTTTTCGATTGTTCCGGGTAGAATTTCCCAGAATTTTTTTGGAAGTAAGTTCTCAACATTTCCCAATTTTGTTCAAGCGTATAGCATCCCATTTCGTAAATGTCAAACTTTTAACTAAATTACGAACACAAATTAAATGACATTTGTACTATCATTCTCGAAATAAAGCGTAGTTCAAATTGAAAATCTTATGTGGACCACCCTATAGAAATGAAAACAAAAGCAATAAAAGACCAAATGAATTTCAAGAAATCTAAAATACAAAACTAAAAATTTAAATTAAGGGCAATGATAGTTTTTAACTATTATAACGCACAATCAACTGAGAAACGCATACGAAATACGTTTTTATTTGCAAAAACCCGTTTTGTAATCGTACTTCCCCAGAATTTGTTATTTTAGCTTAAGACAAGCTATTGTGTATTAAAATAAATAGGGTTGCCAGACTAACGAATATTCTAAAATGTACATTTTTTATAAGATCTTTATTTGCCCTTTCTCAGAGAAAATAAATTACAGTTGATTCGTTGAATATTAATACGAATGCGATTTTTTTTTCGTCACGACGAGTATACTCGACATTATGCGAACATTTTTCGTTTCGCTCTGTCGAGTATACTCGACATAAACAGTTAAAGGGTTAATAATTCTGATTGGAATTCGTGGTTTTTTCAACAATATTAGTTAACATTTTTAGCTACATACAAGAAGTTGTAGCAAAATTCAGTGATTTTGTAATTTAGCGTATATATTGCTACGAGGAGGCATTTTGTGTTGGCCCACACTGTACTATGAATGCTGAATGCTTTTCCAAGCATACTTTTAGGCATGCACTTTGAAGCACGGCAAATTCGCTTGGTGTTATATAATTCGCTTGGTGTTATGAAGATATGGCAAGGATGGTTCGCGAACGAATGGACTGTGCGAGAATGGTCGAGCGTTTTCCAATTGGAAGTTGCAAGAAACTTCGGCGCGATAAGAAAACTGGTATATAAGCAGCGGTGCGCGGCGCAACGAGTCGAGTCTTAGCTGAGCAAGCAAAGTAGAAACAAGTGTAAATACAAGCAACGTGTGAAATTTGTGAATAAAGCAATTGTTGATTTTTGTCTGCGTTTGCGCTGAATAACTGAAGTAGTTTTATTTTCAAGCGCAATCGAAACGGACTTGGATTTTCGTAACATTTGGTGTCAGAAGTGGGATTGTGCTACTGGAAATAAATTACAATTGTAAAACGCAGACATGGTTAAACTCGAGCAACTGAAGGTGGAGCAGCTAAAGAAGGAGCTGGCCGCCTGGAATTTGCCGACTGCTGGCGGAAAGGTGGAGTTGCAGCTGCGCTTGCGAGAGGCGTGTGAATCACGAGGCATCGATTGGGCCGCACACGAGTTCGGAACGCAGGAGCAAGAGGCGTCGGCCAAGGTGGAGGAATCGCCTGCTGGTGCTGCGACGATGCAAAGTACGGCTGCAGCGGCTGCGCCACCACAAGCATTGGACATGAGCCAGCTAATGGTTGCAATGAGAGGCATGTTTCAGGAAACTTCTGCGAAAATTGAGAATGCCAACCGTGAAAATCGCGAAATGTCAGCGCAAATGGCAGCGAAATTGGAAACTACGAATCAGGAAATTTCGGCCAAAGTCGAAAGTGCGAACCGAGAAATGGCGGAAAATTCTGCGCGCATAGAGCAGAAGGTGGACGAAATTTCCGATAGCCTGAACGTGAAAGTTGAGCATCTCGAGACGCGAATGGACAATTGGGACAAACGGGTTGACGACCTGGATGATTCCCTGCACAAACGAGTTGACAGTCTGGAGGAGCGGCTTAAAGAGGTACAGCCGCGGGAATGGTTGCCGCCAGTTCAAGAAAGTTTTGCTACCAGGACAGAAGTGCCTACTTATGATGGTGCTGCGCCGTTCGATACATTCAAGCTGCAATTCGACTTGGCTGCTTTAGAAAATCAGTGGACCGATATCAGGAAAGGTCGCAGATTGGCACTGGCGTTAAAAGGTCCTGCGGCTGAGGTAATTAAGTCGGTTCCAGAATGTGAAAGAAGTGATTACGAGGCCATCATGAGAGCGTTGGCAGCTAAGTACAGCAACGAACACAACCATACGCTGTACTACTGTGAGCTGAAGAACCGCAGGCAAAGAGCCAACGAGGCGCTGCAGACATATGCAGCTGACATTGAGCGGCTCGTACAGTTGTGCTACCCGAAATTCGGCGCTGATGATCTCGAGAGGATGAAGATTGAGTCGTTTATTGAAGGTCTTCATGATCCGGAAACACGTCGCAGTGCGTTGATGATGGGCAAGCTGACATTTAAGGAGACGGTGACCAGCGCGATGACATATGAGGCGACATGGGTTGGATGCACTCGGTATGCACCTGCAAGGATACGTCAAATCCAGCCCGACAGCGACATTCCGATCCAGGCCATAAGCTCTGAGACACAGGTCAGACCACGGTTGGCTTCCTCTAAGATTGTTTGCTGGACATGCGGCAAGCAGGGTCACATATCACGAGACTGTCGTCAACGAAAGAGGCGTTCCCGTTCTCGATCGCAATCGCCTGAAGCGAGGAACACTGACAATCGCGGCTCAGCCAACAAGCGCAGGGCTGAGGACGAGGAGTCGTTAAACTAAAACGGGTCAGCCCAAAGGGGCGTGAGCTGATCCCCACAACCTGTTGCCCCACCGTCCTTGTCTCGCAGTTGAAACGACAACCTAGCAGCTTGACGATTGAGGGAAAGATAGATGGAAAGATGTTCGTGTTGACACTGGATACTGGAGCGTCATATTCGATCATAAAAAGAAAGCTTCTGAAGAACTGGGAACCACTGCATGGCATACAGCTGAGGACTGCGACTGGCGAGCGTGCGCCGGTAAAAGGGAAAGTAACAAAAACAATTGCTATCGGCACCAGCAGCCTGGAACATGAGTTCATCGTCGCGGATATAGTGGACGACGTGATTATCGGCGTGGATTTCATGATTAGACACGGTTTTACGCTGGACCTGAAAGAAAATGTGCTGAGGTATGCCAACGTTGAATTCCCCCTGCACACCGGCTATGAGCGGAGCGTGGCGGTAAGGAAAGTCATCTCGTGTCAACACCAGAAGATACCAGCGAATTCCGAGGCGATTGTGTGGGCAAAGGTGGACGAGGACGATGGGACAAGTCGGCTGTGGGTTGTAGAAGCGCCAAAACAAGGATACGACAACATAATTATCGGACGTACATTAGTGGAACCCAAAAATGGCAAAATACCAGTCAGGATACTCAACCCACTGAACACACCCAAATTTGTCGGAAAAGATGCGGTCATTGGCGAGTGTAGAGAGGCTGAAGCAGTTGTCAATTGCGAAAGCAGTCCACCCGGAGGAAGTAGGAAACGCGGTTCTAACATGGACGCCATACCGCAGGAGAACCAGTGGAGCAGCGAATTGACAGCCGAACAGAAACAGAAGGCGCGGTCACTTCTACAGCACTATGGGTCAATATTTGCAGCAGAAGCTGGCGGAAGAACAGCCATAGTGAAGCACAACATCGACACCGGAAGTGCGAAACCGATCCGCCAACAGCCAAGACGAGTTCCTCTGGCCAAGAGGGAAGAGGTCACCACTTTGATAGAAAACATGGGTAAAGAAAAGGTCATAGAGCCTTCGTCAGGCCCTTGGTGTTCGCCGGTCGTGCTAGTCAAGAAAAAGGATGGCAGTACCCGATTTTGTGTAGACTATCGAAAGCTCAATGACGTGACCAAGAAGGACAGTTATCCACTACCTCGGATCGATGACACCCTGGACACACTGTCAGGCACACAGTGGTTTTCCACACTCGACTTACGCAGCGGGTATTGGCAGGTGGAGCTTGCAGACAGGGACAAGGAGAAAACGGCTTTTAGTGTTGGCGACGGTTTGTGGCAGTTCACCGTCATGCCGTTTGGACTCTGCAACGCACCAGCAACATTCGAGCGGCTAATGGAACGCGTGCTAAAAGGGCTGCATTGGCGGACGTGTCTGGTATACCTCGACGACATAATCGTGATGGGCAAGAGCTTCGACGACCACCTGGAAAAGCTGAGGGAGGTATTTGGGCGAATACAAAACGCCGGCCTTAAACTCAACCCAAAGAAGTGCTCGCTGTTTCAAAAGGAGGTCAAGTATCTGGGTCACACGGTTTCCGCCCGCGGAGTACAAACGGATGAAGGCAAAATCACAGCGGTGAAAGAGTGGCCCCGACCACGCAATCTACACGAACTCCGAAGTTTCCTAGGCCTGTGCACTTACTACCGAAGATTCGTTCCTGGATTTGCGAACATAGCTGGCAGCTTGCACAAACTGACGAAAAAGAATCAAGCCTTCGCGTGGGGCGAAGAGCAGGAGCAGGCTTTTGCACGATTGAAGGAAAAACTGTGCACTGCTCCAATTCTGGCCTTCCCCGTGCCTGGAGAGATGTTTGTGCTGGATACAGATGCAAGTGGGCATAGTATTGGCGGTGTGCTGTCACAGATAATAGATGGCCAAGAACAAGTGATAGCATACTACAGCAAAATTTTGTCAAAGCCTGAACGCAACTACTGTGTGACACGAAGAGAGTTGCTGGCAGTATTGGAATGCGTGAAACACTTCCACAAATACCTGTATGGGCAAAAGTTTCGCCTGCGCACAGATCATGCTGCATTGAAATGGCTACTGAACTTTAGAGATCCTGAAGGCCAACTGGCGCGGTGGATCGAGCGGCTGCAGAGCTACGACTACACGGTAGAGCATCGCAAGGGTAGCAGCCATGGAAATGCTGATGCCTTGTCACGCCGTCCGTGCAAAACCGAATGCAGGCATTGTTCACGAGCCGAAAGCAAAGAGCAGATAGTGGACGTCCGATTGGTAAGCGTTATGCCAGAGGAAGAGTGGTCGGCGGTGAGGATACAAAAGGACCAGCGCGAGGATACGGATATTGCAAAAATCATTGAGGGCAAGGAGCTGGGCGCACGTCCAGACTGGCAGCAGATGGCCGGTGAGAGCCCGATCGCGAAGGCTTACTGGGCACAGTGGCAAAGCCTGCGGCTGTCTGATGGCTGCCTATACCGCGAGTGGGAGAGCGAGGATGGCCGGACCAGCAATTCTCTAATTGTAGTCCCGAAATGCAGGATCAACGAGGTGATCGAAGCATACCACAACGACTCCAGCGGAGGGCACCTAGGCATCACAAAAACTGTCGCCAAAATTAAAAGACGATTCTACTGGGTAGGATGCCAGGAGTCTGTAGCCGATTGGATTAAAAGCTGTGAACGATGTTCGGCTGCGAAAGGGCCGACAAGAAGATCTCGGGGCCGCATGCAGCAGTACAACGTGGGAGCGCCCTTTGAGCGAATTGCCATGGACGTCGCCGGGCCATTCCCACTTAGCACTCAAGGCAACAGATATGTGCTGGTGGTAATGGACTATTTTAGCAAATGGCCCGAAGTGTATGCTATTCCTAACCAGGAGGCCACCACGGTCGCGGAAATGCTGGTAAACAACTGGGTGGCCAGATTTGGGGTTCCGCTGGAGTTGCACTCGGATCAAGGCCGAAATTTCGAGTCTGTGCTATTCAAGGAGGTGTGTAAGCTACTAGGAATAAGGAAAACTCGCACCTGTCCTTTGCATCCCCAGTCCGACGGCATGGTGGAACGATTCAATCGGACGCTGGAAGAATATCTGCGAAAAGTAGTAGGCAGAAATCAAAAGGATTGGGACACGCATATTCCGCTGTTCTTGATGGCGTATAGGTCAGCCCCGCACGATACGACATCACTCACTCCAGCCCGAGCAGTGTTCGGCACGGAGCTGAGGTTGCCTGCTGACTTGAAGTTCGGAGTGGTCAGCACGACGGAAGGCGCTAAGACTGATTACGCAGTCAATAAGCGGTCGGAGCTGGAAGAAATCCACCAATTTATAAGGAACCGTATCCAACTGGTCAGCGATAAGATGAAAGCCAGATATGATTTACGGGCTAACACAGAGGGGTTCCAAGAAGGCGATCTGGTAATGCTTTACAACCCGCAGCGGAGGAAAGGTTTGTCTCCAAAACTTCAAACGTCATGGGAAGGACCGTACAAGGTCGTGACCAGGATTAATGACGTGGTGTACAGGATTCAACGCTGCTGCAACAGAAACGCCAGGTTGAAGGTAGTCCATTTGGAGCGCCTGGCATCTTCCCCCGGCGGAGCCTCGGCACTTGTTCGGGACGAACAAGTCTAAGTGGTGGGCAGTGCTACGAGGAGGCATTTTGTGTTGGCCCACACTGTACTATGAATGCTGAATGCTTTTCCAAGCATACTTTTAGGCATGCACTTTGAAGCACGGCAAATTCGCTTGGTGTTATATAATTCGCTTGGTGTTATGAAGATATGGCAAGGATGGTTCGCGAACGAATGGACTGTGCGAGAATGGTCGAGCGTTTTCCAATTGGAAGTTGCAAGAAACTTCGGCGCGATAAGAAAACTGGTATATAAGCAGCGGTGCGCGGCGCAACGAGTCGAGTCTTAGCTGAGCAAGCAAAGTAGAAACAAGTGTAAATACAAGCAACGTGTGAAATTTGTGAATAAAGCAATTGTTGATTTTTGTCTGCGTTTGCGCTGAATAACTGAATACTTGGATTTTCGTAACAATATGTATAAAGAAGGCGTGAGAGTTATCCGATTTTCACAACATTTTTTCCCCCAAATAGCAATTATCATTTCGTAATATCCTCTACAAAATTTTATTTCTCTATCTCTCATAGATCCAGAGATAGAGTTAAATTACGCTACGGTCGCAATTCGAGCCACTGTGCGCCTATTCAATACTGGGTTTTTTAGAAAAACAACATCAATTATGATGCAAGAGAATAGAGCCTACCAACCGCTCTAAAATTTCGCTCGATAGAGATATTGGGCTTTTCCCACATCGAGCTTGAAGGTGGTTGTGCAGAATTTAACAAAGGGTTTAACCCCTTTTAAACCCTGGATAAAATAAAACAATTATTTTTGCACCGAAAGTAACTGTTACTTCACAATTTTTAAATGAAAAAGTCGTACGCGGTGCTTGTTAGTGGGTGCCCGCTTGTGGCCGCTTATGTGACGAGCGGGTGTGAGCTTGCTATCATTCCAAGGCTATGGGAATGTGTAGCCAAGCCGGGCTCCCACCACAACAATATACCATTACCATCCTAACGCTGCTTCACGAATATTGAATGCCTTTCGACTGTTACTATGTATATGTTAAAATTTACTTTTATTTTGTGCATTTTATTTTTTCAGGCAAGAATAATGGTTACTTTTGACTATTTTATCGGTCAAAAATATCCGGCAATTTGAATATTTCATATTTATTATATGATGATGACTGATGTCTGTATTTTACATTTTATCGTGATCTTAACAACTATTTAACAAAAGTAACGATATTTTAGCAATAATATGTAGATACTAGGGATTGCAATACAATCCCGGGATTTTCGGAACTGAAAATTGCAATCCCGGGATTTTTTCGGGATTGAATATATTATTTTAACGAACTAAAGAAGTCATTTTCAATCAAATACATATTAAGTATTTTCGTATTAAATACATTTCTGTGTTCCTTAAAACTAAGAACAAAATATTCATGGCAAATAACATTAAATTAATAACATAAAAATGCATTAAATTGCCAAACTAGGAAAAAAAAAGTAGCCAATGGCAAAAACAAACACCTTACATCAATTAGACTTTAGGTAGTAGGTGCCCTGAAGTTTATATCCGGCGCGGAAACACGTGGGCGTCGTAAATTCGATAGCGAAACTGATGACTAGGTATCGGATTTATATGCACACCAAATATGCACGAAATATGCAAAATATATGCAAAAAATATGCACTCCATCCAGGTCAAACCGTTGAAGCTACAAACATGAAATTTGCAGTGTAGGTATATCTTAAAAAAAGAACCTTCGTTCAAAAAGGATTTTTTGAAATTCGGGGTCTAAAAGGGCAAAACATGCGTTAAGGTGTTGTACGAAGAAACGCATTTTAATGAGCCTATTGATTTGAAATTTTGTGAAAACACTTCACATAAGAAATAATTCGACATGTATTTTTCAATTTTTCGAAAATCAAAACTTAACGGGGTCAACCAAGGGTTAACCCATTGCTGCCCGGTACCAGTTCCACCCATACGATTTTGATAAAATTTCATACACGACCTAGAAGTGACCCAAAATGATCACAAAAAAAATTCAGCCTTCTATCTCTGCACGTTGCTGCATATTCATTGGGGTTTTTTTGAACTTTTTGAAATGATCACCTATGCACGTTAACAAACAAATGTGTTGTTTACAGAGGAATAAGGAGGACCGCGAGGCAGATTTTTGTGTAGTTCCAAGGCCACTACGTTCCGTAACTATACGTCCCCTTATACTCCTTATACTTAATACTACAATCAAAGCTCTAAAAACTCATGCTAGGATGCTGACACACACTTGGTTTTTGTACTACGTAGTACATTTTGACAGCAGCGAAAACGAATTTAAAAATAACGGAAATAATTTGTCTGTTTATTCTCTATTCCTGCAGTGAGGTTGTCAACGAAGAGCTTTAAGAACTTAAAGAGCTTTAAGCTGTGCTAAAGAGAAAAATCCCACTCCTCTTCGTGGTATTCTATTAGATTTTTGTACTATGATTGTAGTACCAAAATCCAGTTGCTCGAAATCTAAATTAACATTATAAGTAGGTTGTCACGATGATGTCAAATCACCTTTCACACGAGCCTGTGGCCAAGGCAAATCGATTTGACCATGAGAAGAAAAAGTATGTTTGGATACCACAGCCCCATGTGATAAACAACTATAATAAAAATATGGGTGGCGTTGATTTATTTGATAATGCAATGAACAATTATCGTATTCGTATCCGAGGAAAAAAATGGTACTGGCCACTTTTTACAAATGCTTTGGACGCAGCGATGGTGAATGCCTGGAAGTTACATTGCTTGTTCGCAAAGTACGAGGGTAAAACGCCTATGAAGCAATATGAATTCCGCCTTGCCGTCGTCGAAGACTTAGTCATTCCTGTAGGTAGTGCCCGTGGTGGCAGAGGTAAATCACAGGCAACCGTGCCAGAATTGGCTTCAAGAATGGACCACGTTGACCATTTCATAACTAAAGTCAATAAACGTTCTCGCTGTGTTCAGTGTGGTGGAAAAACTTTGTACGGATGTCGAAAATGCAATGTAAATCTACATGCCCAGTGCTTTGTGAACTACCATAGCAATGAGCCGCGCGACCAAGCAAAAATTTCCAAATCTAAATAAACAATTTTTCATATTTCTTGCATATATATAAAAATAAGCAAAAGCAATAAAAAGTTCTTTTTTTATACTAAAAGTAAATAAAATAAATAAAACAGACGTTTTTCAATACTAAATTATGATTATCTTGTTACTCCGAAAATACCGGAAAATTAGCTACCATTGCTGCCCAATGGGTAAAAAACTACCCAAAGCGGTAAATTAGCTATAACTCTCTTATAAATGGCGCGATCGAGAAAATGTTGGTATCGATGGAAAGGCAAGATATGAGGCTAAATGCTCGTTTTCAGATTTGATTCAATTTTCCATTTTCCCATTTTCCACCGCCACATTTTCCACCTCCGGAAAATTCACCATTTTTGGAGTTTGGTAACTCTAGCTAGATGGCGAAATTTTAGGGTGACCTTCACTAGGTTAAGGGGGAAAGCCACTGTGACGGGTTTTTTTGTTTGTTTTAAATCAAAGCTTATATATTCAAAAATATGTGTACAAAATTTCAAGTCAAAATTTCAAAGACTCGATAGTTTAACACACGTATGAAAATTTTAAAAGATACATGATTTCATTACGAGAGAAATGGACTCAAAACTTTAAACGCGTTTTTCTCGAAACGACTTTTTTTGAACTGGCGGCATCAATAACTCGAACAATTATGAACCGATTTCTAATTTTTTTTTTTGTTTTGTTCGTCTTAGTAGTGGTTAAGGTTAAGCGTAGCCGATTTGGAAAATTTTGTTTTTTACTATTTTTTAAACTGTCTCAAAACCAAAAAAAAAGGTCGAAAACATGGAAATATTTTCAATCGGTCGCCATTTTGTGAAAAATCAAAATTAAAAAAAACGGCTACGTACAAAGATAGCTACATTCATACAGATTACAATAAAATTTTATTTTTTTTTTTTGAGTACGGGTTTTTGAGAAATCGATGCCGCCATGGAGGGGGAATTTTTTTTCAAGCGCTACGGGATCATCTCTATTGTTTAAACTATTTAATATTTTTTAATAAAAATTTGTGGAAATATTATTAGATGTCTGCTTAATAAAATAAAAAAAACCCGATCCAAAAATTCCTATATTTACTCGGTCAAAAAAAATGTTTAAAATCACTAATTTTTTGACCCGTCACAGTGGCTTTCCCCCTTAAGGGGAGGTTCTTTCAAATTTGGCCAAAAAATAGCCTAAGTTTGGAAATGATTTCTGGCATGATGAAAAAACATAGAAACATCCGGTTTTGACGGTTGAATGGGTATTTTATTACAAAATAATATGATATATTTTTTGTAACAAAATTCAAAATGGCGGCTGAACAATGGCGGCTTTCTCGGAACCACGTTTTCCATCTGAATTTCAAGGATATCTTTTGATCTATTGTTCTAATTTCCTTAATCTAAAGCATGTTTGAAAGGTGATCATTTTATGTATGGCTTATACCTAAAACGAGCATAAGTTACTATTAAATTGTTATTTATAATTAAAAAACCACTTGCCACAAAAAAAGTGGCAAGTGGTTTTTTTTTCGAGCGTTCACATTTCAGTCAATTTTTGGTCAAAAATCATTATAGTTAGGTATAAGCCATAGAAAATTGCATCTACTTTCATTTAAAAAAAACCTTTTTCATTTCAGATTACAAGAGGCTGTAGGCTTGAAATTCGGAGACGAGATTTTTCAGGCAGTGATCGACGAAAGCCGCCATTGTTCAGCCGCCATTTTGAATTTTGTTACAAAAAATATATCATATTATTGTATAATAAAATACCCATTCAACCGTCAAAACCGGATGTTTCTATGTTTTTTCATCATGCCACAAATCATTTCCAAACTTAGGCCTTTTTTTGGCCAAATTTGAAAGAAGGTAGTTCCATCTTTACCCTAACTATCCCTATCAATGGTTTTGAGAGATCTCAAACATTGACTTTTTTGTGATTTTTTAAAAAAATCAATTTTCATGGGTAAAATTTTACCCATTGGGCAGCAATGGGTTAAGGTTCATATACGGAAAGACTACGACAAAAACATGAACCGATAGGCCTATTGACTTAAAAATTTGTGAAAACATTAGAAATAAAAAATAATTAAACACACATTTTTTACTTTTGAGAAAATCTAAATTTAACGAGGTAAACCAAGGGTTAATTGTTTGTATGGGGAAACACAATTTTTTGGCCCGTTTGACTTCAAATTTGGTAAAAGTAATTCAAATGCGTAATAATCAAGCACGTGTTTCTCAGTTTTTTTAAAATCGAAATCAAACAGGGTAAACTAAGGGTTAAAAGTTTGTATGCATAAGCATGATTTAATGTTTTTTTTTCTTTAAACTTGGTTAAAGTGAAACGTGTTTCTTATTTTTTCGAAAATCGGAATCTGACGGGTCAACGATGGGTTAAGAGTTTGTATAGGGAAACATGATTTAAGCGGTCAAATTACTTTAAATATGGCGAAATAAATAAGATATAATTTGACAATTATTTTCTCGTACGAATCTGACTGGGTCAACGAAGGATTAACACTATGACGTCCGGTGACACCACAGTGGCGTCGTCCGCAAACTAGCGGCCAGCAGCCGATGACACCACAGTGGTGTCGTGCGCGAATTATATAAAACAAACAAATTTTGTATTTAGTTACGTATGTATATTATATATTCGAAATTTCATGAAACTAGGGGAAAAAGGTTGAGAACTTATGAGAACTAACGATGAGATTAGTAAAACTTAACAATTCATAATCTCCCGATAATGTCAAAAACGGCCGGCAACAAGCCAAGTAATCCGGATTAGCGCTGCCGGCGCCAAGCGAAAAAATATTTACAAGTCGTGCGGACGGCAAAGTGTTAAGAGAAACTTGATTCATTGAGCCCATTGACTTAAAATTTGCGTGCAAAGCCGCGGGGCCCTGCTAGTTGTGGAATGACAATTTTTTTTAATAAAAGTATGAAATTCTTCCGTGCAGAGCCGGGATAACTGGTAGTATTTCTTATATTCCAAGAATTTAGTGAAATTGTTTAAAAAATCATTGTGTTTTAAATAGAATTTATTTCTTAACTTGAACACCAAACAAAACCTTAACTCAAATAATAACAAAACTTAAAATAAAATGTAAAAAATTAACTACTTATTACAGTAAAGAACTAAAATTGTTTCCAAGTTTTCTAGGGTCAGCATATGCCATGCCTATGCCGTACACCAGCTCTTGGAGTACGAAAACGTTCATTATTCTTGTATGCTGGGCATTGCTGACCCTTAAAAATAGCTTAGTGAGCCAAACTACAACACCCTCAATAATGATCGCAAGAACATCATTCTCGGAATAACAAAAGTCTGGGCTTGTCCAAATTGAACCCCCTCTCCTCCCAACCCCTTTACACACAGGATCACATCAACTTCACTCTTGCTCGTTTGCATAGAAGAACATAAGTCTATATGAATATGTTTATACCTATACATACTTACGCCAAATACGGCAAAAAATGAAAAAAAAACATGCAAAATTATGCCAAAATTTTCAACACATATATAAAAAGTATGCAAAATATGCGAAATATGCAAAAAATATGCAAACATATGCAAATACGCAGTGCATATGTTAGCTCATTCTTAATATTTTTCAATAAAAATAGTTTCTGTCTCGGTCCCGTTCAAATCCGAAGGTCCAAAAAATATGCACTTGCATATAATTCCGATCCCTACTGATGACCATCGTTTAGCTTTATTGTCCAAATAGGACATTTTAAAGTAATCAACGGCGATTTCCGCACCAGAACGATTCGGCGATAGTTGGTGGATGCAAATTAGGCAGGACGAATAGCCCACAAGGTTTCTCTTCTTCGCAAAAGACATTTAACCATTAAAAAACAATTCGCATTAACCCATTGGGAATGGTGTGGTCCTGTGGGCAAAAAAGTGGCGAACATCCTTTGGAGTGATGAAACAAAAAAAAGAATCCCAAGTATACATCAAAGATTTTTAATGTATAATAACGTGACAGTATTAACATGGCCAAGTTAGTCCATCAATATCAACTTCGTTTAAAATTTGTGGAGTGAACTAAAAAAAAAATTAGCTACATTGAATTTCCAAAACAAGGACCAATTATACCCTTGGAAATGCCTAGAAAGGGTCTGCAAAATTTTACAAAACACGGTGACGGTTATACAGGTTACTAGTACCCATACTTAATTTGTCTCTCTAAACACCAACAGCGGCTCCATCACCACTGATCCAGGTGAAATATCAAACATCCTATCAGAGAAATTAGCTATCATATCAAAAGATAACAACTTTACAGCACAATTTATTTAAGCTTCAATGAACAATTATCGTATTCGTATCCGAGGAAAAAAATGGTACTGGCCACTTTTTACAAATGCTTTGGACGCAGCGATGGTGAATGCCTGGAAGTTACATTGCTTGTTCGCAAAGTACGAGGGTAAAACGCCTATGAAGCAATATGAATTCCGCCTTGCCGTCGTCGAAGACTTAGTCATTCCTGTAGGTAGTGCCCGTGGTGGCAGAGGTAAATCACAGGCAACCGTGCCAGAATTGGCTTCAAGAATGGACCACGTTGACCATTTCATAACTAAAGTCAATAAACGTTCTCGCTGTGTTCAGTGTGGTGGAAAAACTTTGTACGGATGTCGAAAATGCAATGTAAATCTACATGCCCAGTGCTTTGTGAACTACCATAGCAATGAGCCGCGCGACCAAGCAAAAATTTCCAAATCTAAATAAACAATTTTTCATATTTCTTGCATATATATAAAAATAAGCAAAAGCAATAAAAAGTTCTTTTTTTATACTAAAAGTAAATAAAATAAATAAAACAGACGTTTTTCAATACTAAATTATGATTATCTTGTTACTCCGAAAATACCGGAAAATTAGCTACCATTGCTGCCCAATGGGTAAAAAACTACCCAAAGCGGTAAATTAGCTATAACTCTCTTATAAATGGCGCGATCGAGAAAATGTTGGTATCGATGGAAAGGCAAGATATGAGGCTAAATGCTCGTTTTCAGATTTGATTCAATTTTCCATTTTCCCATTTTCCACCGCCACATTTTCCACCTCCGGAAAATTCACCATTTTTGGAGTTTGGTAACCCTAGCTAGATGGCGAAATTTTAGGGTGACCTTCACTAGGTTAAGGGGGAAAGCCACTGTGACGGGTTTTTTTGTTTGTTTTAAATCAAAGCTTATATATTCAAAAATATGTGTACAAAATTTCAAGTCAAAATTTCAAAGACTCGATAGTTTAACACACGTATGAAAATTTTAAAAGATACATGATTTCATTACGAGAGAAATGGACTCAAAACTTTAAACGCGTTTTTCTCGAAACGACTTTTTTTGAACTGGCGGCATCAATAACTCGAACAATTATGAACCGATTTCTAATTTTTTTTTTTTGTTTTGTTCGTCTTAGTAGTTAAGGTTAAGCGTAGCCGATTTGGAAAATTTTGTTTTTTACTATTTTTTAAACTGTCTCAAAACCAAAAAAAAAGGTCGAAAACATGGAAATATTTTCAATCGGTCGCCATTTTGTGAAAAATCAAAATTAAAAAAAACGGCTACGTACAAAGATAGCTACATTCATACAGATTACAATAAAATTTTATTTTTTTTTTTTGAGTACGGGTTTTTGAGAAATCGATGCCGCCATGGAGGGGGAATTTTTTTTCAAGCGCTACGGGATCATCTCTATTGTTTAAACTATTTAATATTTTTTAATAAAAATTTGTGGAAATATTATTAGATGTCTGCTTAATAAAATAAAAAAAACCCGATCCAAAAATTCCTATATTTACTCGGTCAAAAAAAATGTTTAAAATCACTAATTTTTTGACCCGTCACAGTGGCTTTCCCCCTTAAGGGGAGGTTCTTTCAAATTTGGCCAAAAAATAGCCTAAGTTTGGAAATGATTTCTGGCATGATGAAAAAACATAGAAACATCCGGTTTTGACGGTTGAATGGGTATTTTATTACAAAATAATATGATATATTTTTTGTAACAAAATTCAAAATGGCGGCTGAACAATGGCGGCTTTCTCGGAACCACGTTTTCCATCTGAATTTCAAGGATATCTTTTGATCTATTGTTCTAATTTCCTTAATCTAAAGCATGTTTGAAAGGTGATCATTTTATGTATGGCTTATACCTAAAACGAGCATAAGTTACTATTAAATTGTTATTTATAATTAAAAAACCACTTGCCACAAAAAAAGTGGCAAGTGGTTTTTTTTTCGAGCGTTCACATTTCAGTCAATTTTTGGTCAAAAATCATTATAGTTAGGTATAAGCCATAGAAAATTGCATCTACTTTCATTTAAAAAAAACCTTTTTCATTTCAGATTACAAGAGGCTGTAGGCTTGAAATTCGGAGACGAGATTTTTCAGGCAGTGATCGACGAAAGCCGCCATTGTTCAGCCGCCATTTTGAATTTTGTTACAAAAAATATATCATATTATTGTATAATAAAATACCCATTCAACCGTCAAAACCGGATGTTTCTATGTTTTTTCATCATGCCACAAATCATTTCCAAACTTAGGCCTTTTTTTGGCCAAATTTGAAAGAAGGTAGTTCCATCTTTACCCTAACTATCCCTATCAATGGTTTTGAGAGATCTCAAACATTGACTTTTTTGTGATTTTTTAAAAAAATCAATTTTCATGGGTAAAATTTTACCCATTGGGCAGCAATGGGTTAAGGTTCATATACGGAAAGACTACGACAAAAACATGAACCGATAGGCCTATTGACTTAAAAATTTGTGAAAACATTAGAAATAAAAAATAATTAAACACACATTTTTTACTTTTGAGAAAATCTAAATTTAACGAGGTAAACCAAGGGTTAATTGTTTGTATGGGGAAACACAATTTTTTGGCCCGTTTGACTTCAAATTTGGTAAAAGTAATTCAAATGCGTAATAATCAAGCACGTGTTTCTCAGTTTTTTTAAAATCGAAATCAAACAGGGTAAACTAAGGGTTAAAAGTTTGTATGCATAAGCATGATTTAATGTTTTTTTTTCTTTAAACTTGGTTAAAGTGAAACTTGTTTCTTATTTTTTCGAAAATCGGAATCTGACGGGTCAACGATGGGTTAAGAGTTTGTATAGGGAAACATGATTTAAGCGGTCAAATTACTTTAAATATGGCGAAATAAATAAGATATAATTTGACAATTATTTTCTCGTACGAATCTGACTGGGTCAACGAAGGATTAACACTATGACGTCCGGTGACACCACAGTGGCGTCGTCCGCAAACTAGCGGCCAGCAGCCGATGACACCACAGTGGTGTCGTGCGCGAATTATATAAAACAAACAAATTTTGTATTTAGTTACGTATGTATATTATATATTCGAAATTTCATGAAACTAGGGGAAAAAGGTTGAGAACTTATGAGAACTAACGATGAGATTAGTAAAACTTAACAATTCATAATCTCCCGATAATGTCAAAAACGGCCGGCAACAAGCCAAGTAATCCGGATTAGCGCTGCCGGCGCCAAGCGAAAAAATATTTACAAGTCGTGCGGACGGCAAAGTGTTAAGAGAAACTTGATTCATTGAGCCCATTGACTTAAAATTTGCGTGCAAAGCCGCGGGGCCCTGCTAGTTGTGGAATGACAATTTTTTTTAATAAAAGTATGAAATTCTTCCGTGCAGAGCCGGGATAACTGGTAGTATTTCTTATATTCCAAGAATTTAGTGAAATTGTTTAAAAAATCATTGTGTTTTAAATAGAATTTATTTCTTAACTTGAACACCAAACAAAACCTTAACTCAAATAATAACAAAACTTAAAATAAAATGTAAAAAATTAACTACTTATTACAGTAAAGAACTAAAATTGTTTCCAAGTTTTCTAGGGTCAGCATATGCCATGCCTATGCCGTACACCAGCTCTTGGAGTACGAAAACGTTCATTATTCTTGTATGCTGGGCATTGCTGACCCTTAAAAATAGCTTAGTGAGCCAAACTACAACACCCTCAATAATGATCGCAAGAACATCATTCTCGGAATAACAAAAGTCTGGGCTTGTCCAAATTGAACCCCCTCTCCTCCCAACCCCTTTACACACAGGATCACATCAACTTCACTCTTGCTCGTTTGCATAGAAGAACATAAGTCTATATGAATATGTTTATACCTATACATACTTACGCCAAATACGGCAAAAAATGAAAAAAAAACATGCAAAATTATGCCAAAATTTTCAACACATATATAAAAAGTATGCAAAATATGCAAAAAATATGCGAAATATGCAAAAAATATGCAAACATATGCAAATACGCAGTGCATATGTTAGCTCATTCTTAATATTTTTCAATAAAAATAGTTTCTGTCTCGGTCCCGTTCAAATCCGAAGGTCCAAAAAATATGCACTTGCATATAATTCCGATCCCTACTGATGACCATCGTTTAGCTTTATTGTCCAAATAGGACATTTTAAAGTAATCAACGGCGATTTCCGCACCAGAACGATTCGGCGATAGTTGGTGGATGCAAATTAGGCAGGACGAATAGCCCACAAGGTTTCTCTTCTTCGCAAAAGACATTTAACCATTAAAAAACAATTCGCATTAACCCATTGGGAATGGTGTGGTCCTGTGGGCAAAAAAGTGGCGAACATCCTTTGGAGTGATGAAACAAAAAAAAGAATCCCAAGTATACATCAAAGATTTTTAATGTATAATAACGTGACAGTATTAACATGGCCAAGTTAGTCCATCAATATCAACTTCGTTTAAAATTTGTGGAGTGAACTAAAAAAAAAATTAGCTACATTGAATTTCCAAAACAAGGACCAATTATACCCTTGGAAATGCCTAGAAAGGGTCTGCAAAATTTTACAAAACACGGTGACGGTTATACAGGTTACTAGTACCCATACTTAATTTGTCTCTCTAAACACCAACAGCGGCTCCATCACCACTGATCCAGGTGAAATATCAAACATCCTATCAGAGAAATTAGCTATCATATCAAAAGATAACAACTTTACAGCACAATTTATTTACAATAAAAATAAAATAATCTCAAACACATACAAACCAAAAAAACTAACCAAAGCTGCACAGAATATAGAACAAAAAATCACAAAGTTTGAACTAGAACTTTCCTTAGCAAAACCAAAAAACAACAGTCCAGGACTAGACCGAATAACATACCCAATTTTAAAAAACACCCCAACAACCTTCAAAACGCGCCTCCTCAACCTTTACAATAATATCTTTACCACCGGAATAATCTCACACTCTTGGAAAAAATCAAATATAATATGCCTTCCTAAACCAAACAGAGATAAGTGCAACCCCAAATCATATCGCCCTATTTCCCTTATATCATGCCTAAGTAAACTTTTAGAAAAAATCATCGCAAAAAGAATTTCGTGGTTTATTTTCCAAAATAAATTCATCAGCAAAAACCAAACAGCATACCGATCAAACTGCAGTAGTACCGACGCATTAAAACACATTGAATTCTTTCTAGCAAGGCACCTCTCAAAAAGCTCACACTGCTCTCTAATCAGTATCGACTTTGAAAAGGCTTTTGACAAAATTGGCATCCATTCCATACTCGAACAATTAGCCAAATGAAAAGTGGGAAAAAATATATATCACTACATAAAATCATACCTTACCAATAGAACATTCATCGTAAACATCGTAAATCTACACTTCAACAATTACAAAATGGAATACCACAAGGTTCCCCACTATCATCAATTCTTTTCCTAATCGCATTCGAGCAGATTAACACAATCATACATAAATACAAACAATTATCTCACTGCTTCTTTGCCGATGACCTATGCATCTACACAAAAATCAACAATCCAAAACAAATACAAGACAACTTAGACCAATTAAGCAATGACATTAAAAACTGGTGCGAATACTCAGGAGCCTCAATTTCCAAACCCAAAACAAACACCTTCACGTATGCCGAAAACAAAAATGCATAACACCCTCCTTCACCATACTAAACCACCCACTGGATAACGTTAACCAACTAAAATTGTTAGCACTAACAATAAACAAACGCCTCACGTGGTATAGTCACATAAATACATTAACCTCAAAATCAGCCAAATCTGTCAACCTTCTTCGATACATCGGTGGACTCAACAGCAGCAGCCACACTCAAACACTAACACACATACTAAAAGCAACAATCTTAAGTAAAATAGACTACGCACTAATCATATATAGTAACACATCTAAACAAAACATAGCTAAAATAGAAAAACACTACCACGCAGCTGCCCGCATCGCAAGCCAAGCATTTTACACCAGCCCCGCTAAATATATTCTAATCGAACCTGGCCTTCCTACTTTAGAGGAAAGACGAAACTTTCTCATGTCCAATAACATAATAAAATACACACAAAGCTCCAACAACATCGTCTACTCAGACATAAAATACATCAGAAACGAAAGAAAAAAGCCTCTTAAAATTAAAACAGCCCTAACCTCCATACTAAAAACAGCATCTAACTTATCCCTATCCTTAAATCCTCATCCACCACATCGGAAAACCAACCCTCCATGGACCGACATACACGAAAAATTCCTCCCCCTTCCCAAAACGCCAAAACGAAACTCTGCAAACTCTATGTTATACTAAAAAGTCTTCACCTTGAACAAATCAATTCATGGAAAGAGAAAAAATGGACAATATGGTACTGCGACGGCTCAAAAACTGACACAAACAACTCATTTAGCATAGTAGATGAAGAAAAACATATCAAAATGATAGGTTCGCTTCCCCACTTCACATCAATTTTTACTTCGGAAATCACTGCTCTCCAATAAGCCATTCAAATAAAAAACAAAAACAAAAAACTAATAATCTGCTCTGACAGTCGCTCAGCAATTGAAGCACTAAAATCCAACAAATCCTCTGAAATACTAATCCAACAAATAAGAGAAGAGCTAATAAGAAGCAAACATACAAAATTATTATACACCCCAGCTCATATCAACATAAAAGGAAACGAATTTGCTGACAAAACTGCAAAGGAAGCCAACAAATCACCAACAATCCTAATCAACAACTTCACAAAAAAAGACATCAAAAACCTACATAAAGCCACAAACTTACTTTCCGAATTAAATATTCCAAATTGCCATTACAAAAATATAAATGATAAAATGCAAAAAACAACATATTCAATAAAAATGCCAAGATATCAACAAAAAATTCTAACCCGACTAAGGCTTGGACATACAGCATTCACACATACTTACTTACTAAAAAAAGAGCAACAACCCCATTGCCCAAACTGCAATAACCCATTAAATATACCACACCTTATATCCTGTTACAACGAACCCTCCCAAAATATAAACCTTCTAGAAGCAATAAAAACACTAAACTATGAAGCAGTAACCAAACACATTCCCAAAGAACTATTAAAAACACTCTAATAAACAAAATTATCTTTTATCCAAATATGTACAAACACTAACAAGAACATAACATATTCTAAAACCAACAGGACGAAGGCCACGAAGCCAGTTTCCTTAACCTACATATACTCATTGTGATATTTATAGCACAATAAGTCCTTATAAATAAATAAATAAAAAATAAAAAAATGAATGTAAAACTAACACTTAGCCGCGAACCCGTTGCCTGTAATTAGATATTTTATTACACCTATTACACTGTACAACACAAAAAAAAAAATAACAAGGTTCTGACAACGGATTCTGGTAGAGGGGACCAAAAAAAATATACGTGTATCGGCGTTTTGAAAGTTTACGTCTGAATTTTTTTATAAGGGCGGTTAAAGTTTTCCCCCTTTTGCACATTCTTATGGTGAATCGCCATACGAAAACCATGTAACCTTACATTTTAGGTATATGATGGGTTCAGCAATTTGATGTCAAATACTACGAAGAATATTTTTGTGGAGCATTTTAACCCTGTAACTACTATTTTTATGGGTCAATTTGACCCTTTTTTCTAAAGTGCCAAAAATGTAAGGAAAAAATGTACCACGAAAATATTTGCCATAAAATTCTACTATAGGTCTCTGAATACATCAAAGCTCAGAAATTAATTTCAACGCCAGAATTAAGCCAAAACTGAAAATGTGTTTAAGTGTTTATTTCATACTTAATCAAAATTGGTACTACAATGTCCTACAAAACTTGCACGTGGAATAGTAGATGGAAGGGCAACCAATATTCGAAAAAACAATGGGAGCCGAGAGCTGAAGGGACACTAGGCGAGCATAATATTCTCCATCCACCGCTTGTGCCAACAAAAAAAATTATTTTACAACCATTACATATAAATCTTGGTGTAGTAAACAATTTTGTTAACTGTTTGGATACAAATGGATCGGCATTTAACTTTCTGAAGACATTGTTTCCAAAACTAAGCGAAGCAAAGATAAAAGAAGGTATGAATGCTAAAACTTTACTTTTTCATATTGGTTTCATACCAATAAATTTACAAAATCTCGTTTTTTCAAACACCTGTTGTAAGTGTTTTTGTTGGTCCTGAGATAAAAAGGCTTATGCGTAGCGCCGAATTCGATCAAATGCTTTCACCAGATGAGATTGTCGCATGGAAAAGCATTAAACTGAACATTTTATAAATATTGTTGCGATTGCGGCAATGTGCTGAATGCTTGTCTATGCACGAACGCTTTTCCAAGCATACTTTTAGGCATGCACTTTCAAGTACGGCGAATTTGGTATAATTCGCTTGGTGTTATTCCGATATGGCAAGGATGGTTCGCGAACTGTGCGAGAATGGTCGAGCGTGTTCCAATTAGAAGTTGCAAGAAACTTCGGCGCGATAAGAAAACTGGTATATAAGCAGCGGTGCGCGGCGCAACGAGTCGAGTCTTAGCTGAGCAAGCAAAGTAGAAACAAGTGTAAATACAAGCAAAGTGTGAAATTTGTGAATAAAGCAATTGTTGATTTTTGTCTGCGTTTGCGCTGAATCACTGAAGTAGTTTTATTTTCAAGCACAATCAGATACGAACTAGTCATTTTCGTAACATTTGGTGTCAGAAGTGGGATTGTGCTACTGGAAATAAATTAAAATTGTAAAACGCAGACATGGTTAAACTCGAGCAACTGAAGGTGGATCAGCTGAAGAAGGAGCTGGCCGCCTGGAATTTGCCGACTGCTGGCGGAAAGGTGGAGTTGCAGCTGCGTTTGCGAGAGGCGTGTGAATCACGAGGCATCGATTTAACTGCGCACGAGTTCGGGTCGCAGGAGCCAGAGGCGTCGGCCAAGGTGGAGGAATCGTCTGCGGGTGCTGCGACGATGCAAAGTACGGCTGCAGCGGCTGCGCCACTACAAGCATTGGACATGAGCCAGCTAATGGTTGCACTTAAAGGCATGTTCGAGACTTCCAACCATGAAATGGCAGCAAAACTGGAAACTACAAATCAGGAAATTTCGGCCAAAGTCGAAACTGCGAACCGAGAAATGGCAGCGAAAATGGAAACCACGAATCAGGAACTTTCGGCGCAAATGGCGGCAAAACTGGAAACTACAAATCAGGAAATTTCGGCCAAAGTCGAAAGTGCGAACCGAGAAATGGCAGCGAAATTGGAAACTACGAATCAGGAAATTTCGGCCAAAGTCGAAAGTGCGAACCGAGAAATGGCGGAAAATTCTGCGCGCATAGAGCAGAAGGTGGAGGAAATTTCCGATAGCCTGAACGTGAAAGTTGAGCATCTCGAGACGCGAATGGACAATTGGGACAAACGGGTTGACGACCTGGATGATTCCCTGCACAAACGAGTTGACAGTCTGGAGGAGCGGTACAGCTTAAAGAGGTACAGCCGCGGGAATGGTTGCCGCCAATTCAAGAAAGTTTTGCTACCAGGACAGAAGTGCCTACTTATGATGGTGCTGCGCCGTTCGATACATTCAAGCTGCAATTCGACTTGGCTGCTTTAGAAAATCAGTGGACCGATATCAGGAAAGGTCGCAGATTGGCACTGGCGTTAAAAGGTCCTGCGGCTGAGGTAATTAAGTCGGTTCCAGAATGTGAAAGAAGTGATTACGAGGCCATCATGAGAGCGTTGGCAGCTAAGTACAGCAACGAACACAACCATACGCTGTACTACTGTGAGCTGAAGAACCGCAGGCAAAGAGCCAACGAGGCGCTGCAGACATATGCAGCAGACATTGAGCGGCTCGTACAGTTGTGCTACCCGAAATTCGGCGCTGATGATCTCGAGAGGATGAAGATTGAGTCGTTTATTGAAGGTCTTCATGATCCGGAAACACGTCGCAGTGCGTTGATGATGGGCAAGCTGACATTTAAGGAGACGGTGACCAGCGCGATGACATATGAGGCGACATGGGTTGGATGCACTCGGTATGCACCTGCAAGGTACGTCAAATCCAGCCCGACAGCGACATTCCGATCCAGGCCATAAGCTCTGAGACACAGGTCAGACCACGGTTGGCTTCCTCTAAGATTGTTTGCTGGACATGCGGCAAGCAGGGTCACATATCACGAGACTGTCGTCAACGAAAGAGGCGTTCCCGTTCTCGATCGCAATCGCCTGAAGCGAGGAACACTGACAATCGCGGCTCAGCCAACAAGCGCAGGGCTGAGGACGAGGAGTCGTTAAACTAAAACGGGTCAGCCCAAAGGGGCGTGAGCTGATCCCCACAACCTGTTGCCCCACCGTCCTTGTCTCGCAGTTGAAACGACAACCCAGCAGCTTGACGATTGAGGGAAAGATAGATGGAAAGATGTTCGTGTTGACACTGAATACTGGAGCGTCATATTCGATCATAAAAAGAAAGCTTCTGAAGAACTGGGAACCACTGCATGGCATACAGCTGAGGACTGCGACTGGCGAGCGTGCGCCGGTAAAAGGGAAAGTAATAAAAACAATTGCTATCGGCACCAGCAGCCTGGAACATGAGTTCATCGTCGCGGATATAGTGGACGACGTGATTATCGGCGTGGATTTCATGATTAGACACGGTTTTACGCTGGACCTGAAAGAAAATGTGCTGAGGTATGCCAACGTTGAATTCCCCCTGCACACCGGCTATGAGCGGAGCGTGGCGGTAAGGAAAGTCATCTCGTGTCAACACCAGAAGATACCAGCGAATTCCGAGGCGATTGTGTGGGCAAAGGTGGACGAGGACGATGGGACAAGTCGGCTGTGGGTTGTAGAAGCGCCAAAACAAGGATACGACAACATAATTATCGGACGTACATTAGTGGAACCCAAAAATGGCAAAATACCAGTCAGGATACTCAACCCACTGAACACACCCAAATTTGTCGGAAAAGATGCGGTCATTGGCGAGTGTAGAGAGGCTGAAGCAGTTGTCAATTGCGAAAGCAGTCCACCCGGAGGAAGTAGGAAACGCGGTTCTAACATGGACGCCATACCGCAGGAGAACCAGTGGAGCAGCGAATTGACAGCCGAACAGAAACAGAAGGCGCGGTCACTCCTACAGCACTATGGGTCAATATTTGCAGCAGAAGCTGGCGGAAGAACAGCCATAGTGAAGCACAACATCGACACCGGAAGTGCGAAACCGATCCGCCAACAGCCAAGACGAGTTCCTCTGGCCAAGAGGGAAGAGGTCACCACTTTGATAGAAAACATGGGTAAAGAAAAGGTCATAGAGCCTTCGTCAGGCCCTTGGTGTTCGCCGGTCGTGCTAGTCAAGAAAAAGGATGGCAGTACCCGATTTTGTGTAGACTATCGAAAGCTCAATGACGTGACCAAGAAGGACAGCTATCCACTACCTCGGATCGATGACACCCTGGACACACTGTCAGGCACACAGTGGTTTTCCACACTCGACTTACGCAGCGGGTATTGGCAGGTGGAGCTTGCAGACAAGGACAAGGAGAAAACGGCTTTTAGTGTTGGCGACGGTTTGTGGCAGTTCACCGTCATGCCGTTTGGACTCTGCAACGCAACAGCAACATTCGAGCGGCTAATGGAACGTGTGCTAAGAGGGCTGCATTGGCGGACGTGTCTGGTATACCTCGACGACATAATCGTGATGGGCAAGAGCTTCGACGACCACCTGGAAAAGCTGAGGGAGGTATTTGGGCGAATACAAAACGCCGGCCTTAAACTAAACCCAAAGAAGTGCTCGCTGTTTCAAAAGGAGGTCAAGTATCTGGGTCACACGGTTTCCGCCCGCGGAGTACAAACGGATGAAGGCAAAATCACAGCGGTGAAAGAGTGGCCCCGACCACGCAATCTACACGAACTCCGCAGTTTCCTAGGCCTGTGCACTTACTACCGAAGATTCGTTCCTGGATTTGCGAACATAGCTGGCAGCTTGCACAAACTGACGAAAAAGAATCAAGCCTTCGCGTGGGGCGAAGAGCAGGAGCAGGCTTTTGCACGATTGAAGGAAAAACTGTGCACTGCTCCAATTCTGGCCTTCCCCGTGCCTGGAGAGATGTTTGTGCTGGATACAGATGCAAGTGGGCATAGTATTGGCGGTGTGCTGTCACAGATAATAGATGGCCAAGAACAAGTGATAGCATACTACAGCAAAATTTTGTCGAAACCTGAACGCAACTACTGTGTGACACGAAGGGAGTTGCTGGCAGTATTGGAATGCGTGAAACACTTCCACAAATACCTGTATGGGCAGAAATTTCGCCTACGCACAGATCATGCTGCATTGAAATGGCTACTGAACCTTAGAGATCCGGAAGGCCAATTGGCGCGATGGATCGAGCGGTTGCAGAGCTACGACTACACGGTAGAGCATCGCAAGGGTAGCAGCCATGGAAATGCCGATGCCTTGTCACGCCGTCCGTGCAAGGCCGAATGCAGGCATTGTTCACGAGCCGAAAGCAAAGAGCAGATAGTGGACGTCCGATTGGTAAGCGTTATGCCAGAGGAAGAGTGGTCGGCGGAGAGGATACAAAGGGACCAGCGCGAGGATACGGATATTGCAAAAATCATTGAGGGCAAGGAGCTGGGCGCACGTCCAGACTGGCAGCAGATGGCCGGTGAGAGCCCGATCGCGAAGGCTTACTGGGCACAGTGGCAAAGCCTGCGGCTGTCTGATGGCTGCCTATACCGCGAGTGGGAGAGCGAGGATGGCCGGACCAGCAATTCTCTAATTGTAGTCCCGAAATGCAGGATCAACGAGGTGATCGAAGCATACCACAACGACTCCAGCGGAGGGCACCTAGGCATCACAAAAACTGTCGCCAAAATTAAAAGACGATTCTACTGGGTAGGATGCCAGGAGTCTGTAGCCGATTGGATTAAAAGCTGTGAACGATGTTCGGCTGCGAAAGGGCCGACAAGAAGATCTCGGGGCCGCATGCAGCAGTACAACGTGGGAGCGCCCTTTGAGCGAATTGCCATGGACGTCGCCGGGCCATTCCCACTTAGCACTCAAGGCAACAAATATGTGCTGGTGGTAATGGACTATTTTAGCAAATGGCCCGAAGTGTATGCTATTCCTAACCAGGAGGCCACCACGGTCGCGGAAATGCTGGTAAACAACTGGGTGGCCAGATTTGGCGTTCCGCTGGAGTTGCACTCGGATCAAGGCCGAAATTTCGAGTCTGTGGTATTCAAGGAAGTGTGTAAGCTACTAGGAATAAGGAAAACCCGCACCTGTCCATTGCATCCCCAGTCCGACGGCATGGTAGAACGATTCAATCGGACGCTGGAAGAATATCTGCGGAAAGTAGTAGGCAGAAATCAAAAGGATTGGGACACGCATATTCCGCTGTTCTTGATGGCGTATAGGTCAGCCCCGCACGATACGACATCACTCACTCCAGCCCGAGCAGTGTTCGGCACGGAGCTGAGGTTGCCTGCTGACTTGAAGTTCGGAGTGGTCAGCACGACGGAAGGCGCTAAGACTGATTACGCAGTCAATAAGCGGTCGGAGCTGGAAGAAATCCACCAATTTATAAGGAACCGTATCCAACTGGTCAGCGATAAGATGAAAGCCAGATATGATTTACGGGCTAACACAGCGGGGTTCCAAGAAGGCGATCTGGTAATGCTTTACAACCCGCAGCGGAGGAAAGGTTTGTCTCCAAAACTTCAAACGTCATGGGAAGGACCGTACAAGGTCGTGACCAGGATTAATGACGTGGTGTACAGGATTCAACGCTGCTGCAACAGAAACGCCAGGTTGAAAGTAGTCCATTTGGAGCGCCTGGCGTCTTACTCCGGCGGAGCCTCGGCACTTGTTCGGGACGAACAAGTCTAAGTGGTGGGCAGTGTTGCGATTGCGGCAATGTGCTGAATGCTTGTCTATGCACGAACGCTTTTCCAAGCATACTTTTAGGCATGCACTTTCAAGTACGGCGAATTTGGTATAATTCGCTTGGTGTTATTCCGATATGGCAAGGATGGTTCGCGAACTGTGCGAGAATGGTCGAGCGTGTTCCAATTAGAAGTTGCAAGAAACTTCGGCGCGATAAGAAAATGGTATATAAGCAGCGGTGCGCGGCGCAACGAGTCGAGTCTTAGCTGAGCAAGCAAAGTAGAAACAAGTGTAAATACAAGCAAAGTGTGAAATTTGTGAATAAAGCAATTATTGATTTTTGTCCGCGTTTGCGCTGAATCACTGAAGTAGTTTTATTTTCAAGCACAATCAGATACGAACTAGTCATTTTCGTAACAATATTAAAGAATTACTTTTTGAAACCCCCCCAAAATATTTTTCTGAATCCGCCCCTGATGGGGGCACATGTCTGATGAAATCGTTCCCCATGTATATCGGATTCTTTTGCCAACTGATGTTCGAAGTAATCCATATGAGAATTCAGAATATGAATTTTTGGTGACATATGAACACCTAGTTTTTCAAATGCACTCATCATGGTGTCGACGTGCATTCGAGCAGCAGGAGAACGATTTTTGCCTAGAACATTGTCAATGACTCCTTTAATGCTTTTCCATGCGACAATCTCATCTGGTGAAAGCATTTGATCGAATTCGGCGCTACGCATAAGCCTTTTTATCTCAGGACCAACAAAAACACTTACAACAGGTGTTTGAAAAAACGAGATTTTGTAAATTTATTGGTATGAAACCAATATGAAAAAGTAAAGTTTTAGCATTCATACCTTCTTTTATCTTTGCTTCGCTTAGTTTTGGAAACAATGTCTTCAGAAAGTTAAATGCCGATCCATTTGTATCCAAACAGTTAACAAAATTGTTTACCACACCAAGATTTATATGTAATGGTTGTAAAATAATTTTTTTTGTTGGCACAAGCGGTGGATGGAGAATATTATGCTCGCCTAGTGTCCCTTCAGCTCTCGGCTCCCATTGTTTTTTCGAATATTGGTTGCCCTTCCATCTACTATTCCACGTGCAAGTTTTGTAGGACATTGTAGTACCAATTTTGATTAAGTATGAAATAAACACTTAAACACATTTTCAGTTTTGGCTTAATTCTGGCGTTGAAGTTAATTTCTGAGCTTTGATGTATTCAGAGACCTATAGTAAAATTTTATGGCGAATATTTTCGTGGTACAGTTTTCCTTAAAAAGTCCTGTTTTACAGGACATTTTTGGCATTTTAGAAAAAAGGTTAAAATTGACCCATAAAAATAGTAGCTACAGGGTTAAAATGCTCCACAAAAATATTCTTCGTAGTGTTTTACATCAAATTGCTGAACCCATCATATACCTAAAATCTAAGGTTACATGGTTTTCGTATGCCGATCCACCATAACAATGTGCAAAAGGGGGAAAACTTTGACCCCCCCCTAAAAAAAAATTCAGACGTAAGCTTTCAAAACGCCGATACACGTATTTTTTTTTGGGTCCCCTCTACCAGAATCCGTTGTCTGAACCTTATTTTAAAAAAAATTTGATTTTGTTGTGCAGTGTTATTTGTCCAAGCTATATTGAAAAATATTTATCGTTTATATAAAACTGAATGTTAAAAGTAGGAAGCGGATTTCCATGCAAATGCATGTTTTTTTTTGGGGAATGTTCTCAGAAAAATGGAATCAGAATTTTTGCTATAAAATTGCATTCATTTATTAGAGCATATTTTTTGCATATTTCGCTTTAAATGCATATTATTGCATATTTCCAATAAAATGCATATTTATTAGCATATTTGAAGGTATTTGTCGCTTCGAAGGCACATTTTTGCATATATACGATAAAATGTATATATGCATATTTTTAGATTTTTCTTATATTTCTTATACATTAAGTATCGACTACAAATCAAGAAATTTATTGATTGAAAATTTTGCCACTCTGTGATTCTAGGCGAGTAACATGTGCAACAAAAGTTTTGTTGGTATTCTTTGTTTTTTCCCTAATTCAGATGCGTAAGTAAAAACGAAGAAGCTATAGTGGGTGAGATAGATAAAGGATGAGCTACCCCACCGGTGTTCAGCGGCATCCACTTTCGGCTGAGACATCTACTGATAGACTGTAGTGACCAAGGCACTGCAGACTGGCTTCAGCAGGTAGTCCCGAAGCTGGAATAATGGAAAGGAGTAGAGCTTCGTGTGTGTCTTGGAGATGATATCCCCATGACACATCACGCTACTCTATTCCTTCCCAGGAGCGCTGGACAAAAACCCAGCAAATTACTTGCGCTCATACAAGCGCAATGCTGGGATCTTTACGAATCTTTGGAAGGTGGTGATTTCCAAAGAGGAGGGCAAGGGTGTGCTGTCGAACGTGGCATTGACGAGAAAAATCTCGCTTGGATCAGGGAAAACGCCCTTAACTTCAGGTATGGGAGCATCTCAGTTTATGCCCCCCAAACCTGGAGGCCCGAATAGTGAGGTAGTCCCTCCCGCGATACCAGCTGAAGCCGAGAATTCACCGGGGGAGGAAGAGAACTCAGGCGCAACTTAATCTGCCTGCTGCTGTCGCAGCTATTTGGACGAGGAGGAGGAAGAAAATATACCTCACTTACTATGTAACTGTCCTGCTTTATCCAGAAGAACTCTGACCTACTTAGTCAACTTCTTCTTCGGAAGTCTAGAAGATCTAGCTGATAAGACCATACGCCGTTTACTAAGCTTCGTTAATAGCTCCAACTGGTTTAACGAGTGAGCGATTTGATGCTCGATCTCATGTGGTATCGCAATGGGCCGTCTGGCCTAAGTGTGCTTCTCCTAGAGCAGCCACACCTATCTACCTACCTAATCTGCCGAAACCGGTTCTTCACCGGAGGGCGGAGAGCTAGCCGGAGCAGAGACAACTGCAATAAGGGCTTCTCAAGATTCCCTAGAGGAAATCTACCTTGAAACGCTTGGACTTCAAGGCAGTACTAACGAGGAAGAGGAGCAACTGTCCGACGAAATTTCGTTAACGACGCTGCTGGAGATGAATGTCGAGGCCTTTCCTAAACCATAACCCCCGAGATATGAAGGTTGTTCAAATCAACCTTCATCACGCGAAGGCGGCATCGGCCGTCCTAGCGTACAACTTCGGGGCGGCGCTAGTACAGGAGCCCTGGTGCACAACGGAGGAGTCTGCCGGCTGAACCCGAAAAATAACAGGGTAATATATGATAAAAGGCACGACATACCTCGTGCCTGCATCATTATTGAGAAAAATATTAACTATATATGTATTTCAGAGGATTTAAGCACGAGGCATCTTCCTGTAGAGACGAAAACAGGGATCTGGTTACAGATGCGCAGGGTGTACTGAGGTTGTAGAAGGATCACTTTACCGAGCTACCCGCAGGCGACGAATAGAATAATACCAGTAGGGCTATCAGCAGAATTGTTCAAGGCCGGCGGCGGTGAGCTGATTCGGAGCATGCATCACCTCATCTGCAAAATATGGCTGGAAGAATGTATGCCCTACGATTGCAACCTCACTTCCCTTTGTCCTATGTTGAAGAAACGCCATCCAACAATATGCACCAACTACAGGAGTATCAGTCTACTTCCCACGAGGATTAAAGCTACCACCCAAAACTCTAACTGGACGTTATCAGTGCGACTTTTGACCTGTAAGTAAACCATCGACCAGATATTTACATTACTCCAAATCCTGGAGACGGCTCATGAGAGTCAAATCGATAACCCCCATCTCTTTATCGATTACAAGTCGAAATCGGATAGCCCTATAAGGAATAGATTGTACGCCGCATTGTCTGAACTTGGTATATCGGGGGTACCCGCAGCTCCGTCAAAGTTAGAAGTGACCTCTTTGACCTATTCGGGGCTAGAGACAAGGTAATTCTTTGTCGTGCGACATGTTTAATTTCGCCATGGAGGGCGTTCTGCGCAAGGCCGATGTATATCATAATGACGAGATCTTCGAAAGCAGTGTGTCCAGCTCCTTTTCGACGTCGATGACATTGACGTCATCGGGCGTAAAAAGCGAGATGTCACCGCTGCCTTTATGGGAATCGAAAGAGAATCTGCCAAAATGGGTCTGGTGATAAATGAGGGCAAGACGAAGTATATGCTGTCTATACGCAGGGACTCGCTGCCGCCAGAGTCGCACGTCGAGGCTGACAGGTATACTTTTGAAGTTGTCAAGGAATTCGTCTACCTTGGCACCGCCATAAACAGCGGCAATGATGTCAGCCTGGAGATAAAGCGAAGAAATACTCTTGCCAATAGGTGCTACTATGGTCTCGGTAGGCAACTGAGTAGCAGAGACCTCTCTCGACCGACAAAACTTGCACTCTATAGGACTCTTATAATTTACCATATTCCTGCAATCCACTCTGAAAGTTTACATTTCTTTTCATTTGGCGTGCGCACAGCGTGAAACGTGAATTTTTCAATTACACAGAGCAACAAAATCGACATTATTTTTTTTTCTGAAATCAAACCATACTTTTCTAAAGGATTTTTGGACGCTGATCACAACTGCGTACTTAGTTTTTTGATTGTTTGAGCGGCTTAGGAAATATTGATGGTTTTCCTTGGAGGGCGTTTTACATGCTTTTTGACCATTACATGCATGTAGCTCCTACAAATCTGAAGTCTTAAATGCCATTTTTTTAACATAGATTAACAATACTCTAGATAGATAGAGATAGATTTGAAAGGGGAAATGTGCACTGAGACCAAAGTTGATCTATTGTGCCCCCTACAACTTTAGAGAACGTCCCCCAATCCCACCGACCTAATGAAGTTTAGTAACTCACGTGGGAGAAGGTGTTTGACGTTCTCTTCTGCAAGCCAGTACTGGCCCAGGTGCTGTCTCCTACTGCGGCATACCGCATCGCAGTGCAGTATGACGTGCTCAGGAGTCTCCTCTGCCGTTCCGCAGAGTCTGCAGACGCTTACCTGTTCTAATCCAATTGTGTGCATATGTTTCCTCATCCTGCAGTGCCCGGTTAACAGCCCGGTGACCAGTCTAAGCTGGGTTTTCCCCAGTCTGAGGCATTCTTCACTCCATCTGGAGTTATAACCTCTGATGAAGATTTTCGATTGCCTAAGACCTGTGGCATTCGACCAGTGTTCTGAGTTCCTGGTTCTTTCCTCAAGTCTTAGTGACTCTGCTAGAGTGCTTTTGCCCAGCCCGATGAAAGGTTCTGGTGCAAGGGGGATCGTGGCTGCCCCAGTTCTAGCAAGGCTGTCAGCCTCCTCGTTCCCTTCTATTCCTCTGTGTCCTGGAACCCAGAGGATTTTAACCTGGTTATATATACCCAGTTTATTCAATGCTTCTATGCATTCCAGCACCAACCCTGAGGTAATCTCATATGAGATTAGTGCTTTGATGGCTGCTTGACTGTCAGAACAGATGACTATGTCTTGCCCCCTGTACAAACGCTCGAGGTTAGTCTGCACACAGAGCCTGATGGCATATAACTCTGCCTGAAATATGCTGGGTGTATTCTCCATGGGCTCATAGTGCTTGAAGCGAGGTCCAAAAACCCCCGCCCCGGTTCCCTCATGCGTTTTGGAGCCGTCTGTGAACCACGTAATAGTATGTGGTTTGAAATGGGACTGGTGTGCATCCCAGTTCCAGTCCACTTTGCTACTCATATATACTACGAAGTTTTTCTCGTAGTTATATGTCCTCGTTATTGTATCCATTGGATACAATACATAGGGGTTATTAACAGACAACACGTCTAAGTCTCTGCGACGTAGAATGTGATCCCCCCCTTTACTGGTTCTGGCCAGCCCAAGAACAGTACGCTTGGCTGCCAATTCAATTGCTATGTGCAATGGTGATATATTGATTATCACCTCCAGCGCCACCGTGGGACCGGTCCTCATAGCACCTGTAATACACGTGCACGCAAGTCGTTGGACCTTTTCGAGCCGCTTCCTCACAGTCGAGAGCTTGGCTCTTGGGGCCCAGGCTACTGCTGCGTACGTGAGTATTGGTCTCACTATCATGGTGTACATCCATTTCAGTATGCTTGGTCTACATCCCCAATTCCTGCCTGCTAGGGATCTGCACACCATGATTGCTTTCGTTGCTTTACTAATAACTGCCTCAGCGTGTTTGTTCCAGAGTAACTTTGAGTCTAGTGTCACGCCTAGGTACTTCACCTCTGTTTTGTATGCTATACTCTTACCGAGCAAGCGTATTGTACGCATGTGTGGCAGTTTTCTTTTCCACGTAAATGGTACTATGGTGGTTTTGTCAGGGTTTATCTTTAGACCTACCCGGACACACCATTCTTGCGTTAGTTTTAATCCCCTCTGGATTATATCACAGAGAGTGTCCTCAAACCTTCCTCTGGCAATAATGACTATGTCATCAGCATAGCCTTGACAATTTATGCCATTGCTTGACAGAAGTTCAAGGAGCTCATCTACCACAAGGCTCCACAGTAGCGGTGACAGTACCCCGCCTTGTGGGCACCCTCTGCTAGTGAGTACACTCCTAGTGGTCTTGCCCACTTTTGTTACTGCCGATCTGGTAGAGAGCATGGCTCTTGTCCAGCGGCTGAGGGTGGTTTCTACCCCTCTTCTGCTGAGCGCCCTCTCTATCGCCTCATGAGAGGTATTATCGAAGGCTCCTTCGATATCCAGGAAGGCGCACAGCACTATCTCTTTGTTTTTAAGAGCATCCTGCATTAAACTCGTGAGCTGGAATAGGGCAGTCTCTGTCGATCTGCCTGCCCTATACGCATGCTGTTTAGCATGCAGAGGTTGTCTCTTGAGTGTCACGGTTCTAATGTACTGATCTAACACCTTCTCCATGGTCTTCATGACGAATGATGTTAAACTGATTGGTCTAAACGACTTCGGCTCTGTATAGTCCTTTCTTCCAATCTTCGGTATAAAAACTACCAGGGCACTTCTCCAGCTAACGGGGATTTATCCTGTTGCTAGACAGCTCCTCATAATACCAGTTAACTGCCTTAGCAGGACCCCCCTGCCTTTTTGCAAGACAACGGGGAGGATCCCGTGTAAGCCTGGCGATTTGAAGGGTTGAAAGGTGTTCAGGGCCCAATCAACCTTTGCCTGGGAGATGACTTCATCTGCCATCTCCCAGTCCCTTCTGTTCGGATGGTATATTGTGCACTCGCTACGTACAATACTCTAGCTATGTATTTAAAATTTAAAACATTAAAATCGGTTCAAATTTGCAAGAGTTATTCATTTGCAAAGTTCAGTTACTTTGCAAGATTGCGAATACACAAAAGAATTTTGCTTCCAAAAAATATATATTGCCATATAGTGAAAGAAGAATGTTGGGGCTTTCAATTAAAAAACAAATTTTTGAAATACGATGTTTCTAATAGAGTATGTGTACAAATATGTAAGTTATCCATGCATAAATTCAGCAACAAAAGCAAGGATATACTTTTGAGCTTTAATATCGGAGCACAATTTTAGGCAGCTCACATACAATAAATGCCCTCAATTCATAAAATTTTCTGCTTTCGAATTTTGAATTTTTTGTGCCCTAAAAATATGTCGCAATAAAATATGGAAAAACAGCAAGTAGTTTGCTTAGTATGTATGGTTGAAATTTGTACTTGTGTGATGCAACTCTTTCTAGAATAGCTCCTACAGTAATGAACCAATTCAAATTTTGTTAATGCCCTTGAAAAGGCAAATATTGACGCTTGCGAAAATACTTTAGCTACTTTCATCAACGACGCGAAGAGCATTAGAAGATTTCAATACAAACACGTGTTCAGAAGTTGAAGTCGCATTTACACTCTAATGAGTATAGGCCGAGAATGGCACATGCAACACAAAAAATCTGTTCTATAAGTTTGAGTTACAACCTTACACTATACGTTGCATACTAACTCCTAGTTGAAAATTGCAACCCCGAATTTAAATGAATTTTTATAAAAAATTCGCGAAAATTGAACTTTGGAGAGCCATAGCCGTGTTAACCCTTGACCAATCGAAATCGACTATGGTCAAAATTATAGCTTGAGGATTCGTTATTGTGTCATAAAAAAATTATTATGTTTGTCTACATATTATAAATGCAATAATATCTCAAAAATGAAAAATCGTAAAAAACACCTCCTAGCAAAAACCGCCAATAACTTACAAACCGCTCAAACAATCAAAAAACTAAGTACGCGATTTTTCTAAAATCCTTTAGAAAAGGTTTACTAGAACTCGGAAAAATTTTGGCTGTTGCTCAGTGTTATATAAACCAACCAACCAACAGCATAAAAGTGATGATAGAGGCTTTTTGTTCAGGTATTTAAGTATTAAAAAACTAATTTTTTTTTAAGTGTTAGTAAATATTTTTATTTTTTGTTTTTTAAAAAAAGCTTAAAAATTGCCTTATTTTGACCCTATTCATAGACATATAGTTATTTGTTCAGTGATGTTCACCTAAAATATTGTCATAATTGTAATCTGTGGATATTCTAGCAACTTTCTATGAAAAAACAAGTTGCGCTATTGTTGCACACTTTTGCAGAATTTCGATTTTTGTATGTAAAGTCTTGGCAAAATATGCACGCGGTCCGTTAAAGGAAAGACAAGAAATAAATGTAAATGCAAAAAATATGAGAAAAGCAACAAGCGAAATGTTTTATGTTAGTTTTGTTGTTGTTCAATGTACGGTTTTTGGCTTTAGCTTTATGCTTTTTACCCTACATTACGGGGGGCCGGCATATTAGATTTATATTAGCCAGCATATTAGGCGGGATATCGCGACACGTAAGTTAAATAAGTATTTTTGATTTTAAAGATATTTGTGAAATACAATACAAAATCGTCAAATTGTGCCAATATTTCATTGAGTACCATCCCTGGTATAACATGCCTACGACTGTTCATATACTACACCGTGGGCGGAAAGTTTCTGCATAAAAAAAAACCACGTTAAGGATCATTTGTATTGCTTTTCAAAATTTTGTTTATTTAAACCACTAAATCATAATAATAATAATAATTGACTGGCACGACAGCCCGCTTACGCGAGACTAAGGCCTAGCTTCCCGCAACCACCCGTGTTGTGCGTGTGAATTTGTACGCGGGTGGAAGGGACCTACAGTGTTATGCCGGTTCCGAACGGCAGGTTGGAAGCTCTTTCATAAGCAATTTTTACTCTCAGAGGTTTGCCATTTCCAGCTGAGAGGACAGCCACCGAAAGAGAAAACGAGTTTTCCCGTTATTTTTTTAGGTGTTATTACAGGCAGTATTTGAACCTGAGGTTGCTGCCTGCGACTCGCGGTCCAACGCACTAACCAACTGAGACCACTAAATCATACCAAAGCAAAATTCAATTGATCATGAATATTGTGTATGTGTGACATTTTTTTCGTAGCACTCTAGGACTCGCTTTCGGAAACTTTCGCACAAGACCGACGTTTCGGCCAATTATGTGGCATCCCACTCTTGTTTTACTCTCTCAATGAGTTGAAGTCTATTGGCCGGTTTTGGACTCCGAAATACTAAATCTTGAATCCTGGATCAGATATGTTCAATACGATTAAGATCTGGCGAATTTCCCGGCCAGTCTTCCCATACTGGCTTAAACAGACTATTAGCAACACTTATTGACTGTTTCGCCGTATGACATCGCGCACCGTCCTGCATTAAAATCGCTGTAGATCTACGAGGGAACTGCTTAGGATTTTCAAACCATCACATTATTGGGGATTTCCCCATTTCGTTTTCAAATAAAACAAGCAATCAGAATTTTAAGTATATTACAATTGAAACGATGTATGCAGAAACTTTCCGCCCACCGTGTATGTATTATCTATTTAATTCACGGACAAGAGGTCATAGCACACGCCTTGTTGCCAATCGGTGAATTATGTGAAGAAGCGCAGGAAGCGAGAAATAAAGATTTTAAGGCTTTCAGAGAATATTTTTCCCGAAAAAGTAGCAGCGAAAAAACCAACGAAAACATTCTGAATAGGCTGCTAATAAGTTCTGATCCTATTATATCGACTGAAACGAAATTGCCACATAAGAACTCAGGCGCATGCCAAGGGAAACATTGGATTTTTTGATAATTGCGGAAGAAGAACGCGATGATATGAACAATGATGAATATGGGTGGGTGAATACGATGATGATTCCGACAGTAATTAATAAATAAGCGAGAAATTCTGTATAATACCCTTTTGTAACAATTTTGCATTTTTGGTCATAAATAAAAAAACATCCAATAAAGTATGTTCAAATACATTTATTTATTTCTTACTTCCTTATGTATAATTAACTAACCCTAATACTTTGTTCATGTCTAAATAGTCCGGGTGAATTTTCCAAAGCATATTTTAAAATTTTCTTTATTTATATTACACAGTACAACAGTAAAAAAAAACCCTCGGAGTTACTCAACTGTTCCTTATATTTTCGGAGTCGCTGATCACGAATATGTAATTCTTTTTTTCGGGTCACCTCTAGTTTGGGTTTTACAGGGTCCTGAAGTTACAAGCTACACCCCAATTTCAAAAATTAATTTGAATGGTTGAACTTATCCTAGTCTAACAATATTGGTATCAAAAGAAAGAGAATTATGTCTCCAACTCAAATCAATTAATTTTTTTTAATTATCCTCGCAAAAGGATATAAAAATGTCCTTTTAAGAATCCTTAATTATCCTGGAAGTTTTCCTACAAACAAATTTGAAAAAAAATATATTATAAAACCCTTACCATGCACCAACACATTATGAAATTTCATGTAAATCAGTCCATTGGTTCAGCTGAAAAAAATTGTTGAAGTTTATTTCAACTCAAAAACTTAAATTATTCCAAAATTTTTCACAGTGCTAACAATTTTGCGGTTTTCAAAAAACCCGCCCAGTTTCGGAACTGTTCCTTATAATTCCGGAGCCGCTGATCACCTCTAGTTTGGTTTTTACAAGGCCTTGACGTTGCCAGCAACACCCACCTAGAAAACGAATTTAAATTGTTGAACTCATCTTAGTCCAACAATATTAGTATCAAATTAAAGATAATCAATTCTTTAGCCCAAAGCCATGTCAATGTTAATTGTACGTTATATTTTGAACTATTTTTGAACTAGAAAACATTGCTCATTGAAAATTCAGTCGTGTTTATTTAATAGAAGTAATAATAGTAGGGCAAGTACTACACTTATTTGGTAAACTAACAATATATTAATTTTGAGAATTTACTTTGAGCCCATGACAAAGCTGAGTCGATGGCGTAATTTTCGGCTTGGTACACTGTGCAAGCATTGTGCATCTTAAACATGTGCTTCTTCCAGCGTTTTTTAGAGAAAAGAACGACGAAGGCCGAGTCATCTGTTTCAAGTTTGCTGCCGTCTGTGTATATGTGGTTTTCTCAGGAATCAAAGATGTTAAAAAAAAATTTCATATGCAGCCACAAATCAAAAGACTATAAAGAATTAGTACAACGAATGATTTCTGCATTCACAGATATTAACGTACTCATATAGTTGCAAATTCATATGTTCCATAATCATATCTCGGGTTTCCCTTTAAATATGGAAGAATTATCTGATCATCCTAGTAGGATTCCACCAGAAAATGCTCCAAATGGAAACTAGATATAAGGGAAAAGTTCTAGAGTGTGAAGGATAGGATAGGACCGTTGTGTGAAAAGCAAGAAAGTCGTTGAATTATTTCGTCCTTTTGACACAACGGCTATATTCAACTTTCAAGTCATCTTGCTTCACACTCCAGCAGTATTCTGCAACCATGGCATGTAAACTCTTTCCCATATATCTAGTTTCCATTTGACGCATTTCCTGATGGAATTTCTCGCCATGTTGATCTGATAATTCTCCCATATTTGAAGGGAAAAACCCGATATGATATGAGCAGCCTGATCAATGTTAGTACAGCGGCTGTTATTCACAAATCGGAGAGCTCCTACTCTACACGCATGGATGTCTCGAGCGTGTTGATCATAGCAACAACAATGCTTATGCCAGCAACAACTGCAATTAGACTGTACAGCTCTTTACTTATTTTTTCTTTTTCCCTATCTTCTTGTTTCCCACTATGTTCGACTATACTATCACCTCCGAGTAAAGCTAAGATGTGCTCTCCAAAGGTTGTTTTTGTTTACACATTTAATACTTCAGACAGCGTTACAAAAGTAGCAAATTTTGCTTATATTTATTACAATGGGCCTGAATACCTGTGAATCTACCGCCAGAGGCAATTGCTACGAAATGATTCGTGTCTTAAATAGAAGTCGAAAAGGATTGAGTATATGCCACATCAATGCGCAAAGTCTACTTAAAAAAATCGACGAGTTTCGTCACTTGTTTGAATGCTCAGGTGTAGATATTGTTTGCGTATCTGAGACATGGTTTGCTCCAGAACTAAGCGACTCACTTTGTAAACTCGATGGGTATCAAATATTTAGGGCAGATAGAGAGACGCATGCTGGTGGGGTGGCCATCTATGTGAAAAGCGGATTCAAATGTAAATCATGTTGCAAGTCGTCGTTTGGAGACAATATTGAATATGTTTTTCTTGAGGTCTATAATAACGCAGACAGAATACTTGTTGGTTGTGCATACAGGCCAAATCGTAATGTCGATCTTGATCCACTCATGGTGGTCCTAAACAACTTATTTCTTTCATACAGTGACTTAATTATTACGGGTGACTTTAATAGTAATATTATTGTTGAAAGATACCTAGTGAATAGAATGTTGACATCTGGACTCTACTTAGCCAACTCTGCGTACCCGACGCACTTTACAAAAACGAGTAGCACACTTCTAGATCTATTTCTAGTAAGCAGCAAAAAGCACATTTTGTTATATGATCAACTCTCAGCACCTGCTTTCTCTAAACATGACCTTATATTTCTGAAATACGATTTCAGCCTAATAAACTCCGAAGAATCTTTCAGTTTCCGTGACTTCAAAAACGTTAATTACTCATTGCTCAATGATGCTGCCCTTTTAATTGACTGGTCGCAGATATACCATATGGCACATGTTGATGAAAAAGTCAACTTCTTACAAAATAACATTTCCAATCTTTTTAATGAGTTTGTTCCTATACAAAACAAAACAATTCGTGTTGCACAAAAGGAGTGGTTCGATGATAACATTAAAAAACTGATTCGTGAACGTGACGATGCTTACATCAAATGGAAAAGATATAAGACTTCCAATTTGTATGCACTATTCAAAAAGGCTAGAGCTCTCGTAGTAAGCAGACTTAAAAAAGCAAAAAGAAGATATTATCAGAGTAAATTCAGTTCATGCATTGGCTCAAAGCAAAAGTGGCAACATATACGTAAAATTGGTATCAACAATAAAATATCCAAGTCAATCAGCCCCTCTGAAATTGATGTTAACCAATTAAATATAAATTTTCTGAATTTACCAGCAACCATGGCAAATGCAAAACGCCCAGGGGCTACACAGAATCAGAGCAACCCTAGCTCTGAAAATTCTTTTAGTTTCTGTTGTGTGCATCAGTTGGAGGTTTGGCAAGCATTTCAGTCGGTTAAATCAAATGCTGTGGGATTTGATGAAATGCACCCTAGATTTATAAAAGGACTCCTCCCAATATTGCTGCCATTTTTCACATATCTTTTCAATTCAATTTTTACCACCTCAACATTTCCACAAAACTGGAAAATGGCAAAGATAATACCAATTCCAAAAGGAAATGGGGAATTTAGACCAATTGCGATATTGTCCTATTTATCAAAGGCATTGGAACATCTCATCCATAAACAATTGAGTACATATTTACAACAAAACAAACTGATAACCGAAAGACAATCGGGCTTTAGAACAAAGAGAAGTTGTGTGACTGCGCTTATTGATGTGTCCGAAGAAATCAGAACACAGTTAGATGCGAAAAAACAAACCCTGTTGACTCTTCTTGACCACTCAAAAGCATTCGACTCTGTTAACCATGACATTTTATTTACCAAGCTTGCAAATCTTTTTAATTTTTCAAAAACTGCAGTTGATATCATTAAATCATATCTGTCAAATAGAACCCAGGCTGTAAGCATAGGTAATCTTACTTCGGACGTCCTTGCTGTGCCAAGAGGCGTCCCTCAAGGATCCGTGCTAGGACCACTTATATTTATAATGTATATTAACGACTTACCGAAAACTCTCAAGTATTGTCATGTCCACATATATGCAGACGATGTCCAGTTATACATTAGCAGCGACCTTAATAACATTCATTCTTGCGTCAGTAAACTTAATGAAGATCTGGAAAATATTCGTATTTGGGCTAGAGAGAACGACCTTTGCCTTAATCCTACCAAATCGAAATGCCTTATTATTTATAAAAAACCGCTCGACCATGTAATTTTTCCGAAAGTTTTGCTGAACGGCTCAGTACTTGAGTTCATCAACTGTGCAAAAAACCTTGGTGTAATATTTAACGAAACGCTAAACTGGAATGATCATATCCTGCGGACTATTGGGAAAGTTTATGTTATGTTACGATCACTCTGGGTTACGCAGAATTACACTCCACCAAGAATTCGACTACTTTTGGCTAAAACGTATCTTATTCCTACGCTGCTATATGGGTGTGAATTATATGCGAATTGTGACAGCACATGTCGACAAAAATTAAACCTACTCTACAACAACATCGCCAGATATGTTTATGGGCTAAAGCGCTTTGATCATGTCTTCGCCCATGCAAAACAAATTTTTGGTATCACATTCGATAATCTACTAAATATGCGCACCTTGTTGCAATTGCACAAGATTATCTACAACTCTGAGCCCTCGTACTTACACGCGCGTTTAAATTTTCTTCGTTCAGCCCGGTCGAATAAAATTATTCAATTTAGGCATAAGCTCTTAACGTCAGAGCGCCAATTCTTTATCTACGCAATTCGCCTTTGGAATTCACTGCCACATTACTTGCTATCTTTTAGTAACGCTCTGAAATTTAAAAAAACCCTCTTTACTTACTTAAGTTCGATCGAATAAAAAACTAAACATACTTCCTTAATAGTTCAATCTAGCTTTCCTCTTATTTTTCTCTCTTCCTCCTTCCTCCTTTCCATACTTCCTGCCTTAGTTTAATTAAATAGTTTTATAAGAATACAAATTTCCAAAGATATTAAATCTCTTAAAATAATGTAAATGACTTAAGCTTGTTAAATTTAAGATATCTTATTATCTTGTAGCTTAAGGATCTGTTACAATAAATAAATAAATAAATAAATAAAATAAATAAATATGATTATGGAACATATGAATTTTCAACGACATGAGTACGTTCATATCTGCGAATGCTGAAATCATTCGTTTTACTAATTCTTCAAAATCTTTTGATTTGTGGTTGCCCAAGAAATTCTCTTTAACATCTTTGAAACACAGCCATGCTCTTCTCTCCTTCTCGCTTAGTGTGCTCTCAAATACGGTGTCTTTAAGTAAAGCGCGTATATTTGGACCAATTAAAACACCTACAGATATACATAAATACAAAATATGTTATTTTTACAAATTGAGATAACTAAATATAAGACGAAAGTTTTAAGCAAAATACGATAAACAATTTACTTAATTTGTTCTGTGACTAAGATACTTTTGACATGGCTTTGGGCTAAAGAATTGATTATCTTTAATTTGATACTAATATTGTTGGACTAAGATGAGTTCAACAATTTAAATTTGTTTTCTAGGTGGGTGTTGCTGGCAACTTCAAGGCCTTGTAAAAACCAAACTAGAGGTGACCCAAAAAAAAATAACATATTCGTGATCAGCGGCTCCGGAATTATAAGGAACAGTTCAGAAACTGAGCGGGTTTTTTGAAAACCGCAAAATTGTTTGCACTGTGAAAAATTTTGGAATAATTTAAGTTTTTGAGTTGAAATAAACTTCAACAATTTGTTTCAGCTGAACCAATGGACTGATTAACATGAAATTTCATAATGTGTTGGTGCATGGTAAGGGTTTTATAATATATTTTTTTCAAATTTGTTTGTAGAAAAACTTCCAGGATAATTAAGGATTCATTCTTAAAAGGACATTTTTATATCCTTTTGCGAGGATAATTAAAAAAAAATTAATTGATTTGAGTTGGAGACATAATTCTCTTTCTTTTGATACCAATATTGTTAGACTAGGATAAGTTCAAACATTCAAATTATTTTTTGAAATTGGGGTGTAGCTTGTAACTTCAGGACCCTGTAAAACCCAAACTAGAGGTGACCCGAAAAAAAGAATTACATATTCGTGATCAGCGACTCCGAAAATATAATGAACAGTTGAGAAACTCCGCGGGTTTTTTGAAAACCGCAAAATTGTTGTACTGTGTTATTTTTAAATTTTAAATTGTACATTATGTATATTACTTTATGACACATTATGTATATTACTTATGACACACACAAAAAGCAACTTTAGCAAACAAAAAACCGTGATATCTAGAGGCAAGATCAGTTTTGGCATATTAAGCCCTATTCTGTAGAGAAATTCCTTGGGAGAGTTTTTTCTTTTCCTCCAATCACGAACAAACATTTTGCCGAAAAATTTTCCCTTCCCACATTCGTCCTATTCTGAACGAATTTCGCAAATAGCAGAAACCTTTTTGGGAGAAAAGTCGATTTTCTGAATGTGTCTCACCCCCTTTCTTCCGCGTGGATATCATAGGCATCTCAGTAGCTTCAAGTTCAGATGCGTTCGCTCCGTCGATAGTGGTAGTGGAGGAGGACAAATTAGGCGAGTACGATCAATTTGAAAATCGATCGCGGTCTGTCAGAAATACATTAGAGCAATTTCGCCCCCAAAGGTATAGAACCTTCAAATGTAGACGTTTGAACCTATAAAGGGTTTTGGAAGCAGACATGCTAGAAAAATCCCAGATTTGAGTTGATGGGGCAGATGAAGAACAATCTCGTAATTCCCATGTCCTCCAGAACTCAATCGCAAATCTGCATATAAGTGCTATTCTAAAAAAATGCATATCTGCCTTCAATGCGCAAAACAAATCTGCACGTATTGCCTCTAAATTAAAAAAAAAAATGTTGAGATTGCATTTTGTTGTCATTATGAATGAAAACTTCATATGTTTGATTTTTATAGTTGAATATTAATTAACATTCAATAAAAAGTGTAATTCATATTGATTTGGAAAGAATTTATTTAGATTTGGGTCTAATACTCGTACACTTAAAAGTGTTGCAACAGTTAAAATAAATACTGTTACGCAAATGACCTCTCTAAGTTCGTTTTAGATTGTGCTTGAAAATAAAACAACTTCAATTACTCAGCGCAAAACGCATTCCAATACCAGCAATCACTTTATTTACAAATTACACTTGTTTGGCTTTACACTACTACTATTGCATGTTTCCCCGTCTCGCACATCCCATTACCATCGCGAACCATCCTTGGCATATCGAAATTATAACAAATCGGCCGTACATTAAAGCGCGTGCCTAAAAGTATGCCCGTAAAAGCATTCACGCATAACACAGCGACAGAGTGCCTCATCGTTGCACTGCCCACCACTTAGACTTGTTCGTCCCGAACAAGTGCCGAGGCTCCGCCGAAATAAGACGCCAGGCGCTCTAAATGGACTACTTTCAGCCTAGCGTTTCTGTTGCAGCAGCGTTGAACCCTGTACACCACGTCATTAATCTTTGTCACGACTTTGTACGGTCCTTCTCATGATGTTTGAACTTTTGGAGACAAACCTTCCTTCCACTGCGGGTTGTTGAGCATTACCAGATCGCTTCTGAGTTAGCCCGTAGACCATAGCTGGCTTTTAACCTGTTTTCGACTAGTTGAGTGCGGCTCCGCGATCTTCTCATCGGCCCTTTCGCAGCCGAACACCGATCACAGCCTCTGATCCACTCGGCGACAGACTCCTGGCATCCTACCCAATAGAACCGCCGTCTTATCTTGGCGACAGTTTTTGCGATGCCTAGGTGCCCTCCACTGGAGTCGTTATGGTTTGCCTTGATGACATCGTCGATGCGGCCTTTCGGGACCACAATTAGGGATTTTCTGGTCCTGCCATCCCTGCTCTCCCACTCGCGGTATAGGCAGCCATCCTTCAGATGTAGACTTTGCCACTGTGCCCAGTATGCCTTCGCGATCGGGCTTTTACATCATTAATGTACTGCGACGTGTCTCCGGGTCATCAAGACCTTCAATAAACGCCTCAATCTTCATCCACTCAAGATAATCAGCGCCGAAATCCGCGTAGCACAACTGTACGAGCCGCTCAATGTCTGCTGCATATGTCTGCAGCGCCTCGACGGCTCTAAGATTGAGGTTCTACAGCTCACAGTAGTACAGCGTTTTGTTGTGCTCGTCACTGTATTTGGCCGCCAGCGCCTTTATGACGGTCTCGTAATCATCTCTAAAACCTTCCGGACCTCTCTTTATTACCTCAGCTGCAGGACCTCTTAAAGCCAGTATCAGTTTCCGACGTTTCCTAACATCGGTCCACTGACTCTCCAAAGCAGCCATATCGAATTGTAGTTTGAATGTGTCGAACGACGCAGTACCATCATAATTAGGCACTTCTATGGCAAAACTTTCCTGAACTGACGGCAACCATTCTCGTGGCTGTACCTCTCTAAGCCGTTCGTCTATCTTTCTGTGCATCGAATCTTCCAGACTAACTCGTTTGTTTAAGGACTCATAGAGGTCGTCAACTCGTCTGTTCAGGGAATCATCCAGGCCGTCGACTCGTTTATCCAAGTGTTCCACTTGAGCTCGCAGGTGCTCTACCTTCACATTTAGCTTGTTGGAGATTTCGTCCACTTTCTGCTCCAAGCGCGCTGAATTTTCCTGAAGCTTGGTGGACAGCTCACAATTTGCGCTTTCGAGTTTCGCTGACACCTGCGCCGATATTTCATGGGTCGCCGCTTCCATCTTAGCCATTTCCTGATTCGTAGTTTCCAGTTTCGCTGCCATTTCTCGATTCGTAGTTTCCAGTTTCGCTGCCATTTCTCGATTTGCAGTTTCCATTTTCCGGTTGGAAGTCTCGAACATGCTTTTCATTGCGACCATTAGCTGGCTCATGTCCATGGCTTGTGGTGGCGCAGCCGCTGCAGCCGTACTTTGCATCGACGGAGCACCCGTAGGCGATTCCTCCACTTTGGCCGACGCCGCTAGCTCCTGCGTTCCGAACTCGTGCGCAGTCCAATCGATGCCTCGTGATTCACACGCCTCTCGCAAGCGCAGTTGCAACTCCTCCTTTCCGCCAGCAGTCGGCAAATTCCATGCAGCCAGCTCCTTCTTTAGCTGGTCCACCTTCAGCGCTCGAGTTTAACCATGTCTGCGTTTTATAATTTTTATTTTACTTTCAGTAGCACAATCCCACTTCTGACACCAAATGTTACGAAAACGACTGCTCTAAGTTAGTTTTGGATTGTGCTTGAAAATAAAACAACTTCAATTACTCAGCGCAAAATGCATCCCAATACCAGCAATCACTTTATTTACAAATTTACACTTGTTTGGCTTTACACTACTACTATTGCATGTTTCCCCTTTGCTTGCTCGAATCAGACTCCACCCCTGCGCTGCGCTCGGCTGCCTTTTATACTTGTCTGGTTATCGCGCCGATTGTTCTTGCACATTCCAATTGGACTTCCTCGACCGTTCTCGCACATCCCATTACCATCGCGAACCATCCTTGCCATATCGGTATTATAACAAGTCGGCCGTACATTAAAGCGCGTGCCTAGCCATTTACGCATAGCACAGCGACAGAGTGCTTCATCGTTACAATATATAAATAAATGTTAAAGTAAATCTTAATAAAAAATCATTCTTTAGATCTGCATCAAAATCTTTAAGAAAAATAGCGATTTTTTAACTGCGAATGTTCTTTAATACTGTGGCTTGAGAGACCGCACGTTAGTTTTTATGTTACAAAAATTTAATGTCAGTAGTTAAAAAAAAGCTCATGAAATAAATCTAAAAAAAAGTCTTCGTATTACAATTTGAAATCTATATAATAATATATAAAAATGAATCGTGGTTCGTTCGGCTGCTTAAAACTTGAAAACGACTGGACCAACGTGGATACTTCGTTCGGCGGGTTTGTTTGTAATTGTTACGTGAAGGTTTAGGAAAAAAGAAAAATCGAGAAAACGGGGCGTGGCACCACAAGAATAAATTTTTAGACAATAACTTTGGAACCATAAGTCACACACATGTCCTTCGCCCGAGGGAATGGGGTGGGTATTGAACAAAGGGGTGTGGCACCGCCCATACAACTCAAATATTTTAAATGGAATAGCTTCCGAATTGTTAGTCGCACAGCATTGAAATTTGGAGTACCGTCTTTTCAAAGATGTGTCATTCTACTGTTAAAATTTCGCACATCAATGAAACTTAGTACGAACCTACCATTTAGTCATAGTCATATTTCGACAGAGGGAATGGGGCGGGTATTTAACAAGAGAGTGTGGCTCCGCCGATACAACTCAAATCTTTTATGGAATAGCTTCGGAATTGTAAGCCGCACAGCATTGAAATTTGGTATACCGTTGTTTTATGGATGTGTTATTCTACTGATGATATTTGATCGGTGTTGGTCAAGGGGCGTGGCACATTTTTTATGATCCAACAGCTATGCAGTACATACACACACATCAGTGAAACTTGGTACGAACTTTCCACTTAGTAGCACAATTCGACCAGAAGAAATTTGTGAGCATTGGACAAGGGGGCGTGGTACCGCCTCCATTTTTATATACATAGATTGTTTGTCCTGACTGACTGATTGATTGATTGATTCATTATCGCTCAGCCCAAACCGCTGAAGCTAGAAATATGAAACTTGAACTGTAGGTACATCTTGAAAAATGATCCTCCGCTAAGACGGGATTTTTTGAAATTCGGGATGTAAAGGGGCAAAACATGTGTTAAGGTGTTGTATGAAGAAAAGTGATTTAAGAGACAGATTGATTTCGAACTTCCTGAAATTGGACACGCGTTTCTCATTATTTTCAAAATCGAAATCTAACTGGATCAACGATGGGTTAAAAGTATGTATGGAGAAACAATTTTTTTGAGCCTTTTGACTTCAAACTTGGTGAAAGTACTTCAAATATAAAATAGCTATATACGTGTTTTTTATTTTTTCCGAATATTAAAATCGGAAGGGTTCAACGACCGGTTAAAAGTTTGTATGGCGAAACTGTAAAAAAAACATGAATTAATGGGGCCACTGACTTCAAATTTTGTGAAAGTACTCTTAGTGAGAAATAATTTGACACGTGTTTTTCAAAATCTAACGGGGTCAACAATAGGTCAACAGTTTGTATGGAGGAACACGATTTATTGGTCCTTTTGACTTCAAACTTAGACAAAAAGCACTTCTATCGGGAAACAATTAAAATGTGCTTTTAATTTTTTAAGAAAATCGAAATCTACCGTGATAAACTAAAGGTTAAGAATTTGTTTAGGGTAAATGTGAAAACTCATGATTTAAAGCTTTTGACTTCAAAATTTTTGGAAATACTTGACATCAAAGATAATAGACATATGTTTTTTTAAATCAAAATCTGACGGGGTCAACAATGGGTTCAGAATTTGTATCGGGTGAAACAAGAGAGCTTGCGTGCGAAGCCGCGGGGCCCAGCTAGTATCTACTAAAGGACATGCGGTTGAAATAGTTTTAGCGTTGATACAAAAAAAATAACGAGAAAGTGTTTTTATCGGCCACTGCACTATAGCCACGTTTCTTTTGCTTGTATACCTTAATTTTTCAACTAAAAGGCTGACAATTAACTTTGTCAGTACTATAATTTGCATAATTGAAATGCGCGTTATTTGGGTTTTGCAAAATACTTTAATATGGGAACCATGCTTAGGAGTGGGCAGACTACGCCCATTTGCAGATGAGTCTATACTCTTTCTCGCTAGATTGCTCATATCAAGTTTCATGTTTATATGTATCACTACTGTTTTGAAAGAATACAAATGTTAATAAAGCAATAGCAAAGCAAAGCTTTCTTGTTTCAATATAACTAAAACAAAAATCAAGTAGTTTTTTTATCGAAAACCACAAAAAGGCGAAATTGACTGCCGAAATTTCGGTGAGGTAAAATAATTCGACTAAAGAATGTTCACAGAATTTGTCAATCTAAACATTAGCTGCAAAGGAAAAACTAATTTCGAAAACACACTAACACATATAGGCGCATAATCATAGTCACGCAAAAAAGCCGGCTTTAGGTAGCAAAAGACTAAAAAGATAAAGTCGACTTTAATTTTTCAGTTACCATAGTCAGTTTAGAACATGCTTCTACGTAGCAGCGACTTTTTGAAACAGCAAACGAAAGCAACGGCAACTCTACAAAAACTAGTGATTCGGAGTTACAAATGAGAATTTATTTTCGGAATTATGCCCATGCCGATTTACTTTGTAATCAATTATTTTGCAATATTTGTTTTTCTGAACACTAATAAGCAGTTAAAAGTAGATGTATACGGTCGATTACTTGTGAAAACCAGACGGCATCACAAAAAAATCGACTGCACAGTTTTCCGAGGATTAATCTGCCCATCTCTGACATAAACAAACAGCTGATTGATTTTGAATTTGAATATTTGTTTACTTCGAAAGCGACAAAGCAGGATGGCAGACGTAAGCAATGTAAGTAAATTTGTAAAATTTGTATGTAACAGTTATTATACCATTTATCTGAACATCTATCTAAATTAGGGAAGAAATCGGGAACCGAATTGGACGGCCGCAGAAAAAGACTGCTTGCGGGAGTTAATAAACGGCCACATTAACATCATTGAGAGCAAACGGAACGATATGTCGCTCATCAGAAAGAAGAAGGATGCTTGGGAGAGTATCCGGATGGATATGCTGGCATCCGGATTCAATCGGGACATATCCCGATTGAAGCAGCAGTGGATGCGCATGAAGATGGGTGCCAAAAAAGCTGTGGCACAAGTGAAGAGAGCGCTGTGGCCACAGGAAATGTTGAGCAGCGACTTTATCGAGCCGGTAACGACTATAGAAGTCCTCGTCATCGAACTCGAATGGATCGATGCGGCTTTTGTATACTTTTCGCCGTCTCAGCACAATGTCGTCGTTTATTATATTGAAGTCTCGTTCAATTTGCTCAAAATGAAACATTTTACTTTGATTTGATTCCTTTCCTTTGATTTACTTTTTCGAATTTGATAGAAGTGACATTTCTGCTCATTTTGACTTATTGCTAACTGGTTTAGCAACAGCTTTTGCTTGTTTTAAAGTTAGAGTATACTTTAAGCGTTAAATTATGCTCTAACTCGACTATGATTGACTTAGAGCCTACTTTATTTAAAAGTATACTTTATTGATCTTAAAGTGTACTTTATTTCGACTATGACTATGCGCCATAAACTTTAGACGGCTGTAACTTTTAAAAGGCAACTCACTGTGCAAAACCCAGCCAGGACTACCGACCAGTGGTGGCCGGGTCCAGGTCAGAAAAAGCTGTTGCACAGTATTATCCACAATTACAGAATTTTTTTGTTTTGTTTTTGTTTGCAACACTTTTTAATTCATTTTCAAAATTTGACCACAGGCACTCAGAGGAACAACGCAAGTTGACACCGATGCACACATCAATTTTTGATCGTGTACCATTATGCAAAGTGAGACTTAGAAAGACATAACTATTTTTTTTATGATGTAATATAATTTAATAAATGACTGGCACGACAGCCCGATTACGAGACTAAGGCCTAGCTACCCGCAAATATCCGTGCTGTGCGTGCGAATTTGTACAAGGTTGGAAGGGACCTACAGTTTTATGCTGATTCCGAACGGCGAGTTAGGAGCTTTTTCATAGGTAATATTACTCTCAGAGGTTTGCCAGGTTTGGTTTGAGGACAGCCGCTGAAAGAAAAATTGTTGTTTTTCTTTTTCCTTCGGTGTTAGCAGCAATGGAACCTGGGCTCGAGCGTCGCATTTGACTCGCGACCCAACGCACTAGCCAGCTGAGCTACGGCGGCTGCTGTTTTATGATGTACTAAAAAATATATGCTCTATCAACGCAATTGATAAATTTTCCAAAAAAGTCAAATTTTAAAAATCTACTTTTGGCCAGCTTTTGTTAACAAATACTCCTATGTGCGACGCCCGCTTAGTGTAAGCACTAGCCTATGGCTTTCGGATTTCTATGATCATTTCAGATCCCTCCTGTTCCTTCTGAATGTTGAAACGCGTATTTACGGGCTACGCCCTCTGTTATCAATAGGTTTCTGGATACACCTAGGCTGATTATTTTGTTAATGTACACAGATGACCTGATTTTATTGGCAGAGTCCCCGCCCGAGTTATAGAAAATTATTGACGCAATGTAGGACTGCTGCATACAATAGAACTTAAGGGTATCTTGCGAAATCAAAGATTATACAGCACAACAAAAAAAAAACTTTTTTTCTGTTGCATGGAGTTTTTCTACTGTTTCTTACTAATTTGGGTGCGCTGATTTCGAATCCTCAGATTTTTTCTAGCAGCTCTAGTTTGTGAGATATAGGTACCGTGTAATTTGTTTCCTCTACTTTTTCCATATTTTTGATTGTAATTTCTAAACCAAAAAACCGATAGACATGATTGTCACCTTATCGCATTAACAACACCGCACGGCTTCTTTTCCGATTCAACTTATATTTATAAGTTTTAAAATGCCGCGGTAATTGGACCTCAAATTCGGAAAATATGGAGTTTTAAGGCGTTTTCTTTGATGGTCAAAAACATACACAATTTTTGTAAATCAATTAACGAGTTAGGTGTATAATGAAAGCCGACATATCAAACATTACAACGACATATCAAACATTAACTCCTGTTCACATTCAACCGGAATGATATTTTTTATTTGCATATGCAAATAAAATTTCACAAAACAAAATTTCACGCCATTTTTTCTGACATTAATCAATTTTATGCGTTCTAAATTGGCGTTGTAATAAGAGGTTTCAAAGTAGGAAAATATTGAATTTCAAGTCGTTTTTTCTGATGGCGAAAATTGTACAGATGTTTCATAAATCAAGTTACGAAGTATATGAATATCTTAAGAAGAAACATCAAACAATACAACACAGCCAAATTATTTGGCGGAATGCACATTCGCATCGAAATAATACCAAAAATGTACCATAGTCATTTTCATACATTTTTCCTTAAAAAATTAGGAGCCTCAAAATATGCTCTTTTATATGTTACACTAGCTGACCCGGCGAACTTCGTCCCGCACGACATTTGTTGTTTTGTTATAATGAATGAATGAATGGCGAATATAGGGCGATGCAAATTGACGAAGAAAACCAACTAAAGGAAGAGGAGGGAAGCTACTGATTAACGCATTCGAGGCCCTCAAATAAGCAATGTTGCTAAGTTTTAGTAAAGAAATGGATTGCGCTTGAACCATATTTAAATTATAGTGGCAGGGTCACGCCCCCTTATTCAATACCCGCACAATGCCCTCTGTCGAAGGAGAAAATGGTAGGTTTGTACTAAGTGTCATTGCTGATCGACTTATAGGTCTACGAAATATTTGGGTCACAACAAATGTGCCACGCCTCATGTCCCTACGCTTATAAAATCTTACCAGTAAAAATGACTCATCTATGGAACGACTTAGTAGAACGAAGATATTCTATATTAGGATATGGTTTGTATGGGCGGTGCCACGCCCCCTTGTTCAATACCCGCACCATCCTCTCTGTCGAAAGATATGAATAAATGGTAGGTTCGTTCTTAATTTCATTGCTTCGCGATTTATGGTTCAGCGGAATAATTGGGTCACAAAAAATGTGCCACGCCCCTTGTCCAACGCCCATCAAATCTTACCAGTAGAATGACTCATCTATGGGACGACACTATACTAAATTTCAATGCGGTGCGCCTTACAATTTCGAAGATATTCTATATTAAAGATTTGGCTTGTATGGGCAGTGCCACGCCCCCTTGTTCAATACCCGCCTCATTCCCTCTGCCGAAAGATATGACTAAATGGTAGGTTCGTACCAAGTTTCATTGCTGTGCGATTTATAGTTCAGCGGAATAATTGGGTCACAAAAATGTGCCACGCCCCTTGTCCACCGCCCATTAAATCTGAGCAGTAGAATGACTCATCTATGGGTCGACGCTATACCAAATTTCAATGCTGTGCGCCTTACAATTTCGAAGATATTCTATATTAAAGATTTGGCTTGTATGGGCGGTGCCACGCCCCCTTGTTCAATACCCGCACCATTCCCTTTGTCGAAAGATATGAATAAATAGTAGGTTCGTACTTAATTGCATTGCTGTGCGATTTATAGTTCAGCGAAATAATTGGGTCACAAAAAATGTGCCACGCCCCTTGTCCAACGCCCATTAAATCTTACCAGTAGAATGACTCATCTATGGGTCGACGCTATACCAAATTTCAATGCTGTGCGCCTTACAATTTCAAAGATATTGCATTATTAAGATTTGGCTTGTATGGGTGGTGCCACGCCCCCTTGCCCAATACTCGCCCCATTCGCTCTGTCGAAGGACATGACTAAATAGTAAGTTCGTAGTGAATTTAATTGATGTGTGACTTATGGTTCCAAAGTTATTATCTGAAAATGTGCAAAATTCACGGTCAAATATAGCATGGATTTATATATATAGATTTCCGACTTTTCCAATAGATTTTCTGGAATTTTTTTTTCGCACGAACCTGAACTGACTTAATACGAATCGAACAAAACAAACCCCATGAAAATCGGCCGTTCCGTTTGAGCGTGATGCGGTCACAAACCACTGTGCCACTCTCTTTTATATATATAGATTTATAGTCTGAAACACAAGCAAAAACAAAAAGATTTTGAATTGCTCTAAACAAAAAAAATTAAAAACTTTGCATATTTTTAGGCCCCAAATTTTTTAAGGAAAATCTATGAAAAGTGATGAAAATAGCTATGGTACATTTTTGCTATTATTTCGATGCGAATGTGCATTCCGCCAAATAATTTGGCTGTGTTGTATTGTTTGATGTTTCTTCTTAAGATATTCATATACTTCGTAACTTGATTTATGAAACCTCTGTACAATTTTCGCCATCAGAAAAAACGACTTGAAATTCAATATTTTCCTGCTTTGAAACCTTATTACAACGCCAATTTAGAACGCATAAAATTGATTAATGTCAGAAAAAATGGCGTGAAATTTTGTTTTGTGAAATTTTATTTGCATATGCAAATAAAAAATATCATTCTGGTTGAATGTGAACAGGAGTTACTAATGGATTAGCTGGGATGAAATTATCTGGGTCTCCTAGTAGGTAAGGGTTTATTAGGGTTAGTATAATTAAAGCTGCAATTATAATTACAAACCCTACAATGTCTTTATACGTGAAGTATGGGTGGAATGGGATTTTGTCCAGGTTTGAATTTACTCCTATTGGATTGTTATAGCCTGTTTGGTGAAGAAATAGGAGGTGAATTAGTGTTATAGCTAGTACAATAAATGGAAGAATGAAGTGGAATGTAAAGAATCGCGTTAGAGTTGCGTTGTCTCCTGCGAATCCTCCTCAGACTCATTTTTTGAAGAGGACTTAAGATATATTATGTTTTACGGGGCTCAAGTATAGGGTGTTGACAAATACGATCCTGTAATGAAACTGCTACGTTTCTTCATCAAAAAGCCCATAATTTTGTCCGAAAATACCCCGAATACATGATCGACCTTGAGACAGGGCTCTCCCGCAATATTTTCATACTCTGCGGTCACATATGTTGTTATACTACGTTGTTTGAATCTGTCTTCTTACAGGTTTTCCCTCATTCTTGCTGAAGATACCTTTCGCTTAGGGGTTGACTGAGTAAAAATGGGGAAAGTATCTACCGCAGTGTGAATATTAATCACTTAACCCATTGCTGCCTAATGGGTGAAATTTTACTCATGAAAATTGATTTTTTTTTAAATAAAAAAAAGTCAATGTTTGAGATCTCTCAAAACCATTGATATGGATATTTAGGGTAAAGATGGAACTACCTTAACCTAGTGAAGGTCACCCTAAAATATCGCCATCTAGCTAGAGTTACCAGACTCCAAAAATCGTGAATTTTCCGGAGGTGGAAAATGTGGCGAAACGTAGTGGCCTTAGAACTTCACTAAAATCTGCCTCCTAACTCACCTGTAAAAAATACAACTTTTCTTCTCGTGTTTAGCTGATCACTTCACAAAGTATGGAAAAAGCTACCATTGCTGCGTAATGGGTACAAAATACCTATTGAATATCTCAGCAACGTGCATAGATATAAAGCTGAAATTTTGTTTCTGATCATTTTGGGTCACTTCTAGGTTGTGTATGAAATTTTATCAAAATCGTATGGGCGGAACTGGTACCCGGCAGCAATAGGTTAATAGAGTTCTCCTATGATTCGCTTAGGTATATCTTAAATAATAATAATTATTAATAATTATTGACTGGCACGACAGCCCGCTTACGCGAGACTAAGGCCTAGGTTCCCGCAACCACCCGTGTTGTGCGAGTGAATTTGTACGCGGGTGGAAGGGACCTACAGTTTTATGCCGGTTCCGAACGGCAGGTTGGGAGCTTTTTCATAAGCAATTTTTACTCTCAGAGGTTTGCCATTTCCAGCTGAGAGGACAGCCACCGAAAGAGTAAACGAGTTTTCCCGTTATTTTTTTTAGGTGTTATTACAGGTAGTATTTGAACCTGAGGTTGCTGACTTCGACTCGCGGTCCAGCGCACTAACCAACTGAGCCACGGCGGCTGTCATAACAGTTGGGCTGAAAAGTTCGTATCGTTTCTATGAGATGACGCCACTAGATTAAAATCCGTATCATTTTTAACTAGTACCAACCTTCAAAAGAAACGTGTATAAATTTGACAGCTGTCTGATTATTAGTTTGTGAGATACAGCATTTTGAGTGAAGCAACTTTTGTTATTTTGAAAAAAATGGATAAAAAGGAATTTCGTGTTTTAATGAAACACTATTTTTTGATGAAAAAAAATGCTGCTGATACCAAAAAGTGGCTTGATGAGGGTTATCCGGACTCTGCGCCGGGCGAAGCAACCATTCGTAAGTGGTTTGCTAAATTCTGTACAGGCCATATGAGCACCGAAAACGACGAACGCAGTGGACGTCCAAAAGAGGCTGTTACGGACGAAAACATCAAAAAAATCCATAAAATGATTTTGGAAGATCGTAAATTGAGGTTGATTTGTAAAGCTGACACTCTAAAGATATCAAAGGAACGTGTTGGACATATCGTTCATGAATATTTGGGTATGCGAAAGCTATGTACAAAGTGGGTGCCACGCGAGCTCACAATCGACGAAAAACAAGAACGTGTCGATGCTTCAGAGCAATGTTTGGAGCTGTTCAACCGCAATAGAAGTGCAATTTTTTTTTTCTCCAGATTTGGCCCCCAGCGACTTTTTCCTGTTCTCAGATCTCAAGAGAATGCTCGCTGGAAATAAATTTAAAGCCGATGAGGAAGTAATCGCCGAAACAAAGGCCTATTTTGAGGCTAAACACAAATCGTACTACAAAAATGGTATTGAAAAGTTGGAAGATCGCTATAATCGGGTATCGCCCTCGATGGCAGCTATGTTGAATAATAAAATCGAATTTTGCCAAAAAAAATGTGTTTTTCTATAAAACGATACGAACTTTTCAGCCCAACTGTTATATATCTTACTGTTAGAAAACTTAGCTAGAAGAGAATTTACTTTTTCCTGCAAAATGCGGACAACAACACAACATTAGTATTGTTATTGCTATAATATTGTTAATATTGTTACAATGTCGTTAATATTGCGTTGAAATGTGAAATATAGCACATCATCAACTACTACTACTACTACTACTACTACATCTTCTACATTGTATATGTATAAACGAGTATATAATATACATATATTACTTACCCCGTTTATACGACAGCTTAAGTCGCTTTGAGTCAATACGCATCGACTCAATACAGTCGTATAAACACGATTTTGTTCAAAGCGGTTGAACATTTTAAGCGTATAGAGTCAAAGCGCTTTTCAAATGAGTTATTAAATTTTCAAGTCGCTTCGAAAATGTGTATAAACGGTTAAACATTTTCAAAGCAACACCAACAGCTAATATTCATTAGACGTACAAAAAATAAGAAAAACGAAAAAATAAAAGCATACTTTTCAAACCGTCTACAGTCAATTCGCTTCGGAAATCAATGTATAAACGAGTCAATGCGAATCGACTGGGGCCGACGTATAAACGTGGTAACTGATACTAAAGTCAAAGTAATGGTCCCGATAACAATAGCTTTGTTATTTTCTGCTTGCACGATTGACCGAAAGCAAATTATTTTCTTTTTCCTATTTAGCTTAGTCGAGGCTCAAATCTTGACACTCAAACTCGTTTCCCACCCACTGAATCATGGCAATAATCTTGAGTAAGCGTTTTTATAATTACCGTTAAATAGCAATTGAGGTAAACTTTGGGGTGCTCCTTGCGCTTTTCAGCTATTTTCCCCAGCATGTACTGACACAGCCACCTTTCTTCATGTGAATCATCATTGTCCTCATCATTTTCAGCTCCAGCGTTTTGCAAAGTAGCGGCTAGCGAGAAGCAATTGTACGCTATGTTCAACATTCTGTCTTTTCGATTCTCCAGCACGGAAATCCTGATAAAAATAATTTATTAAACATTTGAGCTACTTATGCGTAATACTGCACGTACTGCTCCGCTGACAATTTCTCAGCTGACTGCTTTAAATTACGCGAGCAATATGAGTGGATCGTGTATGTGAAAGAACCGTATTCAATCCAGAGTAACGTTTGTTTACGATTTAGGCTTATACACATCTCAAAACAGCGTATTGCGTGTTCGCACTCTGCCAATAGTGAGGTTGGCCTGGAAGGATATTATGGAAAAATCGGGACATTATAATAATAAATATATATTTGGAACTAAGACTCCACCCACTTCAGCGACAACAATCCGTTCAATTTGGTTTCAATTTTACTCGCTTTCGATAACGCCATGCCAGCCCAAGAGTCGAAACGAGCCGGACTAACAGCTAAATCTAAGGTGTAGTACTTTATGGCTTTGAAGAAATCGCGGTTTTTGAAGTAATGGTCAGCCAATAAATAGAAAATACTGTTTATTTTATATGGTAGAACAAAAGGAGACATCTTAATTGCACTTCCATCAGCATTTCCACTTATAAACTCCGTTATTTGCGTCGTTGTGGGCGTGGGGTCAAATTCATCAGGCAAGAGCGCAAGCATTTTTAACACAAACTGCTCCATATCAGCTGATATTGATTCGAGCTTGTAGGAATTGAATTCTGGTAAGAATTCCGGCCTGTACAAATCAAACACCTGTATGGCCTTAGGCCAAGTTAACTCAACCAATACTGATTCGTGATCTTCCAAGTGGCGAGAACGCGCTTTCTTTTGAGGATATCCATACAAGCAATAGGTCACCTAGAACCAATGCCGTTTTAGAGAAACACTCGTCAAATAAAACAAATATTTTGGTTACCTGTTCTAGGTATTCATAAACAACATCTCGACAAGTGTCATACAACGGTGCTCTTAAATTGGGTACAATCATATCCAGAATATATTTTAAAAATTCACCACTATCTCTGGTGCACAACTGACGCTTCCCTAGAAACTTGTGGGCCGTGAATAACACCAAAAAAGAGTGTGGAACCACGTCATCATCCTCATCGGAGTCATTCTTTTTCGGCTTAACAACCACGGGTCTGCAACTTTCATCCCTGCAATTATTTCCGCTATACACTGTTATAAAGCTGGAACGGTAGAACAATAGACTTACTTTAACATTATTTGATGCAAAATAATCCATGGTCCTTTAAATTCCAGTTCATGCACAGCATTGCAAGTTTTCTCATACGAAGCATCTAACTGACTCGTTAAAAGGCGGATTACATTCTGTACCATTCGAGCCAGCAGGTTCCCCAGGCTTGATACTGCAATATAATATTTAATGAATGAAATTTATGATTTGCTTTTAAATGAATGAAATTTATGATTTGCTTTAGTTGGACTTATTAGCATGGTTACGTACGTATCTCAAAGCCTTCGTTGATTATCACCGCTTCTACATAGGAGAAGCTGTAATTTACGGATTCCGCCCATAACTTTTGCCTGTTCGAGTTTTTGGGTTCTTTCAGATATTGGTAAGTAGTGTAGTGCAAAAATTTCTCTGCCCAATTCAAACATTCCTGCTTAACAAACAAACTTACATAAAGATTGTGTATAATAAATATGTGCAATACTCGACACCATCGTACCTCATAAGCTCCAATGTCCCATAATGATTGCAGAAGCAACTCTATCTGTGTTCTAAAGTTTGAAACCCAATGCCCACATTCCAGCGCCTCTCGGCTATGCGATATGTTATTTTTGATTATATGGACCAACTCAGACCATTTTTTTAGCTCAAACAATTTTGAAACTTTTTTCATGTCAATTCGTCTGTGAATAGAATAATACTCTTTTATTACATCCTTTTACTCACCCTTACCTACATACAGATGTAAGCATTTGTGCGTGTATGTACTACTGTGTCCAAAAAATAAGGTAACATTTGAATTTATGAATTATGAATGCATTATGAATTCCTTCCGCCGGGCCAAACAGTCAACAAAGAATATTATTTCAACGTTTTGCGTCGTTTGCGTAACGCTATCCGCCTAAAAAGGCCGGAATTGTGGAAAGACAATTCTTGGTTTTTACACCACGATAATGCACCATCTCCCATACTGCAGTCGTAATTCGTGATCATTTCGCCAAAAACTCAACCCATATCGTTCCGCAACCATCGTATTCACCTGATCTGGCGACGTGCGACTTCTGGCTGCTCAGCAAGCTCAAAAGACCGCTCCGGGTACACCGTTTTGATACGATAGAGGAGATTCAAGCCGCAGCGAAGACGGAACTGAAGGCCATCCCGGAAAGTGACTACAATCAGTGTTTCGAAGATTGGAAAATCCGTTGGCATAAGTGCATTGCATCGGGAGGGGATTACTTAGAAGGGGATGAAATTGATTTGGAAGAATAAATAAAGAATTTTCAAAATAAATACAATGTCACCTTATTTTTTGGACACAGTAGTATATACTCCACAGCGTATCAGTTACACACCTTTGCAACTCAACTCGAATGCTACAAATAAAGGCTTTCGTAATGCACGTTGAGTTCAAATTCGGTAAATGCAATACAAATGAGTCATGTTTACTAGTAAAAATGTCCTTCATTTCCTGCAAACATGCGACGCATTTTCCGAGGTCATTATGAAAACTGTGCCACAAATATTCCAAATTCATCAGCCTTAACTTGTACTCATCGAACGTCTCCATAGTCACATATGCCCATCCCAACCGTAACATTAGCTTATCAAAAGTGTTCTTCCACTTTATTACTCTGAAAAATTTTCAAAAATTAATTATATTGCGTCAATAAAAGATGCAAAACAAAAAATGTTGGCAAGTAATTGTAAAACCTCCAAGTGTGAATGAAAAACGACCAACTCTTCTTCCACCTTCCCTATCCGTTTGAATTTTGTGTTTTAACCAGTGATGGGAGTGATATATTACTTAATATAACTACTATTATTACTTTTGGCGAAAAAAGTAATGTACCTTATTGCCTTCTCCGCAAGTCAATAATAATATTACTTTTTCCCCAAGTTACTTATTACTTTATTACTTTTCTTTTTTTTTCTTTATTTTTCTATTTATGAGTCAGCATAAATTCTTTACAGCACAAAAGAAGCCTTTTCGGAAATCAAACGCTTAAGGGGGCGATAAAATTATTATGGGGAATAATTATTTTTTTTAATTCTAAATAAATAAATATCAAAAGTGCTTGTTAGTAAAAAATAAGCGTATATGGAACTTAAAAATTAGGTATTCAGGAAGAATGTTTCGCTCTGCATCAATTAAAACATCATAAATTTGCGAGAGTCATCGCGAAGGCAGATCGAACGATGCTGAAACAAGTATAAACAAGTATAAAAGGCAAACAAGTATAAAAGGCAGTCGGGTATAGCACAGTGAATCAGTTTAGTTTTAACCAGCAACGGTGCAAAAATAAGAAAAGTGAAGTGAAAGTAAAGTGATAGTTAGAAAAATGTAAATAAAAAGACTGCCGTAGTAAACGTCGCTAAAGACGTACAGTGTGTTTTATTTGTGTACAATCTATTGATACGAACTACGGCTACGTTGGCCAGCATATCTAAATTTCATAACAATACAATGAAAACATTTACCTCTTTTCCTTAACTAAATTGGTGTATTCTAACTCCAAAAAAAGCAAACAAATACCATATGACTCTTGCAGTGTTTCATTTGGTAATTGATTCCATGATGAAAAATCAAAGTGTTTTCTGAAAAACAAAAGCATGGTTTTAGTTTCTGCTAAAATCTATATAAAATTTAACAAATGAAATAAAATAAGTAAATCAATTAAAGGCTTACGAATACAAATTGAAAATATCCAAATATAATCGTTTTAGGGCTTCAGGTAAACATTTGTTCCATAGCTTAGAAACGAATTTCAGCCATTCGAATATCAGTATCACTAAATCGAACTGTTTATCCTAAGTGAAAAGAAAAATATTTGTTTTAAAAAGAAGATACATTTTATAAATAAACTTTATTATACCAAAGAGAATAATACGTATAAAAGACACATGTCATACAATAAAAATTTGTACGGGGGTTCCAACGTTAAAAACCAAACGCACTGGTCTCATAGATCTCATTTGTGGTTAAAGCATTGCTTTACATGCGAGAGCAGTTTTATCTGTGCTGCACTCTTTGGTTGCGGAAGTTTCTGCGAGTCTACACAAACACACTGCTGTGTGTTAAGGCCAGGGTTTCGAGATGGAGACAATTATTGTACTGGCAAAAGGTGGAAATCGTAAAACGTGTTCTAATTTCTGGATGGCTTTTGATCTTCTCTTACAAGCATACGCAGTAGCGCATTTTGTTTCTGTACGCATCGTCGACTGTAGCGTATAGAATATAAAAAAGATAATAAAATATCGAGCCGTTCCCGCGTTTTTATCATATGAGCCAAAAACCAATTTTTACAGACGGTTTATTTTTAGTTTTTTCTGAATTGGCGTAACATAATTGCGTGATTTTTGGTATACACACTTTATTTAGGGTTACACACCTGGAAGAAGTAATTTCAGTGACTTCAAAAAAGCGTTGTGGCGTTTTGTTTTTATTTACGATAATTTGTGTGATCACTGTTTTAACCCTAATTCCCAGAATTTTAAACGTAACGTAAACCCAGAAGTGAGACTGTCAGGCTCATATGAGCAAAAGAAATGAAAAACTCAATTTATTTTACTTTTCCCAATCCAATTACTACTTAAAGACGATTTTATTTAAGTTATATATTTTTAGTTAAGAACTGGTGAATACAAGATCCACTGTAAACAATTGCTACTGTAAAAGTATAATTAATTAATCCAGATATTCACATCTTTGTCAAATTTGGGTGGAAGTAGAATGGAGATTTGTTTTGTTTATTGTAAACATGTTCCTGCGTTTTGGAGACGTGTGGTGGACACATATGACACCGACTTTGTTTACGTGTACCAGAATTTGGCGCCTGCGAACTGACATTTTGCAGTAATACAGCATCTATTTTTGTCTGAGTTATCGCTCGTAGATATTCGTGGCTATACAAAAAAAATCCCCAGTTATCGCAAAAACAACTATTTTTTGCTATATATACCCTCATTCCAGTAAAGACGTGTTTTTAGCCATATGACATATGTCGCAATGCCAGCAGCATCAATCAAATGTATAAAGAAAGCTAGAGGCCATTCATTCATTCAGGTTTGCGTTTTTTGAAGTACCCATCAACAAATTTTGTTTTTTCTGAGTGTACGAACCCCGCATCCAATAAACTATCGGCTAATTCCTTACTGGTGAACTAGCTGGTCATTATTGCATTTGTGTTTGTAAGTCTCAAACAGTTTTTCAACACCTTTTTCGCAGGACCCACAGCTCCTTGATTACCGTATTTGCATGTGTATGCCATTTCAGGAGGTATTAGCACCATCGCACTTCCATATTCTGATTAAATATTTATCGGTATTGGAAGACATAAACTGTATGAACTAACATCAACTTCGACAAGGCATAAATTCTTCATATTCAGCCCTGTTCCAGAATCCGAATCGGAATCGGATTCGAATCGAAATGAAATCCGATTCCGATTTGAGAGGTGTTCTGCAATCCGAGCGGAATCGTCACATTCGAAGTTTATTTCGAATCCGATTGTTAGCAAATTAAACAAACCTTCAGTCAGCTGTTTGCTTGAAATGTTCAAATGAAAAAGGCAATTGTAAAATTGTGTGAGATTTTTTATTTTATTAAATGATTTCGGTTATTTTATTGGTAGTATTGCTTGAGAACGAGCACTCCGCCGTTGAAAAAGTAAAGCGTAGAATTTTGTGAGACCACAGCAATCCGATGGAATTGCCAGATTCTTCGTAACTAGTACAAGTTATATCAGTTATGTTCAAAATTTCCTATTGCTATTTACCTATTTACGAAAAATGCGTTTGTTTTTTAACATCAAAGAAAACGCCTTGAAATTCCATATTTTCCGACTTTGAGGTCAAATTGCCGCGGATTTATAAAACTTATAAAAATAAATTACATTGGAAAAGAAACCGTAAGGTGTTGTTAATGCCACAAAGTGAAAATCATGTCAACCGGTTTATTGGTTTAGAAATTACAATCCCAAACGTGAAAAAAGTCAGGGAAAATCCGAAAAAGTGACACGCCCATTTTTTGCGAAAACAGAAACTAAGTTTTAAAAACGGTTTGCGGATTCGAAATCAGCGGTCCTAATTACCCTAGAACTGATGTCAAACCCAGAAAAGCCGACCAAAAGTCGAAATTTGTTGCCCTGTGTAATCGGAATGCAGAACACCAAATTTCCGATCCAAATTCGTTCGAATTTAATCGGATTTGGAAATACCTTTAAACCACTGAAGTCACCTGGACCGGATGGCATCTTTCCGGCACTTCTACAGAAAGGGATGGGTATTATCGGGCACCATCTCGTGAGGATAACTAGAGCCAGTCTGGCGCTGGGATATATACCAGAGGCCTGGAGAAGGGCAAAGGTGGTCTTTATACCGAAGGCCGGGAAGAAGGATCCGATTCACCCGAAATCCTTCAGACCAATTTGCCTTACTTCATTTGTACTGAAAACTCTAGAGAAAGTTGTGGACAACTATGTAAGGACGACAGTCCTATTAGACAGTCCTCTTCACACTTGTCAGCACGCATATCGGGCAGGACGCTCCACCGAAACTGCTCTATACCAGCTGACAAGTGAGATACAGGAAAGTCTAGAAGAGAAGGAAATGGCTCTATGTGCCTTTCTGGATATAGAGGGGGCTTTCGACAACACCTCTCATGAAGTTATAGACATTTCTCTAACCAGAAGGGGCCTGACAAACCCTCTAAGAGGTTGGATACACAGTATGCTCGCTACTAGGTTGGTGGAGATACAGACTAGTACGGGCGGCCTAGCAATAGCTAACACAACCAGGGGCTGTCCACAAGGAGGAGTACTATCCCCTCTTCTGTGGAGCCTCGTGGTTGATGACCTGTTACAGGAGCTGACTAACGCTGGCCTAACGGTTCAGGGTTATGCGGATGATATTGTAATCCTGTGCAGGGGGAAATTTGAAGATACCCTGCGGGATAGGATAACCTTAGGACTAAGGTTAACCAAGAAATGGTGCACAAAGGTGGGGCTGAACATAAACCCAGCGAAGACCACCATAGTACCATTTACTAGAAGATATAAACTTGACGCTCTTAGACCAATCCGTCTGGATGGGATAGAGCTTGAATTCCAGAAGGAGGTGAAATATCTAGGAGTTATACTAGATCAGAAACTACTCTGGAAAGGACATTTGGAGGAGACGATAAGGAAGGCCACCAGGGTCTTCATGATCTGTAGGTCTATAGCAGGTAAAACTTGGGGCTGCACTCCGACTATACTGAGATGGATCTACACGGCGATCGTGAGACCTATGATAACGTATGGTTCAGCTGTCTGGGTAAACAAGACCAGCCAACTAACCACTATCAAGGCGCTCAGCAAGCTACAAAGACTGGCATGCGTATGCATAACAGGGGCTATGAAAACGTGTCCAACAGCATCCATAGAGGTTCTCCTTGAACTAACACCTCTTCACTTACACATACAGACCCAGGCGAAGAGGGCTCTTCTACGGATGACTGACATAAATATCGGGAATGTGGGCTTTCTGAGCCGTAAGAGGATTGATCTTATTAATCAGTATCCTGACATTGCAATACCGAGGGACACAATCTCACTGAAATTCAGTTTTGTCAAAAGATTTAAAACTGAACTTAGTAACAAAAGGAACTGGGTAGGTATATCGGAAACGTATCTGATAGACCAGCATATGATATCCTGGTACACAGATGGCTCCTTAACGGAGGAGGGTACCGGGATAGGAGTATACGGCCCGAGGATAAGATACTCGGAACCTACGGGAAAACACACCACTATCTTCCAGCCGGAAATATACGCCATTGAAAGGTGTGCATACTTCAATCTGGCGAGGGGATACCGGCACCGTAAGATTGCTATCCTCTCCGACAGCCAAGCGGCAATCAAGGCTCTTAGATCCTACCAGGTGTCCTCGAAACTGGTTGTGGAGTGCCTTGAGAAGCTCAACGAACTTGGCCGTTACAACCAGGTCTGGGTACTTTGGGTTCCGGGCCACGCTGGCATTGAGGGAAACGAACGGGCCGACGAACTGGCAAGGAGGGGAGCTTCCACACCTTTTGTCGGCCCTGAACCCTTTTGTGGTTTGGGAAAAGGAGCTTCTTCTATCCTAACGAGAAAGGACGAGATAACCAGAAGGACTCAATACTGGGAAAGCCTACCAGGTCTGGAGCATTCCAAGATGGTTATCGGGTCCTACAATAGGAAAAGATTCGAGGATTGCATGACCCTATCAAAGAATAATCTAAGGATTATCACGGGAATGCTAACAGGGCACTGCAGATTGAATTATCATCTGGCCAAACTAGGAATCCGTGAAAACGGGTATTGCAGGTTCTGCTTGCAGGAAAACGAGACTGCATTACATATACTAGGAGAGTGCCCTGTACTCATGCATAAAAGAAAGAAATACCTGGGGGCCCATCTTATACCAGGTACGGACTGGGTATCCAGAGATGTAGGAAGTATACTAAAATTCCTCCTGGATACCGGACTCACTGACAGTCTGTGAAGTCCAAGTAGGGGGCACAATAGATCTACAGGTCGCAGTGCATCATCCCTGCATCCCTAATAATAATCGGATTTGAGAACAGGGTTGCATCGGAAAATATTTCCGATAATCGGAATGTAGAACACCGACGGTCGGAATCAAATCCATTTCCGATCCGATTCGGATTCTGGAACAGGGCTGATTATGACGTAGATTGCAGTATTTTTTAAATTTTTAATTGACTTCATCCGATGCCGACTAGTCAATCAGTTTTTTGCTTTAGAAATTACGATAAAAAATATGGAAAAAGTAGAGGAAAAATTTAAAAAATGACACGGTACCTATATCTCACTAACTAGAGCTGTTAGAAAAAAACTGATGATAGATTCGAAATCAGCGCACCCAAATTAGTAAGAAACAGTAGAAAAACTCCATGCAACAGAAAAAAAGTGTTTTTTGTTGTCCTGTGTTACAAATTGTCCCGATTCGAAATATAAAAATATGAATAACTTTTGAGAAGAAGCAGGTAGGATTTCAATTCGACCGGATTTTGCACCTATAATCATCAACAAATACAACCCAGATTGCAGTTTTTGTCGACATTTTTGTGCTACCTATCGATGCTTCCTGCCTACCGTGGATTGTTACGTAAATTCAGTTCTTCCGGCCAATGCAGGCGTAGTTGGTTTCTTTGGATTGTGCCGAAAATAACGCTTTGAATGTCTAATGCAGTTCACCACTAGTAGTCACTTTGGTATACATACATAAGTAAAGGTCCGTTCAGCTAAAGATATTTTAAATGTGGGCACGGTCCGTACTTATTAACTGACTTTAACGGTATAAACTTTCTTTGGTGCAAATGCATATTGCAGGTGTAATGAGGGGTCGAAGGTTAAATTTTCGAAAAACTCAAAAGCCCATATTTTGTAAAATAAGGTTCCGATTTTAAAAAGGACACCAATGTAAAGGTAATCAAAAGCCATTTCTTTTGATGTCCATATTTATAAATAAAATGGGTATAGAATTTGAGAAAATCAACTTTGAAAAGAAAACACCCTATATTGTTATGAAATCCGATTTTTTCCAGAAAACATGTATCTAAAATTAACATTAACTGTATCTAAGAATAAATTACCCGAAAACAGCATATAAATACCTCTTATTTGATATATAGTTTGTTAGAAATACTTCAATACAAGACTTCAATGCAGAAATACTGTTGATATCTTACTGAGCCCGACCCCATAGTTGCTCTTATGCTGAGATACTGTCAGCCGTTAATGTGATTTGCATGCAGAAATACTGTTGATATCTTACTGAGCCCGAACCCTCATTAGTGCTATTTTTTTAAGCCCGGCTCGGCTCGGAAGTAACATCCAACCAACTAACTGTTGCATTTATTGCAGTGTTTTCATTGTAATAAAAGAATTTATTAATTTTTTACAAATTATATTGGGAAGCCATTGTATTGCGATTATTATAAACTAGCAAGGCTTTTGCACGCACATGTGAAGTCAATGGGTCCAATAAATCAAGTTTCTTTGTACAACACTTGAAGTTTTGCCCCTATAGATTCTGAATTTCAAAAATTCCCGTCTTAGCGGAAGTTTTTTTTCCTTAATGTACCTACTTACAGTTCAAATTTCATGCTTGTAGCTTCAGTAGTTTGAACTGGGCGGAGTTAGTCAGTCACGGCAAACAATTATATGTATATTTATTTGAATGTCTAACCTTTTTTTCCAGTCCAAGGGTGCGATTAAGTTTCATTGATCTGCGGCAAAGTAACGCGGAAAATTTGAGTAAAAAAAAATGTGCGACGCCCATCAAGTTTTACCAGTAGAATTACACATTTAAACCATGACAGGGTATCAAATTTCAATGCTCCCCGACTTATAACTCCGCAGCTATTCCACATTAAAAATTTGGGTTGTATGGGCGGTGTCCCTCGTCCAATACCTACCCCACTCTCACTGTCGAAGGGCACGTCTAAATCGTAAGTCTGTGCCTAATCTCTTTGATGTGTGAGGGTAGCTAAAAAAGTGCCACGCCCCTTGTCCAACGCCCATACCATTTAACCACTTGAACGACACGTCTAACCCATGATGCTGTATCAAATTTCAATGCTGGCCGACTTATAATTCCGAAGATATTTCACAATAAGAACTTGAGTTGTACGGGCAGTGCCAGGCCCCCTCGTCCGATACACACCAGAGATTAGCAATAGTACCGCAATTTTGGATGCCACCGCATTAATACTCATTCTTTTTACTACCTACTACTGATAAGCACCGCATAACATAAGTATCCCAACCGCATGAATACAAAACCCGAACGAGTTTTCGATTACGAATCATTATGAGTGTTGCTCACACGACCACTTGGTATTCGTCGGTATTCGTTGTTTGCAGTGAGTGAAAACAATGAGTACAAATATGCATAATGCGCAATTCGCGAAGCGTATGTGCCTAAAACTAAGTACGCAGTTGTGATCAGCGCCCAAAAATCCTTTAGAAAAGTAAAGGTAGGTAGGTAGGTAGTCAAAGTGGTTGCGTACGCCGATGACATCATCATTATGGTGACAGGGCCGTTCCTAGATACAATCAGTGACATCCTGGAGGGTGCTCTGAGGACTCTGAGCAGCTGGGCCGCTCGATGCGGGCTGGGGATTAATCCTACCAAAACAGAGCTGCTACTATTTACAAGAAAGTACAAGGTTCCTCCATTTCGACTGCCAAAGCTCAACGGTAGCGAGCTCAGGCTATCCTCAGAAGCTAAATATCTTGGAGTCATATTGGAAACCAAACTTAGCTGGAAAACTAATATACATGAGAGGGCCAAGAAAGCACTGGTAGCGTACTACTCGTGCAGCAGACTCTTCGGTAAAAAATGGGGCCTACAACCGAAGATGGTTCGTTGGACCTATACAGCGATAGTTCGACCAATTCTCACATACGGAGCACTGGTGTGGTGGCCAGCGCTAGAGTAGAACCACAACATCAATAGACTTAGTGCAGTGCAGAGGGTGGCGTGTGTCGGGATCACGGGGGCCTTGAGGTCCTGCCCTTCTGACGCTTTAAATACGCTTCTTCATCTGCTGCCGATTGAATCTTTTATTAGACGGACGGCCGCTTCTAGCGCATTGAGACTGAGAGAATCATCCCAATGGGCGGAAAGACTTTACGGACACAGTAACATCCTCACGAAGGTTCCGATGGACCTAAGGGGGGATACGGACTACACAAAAGAATGTGCCGACTTTGATGTTAGGTTTTCCACGCTCTTTCCCTCCAGAAGGGAATGGGAGCGTTACGCATCCTTGTTTACAAACGTAGAAACCGCCCTATGCACAGACGGTTCAAAGATGGACTGTGGTGTTGGGGCAGGCATTTACTCTAGGGATCTGGTAGTGGAAAAAGCTTTTCACCTACCAGATATATGCAGCGTCTTTCAAGCGGAAGTCTTTGCAATAGGAGAAGCCTGCAGGATTCTCCTACAGCAAGAAATCCAGAGTAGGGATGTTTACATCTTTTCAGACAGCCAAGCGGCCATTAAGGCACTCACCAAGCCCATAGTGAAATCTAAACTAGTCAGAGACTGTAAAGAATTGCTAGGGTTGGTGAGCGGCCGGGTGGATCTTACCATCTGCTGGATACCCGGTCACGCGGGTATCAGTGGAAACGAGTAAGCTGACGAGCTTGCCAAGGTGGGATCTGCCATGGACTCACAGCCCGAAAGGGTGGCACCGCCTTTAAGTGCAAGGCTAAGACAGGTAAAGGATTATTTCCTGAGGAAAGCGGATAGTAGGTGGAGAAATCTTTCCAGCTGCAGAGTGGCTCGAGAGATCTGGCCACGCTACAACTCCCACAGAACCAACAATCTGCTGCTAAATTCTCGTAGGAATGTTTCTAGGCTAACAGCCGTGATCACGGGTCACTGGCCAATTGGCCTACACGCGGCGAGATTGAGAATCCCCCACAACCCCTTTTGCAGAAGCTGCAGAGAAAGCAACGAGAGTGAGACACTCGAACACTTCCTCTGCGGCTGCCCTGCCTTAGCATTTAAAAGACTAAATTCCTTGGGGAACAGTCTGATTAGCTCTCTAGCTGATCTGTCTGAGACAAGACTGATATGCATCAAGTCCTATTTGGACGATGCGGGTTGGCTTTAAGGTCCAGTATCTTCTCCCACGCAGGGAAGACCAAATCGAGGAGGCGACAGCAAAACGGCACATAGTGCTACTTGGGTGTGCTCAGTGAGCACGCAGTCGCTGCTACCTACCTACCTAGAAAAGTATAGTTTGATTTAAAAAAAAAAAAAATGTAGATTTTGTTGCTCTGCGTTATCGACAATTGATTCAATCATCATATATGTATGTAATTGCTTGGAATATTAGCAGCAGTTGAGCTGACAAAATCCATGCCGCCAACATTTCTTCCAAATGCGTATACCTACTTCATACGCTTCGCGAATGGTGCATTATGTTTATTTGTATTCATTGCTTCCACTCACTGCAAACAACTAATACCGACGGATACAAAATATTCGTGTCAGCAATACTCATAATGATTCGATTTGGCGGATACTTATGTTATGCGGTGCTTATGAGTAAAAGGCAGTAAAAAGAATGAGTATCAATGCGGTGGTATCCAAACGAATACAAAGTATTCGTTTGAGCAATACTCGAAATGATTCGATGATCGCAAACTCGTTCGGGTGTTGTACTCGTGCGGTTGCGATACTTATGTTATGCGGTGCTTATGAGTAGTAGGTAGTAAAAAGAATGAATATTAATGCGGTGGTATCCAAAATTGCGGTACTCATTGCTAATCTCTGCACGGCACCACCGCATGCTGAAGTTATATGAGAATGCGGTGGTATGCGGTGTTTCTATCTTTCGTTTGGAACGAATGAGCGAAAGATTCAAACTTAACTTATTATTCGTATCATTCGCACCACCGCATTCCGAAGTGATATGAGAATGCGGAAGCCGAAGTGAAATGAATATGGGATAGTTTGCCTTCGTTTAGTATTGCAAGCTGATGATTCGTTCGTTCGGTTTAGTAGTACACAGAATGAATGCTTCGTTTGCGGTGGGGATACATACTCATATCCGTTCTTTGGAGTAGTGGCACATATTCGCACCGCGTTTTACATGAATACATATTGATAGAGTCCGACCGATTAATCGGCATCGGTTAGTATTGGCCAATAAAATTGGTATCGGCATCGGCCAAAAAAAAAAAGAATCGGCATCGGCCTTTTTTGGCCACATTGGCCGTTTTTGGTCGATGATGCCATCGGCCTATTTTTCTGCTTTCATTTTTTGGTTTTCATTTTTTATACCAACGGGTTCTTATACCCCTTTTCAGTAATGTATTTTTAGATACAGTTTAATATAAATGTTTCCTAGAAATGTTTTTTTTAAACTAAGTAGTCTTAAAAACACAAATTTTCTCGAAATGTCTATGGATTTCGTCTCTTAATGTGGATATCAGAAGAAGGGGCATTTAATTTTTCAATCTTATCCTTATTTTTTAATTGGAAGCATTTTTAACAGGCCTTTTATTTTTTCTAAATTTGTTTTCTGACTTCTTCCCATTGCATCTGTTCAACGGGTCGCAATTTGAGAGTACAAATTTTAATATAAAAATCGTAATTTTAAGTTGCAAAAAAAAAACTGAATTTGTATGCAATATTTACGTCACTATTTTTCTTTCTCTCTCAGTGGATAAATGTTAATGTATTAGAATTCTGAATTCTCTGGTTATTTTATTTAGTTTTTAATTATTTCTTTTCTCGTTATTTAGTTTTTAATTATTTATTTAATAATAACAAATTAGTTATTTTGTGATGCATATTACAAACAATATGTAATAGTTCCTTTTATTATTTTATAAAATATACTGTGTTTTTGATTGAATTCATTCGTGTTATTTTTTCTATGTAATCGGCATCGGCCGATTTTCGCCCTTTCGGCCGGTTAATCGGCATCGGCCAAAAAATTTGGTATCGGGTGGATTCTACATATTTTCATAAAAATATGACCGCTTGCAGATCTCTGATACACACTCCATTCCCCATGTCGAAGGGCACACCTAAATCGTAAGTTTTTGTCAAATCTCTTTGATGTGTGATTCGTAGTTCCAAAGTTATTCAAAACATTTGAGTTGCTTAAAAAGTGCCACGCCTCTTGTCCAACGCTCACAAAGTTTTACCAGTGAAATGGCACATCTAAACGGTGGCCCCGCACCAAATTTTAATGCTGCCCGACTTCTCATTCAAAAGATATTCCATATTGAAAATTTAAGTCGTACAGGAGGTGCCACGCCTACATATCGGGTCGTATTCGCACTATGTGGTTTACCGAGACTTAGTCAAGACGAACATTCCGTGAAAAATTCAGCTAATCAGCTGTCTAGTTTTTGAGCTTTAGTGTCGTGGGCCCAACAAACAAACAAACAAACAAACATACTATACATCACAGATGGGCACGCTGCTACTCGAGAGTAGCAGCGACTGTCTTAGCGATTGTGTTAGTGCCCATCACTGCTATACATTAATTTTTATATACAATATATCGATATTTGCTGTAATGACTCGCAAAATTTTTCAACCTGATATAGCCTTTACCCCTATGAAACACAGAATCATTTTACATCAACATTGATTTACAGACATGTACTGTAGCTTTGTTTTGTTAGTTAAGTGGGCGTGGAAAATTATATTATAGCCTATGTTTGCCGCAATGACATGCTGAATCGTTTGACACCCATATTGTGACAAATATATCATGGCTGATCTGTCATTATAATGTGCGAGGCGGGAAGACGCATAATAACAAATAAATCGGTTCAGTGTTTTTTGCCTGATTGTGGCTCAAAAAAGCAACGTCAAACTTGTTTTTATATAATAAAAACAAGTTTGCATTCGCACTGCTTTTCGGGTGCCAAATTATAACAACAATGCTGCTGCACCTGTTATTGTGAAACTTGGATCTCCTGACGACCGCTCTATGCTCTTCAGGTCAATTATTCGTTTTTGCAAAGAGAATAAGCGGTCGCTGCTGCTAAGTGATGTTGGGCTCACAACTGTTGGGAAACTACACGTGCATGAAAGTCTCACCAATAACAACAGTGAACTAATGCGTTCAGCACTGCAGCTGAGGAAACAAAAGAGATTAGTAGCTGCTTTCTCAATTCTAATTCAAAAAAGCCAAGCTGTCAGAGTGTCAAGCAAAGAGAGTTTAGAGAATATTGTTGCTGCAGACTAGTGGAAATGTGTTAATACAAGATCATTGCTTATGTTTTGTTTGTGCTTACTTTTTACTTGCTCTTGTGCATTCTTTCATTTCTTTTGGTGTATTTTTCATTTCTTGTCCTTATTTCTATATCTCAGTTACTCACTTTCTGTTCATCTCCTAAACTGTCTGTCTTTAGTTGTTTCTGTTTTGTTCCTTTTCTGTGACGATGGGGCTGGCTGATAAATCAGACTCTGGCGTTAGTGAAAATCAAAAAATTCTTTTAGACATTTTTGGTAAACAAGTTGTTGGTCTTAATGTAGTGCATTTTAATGCGAGAAGTTTAAGTCATGACAAACTTGATCATGTTAGGTATGTTTTTGAGGGGTCTTCTGTGGACATAATTTGTGTCTCTGAGACCTGGTTTCAAAGTGATGTCCCTGATTTCAACTTGTCTCTTGATGGATATAGCGTACTAAGACATGATCGCGTGCACAAGAAAGGGGGGGGAGTTGCAATATATTGCAAACAGACACTTAAGTTACGACTGCTATCTAAGTCTATTAACTGTGACACGGAATTTATTCTTAGCGAAGTGTCTGATGGTGCATCTAAAGTTTTAATTGTGTGTGCGTACAATCCTCACAAATGTTGTTCCCTTGATCCCCTTTTTGTTGAGTTGTCTGAACTGTTAGTTGAGTATGAACGTATTCTGATTTGTGGTGATTTCAATGTTAACTTATTAATTAATGACCCCAGCAGAAATAAACTATTTGACTGGTTAGAAGCTACAGGCCTATGTGTGATTAATAACACAATACCAACTAGGTATGCTAATAATGCCCTACCCAGATACTGCTTGGTGTCATTATAAAGCTGCCCGTAATGAAGCAACAGCTACAATTAGACATGCAAAGCGTTGCTACAGCAATTCAAAGCTTGACCCTTCACTCCCATCTAGGAAACTATGGCGCAATCTAAAAAATTTGAAAATTCATGGCAAGGAAAACTCTGGTTGTGACTTGAATCCTAATGAGCTAAATGATTTCTTTATTGGTGCCAATGATAAAGAGAGTCGCACTGTTTTGCCAACACATTTATCATCTTGTTGTGGTGTTAAAGAGAAATTCGAATTTATAGCAGTAAGTGAGGCTGATGTGTTCAAGTCAATAATGGGTATGAAATCTAATGCAATTGGTGAGGATGGCATATCTTTAAAATTTGTCAAGCTTGTGTTACAATTTGTTATTGGCCCACTTACTCATGTAATAAATCACTGCTTCACTAGTTCTTGCTTTCCTTCTGCGTGGAAAAGAGCAGTTATTTTGCCTGTTGCAAAAAAGTCGAATGCTTCTTGTCCTGGTGATTACAGGCCTGTTAGTATATTGCCAGCCTTTTCAAAGGTGTGCGAAAAGTTGATGGCAGTGCAAATCTCTACTTTCATACAAAAACACAACCTGCTTTCCCCTCTACAGTCTGGTTTTCGGCCTAGGCATAGTTGCTCTACTGCTATGGTCAAAATACTTGACGACATTAGACTTAAGTTTGACATTGGGGACTTGACAATTCTTTGTTTGCTTGATTTCTCAAAAGCCTTTGACTCGGTTGATCATACTCTCCTGTGTGCAAAGCTTGAACATTATTTTGGTTTTAGTGGCAGTGCGTTGAAGCTTATAGCCAGTTATCTAGAGGGACGGACGCAAAAAGTTATATCTAACAAATCTATGTCTCAGTCTCGATTGGTATGTGCAGGTGTTCCACAAGGATCAGTCCTTGGGCCTCTGTTGTTTAGTCTCTTTGTCAACGACGTATTCTCTGTGTGCCAGTATGTGAATGTTTATGCATATGCAGATGATATTCAAATGCACCTGTCTAGCCGAATTGGCCTTGTTGATGATTTGTGTTTCAAAATGAACAGTGATCTGTCTGCTATCTCTAAGTGGGCTGCTGCCAATTATTTGTGTCTAAATGCGTCTAAGTCCTATGTTTTGCCTATTTATCATAGTGTAGTTCACCTTGACAGTATTCCTAAGCTATATTTAGGCTCTAGTGCGCTTACATTTACTGAAAAAATAAGAAATCTGGGATTTATTGTAAACCACAATGTAAGTTGTCGTGATCATATAAATGGGGTTGTGAGCAAGGTATATGCTACACTGCGTAAACTGAGTATCTCTGCTCCGTTTACCCCCTTGGAAACCAGGCGTAAGCTGGTTGTTCAGCTTATTGTGCCCCTTATCGCCTACTCAGAGATTGTGTATAGTAAGCTTGATTCCGTGTCTTTGCATAAAGTTAACGTCGCATTTAATAATGCCACGCGATATGTCTACGGACTCAAAAGGTATGAGCACATTTCCCTTTGGCAGAATAAGGTACTAGGCTGTAGTATTGAAAATTACCTATCTGCTAAAAACTGCATATTTATTTACAGACTAATGGAGTGAAAAACCCCTCACTATTTGTTTGAAAAGCTCATACCTTTCAGGTCCAGGAGACACCACAATTTGATTGTCCCAGAATATAACTTCTTAACATCATCAAGACTATTTTTCATTAACGCCGTGAGGGTCTGGAACTCGGTTCCTGAGGTCATAAGGGCGGGGCTGAGCAGGAACAACTTTAAGACAAAAATTTATGAGTATTTTAAAGCACTTTAATCGCAGGGTACCAAGGTTCTTTTGTGTTGGATGCAAGTCACCTCTTCTTCTTCTCCTTCTTCTTTATGTATTCTCATCTTTCATCTCTAATTTTCCTACTATTTTTGTCTTCTACTGTTAGTTGTAAGGTTAAATATATTACTATTGTTATTAGATTTAAGTTTTGCTTTCATTCATGTGAAATTTATTAATGATTGATGTGCATTTAAAAGACTTAGTTCTTATACTGTACAAATGTGTAAATTTTTTCTAAATAAATAAATAAATAAATAAAATATAGATAGAGAAACAAAAATTACATTTAAATTTAATGACACTTAAATGTTGTTTTTATTTCAAAACAGTTATGTACCAAAATTTTTACTATATTTTAAATGTGTCGTTGCCAGGGGCGGATTCAAAAAAATACTTTGGGGGTTTCAAAAAGCAATTCTTTAATATTCATAAAATGCATTATTTATTTTATAAAATAAAATGAAAAAAACGAAACTAGCTACGCGGCTTTCAGTCGTCTCATTTATAGAAAAGTTAAGAGCTTATTTTAAACTCATAAATTTAATAGTAAAATTGAATGTAACATTTGTATTGGATTACATTTACATATATGGCTAATTATTACACTGTACAACAGCATTTCTGCAACAGAGTTACGACCGTAAGACGAAAGAGGACGTCGTACAGATCATGTTTGCTGAACAAAGTAATAGTCCAGCACGTCTGATTTTATTTTTAATTTGTGCAAAAAGGTTAAGGTTAAGGTTGTTTTCATAAAAAGCTTGTACAGTCGTGTATGGATATAGTGAACTAATTATTGCAAGGCCTGTTCACAGTATCAAGGTTGTTCACTATATCAAGGTTAACATTTTTGTTCAAAAACTCGTTTTCTTTGCTCAAAAAAAACTTTTTGTATTTGGGAAAAAATGTTTTTCAATATTTAGAGGCACCATATCAATATTTGGGTGTTCACTATATCGGGTGTTCACTATATCGGGTGTTTACTATTTCGGGTGTTCACTATACCCAGACACGACTGTATTAAGTAAAATATTGCAAAAAATACTATACTGTCATTTTGGAAACTATTTTTGATTAAAAATTAAGGGGGATTTTCCAACAACAAAACTTTCTCAAAACTTCCCCCAAAAAAATAAAAAGCCTTAAACACGAAACCTTCATTTAATCCTTTTCATAAATTAGCTTTGCTTGAGATGTTGAGAAAAATGTTAAATATTAAAAAACAAATATCGCACACGCACTACAAAAGTGACAGAACTCAAAATTTTTGATTGTTCAGGAAACGCAAAAAACTGTTTTTGGGGTAAATAAACATTTTTTTTTACAGATTCCTTACAGATTATGCTTTAGGATAAGTTACAAGAATTTTTTTATTTTACACTAGAAAATCCAAAATTTTGAGTTGTGACTGTTTTGATGGTATTTGAATTCAATAATTACGGAATTATTTTAAGTTATGTCACTTTTTCTGAGTTTTATAATTATAAATGACAGTTAAAAAGTCGAAAGAAACATTTTGAAAATTCGAAATTAATTTTATTATTTATACTAAAATTGTCAGAACTTTGCTTAAAATTAACTTCAACAAAAATGTATTTCGTCAAAAGTGTCACAATTTGAATTTAGGACTCTTTTGCATTGATCTGCAGCGATCAAACTTCTGACATGAAGAGAGACCTAACTGTATTTTTGCAACAGTTAACAACAACAAAATATACTGAGCTTTTGTTTATTGGTAGATTGATGCATTGTGCACAGTAAACCCGAAAATTAAAAATTGTGAGTTGTGTCACTTTTGTAGTGCGTGTGCGATATATTTTCCCTTGAAAAATAGTTCAGGTGGTCTAGAAACAATTAAACCGTAAGAAGTCCCCTCTTAATAAAATAGACAATTTTTATGATTTCAAAAAAGACGCTTTCGCTTTAGGGGAATGCTCAAATGGGTCAATATTGCGATTTAAATTCCAAACGTACTCAGCGAGCATTGTTACTTTCTTCAAGTAGCTTAGTTTGTTGGTGAAACCTTTCACCGTACTCATCAGAAACAGCCCCAAGATATTCTTTGAAAATTACATTAAAGCATCATTAATTGTTTGTACATTTAACATCGTTTTTTCTTTAAAACATAGTGGATTTTGAAAAGGTATTTGATTAAAGCGAATTTAAACGGATTTTGCAAACATTAATTTTGATCAAGAAAATTGTCTTTGCAGGCTTAGCCATACTTCGAATTTGGATTTACATAGTTTGTGGATATTATAAAGTTCTCAAAGAAAATGCGACAGATTTGAGCGACTGTAAAAAAAAATTCCGTGCCTTTTTACAGTATGCATGACAATGCTTTGCAGTTAGGTTGTAGTGGCTGCCTCTGTATGAGACACACAGGGCCAATTTTTCAGTGCGAGTTTAAACCCAGTTCAAACGTAGTTTGCTTGAATTTCGTTTAAAGTTAAACTAAGTCTAAACGACAAAACAGTTTTTGAGTGCTAGTTTATTTTTATCTACATATATAATAATTTTCCTTTGTTTTGATTGTTATTCGTAAATAAATTCTTTGCGCTCAAATAAGGTATTTCATCAAAAAGATTCAAAATAAGCAAACGGAGCGCAAATTTGTCGTCTCGGGAAATCGAATGGGCTTAAGGGGTCATTCTCATGCGCGGACAGGAAAAATTGACATTTTTCAGAAATTATTTCATTTGTGAATACGAGGAATTATCAAAAAAAGATATTCCACTTTAATTTATTCATTGTTATGGTACAAAAATAAAAAAAATAAAAAAATTTTTTTAATTTTTCGAACACTTTTTTTCGATTAAAGACACGGCTTCTGCCATGGCCAGCTGGCGGGGATTGTTTTGAGTCACAGGATTATCTGAAACATAAATTTCAAAGAAATTCTTAATCAGTATGAACGTACCTCTCGCCCGTAGTAAATTTGAATTTTTTCATAAGAATCTCACAAAATGGCAGGCATTGGAAGTTAGAGCAGTAAAAAATGGTTGTTTTTGAAGATTTTATCAATGAAAAAAAATATGAAATTTTTAACATATCAGAGTGAATTTACTAGGGGCGATAGCTAACAGTATGTAGAATGACGTGACAAAATCGCAGAGAGATCGGATGAATGGAATTTTTTAAATCATCCCCGCCATTTCAAAAAAAGGCGTTCCGAGAAAAACACGTTTAAAGTTTTGACTAACTGATTGAATCCTTGCTAGAAACCTTGACCGCTCGTTATATAAATGTCTGTAGAAGCCGAAATACTTGAAATTTTCCAATAAAATTTTGACAGCACCTATCATCAAGGATGATACATTCCAAATATGTTAAAAAAAGAAATTATTTTTACAAAAATTCACATGAGCATGACCCCTTAAATGCAGAATACTCGTACCACACCCTCTTAAAAAAATTATGTTTTCCTTTTATTGGAAAGAGGGGTATTTTCGTAGTCTAACAAACTTAAAATTTTGCTGCGGAAACATTTACAGAGGGCATGGTCCGCCCCCAAAGTCCCAGTTATATATCCGAATTTCTCAAGAATTTATCAACCGATTCTAACGATATAGGTGTCATATGAAAGGTATTTTCTTCCTCTTTGATTGATGTATAACATTAGGTTTGTAATATGTACCAACAATGAGTTATAAGCGAAAATTCTCGAAAAAAATCTATTATTAAGCTATAAGTTTGCTACTATATTATTGCCTGTGAAATTCCCTTTACAATGAAATATAAAACATTCAGAAACTGTGTTCTTTTGGTTTCATATTTAAATTTAAGTTGATGTAAAAGCACCTTTTTACTGTATTGAAAAGGCGCTTATGAAGGTTTTGCTTAAGGGGGAAAGCCACTGTGACGGGTCAAAAAATTAGTGATTGTAAACATTTTTTTTTACAGAGTAAATATAGGAATTTTTGGATCGGGTTTTTTTTATTTTATTAAGCAGACATCTAATAATATTTCCACTAATTTTTATTAAAAAATATTAAATAGTTTAAACAATAGAGATGATCCCGTAGCGCTTGAAAAAAAATTCCCCCTCCATGGCGGCATCGATTTCTCAAAAACCCGTACTCAGAAAAAAAAAATAAAATTTTATTGTAATCTGTATGAATGTAGCTATCTTTGTACGTAGCCGTTTTTTTTTATTTTGATTTTTCACAAAATGGCGACCGATTGAAAATATTTCCATGTTTTCGACCTTGTTTTTTTGGTTTTGAGACAGTTTAAAAAATAGTAAAAAACAAAATTTTCCAAATCGGCTACGCTTAACCTTAACCACTACTAAGACGAACAAAACAAAAAAAATTAGAAATCGGTTCATAATTGTTCGAGTTATTGATGCCGCCAGTTCAAAAAAAGTTGTTTCGAGAAAAACGCGTTTAAAGTTTTGAGTCCATTTCTCTCGTAATGAAATCATGTATCTTTTAAAATTTTCATACGTGTGTTAAACTATCGAGTCTTTGAAATTTTGACTTGAAATTTTGTACACATATTTTTGAATATATAAGCTTTGATTTAAAACAAAAAAAAAAAATTTTTTTTTGTTACCCGTCACAGTGGCTTTCCCCCTTAAGAACGATCTTCTGCAATGAAAGGATTTGAACAAAAAATAATGTGCACACCTGACGGTGCCTGATGTGGTGGTGACTCCGATGAGGGTTATTTTTTTGCAGTCCGGCCAAAGGCCGGCCACCCGGGAAATACTTATTGACAAGAAAACTATGGCTTGGAACTATGGATTTGAACAAAAAAGACCGTGCACACCTGACTGTGTCTGATGTGGTGGTGACTCCCATGAGGGTTATTTTTTTGCAGTCCGGCCAAAGGCCGGCCACCCGGGAAAAACTTATTGGCAAGAAAACTATGGCTTGGAACTATGGATTTGAACAAAAAAATACTGTGCACACCTGACTGTGCCTGATGTGGGTGAAATGTTTTTTTAATATGGCAGGTACTTTGTACAACCCCCTTCAGCCATCACTGCCTGAATATGGTGACGAAGGTGATTTTGAAATTCTTCTGGGCCAAGAGTCAAGTTAGAAAAAAAAAAATACTTAAACATAAAACTGTACATTTTTATATTTCATTGTAAAGGGAATTGCACAGGCAATAATATAATAGCAAACTTATAATAGCTTAATAATAGAATTTTTCGAGAAACTTTTCTTTGCGGGTTCCAGCGGTAGGACCCGTTTGTTGATGCGGGGGGAAGCAGTAAAGGGGACGAGAACGCACAGAGCGCGAGAGATTAAACTGGGAAGCTGTGAGAACATAAAATCGGAGCGATCTGGCATGTTCTGCAATTCGAATTCACTATTCTTTTTCCAATTTTAATTCGGACGTTTCTGCGCGCGCGAAATTTGCAAAGCGAACAAAAAATGTAAGTATTTTGTGGTAAATATTGTTTAAATAGTTAATTTGAAGTTTTTAAATAGGGGTAAACACAAAAACCACTCCCAGGAAAATATGTTCTTGGATTTCATGGAAAAAACACCTACTTGGCCAAGAATTTTGTTAAAGAAAAAACTAAATGCTGAAGGGCCACCACAAAAGGACGTCAATGGCTGGAAGAAAGTAAGCATATATAACTTTGGTCATTTGCCAAACCGTAGTTACAATTGCTGGGTTTTCAACAGGTATGGTCAGACTGGAAAGGCAACATCCGCAAAAAAATTGCCCACAATAAACTGGAGAACAAAGCCACTGGAGGAGGCGATTGCAACAAATATGTTCTCACAGCTTCAGATGAAAGGATAGCAACCATATGTGGAATTTATACCGCCGTTGAAGGCATAGCGGAAGCGGCTGCATTTGGCATTAATGAGGTTGTATGTGTAGAAGAGGTTTCAGCGACGAGTCAAGTTGCTACTCCAAAGAAAAGATCGCGAGATGACGATGCACATGATTCTACTCCGAGGAAGCGGCTACGTGAAAATACTCTACAGGACTGTCTTAAGAAGCACATGCATACGGAAGGAGGTGCAGTTCAAAGTATTTCAGAAACCATAAAAGAGCTAGTTGAAATATCTCGTGACAATAGGAAAATTTTAACAGAAAGTAGCAATGGCGCTTCAGTTTAACACTCGGATGCCCAACAACTTTTTAAACGGCCAAAGCCCAACAAGGTCCCCAGGGACCTCTTCTGTATTATTGCATATAAGGCTTGTAATTGTGTAATGTAGTGTTACATAATGTGTGTAGATGTGTTTGGAATGCCAAAAAGCTAAGCTTGGTGTATATTTTTTAGTAAACATATATGCATTTTTTACTACAGACAGATGGCAAAAACGTATAAAATACAAAATAATTGCTTTTAAAACCGCCATAGGTCCCTACGGACCTTGTTGGGCATCGAAGAGTTAATCAGTTCTGGTGCTGCAACTACCTATTGAATTTGCCTCTGCGATCGCTTTGCCAAATCAACCACCATTTCAATGTGCACGAGTAAAGCCAATCTGTCTTGCTGTGGAAAGCAACATTGCGTGTTGTTGTCGAAATGAGAATAAAGCACAAAACCATCGAATCTATGCGTGTACATCAATTCGCGCTTACTCTCTCGGTTCCCTTTACACTTTCCTCAACTATGTTGCTTCCCGCCCGCGTCTGAAATGAAATCGCAAAATTATTTCAGATGCGCCTTCTGTATACTGTTTATTCTGTGGTATTACATACCTGATGTTGCACATCAATCGAAAGAGGAAGAAAATACCTTTCATATGACACCTATATCGTTAGAATCGGTTGCTAATTTCTTGAGAAATTCGGATATATAACTGGGACTTTGGGGGCGGACCACGCCCTCTGTGAATGTTTCCGCAGCAAAATTGTAAGTTTGTTAGAATAAAAAAACCCCTTTTTCCGTTACAAAAAAAATTTTTTTTAAGAGGTGTGGTATTCTGCACTAGTTCCAATCGAATGTCTTCTTGCACTTGTGAAAAAAATAAACAAGTGCTTGAGTGCAAGAAGACAGACCACGTGAGTGCCGAGGAAAAACAAACCAAATGGAAAGAAATTGAAGACGATTTCAATTCAAAATTTGTGGACAACTTCCGGTGCGCGATAACGTTGCGCACAAAGTATAAAAATCTATAAAAAAATTCAAAAAAAGAATTTCGGTCACGACAGGCAAGAGCTGTACAAAAAAGGAGGATTTTCAAATTTCGAAAATAAATGAACTGTCAGAAGCTGTTGGCAGTTTAAACTTAGCTTAACCGTGCAGGGTTGGGCGTTTAAACTGAGTTTAAACTTCGTGTAAACTATTTTGCGTGTAAACTAAGATTATACTAGAAACTGAGTTAAACTCGCACTGAAAAGTTGGCCCTTAGGCCTCTATATGGGGCCATTGTGATACCACAAATTGTACCCGTTTGAAATGTGTATGCAACACTGTTTTTTTAACATGTATTACAACACACATTCCAAACGGATAGGAGAAGGGAGGGAGGGGCCCTACAGTTTAACGCCGAATCCGATCGGCGGCCAATTTTTCCTTTCTCACTTGAAGGTTTTGCCATTGCCTACCAAGAGCGCACATGTGCGATTCTTGTAATTCTTATCTGCTTCATGTGGATAGCGATAGAAGTAGACGAGTTTTTCACCAGCCCGAGCTAGGATTCGAGCCTAGGGCCTCGGTATAAGAAGCCAGCGCGCTACCCGCTGGACTATCGAGGCCGGCTATGCAGTTACAAGAGATACATTTTACGTGGTACGACATTCACCGGGTCATCTAGTCTATAAAATTGAATAACTTCAGAATTATAAGTCGAACAGCATTGAAATTTGGTATAACGTTGTCACATTGTCGCTCGGTGGCACTCTAATTCTGACAGATCTAAAGCAGTTCGTGCTGCACTTGTTTACGAAAAAGCATACAAATAAATCTATATATATGTACCTTATGATCAAAAAATAATTTTGAATTTTGAATTGCCGCGCTTATCCATTCGGTAAATTTGTATTTTGTATTGTATTTTCTCAACGTTGGCAATACTATTATTGGTGTTTTGCAGAGATCTGCATGCGGTCATATTTTAATCGCTCAATATGTATTCGTGTAAAATGCGGTGCGATATGTGCCACTGCTCAAAAAACGGATATCAGTATGTATCCCCACCGCAAGCGAAGAATTCATTCCGAATACTAGTAATCCGAACGAACGAATCATCAGCTTGCAATACTAAACGAACGCAAACTATTGCATCTTCATTTCACTTCGGCTATGCGGTGGTGCCGATGATCCAAACGAACTATGCAAAAATCCGTTCGAATCATTCGCACCACCGCATTCTCATATCACTTCGGAATGCGGTGGTGCGAATGATTCAAACGAAGACGGCAATGATCAGCAATGATCCAAACGAAAGATGGTAATATTCGTTTGAATCATTCGCACCACCGCATTCCGAAGCGATATGAGAATGCGGTGGTGCGAATGATCCAAAGGAAAGATGGAAACACCGCATACCACCGCATTTTCATATCGCTTCGCCAGGGCCGTCGAGAGGATATCAGGGCCCGGTGGTAGTTACCTCCGGTAACTAGACTATCGATAGTCCGCTACTGATATTTACTGAACACTAGCAGCAATCGCAGCAATATACGCGTATGCAAAGTTATAGCGCGCGATATTTTGAACTTACCAATTTCGGATTTTTTTCAACGATTCAAATGTAAAATATTTTGACACTTTTTTTTGTTTTACGAAGAAAACATTTTTTAATCTTGGGCCCGGGCCCGTCTGCATAATGTCTGATTACGATAGTTAGATAATACACCAGTTACATTCTTTTACGGTTCTAATCAGATTGCAAAAGTGCATATTAAACTTTTCCCAAATTTTGAGATTTCGATTGAAATCCGGGCCCCGCTAGAAACTCCGGGCCCGGTGGGAATCCCACCTTTACCACCCCCCTCTCGTCAGGCCTGCGCTTCGCACTTGTTCTTTGACTCTTATTGTGATTAAGCATTCGTAGAAAAGAAAAGAAATGACAAGCATTTTTTAGGATATACCCAATTTTTTTGTTTTACAATAAATGTATACATACTCAAATAATAAATTTAATGTAATAGTTTTAAACATGAAATGAAAAAATGTCCTTTATCGAACGAAGTAATATTTAATTCATAATACGTGTAATAGATTATAATAATTAATAACACAGGGCAACAAATTTCGACTTTTGGTCGGCTTTTCTGGGTTTGACATCAGTTCTAGAGTAATTAGGGACCGTTGATTTCGAATCCGCAAACCGTTTTGAAAACTTAGTTTCCGTTTTCGCAAAAAATGGGCGTGTCACTTTTTCGGATTTTCCCTGACTTTTTCCACGTTTGGGATTGTAATTTCTAGACCAATAAACCGGTTGACATCATTTTCACCTCGTTGCATTACACAGTGCAACAAATTCAAAAAAAATTTCGAGGGTCAAGGTCAAACATATCTCATTCGATAGAGGACCTCAGTAGATGAAAAAGTGCCAAGGGATTTTTCCGGGGATGTTCGAGTTTTTTTTTAAATGCGGTTTAAAGATGGCGGCTTAGTGCCCCTTGTAATGTAATGATAATGGGTAGGGACAATGCCCTTGCGCACTGCAACCTAGTAGGTTTATTGTGCCCCTTAGTGCCCCTTACTGAAACTTTTAAAAAATCATATCTCTTGACTCAAATGTCAGAAAGGAATAATTTTAACGTCAAATGAAAGGTAATGGTATGAAGTTTAAGAAACAAATGTCCTTTTATTTAAATTTTATGAAAAAGGACATCAAGGACATCAACTAAATTTTTATCCTTGAATATCCTGGAAACCGTGAGAGCTAAAATTATATAAGTAACTTCTGGTAAAAGAGCATTCAAAGATCTATAGTGCATATTAATTTCATTTCAATCACTTTCACTGTTAAGCCACTACAGCGTTTCAAAAATTATACTCTGCTACTTTCATGCGTTCATGTACAGAATATGTGGGAGCTGCTTACTAAAAACATCTTGAATCATATTTAGCATAGTTTTTTTTATTCGGTAATTAACTATACATAGTTTTAGTTTGTTCTTTAGTTTTATATTATTTATTGGGCTTGAATTACTTTTGGGAAGCAATCGAATAATACATGTCTCAATAATAAGGTTATAGCATCACCGCAATACCAAAAACCACATGTATTTTGTTGGTAGGATCGTTTATCGCTACTGTCAAAATTAGTTGATATTTTCCAACGAAAGAGAGAGAAACTGAAAACAAACAAAAGTGATTGTTACCAGACGGTGCTGTATTTGAGTGAAAAAAACGGGGAAAGTGCTCAGGTCAGTTGTTTTCAGTCAGGTATTTTAATTTCAACCGATGCGGCAACACGATTTTGACAAAAGCGATAAACAATCAGCAATCGGATGAACATGGTGAAAGGTAGGCACGTCGGTCACATAAATTTATTTCTTCAATTAATTCTGATATTACTGCAGATTTCATCAGGTGGCACTTCCAATTGAAATGCGTTACAAAGGGAAGAAAATAGACGCACTACTTGGCGAAATTTGCTGGTGGTCACATAACATTGAGAACGATTTAGAAAGCGAAGTTGACAGTGATTGTGATGAACCAGTAGGGACGAAGCGCCATAAACAATAAATGGTAATCATATAAACATAAGTTCCCGTTTTTTCACTCAAATACAGCACCGTCTGGTAACAATCACTTTTGTTTGTTCGAAATAATAGCAAATTGCTATTATTTGGCTGTGTTGTATAATTTCATGTTTCCGCTTTCGTGTTATACATAACTCGATAATTGATTTGAATTGTTTGTTTTTTAACATCAAAGAAAACGCCTTGAAATTCCATATTTTCCGACTTTGAGGTCCAATTGCCGCGGATTTTTAAAACTTATACAAAGAAATTACATTGGAAAAGAAGCCGTAAGATGTTGTAAATGCCACAAAGTAAAAATCATGTCAACCGGTTTATTGGTTTTGAAATTACAATTCCAAACGTGAAAAAAGTCAGGGAAAATCCGAAAAAGTGACACGCCCATTTTTTGCGAAAACGGAAACTAAGTTTTCAAAACTGATGTCAGAACCAGAAAAGCCATTTTGCTGTTGATCAGTGGAATAATTTGTAATGTTAAAAATTTTTAGAGTACGAATGGTCGAAAAGTCGATGGCTTTGCCCATTGTCATAGAGTATTTCATTGATGTGGGTCCAATTACCGACAATTGAGTCAATCATCATATATTTGGAGTTCCATCGTGTTTTTAAAGTATTTAACCATTTTTGTTTTGCATGATTCTATAACTTTTAGACTTCAACTTGCTTAAAAAATAGCAGCAGTTGAGGTGGCGAAATCCATGTCGCAAACATTTCTTCCAAATGCGTATACCTGCTTCATACGCTTCGCGAATTGTGCATTATGTATACTTGTATTCATTGCTTTCACTCACTGCAAACAACGCATACCGCATAATGATGGAATTTGGGATACTTATGATTTGCGGTGTTATGAGCAGTAGGTAGTAAAAAGAATGAGTATCAATGCGGTGGTAACCAAAATTGCGCGACGCGATTTGTGCAATATGCATACGGTTACGAAGTGGTCGTGTAAGGCCGATGTTATGCTACCGGTCACGGGCACCGATCACGGATAAAATTGTTGTTGCTTCAATGTAAAAGAGAAAATTTGGAGAGCGTAGTTTTTCTCTTTTACATTGAAGCAACAACAGTTGTATCCGTGACCGACGATCATTTGACCGGCAGCATAACATCGGCCTAAGTAATACGCGAAATGAATCGATGATCGCAAAGGCCGATGTTATGCTGCCGGTCAAATGATCGTCGGTCACGGATAAATTGTTGTTGTTTCAATGTAAAAGAGAAAAATTACGCTCTCCCAATTTTCTCTTTTACATTGAAGCAACAACAATTTATCCGTGATCGGTGCCCGTGACCGGCAGCATAACGTCGGCCAAACTCGTTCGGGTTTTGTATGCGTGCGGTTGCGATACTTACATATGCGGTGGTATCCAAAGTTGCGGTACTCATTGCTAATCTCTGGTGTTTTGACTGTCAATTTTTTACCCATATCGTAAGATTAGTATTCGATTAGCGTCTATACGAAGAAGTCGAAAAATTGTTGTATGGCGATTTTTATAATGGATGAAAAATTAGAACCACGCGCGTGCCTAAAATTTTGTGTTAAAAATGAAATTTCGTGTGCCGATTCGTTGAAAATGTTACAAAAGGCGTATGGTGAAGCGTGTATGTCGAAAACACGAGCATACGAATGGTATAAAAGGTTCAAAGGCGGCCGAGAGAGCCTGGAGCACGATGAGATCCCTGGACGGCCATCAGATTGCTGTGTTGTTGAGCAGCTTATTTGGATCAGCCGAACACATTTTAACTAATATTTTGGGCATGAACGCGTCGCTTCTCGACTGGTGCCAAAAAGCTGAATTTCATTCAAAAACAGCGTCGTGTTGATGTGGCCAAAGAGATGATTTCCAACGCAGACAGCGACCCAAAATTCATCGAATGCATCATTACTGGTGACGAAACATGGGTTTATGAATTTGATATGCCGACCAAACAACAATCGTCCGAATGGTGCTTCAAAAATAAGCCAAAACCGAAGAGAGAGCGCCAAAGTCGGTCCAAAATCTAAGTTTTGCTGACGGTTTTATTCGATATTCGTGGTGTGGTGCACTACGAATTCCTTCCGGAGGGCCAAACGGTCAATAAAGAATACTATTTAGGCGTTATGCGTCGTTTGCGTGAAGCCATTCGCAAAAAAGGCCCGATTTGTGGAAGAACAATTCATGGATTTTACACCACGATAATGCGCCATCTTATACGGCCTTGATTATTTCGGAATTTTTGGCCAAAAATTCGACCAATGTCATCAGCCAAGCACCATACAGTCCAGACATGACGCCCTGTGACTTTTTTCTATTTCCCAAACTCAAATTGCCATTGCGGGGAACGCGTTTTGAGACCGGCTTATAAAAAATGTATGGAAAATTGGATCAAACGTTTGCATACATGTATTGACGCAGGAAGAGAGTATTTTGAAGGGGATAATAAAGAAATTTATTAAAAATTGAAATGTTGCGTTTTTTTTTCAAAAGACGTAATTGCCGTTTTCCTTTGTTTGCCAAAATAAATGTGGTGTTTTCTTTAAGGCGGTGAAAGGAGGATGAGATGGACATGGCTGAACTTCGACAGAGAAGTCAAATAAAAACGAGGTCTCCTTGCAGGATAGCAAAAGAAATACGAACCTCACGGCACAGCAGGTGAAATAACAGTCCTATGACTGCAATGCGCATTTCCCTACTCTAATATACATTCTAAACCGCATTTGATCTTTGCAATTATTGCATTGCACAAGCTGCTTTTTAACAGTTTATTTAATTTCAATGAGAAATAAAGCATATAAATGTAAGCAGGTAACTTTTTCAAGCGAAACAAACCTAAATTATTAGATGTTTTTCGCTGGAGCCACACGCACTGCCACGCTTGGGACTGCAAGGGCCGCAACGAATGGGGCAAGTCATTTTTAGAATGCATAAGGTAAGGACATAAGTCGGTAGGCCTGCAATAAAAGTCGCTTTGAATATGCGAAACAGTCTTTGGGAGCACTCATCACGTCAATCCCTCAGTCAAACTTCACAAACTGCAAGCTCAGTTTCTCCTATGCATGAACCGGTAATTATGATTCTATTGAGAGTTGCCGAGCAACTCTTATATTCCTTGGTATAACATAATTGCATTACAAATAAGTGTATAATTACATTTAAGGGTAACAACTTACTTCAAGTTTATTGAGAAATGCATTGAACAATTCATGCGTATCCTTTTGGAAAACATCTGTGGATACTGAAACCCTGCACTCGGTGCATTCGTGGATGGCAATATTGTCCGATCCAGTGTTAAAAGGCCATGATGTCTCAAACGAAGTGCTAAAAATATAACTTCCGTAAACTTAAAGCCACAATTATCATTCATTGAAAAAAATGTGCTCATGTCATTCCGATGTGCATATACTTATGTACATTACGTATATGTAATAGAAAATAAAAGATAATAATACAATATACGAAAATTAGTTCTTTCTAGGCTTCCGTCTCTCTGGATTGTGCTTGAAAAATAAAAGCACTTCAATTACTCAACATAAAACGCATTCCAAAACCAGCAATCACTTTATTTACAAATATACACTTGTTTGTCTTTACACTTCCTACTACTTATTGGACTATTGCATGTAGTTTCCAAAACGATAGGATATAAACAAAAAAACAACTCTTGAGCCCATTGTTTTCTTAACTTTTCACAAGTTGATACTTGAAAAAAGGCGCTAGCTAGCAATTTTGCAAATGCAGCACGAACTGGGTATTTTTCACAAGCACTTTTTTATTTGCACAACTGAATTGCCAGTGAACTGAATGAAACTGAACTGAAGGAAGAGGAATGGCTAAACAATTTCGATTACTTTGAAAATTTTTTTCCGTGTCAATTTCTTTTGAATTCACTTGTTTGTACTTGTTGTTCGGCTATGACAAGACCCATCATCTCCTACGCATCGGTAGTCTGGATGAGCAGACTCTCTTGCATGGGTCAAGAGAATCTTGTCCAGACTGCAGCGCACTGTGGCCATATGTTTTACGGGAGCCTTCCCGACTACTTCTGGCCCATCGCTAGATGCCCTGCTGAACCATCCTCCACTTGATGTTTTTTTTGTTTTATTTGTTTATAATTCAGTCAAACAAAAAATAAATTTTAACAGACCATCAAAAAATAAAGTTAAAATTAGAAAAATTCAACAATAATTCTTAAGACTATAAATCTTGGAGCAGCCGCCGTGGCTCAGTTGGTTAGTGCGTTGGACCGCGAGTCGAAGGCAGCAACCTTAGGTTCAAATACTGCCTGTAATAACACCTAAAAAAATTACGGCAAAACTCGTTTTTTCTTTCGGTGGCTGTCCTCTCAGCTGGAAATGGCAAACCTCTGAGAGTAAAAATTGCTTATGAAAAAGCTCCCAACCTGCCGTTCGAAACCGGCATAAAACTGTAGGTCCCTTCCACCCGCGTACAAATTCACACGCACAACACGAGTGGTTGCGGGAAGCTAGGCCTTAGTCTCGCGTAAGCGGGCTGCCGTGCCAGTCAATTTAAAAAAAAAAAAATTATTAAGACATCTTATAGTTTAATTGTCTTTGGGGTAACACTGCCACATAACGTACTTTGGGGCAACACTGCCAAATAGTGTACCACTGACAGCTCGAAAAATAGAGTCGCGCTACTTAGGATTTACTGGTGGAGGTGGAGGCTGGTGGGACTTGTGCAGCAGTTTCCTAAAATTCACGATAAAACCTCCGAGGTTTACACATTTGAGGCGAGGAAGAAGTATATATGGACCTACAGAAGAGTCAATGAACGAGGTTCCTCCACAGGAATCCGCTGCCTCGGCTCTTTAATGAATTGGCGACTAATTTTACCAGCAGCTCAAGGACTGGACGAGTCATTCTTGTATGAATCACCTTGTTCCTCAGCCATGGCTTTAATTCTGCCAAACACTTGCTGCTGGTAACCGCTCGAAGCCCAGCCTTTATTTATAGGCCACACACCACATCTCCGCACCCACTTTTTTCTTTTTTCAAACGCTCGGTACAATTCGCACCATCCAAAAAAACAGCTCAATTTCCTTGTCTGAATCCATTACTCGTTTGTTTTATTTTGTGTTTTCGCCTGTCTACGAAGCAAAACAGCTAAGTTCAAGCCTGTTACGGCAAGATGGTTTGGATAATCGCTAAGTTAAATTCTTAAATTACAGCAAAGTTCTAAGTCTGGGCTAATCAGCGCTTAAGCCCAAAAACGAAATACAGTGAATTTTGTTGTTGTCGTTACGCTATTGCCTGTATTGAATTCGCCTTGAACATGTTGATCTACACTAAAAAGCAAGTCGCAAAATTTGTTTTAAGGACTGTATCGAAAATTATTAATTACTTTAAAAATCATATAAAGTGGGCTATGCAATTTTGGTTGCTTAGCAATAAGGTTTTTAGATTCCAGGGATTCAAATTGTTATTTTCGTGAACAATTGTGTCCAAATGGGCATCAACCAAAGGAATGTCGTATATAAAACTAGCAAAAGAAGCTAATGTTAGCCTGTTCGCTGTACGAAACACCATTCGCCGGTATACTACACATTGCACACTTCAAGATTTACCAGGACGAGGTCGTAAAAAGGGTGCGTTCCAACCATCGCTAGATACTAAGATATGTGCCTTATGTAAAAAAAATAAGAAGATATCCGTACGCGATTGCGCAAAAAAAGCCGGAACGAATGCAGCAATGGTCCAAAGTGCCAAGAAGAGAAACCAGTTGGGAACATATAGAAAGCAAAAGCAGCCAAAACGAGGCACTCAGCAAGGCGCGCAGGTGAAAACCATATCCCGAAAATTGTACGACTATATTTGTAGGCAAAAATTTGATTGCATCATAATGGACGACGAAGCATACGTGAAATTTGACTACAAAACGCTGCAAGGACCCAAATTCTACACAGTTCCGAGAGGCAGTGAAATTTCAAAATCTGACAAATCAATTTTTTGCGAAAAATTTGGCAAAAATATTTTTGTTTGGCAAGCAATATGCAAGTGTGGAAAAATGTCGAATCCATTCTTCACGGGCAAGCCCCTGAACGCTGAAATGTACCTAAATGAGTGCCTCAAGAAGAGATTGCTGCTGTTGGTGAAAAAACACACTGGCAAGACTTTGTTGTGGGGCGACTTAGCTTCTTGCCACTATGCTAAGCCAGTACTAACGTGGTATGAGGAGAAGAACATAAATTGTGTTAAGAAAAACATGAATCCCCCAAATTATCCAGAGATACGACCCATCGGGAAATTCTGGGCGTTGATAAATAGGGACCTTAAAAAAAGACCTAAACTGGCTAACTCCGTTCAAACATTTAAAAAATATTGGAATAGTCTTGCCAAAAAATTAGGTTCTGGCTGTGTCCAGAATTTAATGAAGGACCTCCTCATAAAGATTAAAAATGTGGGTAAGCCTCCCACTAAATAATTTTTTTTGTTGCTGTTTAAATAAAAGTACAATATGAAATGCCATTTATAAAAACAAATAAAGTCTAACTTTTGTTATGCACTAGTATGAAACATGTTTTGGTGTATTTATAATTTTCGATACAGTCCTTATTTCAACGCACACTAAATGAAACAAGAAAATTTAATGTTTTGTTTTGTTACGTTCTGTTTCGTTTGATGTGTGCTAGAATGAAAAACGTTATCTTGCTATATGAATCAAAAACGTTTTGTCTGAACACACCGGGTGTTTTCAGCCTAAAGGCTTGATTACACGTAACGAGTAGAGTGACGAGACAGCAACTCGAACGAGTACTCGTTTCGTCTAAACAGTAAGGCGAGTTGTTGATTGAGTCAGTGACCGAGTAGAGTGGCGAGAGAGTCACCAGAATCACATTTTGTTTACTAGGCCAAGTACTACTTTACCGTTATATTTTTCTTTTCGCAGCGATTCGCTGAATCGCTCGTCACATGCGGAATGCGTCACACGCCACTTTTCGCTCGGTTGCGTTTAATTGCGCAAGTTGCTTAGTTCATTTTGTGCATTATAAAACCGAACTGATTCGCCACGTGTCAAAATACGTTTGAACAACTCGTCGCTTTTGGTCGCCCACCCAACTCTTTCGGCCTACTACCATTTTGATGTCTCGCCACTCTACTCGTTACGTGTAATCAAGGCATAAGGGATGAAATACAAACAAATGAGCCAGCAGCAACCATCATGAACAAGCCAGCTACCAGAAAGCCCGTTGGGATGAATGCTTCCAGGTGTCATTTCGTTTGTGCATTGGGGTTACTCCAACGAGTTCATTCCATCACGCAAGTGCGTTCTCATAATACGATGCTGTTGCATATGCATTTTGCTAAGTATTTTTTTGATAATTATCACTTTATTCACAAAATGTTTTCATGCAAATTAAACTTAAACTGTAGAACATCTGATTTCGAAAATCTCTCTCCTTTATTTAGCTTCTTCCCTTCCCTCTTCTTCTTGAGTTTAGAATTAGAGAATAGCTTTTCTCGAAAAAAATTAAATCCACGAGAAATGAATTCCCCAGGAATATTTAAATGAATTTTTAGGAAGAATTCTTACTATTAAAGTATAACATCACTGTGATCAAGGCCGGGATAACAATTAGTCTTACTATGAATTATAATAGCAATGAATGAAACTAAAAATTTAGTATCCAAAGTAGCTCATTGTGATGGCCCGAATACATTGACTACTACAGGGACACGACCACATTTATTTAATAATAAAATCAAAACGTTCTATGGAGACAACTATTTTGGCGTCTGCACGGTTTTACGATCACCAACCACACTTGTCGTTGACCAAAGCAATTGGCACCAATGCTTCAAAACAGATGCTTATGTTGGCGTTCTCTTTATGGGTGCTTTGACAACAATGACAAATTTGTTAGTATTTCAGTTAAAATTCACTAGTTTTATAATGCTCAACAGAATAAGTCCGATTCAGTTTTAGTCGTGTGTCCCTGTCGCTGCCGTCTTCAATGTGTTCGCGCCATTATGCTGAGGCTGACGATAAGCTTTAGCCCTTGCAATTTCCAATTACACGTCCTGGGTTTACAAACACTTACTTGAAATATTTCGCAAACAATTTCTGTAATACACCATTCAAAGACGTATCTACTTCAACACGTTCTGGCTGCGCTTTTTTTCGGGAATTATATCGTCGGTTTTTATGCCAGCCCCATTGCTCAAGGAAGTGTAAATCACTGCAACGCCTTCGTGGCTTCGGTTTGCTACTGTCAGCACCATCCAACTTTCCACACTGATCCAACTCATCACTGTTGGGTTCTGCCGATTTCTTTTTAATAAGTACGCTATCGTTGTTTTGGTCTAAGTCTGGATGTGAGAATGCAGCAGAGCTCGCGTTCTCATTCCTTGCATCCAGTTCATGTGGGGACTCATTTAATCGTCCCTGAGATGTTTTTTCACCCAAAACAGTTTTTTCCACGCCTGTATTCTCACAGCAACCCATCTTGTCTAGTTCTGTAATCATGTTGTCCTCGCAAAAGCCTTGGGTACGGTCGTCGACTATGTCCGCAAGGCTTAAGGGCAAGAACATATTCAAACCCGACTCCTCCAAATAGCTGTAAACCGACATTATAAACTCTCCCACTGATTTCCAATTCAAAGTTTTTATGCTAAATTGTTGAACATCTATTCGCAACTCTGAACTTTCAGAATTCTGTAGAGAGGACTCCACCTCACAGGTTTTGATAAGACTGTTTTCCTCTGTAGTGACATTGTATGTGAAATCCGTAGACAGATGTCCCCAGAACTGCTCGAACAATGGAGTCGAGTGCTTGAATGCGTAGGAAATCGCATTTATAGCCTGAGTGGCGCGCTCGTAGGTCTGATCACGACAGAACAACTTCACAGCCCAGCCATAAGCGCCAAGAACATTCTGACTGCGGTACATTGCCTGCAAAAGCCCATCAGCAGCATTCCAGTGTGTAGGACTGTAACGTAGGCACTTCTCAAATGCGAATTCAGCCATTTCTAATTCGTCGTTTTTCAGCGCCAACTGTCCAAAACGGTGCACAGTATAAACATCGCTGTCATCTATTTGCACAGCCTAATGGTACAGACAGACCATTGAATTGAGCGCACCAAAGTGAACAGAAGGGAGCTTACCAGGCAGTAGTTACGGAGAGCAGTCTTGAATTCCTGTCTTTCCTCACAAATAATGGCAATATTTTTATGACAATTGTATCGGATGGCCCATAATTTGTAATTTTTATCGTCAGACACTATCTGAAATTTAGAAATATAAATATAGTTTTTAAATGCCGATTAAACTAATTTTAGAAGATATTTTCTAATTAAATTTCTGTAATATCAACATAAAATGTTATGAAGACAAATTGTAAGAGTAAATGAATATGTAAATTAATCATACGACTAAGAATCAGAACGACACACAGTGCTTTGTCTCCATACAAAAGATGGGCAAAAATAGGGGAGTGGTCCGAATTTGACGAAAATTGGATTTTAAATTAATAGAGGTATGCTGATTACAAAAATGAAACCGGTTTGTTCCTACATATAATTATTATAATTTTCTGGCAGATACATTCGAATGTATGTGAACAAGTGGGACAACAACGCATAAAAAAACAAACTTGTCAATAAATTTTACACTATTAGATGTCAGAAGTCTAGTTATGTTTAAAAAATCTAGAAATTTTGAACTACTTTTAGTTTAAAACGATTAAATACTGACAAAATTGGTATTCGATTTTTGCTAAAATTGCATATTGTGTTGTCTAGAAACAGCTATAATTGCATTGTGTAGTTTACATGCATTTTTTTTATATAGTTAATACTATTCTCTTCGTTATTATTTAATACTAAGCCACTTTTGAAAAAATGTAACGCAAAGAAAGCTAACATTTTTAAAAATTAATAAATTTCAACTTGTTCAAACACCGCTAAAATTTGCAGAAATTTATCAATTTCAACTTCTTTAGCACCTTCAATATCAGTTTTATCGCAAACTGTAAAGCTATTATATAATACTTTTTGGAAAAAAAAAATACTCAATTGAAATCATGAATTTATTTATTCTTCATCACTGCACTAACTGTTTTTAGAAGAACTAGAATAAATCTAAGTACGATGAAAACGGTTCTTCAATACTTTCATCAGCAGTTTCTTGCTGCACAATAAAACAATTTATTTCTTTGTCATTCGAATTTCTGTGCCTGGATAAGATGATGAGATATTTATGCACAAAATACAATTACCGATAGACAAATAGAAGAACTTGATAACATTAGATTAGTACTTTGTGGACTGATAAAGGTATGCAATCCCAACTACCAGGGGTTGGCGGCTGTGCACGCATGAATTTTATGATTTCATTGAAATAATCCTTAGATACTCACTTGAAGATACTATGTTATGTTAAATTGTTACTTCCCATAAACTCCGAGCAAAGTTTTGACCCCGTCAGATTTTGATGCGTTGATTTTGTTCTGATTTTAGGTAATTTTTCCCAGGGCCCAATAAATTAAGTTTCTCTTGACCCTTTGTTGACTCCGTTAGAATGTTATGACAAAATTAAAACAACAAAAAAATACTTACCTAATTAATTATCATTTAAAGTTCTTTCACCAAACTTGAGGTCAATATGGGCCATTAAATCATGTTTTTTCAAACAAATCCCTTGGTAAACTAAGGGCGTTAGATTTTGATTTTCAAATAAATGAGAAACACTTGTCTAATTATTTTTTACTTTAATATCATGCTCAAACTGACGAATTAAACCTGTTTAACGAGCCTTAACAAGTTAAATGAACAAAACCAGTTCTGAAAACTGTGCATTCGCATGCAATTGTTGTTGGAAATTAAACACGTTAAACCATTTAACACGTTCTAAAACCAAAAGCTTTGTATAAAAAAATTTTTTACCAACGAAACACAGCTATTTACCGTAGGAACACAATTGGAGCGTATGGACGTATAGGCGCACGGCGTACGGCGTAAATACGCTGTGGAAATACGTTCAGACGTTGCCTTGCTCACAATTCCAGCGTGAGCAGCAACGTATAAAATACTCAAAATACGTTTTTCAATTGTCGAAAAATGAATAATACGCTCATACGCGGCGTAAAAAATAGAAAGTGAGCGTACGACGCCCATTGGGAAAAAAACAGGCAAAAACGCTCGCATCGCCTGTTTTGAGCTCTAGAATCTACAGTTTTTGCACTAGAGAACAGAAATTTCGCTATTATCTTCAGAATACCTCAGAGAATTGTATGGTGTAACGGCAGCCGCCGTGGCTCAGTTGGTTAGTGCGTTGGACCGCGAGTCGCAGGCAGCAACCTCAGGTTCAAATACTGCCTGTAATAACACCTAAAAAAATAACGGGAAAACTCGTTTTCTCTTTCGGTGGCTGTCCTCTCAGCTGGAAATGGCAAACCTCTGAGAGTAAAAATTGCTTATGAAAAAGCTCCCAACCTGCCGTTCGGAACCGGCATTAAACTGTAGGTCCCTTCAACCCGCGTACAAATTCACACGCACAACACGGGTAGTTGCGGGAAGCTAGGCCTTAGTCTCGCGAAAGCGGGCTGTCGTGCCAGTCAATTATTATTATTAATTTTTTTTAATTCCCCTACCAGGAGCTGGTACCCTATAGTCGGAAGTTAAGAGTTTTAGAAATATGCAAAATCAGAAGCAAACAAAATAAATCAATATTTTGATAACTGATTCTCATAGAAGATCAAAAATAAAGTTACAGGTGTTTTAGCGTTTTTTAATTTCAGCACTTTTTCGCAGCACACGGTTTATGGTTTCCGAATGTATGTGCATATAACGGAAAATTTTACAACTTAAAAAATAATAAAGATAAAAGATTGAAGTTTCGTATAAAGGTTTCCCATAAGTAGAAGATAATTTGCTCCAAAAATGAGAAAAATTCGCCCACGGCTACGCCCACTCCCCATACAGACTTTATTTTCACAATATTAAAATAGGCTAACATTTTATTGTCATGCATTAAAACCCTCTTTAGACGAAGACATTTTAATTATATGACATTTAGCCCACATTTATAAAAGAAGGCAAACTCTTTCTTAAAAAAAATTAAAAATTACAAAACAGCTTATTTACTTATACATATATAGCACTGACAAGGTTAATTGAGAAGTATATCTTTGCTCACTAAAAGTTAAAATAATGACTTATTATGTATTATAAGAGGCATAACACATATATTTCCAGACAAAAATATCTATAAACGGACTGTAAATATTTAAAAGTTCATATTTTGAAAATATATATTTATATGGGAACCCTGCTAAAAAATTGGCAAACCACACCCATTTTAGTCAATATGTTGTTCTCATGATTTCCACAGTTTTTGTACAAAATTTCAGTTTCGAATCTCAACTTTTTCAAAAGCTAATAGGGGTACCGGTTAATTCGTGCGGTTTTTTGAAAATTGAAGCTTTATTGTGAAAAAATGGTTACAAATTTAAAATTCAAAGTATTGTCCATCACTAGCTATAACTTTTTCCCATTTTTCTGGCAATTCACGAATACCCTTTCTGAACCAATTTTTGACTTCTTCATAATTGGAGACGTGCTGGTCAGCCAGGCCATGTTGCATTGATCGGAAGATATAGTATGGCGGATGGCGCAAGGTCTGGACTATACGGCGGGTGGGGTAGGTCATCCCATTTGAGCGTTTCAAGGTAGGTTTTGACGACCTGTGGAACATGTCATGTTGCAAAATTACCTTGCCGTGCCCACAGATAACTCATCATATAGATTTCCAGCGGCCAAAGAAAAATGTGTCAAAAAGTTCGACAAATTTGGCCTCCGATAAGAGCTTTTTGGCCTCTAATGTCACTCACACAATCACCGCTTCACACGCATTGTGCTCTGTGTTGAGATACAGAAATATGCATGTGATTTTTAGTTAAAACGGCGCTTGTCTGTTATCATACCTTTAAGCAACCAGTTGGGATTGAGTGTTGATGGTCAAATGCGTAAGCGGGAGTGTCTCGGACCACGGGTGCGCGGTTCGATCCTTACTGTAGCTGCCAAGATTTTTTTTAATGGCTTCTTTTTAAATATATTCCTTTTTTTAAGACCCGTGAAAACAATATAAATGAAAAATTTATTTGGTTTCTAGATCTCTTGATTAGTAAATTGTTTGGTGTTGGAGACACATACATATAATTGTTCGCAAGTTTTAAAATCAATCAATCAAACGCAGCATACGGTTACAAACAACCATACAGGCGCTCATGGGCGTACCTAGGTATGGGTAGAGGAGGGTATTTCTCCCCTCGTTATTCTATATTTTATATATTCATTTCTATTCTATTCGAATTTTATATTCTGAATTTGGAAATGTAGTTATGTCTTTGCCCCCTTTTATTTGTTGCTGGGAACGCCCGGGCACTTGCTTTTCGCAAAAAATAATGAAAAGACCGGCACAATTTGCCAAAACGAATTGAATTGTTCAGCGGTCACTACATTGTCGCAATACAGTACGCCGACGCAATGGATAGACCTGCTGGCGCCGCAGCTATTGGCAATGCGTCGCCTTGGCAACGGTGTGTATGTATCATACCAAAGAAAATAAAGACTTCATATTCTTTGATTAGGGATCGGATTTATATGCAAGTGCATATTTTTTTGGAGCTTCGGATTTGAATGGGACCAAGACAGAAACTATTTTTATTGAAAAATATTAAGAATGAGCTAACATATGTACTGCATATTTGCATATGTTTGCATATTTTGCATATTTTTTTGCATATTTTGCATATTTTTTGCATATTTTTGGCATATTTTTTGCATATTTTGCATACTTCTTGCATATTTTGCATACTTTTTATATATTTGTTGAATATTTTGGCATAATTTTGCATGTTTTTTTCATTTTTTGCCGTATTTGGCGTAAGTATATATACAAACATATTTATATAGACTTATGTTCTTCTATGAAAACGAGCAAGGGTGAAGTTGATGTGATCCTGTGTGTAAAGGGGTAGGGAGGGGAAGGGGTTCAATTTGGACAAGCCCAGACTTTTGTTATTCCGAGAATGATGTTCTTGCGATCATTATTGAGGGTGTTGTAGTTTGGCTCACTAAGCTATTTTTTGGGGTCAGCAATGCCCAGCATACAAGAATAATGAACGTTTTCGTACTCCACGAGCTGGTGTACGGCATAGGCATGGCATATGCTGACCCTAGAAAACTTGGAGAAAATTTTAGTTATTTACTGTAATAAGTAGTTAATTTTTTACATTTTATTTTAAGTTTTGTTATTATTTGAGTTAAGGTTTTGTTTGGTGGACTTCAAGTTAAGAAATGAATTCTATTTAAAACCCAATGATTTTTTAAACTGTTTTGAACTTCCCCAATTTCACTAAATTCTTGGAATATAATACTACGTTTACACAGACGAGATTATCTCGATTTGCGCGATTAAGTCGTTAATCTCGTATCAAAATGCGCGATTACCCATACAAAGTTAACCTCGCAAAAAGGGCGATTAAAAGTTAATCTCACAAAGTAATCTCGTATTTCCCCAATGCAACTCTGCAAATTTGGCTGAAATCGATTATTTTTGTATCATCACTAAGCGAAGTCATGCAAAAATAAACAAAAAAATTAATTGTAGCGCGAAAAGGTTTGTGTGTTCGATTAATCATTGCAAGGAATAATGCGTTTCTTTGTTGGCGAAGGGCATGTAGCGCGAAAAGGTTTGTGTGTTGGATTAATCTAATTCAAGTTAATCTCTATGTAAACGGGCAACGAGATTATCTTAATCTCGATGAGTTAATCTCGCTGTGTAAACGTAGTATAAGAAATACTACCAGTTATCCCCGCCTTTGCACGGAAGAATTTCATACTTTTATTAAAAAAATTTTCATTCCACAACTAGCAGGGCCTCGCGGCTTTGAACGCAAATTTTAAGTCAGTGGGCTCAATGAATCAAGTTTCTCTGAACACTTTGCCGTCCGCACGACTTGTAAATATTTTTTCACTTGGCGCCGGCAGTGCTTATCCGGATTTCTTGGCTTGTCGCCGGCCGTTTTTGAAATTATCGGATATTATAAATTGTTAAGTTTTACTAATCTCATCGTTAGTTCTCATAAGTTCTCAACCTTGTTCCCCTACATTCATGAAATTTCGAATATATACATACGTAACTAAATACAAAATTTGTTTGTTTTATATAATTCGCGCACGACACCACTGTGGTGTCACCGGCTGTTGGCCGCTAGTTTGCTTACGACGCCACTGTGGAGTCACCGGACGTCATAGTGTTAATCCTTCGTTGACCCAGTCACATTCGTACGAGAAAATAATAGTCTAATTATATCTTATTTAAAGGGCTTTCGCCATATTTAAAGTAATTTGACCGCTTAAATCATGTTTCCCTATACAAACTCTTAACCCATCGTTGACCCCGTCAGATTTCGATTTTCGAAAAAATAAAAAAAACGTTTCACTTTAACCAAGTTTGAAGAAAAAAAACCATTAAATCATGCTTATGCATACAAACTTTTAACCCTTAATTTACCCTATTTGATTTCGATTTTAAAAAAACTGAGAAACACGTGCTTGATTATTTCGCATTTGAAGAACTTTTACCAAATTTGAAGTCAAACGGGCCAAAAAATTGTGTTTCCCCATACAAACATTTAACCCTTGGTTTACCTCGTTAAATTTCGATTTTCACGAAAGTAAAAAATGTGTGTTTAATTATTTTTTATTTCTAATGTTTTCACAAATTTTTAAGTCAATAGGCCTATCGGTTCATGTTTTTGTCGTAGTCTTTTCGTATACGAACCTTAACCCTTGGTTGACCCCGTTAAGTTTTGATTTTCGAAAAATTGAAAAATACGTGTCGAGTTATTTTTTATTTGAAGTGTTTTCACCAAATTTGAAATCAATAGGCTCATTAAAATGCGTTTCTTCATACAACACCTTAACCTTAATGTTTTGCCCTTTTAGACCCCGAATTTCAAAAAATCCTTTTTGAACGAAGGTTCATTTTTTAAGATGTACCTACACTGCAAATTTCATTTTTGTAGTTTCAGCGGTTCGACCTGGATGGAGTGCATATGTTTTGCATATATTTTGCATATTTCGTGCATATTTGGTATGCATATAAATCCGATACCTATTGATCATAAACAAGAATAATTTGTGCGCTGAAATATTGTTAGAGCCGATTTATTTATATCAATATTTTTCAATACATTATTAATTTCAGGTATAACCGATAACCGGCAGCCGCCGTGGCTCAGTTGGTTAGTGCGTTGGACCGCGAGTCGAAGGCAGCAAACCGCAGGTTCAAATACTGCCCGTAATAACACCTAAAAAAAATAACGGGGAAAATTCGTTTTCTCTTTCGGTGGCTGTCCTCTCAGCTGGAAATGGCAAACCTCTGAGAGTAAAAATTGCCTATGATAAAGCTCCCAACCTGCCGTTCGGAACCGGCGTAAAAACTGTAGGTCCCTTCCACCCGTGTACAAATTCACACGCACAACACGGGTGGTTGCGGGAAGCTAGGCCTTAGTCTCGCGTAAGCGGGCTGTCGTGCCAGTCAATTATTATTATTATTATTATAACCGATTAAAAATGTTTATAAAATTAAGCGTTAAATGTTAAGAACAATTTTGCTCCTCGCCTTCGAACCCGAGGCGAAATTTACGACGAAAAAAAATTACAAATACCAGACGTGCTGTCTACCTGTTACACCAAATACAGCTCATGACCGGCGTAGCTAAAATCATAAATGTATGTTGCAGAAAAGAATATCAGCAAGCAAGAAAATAAATTCTAAATTAATTCAATCGGGCAAAAGTTCTGGATGAGCAAATGCAGCTGTGTGCGTAAAATAGCTTTGCGGAAAAAAGCTGTAATTCAGAGCTTGAAATTTTTGTGCCGTTTTCGTTGTATGAGAGTGGATATCTATATGATGAGTTATCTGTGCCGTGCCTTTGTTCATATTCCGGCCGTTTTTCGCGCAGTGCTCGGCTCAAACGCATCAATTGTCGTCGGTAGACTTCCCCTGTGATTGTTTCATTCGGTTGCAACAGCTCATAATAGATCACACCCAGCTGGTCCCACCAAATACAGGCATAACCTTCAGGCCATGAATATTCTGAACGGCCGTCGATGATGATGCATTGCCGGGGTATCCATACGTTGCTCGACGTTTTGTATTATCGTAATGGACCCACTTTTCATCGCCAGTGACAATTCGATGCAAACAACTTTTTCTTTTGTGCCGTTGAAGCAGTTGTTCACACGTGAAAAATCGGCGTTCGACGTCTCTTAGCTTCAATTCATACGGCACCCAATGGCCTACCTTCCGGATCATTCCCATTGCTTTTAGACGATCGGAAATGGTTTGTTGAGCGACGCCAAGTTATTTTGCAAGTTCTTCTTGCGTTTGGGATGGATCTTGGTCGAGCAATGTCTCCAATTCGTGATCTTCAAACTTTTTTGGCTGTCCGGGCCGTTCATCGTCCTCCAAGTCAAAATTGCCACTTTTGAACCGTGCAAACCACTTCTGGCACGTACGCTCAGCTAGAGCATGCACACCATACACTTTCACCAAAATACAATGACTTTCGGCAGCCTTTTTCTTCATATTGAAGTAATGAAGAAGTACTCCCCGCAAAAACACTTTATTCGGCAAAAAATTGGACATTTTCAGAGTAAAAAAAAGTATTGTTGTTTACGCTTCAGCTAAATGACACATACTGATTCTGAAACTATATGACAATAGCTTTCCAACACAGGTGAATCACTGTTCACAAAATCAAGTTACGCCATCTGTTAGAAAACCGCACGAATTAACCGGTACCCCTATTATTATGAATACCTTCCAGAAGACAGACGAGTTGGAAGACACATTTACGGACGGACATAGATAAATCAATGCGATATATATATATACGCATCTCAATTCTATATATTTAAATACATATTTATTCCTTTCAATAACAGCTTTGCTGTTTTTAATACGTTATAGTTTTGCTCAGCAATCAAAAATATATCGTTGCTCACGAGTGCTGAGTACAAAATGTGCTTGGGTTGGCATGCGAAAAATGCTCGCATTCACGCTGACGCAGGACTCCGCAGATAAGTTTGGTACCATCATTTAGCTGAATGTCCATAGAAAATCCCGATTTTTCTCATTTTTATCAAAAAAGGAGGCAAAGGCTAGATATGCTTTTTTCTGTCAAAATAAACATTTCTGAAATAAACTTTTTTTTAATTTTAATTGCTTAACCGTTTTAGTGCTAAGCAATTTTGGTAAATATGTATGAAAATTGCTATGCCTATTTTGATTATTTTAACCCTTTCCGACATGAAAATAAATCCGTTCTGTAGGAATTGTATGGGCTGTAGTCCAATATATTGGACATTGTGACTGAAAGGGTTAAAGAATGCATAAGAATGCACTCTAGTAACAAATTAAGCGCGAGGCTAGAATACGTTTACTCCCGCGGAGCACCAAAAACACACTGACGCGCGCAGCAGTTTTGCGCCGCGCGGCAATTTTCGATACAAACGATCGGATCAGTTTTGCGCCGCGTAGCATTCTAACGGTTAAATATCGTAACCCCACATGTGAAAAATTATGGGATTTCATTAAAAAATATAGATTCTACGGGCATCTGAAGACAGCCTTGTTAACGATATTTTGCTAGAAGTGAAAATAATATAATAAAATGTTCAACTTTGAAAGCCCGTAAAGTCCAGGTCATGGGATGAAGGGACTTCAAAAGTTGATTTTCTATCTGGCTAGTGTATCAATATTACGACAGGTAAAAACAAAAATTCAGATTCGCAACTTTTGAATTTGTTCCAATGCGAGCGTTTTTGCCTTTTTTTCCCAATGTGCGACGCTTTTACGTTCATACGCTTGCGTCGTCAATTGCTTTCATAGGAATACATGAAATTTAATTTGACAATGCAATACGTCGAACGTAAATACGCTCATACGCTCAAATTGTGTTCGTACGGTTATGTATGAATGCATCACTTATGTATCACTTAAAATTCAGCTATCATTTCGTCAAAACAAAAACAAACAAAAATTTAAAATTTGAAAATTTTGAAATGAATGAAAATAACACAGTGCAACAAATTAAAAAAAAAATTTGGAGGTAGGTAAAAAAGTACCAAGGGATCTTTTCCGGGATGTTCAAGTTTTTCTTTAAATGCAGTTTAAAGATGGCGGCTTAGTGCCCCTTACTGAAACTTTTAAAACATCATGGCGCATAATCATAGTCCCGCATAAAAGCCGGCTTTAGTTAGCAAAAGACTAAAAAGATAAAGTCGACTTTAATTTTTCAGTTACCATAGTCAGTTTAGAACATGCTTCTACGTAGCAGCGACTTTTTGAAACAGCAAACGAAAGCAACGGCAACTCTACAAAAACTAGCAATTCGGAGTTACAAATGAGAATTTATGTTCGGAATTATGCCCATACCGATTTATTTTGTAATCAATTATTTTGCAATATTTGTTTTCTTGAACACTAATAAGCAGTTAAAAGTAGATGTCTACGGTCGATTACTTGTGAAAAGCAGACGGCAGCACAAAAAAATCGACTGTACAGTTTTCCGAGGATTAGCCTAGGCGTATACGGAGACGCAGGCCGCACACGCACACGCACAACTCAACGCAGTTTAGTTTTTTGTAAATAACGCAGTACCGTATAACGGCGTATACAGCGACATAGCCGCGTGCGGCGGAGAGACGTGCCTGCGCACAACTGCGTCGCGTTGTAGTTGAAATACAGTTTCTACGCGCAGCCGACACGTTAGCTTGCAAAAATTGAAGAAGTAATTGAAAAAGTGCGTGAACAGCCGATATTACACCCATATTATATTATATAGGTTCTATTTCAAAGTCTAATTCAGACAAATAACTCGTATTGCTGGGTTTACGGAATGAATACGGAACACGTGTGCTGGTTTTACGAGATTCGTATACGCAGTTCACATATTTTCTGCCTCATAAAGTTTATTTTTCGTTGCGCTGCCTTGTGCTGTGTTGCGCGGCCTGCGTCTCCGTATACGCCTAGGCTTAATCTGCCCATCTCTGACATAAACAAACAGCTGATTGATTTTGAATTTGAATTTTTGTTTACTTCGAAAGCGAAAAAGCATTCGCATTTGAGCCGTCGTCCAGAGCGGACATCTTGTAGCAAGGGCATCCGAACGACTAATTGGTGGAGGACAGACATAAATTTGTGAATTGCTTCTACAGCAAATCTACCAGTGCGGCAGTGGTCTCCAGCGGAGCAGGGATAGCATCAAGTGATTTTAACAGCAGTGTGAGCAGAGGGGAAGGACAGCAAATAAGGTAAGAGTGTCGGGGCAGTTGGGATGGCGGGCGCTCCGGCGTCTGACACCACAACTGAGTTTAGTGACTGGCATGGGTCGACACGTGAGGTTTTAGAAGAAAGCGTGCCGAAATGGAGTGGGATGACGACTAGGAAGGGCAGCAAGAGGCCATTGACTTTGGCGGACTCTGCTTGCACCGTAGTGGGTACTTGTGTACGTCCGAGCAATGGTAAGGGCAGCGAAGGTGACGCGAGTGCTAACGGAAAAACGAAGAAAAAAGTCAATTGGAAGCGGCAAATGCTAACGGCGATGCTAACAGCCCGACGATGCTGGAACAGGCCAGTCACAAAGGTGCGGTCCGCGCTTTTTGAAAATAGGGCAATGAAGAATGGTCTGACCTGTGGGATAAAATCAGGAAGATGCAAATAGGAGGCATCAAAAGTATTAAAGCGTTGGGGAAATCCCTGTATAAAATTTTTTTCAACTCAGTGCAGGCTGCAAGTAAGTGTGTTAAAAATCTAAGTTTGAGTGAGGCGAAGATAAGGGCCTTCATTCCCAAAAGTTTTGTTGAGACGTATGGAGTTGTTAGGCACATTCCACTCGGCTTCACGGATGAGGATGTGTTTAGCAACATCGATTCAAACATAAAGGTGGTGTCGGCCCACAGAATAATGCGAAAGGACAAAACCGATAGGGAAAAGTTGGTTCCGACGGAAACTTTTAAAATTGCTTTTGATGGTTGTGAGCTGCCGGAGTCGATCCAAATCTTTTTTACCAGTTTTAGAATTTCTCACTTTTTCCCCCCGTCGAGGCAGTGTTTCAATTGCGGGCGCCTGGGGCACACCAAGCTCAGTTGCAGATCAAAGAAGAGGTGTATACTTTGTGGTAAAGAGGGAGGTTACAATGAAGAATGCAACAAGTCGTGCATTCTGTGCGGCGATAGGGAGCACACGGCTTTTAATAGGGACGCATGCCCGAAGTGGCAAAAGGAAAAAATGTTTTAGAAATTATGACAATCAAAAAAGTATATAAAATATGCTCAATTAGGCTCAGACAATAGGTTTGCGGTTCTGTCCAATTACGAGGCAAATTTCCCACCCTGCAAGTGGCAGGAACCCCAACTGTCAATGCGGACAGGGAAATCAACAGACGACTTGTGAATAGGAGCTACAACAACGTGGTCGCCGAAGCCAGGATGACTACGAGTTGTGCGCCTCAACCGCGCCCCAAGATCATTAAGGAAAGGAACAGCGTCCCGTGCTTTGACAGACAGGGGTGGTCTACGGTTTCGGAGTTGGAGAAGGTCCTTGACCTGTTGAGTGACAGATTTGGAGTGGGAAAAAATTATCCGATCGCCATGTTGTTACAAGAAATGTTTAATTCGATTCCACACCGCTTGACGCGTGACGAAAGATTATGTAAGATAAGAAATTCAAATACTGAAAGTTTAACAATAGAACGGGCAGAGCAGGAAAGCCAATAGAAATGTTTAGATAAAAGTTTTAATTGTTATCCCTTTTGACAATGCCCCAGACCAGGTAAAAAACAATTTTGACCTCCATGGAAAAAACTACGAACTCACGAAGCTGTTGAAATCAGGGAATCCTTTTGCAAAAAAGGGAAAGGGGAAAAAAACCAAAGAATGCTAACCCTGAAAATTCCGTGCTAGCTGGTAAGACACTGTCGACTGGTAAGTTAAACAGTTAAATGTACAAATGTCCTCATATCCAGTTAATGTTCATTGCTCGATATTTGTTTGTGCTTGTGAAAAGTCCTTCTGTTCAAGTAATACAGTCTTCGTTTTATTCTGGATGTCCAAGCGTTATAGCCTATTTCCACCGAGCGCTTAAATGCATTTAAGGGCTCTGTTAAGCTTGAGGACTGTCAAGCGTTTCCACCAAAACTGAGTTAACTCCAACAGCTGGTTTTTGTTTACATTTTTAGTTGGTCAAGCCAAATTCTGCATTTATTTCTGGGCAGCCACAGCTTACCCACCGCCCCCATCTCCTTGTATATGTATGTGTGGTTTCTTGTAGCCCCTCTACTGCAAGAAAACCAATTCGCTTTCCTTCTCATCAGTCTAGGAATGGCTGCGTTTTCATATTTGTGAAAATTTATTTCATTTGTCAATGTTTATTTCATTTATGAAAGTTGTCAGCTGATTGATACCAGAGTTGTCTGAATTTTTAATGTCAAGAGGGTTAGTGAGAAGTTCCACGTTTTTGATTTTCTCTTTTAGCATTTATTATTGGCAAATAATAGAAGTTTTGACTTTGATTATGACAGTCGATATGTATTTTTGCGAAAAATGCGTAAAAAGTACTTGTCTTAGCAAAAAAATCTACCCCACCGAACGCAATTCGAATCCCCTCTTTCGTTTGTGTTCGTACGGCTCTTGCAGCGCCGTAAAGCATGCTATCAAAATTTGTCAGTATTGCTCCAGCTTTTAACATAACATTTTCTGTTAGACGTCTGTAAACGACAAAACTGAGTTAACTCAGTTTTGAAAGTGAGTTAACTCACTTTGATACAAAAACAATTACATGGGAATTAGAGCATTTAAATGCGATGTTAAATGCATTTAAGCGTTAAATGCATTTAAGGCCCGGTGGAAATAGGCTATTAGATACACTAAGACGGCAGCGAGACCTGGTCAACCTCCCCTGATAGTGGGAGTGTGCGCAAATCACAGCAAGTTCAATCAACGTTTCGACGGATGTATTGGAAAACTCACGTCGCCCTGGGCAACATCAACATTACACCGTAGAGGGGCTGTGGTCCAGCTACTGAACTCTATTATAGTCTTCGTTGAGTCTGCGCTTTCATTGGCTTGTGGTGGCACACAGTGCGGCCAAAAGTCCAAAAAAACAAGTTTCTATTTAGGGGTTTTTCACCCTTGAGTTGGCTGCAATGATCCTTCAAGAAACTAAAATCGTTCATAGTGATGACTAATTCGTCATGCCCCTTCCTTAGGCTCAGTTGGAATGTGGCCTTCGCTCGAGCGTCACTCTACAGTTAATACACTGAGAACGGTTATACAGGTGCAAAATGTTATGTAATAAAGAAAATCAAATAAGACCAAATGGAAGCCACTTCTGAATGTGAGTAGAACATGTAAAAAAAGTACTAATTATCAATTGTTAAGTAGTGAATTATACATAATTATACTTTTCAAATGATACTGCATTAAAACGCTGCAAAACGCTGCTTTGAAACCTTATTGAAATGATAAATAAATATATTATCTACCAAATAAAACAAGATTCAGCTGCCAAGAGCTGCCTATTCATCATTTTAGCCCTTTTTTCGAAATCAAATTGATAGAGAGCGAGAGAGAGAGAGAAACGAAATATACACATGGTGCGTTTCTCTTTTATCTGAGGCTGCTACCTATAGTTTGGGGAAAACTGTTATACTTGTCCGACAGATAAATGCTTGGACCTAAGAAATCCGAAAACCTTAACTAAATTAGACAAATAGTTTTGCTTGTAGAGCCCGTCAAAGTTAAGCAATTTTTAGAGTGTGAAATAATATTTCACACTCTAAACATTTTCAACTTTCGATAGACTTTCAAAAAAAAAGGCCATACTTGCCACGGTTCCGTCTTTGGGAAAATTGTTCACTAGTCTTCTGTGAGTACTGCCCTGAAGAGATCGGGTGCCCGATTTTGCCCGGGCACCTCGTGCAATTTTGTGATTTCGGGTGCGTGCGTTCGAACAAGTTCGTCAAGATTTTGATAGTGAATTACTTACACGCGATTATAATCGTTGCCAGGGCATGCAAATTTGGATTTTGGCTTTATTTAAGAAGTGATACAAGCTTGCAACTCCATAGTAAGTCGACTTTTTTTTTGGCGTATATTGCTGTAAGCTCGAAGTAAAGAGTACTTTTGCTGGATGCGCAGTTCGCACGTACGAAAAACAAGTTGGCTTTCATTTCCGGCAATCAGCTATCATGTATCCTTTGATGTAATGTTTTTGTTTGTAATAAAATACTAACACTGTGTCTGGCATACAATTCTTTTTTTAATTTGAGCAAAACTCAGTCAGTCGCCATTAGTCTTTGAGTTGAACCGCGCCAATGAAACAATAAGTTATTGAAAAACAAAAAGCAGACTTATAAGTATCTATGTGCACTGTCTTATGTGCACACTTATGTGTCTGGGCTGTTCAAAAATCCCACAACGCGGGAAAACCTAACAACTGTTTAGGTACCTGCTTGTACTAGATGCTTAGTACCTGCTATTTGAATGCATATGCAAATCCTACTTATAAATAAAGGAGTTTGGAGTAAGTGAAGTTAGTTTCGAATTTAATTTGAACTAAACATCACTTCAACTCCGCCACTGCAACTAAACCGAAGAAGAAGCACAAAGATGTTTTTAAAAAATTCGAAGCTGTTTGAAATATTTACTATTTCGAAGACAAAGGAGAAGTTCGTTCTGGCTGTCACTGAAGAAATTGGTTACGTCGAAGGAAGTTTGCCTGCAGCCAACATATCTACGACTAAAGAGAAGATATCCAGGACTTATCGCACTATCAAGTTGAAATGGATTGCGGCAAACCGTACCAAATTCAATTTTTTCCAGAACAATGAGGAGTGGTCGGAAAAAAAAATTTACTTCGATGCAGGAGATGCATGTAGCATAAGCGATGACCAACCATCGACATCAAAGGCGGCAATAGGAAGGCCGGAAGGTATTTCAGGTTGCAGTACTCCCACTGAAGACCACTTCACAAGACTAAAATTTTACTATTTAGTTAAAAACATTTTAAAGGATGACGTTACGCAAATTTCCGAAAAAATTAAAGAATATTTGACCGAAAGTACAGGGTCCGAGTATTTTTTATCAGACGAAGAGAAAAAGGAAATATATGATTTAGTATTCAAGGTAAAAGCAAATATTTCGGAATATAATTTTTAAAATATTTATTCTTGTAACTGTAAATGTTGTGAATTTACAAAATCCCTATTTTATAATCAACTTTTATTTACAATAAACAAAAATATATATTTTACATTCTACAATGTATACATACAGATCGTTTTTTTTAATTTCCCGAGTACAAGATTTCAGGTCGATCGTTAAAGTTTTCGAGTTTTGGCCGCAAAATGCGGCTTCGGCCGCACTGTGTGGCACTGCGTTGATTGTGAAATCTACTCGACTAGTTGAAGGATAACCTGACGTTTTAAGGCCCATATAGGCTCCTTGCCATTAAGCACTGTCATCTAGGTGCTTTCGATAGTCAAAAAAAAAAAAAGAAAGCGACAAAGCAGGATGGCAGACGGAAGCAGTGTAAGTAAATTTTTTAAATTTGCCTGTAACAGCTATTATACCATTTATCTAAACATCTATCTAAATTAGGGAAGAAATCGGGAACCGAATTGGACGGCCGCAGAAAAAGACTGCTTGCGGGAGTTAATAAACGGCCACATTAACATCGTTGAGAGCAAACGGAACGATATGTCGCTAATTAGAAAGAAGAAGGATGCTTGGGAGAGTATCCGGATGGATATGCTGGCATCCGGATTCAATCGGGACATATCCCGATTGAAGCAGCAGTGGATGCGCATGAAGATGGGTGCCGAAAAAGCTGTGGCACAAGTGAATAGAGCGACTGCCGCCACAGAAAATGTTGTCGCCATTCCGACGATAAATGAAGAGGACGAACAAATACAATCCATGATTTCGTTCGACCTTCAAGAGGACACTATTCTTATCGACAGCAATACCGATCCATCTACGCATATCCCTACCTGCAGCCCAGTCCGTTTATGTCAGGCATCTCTGACAGCTGGTGATGGCGCTGCTTGCAGTACTACGCTTGCAGCTGTTAGCGTACCTAAACGCAATGAAATTCTTCTCAAGTGGTTACAGAATCTTCCAAAGAAAAGTACAATCAAAGATGATGTCATCAAGGAAAGACAGCAGCAAATTGCAAAGGAATCGGAGCACACCGACGAAATTCATTCGCTTCGGATGGAACAACTCCAGGCTGAAATTGCTCATTAGTCCCGGATGCAAAAACGACAGGAAGAGCAGTCGGATGAGCTGCACGCCCTAAAGTGCCACCATCTTCGCCTTCAAATAAGGCAGCAGGAATTGATCAACGAACGTTTAACACCTGCAAGCGTTCTTGAAGACCAGAATAATTGCATGAGAAAACACAGGCAACAAATTTATACTTTTTCTAACCACTTCTGGTTCTGGCATTAGTTCTAATGCAATAAGGGATCGCTGATTTCAAATACGTAAACCGTTTGTAAAACTTAAAGAAAAAACTGACGTGTCGCTTTTCGGATTTGCCCATATTTTTAATCGTTATTTCTAAACCAATAATCCTATCGACATAATTTTCATGTTTTTGCACTAACAGCATCTTGCGCTTTCTTTTCTGATACTACTCATTTCTAAGCGTTCTGAACTGGCGTGGTAAGAAGGCTTCAAAATAGGAAAATATATTCATATTTATTATTGGTTTAGAAATTTCGATAAAAAATAATCGCAAATCCGAAAAGCAACACGTCAGTTTTTTCTTTAAGTTTTACAAACGGTTTACGTATTCGAAATCAGCGATCCTTTATTGCATTAGAACTGATGTCAGAACCAGAAGTGGTGTTTTGTTATTGATCAATGTAGTTTAATGTGAAGAAGCTTTTGAAGTATTTTGAGTTAAGACTGGTATCGCTCATGGAGAGCATGTGATTTAATTTTGTTTTATTTAGAGTTTAAGCAGTTTTTGCAGTACGAACTTAGTTTTAGTTATTCGTGTGCCTTACAGAGTTTTTGTTTTGTAGATTTTAAGGACGTTCAATGCGACAAACAGCGTGGCTACAACTATATTTTTATCTGTATTTAAGTCAACCCTTAATCGTTCAAATATTGACCGGAACTTAGATTTCAGCTGTCCAATTAAACACTCAATTTTGCTTCGTGTCGCGATATGGCTTCTGTTATACCTAAAACGGGAGAGATTTCAAGTAGGAAGAATAATTGGAAAGCATTTCAATTTACCTTTCTTCTTTAGATGTTGAGGGAATTCTGACTGGCGTTATAAATATTGGTGAATTAGGATAGCCTGCATCACCAACCAGTACCCCATTGTGTTGAGGTTTGCTGGCTTCCAATCTGGTTCTTAGACTACAGCTGTCCCAAATTCGGGCATCGTGTATTGAACCACGAGATCTTGCGACGATATCAAGAATTCTGCAGTCTGCATGGCAAACAATCTGAAGCATTATGCAATTTTTTTTTTAAATCTAGCAGAGCAGCATGCACCTTTGAAGAAATACCTGCACATTCAGGGAATAATATCCCTTTCTATTGAGGCAGCCGCCGTGGCTCAGTTGGTTAGTGCGTTGGACCGCGAGTCGAAGGCAGCGACCCAGGTTCAAATACTGCCTGTAATAACACCTAAACAAAATAACGGGAAAACTCGTTTTCTCTTTCGGTGGCTGTCCTCTCAGCTGGAAATGGCAAACCTCTGAGAGTAAAAATTGCTTATGAAAGAGCTCCCAACCAACCGGCATAAAACTGTAGGTCCCTTCCACCTTCCACCCGCGTGCAAATTCACACGCACAACACGGGTGGTTGCGGGAAGCTAGGCCTTAGTCTCGCGTAAGCGGGCTGTCGTACCAGTCAATTATTAAATTATTATTAGTATTTTCAAATATATAGTGCGTTTCGTATATAACGAACCCGCTTAAAACGAACCAATTTCAAGTACGCGCTTTATGTTTTCGCTTATTGCGGACCCCTTTTGAAGCGTACTTTCGGTTAAAACGAACCATTTTGCCCAGTCCCTCGAAGTTCGCTTTAAGTGAAAAGTTCTGTAATTCGCAGTAAATCTTATTGAGTGATACGAGTGTACATTACGAGTGTAATGTCTCTAGCAAATTCCAAATTATTTGAGGTGTTTAGAGCTTCACAAACTGAGCAAGACTTCGTTGCGGCTATTTTGAAAGAATTAAGTACTAAAATACATAACATAGAAGAATACGAGGACATGGCACGCCAACTTCATTTTATTTACACCAAAACTAAAACCAATTGGCAAGCCGCGAATCGTTGCGCGAAAACATTTGAAAAAAAGTATGAAAAGTGGCTAACAGATGTTAGTAGATTTGACTAAGAGCAGCCCCATACATCAACCGACCGAACTAGAGGGAGACCAACAAAACTATAGCCGAGTGTTCGACCTTCACAAGGAAAAGGAAGTTGTTAGATGCTACTCAAGATATCGCCACGGGTCATCTTTCTGAAGCATTGTCCATGAAATACAAAAAGGACGAAGAAAAGATTAAGGCTCATATAACAGAAGCAGTTGGGTTAGCAAGTCCAAAGCGAATCATGAGGATAAAAAATAGTATTCCCACTCCACAAAATGCATTGCCTCGAAAATTCACTTCTGAGGAGGCTTTGGCGCTGTTTATGGATCTTGGATTGTCGAAGGGAAAATATATAATGCTGCGTGAGTCATTATTACAACATAATGCCAATCTTCTTCCTGGATACGGACACATAACTCAAGCCAAGAAGGAAGCAGTACCTCTTAATCCCAAAATTACCGAAGTATCAGCCAAAGTGAACCTCAAAGACCTGATGAAACATACTTCTAGACGACGCTTGGAGACTTTCTCTGAAGACAAGTTGAAATCTCTTTCAGAAAAAATCCAACTTTAAAAAAAAAATTTTTTTTGTAAAAAATTACGTATGAATCAATAAATTATATTAATTTATTAGAAAAAATATATAAAAAAATAATTTTTTAATGCAAACAAATAAGTAATTTCATTGTAGTATGAAGTTTTACTAAATCTTAAATTTGGCAACGAATTTTAAAGCCCCCTGTTACTGTGGCACCCTGTTTTTTGCCCATTTTAAAGCTTAGATATTACACTTTCAGATGCAGTTTAAATTTTTTAAATATCTTTATTGGTTCAGAAGTTATGATTTTTGCAACGAAAAATGGAAAACCGGGCCATAGTGCGTCGTTTGCGGCTAGGGCGAATACACCGTCATGTCGCGCCTTTGCCGTTCTGAGTACGGGCGGCAGCGGAAAACGAGGGCCTACTGCTTTGGATGCGGCAACGCTGTTTGTGGACAACACAGCACAGTTCTACATCGCTGCAACACTTGCGCACAGGGCGGGGGACAAGCGGAACACGCTCAACAACAATAGTTTTAAAGCTTTTTCATAGTAAAATTAAGAAAAATGGAGCAAAAAAAAAAAGAAAAAAAAAAATTTTATTTTAGTATGTAGTATTTAGTTATAAACAATAAAAACACAAAAATAAAAAAAAAAATTTCATGAAAAAACCTTAATTTTCATAAAAAAAGGTCCCTACGGACCTTGTCACACGGCCGTGAAGTTCAGAATTGTCACTCATCGAAGGGTTAATGTTGAACGACGACAAAAGGAGATTGCACCACGAAAAGCCAACTCCGCAAAGTTGTTAGTTCGTATACCAATGGCTGGTTCCGGGAATACAAACAACGGCAATACAGCCAGAAGAATTTTTCAACAACCAATTTTGACTTCCCAAATAACTGGCGTAAGTGAAACAATTATTACAAGATTTAGTGTAATCTAATCCATTAATATCATCATTATCAAGAAGTTCTTCCAGCTACGCAAAAAAGAACATTATATTAGATCAACAAGTGATAACTCTTCTTTTAGATACAAATTTACAATCTGAATTGTCAAATTGTATTAGTAGCTCAGATTCTGATTAACTTTTCTTTCTTGCAATAGTGTTATGTAATGTAAGAAAATAATAATAAACATCCTTTAGCTGCCAGATGATTTCGACTAATAATTAATATATAGGTAGTTTGAGTTTTACTTCGTAAAATACTTTTATACTTTCTCTGACTGTTGTTTTTTATAATGTAATACGCGAGATGGCGAATCTAAAGCCATGCAAATTGACGAAGAAAACCAACTAAAGGAAGAGGAGGAGCTACTGATTAACGCAATCGAGGCCCACAAATCAGCAATGTTGCTGCTAAGTTTCAGTAAAGAAATGGACTGCGCTTGAACCAGATTTAAATTATATGGGCGGTGCCACGCCCCCTTATTCAATACCCGCACAATGCCCTTTGTCGAAAGAAAAAATGGTAGGTTCGTGCCAAGTTTCATTGCTGAGCGACTTATAATTAGTTAAGCGAAATATTTGGGTCAAAAAAATGTGCTACGCCCTTTGTCCAACGCCCATTAAGGGAAGGCTCCCCTGGATTTGGGCAAAAATAAGGCAAAGTTAGTAATTTTTTTGTGGGATAATGAAAAGGCGTACAAACTTCCGGTTTTGACTATTAAATTCGTCTATTATTTAGGAGTTTAAAAAGTTAAAAAACTTGATGAACTTGACTTTCTCAAAACTTCAAACGCGTTTATCTCGAAACCATTTTTTCCAATCTAACTGAAATCCCCGGACTTGATCTAATGATCCGATTTTCTTCATCTAAAAACTGCTCGAATGTATTTGATTTTCTGTATGCCTTGAACTAACAATTTGCATAAATAGTTATTTATTTTTAATTTTTAAATGTGGTTGAAATTAAAAAAAGGTGCAAGAATTTTTCGTTTAAATTTTTTGAGTCTAGTTCAATGCACAGACAATTTTGTTATCTTTAAGTAATGACAATGCTTTTTGATTTCAGTCCACTACAAGAGGCTGCAGGATTACAGTTCTCGAGCGATGTTTGGCGCGCAGAGGCCTACGGAAATCGCCATTTTGTACCCGCCATTTTGAATTTCATCAAGTTTTTTAACTTTTTAAACTCCTAAATAATAGACGAATTTAATAGTCAAAACCGGAAGTTTGTACGCCTTTTCATAATCCCACAAAAAAATTACAAACTTTGCCTTATTTTTGCCCAAATCCAGGGGAGCCTTCCCTTAACCCTTTCGGGACGGAGTTTAATTTTGAAATCCAAAATACTCTCAGTAGAAATATTGTCATGCTATGAATGTTGGGGATAGGAAATTATATTGGATGCTCACAAATTCTGAAATCATCCTTTTATGCGGGAGCACCGAAATCGAAAAAATATTTTGCGTGGGTCGTACGATTTGAATAATTGTTTTTAGGGGCATTAAAAACTTGCTGGGACGTATTATCCCAGTAGTCCCGAAAGGGTTAAATCTTACCAGTAGAATGACTGATCTATGGGACGACGGGGTACTAAATTTCAGTGTTGTTAAACTTACAATTTGGAACATATTCCATTATTACGATTTGGCTTGTATGGGTGGTGTCACGCCCCCTCGTCCAATACTCGCCCCATTCGCCCTGTCGAAAGACATGACTTAATAGTAGCTTCTTAGTGAATTTCATTGATGTTTGACTAATGGATCCAAAGTTATCGTCTGAAAATTTTCAGAATTCACGGCAATATGGCAGGGATTTTCCGACTTTTCCAATAGATTTTCCGGAATTTTCTTTTCGCACGAACCTGAACTGACTCAATACTAATTCAACAAAAAAACTCCATGGAAATCGGCCGGTCCATTTGAGCGTGATGCGCTTACACACATACATCCACTTTCTTTTATATATATAGATGGCAACCCCACTTAAAAGTAGGCGGACCGTGCCCATATGCAAACTAGTTTTCAGGTGAAACACCAGCAGTATCTGTACAAAATTTCACCACGATATCGTTACACATTCAAGAGTTATTAATTAAGTTCCGCTAGATTGACCATTTCGCCCACTGTGCGCCGTTCGGAATCGGCATAAAACTGTAGGTCCCTTCCAAACCTGTTCGAATTCGCACGCACAACACGGATGGTTGCGGGTAGCTAGGCCTTAGTCTCGTAATCAGGCTGTCGTGCCAGTCAATTATTATTAATTATTTTTATTTATTCCGTAAGTGTTTTGTTCCACAGGTAAGGTATATACTAGGGCGGTCTGCCGTCTGCTCTTCTCACCCATCAATCGGGCTCTTATACCGGTTGGTGGGGGAGAAGGACTAGTGCGGAAACTAGACTAGACCTCCTCGTGGTGGCCGCCGGTAACAGCCACTTCGGGTAGCGTCTTGTCTCTGCCCGTTAGTGGCTGGCTAACTAGTCGATCCCCCCTTAAACTCCCATCTTCCCACATTTTTCTTTACACTACCCTCTTTTCCCCTTCCCCCCCCCTAATCCAAGGTGTCACGCGACCCGTGCCTATTGGATGGTTTGCAGCCAGGGGGTAATACCGGCTGTATCCGAACGGAGCCTCTCTGATGCCTGCCCGCCTCAGAGAGTAACTGTGGGCTTACCGTGCTATTGGGGGCTATGGCACGGCGGACCTTCCCTTCTCGTGGGACCAATTATGGGAAAGAAAGTGAATAAATTTAACACACTAGCGGGTTCTTATACCGCAACACAACTGGCGAGTCAGGCGGAGCATAATATCCATGATACTGACACCCAGGTAGCTACTCCTCGGAGTATGAAGACGGCTAAACGTACTTTATCTGGCAAATTTGGCATCAAAGTCGGAAAATTTGGGCCAAAACCAGAAAGAACCGGACTGACGAAAGGACAACGGAAGAAAAGTCGTGTGGAGGTGGGGTCTGCAGGTGCTTCGGCACCCAAAGACACGGAACCACAACCCTCGACGAGTACTGGACTGAGTTCCGGACAGACCCAAAGATTGGGGGAAGTCAGGAAGGCGACAGGACTAAGTGGCGCAGGTGTCAAGTGGTACCTGCGTTACCTTAGCGGGGGCTTAACGCCCGAACAAGCCAAGAGGAAAGCCTTGGACCGCGCAGCACCTACAACTTCGACCGAAACGAAGAAGAGGGGCGCGGTAGAAATTAGTCCTCAGGATGGCAATATTGCCAAGAAGTCTAGGACTGAAGGACAGACGCGGACGACACAAGCACCAAAGTTGGGAGGCAGGAAGCCAGGGGGCAGTTATGCCAGCGCCGTGAAGGGCGTCAGACTGGCGATACTCCCAGCTTCTTTCCCTGATAATATACTCTCACGGGAGGATCAGGGAAAGATTGAGGATGCTTTGGTTGCAGAGATGTGTAAGGGCTGGAGGACGAAACTCCAGTTTGATGGAATACACTTTCGACCAGGTCTTATACTGGTCGACTGTGTAGATGCAGACACAGCGGAATGGCTGAAAGGTCTTGTCCCGGCGCTGCCTGGCTGGAAGGGGGTACTGTTAACCACGTGCGACGGGGACAACATACCGGGCGCACATATGTTGACGGTCTACCTCCCGAAGGCGGCAAGCATGGACAATAACCAGCTCCTCGAGCTCCTTATTTATTTATTTATTTATTTATTTAGTATTGATTAGCCAATGAATACAATAAAAATTCTTATAGGCTAAGTTGAACACATGAAGCTACTTATAAAAAAGATTTAACGAATAAATGAAACGATTTTTTGAAATTGAAAAATCAATGTCAACAATTTTGGAGATTCTATTGAACTCAATTAAGGGGGAAAGCCACTGTGACGGGTAAAAAAAAATTTTTTTTTTTTGTTTTAAATCAAAGCTTAAATTCAAAAAAAATTTTTTTTTTTTGTTTTAAATCAAAGCTTATATATTCAAAAATATGTGTACAAAATTGCAAGTCAAAATTTCAAAGACTCGATAGTTTAACACACGTATGAAAATTTTAAAAGATACATGATTTCATTACGAGAGAAATGGACTCAAAACTTTAAGGGAAGGCTCCCCTGGATTTGGGCAAAAATAAGGCAAAGTTTGTAATTTTTTTGTGGGATAATGAAAAGGCGTACAAACTTCCGGTTTTGACTATTAAATTCGTCTATTATTTAGGAGTTTAAAAAGTTGAAAAACTTGATGAACTTGACTTTCTAAAAACTTCAAACGCGTTTATCTCGAAACCATTTTTTCCAATCTAACTGAAATCCCCGGACTTGATCTAATGATCCGATTTTCTTCATCTAAAAACTGCTCGAATGTATTTGATTTTCTGTATGCCTTGAACTAACAATTTGCATAAATAGTTATTTATTTTTAATTTTTAAATGTGGTTGAAATTAAAAAAAGGTGCAAGAATTTTTCGTTTAAATTTTTTGAGTCTAGTTCAATGCACAGACAATTTTGTTATCTTTAAGTAATGACAATGCTTTTTGATTTCAGTCCACTACAAGAGGCTGCAGGATTACAGTTCTCGAGCGATGTTTGGCGCGCAGAGGCCTACGGAAATCGCCATTTTGTACCCGCCATTTTGAATTTCATCAAGTTTTTTAACTTTTTAAACTCCTAAATAATAGACGAATTTAATAGTCAAAACCGGAAGTTTGTACGCCTTTTCATTATCCCACAAAAAAATTACAAACTTTGCCTTATTTTTGCCCAAATCCAGGGGAGCCTTCCCTTAAACGCGTTTTTCTCGAAACGACTTTTTTTGAACTGGCGGCATCAATAACTCGAACAATTATGAACCGATTTCTAATTTTTTTTTTTTGTTTTGTTCGTCTTAGTAGTGGTTAAGGTTAAGCGTAGCCGATTTGGAAAATTTTGTTTTTTACTATTTTTTAAACTGTCTCAAAACCAAAAAAACAAGGTCGAAAACCATTTTGTGAAAAATCAAAATAAAAAAAAACTACATTCATACAGATTACAATAAAATTTTTTTTTTTTTCTGAGTACGGGTTTTTGAGAAATCGATGCCGCCATGGAGGGGGAATTTTTTTTCAAGCGCTACGGGATCATCTCTATTGTTTAAACTATTTAATATTTTTTAATAAAAATTTGTGGAAATATTATTAGATGTCTGCTTAATAAAATAAATAAAATATATTTACTCGGTCAAAAAAAATGTTTAAAATCACTAATTTTTTGACCCGTCACAGTGGCTTTCCCCCTTAAGGCTCTGGTGATAGGTGCATTTCGCGCATACAGAGCCCTCAAGAGTACATCAAAGATGAAGGACAAAGACAGGATTGTTCTCCTACTTTGCAAAGATTTTAAGTTAATCAATAGGCATCGCGATTCGTAGCTAGGCATAGGATCTGTAAAGCGTAAGTTACGTAATGCAAAGCGTAGGAAAACTTTTTGGATCCTCTCAATCCTAGCGCCATGGCACGCAAAATATGGAGACCAGATGAAGGACGCATATTCAAGCCTGGAACGAACAAGTGCCGTATACAAAAGCTTCAGCGTATACGGGTCGGTGAAATCCGAGCTATGACGCCTCACAAAAGCAAGCATGGCATAAGACTTAGAGATGACAAAATTAATATGATTAGCGAACGAGAACTTCGAGTCAAAGATTACGCCCAAATCTTTAATTTCATCAACATGCAACAGGCGTGTCATAGAAATGTGATAAGAAGTGTCAATGACTTTGCAACGTTTAGAAAAGGTAACATGAAAACACTTGTTTATATTCAGTGATAACCGATTTTTGATACACCAATTGCTGACATTATCAATATCGATCTGCAGTAGTTGAGAATCGTGGGAGTCTCTGATCAGAGAATAAATCTTTAGGTCATCCGCATAAAGCAGAAACTTTGCTGTCGAGAAGCATGTGCAGATATCATTAATGAATAAAACAAAAAGCAGTGGGCCCAGGATGCTACCTTGGGGTACCCCTGAGCATGCCACGAGAGAAACCGACCTAACATTGTCGACAACAACCACGCAACTACGATTGTGTAGGTAAGATGAAATCCAACTCAGAAAAGCTGAGTGGAAACCCATACACGCTAATTTATTAAGCAGTATAGCATGAGAGACCCTATCAAAAGCCTTAGAGAAATCAGTATAAACAGTGTCAACCTGTATACCTGATTGAAAAGCAGAGATGCAATCGTCCGAGAAAACAGCTAGATTCGACACAGTTGAGCGACCTGGAATGAAGCCGTGCTGCTCCGGACAAATTATATTCTTTACAGAAAAAAATAATTTAGCTTGGATGATGCATTCAAAAAGTTTTGATGTTGCAGAGAGTTTTGAAATAGGTCTATAGTTGCTAATGTCATTTCTGTTACCACTCTTGAAGATTGGAGAGATAAAAGCCAGTTTCCAAGCATCAATAAAAGTACCTGATGAAAGAGATTTGTTAAAGATGACCATTAATGGGTACACTAGAGAGTCACACTTCTTATACAAGGCTGCAGAAAGGCCATCAACATCCGTTTGTAGGGAGGACTTAAGTCGAGCAATGCCATCGAGTACATCTTGAGAAGACAACTCAAACTTGCCGAAATCGAGAGATTGTTGTATATTGAACGAGACATTATCATCGCAACTAAATTCAGCTGTGAAATTGGACTTAAAAAACGTCGCAAACAGATTAGCTGCATCGGCAGGAGTATTGGCAGCTTTGTCGTCAAGGAAAAGTGCCGAGGGAACACTGCAGCAGGATTTTTTCGAGTTAACGAAATGCCAAAATGCTTTCGGGTTAGATTTTATTTTGGACTCATAGCTTAGGATATAATTTCTATGCAGAAATTGATCCATACATAGGAATTTCTTAGAATATTTTTTATACAAGTTGTAATAATCCGAATTGTTGCTTTTCTTGAATTTCCGATGATATTTGTTTCTCTTATTGCGAAGCTTCAACAAAGCAGCATTGTGCCAGGGCACTTTATATTGCTTTTTCGTTGTAACAGGGCAAATACTTTTGCAGATGTCTACCACAGTAGTCCTAAAGATCTGAAAACACTTAACAACATCAAGATGAAGAAACAAAATGTCCCAATTAATGTTCATCAAAAGATCATTCAATTTCAAAAAATCGCATAACTTTTTTGCCCAGAACGAGGGACTGCACACGAAGCTGTGGAGAGTCTTTAAAAGTAAAAACGAAAAGCAGGGCAAGGTCCTGACGATCGGGGTCGACGACCGGTCGTTAGAGGCCATCAAAAAGTTCAACTGCCTACTGCGGTACAGGTTTGGCACTGTACCGGTGCACTTGCACAAGCGCCGCGAGCCTTCGAAAGCGGCCGACGTACCAGCAGCCAATACTCCGGCGGGCGGCACAGCCGATATACCGAAGGAGGTGGCAAGCCTGGTGGAACAGGACGCCGCTAGCAGTGAGGTCGTCGAAGAGATCAGTCTTCTACCTCACGAAGTTGAGGGGATCGACGCGATCGACGTCTCGATGCTAAGCATGGCGGCGGACGAAGAAGACTCGGACAGAGTCACCCTGTCAGACCTTGATAAAGAGGGTAGTCTGACAGAGGATGAAAGCGGTGCCACTCAGACATAAGGCAGCGATGACCAGCACTAGAGTTGCGCAGGTAAATCTGCACCATGCGAAGGCTGCGTCAGCCGTAATCGCGAGGGCAACACTTAGGTCAAATCTGAGCGTAGTGCTGGTCCAGGAACCCTGGGTATACAGGGGCCAGATCAAAGGTTTGGCGGAGAACATCCAGGTAATTTGGGACATTAGATGTAACAACCCAAGGGCCTGTTTGTTACTAACCAATAGTTTGAATTACCTCTGTCTTTCAGAATTCCTCTCTAGGGATCTGGTAGCGGTGCAAATCCCGGTAAACCTAAACGGGATAGCGCGGGTCATGGTGGTAGCCACAGGATACTTTCCAGGAGAAGACACTCAGGCCCCACCTGAGATGGTCTCTAGACTGGTGTAGTAGTGCGAGCGGAAGAGGCTGCCACTTATACTAGGCTGCGATGCTAATGCGCACAGCGAAGCCTGGGGAAGCAGCGACACGAATCGAAGGGGTGAGTACCTTCTTGATTATATAGCTAGCAATAAGCTTGAAATTTTTAACGTGGGTAACACACCAACGTTTGTAACCAGTGCGAGAGAGGAGGTCCTAGACATTACTCTAGGAAATACTCTAAGCTCCGGACTAGTTAGAAACTGGAGGGTATCAAATGAACCTTCAATGTCGGACCACAAAATTATCAGGTTTGACATTGAGGGTACCACCTCAGTTAGGAAAATTCTAAGAAATCCCAGGAAAACAAACTGGGATAAATTCCAAGAAACCCTGAGTTTAAACTCCAACCACTCGGGGATGGGGGACAATATCAGGAATACAGTGGAGTTAGAAACAGAAGTAGCGTGCTTCAATAGCACTATTGTTGATGCATACGAAAGTAGCTGTCCGATCAGCAAAGTACATTCCTCTAGGGATGTGCCCTGGTGGAACAAAGACCTCAGTATACTGCGAAATAAGGTTCGCAGGCTTTTCAACCGGTCCAAGCGTACCGGGGACTGGTCTGAATATAAAAGCGTATTAACCTTATATAATAAGGAAATAAGGGAAGCTAAGCGCAGAAGCTTTAGAAGCTTCTGTGAGAGCATAGAACAGACATCGGAGGCATCAAGACTCTATAAGGTCATGGCCAAAGGACACAGCCTGTCTTCCACGAGTCTCAGGAAGAGCAATGGGGAATTTACCGAGAGTGAGGAGGAGAAGGTAAAGCTACTTCGAGATACTCACTTCCCGGGCTCTATTGCTTGGAGGGACACGGAGCAAGCTGAGGAACTAGGCAGAATCTCCAGAGGAGATTGGATAGTGGCAAAGGAAATCTGTACGGAAGAAAGGTTAAGGTGGGCGGTTAACACCTTTAAACCACTAAAATCACCTGGACCCGACGGAATCTTCCCTGCCTTACTACAGAAGGGCATGGACTTTATTAAAAGCCAGCTCCTGAGAATAGCTAGAGCCAGTCTGGCGCTGGGTTACATACCAGAGGCCTGGAGGCGGGCAAAGGTGGTACTCATTCCGAAGGTCGGGAAGAAGGACCCTCTTCACCCGAAATCCTTCAGACCAATTTGTCTGACCTCATTCGTACTGAAAGCTCTGGAGAAAGTTGTTGACAACTACGTACGGACGACAGTCCTAATAGACAATCCGCTGCACACATGCCAGCATGCATACAGGGCAGGACGCTCCACTGAAACTGCACTGTATCAGCTGACAGGTGAGATACAGGAAAGTCTAGACGAAAAAGAGATGGCACTATGTGCCTTTCTAGATGTGGAGGGGGCCTTCGACAACACCTCCCATGAAACTATAGACAATGCTCTAGCCAGCAGGGGAATTAATAACACCCTGAAAGGTTGGATTAACAGTATGCTTGCGACTAGGAAGGTGGAGCTACAAACTAGCGCAGGCGGGGTGGAAATAGCCAGTACGACCAGAGGATGTCCACGGGGAGGTGTTTTATCCCCACTGTTGTGGAGTTTTGTGGTTGATGATCTATTGCAAGTACTGTCTAACTCTGGCCTTACGGTCCAGGGGTATGCAGATGACATTGTAATCCTATGCAGGGGAAAATTTGAAGATACTCTGCGGGATAGAATAACCCTAGGGTTAAGAGTAACTAAGAGATGGTGTGCTAGGGTGGGGCTGAATATTAATCCAGCAAAAACTACCATAGTACCCTTTACAAGGAGATATTAACTTGAGGCTCTTAGACCAATCTGCTTAGATGGAACAAGAATAGAATTCCAGAAGGAGGTTAAATATCTAGGCGTGATACTAGATCAGAAACTACTCTGGAAAGGACATATTGAAGAAACGATGCGGAAGGCCGTCAGAGTCTTTATGACCTGCAGATCCATAGCAGGTAAAAGTTGGGGTTGCACTCCAAGAATACTGAGATGGATCTATACGGCGATCGTGATGCCTATGATAACGTATGGCTCAGTTGTATGGGCAAATAAAACCAATCAACAGTCCATTATCAAGGTGCTCAGTAAACTCCAGAGATTAGCATGTCTATGCATGACTGGGGCTATGCGAACGTGTCCAACAGCATCCATGGAGGTTCTACTTGAACTTACACCTCTTCACATACACATACAAACCCAGGCGAAGAGGGCTATCCTACGGATGACTGAAAACAATATCGGGGCTGGAGGATTCTTGGGCCGTAAGAAGCTTAATATTCTTACGAACCAATATCCAGAGATAGCAATACCGAGGGACACTATCACACCGAAGTTCAGTTTTATCAAGAGATTTAAAACCGAACTTAGTAACAAAAGGAACTGGGTAGGGATATCAGAAACGTATCTGATAAACCAGTACATGATAACCTGGTACACGGATGGATCCCTTACGGATGAAGGTACCGGGATTGGTGTATATGGGCCGAGGATTAGATACTCGGAACCCACGGGTAAGCACACAACAATATTTCAGGCGGAAATATACGCTATTGAAAGGTGTGCTTACCTCAACTTAGCGAGGAACTACCGGAATCGGAGAATTGCGATCATGTCTGATAGCCAAGCGGCAATCAGGGCTTTAAGCTCATACCAGGTATCCTCGAAACTGGTAATGGAATGCCTTGAAAAGCTTAATGAGCTAGGCCTGCACAATCAGGTATGGGTCCTCTGGGTTCCGGGCCACGCACGTATAGTAGGAAACGAAATGGCTGACGAACTCGCAAGAAGGGCGCATCAACCCCATTCGTCGGCCCAGAACCTTTTTGTGGACTGGGAAAGGGAGCTTCAAGCTCCCAGCTCAATCCTAACCAGGAAAGACGAGATAATCAGCAGGAATAAATACTGGGACAATCAACCAGGCCTGGAACATTCCAAGGCGATTATCGGGTCATATAGTAGAAAAAGATTCGAGGAATGTATGAGTTTATCAAAGAATAACCTGAGAATCATTACAGGTATCATGACAGGGCATTGTAGGTTGAATTATCACCTAACTAAACTAGGAATCCGTACAAACGGACATTGCAGGTTCTGTTCGCAGGAAAATGAGACTGCAATGCACATACTAGGAGAATGCCCTGTACTTATGCATTATCGAAAGAAGCACCTTGGGGACTACCTCGTCAGAGGTGCAAACTGGGACTCCAGAGGTATAGGAGATATACTAAAGTTCCTCTCGGTAGTTGGGCTCACAGATGAACTGTGAGTCCATGAAGGGGCACAATAGATCTTTAGGTCGCGGTGCACTATCCCCACTAATAATAATAATAATAATAAGGTATATACTCGTAAGGACGTAATGGTGAACAGAAAAACTTAATCTGGATATAGTGAACAATCTGGATTCTATGAACTGGCCTTGCACTACCAGATTACACTGTACTTAATTCTTTTTTTTTCACGAGCGTTCGCTATACTAACACAATAAACGACAACAAAAAACATTAGCGAATCCCGAATCATCTTCGTTGAAACGACGATGACGATGCTTTGGTTCGTTGTTTGCTCCCGCTTGCGCTTCGACAAACAAGATCAATAAACATACGTGCAAAAAATGATTGAGCGATCACTACGCCACAACAACCACCATTTCAATGTACACGAGTGAAGCCGTTGCGAACAACAACATTGCTTTTTGCTGTTGTCCTATCCAAATTTAAATGAAATGAAAATGTTATGAACTTATCATGCTCAAATGCCTACGCTTCACTCTTTCCCCTCGCATCTTAACAGCCGAAAACACTTTTGATACATATCCATTGATATTGCATACCTAATGTTATAAATCACTCGAAAGAGGAAGAAAGTACCTTTCGTCTGACACCTATATCGTTAGAATCGGTTGAAAATTTATTGAGAAATTCGGATATATAACTGGGATTTTGGACGCGGACCACGCCCCTTATAAATCAAGAATGGCTTGAAAATTACTTAAAAAATTCGGATATATAACTGGGACTTTGGGGGCGAACCACGCCCTCTGTGAATGTTTCCGCGGCAAAATTTTAAGTTTCTTAGACTGAAAAAACACTCCTTTCTGATAAAAAAAAATTTCTTTAAGAGGGTGTGGTATTATGCACTTTTCCCAATGTTTCCGCGTGAAAAAAATAAATACGTATGCTTTTACAATGAAGTTTGGCTCCTGAATCTGACAAACTGAAAATTTTGCCTGGGAAACACCTTCAAAGGGCTTGGCACGGGGTCAAAGTACAAAACCTTTATCAAAATAAACAAACTCAATCAATTTCCAAACGATTTACACGATATGGGTATCAAACGAATCTATCTTTTTCATACCTTAATTTTGATGTTCAACATTATATACATTATATGTAAGAGTAAGAAATTATAAGCAAAAAATCTATTTTTTTATATACATATTTACAAAATCCGATTTTTTCTCGAAAAACCCATAGTAAATATAATAAATTTGTTACCATATATTCCTTGCGGAATTCCCTTTACAATGAAATATAGAACATTTGACTTTTTTGTTTTTGCCTCTATATTTAAATTTAAATTGAGTTACTGAACCTGATGCCCTAGTTACTCCCATGAGGGTTATTTTTTTGAAGCCCGGTCGAAGGCCGTCCTCACAAAAGGTATCAAAACATAGAAAAACCGCGGTTGTTTAATGGATATCTGGCAAAATGTATGCTCTTGGAAAAATGTAAAGCACAAAATGAAGATCTTTTAAAAACTTTTTTTAATATGGCAGGTACTTGTACAATCCTCTTCAGCCTTCATTGCCTGAAAAATTATGACGAAGGGGAATACGAAATTTTTTGGACCAACACGACCAACACTGAAAAGAGAATTCACACGGTATAATATGGTGCAATATTTTTTGTACATTAATAAAAGGGTTTTTCGAGAAAAGGGTTTTTCGAGAAAAGGGTTTTTCGGGCTATGTAAATTTTATATAAAAAAAAATTGTTTTTGCTTATAATGTCTTACTCGTACATACACTTGTGGACACGTAATTAAGTCACACGAGTCACATTTTCCTTTGAGTGTAATAATAATAATTATTATTATTATATAGGCTATAGTGCACTGCGACCAACTTGATCTTTTGTGCAGCCTTTGTTTTAACCATCCAAGTTAAGGCTTTTTATAAATTTTAGCACTTTTTGGGGTTGTAATTTCCAGATGGTTGATGGCGGTATTGACGCCTGACCAAACTGGAGAAATCTCTTTCTACTGAGCGCAGGACATTCGCATAGAATGTGGAGTGATGTCTCCTGTTCTAGCTCACATATCCTGCACACATCCGTTGAGGATATTCCCATATTTTTAAGATGGTACCTAAGTGAGCAATGCCCTGTTAGGTACCCAGTGAGGATGCGAAGGTCCTCTCGGTTTAGCTTGAGTTTGTTGGATACCCCTCTGTCCGGGGCCAGGAATTGCTTTGCCTGCCGTAGTCCCGTTCTGTTGGTCCATTGGTCAGCAAATTCCTGGTCAGCCCATTTCCGTAGCCACTCCTGAATGTGTCCTCTAGGTAGTCCACAGAATGGTTCCGGGCCTATCAGTGGGCGTAAGGCACCCTTTTTTGCTAGGCGGTCGGCTTGTTCGTTGCCGTCATGTCCTTCGTGCCCTGGTAGTGCAGTTCTACAGTGTTGCGCCTGCCCAGTTCATTCAAGAGATTGCGGCAGTCCGTCACCAGCCTTGAGGTAGTCGAGTAGGCTTCTAGCGCCTTTAGGACTGCCTGACTGTCGGACAGTATATAGATATGTGTGCCAGACGACTTCCTGCGTAGGCACTCGCTGGCACACTCTATGATGGCGTGAGTTTCTGCCTGAAAGATGATAGCTAGCTTCCCCATTGGAAAAGCTTTGTGAAACCTGGGACCATATCAGGCCCGTGCGCAGAATTCGTTTATGGGGGGGGGCTTTTGACATATGTGTATCATGTTAGGTTATGAAGTTAATAAAAAATAATAAGAAACTTTTCTTATAAATGAAGACATTTTATTGTGTCTTGACTTGATATTCAGTTATTATATAATAAATTAACTCTGCGAGGTGTAGGAAAAAACTTCTCCAAAACTCTTTGCGGATCGACCTCGACATCGCGATGTATATTGAGCGAGGCTAATCCGTTCAGCCGATCTTCAGACATTGTTGACCTGAGGTAAGTCTTGAGGCGACGCAATGTTGAAAAGGAGCGTTCATTCGTCGCTGTCGTTACAGGCAGAACTGCCAAAATGCGAAGCATTTGATGAACATTTGGAAACGCATCTCCATTGCACACATCGAGTGCTTCAAGCGAATTTTTAACGTTCTTTCCGGCGATGCGTTGACGCCAAAGTTTGACTTCGTCTACCCAGATGTCACGGGAATCATCCCGCAAAACAAACAGCAAATAAAATATGGTTGGCATGACGACTCATATGGTCGCTACAAACAATGCAAAAAACAAACAATTAAAAAAAAACCCAAAAAAAAACCGAAAACAGGATAAGGAAATGGAAACAATAAAGTTCCTAAGGAATACCTATATCAAAAAATTAGAACTAATATTTGATTGCATGAATAGGGCAATCGAATAATTGCTTTAGATCGGCTTTACAATTAAATAGTGAGTCGTACAAATTTATAAAGACTTTTTTAAATTATTTGAAAGATGTTTAATGTATGGATGATAAAAGTTTTTTTTTAGAACTAAAATCTGTTTTTTAATCACTGATGAAATTAAGCAATAACCCACATACATTTTTTATAACAAATAAGTTTTTTAACCAAGATAAACTAGAAAATACTTTTGCAATTTTGGGACAAAATTCAAGTACAGTGCAAGCTCGGTATTCGCGACTACCCATTATCGCGACGGCCCGGTTATCGCAACGGCTTAATTTTTAACATTGCAGGTTCTATAATCGCGACAGTTTACGAAAGACGGGGTTCTATTTTCGCGACTTTTACTTGTTTTTTTTTATTTTATTACAATGCCTATAACCAAAAAAGGGAAATCCCCGTCTTTGGTATATTATCCTTTTTGGATTTTTAAGCCGACAACAGCACTATATGAACTACGTGATTCAGCTGTTATTTTAAAAAATAAACTGCCAAAAAAGCAACTCAAAATCTCCAAGTTCTTTAAAAATGTTTAAAATGTAAATATATCAATAAAAACAATTCTTATTTTAAAAATTACATAAAATTTTTCAGTAAAATTTTGGATTCTTTTATCGCGAAAATTCAGTTTTCGCGACAGGTCTGGTTTTTAATTAGTCGCGAAAATCGAGCTTGCACTGTATTACTCGGTCAAGTGTAACAACTAATTTCAAAGATACACAGGATTCTATGGATCAAATCCTATTACATGCTGAGACAGACGAAACTGTCTTTTGTATTATTTTATTTCAGCAGTAATGGTTACGCAAATTATTTTGTAGATAACAACTTCGACAATCCAGTAGGAATGAACGTGGAGTTATGTAGTTTAAATAATATACACTTTGTTTCATAGTTATAGGGAAACAAAAATTTTTTGGAAATCCGAAAAACGGTAAGTGTTTCAAAAGAATTAATGATGCAGTTTATCGACCACGTGGTCACCTTAAAAAAAAACAACAACAACTTTTTTCTACTAACGGTATATTTTGTGCAAGCTGATTAAGTGTGCAAAAAGTAACGAAACACGTGTTTCATTGCTATAGGGAAGCTCAAGCAAGTGAGTGGTTTTTAGAATTTAGCACGAATTTGCTTATTACTTTATGTTTTTGTAAGAATGCCTCGCGGAAAGGTTCTAACTGAGAAGGAAAAAGGGGCCATCGACGCCTTGTGGGATGACGGCCAGACAAAAAGCGAAATTTCTCGAAAACTCGGAAGGTCGGTCAATGTTGTCTGTAATTATTTAAAAGACAAGGAAAATTATGGAACTAGAAGTTATCCAGGCCGTAATAAAGTGTTGAACGAACGAAAAGAACAACGACTTCCATTAGAAAGATACAAAGAGAAAACAACTTATCTGCATCCATTTCCACGATTTGGCGGACTGTAAACCGAAGTCCCGACATTGTGAGGGAGCAAATGCAGAAGGCACCGCTTCTAAAACCCCATCATAAGGTTGCTCGACTCCAATTTGCCCGAGAAAATATGGCCCAGGATTGGAATCAGGTAAACAGTAAAAACTGAAAATGTTCTTCTTTCTTGATTCGATTCAAACTAGCAAATTCACCCTAAAAATAACTTTACCCGTTATTTAGGTTATCTTCTCTGACGAGAAAAAGTTCAACCTTGACGGTCCTGACGGTTTTTTGGGGTATTGGAGAGACTTGCGCAAGGAGCCGCGTATTTTTTCCAAGCGCAATTTCGGTGGAGGATCCTTAATGGTATGGGGCGCCTTCTCAAGCTCTGGCACAGCACACTTGGCGTTTCCCTCTTGCCGTATGAATAGCGAAGAGTATCAGACTGTGCTAGAAAATCATTTACTGCCATTCATCCGTAGCTTTCCAGAAATATCATTTATTTTTCAGCAGGATAATGCACGAATCCACATAAGCAGGTCCACAAAAACTTATTTGGAAAGCCAAAATATCAACTGTCTTGAGTGGCCTTCTTGTTCCCCAGATGTAAGCCCAATAGAAAACATCTGGGGATGGCTGGCAAGGAAAGTGTATGAAGATTATCGGCAATTTAATACTGTTTCTGAGTTGCAAACAGCGATTTTAAGTACGTGGGAGTCACTGACTCCAGAAATGCTTCTCCAGTATTCGAATTCGATGCCAAATAGAATTTATAGTCTTATTAATAATAATGGTGAAGCAATAAATTATTAATTGAAATTTAAAATGAGTTGTTGTTATAATTTCTTTTCTTAATCCACTTTCCCTATAGCAATGAAACACGTGTTTCGTTACTTTTTGCACACTTAATCAGCTTGCACAAAATATACCGTTAGTAGAAAAAAGTTGTTGTTGTTTTTTTTTAAGGTGACCACGTGGTCGATAAACTGCATCATTAATTCTTTTGAAACACTTACCGTTTTTCGGATTTCCAAAAAATTTTTGTTTCCCTATAACTATGAAACAAAGTGTATTTTGTAGGATATGTGGCTTACAAAATTCTTTCAAAAATTAATTGTGGCATATATTTCCAAAAATTAACCCGGCGTTGGTGTGGTGGAAAAAAGTTACGTTATTGGTGTGATGGGGTATGACATACCCCAAGACATGATATAGCCGCAACCTCACGAAACAACACAAATATAAAATATAGCAATTTTATATTATTCTTTATTTACTTTTACGCAAGAAAATTCAAAAGCACTTCATGTGCAAGCAATTTGTAAAAGAAAATATCAAATACAACAAAAATAAACGAAAAGTACCGATATTTATAAGTTGACTTCATATAAGGGTGTTTAAAAAAATGTCTGTATATAATTTTCCAAAAAACATAGTCTGTTTTAAAAATGAAATACATATAGTTATGTGACATTAAATTTTTTGTAGCTAACCTGAAAGAGGAGCGAATTACAGGGTGTCAAAATTAGCACATTTTTCGCAAGTCGTATAAGGTTTTTGCTCTCGGACAAACCGAACATCGAGTGCTGTACTGACGACGTTTTGGTACAGCTTCGCTTTATTTCAAGGATTTACAGAATCATGATATTTTTGTGTATTAATGATATTTTTTGGAACATATGATACGATGAAAACGATTGTCGTATGTGCTATTGAATTCAATGGAACATACGACATTCGTTTTCTACGGCGACGAATGCGAATACTGAACTGTGCGCTTTTCTTGCACGTAGCAGTTGGGCAGTTGGTATTTGCCTCTTATTTTTCAGTACGGTGAATTTTTTAACAAATCGATGACTACTAGACCATCGAAAATAACAATTTTTAATTCAAAATCATTTACACAAAAAGTTACGTTATTGGTGTGGTGGGGTATGTCATACCCCAATGAACTTTAGCGGGATGTGACTCAAATCTGGTCACACTTAAGTTGTTTTTGGATAGCAAATGTGTATGGTTGGACTGTTATAAACAGCTACTAGAAGCAATAGTGCCCACATAAAACTGATATCCGTATTATTTACAAAAATACAACCTCTGGGGTATGGTATACCCCACCACACCAATGCCGGGTTAAGAAATGATGAAGTTTTAACTGCGCTAAGTGGTTACAGACTTTGGTAACCTATTTGCTCCTTCAGATTCCCTGATGAATGCTGTGACAGTAAATTAAAAAAATAGGAAGTTCCAAACGATGCAAAACGAATTGTGTAGCAAACCCAATCGCCAACACAAAAAGCATACACACAAAAACTACAAAAACGAAAAGCATTGGCGTTGTTGAAAAGACGATCATTGCGCTGGCTAATTGATCTCTTTTTGCTGTGAGAAATTTGCACACAAAATTATTGCGAGACCAAAACAACCACCAACACCTCAAAGTACACAGGAGAAGCGGCGCTTTCACTTCATGTGTGGTTGTTGGTAGCGTGTGCTTCAGTTCGCACAGTCAATGAGCGTAAACTGAAGCGCTTGCTCTCCTGCTGGCACCGCTCATTCCCTTTTGTGGCTTCCCCCCGCTCTATGAAGCTCGCAAACAAAAATTTGAATTTTTGAGCTCAGATGCGCCTTCTATACATTTCATATTCTTTGGTTGTATCGATACTATCGATGGTTGCATTCACAATGACACTGATAATAGAGGTAAAATAGGCGGGAAAATTAAAAAAAAACGTGCACAAGATCGAGAAAGTTGAGAATGTCGAAACAAAAATTGACAACAAAATATTTATTATCAAGTCGGTTTGACTTTCGTAGAATAAGGACTATTGCTAGTGGAAAATTACGTGGAAAAATTCTCGATGGGGGGGTTAGAACCCCCAAAACCCCCCTGCGCTCGGGCCTGGACCATATACCCCGGCGCCAGTGCTCCCATCTTCCAACTTCGATCCACCCGTGTACCAAAGTTGCGACCCTGGGTCTGGTATGAATCGATTTGATCTCCATAATTGTCTGTCCAAGATGTTAATCTTGTACCTTTTGGAGAATTCCACCTTTGGTGGAATAATGTCGGAGATCCTGAGCATTGGGTAATTTTCGAGCATTTTTAGTATGCTCATGTGTCCCTTAAGATCTCCACTCTTTAGTTCAATACTGCGGACAAGCCTTAAGGCCTGAGAGCAGGCTTCTTTCCTGATGGCTATGTTAAGAGGAGGCACACCTAAAATTGCCTCCATTGCAATTGACGGGCACGTTCTCATTGCCCCACTCATGCCTATACACGCCAGACGTTGCAGTTTGTTTAATTTTCCGACTGCACTTTTTTGTTCAACCTTATGCCACCAGATTGCTGATGCATAGGTGATTATTGGTTTAACTATGCTGTTATAGGACCAGTAGACCATTTTTGATTTCAGGCCCCAGGTTTTACCGTAAAGTCTTTGACAGGCATACATTGCCCGCGTAGCCTTGCCGATAACATTGTTCAGGTGAGAGTTCCAAGTCAGTGTCTTGTCCAGGGTGACACCTAGATATTTGGCCTCATCTGAGAAATGAATTACTTTACCATTCAGTGAGGGATTGCTGAGACGTATTCGTCTTCTTCTTGTGAATGGTACTAGTACCGTTTTATCCGGGTTGAACGAGAGACCTTTGTCTCTGCACCATGTGTTTGTTATACAGAGGGCCTTTTGCATTTGACTCGTAATGGTTGAGTCATCCCAGCCCACAACGTAGATGGCTACATCATCTGCATAACCTATTGTGCTAAATCCGAGGGCGTTTAACTTGGTTAGTAGTTCAT